>CM061067.1:126839965-128277465 GCA_030762895.1 Sophora flavescens
AACATGTGGTCTGTATGTGTTTTCCAATCTAGCTTCCAAACCATGCCTCTGTAGTGTATTACATTACATGCTTGGCACAGTGACAAATCTGTATCATCGTCACTACAACTTAGTGAAGTAAGCAGCACTTTTAAGTAATAAGAATGTGTATAACTACTGACAACAACTCCCACTAACTATATTTCAAGTTCTAACTATTTGCACATGTTTGTTTGGAGGGGGATTTATATAAAAGCTTTAAGAACAATTTCCACTGGAGCTACTACCTTATGCTAAACATGAGCATCCCAACCTTTTAAAATCAATGCTTTCTTGGCCGTTTGAGATTTGATCAACATTGAAAAGTGAAGTTTAGAAAGATATTTCAAAACATAGATATATAAAATAAGGGAATTGTTACCCCACAGATAGCTCTATAAGGCTCATTAAGAAGCCTCCCTCTGCATCTTCAAAGAAGAAAGCACCCTTCAACCACAAAATCTAGGTTGCTTTCATCTTGAAGTTGATGAGGTTTTGCTAAATCTGTTCCATCTAGGAGCCTTCAAAGAAAGACAAACACCAAAAAAAAAAAAATGATGCAGTAAGTAATACAAGAAAAGCAAGGTTGAATTATTAGGAGGGTTTTCTTCTACTTCAAAATTAAATTTATAATGGGAATTGTACTAGCATGCTTACCTCCTGGAATAGAGAGGATATAATCACCAAGTTGCCTCTGCAGTTGAATCATACCTATCCATTTTTTAGTCTCAGTTTTCCCTTTTCAACATATCACTCTGGCAAGATCTTAGGCACTCACTTCTTTGATACCCGGGCATATATAGTTATTTTGTTCTTGGGGAAACACTATATGTCTCTCCATAGGGATTGGTAACCCTCAAAATCTGTGGGTACTGCATCCTAGGACCGGATATATGGTGTTTTGTTTTTATTTACTTTTTTATAAATATGTTACAGTAGCTCAGAGTTCATACTTCAAAGTCAGTCATTATTCCTCTAGTTGTTCTCACTTCCCTATCAACCTATCACTCATGCATGCAGCCTAACATCTAGTAGTTTTTTTTTTTTCACTTTCAGGGATCTCCATTCACCACCGGAACCTGGAATACCTCTCAGTGAGTTTGTTTGCACATCCTCAGTCAACTGATATCCTTCTCCTAGATTTTTTCCATATCCAAGACTAACTTCGAGACATTGGCTATGGATACGCGATGCTGTAACCACGTATTCCCCATATTTCATACTATCATTTTAGTTAACTTAAACAACCATTTTATATCATATTTCTTTTTTCATACTTATTTTATCATTTAATGTATTTTAGATTTTATTTTATTTTTATATCTATGCTTTAGTTTTACTATAGAGATGTGTGAGAACTGTGCTAGTGTAATACACTGTCTTACTGGGTCTAGCACTTTCTTAGATTAAATGGATCATTGATCACTAGAATCTAAACTCACGCCATGTCACCATTTACCTTTCCATCTTTTAATTCAGTAATTATCCCCCTCTATTTTTTTCCCCTGTAGATATTACCTCCTCTTTATCTCTTATCCGGTTTCGGTATTATTTTCATAAGCTAGTTTCTTTTAAATCCCACCCTTCAAACCATGTTGGTGACTTGCTTGTGGGGTAATGGCATTTTCAAGCCTCACACATCAAGGCCTCTCCTATTTCTCACAATTCCCAGCAAAATTCCTGCTAACCTAAAAAAATAAAGCATGCATGACTTGCAATTTTTGAACTACAAAAAGTACAAGCAATAAGAGAAGATTATAACTTACCGATAGATGCAGTTATTGAAAAACATACATCAAAGTTTAAATAGTCATTATTATAAATAAAAGATTGGAAGATTAGACTCTCTATCCTTGGCTCACAAATTGGAGGCTCAATTATGGGTACCTTACTGATTTTTGCAAGCACAATCAACTTGCTTCATCTCACTGTCACTAAAGAGAAGGAAAAGAAAATTTTAAGACTTTAGAGAGGGCATCTAGGATTTTTTTGTGGTGGATTTGGTCTTTATCAAGCAACAGATGAAATGTTCTCAAATAATAGATAGTGAAATTTTAACTTATTCTGTCAATCAACACTAATTTGGTATCATATTATGTTAGACTTGAAGTTATTCCCGTAGCATATCTGATTTTATCTTACATACCGCTCCTCGATCTCTACATTTCTCTTTTATCCCTATCCCTTAAGAAATTCTAAAAGTACACTTTTTTTGTAATTTTTAAATCTACTATCATAAGATACTGTAAACTCGCATTCGTTGTAGGGCATTATGTTTCCGTCTCACCTCTAGTGGGTTAGATTCCATGGAACCAAGATGTTAATTAATCAGAAAAGGACAATTTGCCATAAAATATACCTGCCCCACAATTTTCATTTTCTTTGGAAAGTCACTACCAGCCTCTGCCAAGGTTTGGTTCATCATATTTTGATCTATCTTTTGTTCTAGAAAATACAACAGTGCTTTGAGATTCACGTTTTAAAGAATTTTAGTATAATGACAACATAAAACTTAAGAGAGTAAATGTAATGAAAACATAAATCAGAGATAAGTGTAATGATAACATATGTAAACTTTAAGAAAGGTTAATTTGATTTTTGGGAATAAGATAAATTACAAATATAATTAAGTTAAATTTTGAGAGAGATAAATATAATTTCTCTTTTTTATTCCTTCAGCCCCTATATTTCCTAACCGCAAATGTTCTAACCGTTTCCCTATGAGAGTCCAGATATCAATAGCGTTTTCATAAGCGAAAATTTAGAGAGAGGGAAAAAAAACATAAACATTATCTACCAAATAGTTTAAATATTGAATTAATAAAAACAATCAATATTTCAATATTTCGACATCTTGATCTAGAATGTCAACAAAATACCAGAAGTTTCGTGGATGATTGATAGATAGTCGGATCTTTTAAATATGTGTAGGGGAGTTGAATCAGTAGTATATATACATGAAATAGTATATATTTGGAGAGATCAATCACTTCGTATGATCTCGATATCTTGAATATTGTCTCATTATAAATCGGAGGATACCAGGTTGATCCAAAGAATGTCATGAAAATTAATGGTGTATATGAAAAGCTGATAGTTGGAAGGCTTGAAGCTGTTGAAGTTGAGGGAGAGGGGGACTGAACTCTAGTCAAGTGAAATTGTATACGTGTTGAAGCTAAGGTGGATGGTTGGGTGAGGGCGCAGTCTTTGAACAGTAGAGTAGGGGTGGACACTACAGTGTTGCGTCAGCAAATGAGCTGTCTGTAAAGCCCCACCACCACGGTACATCTTGCTAATTTGGATGCACCATATCCCATCTTGCATTTTTATTATTTTTTCCATTTTTATTTTTCTTCCTTTTGTAAGTAAACTATATCTTCGATCCTTTCTCCACTTATCTCGCCACCTGGGGACCACGTGTCTCAACAATTAGAGTTTTGGTTCGGAGGGTCGTGCTTCACTGCTTTTCCTTTGAGATCATCGAGTTAGTTTTGATAGTGATGACTAAATTAGCTGGATTGTATAAAAAAAAATACACTAATAATATATATTTTATATTAACATGTTTTTTTCTCTTTCTGGACTTACCTTATATGAGAAGCCACTGCTTCCATTTAAATGTTGAATACTAGATTATTTTACTAGTTAAATGCCATGCTTATCCGATCATCAACCACTAGGGCTATAGGCAAAAATGGAAACAAGTAAGACAATAACGTAAAATAACGATGATATTATCAATTTAGTAAAAACATATATTAAATAAAATTGCTTTGTTTTTATCTTTAATTGAAAGCACCATCTCGCCGTCCTGTCAAATATAATATAAATATCTAAGTAAGGTTCTTTATATCGTAGTATTTTTTAAATAAAACATAACACATTATTTTCAAAAATTCATTAATAAACTATAAGAAATTGTGTGTATATTTTTATAGAGGAATGCAAAAAAGATAAATTTTTTTCAAAGATCCATTGGGCTAGGCTCTCTAGTACCATTTTAAAATTTGTGTTTTGAATCTAACATTGCAGTTAACTCATGGGATGAAGATTTGATCAATTTATATCTAAATATTCAGATCATATTATTAACCAAAGTGGGACTATCAGCATGGAGCAGAGTCACTGTTTTCTGTCTTTATCTCATCTTCAAAAAGCTTAACCCAATCTTAATACTTAATATCCGTCAATGAATGTCACTCTCCACCTTGGACTAGAGGTTCCTAGAACAAAGCTTTTTCAAGAATATGAAGGAAAAAAAACTTATATTAGAATAAAAGTTATTACATTACGAGCTGTTTAGGAATGTTTATTTTTATATAGCTATTTTCTTCTCTCTAAGTTGTTTTCAAAATAACATGTTTATCATTTTGTTTAAATTTGTAGAAAAGCTTCAAAGAAATAAAAACTGAGTTATGTTATTCTAATTTGTTTTCAAGATTGTTGTGATTTGATTATTTTTATTTATCAAGCGTGGCCTTGTTTACCCCTATAAAACTAACTTCTAAATAAATATTATTAAATTATACAAATAACTCATACCTTTTTACCATTTCTATACGTAAGTGAATTTTTACCTCTTTCGCAAGCGAAATAAGATTATCTTAAAATCGTTTTTAATAAATAGATTGACAAACAGTTGATTATAATCGATTATTATAATAATCGATCATATAAAATAAATTATCGATATAATCTTTTTTTCAATTCTCAACGCAATTACATCTATAAGTTATGATACTTTGGTTTCATACGTCATTTTCAATTGTACTGCCCCGTTAAAAGAGCCCACGAGTCTGGCCCATTTAACGGTATACATGGAACACAGAATCTCTGCAGTGACCTAGCAACTACTGAATAAATTTGGAGGCGGTGAGCATGGTTACTGGGCGTTGGGTCCCGAGTTAAGATAAGGGTATTCGTTATAGGCATATATTCTCGATACCATAGGTTATGTTTGAGATTTTAAAAAAAAGATGGGGTGAAATATTTAATAATAAAATGGTTTTAAAAAAGATGAGGTGGAGTGTAAATATATCATTCATTATTTGGGGTTTAATATTAAAGCTCAAAACCCTCAAATCAGAGGGATGAAAATGGAGTTTTGGATGGTTTCACGATGATTTGGCTCCAGTCCAACCATTCAATCCGTTATTTAAAAACTCATAAACAACGGATCTAATGGATTTGTATCATTCCAACTTTATTATTAGCAATAACACCTCATCATCCAAAGACATCCTTAATGATGAGGGTTATTTCCCCTTTCAATATTATATATATTTTTAATTTAGTTTAATTAAATATCTTTTATTTTTCTATCAATGATTCTATTTTACTAACATTACTTTTATTAATTACATTTATACCATATTACTGCTGATCACAATATACATGATGATAATTCATATGTCCTGTACATACATGGTAGTTTTAGTTTTTAATTCTTGTATTAGATTTTCTAAATAACTTCGCTAGTTGGATTTGAACATGCTTAACTTATATACAAATTTTTCTATTCGTGAGTCCATCTTTCTTTTTATTTTACTTAGTTCTCATACTAAAATGTCTTTGCTAATACTTTAAATTTTTGTTTTATTCATATTGTGGGTAGTATTTTAATCATCTATAATACCAAATCATTTTCATCAATATCTAACAATATTTAGAATCATTATATAATTCAAAATCAAATAAATTATATTTAGAATCACTCCATAACTCAAAATAATATTGTGATCATTATATACTTCTTTTTCATATTCTCATTGTATTCTTTGTTGTATATATTTTATATATAAAATCTTCTTGCCAATATTGCTTCTTTAATTTATTAATTATTATTTGTTTACAACCCTTTGGTAAATTCATACTTAGTACCTTAATATTTCTTTTGTTCTAATATTACGAATATCGGTATTCATCATCAGAATATCTTTCTGTTTTTAAATTAACTGTTTCTTCTAAATATTCAAATTCAACATTTTATATACGTGTAGGTAATACTGTTTTATTAAAATTATTCTTTTATCTTTTTATTATAATTTGTTTACAATCTACTGGAAGGTCTAATTGTAATACACTTATTATTTATTTATATGTTTGTTAATCTAAATTCATTTTTATTTCAAATCAAGTACTATCTTAGTAGAGCCTCAATTCTAAAGAATTAGTAGTTTTGATGGGGAGCTTGTGGTTTACATTCTTCTATTTATTTATTGTAGATTCTATGATATTCTATTCCTTCTTCCAAACGTTTTCTTATTTTATTTCACTCTTTTCTAATTTTAGTTAATTCATATTCTTTCTTATAATTTGTTTTTCAACTAAATTACTATCTCATTTTCGGATCCTTTTTGAGATAATAATTTAGAACTCGTTAAGATCTTTAATATCGATTTAGTTTATTCTTTATTTGAATTAAATTTTCAATTAATCGTCTTAGTTCTTCAGCCGTTTTACTCATATTTTGTTTTTAAATATAATGATGGATCTTTTACTTGGTTAGTCAATTTAATGATATCATTTTCTTCATTAGTTCTTTCTTGTTTCTGGAAGAATAATTGGTCTTGGAATTGATTCAATTTGATAATTCTTGGTTTACGTATTAAAGTTCCTAATTCTATTAATTCATTTTTCTTTGGATAGTAAATCTTTCCTATATCTTCAAATAATCTTGGAATATCTATTCGATCATTATTTTTGATAGTAATACTATAGTGTAGTTTGTTAATGCATAATTTACATAGTATGTTATGAAAATATTTTACCTCATGGTTTCCTTCGGTTTTATCTTAAAAACTTATGTTCGAGGTTAATTCTTGATTTAGTCTTGATTATTAATGAAATTCCTATATTTGTCCGATTTCAAAATTTAATTCTACATAAGCTAAATTTCCTTCTAATACTCTATATATTATCATTTGAATCATTTGTTATGTTATCTTTTAGAACTAATTCAATTGGTGGATTTATTCTATTGGAAGTTGCTTTAATTAAGCTTTATCCTGCTCCTATGTGGATATATCCAAATTTTCTTATGTTCTTTAGATTCCTTTTTAATTCTGAAATTTTTTCCTTGCCTTATTATGCTTGAATACATGTATTTCCTTGAGTTTCGGATATATCTATAGGTGATTCATTCATTATTTTCCCATAATAGATTATATTTTCTTTTTGATTAAATTTTCTTTGAATGTTCATGGGTCTTTCTTTCTCTATCATATTTGGAGGTTTCTACTAAATCTAGATCTTCTTTTCGTATTTTTCTAAATAATTTTGGTTGATTAAGATGCTTCCTTCATAATTCCATCTTCTGAGAAATTTGTAAGTGCTCTGAGCTTTCATTAGTTTCGATTTTCTATTTCGACATCATTTTTCATGAATAAAACCTAGTTTTAAGAAGAGTGATTTAGTAATCATTATGATCTTTGATTTTGAATATTTATTGGCTTCACCCACTTTTGTTTAGTTGTTTGCTTCTTTTGAGCTTTGCTTTGAATAAAGTAATTGACGAAACAATTTCAGAAAAGGTAATTTCATTTAGTAATTGGTTATTTTATAGGGGGTTAGACGAACTCTCGATCATCCGAGCTATACCAAGGTTTTAGCAAACTACTCTCAGGAGAAATCACAGTGAGGGTGAGCTAGGTTTTCCAATCGGTTTACCTCAGTTAAGAGGTCTTATTTATAGCCTAAACATACAAGACAAATCTCATAAATAGCCTCGAAAACATGTAGTGCTTACATGGGTTTAAATAATTCGAATGATGACGTTGATGCTTACATCATTGTTTAATATCTCTGCTTTGATGATGTCGGTGCTTACGTCATTCTTGATTATTGCTTCATCGATCCTTGTCTTCCTCTGTTTCTTGCTAGTGCTTTCGACATGATCATCTTTTTGCACATCTTCTCGCATTCATGATTTACGGCTTTCTTTAATTAGTGCACAAGCGACTTAAAACAGTGGCTGTAATTCATTAAGTCCTTCAAAACATGGAATGAGAATTCAAAGTTCTGGTCGGGATGGTTAAATCTTTTTAATTTATTGTTTTTCGATTGTTTTGCTTATCGGAAGTGATTTTGGTCATTTGTATAGTTTTGACAAGGAATTTTGTCTATAATTGACATTGTCCATAGATGCTTTCGGTTGGTTTCCAATAATTTGGACATTTCATCTACATCATATCGAGTGCCTTTGCTTCATCCATTAACGGAAATTAGTGTTGTTTATGCCCTATGTAGAAAAAGTGCTTTATTATTGTCTTGTTTGAAAGTGGGATGAAATTTGAATAAAACTTTAAATAAATAGTTCTTTCTCCAAATGGCTACATTCTTCTTTGTAATTTGGTACTTCTTTGAAGTAATATGGGAACATATTAATTTCTTTACGATTCTTGCTTAAGTAAGACATTCAATTAGTCCAATTGGAACATATTGAATGTCGAAAGGTTTATACGGAGCAACTATTGCTTTGATTCCATAGATTCCATAGTTAATCTTCGATGTTTTCATATAGTTTTCTCTCGGAAAATTGAACTAATAATTCATGATCCTTTGGGTAATTATTGGATAGTTTATCTAAGGAGGATGGAACTTTCCTGAAACTTTCATTAGAGCTTTTGTTTTAGTTTTTTATTATTTGTGCTCTCTAGTAAGTTCTTGGTCCAAGATAAACTTCTTTACCTTTTTCTTGCTTTCTCTCCTTCTTGGAAATTCTTGAGCTTTTTCTGCTTCTTCCTGGTTGAAATGATGATGATGGACTCTGATACCTTTTGATAATGGGAAGCTGCTTTATACCAGCCATTATATATTCAGGCATTGGTCCATTAAAGATGGCATACCATTTGCTTGTTTCTTTTCGAACTTCTTCTTTACTCTGCTTTTGGAATTATTTCTTCCTAAATTCTTGCCTTGCATCTGAAGTTCTAATACTTTAAATTTGCTTTGATTAATTCTACCTGCCTCTTTGGCCCTTTCTATTTCTTTCAATTTTGGTTTTCCAAGGCCTTCTTGAGTTGGTATTGACTTCTTAGTAATGTTGTGCCACGTCATTCTCTGGATAAAATATCTGCCAGTACGTTCCTTTCTCCTTTAATATGAGAAATTGAATAATTATATTCGGATAACTTCATTTGTCATCGGATTAATCTTCCTTGCTTATAAGTTCCTTTATGATTAATATTTTTAGAACCTGCAACATAAGTAGAATCAATTCGACGATAAATTATTTATCTAGTACATAGATCCGATATTTTCCCAACATTCATTAGTCCTGGGGTTTCTTTTTCATGTGTTGGATAATTAATTTTGCTATCTTAAAAGTTTCCCGGATGCGACGTGGCATAGTAATTCTTTCTTTTGACATGGGGGCTTTGCTTTCATAACTCATCCCGGCGTTCATTAGATGCATCGATTTCTATAATAATCAAATCATCATCGATGGATGATATAGCTAGGAAGATTCTGGCATATTAATTTCATTTTTTTCAATAATTGCTTACTTTCATCGGTCCACGACCAAAAAACATCATTCTTTAATTTTATTGAAGTACTTTCCTTTCGATGCAAGATCCTTTATAAAACCTTCATTTGAAATATATGTTAGTAATCCAATAAACCTTTGTAATTCTTTTATCCTTTAATTTTGTCGGAAAATTTACGTAATTTTTCTAAATACATGTTTTCATTATTATTTTTCTTTCTCAGGTTCCATTCCTAAATAATTAATTTTATTTTGAGCTAATATCGTTTTTTTTCTTACTTAAACCACTTCATGCTCAAAACATTTATTAAGTACTAATGCTACTTTGTTAAAATGGTCATCTAAATCTTTATTAGTAAAGACCAAGATATCATCAATATATATAAGACAGAAATCTTTAAATTTTTGAAGTATAGAATCCATTCTTCGTTGAAAGATTCTGACGATTGCTTCATTCCATTGGAAATACATTCCATTCATTTTGACCCCCGAGGACAAGTAAATCTGTTAATGCTTTTGACTATTCGGATAATCTAATTTGATAAAAATCCTAATTTGCAATCAAAGGTGCTAAACCAATTCATATTTCTAATTTGTTAAATAATTAAATCCTTTCTTGGAAGAAAATAGGCACCACCTTCCATTGCATCATTTATTTGTTTATAATTAATTATCATCCTTCGTTTACCCTCTTTTTATTTCATTGTGATTTTCTACATAAAGGTTGTACCTAATGCTTTACTCTTTGATGGCCTTATTAATCCTTTTTTACACATTTCTTCAATGTCTTTTGCAAAATTCATTTCTATCCGCTTTGTATAAATTATAGGTTTACATTTTACCTCCTTTGTTGGATCCTTTAACTTTAATATGGTTAATTCATTATTTTTTTATTATTAATATTTGGATCTAAAGGATTTTCACTGCAAAATTTATCTAAAAAGTTCTTCTATATGAGCTGAGATTCTTCTATTTGGTTCCTAAAATTTATTAATACATGCTAAGTTTTATACATATTTCTAACTAATTCATCGGTTCAGTTTGCTAAGCTGTTTTTTTAATAAATACATGCGGAAAAATGAATAATTGGAATATTGATTATTTCTCTATGTTGTTTTTGATAAATATATGGTGTTTTTAATGATAAATACTCTAGTTCGATAAATGGGTTGCATATAATCGTAAGAAATTATTTCCTATAATCATATCTAGGCTTGTATCTTGTCTGATATATTGTAGGTATCATAAATAATTTTCCTTGTATTATTAAAGTAATTCGTTTCGCTACCCAAAATAGCGGATGTATAATCCATCTACGATTTGTATTTTTATTGGTTTTTCTTATTTTTCTCATTATGAAACAATTCTTTTGTTGCCAAACAAATATGGCTCGAGTATCTATATGCTGTGACACCTGCTTTTCCCTGTAGCATAAATACATATTTAAATATGTTTATTTTATATTAAACCCAGATGATGATTTTAATTAAACTAAAATCATTTTCTTGTGTTGTTATATCATATGAAGTTACGGTAAAATTTTTAGTTGAAAATTCGACTGAAGCCCGTACAATGTTTTCCGTTATGATGTTTCTTGTGGCAAACCAAATTTTTGACACGTGAATGAGATAGTTAGTGTTTTATTATGTTTCCTTCCACTTTGGTTATTTTTGAAAATTTTCGTTCAAAAATAAAATAAAATATTTTATTCGGGTGAAAGCGTCGGAAGAATTACAATCGGAAATACAACCTAGGTACAGTAAATGAGAGTGAATAGGAGACATAAAAAGGCTTGAGGTGATATGGGGGAGCGATGTGACTCACTAGAGAGTATGACCTGAGTTACCTCCTAAAAAGTGATCATGATGACACTTTTTGGAAATATATCATATTATATTCTAAAACCTATTTTCTCTTTCCTCTTCAACCAAAACAAGACACAAGGTCAAAACTTGCTCTCCAAGCTCATTCCTCTCTCCACAATTTCATGTCACTCTCTCCCATATCTATATATACCCCTTTCATTTTCACTTCATCATCTTCCTCCTTCAAAACTCCATTAAACCTTCATCTTCTTCTCTTCCTAAAAGTTCAAGCTCTTAAAGCTTTATTTTTTATTCATTTTTTCTACAAGTTCTTCTTTAAAGTTCTTCCTTATACTAAGGGTAATGCTCTCATATGAATCTTTTTGCAAGTTTCATCTTTTATTTCTTAGTTTACTTTATGTGTTCTTTATATGCTTTCAACTTCTAAAATCTCTAAAATTGGTTGAAAACTCCTTTGAGTTGGAAAACACTTTCTAAGTCTTGTATTAACTTATATTTTCACATACTAAGAGGTTGTGTAAAACAAATCTCTAACTATCTCTTCCAATGAAGGCCGAATGCTTGCATTTGTGACCCTAGGAAGTTTTGTTTCAACTTTTGGAATATGATCATGTGTTTTAGTTTCAAACTATCCTTGATCTTGAATCTATAAATCTTGGAAGTTTTGATAGCATGTTCTATGATAACGAAAAAATATGAATAAGTAGGCCTAGGATACCATGTTTCAACTTTCCAAGTATTGATCATGGTTTTAGAACTCTTAATACCTTGTGATTCTAAACCTAAGAGTTATTGTTAAATAAAGAATATTTTCCTCATCATCCTATGATGGTGAAAAACTTAGAGTTTAGGTGCTGAGGATGTTTGGAATTTTATTTTTCCAAAATGATCATGGACTTGAGCTCCATAAGATATTTGGATGCTAAGTCTAAGAGATTGGAAAGTTTAAGGATTTATAACTTGTTTATTCTATGTTATTAAAGCTAGTTGTATTACTTTCATTTTTCAAGATGATCATGGACTTGACCTCCATAAGATATTTGGATGTTAAGTCTAAGAGATTGGAATGTTTAAGTTTCATTGTTTTCCAAGATGATCATGGACTTGAGCTTCATAAGATATTTGGATGCAAAGTCTAAGAGATTGGAATGTTTAAGTTTCCATTATTTTCCAAGATGATCATGGACTTGAGCCTCAAAATATTTGGATGCTAAGTCCAAGAGATTGGAATTTTAAAGATTTCTAGCCTACTATAAATCCTATAAGGCCGAACCTAGAAGGTTATGGACCTAGGATACTTTGTTCTTATTTTCCCAAAATGATCATGGCTTTGAGCTCCTTAATACATATGGATGCTAAACCCAAGAGAATAGAAAGTTTAGTGAATGCTAGTCTATTTGACTAGCCTTGTCCGAATACCCTAAGTTTATAACTTAGTGATTTTAATTCAACTTTGTTAAATGATCATTGTTTTTGAACTCCTAACACTTAAGGATCATAAATCCATGGAGTTGTATAATTTTCGGAATCTCCTACACCCTAAGAACTAGTCTTGGCTGAACCTATACCTTGTGGTTTAGTGTTCTTGTTTGATTTAACTTGTGATTTTGTATTCATAACCTTAGACTTTCATCGCGGAGGAAATAAGGACGTTCGTGGTTTACCTCTCCAAGCATCTAATCTCCTTACTTCACCCGGAAGGTAAGAGGGGATTGCCTAGGGATATTCAATGACTATATGTATGTGTGTATGTGTTTACTTGAGTGATTTGAATATTATTATGATATTGAGCCAATACTTGAATAACTTGTTTACTTGAACTATTGTGGTTATTACTTCAAGTTGAACATTACTTGCTTAAAAGTGTTATGAATTATATATATGTGACTGACTATCGTTATCTGTGATATTATTGTTGAGAATATATTCTGTTGATTGAAGTTTGGGGGACTTGAGTCTGTCCACAATGATTATAAAGGGATTAAAAGCCTATAATAAGCCTTGAATAGAACTTTGAAAATATTGGTTTCATTTATAAAAGTTCATTGTTTTAAAACCCTTACTTCAGAGAATGAGATTCTAGTTTTGAAAAGAAATGTTGAAGTGTTTTTAAGTCAATAGAAACTATCTTTTTATGATCCAAAGTTTTGCACGAGAGAAAAACTTTTCGAACTATGTGTTTCATGAAGGAAAAACCCTTTGAAGATATTTGACTTTATTCCATCAATGATTTCAAAAGGAAGCGAATTTCCAAATGTTTTATAAAAGACTTTGTAAAGGGAAAAGATTTAGAAACGTTCCGG
Organism: Sophora flavescens; assembly: GCA_030762895.1. Classification (NCBI taxonomy): domain Eukaryota; kingdom Viridiplantae; phylum Streptophyta; class Magnoliopsida; order Fabales; family Fabaceae; genus Sophora; species Sophora flavescens. The sequence goes on from CM061067.1 coordinate 126,853,600, forward strand.
TTACTTGGATAAGTGACCGATGTTTGGTTTTAGTTTTTATTTTCACCGAGCGAAAAGTAAGCACATGTGAAGAGAATGCTAGTTCGCCAGAGCGTCGCCTCTAGCATTTAGTTTATGCACGTGATCTGGGATCCGTGTCAAGAATTATGGACCAAGGATCCTATCTGATATTATGGGCTAGGAGTCCTAATTTTGGAATTGAGGAATGTGTGTCCCGATTTCGTTGTTATGGGCTAGGAGTCCTTATCATGTTGAAATAAAACATGGATAAAATTATAATTGTTTCTATGACCACAACCTCCGGACTGCGGCATCGGTCTAAAGGTGTTGTGATTGAAGCACTTGGAGTGCGTGTCCCGTGTTATTGATTTTCAAGTAATGAAAATTGTGAATAGTCGTTAGCTTTGGGCTTCGACAACGAAAAGAGTAAACACAAAGAAAAAGCCTCGATAATGAAAAAGTATTTTATTCATAAACATTTCCCCTTAGCGACGTTCTTGAGTCATCCGAATACTCGCTTAAGATGTGGTATTCGATGAGGTATACATCCGATAAATGGTGACAGACAACTTGCCAAACGGGCGATGAGCCTCGATCATCTCTTTCTTTCTTAATGATAAACAGTGATGGAATCTCATGAGATTAAGATTAGATCTCGATGATAGAAGTGTCATGCATTATCTTTATAAGATTGATTGATTCGGATATGAGATCCAACCAAATAATACTTGTTGTTTACCGATGAGTAAATGTTTAAAATGTTAATATGCCAAGGTGTTGTATGTATACATGTGTATGGTTGTTGTATGATATATCCATTTGTCGGTATCTCCTCTCTTACTGATTATATCAGGTCTCTTGGGTTTTCTTTGTAGTACCTTGGTACTCTAGTATCGATGTTGCAGAGGAGTCTTTCTAAGTCACTTGAAGACCTAGTGTTAGAGGTCGGGAAAGTATTCGATTGGGGGTCACTCCAATGAATATTTGATAGAATGACCAGCTTAGAGTCTGAGTTGGGTTGTATATCTAAGTGGTCGGTAAATGTAGTGTTATATACATCCATCTGTAGTTTGAACTTTTACTTTCAGTAAAAACTTGAGAAATGTTGTATGTCATGGTAACTTTGTTACAAATGTGACTTTACGTTTTAAATGTATGTATTATGGATTTTGAGTTATCCTTAAAGAAAAATTGTATACCCAGTTTTCCGACTTAAAAGAAAACAATTTTCCGCAAGCAACCAGCAAATTATGTTTTTAATTTATCTACGTGTTACGTAGTAATGCCCAATGGAGGGCGTTACGGGTGGTATCGAGTGGTCGATCTTTCGGGATCTTTGGGAAATAGGTCCGTTCTATTGACGTTGTGTTTTCTCTGAATTAAGTTTTATTTGGATTACTTCTTAGAAGTAATGTGTTAATACGCCTTTACACGTTTCATTTTCTGGTTGTGGCTTGATTGATTTGTTCGCGGGTCGCTTATGGAACCCGCACGCAAGGTGGACGGGACGTGGATACCCGGCCGTGGACGTGGTCGCGAGGTGGTCCTAATATCGGTCGTACCAACATGAATGCGACTATGGCAAGAGATGGACTTAGGCCCTGGCTTTGACCGACGTTACTACTGCAATAGCTCTCTAGACTACCAACGCTGCCCAGAATTAGCGAGAGCAGCAAAGGCTAACAGGCTGAGAAGGAAGACCAATGCCTTCTCGACGCCATAATCCGGTCGTAGTTTGACGGATGTAGACCGACTAGAGTCGATCTTTGGATCCAAGAGTCGGAGAAAATCTTTGAGGTGCACACCCAGGGAGCAAAGGTGCCTCATGCAACATTCCAATTGATGGGAGATGCTCAATATCTGGGAGGCACAGGAGAACCTGCTGGTAGTTGAGCATCGGGCAATCACCGGGAATATTTATAACAAATTTACTGGGGCAAATATTTTCCCGAGTGCTTGATAGAGAAAGAGCAGGAATTCCCTGGCCGAATGTGGGACATGACGATTAGGGGAATATGCAAGGTTTGAGTCCTTGCCAAATATTTCCGCTTTCCGAAGACATCCCCGATGAGAGTGGAAAGTAAAAGTTTGGCAGTGCGCGCTTCGAGATCAAGGAATCTGTGATGCCATTGGAAATCCGAATTTCCAAGCCTTAGTAGAAAGTGTAGAGAAGTGGAACTAATGAGGAAGGAAAGAGGCAACGGAAAACTGTTGGAGGACCCACTCGTTCCAAAGACCAATATCAAAATCGAGAATCGGAAAGTGAAGGATTTCGGAGGAACCTTTTTCCGACCACAAGGGAATGACCATAATCAACAACATCGTTCGATAATTCTGAATCGAAGTGGAGGCCAATGAACCAAAAACCGAGGCCAATTTAGAAGATGTTACAAGTGTGGAAACCCATATCACATGGGCGATGTTTGCCCATGCAAGGGAACGAAATGTTAAATTGTGGGACAAATAGGACACTTGTCAAGGGATTTTAATGCACCAAGGTTTGAAAGGGGTTGTCAACACCTTTAGGGACTGATAGACCCACGACAAAGGAAAGAGTTTACACCATGGTCGGCGCTGGGCTCCTTAATTACGATGATCTTGTACCAAGGTTTGAAAGAGGTCACAACACCTTAAGGATTGATAGACCCACGACAAAGGGAAGAGTTTACACTATGGTGGAGTGAGCACCTCAATTATGATGATCTTTACGACAGTAGTGTGCAACTTGAAGGTCTTATGGCAATGGTCTATAATTCTAAGTTGTAATATGATTCTAAGTATAATGTTTCGACACCCTTAAGTATTTGACTCTCTAGTGGTCTCCTATGTTACTAGTCTTTCCAAAGTGAATGTATGTTTCTTATGACTTTTGGGAATAAAAGTCTCTTAACAAATTTATTCAGTTCCCTTCTCTTTTTGATTGTTGTGGTCAGTTTAGACTTTGGATCCTATCTTTCTTTTCCTAGAGTTGTGAATTGCCTTGTTGTTTGCAGGATGGGTATGTTTATAAAAGAAGTTTTTGATGAAACTTAATCTAATCACTTTTACTTTTGGTGGAAGTGATTGGTTTAATTCTTATCAAACTGTTGCTATTTTAAATTGTTGACCAGCAAATTCTAGTGAAAGGGGGAAACTTTTTAGATTCATGATTGTAACGTGTACCGATCATACATTTTTACCTCTCCTGAACCTACTAAAGGATCTTCATTGCAATTGGATGTTTCTGTATTCTTTTGGATCGATGAAATTCTTTTTTAGATACTTTCTTGATAGTATGATTTGGGTAGTGAGAGATCATGTTAAGTTTCTAGTTACGTAATTTTGAGGATGAAATTCTTTTTGAGGGGGGTATTGTAACACCGTGTTTTTCCTATCTTTATGCATAAGTGTAAATACATATCTAAAATGTGTTTATTTTATAGTAAACCTAGAGGATGATTTTAATTAAACTAAAATCATTTTCTTGTGTTGTTATATCATATGAAGTTACGGTAAAAATTTGATTGAAAATTGAGATTGGAGCGGTCTGCGTTTTCACTACCTAAGTTCTTGTGAGCGAGAAAACCTAATTTTGCAAGGTGAACGAGATAGTTAGTGTTTTTAACTTTTTATTATGTTTCCTTCCACTTTGGTTATTTTAAAAATTTTCGTTCAAAAATAAAAAGAAAATATTTTATTCGGGGCGAGCGTCGGAAGAATTACGATCGGAAATGCACCGGCACGAAATGGAGCAGAATAGGAGACATATAAGGCTTGAGGTGATATGAGGAGTGAGGTGACTCACTAGAGGTATGACCTAAGCTACCTCCTAAAAGTGGTTATGATGACATTTTTTTGAAATATATCATATTATATTCTAAAACCTATTTTTCTCTTTCCTCTTCCAACTAAACAAGGCACAAGGTCAAACTTGCTCTCCAAGCTCATTCCTCTCTCCTCTCACTTTGTGCCACTATCTCCCTCTCTATATATACCCCTTTCATTTCACTTCATCATCTTCCTCCCTTCAAAACTCCATTAAACCTTCATCTTCTTCTTTCTTTCTTAAAGTTCAAGCTCTTAAAGCTTTATTTTTATTCATATTTTCTACTTAAGTTCTTCATTAAAATTCTTCCTTATACTAAGGTTAATGCTCTCATATGAATCTTTTTGCAAGTTTCATATTTTATTTCTTAGTTTACTTTATGTGTTCTTTATATGCTTTAAACTTCTAAAATCTCTCTAAAATGGTAGAAAACTCCTTTTGAGTTGAAACCACTTTCTATAGTCTTGTATTAAATTATATTTTCACATACTAAGAGGTTGTGTAAAATAAAAATCTCTACCTATCTCTTTCAATGAAGGCCAAATGCTTGCATTTGTGATCTAGGAAGTTTTGTTTCAACTTTTGGAATATGATCATGTGTTTGAGTTTCTAACTATCCCTTGATCTTGGATCTATAAATCTTGGAAGTTTTGATAGCTTGTTCCTATGATGGCTGAAAAATATGAATAATTAGGCCTATGATACTATGTTTCAACTTTCCAAGTATTGATCACGGATTTAGAACTCTTAATACCTTATGATTCTAAACCTAAGAGTTATTGTTAAACAAAGAATATTTTACTCATCATCCTATGATGGCCGAAACTGAGAGTTTAGGTGCTAGGATGTTTGGGTTTTATTTTTCCAAATTGATCATGGACTTGAGCTCCATAAGATATTTGGATGCTAAGTCTAAGAGATTGGAAAGTTTAAGGATTTCTAACTTGTTTATTCTATGTTATTAAAGCTAGTATGTATTACTTTCATTTTTCCAAGATGATCATGGACTTGACCTCCATAAGATATTTGGATGCTAAGTCTAAGAGATTGGAATGTTTAAGTTTCCATTGTTTTCCAAGATGATCATGGACTTGAGCTTCATAAGATATTTGGATGCTAAGTCTAAGAGATTGGAATGTTTAAGTTTCCATTGTTTTCCAAGATGATCATGGACTTGATCCCCATAAGATATTTGGATGCTAAGTCTAAGAGATTGGAAAGTTTAAAGATTTCTAGCCTATAAATCCTATGAAGGCCGAACCTAGAAGGTTATGGACCTAGGATACTTTGTTCTTATTTTCCCAAAATGATCATGGCTTTGAGCTCCTTAATACATATGGATGCTAAACCTAAGAGATTGGAAAGTTTAGTGAATGCTAGTCTATTTTACTAGCCTTGGCGAATACCCTAAGTTTATAACTTAGTGAGATTTTTAATTCAACTTTGTTAAATGATCATTGTTTATGAACTCCTAACACATAAGGATCATAAATCCATGAGTTGTATAATTTTTGGGAATCTCTAACCCTAAGAACTAGTCTTGGCCCGAACCTATACCTTGTGGTTTAGTGTTCTTGTTTGATTTTAACTTGTGATTTTGTGTTCATAACCTTAGACTTTCATTGCGGAGGAAACAAGGACGTTCGTGGTTTACCTCTCCAAGCATCTAATCTCCTTACCTTCACGGAAGGTAAAGAGGGGATTGCCTAGGGATATTCAATGACTATATGCATGTGTGTATGTGTTTACTTGAGTGATTTGAATATTATTGTGATATTGAGTCAATACTTGAATAACTTGTTTACTTGAACTATTGTGGTTATTACTTGAAGTTGAACATTACTTGCTTAAAAGTGTTATGAATTATATATATGTGATGAACTATCGATTAACTGTGATATTATTGTTGAGAATATATTCTTTGTTGATTGAAGTTTGAGAAGTCGGACTTGAGTCCGTGCACAATGATTATAAAGGATTAAAAGCCTTAATAAGCCTTGAATAGAACTTTGAAAGTATTGGTTTCATTTATAAAAGTTCCTTGTTTAAAACCCTTACTTCAAGAGAATGAGATTCTAGTTTTGAAAAGAAATGTTGGAAGTGTTTTTAAGTCAATATAAACTACCTTTTTATGATCCAAAGTTTGTACGAGAGAAAACCTTTTTGAACTATGTGTTTCATGAAGGAAAAACCCCTTTGAAGATATTTGACTTTATTCCATCAAGGATTTCAAAAGGAAACCAATTTCCAAATGTTTTATAAAAGACTTTGTAAAGTAAAAAGATTTAGAAACGTTCCGGTTACTTGGATAAGTTGACCGAGGTTTTGTTTGGTTTTGATTTTCACTAGGCGAAAAGTAAGCACATGTGAAAGAGAATGCTAGTTCGCGAGACGTCGCCTCTAGCATTCAGTTTATGCACGTGATCCGGGATCCGTGTCAATAATTATGGACCAAGGGTCCCGATCGTGATATTATGGGCTAGAAGTCCTAATTTTGGAATTGAGGACTGTGTGTCCTAATTTCGTTGTTATGGGCTAGGAGTCCTTATCATATTGAAATAAAACATGGATAAAATTATAATTGTTTCTTACGACCACAACCTCTCGATCGCGGCATCGGTCTAAGGTGTTGTGATTGAGCACTCTGACCGCGTGTCTGTGTTATTAATTTTCAAGTAATGAAAATTGTGAATAGTCGTTAGCTTTGGGCTTCGACAACGGAAAAGAGTGAACACAAAGAAAAGTCTCGATAATGAAAAGTCTTTTATTCATATGCATTTCCCCTTAGCGACTTGCTTGAGTTATTCGAATACCGCTTAAGATGTGGTACTCGATGAGGTATACATCCGAATGGTCGTTATAAAGGATTCGTGATGATGTTGATCCAAAGGGCGTATGAGGTGACTGGAGACAACTTGCCAAACGGGCGTATGAGCACGATCAACTCTTTCTTTCTTAATGATAAAATGGTGATGGAATCTCATGAGATTAAGATTAGAGCCCGATGATAGAAGTGTCATGCATTATCTTTATAAGATTGATTGATTCGGTGTGAGACCCATGAAATAATACTTGTTGTTTACCGATGAGTAATGTTTAAAATGTTAATATGCCAAGGTGTTGTATGTATCATGTTTATGGTTGTTGTATGATATATCCATTTGCCGGTATCTCACTCTTGCTGCTTATATCAGGTCTCTTCTGGTTTTGCTGTAGTACCTTGGTACTCTAGTACCGATGTTGCAGAGGAGTCTTTCTAAGTCACTTGAAGACCTAGTGTTAGAGGTTGGGAAAGTATTCTGATTGGGGTCACTCCAATGAATATTTGATAGAATGACCAGCTTAGGAGTCTGAGTTGGGTTGTATATCTAAAGAGGTCGGTAAATGTAGTGTCATATACATCCATCTGTAGTTTGAACATTTTCTTTCGAAAGTGGAAACTTAGAGAAATGTTGTATGTCATGGTAACTTTGTTACAAATGTGACTTTACGTTTTAAATTTATGTATTATGGATTTCAGAGTTATCCTTAAAGAAAAATTTTATACCCCAATTTTCTGACTTAAAAGAAAACAATTTTCCGAAAGCAACCAGCAAATTATCTTTTTAATTTACTTCGCATGTGTTACGTAGTAATGCCTAAGGGGGCATTACAAGCTTCATTTCTCTATTACTTTTTTCTATTATTACTTTTATATAAGTATTATTCGGATTCTGTTTCTTCTTAAGATAATTCATCTTCTAGATATTCATATATACTTCCTTCGATGTTTTGTTAATTCTTCTTCTAACGTTTCAAGTTTATATAGTTGGTATATTTGCTTTATTAATTTTGATTTTTCTTTAAAATCTTTTTCTTTTTGTTGAGGACATTCATTTGCATAATGGCCTCAACATTACATATCCAACAAATACATTTCTTTTTTCCTTTTGGACAATATTTTCTTGGTGTTGATTTCTTCTTCCTAAAATATTTTTTCTTATTATTTTTATAATATGTTTTCCTTTTTGGGAAAGTTCTTTTTAATTTTGGTTTTTTATAATATTTTCTTTTTCTTGCTGGTTTATCACGGTCATAATTTCCAGGTTTTTCCATTTCTGTAATATCACAACAAATTGTATTACTTCCTCTATTTAGTTGTCTTATTGTTTCTCTAGTTAAACATTGTTCTCTTAATTCTTGGTATAGGATTTGAATAATTCCTCCTAAGGTGTTAGCTATTTCATCTGCCGTAGATTCCCATAATCTCTTTATCTTAGAATTAAGGGGATATGGTAATTTGTCTATAAAAATATACTTAGATATTTGTTTAGTTTCTTCATCTAATTGATAATAATATTTTTGATATTCACAAATAAAGCTTTCTATATGACACATGTCACATATTTGTATTTTATTTAAATGAGTTTTAGCTTTTTCATGTAAAAATTTACTTGTTTTTTCTTGTTGTTCAAACATATTATATCCAATAAATTCTTGATAGATTAACATCATAACTAGTTTGGCAAAGTCTTGATTATTATTAACTAATCTTACATGTTGTTGCCAAATTTCATCTTTAATACTATGTAAAAATATTGGTACATTTCCTGTTGTTTTAAATAATAAAAAGTTCTTTACATCTAACATATTAAGCTCATTAAATTTTTCATCAGTTGCTATTAATAGTATTATTTCATTAGTATGTAATAATACTTCTTCTTTATTTCTTGCACAATCAATATTTAATATATTTCCTAGTCTTATTGACTGTCGTAATGGGCTTTAAATTCTTCTTGAATTTTTGTCAATTTATTATTTTTTCTTGCATATCCTTTATTATACATAGTTTCTTCTTCATATTTATCCCATGCTCCATTGGAAGTATATTTATATTCTTCCCATTTTCTTTTAGATTTTGTTCCACTATATTCTCTTTTTTCATTTTTATATAATTTTCTTCGATTTTGAAGACGAACTATAACTTAAAACTATTTCTTCATTTTCATCATTTTCTTTAGTTATTTGGTCTATCGGATCTATTTTTGTACTTGATCATGTTCTTCTTCAATTATTTTTAATTGTTCTAATAATTATTGAATTTCTTCTAGATCATTTGATTTCTTTAGAGTTTCCATATATTCATCTTTTATCCTCTCCATGAAGTTGTTGGTAGAGATAATTTTGATGGTTCTAGACTTGTTTCTTGTTTTACTATTATTTTTCTAATTCTCTTGATTTTAATAATTCTTCTAATTCTTTTATTGTTATATATTTATTCTTCTCTTCATCTTCTAAAAAGCTTTTCTAATTGATCAAGAACCTTTCTAATTTTTTTGATATCTTTATTTTCGTCTCATTTCCTTATCTTTACTTATATTATTTAATGTATCTCTTATATTATTTATTTCACTTTGTCCTTTTTCTATTCTGTTATAGATATAATTTGCATTTTTTTTGATATTTTCTATGAGTTGAATAATATTTTTATTACTTTCTTCCATTATTTTTTCCATTCCATCGAATTTTATTATTATTTCTTTAGATAAACCCATTCTTTTGATGTTTTCTTCTTTATTAATATTTTATTCGGAGGGTTTGGTACCCGCTAGGTACGTGAGAAACCTCCATTCGATATTCATGGGATGTGTCTTTTACCAAATGGCGCATAGACAGAGTGACCCTTAAAAATAACTTATAATGTTTTCTTCTTAATATATAATATGAATCAGGTTTAACTAATATTTTGATTCCTTATTGTAATGTGATTTTTTAATTTGGTTCTATATTTAAAAAGATTTAACTAATATTTTAATTTTTTATCTTAATGATTTTTTTTTTAACTTGGTCCTGATATGTAATAAATTTGGAAGTCAATCCTAACAGATGCAAATATTTACAAATTCATTTCAGTCGTCAGTTACGTTTTGACCGTGTCATTAACAGATGAAAAACAGATACACACATGAATGTTTATGATGGAAGGTTAAATTACATATTTAATCTTTATACGTGAAACATTTTTAGTTAGTCCCTATTTTAAATCGATCCCTACCCGAGCAATAAATGTCCTTACCGTGTTGCTTAATCTCGTGAGCACTTATTTGATGACGTTCCTTTAGAGGCATCTTCGATCAGAAATATTTAAGTAACTCACTTTGGGTTGCTTATCTCCCATTAAGAGAGCCTCAATGTGGCACATCATATTTAAGTAACTTATCATACTTTACTCCAATGGTACCTATTTAAGCGGCCCACATTTTTATTCTTTTTTTTTATTTGCACTTAGTTTTATTTTAATTTAAAATATTAATTCATAAGCAACCTAACCCATTTTTGTGGTTCCTTATATAAGCAATCCATCGTTATTTTAAGCAATCCATACTGCCACATAGATCAGCTCCAATGAAAGAACAAACTTAAGTGATGTTTCCTTATTTGTCACATAGATTTATCTAATAAGCAACTCCCATTGAAAACGCTCTTACAAGCAACTTGTTATAAGATCCCTTACCACCGGACCTGAGTGTGTGGATATAGAGTGTCATTTTGGATCTGTTTTTTTTTTTAAATCCAATGTAATTAGGGCCTTTGGTTCCGTAGTGGGTCTACGGACTATCCCTAAAAGCTTAGAAATTTTGGACCCGCTATGAGATTAGTCCTCCCTCGGGTGCTTAGTCACAACTAATATTCTTTGCATTTCCTAAAGAATGTGTTCTGTCGGATTCGAAGTCAAAACCCCCTTATAAGCCCAGCATGCACAAGCAAATGAGTCACACCCATTTTTTTTTTTATAAGAAGAGCCATACCCATTTGGGTATTTTGGAACTACTTTGAACACATTTATTTATGTTATTATGAGAGATTGATTTTTAATAGAGCAATGATTTTTGAACACCCCAAGATTGACACCGTATCTACACAGTAGATGAAAGTAACGTTTTGAAACTTTAAAGTACATGAAGAGAGAGAATAAAATAACAAATAAATATAGAAAAGTATAAATATATGGTGTTGGTGTTGGATTTTGGTGTACAAACAACATAGCTCTTTGTAATACTATCATATAACATGTTATAAGCAAGTTGTAAATATTAAAAATTAATTCCAAATATTGATTTTTTTTTACAAGATATAGGCTATACTAACAAAGAGCACTCACCCAATGTGTGTGGCTCGATTGGTTGTGCATGCTCGGTTTGTAGGGGAGGACTAGGTTCGAATGAACACATTTTTGGAAAGAGGGCAAAGAACCATAACCATGACTAAGACTTGAGCGGTGATTAGTGTCACGGCAGATCCAAAGGATATAAGTTTGTGGGATAGTGGGATACTCCATGGACCCACCTTGAGCAAAGGCCCTAATTATAGCGGGTTCCTAAAAAAGAAGAAAGGACACTCGTACTTCAGTGCATTTGAAACGTTGTCCAAAGTGGAAAGTGGACGGTGGTAGAATTTAAATTAGGGGTGTTTATCGAATTAGATTGATCGTATGAATTCGATAATTCAAATCAATTTAATTAAATTGATTTGGATTGGTTTAATTAATCAGTTCATTTTACTTCAATTGCAAAACAAACTAATTACAGTTGGTTCGATTCTTCCATTTATCCTTTTTTTTTAATCTAAACAACCCGATCAACTATTTTTTTAACTTTTAAATTTATACATTTTAGATTTCAATACTCAAAGCTCTCTTCTAATTTTGTCTTTTATTTTTTTCTATTAATTTTTTCTTTTTAATATTCTTATTTAGTGTTACCATTTTGTCTTTGGTCATGATTAATGTCCAATTTCACTATCATATTTTAGGTAAAGAAAGCTATGTAAAGTTATAACTATAGAAGGGACCACCCTCTTGTCTTGGAGTGAAACTCTGGCTCTTGATACCAAAACATCACGGTGGCGGGTGGGCACTGGAAATATGGAGGTATAATAATTTTAGGTTTTCTTGTTCAAAATTTCTAATAATTATTTTATTTATTAAATAAAAAATATTAATGATTTTGTTTATTTTTAAGACGACGCTTATTGATCCAAGTGCCTATAGTTTGGTTCTTTTTAATCAAGATTTCGTATTCGAGTTTTGTGAACGAAAAAAATAAATACTGATTATTGAGAGAACTTTATCTCCTTATACGAGTCAACTCAGATTATTGAAGGTTTAATGCGACTTCTAGATATCAAAGTCTAGAAAGAAAAACTTTTTTATTTAGTATTTTCTTAATTTAATAAGTTTTTTCTTTCCTTTTCAGAAAGTTATAGCAAATCTGGTGGAACCATTACTCCATATGGTAGATTTCATGCCATCAATGCAGCTTGCCACCGCTGGAAGGTCGAAAGAGTACAAATGTGTACGATGTCCGAGTATCCAAAGCCAAGAATCCTTAAATATAATTAAATACTCATCGCTTAAAGTTTATTATACAAACAGATTAAAAAAGTTATAAATAACATTAATTATTATTAAATATATGAGTTTAATTGACATATATTGTCAGTGTAAAAGTTTTTTACACTATCAACAAATCATAAGTTATCACATCATCGAAAATCTTTGACTCTTATCCTAACCACCTTAAAAGTAATCAAATCATGATTTGTGATTGACTGATAGTGTACAACAATTAAACTATATATATATATATATATATTATCGTCTATTGAAATGTTCAAGTATCAAATTTTGCTCAATAAAAATAAAAATAAAGATAAAATTAAAAATACTTAATATCTTTTTTGATTTCTAAAATAATAGAAAAGTTTTTTTTTTCAAAATGACAGATAAGATAATAAATACATTTTTTTTCCGTAGATATTCTTTATTGGTACCACAAAGAAATTCAGTTTTTTATTCTTTCAGTGTAATATTAGTATATTACCACTCAATCATACTTTGCATATTAAAATGTCATTTAAAAAGTTTCAATCTTAAAATAATAAATTTTTTTGGTGCTTTAAAAAATAATAATTTAAGAAGTTACTATTCTTGATTTCTTGGGCGGTATACCCTGTGTTTAACTTTAAAATTAAAAAGAAGGCATAATCTAGTATATTAGATTGTGTTGACTACTTGACGGCATTTTTGGTGTTGATTCGGGCGATCTTTGGACAAACAAAGTAAACAGCCTAGTATTTTTTTAAGATTCGGGATGGGACTCAGGATATCGGTACAGTCGGAAGTCGTAAGACTAATCTCCTGAGGATGTAGAGAATATTATTTAGTAACTATTGTGAGATCCATGACTGATTAACATTTTTTATTTTATTTTTATTCTCATGACTGATTAATAGTTTACAGTACAATAAGTTTGAAAATACATTATAAACATAAAAGTTTTGTCAGGTGAAGATTGATTATGAATGTTGTTAGTTTATGGGGTTAATAATTACAATCCAGTTTTGGAGACTAATTAGCTCAACTAATAAACACTTTCTACAATTGATTTTAAAGTCCTAAAATTAAATTCTGATAAACCTTCAACACATGAACAAAGGTGAATATGAATTTCCCCCTCCTTAGATGTAGATATTGCGTGTATGTGAATGTGGATAAATATTACTAGCTAAAATCTCTGAAATTTATCACCCCCCAAAAAAAAAATTCTGTGAAATTTATGTGCGCGAAAAAATAAAATAAAAAACAAATTACAAACCTTGTTTTGCGATGCTTACCCAGCTAGTTGCTCCTTGAGCTGTGCGTATGTATGCTCAGTTTTTTCATTAATGTTATTATCCAAAATATGCTGACTTTTTACTGGAGACCTTACTAATTCACGCAATAATATAACAGGAAATAGATTATTTTGAAACCATCCCTTTCAGGATCACATTACTATTTTCCAATGGATAAATGAATCTCGAGTCCAACAAGAGCGTGATGAGAAATGTAAGTAATCCTGCTTGAATCAGTACATGAAAGAGCAGACAACGAAGCTATTTCATAATCATAGTTCCTCTCCTCCCCCTGCTCCCCTCCCCCTTTTTTGTTTGATTTGTTCCCTTTCCCTCCATTCTATGAACTATGAAGGAAAAAAATATAATGATACAAACATGTAAAGAACCCACCTAGTGCCCACACAAATAATCTGGTGTTGTTAATTTCAATATACAACATTTACATGGAAATTAGAAGGTCAGAAGAATCATTTGCCTGGGAAGGAATATTGTCAGTGAAGAACATTAAATTCCTTGAATCAGTAGTCAGTAGCATTTAGCTTGTTGCAAGGAAATCACCTGCATTTGTCAATTAAATTCCTTTACACCACCAATTTACAACAATTCGAAGGGAGGGAGGCAAGCATAAAAGAAGTCATCAACCTGCAATGCCAACATCCCGTAATTTTGAGGAAAACAAGCTATGCTGAATCTCAATGCAATCAAAAGGTTAACTGTTTCAGATTCATACCTTCCACAGAGAAATCAAATACATCTCCAAGCATGTCATCATTATCACCATCATCATCAGATTTCTCCCTTCCACAGGGACTGCTACAATCCACATCAGTAGCAACTTCTGTTGATTCATGACAGTTGACTGATGCTTTACAATAACCCTCTTGAAAGAATTGTTCAAAGTCCGGTGAGCCATGTATTGGCTCCTCACAATCACGTGTAACATTCATATTCAAATCACAATCACTAAAACTAGTATTGAAACTGTCAGTGGCTTTCCCATGTTTCGATGATTTAACCATTGTAGTTATGCTATCTGCAAAAGGTAAGGCACCTGTTGAAACATCATTTGGGTTAACAGTTTCCAGGATTAAAAGACGTGATGTCAACACACTCCCTCTCTGTTCTCGCAATTAATCTTATTACTAGACAAGTCAATCGATGAAGCAAAATATGCCAACAAGCTTGAGAGAATAATCTAAAACAAAGAGTTGGGTCACTCGTAAATATCATATAAGATCTCACACTGAATTGCCTATCTTACCAACATCTGCCTTTTTAGTTAAGCCAGGTACCATCAACTTCGAATGGGAAATTACAGCATCTTCTGACAACTTCTCTTCAGCTCCGTGTGAATCAGATGAAGAGCTAGAGCATCTGCCCATAACAATGCATCTGCCAAAAAATTTAGAAATTGTTAGAATGTGAATGGACAGTTATGAAGATATATTTAAATTTCTCACAAGAAAAAAAACGATTAAACAACCCTCCAATTCCAAATTTATCCTCAACAAAATGCTCCCCTAAAAATCAGTCAATATCATCGGGCAGTAAACACAGAAACAAGGAAAAAGAGTTTAAATCCTCACCAAAACCATCTTATATATATATATATATATACAAATGAAAAATGACAATACATAGGAAAAATAAGCTAATAGATAGAAATAGTTCCTTAACACAAACAGGATATCTGAAACTCCCGCATATTAACACGTAATTATATGACTTAAATCCAAATAAAGCATCTCCATCTGGAACTTAGAGATGCTACATCTTTAATGATAGATAAAAATCAAACAAAAAAAATAGCAACAAAAGAAAGCAAGTGTAAACTTGAGAGCATATCTCGACAAGAAATCGAGGATAAAAGAAATGCAGAGCAGTAGAAAGCAATGAGGGTTCAAACTCCGAAAGAGGTGGTTCAAATATATTCATCAGCATAGAAAATTTGAAACCTGGTATTTAAATTGAAGGCATGCCCCATATCTAGAATTGAAATGATCTGAGTGGATAGTTATTACAAGACTTCTCTAATGGACCAACAAAAATGTAGTAAGTGATCATTACCTGTCACCCCACGTAGACTGAATTCTATTGATATTGTTAAAGACAGGCAACAAATCCTTCTGTCTTATTTCAACTTCATTAATGGGAATGTTCTCTATTTCAATCTCTCCACGGATACTAACTTCACATAAATTCAGCTCTCTGGCCTCCAAGAGACTCATCACAAAGAAAGACACCTAAAAATCGAGGGTGAAATAGTTTAATTGAAAGAATATATTCATGTTGAAAAAGGTGACTGATACGAGCCTTGGGAGAACCACACCACAAAAACTAGTCGTTGTGGTTGGAGAGCCCAAGGCCTCGTATAAACCCCACGCCAAAATCCCATGTTCCAGTGTGGGACTCAAGTCCCACACCTCGCAATTGGATCCTAACATCCCACCACGCTCTGCAGCCCCGGTGCCCACACGGGCAACTCAGCACTAGCACTTTGGCTAGTCTTGGGCAAACATTGCAATGCTGACGTCAACACCCACGGCACACGTTTGTAGCCGAGAGACATGGTGGAAAGCCTTTGGTGCCAATTGATGCAAACCTTGGGAGAATCACACCACAAAAGCTAGCTGTTGTAGTTGGAGAGCCCAAGGCCATATAAATCCCACACTGAAATACTTCCGTCGTGGGACTCCAGCATTGGATCCTATCAGTGACATACAGGAGTATTCAAAATGAAAACCACAATGAATACCTCAGACTTCTGCCAAATTGATATCCTCCTAGAGCTTATCTGTACCTCTGCATTTGAGAAGTGACATTGCTCGTGAAGTTTTATATAATTATTGTTCCCAACACTATTATCTTCATAATCTGAACTGTCCAAGATCATTTCGGCAGCTTCCAGTCCACCAATAGCATTCCCTGATATATATACCTCTCTATCTGGCCAATCATTTCTCCTACAAGCATCCCACCATTGAAGAGGTTCAACCTTCACTTGCACATCCTCTTCTTGTATTTGTGCTGACGAAACTAGGGCTGTTCTTGGAGTAGTTTCACTTGGCTCTGCCACCAATGATGGTAGTAGCCTATATTGAATTAAATGACCAGAAGGGGTATAAACCAATAAGTGCTCCAGAGCATGAATTTTTGAGTACGCATTGTGTGAATCACGAGGTAAAGAATTATGAAAGACAGCAGAAACAGCACCAGATGGAATAGAGACTTTCCCTGCTGCAGAAGATGCAGCATTACTAACTGTATTGAGCCAGCCAGCATTATTATTTTTTATTCTGCTAACCACAGAGAGAACAACAGGAGGTGGGGGTGCTAGGCAAAGCTGTTGCTGGTTTACTGGGAAATGTGGAGGGAACCACCATGGCAGAGGTAAAATTGGTAAAAGAGCAGGCTCTTCGGCGCCCTGATTGTGTATCTTAAGAACTGTCTCATCACCAAAAGGGGCAAGAACAAAAATATGACAAGTTCCCTTGGAGGAAATAATGGCAACCCACTGACTGTAACTACTAAAACAAATATCTTGTATAACCTGTATAATATACACAAAGTAAAAATCTTCGTAAGTACATAAACCAAGGATTTAAATTGCAGACTGCATCATGTGATGCAGGTGCAATATCTCGATTGTGGTGGCCGCCACAACCGCATCAGGACTCGATTGAAACCACATCGGCCAGCATCAACTTGTAACTGCAATTTAAAACCTTGATATAAACATAAAGATTTAATTTTGGTCCACTATTCTTTACACTATCATCCAATCATGTATTACCAAATCAAAAGAGAAGTTTGACTATCAACACCCATACCTAGGAAGTTGAACTCTTTTAATGATGTGTCAGCACATCATTGAATGATAGTCGAAAAAACTTCACAGCAACAACGGATCAAATTGAGGCTCTACACATAAAGTCCTTAAAGAAACACTGAAAATAGAAGCATACCGCTGATGTCATGCCACGGTGAAGCTTGTATAGGTGCACATGAGAACAGCTCCAATCATTGCTTCGAGAACCTGATCTATTCCTTGAGTAGGATGGCATAATGCGAAATATATTAATGTTGTTACCATGAATTGAGGCAGTAACTAGAAGTGTCCCACTTGGGTCAAAACACAAAGCAGATATTGGACTAGTATGGGCCCTAAATTGTGCCACGACAGCTCTAGAAACAAAATCCTTGACAACAACCTGCATTAGATCAGTAATACAAGTCAACAACAATATAGAATGATTACTTTCCAGTTTCCACTGACATAAAACAACCATTAAAAGATGGTGGAGTAAAGGGAAGAGATATCAGCAAATACTCAGTGCTATTTACTACTTTAGAAAATCCTTCCTCTATGGCTAAGCTGAACCAATAGATGATCTCATGCAAATTGTAATACAGATGCCAATATTACTTTAAAAAAGAAAATATCTAGTCAGCTGTCCAGCACATTGTCAAAGAAAAATCAGATTATAACTTGTTAATTATCACCAAAAATAGAATACTCACCACACCAGCCGTATCAGTTTCTGTAGAATTTGATGTAACCCGACTAACTTTCCAGCTTGAATTTGATGACACAGGAGAACTGGATCCATCAGGTATAAGGTCTTGATAGTATTTAGACAATGTTTTGTACCCCATATCACTAAGGTTGATAAGCCCAGCAGCCAAGTGCTTGCTAGATTCCATGGCATATCGGGCTACAAGGTTTCCACTACTGGGTGATGTTGAAGGGCTGACAGCTGGAGGAGTAAGACTCTGAGGACTTAGGCGACCATTGTTTGACAGCAATGGGTTGTTAGAAGCATACGCTAACCACCGGGGACCAACAGACATAGGACCATAGCCAATATTAACCCCAACCATTCCATGGCCTCCAAACTGAGGTACAGGGTAAGTGACAACACTGAATTTATTCTCAAGAGTAAGAGCATCAAAACAGTATACCTGCCAAAAAATAAAAAAGAAGAAAACAAATTAGCCAGGTTTTAGTTATGGGATTTGGGAATAGCAAACTAAGTCACTGCATATTACATTAAATACACATCTAAAAAACAATAAGTGATACATTAGGAGATATGAGAAGTAATCAGTATCCTGCAAACTTGCAATTTTCAAAAACGTTTAAGGAAATTGGTAAACCCTACCCAGAATCTACCAAAAACTATCATAAGCTCAATCAAACTCAATTTCCTCTGTGGTTTCAAATATAATTCCAAATATAAGAGCTAAAGGAAAATTGAAAAACACTTGAGTCAAAAACTCACTTGAGTAGCAAGACCCACAGCCACTATTTGAGGACTGCACCTAACCGTGTAGACAGTTGAACGGAATCTTAGAGCATGAACATAGGTATGGGACCTCAGTGAGTAAAATCGAACAGTTGTAGCTGAGCTGAAAAGATTCTCAGCTTGAGCTTCATTTTGGCCATCTCTGACATTTTGTATTGTACCAGGGATCTTTGATTTATCACATGCAACAACTAAGAGTAGAGGATGTGATGCTCTAAATCCTTCACAGCCATCCAATTTTGCAGGAACGGGCTGCATCTGTAAAAATGAAACTGGGTCATCACGCTTTGAGACGACTTCCTCAACATTAGAGGCATCTTCCACATCGAGAACTTGAAAACCATTGGAATAACCGAGTAAGAGGACATGCTTGAAAGAAGATGGACCAACTTCTAGCCTGTCAAAGCCGGCCCAAAGCACCTGCATGACCCCAAAATAGAAGGAAAAAAGAACAGAGAGAGGTGAATAATTCTGAATTTCATAAATAAGTGCTCAGATTAGAAACAATCATGAAGTTTGCCATAGCATACTGCTGATCAAAAGACAAGTCCATTGCAACAAATTGGACTTGGGAAAATTATTTGGAAGCACCACACTTGTTTCTCCTGAAGCAATCAATTCTTCGTAAATTAGCATGTATGCAATATCCTAGCCTACATTCCAGCTTCACCGAATCCACAATTATAACAAGTATCAGGATTTTTCTAACTACTCCATCCTCAAACAAAATCATTCTCACATTAATTCTGGTCTGACATGATGAAAAATAACCAAACCAATATCACTCTTTTTTAAACCAATATTTTAATCAGAACATTCCACATTTTAATCATGTGGATTAAGGCCTTAACATCACTCAATAATCCAGTCTAAATTTAATTTAAATGTTTGATGCAAAAAAACCAGAGAAACAATAAACAGTTAATTTCCTCTGATGTGGGACCAGTATCTCAGCAATAAGAATAACATTACAGTTATTGTGGCAAACGGAACTAAATTTCCTCAAATGAAGAATGATCAAAACTCATATCACGTCATTTCTGAAAATCATTCACAATTTCAAGAGGCAATAATAACTAACAACTGAAGAGTAATAAGAATAAGAAGAGTAGCATGCTACCTGGTCTTTGTGGTCGTGTCCATCGCCGGAGATGGAGGCGGCGACGGATTCGCCGGCAGAACGGACACCGGAGGAGGCGGTCTTAATGCAAGACGAAATGAACCTCAAAGAAGAAGGAACGAATCCATTGCTCTTGTTACCGTTTTCGTTGCCCTGCCTCTTCATAATAATCGATGAAGCGGTTTTCAACCGGCCACCGGTGAGTCACCGGGAATTCCGTCCCCGCCGACGAGAGTCGCGGAACGCAGGCGATCGAATATAGCATAAGATTTATAAGAGTCGGGAGTCACCGTGCACGGCGGCGGGGAGCTTCGGCGTTCGGTTTAGTTTGTGGTGGTTGAGAAATTTTGACGTTGACGGAGACGGTTCCTTTTACTTCTCCCTCCGTACTTTGATTTTCTCTGTCTTCCGTTTAAGACACACTGGCCACTCTGCTTTCTGCTTTTTGGCTTCAAAGCTTATTTTCTCTAATGTCAGTTACATCCCACCACATTTTCTCTATGGTCCTTTGTGTCCCCTTCAAATATTTTTTTAAATTTACATTTGGTTCCAATTTAGTAATTTACCCTCAACCCCTCAACCCCCCTCTTCTTATCTATCAGCTATCATTTCTTTCTACTTCTCCTAAATCATAATCACGTTTCAACTCATCTTCAAAAATCTTCATAGCGATCGCAACTTGAGTGTTAATCCGATAAGAAATTCTAACATACAGTGAATACTCTAGTCTACGGTTGAGAATAAATATTTAATTTATTAAATTATTTTCTTTTATATCTTTTGATATTATGTTTGCTTAGGTAACGAAGGGATTTGGATGAGATATTACGGATCTCTTTCAGCTTAACCAGATGTTTTGAGTTCAAATCTTAACTCTAGGAATGTAACAGCATTCAAACTCTTTAGGAAGAGCTTGCCCTTGTGGTCCTACCCGGCTCGAGTGATTAATCTCCGCAACTACGCGCGAAGGATGTAATTAATCTCCACAGCTGCGCGCGAAGGATACCCCGAGAAAAAAAAAAAAAACTATGCTTGCTTAGGTGATGTCTGAATCTATTTGCTCATATTTGGATTAATTTGAATCTATTAAAAACATCTCATCTACACCTAAATTAAAGGGTTCATTAAAATAATTTTTATAACTTAATTTTGAAAATATTAAAGATTTAACTGGCATATACCATGATTCTTATATCTTATGTATTGAGAAAGAGTAATATGTTATTTTGACACCTAAATTGGACACCATGGAACACATCCTAATATTTTAACAAGTTATAAATCACTTTACTCCTTCTCTCAATTTCATTAATTCATAACCTATTAAAATAATAGGATATCTTCCATGGTGTCCAATTTGGATGTCAAAATAACATTACTCGTTGAGAAAACCTAATTGGGAGTAGAAGTAATCTTTAAATACATTCAAGAATCTTCATGGAGATTAATAACTATTTACGATAATGGATACTTCGTATCAATGACTTGACATAGTAACCCAAAAAAATTGTATAAATTATCAACATAATTTTTTTTATATATTATCAATCAATCATAAATTATCACATTATTAAGAAAAATGTTTGAATTTTATCATATCATGATTGTTTTGCCGTAGGGCTAAACAGATCATGTTATGATTTGATTGGACTATGATGCATAATGGGTGATTTTGTGGGTGATTTTTGTATTTGGATTGGAAACGAAGTGTGGGGGCATGTTGGACATTAGGCGTGGTGGGTATGGATGGGCACGTGGGTGTCGTGTGGTGTTTTGGGATAAAATTGGGGAGCGAAATGGGGTTAAGTGCAAGTTTAGGGGAGAGAGAATTCTGAGACGCAAGGTAGGAAGGAAGGAAGGTTGAGGTTGAAGAGTATAAAAAATAATCCACACGGCAGATTGATTACGAAACGACAAGCTGGCGAGAATATCTTAAACTAGATGCCGATACAGATTAAAATATTATCTGTTGCCCTTGCAACTTGTGGTTGTTTACCAAGGAAAAATAATGATTTAGTCCTGATTGTATCTAGAACTGGTTTTTTGTACCAGTGGAACGTATATAATTAGAAGAAAAGTCAAAATAAGTATTTAGTTTGTATCATTTCATTCGATTTAATTTTTTCAATTTTTTGTGTACTTTAATTTTATTTTATTCTTTAATGTAAGTTTTTATATTTATTTATTTGTGTTTTAAATTTTTAATTCTTAAATTTAATTTTTGATGTACTAATATTTAAAACAAATGTACAAATTTCTTTCCAAGAAACTCCTTTATTTTTTTTAAAAATAAGATATGAAAACAAGGTTTAAAAATTACTTCTCAGAAAACTAATTTACAGAAAAATTTACGAAAATATTATATAAGAAAGGGATTAAAAAAGTATTTTAAAAACAAGTCCACAAATAAATTTAAAAAAAGGATATTAAAACCTTGGTTATATAAAAATAAAAAAAATACTAAATTGGTATATAAATATTTATAAAAAATATATTATTAAATTGGGATATAAAAATAAGGTTTTAGAATTATATCTAAAAAAACTAGTTTATAGAAAATAGTTTTGAAAAAAGGTTTAAAATAATATATACAAATGGTTTTAAAAAAATATTTTATAGAGAAATATTTTGAAAATAGGACATGACATATAAACAAGTTTTTGTAAAAAAAAAATTATAATAGGATATAATAACAAAGTTTAAAAGTTATAGTATATAAGAAAGGGTTTAGAAAACTTTTCGACAACGCCCCCATTTTTTTATTTTTCAATAACAGTAAATATATGTTTATATATATATATATATATATATATATATATATATATATTTTTTTTTTTTAAAATACAAAAAATAATTTTGGATAAGTCAAAATCATTGTCATGCTCTATCTTACCATAGAGAGTTACAGTTAAATTTTTGGTTGAAAATTCAGACGAAAACCGATATGCATTTTCACTGACAGTAAAAGTTTACTGAGCAGAAAACCTAATTTTGACCCGTGAACGAAGCGGTTAGTGTTTTTGTCGCGTTTCCAATGATCTTGGTTATTTTAGAAAATTTTCCTTCGGGAATAAAATATAATATTTTATCCGGCAAAATCTTCGAAAATTACGATTAGAAACTTTGATCGGGTAAACAACGGAGCAGAATGGAGAGCTAAGAAGACTGAGGTGACTTGTTGGAGTTGAAGTGACTTGATGGACTAAAGTCTATGTCACATCAAAGAAAAATCATCATTACATTTTTTGAAATTTATTATATTTTATTCCAAAACTCATTTTTCTCTCACTTTCTCCAAACAAAGAACCCTTAACAAAACTTGGAGCCCAAACACTCCATTCTCTCTCCCTCTCCACGGTCTCACACCCTTCTTTGGCTATATATACATTCCTCATTTTTCATTCATGGTTTACACTCTCAAAAACCATGTTTTCTACTTAAAAACTCCATTGATGTTCTTCAAGAGTTCATCATTTACACTCATTTTATTCAAGCTTCAAGGGTAATACTTTATTTTCTAACTCATCTAAGTTCTTTCCTTCACTTACTTGTTGAGTTTATGACATGTTTTTCCATTTATCATTCTTAGATCTATAACTTCCAAAATCTCTAGAAATTAGTAGAAAAACTTTGATTTGAAACCAATTTCTATAGACTCACAATGATCTCTATAATCATTATCTAAGAGCATGCATCAACCAAAATTTTCCTTCCCTATTTTCCTAAAGAGGCCGAACCTATGTTGTGTTGGAGCAAGAAAGTTTTTGTTTCAATTTTTGAAATATGATCATTGATTTAAGCTCTTCAATACCATTTGTTGTCAAATCTAAAAGCTTGAGAAGTTTGAAAATCTCTAGCCTATTTTATGTGTCTTGACCAAAACCCTAAGCTTGTGGCTTAGAGGAGTTTTTATTCAATCTTTGTAAAATGATCATTGATTATGAATCTCTAATACTTAAGGATCATTAATCCATGAGTTAGTGAAAGTTTGATATCTCAAACCCTATTTTGTCATCATGGCCGAATCTATGCCTAGCGGAGATTAGATGTTTTTGGTTGTTTTTAACTTGTGTTATGTGTTGGAATCATTAGACTTCCGTCATGAAGTCGAGGAAGATCGTAGCACTCAAAAAAGAACGAAAGACTTTGTTTGCTTTGGAATCAGGTAAGGGGAGCTTACCTAATGGATTTTTCCCGATAGCTATATGCTATTATTTGTGGTCTGTTAAGTTGTTTTAAATTTTATTGTGATTTCCTGAGTTTATCCAATGTGGTTAAAATTGTCTATTTTACATATCTGAGTTTGATGATTTATTTTTAGAAATGTGTTATAGCTTTGAGATATGGCATGAACTGTATTATCTGAAATGATGTTGATGTGAAAATTATACTGTTATGGATTGTTGTCTGAAAAGCCTGTCATTCGTTAGTACTCAATCAATTATTGAGATAAAAGACTTATGAGGAATTTTGACAATGATAATATTTAGTTGATGATTTCTTTTGATAAAAGAGAAAGTAATGGATAATTACAAGGATGAAATCGTAAAAATATTTCAGTACGTTATCTGTAACACCCTAAACTTGGCGTCACATGGTTGCCCATTGCGGAAACAAAATTCATTAAATTGCTGGTTACTTTCGGAAAATAATAATTTCTTATTAAATAAGTATACTAAAATAGTGATGAAATATATATTTTTTTAAGATGGATGAACACTCAGAACATGAATAACGGAAACACACATATATGTACACATTAACAGTTATAGCATAAGTACTCAGTTACAACGTAATCATAAGGCCTTTACAGGAATAGGCCATTAGTAGAATTAGGAAAAGTAGTGAGGAACATAGTATTAATAAAAAGCAAAAAGGTCCAGAATCACATTTCCAAACACCTTGGCTGTCAGAAGCCAGAAATAAGCCGGACAGGGATACACTACCCCAAAATACACCTACAGCTGGTCAATCTATAAGTAGCCATTAGGGAGACCAGAAACAATACCCCCGCTCGCAGAAGACGAAGTGGGCTCAGGATCAATGACGTCTCCTCCCTCATCAGGGGAGTCAAAATCTTCATCGTCATCGAGTACCACGTAGTTCGGTTCATCATCTTCATCATTTGGTGCAGCATGCTCCGGCTCGTCGTCGTTAGCTACCATATACTCGAGCTCCTCGTCCTCCTCAAAGAACTCCTTCGGATCCTCCTCCGGTGGTGATGCAGGAAAGACACCGGGTAAGGGCACCCCAAAAGGTGGATGCTCAAGCAACAGCCCCAGGTCGGCCAAATGCTGGAGATAGTACCAGATAGGTGATAGCGATATCCTCACCGACTCCACTGTCTCTACTCTACACTGTGGTCTGCCTTCTGCTGGTCCCTCAAGAGAAGTCACTGGTCCGGTATAAGTAGCGGAGTGGGATCCCAGATGAATTACCCACGCAGCCGTAAGGTGAGCATTCTCAAAAGTTAGAGTCCGCACTCCCGTTGGTGGCAGGGGGATATTGGGATCCATCTAAACTCACATATATAACAAGTCCATATTGGGGAGGAAACAACAAAAGAATATGCAAGAGTGAGATACCAATATATGGAAGATCACAATAACCATATGCATGATACATGCATCATATAAGCATTTACCAGATAATTTATCAGAAATAAACACGTATAATATCAAGGGGTCTCATACCCGCACAGTCAGCTTTTATAAAAGCATGCATGACACTTCAATATTCAGGCTTTATCTTAATCTCATGAGATATCTTCATATTTTCATCGTTGAATAATAAGGAGTTGATCAGGCTCAATCGCCAAATGGGCACATCGTCTCGGACACCTCGTGCACCAAGGCATCCGGAATAAACATCATCTCGAATGCCTCATTTATAAGGTCATTCGGAATAAAATCGTCTTGAATGACTCATTTATCAGGCCATTCGGAATAACAGGCACGTCTGATAAAGGGAGTCTTGGGCTTGTGGTCATAAAAAACATCATTCATCTTTAACATCGTTGTCTCACCTTGTGAGTAGGACATCTAGTCCATAACATCGGGACACGGATCAAAGATCTACGTGTAATTATAAGGCACTAGAAGCGTCCACTTTTAACATGTTTCTTACTTTTCGTTCAGTGAAACACAAATACAAAATAAAAGGCTCGGTAACTTATCCAAGTTATCGGAATATTTTCGATAACAGTTTTATATAAAATCTTTTCATTTGGAAAATCATTTGTAAAATATTATGAGAAATCTATTTTCTCTTGAAATCCTTTCCTTAAATTCATTTCTAAATAAAGTCAAATATTTTCCAAAGGCTTTTTCCTCCATAAAACATATATTTTCTAAATGGTTTTCTCTTATGTGAAAATCTTTATTCATAAGGAAATGATTTCCTTTTTATCTTGAAAATATTTTTAACAAGTGTTCTAAAAATTCTCATCTTTCAAAAATAATGACCTTACGTGAATTATTCCTTTCTAAACCACATTCTTTAATCAAAGAAATCACCAAAACATCTTTGTTTTTTTTTATTTAAGATTTCCTAAAAGCTTATCAATGCTTTTAATCTTATCATTATTTGAGCACCAACAAATGTCAGGCTTCTCAGGTATCAATCAAACATCAATATAATAACAGTCGACAGTATAACAGTTAATAACAGTTCATGTCATACATGTTTCATAACACTTTAATCTAGTAAATATTCAAGTAATAAAACAACTACCAGACAATTACCACAACAGCCCAAATATACCAGTCATTCAAACATTGATTCAAACGTTCTAATAGAATTCCAGTAAATCAACAGTTCATATAAACACATGCACACATTTATTGAGTATCCCTCAGGCTGTCCCCTCTTACCTTTGGTGAAGGTAAAAGTGCTTGGTGTTTGAAGTAACGAACAACGAACGTCCACGCTTGCTTCGCTATGAAAGTCTAAAGATACCAACACAATATCACAAGTTAAAAATCAACCAAGAACACTAGACTCTCAAGGTCTAGGTTCGACCTTCTCAAAATATTAGGGTTTGAGATTTTCAAAGATCATACCACTCATGGATTAATGATCCTTAAGTGTTAGAGATTCATAATCAATGATCATTTTTCAAAGATTGAACAAAACTCCTCTAAGTCACTAGCTTAGGGTTTCGGCCATTTCCTTAAAAATAGGCTAGAAATTTTCAAACTTTTCAAGCTCTTAGATTTAGCATTAAAAGGTACAAAGAAGCTCAAATCCATGATCATATTTGAAAATTTGAAACAAAACATCCTAGGACCAAAACCTACTAGGTTCGGCCATCCTTGGATAAATAGGCTAGAAATTTTTAATTGATGCAAGCTCTTAGATTATGAAAGTAGAGATCATTATGAGTTCATAGAAATTGGTTTCAACTCAAATGGAATTTTTTATAATTTTCTAGAGATTTTATAAGTTAAAAGAGCTTTAAGAACATTTTAAGAAAGCATAGAGTAAACTCATGAAATAAAAGCAAGATTTGAAAAAGAAAAGCATGGGAAAGTTACCCATGAAGCTAGGAAGAAAACTTGTGAAAGCTTGGAGCTTGAAAATGAATAAAAATGGAAGCTTTAAGTGTTAGAAACTTGAAGTAAGAATGGAGAAGAAGAAGAAAATGGATGAGATGAAATGAAGTGGGTATTTACAGAGTGGGGGAGGGAGAGTGGCGTGAAGAGGGAGGAAGAGTGAGCTTGGAGAGTAAGTTTGAAGTTAAGGAGGTGTTTGGTTGGGAAAAGTTAAAAAAATGGGTTTTTGATTAGAATATGATATAATTTGAAAAAGTGTAATGATGATACTTTTTGAGAGTGTCATAACCCTTGTCAACCACATCCCCTCATGTCACTTCACTCCTTTTGTGCTCCCTAATCTGCTCCATTTCGTATCCGGTTGTGTAACACCCCGATTTTCGCTGCTTCGTAATATCGGTAATAAATATATAAAAATATTTTTATCCGAGACATAGAAAATGATTTTGGATAAAACAAGGTCATTTCCTTGTTATACTTATTTTCATAAGGTTACGGGGAAGTTTTTGGTTGAAAATTCAGACGGAAGCCGGTCTGCTGCTTTTTAGTATTTTCACCGACAAGAAAAGTTTCTTCGCTCGAGAAGACCTAATTTTAATTCGTGAACGAGATGAAAAATGTTTTTATCGTATTTACTACGATACTGGAAGTTTTGAAAATTTTGGTAAAAAAAATTTAAATATTATATTTGTTGCGGGCGTATACGTCGAGATTAGCTCTAGGAAAAACCCGCGCCAGATGAAACCCGGAGTCGGCAACGTAGCTGAGATAATGGATTTGACCGACTTGATGAGCATTTATGATGAGCTTATCCGAGTCATAATGGCCATAATGGCGCATTTATGACAAAGTGAATTTTTGCTATGAAATGACCATTTTGCCCTTGTCTTTTTATGACAATTGCAAGCAAATGCCATTGGAAAAGTTGACCAAACATTACCCAAAACCCACGGCTCCAACATGTCTTCTTCACTTAAGCAAGTTTAATTTCCATTTTCAAGCCATTTTTCTCTCAAAGTTAAGCTTTTGTCTTAAGAACTTCAAGAACATTCATGAATGTTCATAATTCGTCAGATTTTGCCTAGTGATTCTGACAAATTTCTGCTCTGAATATCTAAAAACTTTCAACATGAAAGTTGTTCATCTTTCTCTCTTCTTTCCAACGACATAAAGATCATCCAAAACGGACTAGTATGTTGAGAGATCTACCCAAAATACTAAAACTGTTCTAAACCCTAACTATGTTCATCTTCTTCTCTAAGTTTCTCAAGAACACCATTAGAAATTTGTGAAGAACATCATCAAGATCATCCTTTTATTTGATCATAAAGAGGTAGTCTCTCTTAATCTTGCTATTCTAAGCTTTTCTCTTCACAAGATTCTTGAGTTTATGCCTTTGATCATCATGTTCTTCATAAGATTCAAAGTTCATGGAACTAGATTCAAAAATTCATAACTAATTCTCGAAAAATCCTTTTGACATGAAACCAATTGCTATGATATTATAATCATCTCTATTTTCATCATCTAGAAGCATAATATCATTAGAAATTTCTTTCCCTAATTTCTGGACTTGGCCGAACCTAGGTCAATATCATGTTCATAGGTTTTGTTTCATTTTCATGTCTTGATTCATGATTCAATCTTCAAATACCTTGATGGTTCTTGTATCCAAGTATATAGAAGATCAAAAATCAAACTCTCACCTATTGATTTCATCAAGTCCGAAACCTTAGTTCTTGGAACTAGATGAGTTTTGTTCAAAGTTTTCATTAATGATCTTAGTAATCAAGCTATTAGTATGTATGCTTAATAAATCCAAGTTGGTTTATCAAACTAAAAACCCTAACCCTATGTTCTTGTGTTGGCCGAATCTACCATTTAGAGAGTTAGGAAGTTTTGAGTTTGAAACTTAGTGGTTTAGTCACTAATCTATGATTTAGGTTAATTAAGGACCATTAATCTATGACTTAATCATGATTAGCAATTTTAAGGATTTTTAACCCTAAAAGTCAGACCTTGGCCGAAACCTAACCCTCATGAGTTAAGTATGTTGTGGTTTGATTTGATTGCAATTTGTTTGAAGGAATCAATCGGGTTGGTTTGACCTAAAGCCGACGGAGAAAATCGGATTAAATCGGGAGGTTGTTTGAAAACGTTAGTTGAGTCTTCAAGAGGTAAGGGGAGCTTACCTGAGGGATTTTTCTCTATAACTGTTTGCGTGTAGTGTGATTTATATGATTTATATGTGGTTTGTGATTAATTGTTTATGTTGTTTATGATGTGTTGTTTATCTGTGTATCGATGATTGATCTGCTTTTAATTATCTGCAGTAGTATATTATGATGTTATGATGCATGATCTGCCTGGGGATATAATTATGATGATGATGTTGAATGTTGTTTGTGAGTGTTGTTTGAGAGGCCTGACAATGGTCAGTGCACAACCGATTAATGAGATAAAAGATTTAATCTCATTAATCTTTTATGGGGAATGTTGGAATATAATAGTAGAGGAAAATATGATTTTGGAAAAATAATGAGTTTTGAGAAATATTATTATTTTAATTATTTATTAGTGTAAAAGAAGTTTATGAGTCACGGTGAGAGCGTAACCGTGAAATTTTTTTAGTACTACTAATTTTTACACAAGAAATTTCGAAATATTATAAAAAGTGATTTTGTGATATTAATATTCGAAAAGACCTTATTTATGATATGAGAAAATTATTTTAGAAGAAATGTCAAAGTTTGACTTAAAGACGTTTTCTTTTAAAATGCTAAATGACGGCAAGTTTCGAAATTATTTACGGTAAGAGTTTAAAAATAGCAGTACTTATGTTGAGAAGAGATTTAATCTGAATTGATTTATTAGAGTTGAAGTTTCAGTAAAAAGAAGTTGTTGATGATTTGACGTTATTTTGGAAAAAAATGTGTTTCCAAAGGAAAAGTGGATTTTTTTATTTATTTATGAATTGACGTTTTATAAACGAATTTCAAGTAGAAAGAATTTTCGGTAAATGAGTTTTACTCAATGACATAAAGGATGATATAGAAGTTAGTAACCGAGATGTCGGGGTACTAGTATTCTTATGACGTTATCCTATTTTGGATTTGTTTTTCACAGACAGAAAAGATGTAAAACGATGTAAAAGATGTAAGACGATGTAAAAGATGTAATACGATGTGAAAGATGTAAAACGATGTAAAAGATGTAATACGATGTGAAAGATGTAAAACAATGTAAAAGATGTGAAAGATGTAAAACGATGTGAAAGATGTAAACGATGTAAAAGATGTAAAATGATGTGAAAGATGTAAAACGATGTAAGACGAAGATATGGAACTTAATAACCGAGACGTCGGGGTATTAAGGTTCGTTATGTTGTAAACTGGGTATCTATTTAAAGAAGTTAAAACGTTTCAAGTTGTTTTCTACTACCACGAACCTAAGACTGATTGCAAGGTCTAGGGGCTTCGTGATTGAGCACTCGGACTTTGAGGTCCTGTGTTGTTAATAAAAGACGTAAAGATGTTTTAAATGATGTTAAGTCATAAGCTTTTGAGAGCTTCCATGTTTTAAAGCGATGATGCTTTTGAGAGCATTAGATGTTTAAAATGATGATGGGTTGTAAGCTTTTGAGAGCTTTGACAAATAAAGATATAGCACAAAGAAAAGTGTTGAGAATAAAATGTTTTCTTTCATGCATTTGGAAGACGTGCCATGATAAAACGAGGGATTACCTTGCGGCGTCAGGGTAGATCATACAAAGATGTTCTCATTGTGCCCAGGGTTTGGACAATGAGGCCCCATCTACGATGTTATCACTGTGCCACGATGTTGGACAGTGTGCGATGAGCATGCCTGTGGCTGTATGCCTGTGGCAATTGAGTCTGATCAACTCATCACGAGGTTTACGAGGTTGGAGATATCTCATGAGATAAGGTATGAATGTTTAGATGATGTATTTGAAGTGTTCATGCATAGTTTTCCAACGTTGATGTTTGGGGTGTGAAACCCATTGATAAACGATGTGATATAAGATGAATTAGTACGTTTGGTGTGAAAACCATTGATAGACGATGTGAAATAATATGAATGAGTACGTTGTTATAGACATGTATATGTGTATGTGCCTTCTTTTGTGTTGTGCATTTAGTTATGGTGATAAATCCATATATTGGTGTCTCACCCTTACAACCATATCAGAGTTGTACGAGGGGTATGATCCTTACAAGAAGATGAAGGCTGTCTAGTTCGAGGCATCTTTGTCTTTGTTTTTATCGGTTGTAGTGTCCGTTAGTTACGACCAACTTAGGTAATGTTATGTTTTAAGAATAAAGTTGATTATGATTTATATGAGAAAAATATGAGGCAGTATAGTTGAAGGACTTATATACATTATGTAGTTAAGTGTGATTTGAATACGTTGTTGTGGTTATGAGGTTAAAAGAAGGAGGAAAAGAAAAATTTTTATCACCATATTTTGAAAAGATAAACGTTGAGAAAATATGATTTTCCGAAAGCAACCGGCAAATTAAGTTTTATTTCCGCAAACGGGTAACCATGTGATGAACTGAGATTAGGGTGTCACATTAGTGGTATCAGAGCTGGTCGAGTCTTTCGGGATTTTTGGGAAATAGTTCTGTTGTCTTGACGTTGTGTTTTCTCTGAAGTGAGACGACGTTGTGTTTTCTCTGAAGTGAGACGATGTTGTGTTTTCTCTGAAGTGAGACGACGTTGTGTTTTCTCTGAAGTGAGACGATGTTGTGTTTTCTCTGAAGTGAGACTTCTTTGAATTACTTTTTAGAAGTAATATGTGTTAATAAATGAGTAAGGAATTACATAAAAGTGTCTGTGGTAGTTTTACCTAAGTTGAATGTGAGCGGAAAAGAAAGGTTCTTGAGTAAAATTAAGTTGATAGAAAAGTTCGAGAATGAGATGTGCAATGAAGTTATTTTGAGGATGAGATGTGTGAGGTGATATCGAATTGGAGTGATGAATTATAATCAAGAGGAACTAAGACTATGATTAAATATTTTGAGTAGGGAGTTGATGCGTGGTGCTGTGAAGACATTGTTAGTATTAATGATAAAATTTAGAGTTAGATGATTGGAATAAGGTTTCTGGTGGAATCATGTTGATAAGAGAAGTGATTAAGTTTTGATGTTGTTTTTCGAGTGTGGTAGACTCTGATGCAATTTTGAGGATAGTACGGATAGGTAGAAATGACGTAAGAATGAATTTTGTTATGGAATATGGAATAAGAGGAATGAAGTGATGTGAGGGGCAATGTAAAATCTTAAGTTTAAGATGAGATTGCAAAATTCTATTTAGTTTTGAGTCTCAAAATTTCGAGGACGAATTTTTTTTAGTGGGGTAGTAATGTAACACCCTGATTTTCGCTGCTTCGTAATATCGGTAATAAATATATAAATATATTTTTATCCGAGACTTAGAAAATGATTTTGGATAAACCAAGGTCATTTCCTTGTTATACTTATTTTCATAAGGTTACGGGGAAGTTTTTGGTTGAAAATTCAGACGGAAGTCGGTCTGCCGTTTTCTGTATTTTCACCGACAAGAAAAGTTTCTTCGCTCGAAGACCTAATTTTAATTCGTGAACGAGATGAAAAATGTTTTTATCGTATTTACTACGATACTGGAAGTTTTGAATATTTTGGTAAAAAAAATTTAAATATTATATTTGTTGCGGGCGTATAAGTCGAGATTAGCTCTAGGAAAAACCCGCGCCAGATGAAACCCGGAGTCGGCAACGTAGCTGAGATAATGGATTTGAACTACTTGACGAGCATTTATGACGAGCTTATCCGAGTCATAATGGCCATAATGGCGCATTTATGACAAAGTGAATTTTTGCTATGAAATGACCATTTTGCCCTTGTCTTTTTATGACAATTGCAAGCAAATGCCATTGGAAAAGTTGACCAAACATTACCCAAAACCCACGGCTCCAACATGTCTTCTTCACTTAAGCAAGTTTCATTTCCATTTTCAAGCCATTTTTCTCTCAAAGTTAAGCTTTTGTCTTAAGAACTTCAAGAACATTCATGAATGTTCATAATTCGTCAGATTTTGCCTAGTGATTCTGAAAAATTTCTGCTCTGAATCTCGAAAAACTTTCAACATTAAAGTTGTTCATCTTTCTCTCTTATTTCCAACGACATAAATATCATCCAAAACGGACAAGTATGTTGAGAGATCTACCCAAAATACTAAAACTGTTCTAAACCCTAACTATGTTCATCTTCTTCTCTAAGTTTCTCAAGAACACCATGAGAAATTTGTGAAGAAAATCATCAAGATCATCCTTTTCTTTGATCATAAAGAGGTAGTCTCTCTTAATCTTGCTATTCTAAGCTTTTCTCTTCACAAGATTCTTGAGTTTATGCCTTTGATCATCATGTTCTTCATAAGATTCAAAGTTCATGGAACTAGATTCAAAAATTCATAACTAATTCTATAAAAATCCTTTTGACATGAAACCAATTGCTATGATATTATAATCATCTCTATTTTCATCATCTAGAAGCATAATATCATGAGAAATTTCTTTCCCTAATTTATGGACTTGGCCGAACCTAGGTCAATATCATGTTCATAGGTTTTGTTTCATTTTCATGTCTTGATTCATGATTCAATCTTCAAATACCTTGATAGTTCTTTTATACAAGTATATAGAAGATCAAAAATCAAACTCTCACCTATTGATTTCATCAAGGCCGAAACCCTAGTTCTTGGAACTAGATGAGTTTTGTTCAAAGTTTTCATTAATGATCTTAGTAATCAAGCTATTAGTATGTATGCTTAATAAATCCAAGTTGGATTATCAAACTAAAAACCCTAACCCTATGTTCTTGTGTTGGCCGAATCTACCATTTAGAGAGTTAGGAAGTTTTGAGTTTGAAACTTAGTGGTTTAGTCACTAATCTATGATTTAGGTTAATTAAGGACCATTAATCTATGACTTAATCATGGTTAGCAATTTTAAGGATTTTGAACCCTAATGGTGTGTTTGATTTGCAAAATGTATTAGGATAGCACAGGACAGACAGTACAGCACAGGACAAATCCTTGAGTTACAGGACAATTCTTTGTCTTGTACATTGTTTGATGGATAATGGACAACACAAACAAAAAAATATTAAATTTACTGGAATACCCTTTATAATATATATTATTTAATATATAAATATAAAATATATAATTTTGTATAATTATGTATAGAGAGAGGAGAGGGGGAGAGAGAGCTAGGAGAGAGAAGGGAGAGAGAGAGGGAGGGAGGAGAGAGATAGAAGAGAGAGGAGAGAGATGTAAGGATAATTTTGTCTTTTGTAAGCCTGTCCATGGGACAACTTTTTGTCCCATGGTTTGGTGGGGGACAAAATTTTGGGTTTTTGTCCTGTCCCTCACCTCCTTTTTTGTCCTGTCCCGTGACCACTTTTCAGATCAAACAGGGTACAAAAATTTTTGTGCTGTCCAGTCCCCTGAATTTTTGTAAATCAAACGCACCCTAAAAGTCAGCCCTTGGCCGAAACCTAACCCTCATGAGTTAAGTATGTTGTGGTTTGATTTGATTGCAATTTGTTTGAAGGAATCAATCGGGTTGGTTTGACCTAAAGCCGACGGAGGAAATCGGATTAAATCGGGAGGTTGTTTGAAAACGTTAGTTGAGTCTTCAAGAGGTAAGGGGAGCTTACCTGAGGGATTTTTCTCTATAACTATTTGCGTGTAGTGTGATTTATATGTGGTTTGTGATTAATTGATTATGTTGTTTATGATGTGTTGTTTATCTGTGTATCGATGATTGATCTGCTTTTAATTATCTGCAGTAGTATATTATGATGTTATGATGCATGATCTGCCTGGGGATATAATTATGATGATGATGTTGAATGTTGTTTGTGAGTGTTGTTTGAGAGGCCTGACAGTGGTCAGTGCACAACCGATTAATGAGATAAAAGATTTAATAAGCTGTGAAAGTTATCTTCAACGTTTTATGAGGAATGTTGGAATATAATAGTAGAGGAAAATATGATTTTGGAAAAATAATGAGTTTTGAGAAATATTATTATTTTAATGATTTATTAATGTAAAAGAAGTTTATGAGTCACGGTGAGAGCGTAACCGTGAAATTTTTTTAGTACTGCTAATTTTTACACAAGAAATTCCGAAATATTATAAAAAGTGATTTTGTGATATAATATTCGAAAAGACCTTATTTATGATATGAGAAAATTATTTTAGAAGAAATGTCAAAGTTTGACTTAAAGACGTTTTCTTTGAAAATGCTAAACGACAGCAAGTGTCGAAATTATTTACGGTAAGAGTTTAAAAATAGCAGTACTTATGTTGAGAAGAGATTTAATCTGAATTGATTTATTAGAGTCGAAGTTTCAGTAAAAAGAAGTTGTTGATAATTTGACGTTATTTTGGAAAAAATGTGTTTCCAAAGGAAAAGTGGATTTTTTTTTTTATGAATTGACGTTTTATAAACGAATTTCAAGTAGAAAGAATGTTCGGTAAATGAGTTTTACTCAATGACGTAAAGGATGATATAGAACTTAGTAACCGAGATGTCGGGGTACTAGTGTTTTTATGATGTTATCCTATTTTGGATTTGTTTTTCACAGACAGAAAAGATGTAAAACAATGTAAAAGATGTAAGACGATGTAAAAGATGTAATACGACGTGAAAGATGTAAAACGATGTAAAAGATGTAAAAGATGTAATACGATGTGAAAGATGTAAAACAATGTAAAAGATGTGAAAGATGTAAAACGATGTGAAAGATGTAAACGATGTAAAAGATGTAAAATGATGTGAAAGATGTAAAACGATGTAAGACGAAGATATGGAACTTAATAACCGAGACGTCGGGGTATTAAGGTTCGTTGTGTTGTAAACTGGGTATCTATTTAAAGAAGTTAAAACGTTTCAAGTTGTTTTCTACTAACACGAACCTAAGACTGATTGCAAGGTCTAGGGGCTTCGTGATTGAGCACTCGGACTTTGAGGTTCTGTGTTGTTAATAAAAGACGTAAAGATGTTTTAAACGATGTTAAGTCATAAGCTTTTGAGAGCTTCCATGTTTTAAAGCGATGATGCTTTTGAGAGCATTAGATGTTTAAAACGATGATGGGTTGTAAGCTTTTGAGAGTTTTGACAAATAAAGATATAGCACAAAGAAAAGTGTTGAGAACAAAATGTTTTCTTGCATGCATTTGGCAAACGTGCCATGTTAAAACGAGGGATTACCTTGCGGCGTCAGGGTAGATCATACAAAGATGTTCTCATTGTGCCCAGGGTTTGGGCAATGAGGCCCCATCTACGATGTTATCACTGTGCCACGATGTTGGACAGTGTGCGATGGGCGTGCCTGTGGCAATTGAGTCTGATCAACTCTTCACGAGGTTTACGAGGTTGGAGATATCTCATGAGATTAGGTATGAATGTTTAGATGATGTATTTGAAGTGTTCATGCATAGTTTTCCAACGTTGATGTTTGGGGTGTGAAACCCATTGATAAACGATGTGATATAAGATGAATTAGTACGTTGGGTGTGAAAACCATTGATAGACGATGTGAAATAATATGAATGAGTACGTTGTTATAGACATGTATATGTGTATGTGCCTTCTTTTGTGTTGTGCATTTAGTTATGGTGATAAATCCATATATTGGCGTCTCACCCTTACAACCATATCAGAGTTGTACGAGGGGTATGATCCTTACAAGAAGATGAAGGCTGTCTAGTTCGAGGCATGCTGTGCTGTTTTTATCGGTTGTAGTGTCCGTTAGTTACGACCAACTTAGGTAATGTTATGTTTTAAGAATAAAGTTGATTATGATTTATATGAGAAAAATATGAGGCAGTATAGTTGAAGGACTTATATACATTATGTAGTTAAGTGTGATTTGAATACGTTGTTGTGGTTATGAGGTTAAAAGAAGGAGGAAAAGAAAAATTTTGATCACCATATTTTGAAAAGATAATCGTTGAGAAAATATGATTTTCCGAAAGCAACCGGAAAATTAAGTTTTATTTCCGCAAACGGGTAACCATGTGATGACCTGAGATTAGGGTGTCACATTAGTGGTATCAGAGCTAGTCGAGTCTTTCGGGATCTTTGGGAAATAGTTCTGTTGTGTTGACGTTTTGTTTTCTCTGAAGTGAGACGACGTTGTGTTTTCTCTGAAGTGAGATGATGTTGTGTTTTCTCTGAAGTGAGACGACGTTGTGTTTTCTCTGAAGTGAGATGATGTTGTGTTTTCTCTGAAGTGAGACTTGTTTGAATTACTTTTTAGAAGTAATATGTGTTAATAAATGAGTAAGGAATTACATAAAGGTGTCTGTGGTAGTTTTACCTAAGTTGAATGTGAGCGGAAAAGAAAGGTTCTTGAGTAAAATTAAGTTGATAGAAAAGTTCGAGAATGAGATGTGCAATGAAGTTATTTTGAGGATGAGATGTGTGAGGTGATATCGAATTGGAGTGATGAATTATAATCAAGAGGAACTAATACTATGATTAAATATTTTGAGTAAGGAGTTGATGCGTGGTGCTGTGAAGACATTGTTAGTATTAATGGTAAAATTTAGAGTTAGATGATTGGAATAAGGTTTCTGGTGGAATCATGTTGATAAGAGAAGTGATTAAGTTTTGATGTTGTTTTTCGAGTGTGGTAGACTCTGATGCAATTTTGAGGATAGTACGGATAGGTAGAAATGACGTAAGAATGAATTGTGTTATGGAATATGGAATAAGAGGAATGAAGTGATGTGAGGGGCAATGTAAAATCTTAAGTTTAAGATGAGATTGCAAAATTCTGTTTAGTTTTGATTCTCAAAATTTCGAGGACGAATTTTTTTTTAGTGGGGTAGTAATGTAACACCCCGATTTTCGCTGCTTCGTAATATCGGTAATAAATATATAAATATATTTTTATCCGAGACTTAGAAAATGATTTTGGATAAACCAAGGTCATTTCCTTGTTATACTTATTTTCATAAGGTTACGGGGAAGTTTTTGGTTGAAAATTCAGACGGAAGCCGGTCTGCCGTTTTCTGTATTTTCACTGACAGTAAAAGTTTACTGCTCAGAAGACCTAATTTTAATTCGTGAACGAGATGAAAAATGTTTTTATCGTATTTACTACGATACTGGAAGTTTTGAAAATTTTGGTAAAAAAAATTTAAATATTATATTTGTTGCGGGCGTATACGTCGAGATTAGCTCTAGGAAAAACCCGCGCCAGATGAAACCCGGAGTCGGCAACGTAGCTGAGATAATGGATTTGACCGACTTGATGAGCATTTATGATGAGCTTATCCGAGTCATAATGGCCATAATGGCGCATTTATGACAAAGTGAATTTTTGCTATGAAATGACCATTTTGCCCTTGTCTTTTTATGACAATTGCAAGCAAATGCCATTGGAAAAGTTGACCAAACATTACCCAAAACCCACGGCTCCAACATGTCTTCTTCACTTAAGCAAGTTTAATTTCCATTTTCAAGCCATTTTTCTCTCAAAGTTAAGCTTTTGTCTTAAGAACTTCAAGAACATTCATGAATGTTCATAATTCGTCAGATTTTGCCTAGTGATTCTGACAAATTTCTGCTCTGAATATCTAAAAACTTTCAACATGAAAGTTGTTCATCTTTCTCTCTTCTTTCCAACGACATAAAGATCATCCAAAACGGACTAGTATGTTGAGAGATCTACCCAAAATACTAAAACTGTTCTAAACCCTAACTATGTTCATCTTCTTCTCTAAGTTTCTCAAGAACACCATTAGAAATTTGTGAAGAACATCATCAAGATCATCCTTTTCTTTGATCATAAAGAGGTAGTCTCTCTTAATCTTGCTATTCTAAGCTTTTCTCTTCACAAGATTCTTGAGTTTATGCCTTTGATCATCATGTTCTTCATAAGATTCAAAGTTCATGGAACTAGATTCAAAAATTCATAACTAATTCTAGAAAAATCCTTTTGACATGAAACCAATTGCTATGATATTATAATCATCTCTATTTTCATCATCTAGAAGCATAAGATCATGAGAAATTTCTTTCCCTAATTTCTGGACTTGACCGAACCTAGGTCAATATCATGTTCATAGGTTTTGTTTCATTTTCATGTCTTGATTCATGATTCAATCTTCAAATACCTTGATAGTTCTTGTATCCAAGTATATAGAAGATCAAAAATCAAACTCTCACCTATTGATTTCATCAAGGCCGAAACCCTAGTTCTTGGAACTAGATGAGTTTTGTTCAAAGTTTTCACTAATGATCTTAGTAATCAAGCTATTAGTATGTATGCTTAATAAATCCAAGTTGGTTTATCAAACTAAAAACCCTAACCCTATGTTCTTGTGTTGGCCGAATCTACCATTTAGAGAGTTAGGAAGTTTTGAGTTTGAAACTTAGTGGTTTAGTCACTAATCTATGATTTAGGTTAATTAAGGACCATTAATCTATGACTTAATCATGATTAGCAATTTTAAGGATTTTGAACCCTAAAAGTCAGCCCTTGGCCGAAACCTAACCCTCATGAGTTAAGTATGTTGTGGTTTGATTTGATTGCAATTTGTTTGAAGGAATCAATCGGGTTGGTTTGACCTAAAGCCGACGGAGGAAATCGGATTAAATCGGGAGGTTGTTTGAAAACGTTAGTTGAGTCTTCAAGAGGTAAGGGGAGCTTACCTGAGGGATTTTTCTCTATAACTGTTTGCGTGTAGTGTGATTTATATGATTTATATGTGGTTTGTGATTAATTGTTTATGTTGTTTATGATGTGTTGTTTATCTGTGTATCGATGATTGATCTGCTTTTAATTATCTGCAGTAGTATATTATGATGTTATGATGCATGATCTGCCTGGGGATATAATTATGATGATGATGTTGAATGTTGTTTGTGAGTGTTGTTTGAGAGGCCTGACAGTGGTCAGTGCACAACCGATTAATGAGATAAAAGATTTAATAAGCTGTGAAAGTTATATTCAACGTTTTATGGGGAATTTTGGAATATAATAGTAGAGGAAAATATGATTTTGGAAAAATAATGAGTTTTGAGAAATATTATTATTTTAATGATTTATTAGTGTAAAAGAAGTTTATGAGTCACGGTGAGAGCGTAACCGTGAAATTTTTTTAGTACTGCTAATTTTTACACAAGAAATTCCGAAATATTATAAAAAGTGATTTTGTGATATTAATATTCGAAAAGACCTTATTTATGATATGAGAAAATTATTTGAGAAGAAATGTCAAAGTTTGACTTAAAGACGTTTTCTTTGAAAATGCTAAACGACGGCAAGTTTCGAAATTATTTACGGTAAGAGTTTAAAAATAACAGTACTTATGTTGAGAAGAGATTTAATCTGAATTGATTTATTAGAGTTGAAGTTTCAGTAAAAAGAAGTTGTTGATGATTTGACGTTATTTTGGAAAAAATGTGTTTCCAAAGGAAAAATGGATTTTTTTTATGAATTGACGTTTTATAAACGAATTTCAAGTAGAAAGAATTTTCGGTAAATGAGTTTTACTCAATGACGTAAAGGATGATATAGAACTTAGTAACCGAGATGTCGGGGTACTAGTGTTCTTATGACGTTATCCTATTTTGGATTTGTTTTTCACAGACAGAAAAGATGTAAAACGATGTAAAAGATGTAAGACGATGTAAAAGATGTAATACGATGTGAAAGATGTAAAACAATGTAAAAGATGTAAAAGATGTAATACGATGTGAAAGATGTAAAACGATGTAAGACGAGGATATGGAACTTAATAACCGAGACGTCGGGGTATTAAGGTTCGTTGTGTTGTAAACTGGGTATCTATTTAAAGAAGTTAAAACGTTTCAAGTTGTTTTCTACTACCACGAACCTAAGACTGATTGCAAGGTCTAGGGGCTTCATGATTGAGCACTCGGACTTTGAGGTCCTGTGTTGTTAATAAAAGACGTAAAGATGTTTTAAACGATGTTAAGTCATAAGCTTTTGAGAGCTTCCATGTTTTAAAGCGATGATGCTTTCGAGAGCATTAGATGTTTAAAACGATGATGGGTTGTAAGCTTTTGAGAGCTTTGACAAATAAAGATATAGCACAAAGAAAAGTGTTGAGAACAAAATGTTTTCTCGCATGCATTTGGCAGACGTGCCATGATAAAACGAGGGATTACCTTGCGGCGTCAGGGTAGATCATACAAAGATGTTCTCATTGTGCCCAGGGTTTGGACAATGAGGCCCCATCTACGATGTTATCACTGTGCCACGATGTTGGACAGTGTGCGATGGGCGTGCCTGTGGCTGTATGCCTGTGGCAATTGAGTCTGATCAACTCATCACGAGGTTTACGAGGTTGGATATATCTCATGAGATTAGGTATGAATGTTTAGATGATGTATTTGAAGTGTTCATGCATAGTTTTCCAACGTTGATGTTTGGGGTGTGAAACCCATTGATAAACGATGTGATATAAGATGAATTAGTACGTTGGGTGTGAAAACCATTGATAGACGATGTGAAATAATATGAATGAGTACGTTGTTATAGACATGTATATGTGTATGTGCCTTCTTTTGTGTTGTGCATTTAGTTATGGTGATAAATCCATATATTGTCGTCTCACCCTTACAACCATATCAGAGTTGTACGAGGGGTATGATCTTTACAAGAAGATGAAGGCTGTCTAGTTCGAGGCATCTTTGTCTTTGTTTTTTATCGGTTGTAGTGTCCGTTGAATTACGACCAGCTTAGGTAATGTTATGTTTTAAGAATAAAGTTGATTATGATATATATGAGAAAAATATGAGGCACTATAGTTGAAGGACTTATATACATTATGTGAGTTCACAGGTTGCACGGTGATGACACGAGATTAGGGTGTCACAGGTTGCACTTTCGATCGTAGTTTGATGGGGCGAGAATCCAGAGTGAGCGGCTTTGTCGTTAAGTAATAAAAAGATCGAACCCACAGAGACCGTGATCTTAAATAACAAGTAATTATTAAATTAATTAAACTAGACAGGAAAAAGATTTGGAAAAGATTTGATTTTTAAAATAAGAATTAACTAACAAATCTAGTAATTAAAATGCAATCAAATAAAATTGCAATCAAATCAAATCTGGAGATTTTCAAATTAAAATAGATTTCCAGGAATTGGGTTACCAACAAGACTGCTCATGCTACTAAATTGACTACCCCTCTTGTTAATTATCGGAATTGTTTTGAAGATGAATTTATCCTAAATAAGTTAATGTTCCATATCGAGATACAAGAACCGTGCCCAATTAAACCAACCCCTACTCTCGTGGTAATTGAATTTAAATCGGACCTTTTAAGCTTTGTGGCAATTCAGTGAACCCTCGAAGGACCACTTCTAACTCTCATGATTTAAGTCCTAAGTTCAATCCCTATAGATCCAACACATAAGTTCACCGCTAGGTTCATCCTTAGAGTATCTATGACATGCAAATAAGTGCGCACCAAATTCACAAGGAATTCATGCAATCGGAATCAAATCGAAAGCAAATTGGAATTAACAAAGGGAAAACATCAATTCCTAACATAAAACAAGTCTTGGGCATAACCCCAATTCCTAGAAATAAAAAGACTACTCAAGCATTGCCATGTTCATAGCAAGCTTGATTAACAAAAGCATAAAAAAACCTAAGAGAGAAGAAGAAATTGAGAAGAAGAGAAATCCTAATTTTTGCCTAAGGTAGCAGCCCCCAGAGATATCTATTTTCGAGCCTTAGAGTCCTATTTATAATGTAGGGTAACTTGGGATTAAAGCAATTACAAATCAGATCAAATCAACAAATTAAAATTCCATATATTGCACGTCACGGCGGTGATGCATGTCACGACCAGACCGTGACAGATTCTGTCTTGGAAACTTGGCATTGGTTGGCCTGTCACG
Source organism: Sophora flavescens (assembly GCA_030762895.1). Classification (NCBI taxonomy): domain Eukaryota; kingdom Viridiplantae; phylum Streptophyta; class Magnoliopsida; order Fabales; family Fabaceae; genus Sophora; species Sophora flavescens. The sequence goes on from CM061067.1 coordinate 126,896,999, forward strand.
GCCGTGATGGTCATCATGGCCTGTCCGTGACAGGTTTTGACTTTTGCATTCTTTTCTTTTCAGCCTTGCTCGATCATGACCGTGATGTCTGTCACGACTAGGCCGTGATGGGATCTGTTTGGCTCATTTTTCTTGCTTTTCAAGCTCCGTCTTCATGCAAGCTCCATCATAACTGATCCTGAACATTTTAATCTTCAATTCCTGCACATAAACACCACAAAACCACCTTACCCATTCCAAGGTAAAAACTCACAAAAATCAAATTTAAAATGCCTAAACTACATGAAAATGCATGCAAAATGACAAGGAGATATGAGGTGAAATCACACTCATCAAACTACCCCAAGCTTAAGATTTTGCTTGTCCTCAAGCAATCACTAAGGCCATAAAAGATAAACAATCAGAGCATGAGCAGTGATCCAAGAACCCGAGTAACAAATCCAAGTAACAGGAACATCCAAATAAGTAACCAAGAGACAATCAATTTCAAGTCCAATTAGAAGCTTAGGTTCTCTAGATTCATGCCTCTCACTAATTTGGGCACTTTTCTCACCTCACTCAAGTGTTTAAGGATATATGACAATTCACAAGGAAGGTATTCTACCATAAGCTTGACTATTAACCAAATCTCTACTTTATTAATGAAAACACATAAGAATCAAGAGGTCTTTTATTTTGGTTGTAATGGGGCCATGGGATTAATCGTTAGGTGGGGAAACCAAGAAAAGGAAAATTCAAGAAGGCTAACAAAATATAAAATAATGCAAAGCATAACAACCTTATAAAATACCTTTTTGGGCTTTAATTCACTTTTCCACATTTCTTTCTTTCTTTCTCTCTTTCTTTTTTTTTCTCATCCCCTTCTCCATTTTTTTATATTTTATTTTATTTTTGAATTTGGAGAAGGGGAGATTTCCAACTTAAGAGAAATATTTTTCTAACTTTTTCATCCCACAATTCATTTTTCAAACCACCTTTTTGCCCTTGTTGCAATACTTTAAAAGGTGCCATACCAAGTATCATTCATCAAAATAAATCAAGGTACCAAGAAAAGCATTTTATTCTATTAGGCTCAAAATTGGGCAACTAAGGGGTAGCATTTAATCAGTCAAAGCTCAGAAGGCCAGAAAAATACCTAGTGCCTCAATCATTTTCAAATATGTTTTAAAAATTTTCTAAGTTTCAAAACGGTTTCAAGTCAAGTTCTAAAGAATACAATCCAAGAGGAATAAAACACTCAATCACAAAGAATGGGGTAAATTTAGTGAGTTCCCCTTTTAGGCTAAAAAAATCTCACATTTAGTAGTTTAAAATCAATGAGAAACACAAATCTAAGGAACCACATGCTAATTATCAACTATCAGAAGATCATCTCAAGCATTTTTATTTTTAGCCTATCACAAGAATACAAAAATTGGGTTAAAAAATTCACTGTCTCAATTCATTTGGCACAAAGTTCTCACAATTGGATGCATACTCTAAGCAAGGGGCAATCTAATCATGTGATTATGCAAAACTACGCCTATATGAATGCAACATGCAAAAAAATGCAAAAAATAAAACCAAAAACAATACCCCTACCCTAAGCTTAAAAACTTACATTGTCCCCAATGTAAATAATCAAGTCGGAGAGAGGAGAAAAATGGAACAACTCACCAAGGTGGTGGAGGGTGTTGGCTCAGATGCTAGTCACAGAGCTGTTGGAGGACACGTCACGACTGTGACATTCATCACGGCCGGACCGTGATCGATTCGGATGCTGGTTACTAGGTCTTGTCACGGTCGTGATATACATAATGGCTAGGCCGTGATCAATTCTGTTTTGTTAGGCTTCTTCGCATCACGCCCGTGATGGCTATCACTACCTGGCGTGATCGCTTCTGGTCTTCTCTTCCTTTTTTAAATTGCTCCATCACGGCCATGATGGCCATCAGGGCCAGGCCATGATCTCCTCTAACTTTATTTTTCCACGCCTTTTTGCTCTTCTTGCCTTCATAACCTGAAAATACTTGGCAAAACCATCAATTTGTGATCTTTCTTCTCTTAATCTTCCCAAATTATTCAAAAACAAAATTAAAAAACAAATTAAAAAGGAAAAGAAAGCTTGGGTTGCCTCCCAATATATTTACGGTCTTAAGCTTGACCATACTCCTTTCAACCAACCGGGATCAGCCGGGCTTGGAAGTGAAAGAGCACCTCTCTTCCAAGGAAGTCCTTCAAGGAGCCTATTTTGTTCATATGGCCACATGCGCTTTCGCTTTGCTCTTTTCATTCTGAGTTTCATGGCCTTACTTCCTCCCGGCGGAAGTTTTAACTCCACATTGTTGAGCAACTCCAATTTCATCATTATTTGGTGCATCATTTGTCATGCAAAGTTTGGGAGTTGCTTCCATGTTAAGCTCTTGCTTCACCTTTGGAGGCATTATCTCAATCCTGCACACATGACTTTCAAAAGGAGGGTTGTTATATGAGTTAGTCAAATCAAAATCCACCCTTCCTTTCTCTACATTCAAGGAGAGCTTACCATTTTTTACGTCTATTATTGCTCCAGCTGTGGCCAAGAATGGCCTTCCTAGAATCATAGGGAATTTAGAATTCCCGTTCATATCCAACACCATGAAATCGGTAGGAATGAAAAATTTCCCTACCTTTATGGAAACATTCTCTAGTATGCCTAGAGGAGTGTTAGTTGAGCCATCCGCAAATTGTAAGGAGAACTTGGATGGACTCAATTCCTTGGTTCCTAACCTCTCAAATATGGTAAGTGGCATCAAACTCGCACTAGCCCCTAAGTCACGTAAGGCTTGGTCTATTTTCACTTCTCCAATTGAGCAAGCAATAGAGAAACTTCCTGAATCTTTTAGTTTAGGAGGCATATTAGTTCTTATCATGGCATCATGCTCCTCAATTAAGCTCTTAGTTTCTTTTTCTACTTGCTTTTTCTTGACCAACCTTTATGGGAAAGGTATCGGGGGTTGGTAAGGTGGTGGAGGGACATACTTTGGCTCTATCTCTTCATGTTCACTCATGTCCTCCTCACATGAGTGCCTTTCCCCCAGTATTCAGCATCTCCTACCAGTTGAAAAGTTGCATAAGACACCTTAACTCTTTCCGGTGTATGCACTAGCTCGAAGATCTTTTCCAGCTCCTGGATCCATAGATCAACTTTCGTAGGATCCACGTCTCCATCAAACTGAGACGGATTCTGACGATTGAAAGCATTCAGATACTTTCCTTCAGCAGCTTGCTCAACCCTCAGCTGTTCCTGTTGGTTCTTGGCAGCCATCATAGCGGTCTGAAAAACAATTGTTGCAGCCACATCAGCCTTTGCCTGGGCAGCGAAGTCCATCCCGCAATTGCCTCTGCCACGACCACCACGCCCGCACGCACCTCCTGGTTCCATACCGACCTGTAAGGTACAATCAGTGAGATGATACCCAGAAAATGGAACGTAACTCGCCGGTCATCACACATTACTTCTAAGAAGTAATTCAAACAAGACTTAATCAGAGAACACACAACATCAACACAACATACCTAAACCCAAAAATTCCCGAAAGACTCGACCAGCTATAATACCCCTAATGTAACACCCTAAACTTGGCGTCACAAGGTTACCCATTGCGGAAACAAAATTCATTAAATTGCTGGTTACTTTCGAAAAATAATAATTTCTTATTAAATAAGTATACTAAAATAGTGATGATTTTTTTTTAAAGATGGATGAACACTCAACATGAATAACGGAAATCACACATATATGTACACATTAAGAGTAGTAGAATAAGTACTCAGTTACAACGTAATCATAAGGCCTTTACAGGAACAGGCCATTAGTAGAATTAGGAAAAATAGTGAGGAACATAGTATTAACAAAAAGCAAAAAGGTCCGGAACCACATTTCCAAACACCTTGGCTCTCAGAAGCCAGAAATAAGCCGGACAGGGATACACTACCCCAAAATACACCTATTGCTGGTCAATCTATAAGTAGCCTTTAGGGAGACCAGAAACAATACCCCCACTCGCAGAAGACGAAGTTGGCTTAGGATCAATGATGTCTCCTCCCTCATCAGGGGAGTCAAAATCTTCATCGTCATCGAGTACCACGTAGTTCGGTTCATCATCTTCGTTATTTGGTGCAGCATGCTCCGGCTCGTCGTCATCAGCTACCATGTACTCCAGCTCCTCATCGTCCTCAAAGAACTCCTCCGGATCCTCCTCCGTTGGTGATGCAGGAATGACACCGGGTAAGGACACCCCAAGAGGTGGATGCTCATGCAACAACCCCTGATCGGCCAAACGTTGGAGATAGTACCAGATAGGTGGTAACGATATCCTCACTGACTCCACTGTCTCTACTCTACGCTTTGGTCCGCCTTCTGTTGGTCCCTCAAGAGAAGTCACCGGTCCTGTATAAGTAGCGGAGTGGGATCCCGGATGAATTACCCACGCAGCCGCAAGATGAGCATTCTCAAAATTTAGAGTCCGCACCCCCGCTGGTTCCAGGGGGATATTGGGATCCATCTAAACTCATATATATAACAAGTCCATATAGGGGAGGAAACAACAAAAGAATATGCAAGAGTGAGATACCAATATATGGAAGATCACAATAACCATATGCATGATACATGCATCATATAAGCATATTATGCATTTACTAGATAATTTATCAAAAATAAACACGTATAATATCAAGGGGTCTCATGCCCACACAATCAGCTTTTATAAAAGCATGCATGACACTTCAATATTCAGGCTCTATCTTAATCTCATGAGATATCATCACCTTTTCATAGTTGAATAATAAGGAGTTGATTAGGCTCAATTGCCACACGGGCACATCGTCTCGTGCACCTCGTGCACCAAGGCATCCGGAATAAACATCGTCTCGAATGCCTAATTTATCAGGTCATTCGGAATAAAATCGTCTCGAATGCCTCATTTATCAGGCAATTCGGAATAACAGACACGTCTGCCAAAGAGAGTAATGCATGAGAAAACCGTTCATTTTACACAGCTTTTCTTTGTGATCATTCTCTTTCGCTGTCGAAGCTAAAAACCTAACGACTATTCATAAATTTCATTATTTGAAATTATCCAACATCAATACAGGACACACAGTCTGAGTGCTCAATCACAACGCCTTAGATCGATGCACCAGTCTTGGGCTTGTGGTCATAGAAAACATCATTCATCTTTAACATCGTTGTCTGACCTTGTGAGTAGGACATCTAGTCCATAACATCGTTACACGGATCAAAGATCTACGTGTAATTATAAGACACTAGAAGCGACGTCTCGCGAACTAGATCAACTTTTAACATGTTTCTTACTTTTCGTTCAGTGAAACACAAATACAAAATAAAAGGCTCAGTAAATTATCCAAGTTACCGGAATATTTTTGAAAACAATTTTATATAAAATCTTTTCATTTGGAAAATCATTTGTAAAATATTATGAGAAATCCATTTTCTCTTGTAATCCTTTCCTTAAATTCATTTCTAAATAAAGTCAAATATTTTCCAAAGGCTTTTTCCTCCATAAAACATATATTTTCTAAATGGTTTTCTCTTATGCGAAAATCTTTATTCATAAGGAAATGATTTCCTTTTTATCTTGAAAATATTTTTAACAAGTGTTCTAAAAATTCTTATTTTTCAAAAATAATGACCTTATGTGAATTCTTCCTTTCCAAACTACATTCTTTAATCAAAGAAATCCCCAAAACATCTTTGTTTTTTTTTTGTTTTTAGATTTTCTTAAAGCTTATCAAGGTTTTTAATCTTATCATTATTTGAACACCAACAAATGTCAGGCTTCTCAGGTATCAATCAAACATCAATATAATAACAGTCGACAGTATAACAGTTAATAACAGTTCATGTCATACATGTTTCATAACACTTTAATCCAGTAAATAATCAAGTAATAAAACAACTACCAGACAATTACCACAACAGTCCACATATACCAGTCATTCAAACATTGATTCAAACGTTCTAATAGAATTCTAGTAAATCAATAGTTCATATAAACACATGCACACAGTTATTGAGTATCCCTCAGGCTGTCCCCTCTTACCTTTAGTGAAGGTAAAAGTTCTTGGTGTTTGAAGTAACGAATCATGAACGTCCTCGCTTGCTTCACTATGAAAGTCTAAAGATACCAACACAATGCCACAAGTTAAAAGTCAACCAAGAACACTAGACTCTCAAGGTCTAGGTTCGACCTTCTCAAAATATTAGGGTTTGAGATTTTCAAAAATCATACCACTCATGGATTAATGATCCTTAAGTGTTAGAGATTCGTAATCAATGATTGAACAAACCTCCTCTAAGTCACTAACTTAGGATTCCGGCCTTTTCCTTAAAAATAGGCTACAAATTTTCAACAATTTCAAGCTCTTAGATTTAGCATTAAAAGGTACTAAGAAGCTCAAATCCATGATCATATTTGAAAATTTGAAACAAAACCTCCTAGGTCCAAAACCTACTAGGTTCGGCCATCCTTGGATAAATAGGGTAGAAATTTTTGTTTGATGCAAGCTCTTAGATTATGAAAGTAGAGATCATTAGGAGTTCATAGAAATTGGTTTTAACTCAAATGGATTTTTCTATAATTTTCTAGAGATTTTAGAAGTTAAAAGAGCTTTAAGAACATTTTAAGAAAACATAGAGTAAACTCATGAAATAAAAGCAAGATTTGAAAAATAAGAGCATGGGAGAGTTACCCTTGAAGCTAGGAAGAAAACTTGTCTTGAAGCTTGAAAATGAATAAAAATGGAAGCTTTAAGTGTTAGAAACTTGAAGTAAGAATGGAGAAGAAGAAGAAAATGGATGAGATGAAATGAAGTGGGTATTTACAGAGTGAGGGAGGGAGAGTGGCGTGAAGAGGGAGGAAGAGTGAGCTTGGAGAGCAAGTTTGAAGTTAAGGAGGTGTTTGGTTGGGAAAAGTTAAAAAAATGGGTTTTTGATTAGAATATGATATAATTTGAAAAAGTGTAATGATGGTACTTTTTGAGTGTGTCATAACCCTTGTTAATCACATCCCCTCATGTCACTTCACTCATTTTGTGCTCCCTAATCTGCTCCATTTCATATCCGGTTGCACTTCCGATCGTAGTTTTTGACTTTTTCGCCCGAATAAAATATTATATTTTATTTTCGAACGTAAATTTTCAAAATAACCTAAGTTGAAGGAAACATGATAAAAACACTAACCGTTTCATTCACAGGTCAAAATTAGGTTTTCTGCATAGTAAATTTTTACTGTCAGTGAAAACGCAGACCGGATCTCGTCTGAGTTTTCAACCGAAACTTTAACCGTCACTTTTTACGGTAGGATAACACAAGTAACTGATTTTAGTCTATTTAATATCATCATCTGGATTTTGATAAAAATAAACACATATAATTTTGTATTTACTGATATAGAAAGGCACATAAATCGGGGCGTTACATTATCTTTTTCAAAATGTAGATGAAAAGTTATTTTAAGAAATTTTTGTGTTAATTTCTTTTGATGAAAGAAGAAGAATAAGAATGTAATTGAGAAAGAAATACATTTTGTATGTTATCATTTTCAAGAATGAAGTGGAAAATCATTTTAAGAACTAAGTGTTAAAATATTTTGAAGTTAGAGGAAAATTAATTGACTTATAAATCATTCTAGTATAAATGAAAACCATTTGGAAATATGTTTTTGAAGAAAAACCTTTGAGGAAATAATTTATATTATTTCGGGCAGAAATGGATTTAAAAGGATTTTACAAAGTATTGATGCTGTTTCTGAAAAAGGAGGAATTTCAAAGGAAAATGGATTCGAGACAAACCAGGAATTTCTCAATAACTTACCCTTTATAAATGAATTTCAACTGGAAAGAATTTTCTGTGAAATACTTTTATTCAACAGAAATATTCCGGCAAGCTTGGATAAGTTGCCGAGGTTTTGTTTTGAATTTTTGTTTCACTTAACAAAAAAGAATAACCACGTCGAAATATGAATCTAGTATACGAGACGTCGGATACTAGTGTTCTATAATATACACGTAGATCTTGGATACGTGTCACGTTGTTGTGGACTTTGTGTCCTAATCACGTTGTTGTGGACTTGATCCTAATCACGTTGTTGTGGACTTGATGTCCTAATCACGTTGTGATAAATGTTGTTAAAGGTGAAATGTTGTTGTCTATGACCACAAGCCTAAGACTGGTGCATCTGTTTACGGCGTTGTGATTGAGCACTCAGACTTTGTGTCCCATCTTTATGTTGAATAATCTTAAATCGTTGAAGTTTATGTATAGTCGTTAGCCGTTGAGCTTCGACAAGAAAAGATTGCACACAAAGAAAACGTTGAGAACAATTGTTTTTCACACATTTTTGGCAGACGTGCCAATCATTGTTAGGAGTGATGCCTTGATGGACGGGGTATTCACATCACGTGGTAGCATTGTGCCTTGATAGACAATGAATTCATAAGATTGATCACTGCATCATAAATTGGACAGTGTGCTATGAAAATCCACCTAAATTGGACAACGTGCTATGGAATCCATAAGATTGATCACTGCATCCTGTACTGGACAGTGTGCTATGAAAAATTTACCACGTATGCCTTATTATGGCAATTGAGTTTGATCAACTCATATAAAGATGATGGGATCTCATGAGGTTAAGTTAGAGCCTGAATATTGAAGTGTCAAGCATTTTTTTTAAAATGACGATTGTAACACTCCCACTAGGTATTACTACGTAATACATGCGGAATTTAAATCAAAAAGATAATTTGCTGGTTGCTTTCGGAAAATAATTTATATAAGTACATAAGCATCTGAAATTGGGTATAAAAATTTGTCACGACTCCAAACCTAAGCCTTAATCGGCACACCGACTTACAATCCTACCCTGGCAAGCCTATTTAATTTAGAGATATACTTGAATAAAAGCTAGTATTTTTACAAAAATTTCGACAGAGTCTCCTCTGTAATTCGGACGTCCCAGGTAAAAGAACACCTGCTAAAATAATTACATTTTCATTCCAGAATTCCAGTTACACCAAATACAACCAGGCAGCAATATGCTAAAAATAGTACATCAATAAGCCATACATGACCAAAAGGAAAAGCTTAGGCTTTCATTCAAAAGAGATGCTCTCCGAGCCATAAACATTCCATTTTAAAATAAAGACTCTCTGAGCCATACTCATACATACTATCAAAAATCTGAGTCTCAAACCCTAAGCTGGTCGTTCTAAAAGTTATTTCTGAGGAAAACTCACGTGGTCATTCCACAATCAAATACTTCACCAAACAACTAGATCTAAGTCTCTGAGTGACTTAGGAAGACTCCTCTGCACCACCTGTACTAAAGTACCCAGGGTACAATAGCGAACCGGAAGAAACCTAATATATCTATAAGGGCGAGATACCGACAAATGGATATATCACACAACAACCATATACATGATACATACATCACCTCATCACATTAACATTTAATTATTATTTAGAGATAAAATAACAAGTATTATATCAGTGGGTCTCATACCCGAACAATAAGTTTTATAAAGAGAATGCATGACACTTTAATAATTAGGATCTAAACTTAATCTCTGGAGATCCCAACATCCTCAAAATGAGTTGATCAGGTTCGATACATCGTCTCATTGGCTAGCTAAGCACAGCGATAATACATCGTCTCATTGTCCATTTAAGCACAACGATATGTACATCGTCTCATTGTCCATTTAGGCACAACTACACACGCACATCGTCTCATTGTCCCTTTTAAGAACAACGATAATACATCATCTCATTGTCCCTTTTGAGAACAACGATAATACATCGTCACATGATACCCTTTCTATTAAGGTCTCACGTTAAACCACGTCGGGCACGTCTGCCATAAATGCAAATGTAAAACATTTTTGTTCTCGATATTTTCTGTGTTCATTCTCATTCGTTGTCGAAGCTCAGAAGCTAACGACTTTCCATAATTTTCATTATTTTGAAATTATTCAACATCAACACGGGACACACAGTCCGAGTGCTCAATCACAACACCTTAGACCGATGCACCAGTCCTAGGCTTGTGGTCGTAGAAAACAACATTCACCTTTAACAACATTCATCACAACGTGGTTAGGACACACAGTCCACAACAACGTGATTAGGACACACAGTCCGCAACAACGTGACATGGATCAAGGATCAACGTGCATATTATAGAATACTAGAAGCGACGTTTCGCGAACTAGATTCAATTCACATGTGATTACTTTTCTCTTAGTGAAAATCAAATCCAAAAACAAAACCTCGGTCACTTATCCAAGTAACCGGAACGTTTCTAAATCATTTAGGAGAAAATCCTTTTCCTTTGCAAAATCTTTTCTAAAACATTTAGGAAATTCGTTTATTTTTGAAATTCCTTGATGGAATAAAGTCAAATATTTTCAAAGGGTCTTTCCTTCATAAAACGCACAGTTCGAAAAGGTTATCTCTTGTACAAAACTTTTGATCATAAAAGATAGTTTCCTTCAACTTAAAATCACTTCAACATTTTTCTAAAAATGGGATTCCCGAGTCACCATGGGGGCAAGGAATCAATTCTAGAACGAGGTTCTCGGGTCACCATAAAGAGGGTGGCAAGGAATCAATTCTAGAACGAGGTTCCCGAGTCACCGCAGATAAGAGGCAAGGAACCAATTTAATGAGGTTCTCGAGTCACCAAATTGGGCAAGAAACCAACACAGAGTGGGGTTTCCGAGCCACTTGAGGATTGTGTTATTGTGTGATGTGTGATTACTTTGTTTAATTAATATATGGTATTTGATTATGTTGTCGTTATATGATTGTTGTAATTTAATGTATTTTTTTAATGGGCGTTATTTTGGAAAATTAGCGGGTACCATGGTTGTTTTTCCGGTTACCGAGCCGGCGGAAAGCAACATCTTTTCGAAAACCTTTTAGAATTGTGTCCACTTACTGGGATTATAAATCTCATTAGTGGTGTTGTCTTTCAGAGTTTATAGGTGTTGAGATAGATGATGCAGCGTCTTGAGAAAGTCTTGAAAATATTAGCTCAAGTTTATTTTTATTTATTTATTTCTTTTGGGTTTATTAGATGCCCGTGTTTTGAGACAAAGACTATTATAAAAGAATTATGTAGATTTTATTAATTAATTTTTATGAGGCTTTATTTTGAATATACGAGATACTTTCGGACTCAAATATATTGTGAAAAAATTTATGACTCACCTTTTTAAATTTAATGTTTTAAAAGGTTTTTATTGAAAACTTAATTTGGGTTACTAATGTAACGAGGGACGTTACACCGTGCGTAGTTGATTTAATAAGGACTTGTTGCCTACTCAAAGATCGACTTGAGGATGAGTTATCATCATATTGAAGTAAGGACCTATTAAAGATTTTGCGTCGTGGATTCAGCTCATGCAGAAAAGTCAACTCTTCGTATGTTCGATAGATTGATTAAGCTGTCCGTGGACGTGCACGATTCAGGGTGACCACCCTAAGTGTGTATGGAAAGATATGTGTGTTAATTGGAACCAAGGCAAATCGATTTGAAATTTCGAACTTAAACGAGTGTCTCATGATTAAGAAACTCTTCATCGTACTATTCGATCCTTATGAATTTGTAAGTCAACATTTGTTTCTCGAGTCCTACGGTTGTATTAGACAATCATAGTGGCGAGGTTTGTGCGTGTCAGACATATTTTTCTGATTTTGATTTGAAATCTATCAGGACTCATAAATTGGTTATGCTAGTACATAAATTTCAATTTATTCTAACTGACTTCCTTACTTGTGAGCAGTTGTGCTCACACTTCTAAATAATCCTCAGTATATTAGACATTGAATGGGTGGAACTAATATTATCCATGGGTCTGGATATTTTCACATTTCATTGAAAGAATTTGTTATGACCATTTCTTGAGTTATAACACAAACAACTTCCTGGTAACGTAAGTTCCTTGATGAAGCTTAGTCTAATCACTTTTACTTTGGTAGAGGTGACCTAGTCTGATTTTTAGCCAGACTGTTTTTCTTTTTAAAGTAGTCATTTTGTAAATTCTTTGTACTAAGAATGAATCCTCTCAGGATTAGAAACTATTCATCCTTTGATTTTCTAAATCCGCTGAAAGTTCTTGTGGAAGAATGAACTTTATTAGATTCATGTTTGTAAATATGTATTGATCATGCATTTTTACACCCACGAACCTAATTGAAGAATCTTTTCTATACTGGATGTTCCGGTATCTTTCAAATTGATGAAATTCTTCTCTATGCCTTTGTGAAAGTGAGATCAAGAAATTCTTTCCTTGACGATTTCTTTCTGTGATCCTTAAGACCGTGTCTGGTGGTAGTTCAATAGAACCTATCACTTGGTGACCAATTCTACCCCGTATCTTTTCAAAAACATCATTGTCATATCTCCTGAGTCATGAGGATGGGTATCCGATTCATATCAGGATGTCAGAGTTAGTCGAGTACAGGGAAAAAGAGATAACTTGCTGTTTGAGATCTTTCTTGTTAAGATGATGGCATCGCAATGAATCCCTTTATGAGTTTACCAGGACCTCTAAGAGTTGTAATTTGTTTGGACGATCGATGTCATGCTAACGAGGAAGGAACCTTACTTAGATGTTAAGATTCACTATGCAGCGGAGAAGTAAACCGAAGAATGTATCAGAGGACTGTTCAAACTTCATGGAGTATCTTCCAATATCATTCTAAATGAAGACCCTAAGTTTACCAACGTTTATCGGTAAAGTCTGCTGTGATTGTTGAGGACCCAGTTGAGACTAAGTCCAACTGATCACCCTTAACCCAATGGACAAGTAAGGAACGATCTATCCTTAGAAGGCTAGTGAGGGAGTAGGTTTAGTACCTGAGTACGATCATTCCTATAGTAGGAATCTTATTGAGATGTAGAGTTGTTTGGCAAGTGAGAACCCCTAAGCTTGATGTCACGAAGTGAGACGATTTCAATAGATCTTATCATGATTTGAGGTAGAACGTTACTAAAGGAATCTAGAGTAATGATCAGATGCTTGTAGTTAGGATTGATTGTATGAGTTGAATATTTGGAAGGAAAGTATCTATAGTGATTTCCCTTAAGTTGATTCGAATCGAAAGAGGTAAACTCGTGTATTATATAAGTTTGTTAGGAAGATTCAAAGTTGATGAGTTAGATAATCCAACCTGGCGGGTTGTATTTTGGTTTCAGTTTATCTTAAGAGGTATTGCGATGGAGACTTGAAGTATAAGATGTCGATAGAATCTGGAAAAGCAGATTATATTAAGAGGGGATAAGACTACAATGGTATACCTTGAATAGAAAGTGATACATGTTGCAGTAAAGTTAGTTTTGATCTTGGTGATAACGATGAGAGTAAGATGTGTGGAAAGAAGTTTTTCTAGCATACCAGTAATTGAGAATATGAGGGATTAAGTTTTGATTTTACTCTTCACGTGAGAGGAATGTAAATCTTAGATGGAATCTTGGTGTTAACCGTGAGAATTAAGGATGTAGAGAATTTCTTATGGACTAGTATTTAAATGAGGGAGAGTATGGATTGAGGATAATTGAGTTGATGTTGAGGAAGAATAGAACGAAGAATAAGTATGAATTTCGCTATTAAGTTAAATCATCTAAGGGAAAGTGAATACAGGAAGTACGATGTAGGATCTTGGGATTAGGATATAATTACAAGACCCTATCTGGCTTCGAGTTACGTAATTTCGAGGACGAAATTCTTTTTAGAGGGGTAGTAATGTAACGCCCCGATTTTTCTATTTTTCAATAATAGTAAATATATGTTTTTATATATTTATTTTGTTAAAGATCTATAAAATGATTTTGGATAAACCAAAATCATTGTCATGCTCTACCTTACCATAGAGAGTTACGGTTAAATTTTGGTTGAAAATTCAGACAAAAACCGGTCTGCGTTTTCAGTGATAGTAAAAGTTTACTGAGCAGAAAACCTAATTTTGACCCGTGAACGAAACGGTTAGTGTTTTTGTCGCGTTTCCAATGATCTTGGTTATTTTTGAAAAGTTTTGTTTGGGAATAAAATATAATATTCTATCCGGCGAATTCTTCGAAAATTACGATCAGAAACTTTGATCGGGTAAACAACGGAGCAGAATGGAGAGCTGAGAAGACTAAGGTGACTTGTTGGAGTTGAAGTGACTTGATGGACTAAAGTCTATGTCACATCAAAGAAAAATCATCATTACACTTTTTGAATTATAATGAATTTTATTCCAAAACTCATTTTTCTCTCATTTTTTCCAACCAAACAACCCTTAACCAAACTTGGAGCCCAAGCACTCCATTCTCTCTCCCTCTCCATGGCCTCACACCGTTCGTTGGTTATATATACACTCCTCATTTTTCATTCATGGTTTACACCCTCAAAAACCATGTTTTCTACTTAAAAACTCCATTGATTTTCTTCAAGAGTTCATCATCTACACTCTTTTTATTCAAGCTTCAAGGTTAATATTTTATTCTCTTACTCATCTAAGTTCTTTCCTTCACTTACTTGTTGAGTTTATGACATGTTTTTCCATTTATCATTCTTAGATCTATAACTTCCAAAATCTCTAGAAATTAGTAGAAAAATCCGTTGGACTTGAAACCAATTTCTATAGACTCACAATGATCTCTATAATCATTATCTAAGAGCATGCATCAAGAAAAATTTTCCTTCCCTATTTTCCTAAAGAGGCCGAACCTATGTTGTGTTGGAGCAAGAAAGTTTTTTTTTTCAATATTTGAAATATGATCATTGATTTAAGCTCTTCAATACCTTTTGTTGTCAAATCTGAAAGCTTAGGAAGTTTGAAAATCTCTAGCCTATTTTATGTGTCTTGGTCTAAACCCTAAGCTTGTGGCTTAGAGGAGTTTTTATTCAATATTTGTTAAATGATCATTGATTATGAATTTCTAATACTTAAGGATCATTAATCCATGAGTTAGTGAAAGTTTGATATCTCAAACCCTATTTTGTCATCATGGCCGAATCTATGCCTAGGGGAGATTATATGTTTTTGGTTGTTTTTAACTTATGTTATGTGTTGGAATCTTTAGACTTATGTTGCGAAGCAAGCGAGGAAGATCGTGGTACCCGACGAAGGACAAGAAACATCTCTACTTTGAACTCAGGTAAGAGGGGACTGCTTGAGGGATGTTTCAATAACTATATACAATTGTTTGTGGATTGTGAAGTTGTCTTAAGTCCTGTTGTGATTATCTAAAATGATTATGTGATTGAATTGTCCGTGCTAAAATGTCCGAGCTTGATGATTTACTTGATGATGTACTGAGAATTTGATATATGGCATGAATTGTATTAACTGTCATGATTTTCATGTGGAAATATTACTGTTGATTGATTGATGTCTGAGAAGCCTGACACTCGTCGGTGCTCAATTAATTATGATGGTAAAAGTCTTAAAAAGCCTTATGAGAATTTTGGAACAAAAATATTTATTTGATGATTTCTTGATAAAAGAACGAATATAAAGATGGAACTGTAAACAAAATATTTTAGTATGTTATCGTTTTCGAAGAATGAGACGGAAAATAATTTGAGAACTAAGTGTGAAATATTTTAAAGCTAGAGGAAAATCATTTTCTTAAAATAAGCTTAGTATACGTGAAAATAATTTTTAAAGTATGTTTTATGAAGGAAAACCTTTGGAAATGATTGGCAATATTTTAGAAAAGAATTTGAAATGATTTGACAACGTTCTAAAGATGGTTTGGAAGAAAAATAAGAATTTCAAAAGAAAATGGATTTCTTTATAACTTAGCATTTTACAAATGGATTTCCAATGAAAAAGATTTTTGGAAAAATACTTTTGAAAATATTCCGGCAAGCTTGGATAAGTTGCTGAAGTTTCATTTTGTATTTGTGTTTCACTGAATGAAAAAGAATAAATACATTGGAGAGTGAACCTAGTATGTGAGACGTCAGAATACTAGAGTTTTGTAATTTACACATAGTTATTTGATCCATGCAACGTTGTTGTGGACTGTGTGTCCTAATCACGTTGTGATAAACGTTGAAAAAGGTGAAAGTTGTTTTCTATGACCACAAGCCCAAGACTGATGCATTGGTTTAGGGCGTTGTGATTGAGCACTCGGACTTCGTGTCCCATGTTGATGTTGAAAAATCTTAAAGTTTAAGATTTTATGAATAGTCGTTAGCCTTTAAGCTTCGACAAGGAAAGAATGTACACACAGATAAAACTTTGAGAATAAAATTATTTTTACATGCATTTATTTGGTAGACATGCCATGTTGCCAAGTTAGAAATCATTGTGTCATGTGTTGGCCACTGAATTTTGGGGAAATACGCCCATGAACTACGATAACCATTGATTGCTGTGTGATCTGCCAATGCGTGGACAAAAGTTTCCCGTTTATTGTAATGACAATTGAGATGTCATAACTTGTGCGCAATAACCATTGGTTGCTGAGTAATCTGCCAATGAGTTACAAAGGTGTTGGACATTGGATTCTTTTTGTTGACAATGATCCATGTAAAAAGCTTGATCAGCTTAAACGAAAAATGAAGTTTGTATATCATGAGATCAAGTTAGAGCTTGAATATTGAAGTGTCATGCATATTTTTATAAAAACCATGACTGATCGGGTATGAGACCCCTTTGATATAATACTGTTTATTTTCAAGAATTTTATGATATATGACTTTACTTGCTATGTGACGTTTTGTGTCGTGCATATGGTTATTGTGATTAATCCATATATTGGTATCTCACTCTTGCATACTTTCTTGTTGTTTTTTCCCCCATATTGAATTGTTATTTATATATATATATATATATATATATATATATATATATATATATATATATGAGTTTAGATGGATCACAACATCCCCCTAGCACCATTGGGTGCGATGACGCTGATTTTTGATAACGCTCATGATCCGGGAGCAAGGGATATCCTCCCGAGATCCCATTTTGCTACCTATGTCGGGCCGGTTAGATCACTGGAGGGAGTGATCAGCCTCTGGCTCGACTAGTTTTTAACTAGTAAGACCATAGGTTTTATTCGAGTTTAATCTCGATTTCGCCCAAATTTGGATGTAATTGTCCTCAAGCAACATTTTGAGTCTCTTAAGTAGTTTTAGGGTATTTTAGTTGATTTTGAGTCAAATAAAGCACTTACTGCTATTTCATGTTTTCAGGTTGATAAGAAAAGCAAGAAGGGAAGAACACCTGAAGCGGAGGTCATCACGTCCAGGCCGTGACACTGGTCACGGCCGTGATGAGCTACCCATGGAAGACAGAAAGGATCACGGCCCAGCCGTGACACACATCACGGGCGTGATGAGGAGATCATGAAAGTCAGAAAGCATCACGGCCCAGGCGTGACACACATCACGGGCGTGATGAGAAGACCCAGAAAGTCAGAGTTGATCACGGCCCAGCCGTGATGAAGGTCACGGCCGTGACAGATCAGCACCCAAAGTCAGAACCGATCACGGCCTGGCTGTGATAGGCATCAGGGCTGTGACGGACCAGAATTTGAATGCGCGCCCTTGACAGAAGCGGTCACGACCTGGCCGTGACGCGCGACCTCTTTATAAATAGGAACGCAACAGACACAGAAAAGGATCGAATTTTCACAGTTTTACATAATTTTTCTAGGTTTTGTTATACCCTTGATGGAGAACTAATTCCCTTGGGTTAATCTACTATAATCGGGTTCTGCCGACACTTGAGATTCTGTAATTCCCGGATTAAATTGCTTCTTCCTTTCAATACTATCCTGTACGTTCTATTTGCTTAATTCAGGATTATATAGAATAGGTATTGATTTGTTTCGATGATTTTATGTTCCTATATCTAATTGTGTTTGCTTAATTCGTGTGTGTTCAATCGTGTTTGCTTAATTCACGAGTGCTTCAACCTGTTTGCTTAATTCGGGAATTGGGAACATATATCGTGTAGTGCCAATTTCGCTTGTTAATTGTTGCTACAATCGAAAAGGGATTAGAATCCGCTTAGGGCATGGGAATTATATGAAACGATGATAGTGGGAAACCGAGAACAGTAGATTAATCGTTTTGATCATTGATATTAACTTATTTCTTAATTGCATTGTTCTTTTAATTGAATCTCTCAATCTGAACCCCCCCCCCCCCCAACTGATTTTTCTGCGAGTAACAATCCAAGAGTCCTTGTGAGACGATACTCGAGTTCTCGCTCCCTGACTACAGTTTTTACAAACCACTCGTTCTTTTTGACGCGCGTGCGACGTGTCAAAATTGGCGCGGTTGCCGGGGAATCTTGTTGTTATTCTCGCATTTTTGTTTTGATTTTCTGCTGAATTAGTTCTGGCTACTAGGTCTGGGTGTTCTGAATTGTTTGAATTTGATCCTGAAATTGAGAGAACACTACACACACGCCGTAGAGCAATTCAGGCTAGCACTAGTTCACCAACCAGTAGTAATTCTAATTCTGCACCTGCACTTGATAACATGGCTGATCAAAGAACATTAAGACAGCTTGCTGCCCCTGATGTCAATTATAATGGGTTATGTATTGAATATGCTTATGTTGTTACTCCCTTTGAATTAAAATCTGGTTTGATACACTTGTTGGCAAGGTTTAGTGGTCTTGTAGGTGAGGATCCACATAAACATCTGAAGGAATTCCAGGTTGTCTGCTCTACACCCTTGAGACCGGAAGGAATAACAGAAGATCATATCAAGCTGAGAGCCTTCCCATTCTCACTTCAAGGTGCTGCGAAGGATTGGTTGTATTACCTTGAACCGAATTCTGTTACAACCTGGAATGATCTGAAGAAAGTCTTCCTAGAGAGGTACTTCCCTGCCTCCAGAGCTGCATCAATCAGGAAGGAAATATGTGGCATTAGACAAGGATATGAATCATTGGCCGAGTACTGGGATAGATTCAAGAAGTTGGTATCCGATTGTCCTCGGACCGGATTTACGGCAGCTACTTATTCAGTACTTTTATGAGGGATTGCTGCCAATGGACAGAAATATTTTAGATGCTGCTAGTGGAGGAGCACTTGTTGATAAGACCCCAGCCGCTGCCAAGCAATTGATTGAGAACATGTCACTCAACTCCCAGCAGTTCACAACTAGAAGCAATTTTGCCGAGACAAGGGGAGTGAATGAGGTCCATGTTTCTTCTTCCAACAAGGCCCTTGAGACCAGACTTGATGAGATCACTTCTTTGGTGAAGCAGTTGGCAATGGATAAGGTTCAACCAGCAAGGTTGTGTGGCATTTGCACCTCTCCTGAGCACCTGACCGATGCATGTCCCATTCTGAAAGATGAGCCAGTCACTGATTTGCCTCAAGCTTATGCAGCCAATCTTTACAATCAAGGCAACAATCAAAACCAGTACAACATTCCTGACCTTTCCACAAATAAGTACCATCCCAACTGGAGGAATCATCCAAACCTTCGGTATGGAAACTCATCTGCATAACAGCAACAACCAATGTTATCGCTGGCACCACTACAGAATTCTCCCCAAGTGACCACCTCTGCACCTTCTGGACCTTCACTAGAGGACCTGGTCAAGTAAATGACTACCTTGCAGACACAGATTGGACAGTTTCAGCAGCGAACGGATGCTAGTATTCATACCTTGCAGACACAGATTGGACAGCTTGCCACTTCGATGAATGCCATGCAACAAGCTCAAGGATCGAACCAACTACCTGCACAAACAGTGGTGAATCCTAATGCTCCAAATCCTAATGTGAGTGCGATTTCTTTGAGATCCGGGAAAGTTGTAGAGGCAGCCCCTGAAAAGGATAAAGAAACTGTTGAGGTAACACCTGAACCTTCTGTTGTTGTTGAAGCTGAGAAAGAGTATGTGCCATCGATCCCCTTCCCGCAAAGAGTGCTGAAAAATAAGAAGATTGATGGGGAAGACAAGGAGAGGGAGATTCTAGATGTGTTCAGAAAAGTGACGGTAAACATTCCGCTCCTTGATGTGATTAAGCAGGTTCCAAAATATGCAAAGTTTCTGAAGGATTTGTGCACACACAAGAGGAGGTTGAAGGGTAATGAGAGAGTCAATTTGGGGCGAAATGTTTCAGCCCTCATTCAACCTAAGCCTGCACTTTGAAAAGGTTCTTGTTTGACCCTCACTCGGACAACGCCACAGAAGTGCAAGGATCCGGGCACTTTTGCTATTCCATGTACCATTGGGGATAGTAAATTCGACAATTGCATGTTGGATTTGGGAGCCTCTATTAATGTCATGCCTACTTCTGTTTTCAACAGTCTTGATCTTGGTCCTTTGGAGCATACAGGTCTCACTATTCAGTTGGCAAACAGGACCAATGCTCGCCCCATTGGAGTAGTAGAAGATGTGCTTGTTCAAGTTGATGACCTGATCTTCCCTGCTGATTTTTACATTCTGGACATGGCGGGAAAGCAGATTCTAGCGAGATCACCAATTATTCTGGGCAGGCCGTTTATGAAAACGGCAAAGACAAAGATTGATGTTCACGATGGAACCATGTCCATGGAGTTTGGTGACATTGTTGCAAAATTCAACATTTTCGATGCTATGAAGCATCCCTTGGAAGAGCACTCCGTTTTTCAAATAGAGCTGCTCTCTGAAATTGTTGATGAAACTTATGATGATTTGGTTGCAGCTGCTGATTTCCCATCCATTTCTGGTTTTGATGATGTCTACTCATGTGCTGATTGCACTCACACCGACCACTTGTCTTTGTTTGTTCGGGATTGATGCTTCTTTGGAGGGTGACAATGTGGATGAAGGCTGTTTGTTCAGTTGAAGTTCTTGACAGATCGACTGCCCCAAACATACCATCTATTGAGCGACCACCCTCCTTGGAGCTTAAGCCACTTCGACAATCGAAATATGCTTACTTGGAGAGGAATGAAAAACTTCCGGTTATAATTTCCTCTAACCTTGATGTTGACCAGAAAACTAAGCTCTTGGAGGTTTTGAAGAAGCACAAGAAGGCGATTGGGTGGACCTTGGCCGACATACCAGGTATTAGCCCCTCCAGGTGTATGCATAGGATTCTATTGGAGGGTGGGGCTAAAACAGTTAGGCAGCCCCAAAGGCGGCTCAATCCCTTGATTCTTGATACTGGTGAAGAAGGGGTAACAAAACTCTTGCATGCGGGTATCATATATCCTATCTCGGATGAATTGGGTGAGCCCAGTGCAAGTTGTGCCTAAGAAGTCTGGGCTCACAGTGGTGAAAAATGAAAACAAAGAACTTGTTCCCACTAGAGTTCAGAATAGCTGGAGAGTCTGCATTGACTACAGGAGATTGAACCAGGATACTAGAAAGGATCACTTTCCTTTGCCATTCATTGATCAGATGCTTGAACAGCTAGCAGGTAAATCACATTACTATTTTTTTGATGGTTTTTCAGGTTACTTCTAGATCCACATTGCACCAGAGGATCAGGAAAAGACTACTTTCACGTGCCCTTTCGACACTTTTGCTTACAGGAGGATGCCATTTGGTCTTTGCAATGCTCCGGGCACATTCCAGAGATGCATGATTAGTATTTTTACTGAATATATTGAAAATTGCATGGAAGTGTTCATGGATGACGTCACTGTTTATGGTTCCTCATTTGATGCATGCTTGCATAGTTTGAATTTGGTTTTAGAGAGATGCATTGAAACTGACCTTGTTTTGAATTATGAAAAATGCCATTTTATGGTTGAACAGGGGATTGTTTTGGGGCATATTATTTCTAAAAAGGGTATTTCAGTAGATCCCTCTAAGATTGAGGTGATTTCAACTTTGCCTTACCCATCTTGCGTTCGCGAGATTCGCTCTTTTCTTGGTCATGCAGGTTTTTACAGGCACTTCATTAAGGATTTCAGCAAGATAGCTCTCCCTCTGTCAAACTTGTTGAAAAATAATGCCATTTTCAAATTTGATGACAACTGTAGAAAGGCGTTTGATTTCCTGAAGAAGGCACTGACCTCTACCCCCATCATCCAGCCCCCTGACTGGACCCTCCCTTTTGAGCTCATGTGTGACGCTTCTAACTATGCTGTGGGGGCGGTCCTTTCACAAAGGGTGGGCAAGGCTGCCCACGTGATCTATTATGCATCTAGAACTTTGGATGCTGCACAGGCTAATTACACCACTACTGAAAAGGAACTTCTAGCTATTGTTTTTGCTCTTGATCAATTTAGATCATATTTGCTAGCTTCCAAGGTTGTTGTTTTCACTGACCATGCAGCTTTGAAGTACTTGTTGAAGAAACCAGAAGCAAAACCGAGATTGATTCGGTGGATGTTATTGCTCCAAGAATTTAATGTGGAGATTAAGGACAAGAGTGGAGCTGAGAACTTGGTGACTGATCACTTGAGCAGAATAGAAAGGGATGAAAATCCTTCTCCCATCCAGGATGACTTTCCTGATGAGCAGCTTTTACAGTTGCATGGGGTAACTCCTTGGTTTGCTGATATTGTTAACTATCTTGTTGCTGGTGTTTTTCCAACAAGTGCAACCAGGGCGCAAATTCACAAACTCAAGAGTGATGCCAAATATTATGTTTGGGATGATCCATTTCTTTGGAAATTTGGCAGTGATCAGGTAATTAGGAGATGTGTCCCCGACTATGAGATTGAGTCTATTTTGCATTTTTCTCATGCCTCTCAAGTAGGGGGACACTTTGGGCCACAAAGGTCTGCAAGGAAAGTCCTAGACTCAGGTTTTTATTGGCCCACCATTTTTAGAGATGCTTATGAGGTTTACCGGACTTGTAAAGAGTGTCAGACAGCAGGTACAGCCATCACTCGTAAGAGTGAAATACCTCAGCAGCCTATGCTTTTGTGAGGTGTTTGATGTGTGGGGAATTGACTTTATGGGTCCTTTCCCTGCATCTTTTGGTTTTCTCTATATTTTACTGGCTGTTGACTATGTTTCAAAGTGGGTGGAAGCTATCCCCACTAGGACTAATGATTCTAGAGTTGTTGCAAATTTTGTTAGGTCCAATATTTTTTGCAGGTTCGGCATACCTCGTGCTATCATAAGTGACCAAGGCACTCATTTCTGCAACCGCACCATGGAAGCTTTACTCCGGAAGTATGGAGTTGTGCACAGGGTCTCCACTGCATACCATCCCCAAACTAATGGGCAGGCTGAGATCTCAAACAGGGAGATCAAACAGATCTTAGAGAAAGTGGTGCAACCAAGTAGGAGGGACTGGAGCCGCCGTCTAGAAGACGTACTTTGGGCTCAAAGAACAGCTTTTAAGACACCAATAGGGATGTCCCCCTATAGACTTGTGTTCGGTAAGGCGTGCCATCTGCCTGTGGAAGTTGAGCGCCGTGCTTATTGGGCGGTCAAAAGCTGTAACATGGAAATGCAAAAAGCAGGCATTGAAAGGAAACTCCAATTGCAGCAGCTTGAAGAGCTTAGGCTGGAAGCCTATGAAAGCTCTCGAATTTATAAAGAGAAAACTAAGCACTTCCATGACAGGATGATTTCTAGGAAGGAATTCTCTGTGGGCCAACATGTTTTATTGTTTAACTCCCACCTGAAAGTGATGATTGGGAAACTTCGATCCAAGTGGGTTGGCCCATTTGTTGTCACTAATGTTTTCCCTCATGGTGCAGTAGAAATAAAGAGTGCAGGTAGCAACAAAGTTTTTAAGGTTAACGGACAGCGCTTGAAGCTATTCCATGAGAGCTCGGTGCCTGAAGATGCTACAGGAGCTCTCCTTGGGAGAGCCCACCTATACTACAACTTGATCAGGGAGCACCGTCTCCTTTCCCTCACTCATGTTTTATATCTATGTTCTTTCATTGAGGACAATGTATGTTTTAAGTGTGGGGGAGGGAACCACTTGTTTTGTTTTTGTTTCCTTGTTTGTGTTGCTTTGAGTCGTTGTGTGTGAGTCTTGTGTCGGTGAGCTTGTTGGGTTTCAATCAGATGTTGCATAGGTGAATTGCATGATATGTGTTGACTGTTGATGATTTCCCCCTAGGTCTTGAAAATTGAAAATAGATCCCCATGTGAAAAATTGAAAATTGAACTTTGAGATATTCTGTTGTGATTGCATGATTTATGATAAGTTTGGGGTGAAGAGTGCACACACTAGGGATTGAATCTCGGTCAAAAAATTTGCAAAAAATTGTCCAGGTGAGGATTTGAGCCTCCAACATGTTTTTAATTGTGTGAATCACTTTCAAGTTACACTTTCCCAGATTTGCTTGAAGCTTTTCATGGTTTGCATGTTTATGTGTTGCATCAAATGATTTAGGCAATTTTCTTTGAATTAACTACTTGGCCTGAAAAGAACCATCCCTAATGCATGTTCCCTAGTTAGCCACATTGAGCCTAATTAGCCTATTGTTTCTTGATGACCTTATATTATAAGCCAAAAATCTGGAAAAACCATGTTAACCCAATCTTAGGATTAGGAGAGCATGAATGCTTAGCAAGACAAAGGTTTGCAAGAAGATAAGTTTGGGATGGCTACGAGGATATGATGTGCTGTTTTGGATTGAGAAAAAGAAAGAGAAAATAAATGTTGGAGCCAAAGGGCAAAAAGAAAAAAAAAAGAACAAAATGTCAAAAAGGGGTATTAGAAGAAAAAGGCTGTAGTCATCCAAGGCAAAAATAAAAATGGAAAAAGGAACTTGAGTGGAATTTCAATGTATCAAAATGCTCATGCTCTCTTAGTTCCTAGGGACTTAAGCCTAGTACCTTTGAATATCCTACCCTTAGCCAGGCCCCATTACAACCTTTAAAAGACCTTTTGATGTTGCATGCATGTTTTCGTGGGAACCTTGATTGAGATGAAAATCAAATTCATGGGAAGTGCTCTTGAAATGTGAAATTGAGTGAAAGGTTCATAGCCTAGACAAATTGAGCGAATGAGTGAAACATTAAATGCCCTTGTGAGGAAGGCAATTGTTTGAAATTGGTGATCTCCCTTTTGTGTGTAACTTGGATCCTCAACTCAGATTACTGATTGCATGAATGATGGAATTCTCAATGGTTTAAAGTAAATGAATGTGGGGTATTACATTGTTGAAAAATGGGGGAAACATTGAAGGGAAATTGTTTTGCTAGAATTGCACGAAATCTGTGCGAAATTGGTTGAACCCTTTAAGCTTGCCAAGTTTGAGTCCTTTTGAGTTTTAGTTTGCTTGGGGACAAGCAAAGTTTAAGTTTGGGGTATTTTGATCAGCCTCTGGCTCGACTAGTTTTTAACTAGTAAGACCATAGGTTTTATTCGAGTTTAATCTCGATTTCGCCCAAATTTGGATGTAATTGTCCTTAAGCAACATTTTGAGTCTCTTAAGTAGTTTTAGGGTCTTTTAGTTGATTTTGAGTCAAATAAAGCACTTACTGCTATTTCATGTTTTCAGGTTGATAAGAAAATCAAGAAGGGAAGAACACCTGAAGCAGAGGCCATCACGCCCAGGCCGTGACACTGGTCACGGCCGTGATGAGCTACCCATGGAAGACAGAAAGGATCACGGCCCAGCCGTGACACACATCACGGGCGTGATGAGGAGATCATCAAAGTCAGAAAGCATCATGGCCCAGGCGTGACACACATCACGGGCGTGATGAGAAGACCCAGAAAGTCAGAGTTGATCACGGCCCAGCCGTGATGAAGGTCACGGCCATGACAGATCAGCACCCAAAGTCAGAACCGATCACGACCTGGCCGTGATAGGCATCAGGGCCGTGACAGACCAGAATTTGAATGCACGCCCTTGACAGAAGCGGTCACGGCCTGGCCGTGACGGCCATCACGGCCGTGACGGCCATCACGGCCGTGACGCGCGGCCTCTTTATAAATAGGAACGCAGCAGACACAGAAAATGATCGAATTTTCACAGTTTTACATAATTTATCTAGGTTTTGTTATACCCTTGATGGAGAACTAATTCCCTTGGGTTAATCTGCTGTAATCGGGTTCCGCCGACACTTGAGATTCTGTAATTCCCGGATTAAATTGCTTCTTCCTTTCAATACTATCCTGTACGTTCTGTTTTCTTAATTCAGGATTATATAGAATAGGTATTGATTTGTTTCAATGATTTTATGTTCCTATATCTAATCGCGTTTGCTTAATTCGCGTGTGTTCAATCGTGTTTGCTTAATTCACGAGTGCTTCAACCCGTTTGCTTAATTCGGGAATTGGGAACATATATCGTGTAGTGCCAATTTCACTTGTTAATTGTTGCTACAATCGAAAAGGGATTAGAAGCCGCTTAGGGCATGGGAATTATATGAATCGATGATAGTGGGAAACCGAGAACAGTAGATTAATCGTTTTGATCATTGATATTCACTTATTTCTTAATTGCATCGTTCTTTTAATTGAATCTCTCAATATTAACACCCCCCCCCCCCCCACACACACACACACACAAACTGATTTTTCTGCGAGTAACAATACAAGAGTCCTTGTGAGACGATACTCGAGTTGTCGCTCCCTGACTACAGTTTTTACAAACCACTCGTTCTTTTTGACGCACGTGCGACAACGTGTTAGGGAGCTGTTGAGGACAGTCCACATCGGAGAATTCAGATTGTCCAGTCGGTGAGGATTTCACTACCACCTCCCTAGTACTACCTTCATGTTTTGGCTGAGCGAGGATAGTTGCATGACCATCCACCTCTTGGAGTACCACTTCCCGGAGTTGTGCCTGACTCGCCCCCAGAGGAGGATCCAGAGGAGTTCTTCGATGACGAGCCAGAGTACGTTGTTCTTGTTGACGACTCTCTAGACGAAGGAGGGGAGGTTTTGGATGTCATGCCTGATTCGTCTTCTGGGAGTGGGGGTGTTCATTCTGGCCTTCCTAATGGCCATCTCTAGTTGGACCAGCTTTGGGTTTTCTTTTGTGGGGTAGTTTATCCTTGTCCGGCTGATTCCTGGTTCCTGAGAACCATGGTATTTTGTGATGTGGTTCCGAACCCTTTTGCTTTATGATGCTTATATTTATCTTATCTACTCATTTTCTAACTATGTCAATGGCCTATTCTTATAAAGGCCCCATGTTCATTTTGTAACTATGTACTTATGTTGCAACTGCTGATCTGACTTATATATATATATATATGTGTGTGTGTGTTTCTGTTGTGAGTGTTGTGAGTGTGAAGTTGACATAGGCAAACACAGGGGGGGGGGGGGGTTGAATTGTGTTTGTTAATAATTTTTTAAAACAACCTTTAAAACAATTTTTGCACTCAAGGAGATTAGAAACCGAAGCAAGCACAAAGACAAAGATCCTTTTTAAAAGACTTTAATAAAAGCATTATCAAAACCCTATAGTTAGTATAAGCAAATAAAACTAAAGAGTTTAGGGATAGAAGATTCACACAAGAGATTTTATCCTGGTTCACTCTCTTCCAACCACGAGCTACGTCCAGTCCCTTCGACTTGAAGGATTTATCCACTATTTCTCCTAATAGATTACAAACAAGTATTCAACACCTCTCCAGGCTATAAGTATTTCTTTCCTACCAAGCCTCTTCAGGCTCTAACTCTAACAAAGAGATTTAATGTTTGATATGCTTAACTCACTATGTGTGAGGATATGACAGTTTAAGATCAGTTGAATATTACAACAATATTCAAACTAAAGAATACAGACTCTTGCTCTTGAAAGAATATTAGAATGAGTGATTATCGATTGGCAAAAGTTATTCTTCAGAACTTGAGGTCTTCTATTTATAGTGGCCTTCTTCATCACTTGTATTTTTTCAACGGTTACTTTGAATAATCCCGTTTAGAGATAGCATTTAATGCATGATATCCGTTGTGACTGAGAGCTTGATTGTGGTAATGCTGAATAATACTCTTGGTTATTGGGGTAGCATGAAATTGAAGGTTGACTCCTCTGAGTATTGCAGCTTGAGCCCTTGTTGTTCCTCCTTTGTGTATAAATCAGCTTTTTCAGCCATAAAGTTGTCATCGTACAGATCGTTTTGCAGTATCTTATTGTACGATTACGCTTTTTGCATTTCTTGATGGTACTACGTTTCTTTTACAGCAAGGTGAAACATTAAAGCAGATAAAACAAATATGAAGAACAAATATTCTATTGAAATAAATATCAATCATTTGAAATAAATTAAGAAATTCGGATTCCATTTAATTCATTTCAAGGATGGAGCTCGTCTAAAAAGAAACTCCGTCTACTTAGTTGTATGAGAGACTAAGTCTGTTCAATATTTTAATTTGCTCGTCTGATGACATGGCATATCCTCTTGTCTGTCAATTCTTCGGACTTGCTATTCCTTAATGAGTTATAAATATCTGTCTGGTGACGTGGCGGTTAGAGCTCGTCTACTAGATTACTTTATTTTTCAATTCATTTACTTCTACTAATTACTTCTGTCTGCTTACGTGGCAAGATGGACATGCTTATTTATCAAGTCTTTGGACTTGCGGTACCTAAAATTTATTTAGGTATTCATCTAGCAAATATTTAGAACTTCGTCTACTTAAGTAAACCAGTCTAAATAAGTAACTTTACCAAAGTTTTTGAGCAGCCCGTCTACAAGGGTGAACGCGTATTTTTCAATGAAAACTTATCCCAAGTTTATTTTACTTATATTAAAGTATTCCTGCATAACTGAAAGCACATGTTAGATCTCAACTAACACTTTGCCAAGCAAATTTAATCCTTTTGTTAGCATCAAAACTTAGAGATTATTAAATCCAAAACCACTTTGGTTCCAACAATCTCCCCTTTTTTGATGATGACAAAACTAATTAAATTTGAAAAGCAAAGTCTAAGAGAGCTTGCAGGGCCCCCCTAAGACAAAGCATTCAAAAGATTAAGCAAAAAAAGCATATGAAAAACAATTTCATGTAAGCTAACAATTAAGTGCAACAGATTATCATACTTAGAATATATATAAGGGAATAAACATAAGTATCAGAGCAGCAGATATCAAAGCAAATAAGCAAACATAAGTATCAGAGCAGTTTAGTAAGTAGAAGAGAATATGCAGATGCAAACAAATAAGAGCTTTTCAAGAACTGACTTTATATATATATATATAAATCTCTTTTCTTTCCTTTCTCCCCCTTTTTGTCATCAACCAAAAAGGTAAAAGGAGAGGACCATCATTGTCAGTATAAATAAAATAAAGGTGAAGGTTAACAGGAGGAGGTGGTGGAGGAGGTGGCTTCCGAGCTCGACTTTTCTTGAAGCCCATGAGGAATTCAAGCATTTTATTCACAACCTCTAAGGTTGGAGCCATTGAAGTTTGAACTTGCTGATGGACATCCTCCTTGATCTTCTCAGTTATCTTTTCAACCTTCTCATCAACTGTCTTCCTAACCCTTTCATCAACGATTTTTCTAAGAACCTCTTCAATATTAGATGGCAGAGCCTGTTGCCTTGAGTTTTCTACAGACTCTTGAAATGTGCTTAGTGTTCTTGAATGATCTGAAGGATGCATCACAACTAGAGCTAAAGGTTGAGAAGATTGTCTTTCTGATGAGCTCTATTGGTGAATAGATTCAGCTGTATCTTCTAAACCAACCCCAGTGGCAATATGACCATGTTCTTCAGCAACAGGTTCATCCGTGATAGGCTTTTGAGTAGGTGGAGGGATAACTGAGACTTTCTTTGCCCATCTAATTGGGTAGATGAATTCCACATTCCTACTGTTTATAGGAAGTCCCAGAGGTCTTTATAGATCATATATCTAAAGTGTGAAAGACCACACTTCCCTTTGACCTTGGGAATATCCTTCTTCTCTTCTTCAGACAGACCAGAGGAAGATGCTTATCTAATGCAGTGGATGATGTGAGATTTCCAGAATTCTGCAACTCTATGTTCATTGATCAACTCAATGGATTCATTATGCAAAAGGAAATCCAGCATTGAGTAGTCAAAGGTTTCTTGGTCAAGATCAAGCATAGCTGATTCAGTTTCAGGCATCACTCCCTTGAATCTTATGTTTTTCATGTCCTTGTCCTTATTTAGATCTAGCATTGGCAGTCTTGGACAGATCCTGTAGGGCTTGATTCCAATTCTGGTTGCTTCATTATGCCTTAGCCAGGATGGAGGGATAAAATGCACGGCTCTATAAGCTCTGATTTGACTGAATTCCCACTTCAGCATTTCATAGTAGAGCTGATCCAGAAAGAAGTCAGAGGCCCTCCCACAGACTCTGGGATGCTCAAAAGACACCCATTTAGTGTCCCTTGGCATGATCATGGGAACATGCTTTGAAGATCTTCCTCTTCTCTCAGGAATAGTAGGAAGATTTTTCCTATTGGGGTCAGTCTCCCAGACAGGTATGATGTGTCTCTCAACTATATCGGTGAGGGGTAAGAAGGGAGGGGTTTTGATAAGGTTAGGGTAAATTTTTCTGGGGGGAATTTGTTTAGAGGTAGGTGAGTGACTAATGGCCCTAAGTTATTGTGAATTTGAGAAGATACATTTTTGATTAATTTACACTCAGGATGAGGTAGGTAAAGTGGTTCAACAGATGGGCTGATTACTTCCTCATACTCAGGTAGAGGATATCATCTGGTTGGAATGTGTTAGGGTTCAGGTTGGTGAGAATGAAATAGAATTTTCCATTCCCTTTTTACCTTGGCCCAATCCTCAGATTTGCCATTAAAAAGAACAGAAGTTGGGGTGAACGGAAATAGGTTTCTCAAGGGTTTGGGGAAAGGAGCACCATGGGAAATGCCATCATCTGGTTGATTTAACCAGTGATCATCGGCGTGGATAATAGGTTGAAATTGTGAATTGGCTATTTGTGTTGGTTGGGGTGAAAGGGGTGTGGGAATGTACACATCATTTGGAGAGGAGACAAGCACACCATCAATCCTAGTTTCTAAACTAGACACTAGGGCATTTACTGCTATTTGAATAGGATCACTAGCAGAGATGGTTACCTTAGAAGTCTTAATTGATCTGGATTTTCTTGCTGGTTGCCTTCTAGGTTTTGTTGGAATAGGCACAACGGCCTCAGGAAAAGCAACAGAGGTCTTCTGCTTCTTTAGAATTAAACTGATAGGAATTTTGTCCTCATCAGCTTCCTCATCTTCATTGTGAGAGAAGATAACTCTTCTTTGCTTCTTTGCAGCAGGGGCATCAGAAGGTTCCCTGATAACAATGCCATTTGCAGGTATCTTAGGGGCAGGCTTCCTTGTAGCAGTGGTCTTTTGCGTAGTTACCCTTTTAACTCCTAGGACTTCAGCATTGTTTTGTTCCACCATCTCTTCTTTAGCCTTCATTAACTCCTCAGTCTTGGCCATTGCAGCAGCAACATAGGTACTGAGGTTCATGTTGGCTATATTCATTTTTCCAAAGTCTGCAGCAGACATTGGTTTTTCAGTCAATATCCTAGCTTGCTCCTCAGGATTCTTTGCAGCAAGAATCTCATGAATTCCTTGAGCCTTGAAAATCTTGGAAAGAAGATGGCAGAAAGGAAGTGCAGAGAGTCTTTTCTTATTCATTACAGCGTCTCTGAATCTTCCGTACATGATTCTTGGAAGATTGATTTTTGATTCTATGAGAAGATGGCAAAGACATAATTTGTACAGAGAGGAGAGGTTGTCCTTGGATCCAACCTTGTGAAGAACCACCTTGTTGAGAAGCCGATGAAGGATACGAACAATGTCCTTCATTTCAACAGCCTTCCAGGTGTGAGTTATGACTGTATCTTCCTTCATAAGACAGACTTCAATAGTCTCAGAGCCACCCAAGTCCTCTTCCCATGACTCAGTGAAAACTAAACCCTCCCAAGCACAGGAAATTGCATCAGCAATAGTTTTCTCCGAGATTACAATCTTCTTTCTTAATACCGTTGAGAAGAAATCAGTATCAGTCAGTTGGACGTTTCTTCAGAAATCCCTGATCAAGTTGGGAAAGATAGAGACTTTCTCCGCGAAGAGTCCTCCCCACCCAGCTGCATTAACATATTTGCTTATGTCTAGATTGTAGTCTTGAAGCACTCCAAGGTTGAAATGATGCTTTATAGACAAGTTGAGCTTGTCCACGTTAAAGGTTGAAGATGAAGCCTTTTTAGGTGATCAAAGAGCTTAGGGTTTGAAAGCAGAAAGAGGTAAAGAGAGAGATATCTCGAGAGGTTATGGAAGCATAAATTTTTCTCAGAGGGAAAAGATTACTTTTAAAGGAATTTTGAATATCAAAGGTTAAAAAAAAACTTTTGACATGACATGTCATTATGATAAAACGACGTTGGTAACTTGGAACCATTAAAAGGTCTTGATGGGATTGATGGAAGTACTGACTCAGCAAAAAGAATTAAGGATAAATTTGTCTTGAGACAAAATAAATGCATTTATTAACAAAAAAAAAATTACTTAAACATGATAGTGTGATTTCACATCATAATTCCTATACATTTTTGCATGCATTTCTCATAAAGTTTAGGCATATTTGATTAGATTTTATTAGTTTTTACCTTGGATCGGGTGAGGCGGTTTCTTGGTGTTGTTTTGCAGGAATTTAAGGAAAAATGCTCAATATTGGCCATGATGGAGTTTGGATGAAGACATAGCTTAAAAAGTGAAGAAAATGACCCAGGCAGAACCCATCACGGCCTGGCCGTGATAACCCTCACGGCTGTGATCGAGCAATAATTGAGTGAAAAGAAGGAAAAAGTCAGAAGCTGTCACGGCCTAGCCGTGATACCCATCACGGCAGTGACATGTTAATGGAGCCAGACCCCCTCTTGGCAGAATCTGTCACGCACAAGACGTGACGGACATCACGGCCGTGACAGATCATTTGGTGAAGGCAGAAGCTATCACGGCCTGCCCGTGATGAGCATCACGGCCGTGATGTTCCAATATTTGAAAGCGCTCCAAGGCAGTAAGCGTCACGGCCAGGCCGTGATGGCCATCACGACTGTGACGCGAATCCTGATCTATAAAGGAGCACGAGCAGAACAGAAGAAAAACAGTTTTTGGAGTTTTGAAACCCTACAATACTCTCTCTGAGCCAGGGGCAGTGGCACAAGGATTCCATGGAATTTTTCCTCCCTCTCATATATATTTCTTTGGTTATAGCTATGATCATGAGTAGCTAAACCCCCATTGTTGGGGTTAGGTGTAGCTTTTCTGAATCATCCATGTATATGATTTGATCTTGTAATACAGCTTTTACTTCTTTATTGAGTGATTGATTTTCTGTGCTTAATGCTTGTTGTGGCTAGCACCCCAATGATTTGATTAAAGTTTTGATATGCAATTGGAAAATTCGTATTAGAACCGGAACTGAGATCAATCACCTAGTAACCCTTGCGTCTAGGAATAAAGTTTGGTTTACTAGTAATCGCGTAATCCCTAATCCTAATGCAAATTCATTAATCTAAGCCACCTAAGGAATTAGGGTCTATTAGTGGATTTAGGCTCTTGTCATCCGAGGAATCGGGGCTTGAGTAGTTTAGTGGATTGATTGTCATAATTGAAGTAGAAACTGTTTATTAGTCATGTCATTGCATGGGGATGAAGTTTAGTGAACCTAATCCCAGCGTTGTTCATATATTTGAATAATCCTTTTAACCGCCTCCCAAGTGTTCGACAAAATCCCACAAAGAACTTTTCTCTTTATTTTGTTATTTTAGGTTTAGATCTTATTTGGGCTTGGTATTTATTATCGAGCTCCCTTCAATCCAAATATTCGCTTGGATAGTAATTGATTTGGTACGCGCTAGTACTTGTCACAGTCCTCGAGGGAACGATAAAACGGTCTCACCACCGTATTACTTGCACGACTGGGTATACTTGCCCAGATTCGTTTAACAAGTTTTTGGCGCCGTTGCCGGGGACTGTGTTTCAATATTAGCATACCCATTTCGGTTACTAATTTAAGCAAAATCAAAAAGAAAAAGAAAATAATAATAATAATAAAAATTTCTGTGGTGATCTGTTTGTTGTCATATTTTTCTGGTATACTTGCTGTTTGTGTGCTGACTTTTACTGCTGACACTCTTGTTTGCTAGACTGCTTGTGTATGCGAGGTACTATCCCAGCTGACCAACTCCTCCACGATCCTGAGATTGAAAGAACATCTAGGAAGAATCGAAGGCAAGTAAGAGAGCAGAAACTGTTAGAACAGCAAGACGAAGAACAAGAGACTTCCACCTCTCAAGTTCATCAAGAAAAACTCAGAATGCTAGGCAATGGTGAAGGTGCTCCACCACGGAGGTCACTTGGTGACTATGGCAATACAAATATCAATCGGCATGTCACTAGCATAGTGAGACCTCCAGTAAACTGTGCAAATTTTGAAATCAAGCCCGCTCTCATCAACATGGTTTCACAAAATACATTTGCCGGGTTGGAGAACGAAGATCCTAATAGTCATGTCTCCAACTTCCTGGAGTTGTGTGATACGAGCAAGCAGAATGGTGTTTTCGATGATGCACTTCACCTCAGATTGTTCCCTTTCTCGCTAAGAGATAGGGCCAAGTATTGGCTCCGATCTCAACCAAGTGGGAGCTTCACCACATGGGATGACTTAGAGGCAAAATTTCTTGCAAGGTTCTTTCCCACCTCAAGATTTGTGAAGACCAGGGGTGACATCATAAGCTTTGCTCAACAAGAAGGTGAGACTCTTCATGACACATGGGAAAGGTTCAAAGACTTACTCCGAAGATGTCCAAATCATGGGATTGATGATCTTACCCAAATGCAAACATTTTCCAATGGATTGAGGCCGTCAACTAGGTATATGTTGGATGCCTCAGCTGGAGGCTCCATGAACACAAAGACACCGGAGGAAGCGCTGATTTTGATAGAAGCTATGGCATCCAATGACTATCTGATGCATCATGATCGAGGTCCCACGCCAAGAAGGGGAGTGTTGGAGTTAGATTCACAAACTGCACTGTTGGCTCAGAATAAGCTCATGACACAACAACTGGAGTCCATTACCAAGCAACAGCTCAACTCCCACAACAACTCCAAACTGTTCAAGGGACAACCACGCCACATCAACAGGTGATAAGATGTGATTTTTGTGGAGGAGATCATGATAATGAAAATTGTGAGGCGCCACCTAGTTCCCATGTGGAAGCTAATTATATGGGGAACTATGGGCGGCAAGGCAACAACCAATACTCCAACAATTACAACCAAGGGTGGAGGAATCAACCGAGTTTTGGTTGGAAACAAGATGCCGGACAAGCAAGCAAGCCTCAACCCACACCACCGCCTCAAGACCGGATTTCTATATTGGACACTGGTGCAATAAGTATTTTTTACGTCAGTTAAAATTGATTTTTTACGTCAGAATACTGACTGACGTAAATACAGCTGACGTTAAAAGTTACACTTTTAACGTCAGTTGAGTACTGACGTTAAATATAACACTATTAACGTCGGTTCTTTAACACAACTGACGTTAATTTTGTCAAAATTAACGTCAGTTCTTTAACATAACTGACGTAAATTTTGTTAAAACTAACGTCAATTGTTATCAAGAACCGGCGTTAAAGGTCTTAATTTTAACGCCGGTTGTAATAAACAATCGACGTTAATAGTGTATCGTATATTTTTATAAAATACTTTTAACGTCGGTTGTATGATACAACCGACGTTAATAGTATTTTTTTTTAAATTCAGTTTTAAAATATCACTCCCCTAAGCCATCCCTCGCATTCAGTAAATATCCCAAGAATACGTAATATCACACACATTACAGAATTGCAAAGGAAAAATGGAACAATGATCCATATAATGTATGCCTGTTCAAAACAATATATATTAATTTATTAACATAGGTTATAAATGTATACTAAGTTTAAACTACCTATATCAATATCCCTTTGTGATGATCATCACGAGTGGCATGTACATCGTCCACCCGTGTCTCCTCGATTATAGTAGGCATGTTTGTTGAAAAAGAAGGAGTCTCAGGAATATCAAGATTTGAATCTTCATTTTCATCACTAGCATTATACATGCTTTTTCCTTGGAGAACCACGGACAACCTTTTGTTAGAAGGATCAGTGATGTAAAACACTTGTTTTGCTTGGGAAGCCATTATGAAAGGCCCATTTATATGACCTAACTTGTTGAGGTCTACCAATGTGAACCCCAATTCGTCGGTTTGTACACCACCGTTACTATCAACCCACTTACATTTAAATACCGGCACCGTAAGCTTAGTGTAATCGAGCACCCAAATATCTTCAATATATCCAAAGTAAGGTGTCGGTCTTTGTAACGGGTTTTGTGTCCTTTGCACTAGAGAAGTGCATTGCTTCGGCCACGATCATAACCCCACTATTTTGCATGGTACTCTTGTTATCTTATTCCTTTGTATAAAAGGAAAAGTTATTTATGTCGTATCCGCTCCAACATATGACGTTGAAGTTAGGCCCACGTGCTAGCCATTTTACGTCATCAGAAGCAGTACTACCATCCTTAAGCATTTCTTCCTTGAACCATGGTAATAAAGTCTTGTTATGCTTGTTCAACAACCACCTTTCGCTCATTCGAGGGTTTTCTTGATTGACTTTTCTTTTATGTTCAAATAAGAAAGGCTGAACACATTCGATGTTGTTCAATACATACAAATGTGCTTGAAGCACTTCCTCCCGATCCTTCCTATTAATTCTTAAGCCATGTGTACCCTTACCTTGACATCTGATCTCATCATGCCGAGGCTTAGGAACCCCTATAGGATCCGTGTTATGAAGGTAGTCCGAACAAAACTCAATAGCTTCTTCTGCAACATACCTTTGAACAATAGATGCTTCCGGACGATGAGGATTCTTCACGTACCCTTTCAAGATCTTCATGTAGCGCTCAACTGGGAACATCCATCTCAGAAAAACCGGCCCACATAATCTAATCTCCCTCACCAAATGAACAATTAAGTGAACCATTATGTCGAAAAAGGAAGGAGGAAAATACATCTCCAATTGGCACAAGATTGTAGCAGCCTCAACTTCCAAGTCATCCAACATACGGGGGTCAACGACTTTGCTACATATAGAATTGAAGAATGAGCACAACCGAGTAATGGCATGTCTCACAGTTGTTGCATCAAGATGTGACAATCATGAGACTTCAAGCCAACCAATTTAAGATCACTAGAGACAAGCCTCTTCATATTTGAAGAGTAACCATGTGGAACTTTGATGCCCTGAAGACACCCGCAGAAACTTTGTCTCTCTTTTTTTGACAAAGTATGACATGCTGGCGGCAAATAAGTCCGCTTACCATCCTCAACAACTGGAGCTAACTACTCTCGTATACCCATAGCAACGAGGTCGAGACGAGCATTCACACCATCCTTTGTCTTGCCCTGAATGTTGAGAAGCGTCCCGATCACACTACCACACACATTTTTATCCACATGCATCACATCAATGCAGTGTCTGACATCAAGCTTGCGCCAGTATGGAAGATCAAAGAATATCGACCTCTTCTTCCATATGTTTTTCTCAACAGCTTTACCTTTCTTTTTGGACTTGCCGAATATAACATCGATTTCCTTTACCCTCTGATAAACCTGCTCTCCAATTAAGGCCGCTTCTTTCTTTTGTCTCTTGGCATCCATTAAAAGCTTTTTTCATCTTACGATATGGGTGATCACGTCTAAGAAATCTCCGATGCCCAAGGTAAACCGTCTTCTTTCCATGATGCAACCGAGTGTAGCATGTGCCTTCTTCACATATAGGGCATGCTTTATGCCCCTTGACACTGTACCCGGACAAGTTACCGTATGCTGGAAAGTCGTTGATGGTGCAAAATAACATGGCACGAAGCTTGAAAGTCTCATGAGAATACCCATCAACTACATCAACACCTTACAGTCCATCCGTAGCAAGTCCAAGCCTTAGGTTTCTTGGCTCATCGGCGAAATCCTGAAACATAGTATCGATATTCTTCCATTGAATAGAATCAGCAGGATGACGAACCTTTCCATCACGTTTCCTCTCATCATTATGCCATCTAAGATTCTTCGCATCTTTCCCATTGGCAAACAATCGCTTGAACCTTGGAATTATTGGAAGATACCACAACACCTTCGCAGGAGGACCCTTTTTTCTCACATCATCAACATCATCATCATCATCACCACCCTTCACTTTGTATCGTGATAACCCACATTTGGGGCAATTGTGTTTGTCTTCATGAACACCGGTGTACAATATGCAATCATTGGGGCATGCGTGTATCTTCTTATACTCCATACCCATAGGACACAATACCTTCTTGGCCTCATAGTTACGGTCAGGCAATGTGTTGTCCTCCGGAAGCAAGTCTTTCAACACTTCAAGCAATTCCGTGAAGCTTTTATCGCTCCAACCATTTCTCGCCTTCACACAAACCAATTTTAGAACCGCGACAACAACCGTGTATGAGTAGTACACCCTGGATATAAAGGCTTATCCGCATCACCGCACAACCTATCATACACATGCGCTCGATGAAAAGATTCTTGTCCAATATCACGGATCATGTCCTCTACTTGATCATCCTCCATATCTACGTCAACGTCCTCACTTTGGGAGACACTCGCCATATTACTACTCAACAACATATCACCATGCCATATCCATCTTGTATAACTCAAGCAAATCCCTTCACAAATCAAATGAGTACGTATATCCTTCACCGTACATTTCCTCGTATTCAAACACTTGACACAAGGACAACAGAACATTCCATTACTATTAGGAACATTCCTTTGAGCAAATTCTATAAATTCTCCCACCCCCTTCAAATACTCAGCACTAGTACGCTTACAAACCATCCAACTACGATCCATAACTAGATAGGTCCTGTAGATATACAAAACATATATATATCCAATATAAGGACAATACGAGAGATTGAAAACTATAGTTTTTAAAGATTAATTGCCAAGCACTGGTCACGGCCTGGCAGTGATGTCCATCACGGCCGTAACGTGCCAACTAAACAGACCATGCCATCACAGGCAAAACTGATCACGACCTAGCCGTGATTAGCATCACGGCCGTGACAGATCAACCAGCAGAGCAACATGCACTCAAAACCAAAAACAGAGACGTACATTCCAAACAACTCAAACTCACGGTTTCAAGTTTCAAATACCGAGACTACAGTTTCAACATACACTCAAAACCAAAAATTCAAAAATGTGCCCTAAATACTCACCAGAAATAGGTGCTCGCGTGGTGGTGGGGAGGGGAGCTCGAGTGGTGGCCAATGTTCGATGTGGTTCTGCGAGAGCGGAGGGACAAGGAGAGTTAGTGCGTGGGAAGGGGAAAGAGAGATGTACGTCAAGTTATTGCAAAGAATGAATGGAAAGACAGAGTTAGGGTTAATAGTGTACCTCACGGTGGTGGCGAAGAAGCCCTCGCGGTGGTTGCGGTGGAGATGAGCTCGCGATTAGGGTTCTATCTTTGGGTGAGAGTGAGAGTGAGGGTTGAGAGTGATTTAGGGTTGAGCGTGATGAAAAGAGAAAAGAGACGTCGTCGTATGCAGCGAAGTGCGAGAAGGCGCGCGGGTGTAAACATAAAACAACATTTAACGTCGGTTGTATTAAACAATTGACGTTAAAATTAATTTTTAACGCCGCTTTATTAACAAACTGACGTTAAATATTAATATTTTTTTAAAAAACACTTTTAACGTCCGTTGTTGAATGCAATTGACGTTAAAAGTGTTAAAGTAACATTCTTCTGAAACAGTCTGTAATACTGCCTCTTCTTTTCCTCTATATTTCTATTCCTTCACAAAATGGCTCTGAGACCTGTGTTAATTGAGTGACAACAGGGCATTTCAGATAGCTAGGGATATAGGATTATTTACGTCAGCTATTTATTTAACTGAAGTAAAAATCACACTTTTAACGTCAATTGTATAAACAACAGGCGTTAAAAATAAATATTTTTTATTTTAAAAACACTTTTAACTTCAGTTTTATTCAACAACTGACGTTAACAGACCTGTGTGACAACAGGGCATTTCAGATAGGGATATAGGATTATTTACGTCAGCTGTTTATTTAACTGAAGTAAAAATCACACTTTTAACGTCAGTTTTATAAACAACTGACGTTAAAAATAAAAAATATTTATTTTAAAAACGCTTTTAACGTCAGTTTTATTTAACAACTGACGTTAAAAGTGTCCTTCTGGCGTTTTCTTTTCTGCACGTTTATAATATATGACTGCCAGGCCAACTCCCAATGCGCCTTGGAACCTAATGCTCTTAATGATCAATTTAATTTTTTAGCAACTTACGACGCCTAGTAACTTCATCCCCTACTCCTATAAATAGCTTCCTTCATTCCTTTAATTTTTCTGCTTCACAATATGGCTCTTCCATGGAGATTAACTTCATCACTCTTTCTTCCTATACCTAGACTTAAAGGTCTCTGTCTTAATGGTCAAAACAACTTCTGAGGTTGTGTGAAGCACGTAACATGGATGGTAAGGTTGGGTGAATCACGTAATGTGATTTGCACACACCATCATCCTTATGGAGAACCAGCAGCTACAGTTCCAAAACTTCGGCTTTGGAACCAAGTGGCTGTTCCAAGAATATTGCTGAAACAGATCGAGTGCACCATTCACTCTGCCACGACTCCAAAGTGACTGTGGATTCAGATGGAGCATCGACTTCAAATGAGGGAGGGGATGCATTCAATGTTGGAGATTCTGAGCACAGGACTGAGAAGAAAATGATGTTGAAGCAGAAACTTTTTTATATTTTAGTGCTATATATCTTGCGGAAATTTTTTATCTTTTAAACATGTAATTGTAACTTATGAATCGCTTCAATGAGAAGAATCAATGTTGGAGATTCTGATCAGCATAGGACTGAGAAGAAAATGATGTTGAAGCAGAAACTTTTTTAATTTTAGTG
This sequence comes from Sophora flavescens, assembly GCA_030762895.1. Taxonomy (NCBI): domain Eukaryota; kingdom Viridiplantae; phylum Streptophyta; class Magnoliopsida; order Fabales; family Fabaceae; genus Sophora; species Sophora flavescens. The sequence goes on from CM061067.1 coordinate 126,937,897, forward strand.
CTATATATCTTGCGGAAATTTTTTATCTTTTAAACATGTAATTGTAACTTATGAATCGCTTCAATGAGATACGATTTGATTATACATATATAACTTGTTTTATGTTAAGTGTTTATTTATTTTAATTTGCACAAGAATTTGTTAATTTACTATTTCAAGCTAATTAATTAAGATTAAAAATAAATTTTTTTTTAAAAAAGATTAGAAATAAACTGCACTATATGGAGTGATGATCTGCGTTAAGAGTGACAACCCTGAGATGACAACGAAAGAAAGATAGGAATGAGTTGATTATTTACGTCAGTTATTTATTTAACTGAAGTAAAAATCACACTTATAACGTCAGGTTTATAAACAACTGACGTTAAAAGTTTTAATAATTTCTTCAAAAACACTTTTAACGTCAGTTCATTAAACAACTGACGCAAATAGTGATTTTATATTTACAAAACTGCCACCGCCTCACTTTTAACGTCGGTCCTTAAAACAACTGACGTTAACAGTGAATTAGTTATTTACAAAACTGCAACCGCCCCCTTTTTAACGTCTAGTTTTTGGTTAACTGACGTAAACCTATACCGTCTAATGTATATTTTCCACTAGTGGGAGAACACCCTCAATCAATTCATGCAATTGTCCATGACAAACCAGAAAAACACAGATGCTTCTATAAAGAACTTGGAGGTTCAAGTTGGGCAAATTGCAAAGCACCTAGCGGAGCAATCTAGCAGCAGTTTTTCAGGTAATACTCAAACCAATCCTAAAGAGCATTGCAATGCTATTGTGTTGAGGACTGGTAAAATTCTTGAGGAAGAGAGTGGTGGGCCTTTGGTGGAAAATCAGGAAGTTGATGAAAAAACAGAGTTGAGTGGTGAGAAAAAAGAAGAAAAAGGCATAGAGGTTGTAGTAGAGGAGGAAGAAAAAAACAGTGAAAAAGACAAGAGGGAGAAGCTAGTGGATGAGAATTCAATCTTGAGGAGGAGTAAAAGTCAGATTTTGAAAGATGGAGACAAGCCTCAAGAGATCCCCTCTTATGTGAAGTTGCCGTATCCTCATTCGAGCAAGAAAAGGGAGAAGGAAGAACAGTTTGCCAAATTTCTTGACATTTTCAAGAGATTAAAGATTAATATACCCTTTGCTGAAGCACTAGAGCAGATGCCAACCTATGCAAAGTTCATGAAGGAGTTGCTCACGAAGAAAAGAAAGTTCAAAGAAGGTGAGACAGTTACCTTGACAGAGGAGTGTAGTGCGATACTTCAGAGGAAGCTACCTCCAAAGCTTAAAGATCCTGGTAGTTTTACTATCGCTTGAACTATTGGGAGTGTTGCTATTGGGAAGGCCTTATGCGACTTGGGAGCGAGTATCAACTTGATGCCGCTTTCAATTTTGAACAAGCTTGGAGGTGGTGAGGTGAAACCGACAAGGATGGCATTGCAACTAGCTGATAGATCAATCAAGCGTCCTTATGGCATTCTGGAAGACGTCTTGGTAAAGGTGGATAAGTTTATCTTCCCAGCGGATTTTGTGATATTAGATATGGAGGAGGATGCAGAAGTTCCGCTTATATTGGGGAGACCTTTTCTAGCGACTGGTCGCGCTTTGATAGATGTACAAAAAGGCTAACTGCGATTCAGAGTGCAAGATGAAGAAGTCACTTTCAACGTATTTGAAGCTATGCATCGCCCGAGTGATGAAGAGGATTGTTTCCGCATGGACTTTGTGGATACAGTGACTAAAGAAGTCGTTGCACATCAGCACCACTCCCCCACACCTGAGAAGAAGGAATAGATCAACATGAAAGCAACTCTAAAGCTCTGCAAGACAAATGATACATCAATTGGTGATGAAGTTGGATTTGTTCATCATGGGAAAACAGAACCTCCGCCGGAAGGGAGTAAGAAAAAGGCCACGAGGCTTAGAATGAAAAGGGCAAATCAGAAGCGCAATTATTGGCCTTATAAACAAAAACAACTCTTTGAAGGAGTTCCACTGAAGAGAAGTGTTCTTGAACTTCTACGCCCAGCCGACCCCGGTTAATTGAAAGAAGCTGTCAAGCTAGTGACGTTAAAGAAGCGCTTATTGGGAGGCAACCCAAGTTTTCTTTTCATTTTCCTTTTGTTTTTGATTTTTCCCTCTTGAATAATTTGAGAAGATCAAGAGGATAATATCATAGATTAATAGGTTTGTTAAGTGTTTTCAGGGAAAGGAGGAAGGGGAAGCTAAAAGGGCAGAGACAACAAAGTCAGTAACCATCACGCCCAGGCCGTGACACTAGTCACGGCCGTGATGAGACATAGTTGAAGATAAGAAAGGATCACGGCTGAATCACGGGCGTGATGGAAGGACCCTGAAGATCAGAGAGCATCACGGCCTAGCCGTGATGGAGGTCACGGCCGTGACAGGCCACTCCTATGAACCAAAATGCATCACGACCTGCCCGTGATAAGCATCACGGCCGTGACCCAATTTTCATGCAATTCCTTCTGACTAGGCATGTGAACCAGCACCCGCTGCCGCCTCGGTAAGTCGTTCCAGTTTTTCTTTCCTTTCTCCAACTTGATTATTTACATTGGGGACAATGTAAGTTCTTAAGCTTGGGGTAGGGGTATTTTTGCATTGTTCATGTTGCATTCATATAGTTTTGCATGATAGCTTTGCATGTTCACATGATTAGATTGCCCCTTCCCTAGGTTTTGCATCCAATTGTGAGAACTAAGTGCCAAATAAATTGAGATAGTGAATTTTTGAACCCAATTTTTTTTTTTTATTCTTGTGATAAGGCTGCAAATGAAAATGCTTGAGATGATCTGTGATAGTTGATAATTAGCATATGGTGCTGTAGATTTGTGTTTCTCACTGATTTTTGAACTACAAAATGTGAGATTTTCAGCCAAAGTGGTACTCACTAAATTTACCCCATTCCTTGTGTTAGAGTGTTATTCCTCTTGGTTTGTATTCTCTAGAACTTGACTTGAAACCATTTTGAAGCTTAAAATTTTTTGAAAACATTTTTGAAAATGATTGAGGTACTAGGTATTTTTTATGGCCTTCCGAGCTTTGAATGACTAAATGCTACCCCTTAGTTGCCCAATTTTGAGCCTACATGAATAAAATACTTTTCTTGGTACCTTGAAATATGTGGATGAATGATGCTTGATAAGGGACCTTCTAAAGTATTACAAAAGGGTAAAAAGGTAGTTGAAAAATTTTGGGATGAGAAAATCAGAAAAATATTTCTCTTGAGCTAAAAATCTCCCATTCTCCAAATAAAAGAAAAATAAAAGAAAAAGAAAAATCTATGGAGAAGGGGATGACAAAAAAAAGTGAGAAATGAAATAAAAAGAAAAAAAAGAAAGGTGGAAAAAGGAATCAAAACCCAAAAAGGTAGTTTAGAAGGTCATGCTTTGCAATGCTTGATTCTGTTTAGCCCTTTTGAAATTTCCTTTTCTTGACTTCCCCACCTAACGATAAATCCCATGGCCCCGTTACAACCAAAGCAAAAGACCTCTTGATTCTTAATTGTTTTCATTAATAGAGATTTGGTTGATAGTCAAGCCTATGGTGGAATTCATTCATTGAGGAAAATGGAGCGAATTGTCTTATATCCCTAACACTTGAGTGAGGTGAGAAAGAGAGCCAAGCAAATGAACAAGCTTGGGGTGATCTTCAGGTGAGAAAGAGTGCCCTAATCGGTGAGAATATGAGTCTAAGAAACCTAAGCCTATAATTGGACTTGAGTTGATTGTCTCTTGTTGAATTATTTGAGATGCCTGTTACTTGTATTATGTACTAGGGTTCTTGGTTCACTATCCGTAATCGGATTGTCTATATCTGCTGGCCTTAGTGATTGCTTGAGGACAAGCAATTGAATAAGCTTGGAGTGATTTGATAGTGTGATTTCACATCATAATTCCTGTACATTTTTGCATGCATTTCTCATATAGTTTAGGCATATTTGATTAGATTTTATTAGTTTTTACCTTGGATCGGGTGAGGCGGTTTCTTGGTGTTGTTTTGCAGGAATTTAAGGAAAAATGATCAAGATTGGCCATGATGGAGCTTGGATGAAGACAGAGCTTAAAAAGTGAAGAAAATGACCCAGGCAGAACCCATCACGGCCTGGTCGTGATAGCCTTCACGACTGTGATCGAGCAATAATTGAGAGAAAAGAAGGCAAAAGTCAGAAGCTGTCACGGCCTAGCCGTGATACCCATCACGGTCGTGACATGTTAATGGAGCCAGACCCCCTCTTGGCAGAATCTGTCACGGCCAAGCCGTGACGGACATCATGACCGTGACAGATCATTTGGTGAAGGCAGAAGCTATCACGGCCTGCCCGTGATGAGCATCACGACCGTGATGTTCCAATATTTGAAAGCGCGCCAAGGCAGTAGGCGTCACGGCCAGGTCGTGATGGCCATCACGGCCGTGACGCGAATCCTGATCTATAAAGGAGCACGAGCATAACAGAAGAAAAACAGTTTTTGGAGTTTTGAAACCCTACAATACTCTCTTTGAGCCAGGGGCAGTGGCACAAGGATTCCATGGAGTTTTTCCTCCCTCTCATCTATATTTCTTTGGTTATAGCTATGATCATGAGTAGCTAAACCCCCATTGTTGGGGTTAGGTGTAGCTTTTATGAATCATCCATGTATATGATTTGATCTTGTAATACAGCTTTTACTTCTTTATTGAGTGATTGATTTTCTGTGCTTAATGCTTGTTGTGGCTAGAACCCCCATGATTTGATTAGAGTTTTGATATGCAATTGGAAAATTCGTATTAGAACCAGAACTGAGATCAATCACCTAGTAACCCTTGCGTCTGGGAATAGAGTTTGGTTTACTAGTAATCGCGTAATCCCTAATCCTAATGCAAATTCATTAATCTAGGCCACCTAAGGGATTAGGGTCTATTAGTGGATTTAGGCTCTTGTCATCCGAGGAATCGGGGCTTGAGTAGTTTAGTGGATTGATTGTCATAATTGAAGTAGAAACTGTTTATTAGTCATGTCATTGCACGGGGATGAAGTTTAGTGAACCTAATCCCAGCGTTGTTCATATATTTGAAGAATCCTTTTAACCGCCTCCCAAGTGTTCGACAAAATCCCACAAAGAACTTTTCTCTTTATTTTGTTATTTTAGGTTTAGATCTTATTTGGGCTTGGTATTTATTATCGAGCTCCCTTCAATCCAAATATTCGCTTGGATAGTAATTGATTTGGTACGCGCTAGTACTTGTCACAGTCCTCGAGGGAACGATAAAACGGTCTCACCACCGTATTACTTGCACGACTGGGTATACTTGCCCAGATTCGTCTAACAAAACACAAGCATATGTGAACTCGTCTGAAACTATTCAATGAACGCGATATCCAGTATCAGTGGACACGTCATATGGACGTGCAATACAATATGCAATAGATGCACAACTTCAAATATGTATTAGATGAGCATAGGTAATAGATGCAGGATTAGCAAAACAAATTTTTCTCGAGGCTAGATGCCTGAATTAATCCACACATATCATTTTTAAGATGCTTCCTAATAAAGATAAATTTGTCCTCTGTAAGAGGTTTAGTAAAGATATCTGCCCATTGATGGTCAGTATCTACAAATTGAATATCAATCACACCTTTTTGCACATAATCCATAATAAAATGATGTTTAATCTCTATGTTCTTAGCTCTAGAATGCAAAATTGGATTCTTAGATAGATTTATTGCAGCAGTATTATCACACATAAGCGGAATACTACTTACACATACATTGTAGTCCTCCAATTGATGTTTGATCCAGAGAAGTTGTGAGCAGCAACTTGCAGCTAATATATACTCAGCTTCAACAGTTGATAAAGCAATGGTACTTTGTCTTTTGCTTGACCATGAGACAAGATTAGCTCCAATGAAGTGACATCCTTCACTAGTGCTTTTTCTTTCAATTCTATCTCCAGCATAGTCAGCATCACAGAAACCAACTAATCTGTAATCTTCATTTTTCTTAAAGCACAAACCAAGATTAGTAGTACCTTTTAAATATCTAAAAATTCTCTTAACTGCTGATAAGTGAGATTCTCTAGGATCAGATTGAAATTGAGCACATTAACATACACAGAACATAATATTAGGCCTAGATGCAGTAAGATATAAGAGAGATCCTATCATACCTCTGTATACCTTTTGGTCTACCTTTTTCTCTTTATCATCTTTGTTCAGTATGGAAGTGGGGTACATAGGAGTATTCATTGGTTTACAATCATCCATCTTAAACTTCTTCAGAAGTTCTTTTGTATATTTAGTTTGGTGGATGAGCACCTCGTCCATGGTTTGTTTTACTTGAAGTCCAAGGAAGAATTTTAGTTCTCCCATCATACTCATTTCAAACTCTTTCTGCATTAACTTTGAGAATTCTTTGCATAGAGACTCATTAGTACCACCAAAAATAATATCATCAACATATATCTGTACAACTATGAAATTAGACTTAATGGATTTTCTAAATAAGGTTGTGTCAACCTTTCCTCTATTAAATCCATTTTCCATAAGAAAGGAACTTAGTCTGTCATACCAAGCTCTAGGAGTTTGCTTGAGACCATACAAAGCTTTCTTAAGCTTATATACGTGTTCAGGATGGGTTTCACACTCAAAACCCGGAGTTTGCATAACATAGACTTCTTCATTAATTAAGCCATTTAAAAAAGCATTTTTAACATCCATCTGAAAAAGCATAATACTATGATGTGCATCGAATGAAAGTAGAATTCTAATAGCTTCTAATCTAGCAACAGGTGCAAAAGTTTCAGTATAATCTCTACCTTCTTCTTGAGAGAAACCTTGAGCAACAAGTCTCGCTTTGTTTCTTATTACCTTGCCATTTTCATAGAGTTTGTTTCTGTAAACCCACTTTGTTCTAATCACTGATTTGTCTTTGGGCAGTGGAACCAGAGTCCAAACATCACTTCTTTCAATCTGATTGAGTTCTTCTTGCATAGCTAGAATCCAACCATCATCTAGCAGAGCCTCATCTACTATTTTTGGTTCCAACTCAGAGACTAGTTCAGAATTATCTTGTCTTTGAAGGTTGATCTGGTTCTTAGCTTGTCATTGGGGTTTCCAATGATCTGATCTTGTGGTTGATAATTCTTGAAATACCAAGATTTTTGAACTGTACCATGTTGAGAAGTGGAAGTTTCTGGTTGTTGAGTGGGGTCATCTTCTTGATCATCAACTTTTATCTCAGGTGAGTCTCCTGGAATGCTTAGATCAAGATCTGCAAAAGCTTCATCTAGCTCTGATAATTTCTTATCAGGCTGTTTGTCATCAAACTTGACATGAATACTTTCCTCTACTATCAGAGTCCTAGAATTATAAACTCTAAAGCCTTTAGATGTTTCAGAATATCCTAATAGTATTCCACTATCTGTTTTAGCGTCAAACTTACCAAGTTGATCTTTAGTATTCAGTATATAGCATTTACAACCAAAGGGGTGAAATAAGATATGTTGGGTTTTCTTCCTTTCCATAGTTCATAAGGAGTCTTATTCAGGATAGGTCTAATGTATATTCTATTTTGAATGTAGCAGGCAGTATTAACAGCTTCAGCCTAGAAGTGTCTAGGGACAGAGTTGTCATTGAGCATAGTCCTAGCATCTCTTGAAGAGATCTGTTCTTTCTCTCTACCACACCATTTTGCTGTGGTGTTCTAGGTATTGAGAAGTTGTGAAGGATACCACTCTCTTCACAGAACTTATGAAATAGTGCATTTTCAAACTCTCCCCCATGGTCACTTCTGATTGAAGTGATACACATGCCTTTTTTCATTCTATACACGTTTGCAAAATACAGAAAAGACCTTAAAAGATTAATCCTTGTGAGTTAGGAATGTAACCCATGTCCATCTAGTATAATCGTCTAATATGACAAGACCATATTTCTTACCACTGACAGAGGCTGTCCTTGTTGGACCAAAAAGATCAAGATGTAGAAACTCTAGTGGTCTATTGGTACTAACAACATTCTTAGATTCAAAAGAACCTTTGACTTGTTTTCCCTTTTGACATGCATCACAGAGAGCATCAGATTTGAACTTAAGGTTTGGTAGTCCTCTCACGAGGTTATGCTTGTTTAGCTTTGAAATTAATTTCAAGCTTACATGACCTAGCCTTTTGTGCCAAATCCATCGCTCATCTTCAATGGACACTAGATATGAGACACTTTGATTTGAGAGGTCCTCCAAGTCAATCTTATAGAGATTGTTTTGCCTTTTTGAAATGAATAAAAGTGATCCATCATCTTTCTTGATAGCACACATGTTCTTATCAAAAGACACTGCATATCCACTGTCACATGATTGACTTATGCTCAGTAGATTGTGCTTCAAGCCACTTACTAAAAGAACATTATCAATGGAGGGAAAAGGATGTTTACCAATTTTACCTATACCAATTATTTTCCCTTTTCGATTTCGTCCAAATGTCTCCTAGCCACCATCTTTGGGCTTAAGGTTTTGGAACATAGACCTTTCTCCCATCATGTGTCGTGAGCAACCACTGTCCAAGTACCAAGACATTTGTTTTCTTCCTGTTGTTAAGCAAATCTGCAACATGTATTATCTTATCTTTAGGTACCTAAACTGACTTGGGTCCTTTCTTGTTAGTTGTCATTGGACGAGTATGCTTAGCATATTTATTGTGTATGCATCTAGATGTAATATGCCCACTTTTTTCCACACACGTTACAAAAGGTGTTGGACGAGCTAGACTTAGCTTTGGTATATTTATTTGGAACTTTTGAACCTCTATGCTGTTTAAGTGGTTTTGACTTTTTGTGAGATGCGTCTTGCTTCTCTATGTCATAACCAAGACCAGATTTATCATAAGGTGACCTAGAATACCTTAAAATGAGACTAAGCTTATCTGAGCCACCTACAAGCTTTGACAGAGAATCAGTTAGATATGTTATATCTTGCTTCAGTTTTGCAACTTCACAAGAGACATCAGGTTCACACACCACTTTGTCAGCTAGACTGACATTCACTGATTTTAGTTAGTCATTTTCATTTTTGAGGTTTTGTTTCTCAGTGCAGACCCTATCATATTCTCTAGTCATTTTAGAAAACTTCTTTCCGAGACTCTTATATTCTCGTGATAGTATAGATGACTCATGCAACAATTCATCAAAAGCATTTTGAAGAGTGGACGAGTCAGAGTCCATTACCTCAGCATCAGTGTATTCACTTTCTGATGCAGTGTCTGCCATGAGACAGATATTTGCTACTTCCTCTGCTTCATTTTCTTCATCTGAAGAAGACAGATCAAGATCCTCCCATGTAGCCATTAAGCCTTTCTTCTTTTTGATGAATTTCTTTTTGTCCTTTAGCTCAGGGCAGTCGGCTTTGAAATGACCAGGTTTCTTGTATTCAAAGCACAAGGGTGGACCTTTTTCCTTGGAGTCTGACTTCTCCTTGGAAAACTTGTTGTTGAGTTGCTACCTTCTGAAACCACCTTTCTTTCTCCACATATGTTGAATCTTCCTGGAGATAAAGGATAATTCATCCTCATCCAATCCTTCATTATCATCAGAAGATTCAGACTCATCAAATGACTCAGCAGCTTTGAGAACTTTTGATGAGTTTTCTTTCTTTGCCTTTAGGGCAATAGATTTTCCTTTTCTGGAATTTTCTTCTTCATTAAGTTCAAGTTCACGAACCTTGAGAGATCCAAGAAGCTCTTCCAGAGAGAGTGTATTCAGGTTTTTGGCTTCCTGAATAGCAGTTACTTTGGGTCTCCGTTGCTTGGATAGACTTCTTAGGATTTTTCTGACATGATCTCTATTTTCATAAATTTTTCCAAGAGATCTGAGACTGTTGGTGATGGTTTGGAATCTTCCAAACATTTGGTCTATTGTTTCATGTTCACCCATCTTGAACAGCTCATACTGATGAACCAACATGCTGATCTTGGATTACTTAACTTGTGAGAACCCTCATGAGCTAGGGTAAGAATATCCCAGATTTCTTTAGCAGTATTGCAGCTGTGAACTTTGACATGTTCATGTTGTGAGTGTGAAGTTGACACAGGCAAACACAAGGGGGGGGGGGGGGGGGTTGAATTGTGTTTGTTAATAATTTTTTAAAACAACCTTTAAAACAATTTTTGCACTCAAGGAGATTAGAAACCGAAGCAAGCACAAAGACAAAGATCCTTTTTAAAAGACTTTAATAAAAGCATTATCAAAATCCTATAGTTAGTATAAGCAAGTAAAACAAAAGAGTTTAGGGATAGAAGATTCACACAAGAGATTTTATCCTGGTTCACTCTCTTCCAACCACGAGCTACGTCCAGTCCCTTCAACTTGAAGGATTTATCCACTATTTCTCCTAATAGATTACAAACAAGTATTCAACACCTCTCTAGGCTATAAGTATTTCTTTCCTACCAAGCCTCTTCAGGCTCTAACTCTAACAAAGAGATTTAATGTTTGATATTCTTAACTCACTATGTGTGAGGATATGACGGTTTAAGATCAGTTGAATATTACAACAATATTCAAACTAAAGAATACAGACTCTTGCTCTTGAAAGAATATTAGAATGAGTGATTATCGATTGGCAAAAGTTATTCTTCAGAACTTGAGGTCTTCTATTTATAGTGGCCTTCTTCATCACTTGTATTTTTTCAACGGTTACTTTGAATAATCTCGTTTAGAGATAGCATTTAATGCATGATATCCGTTGTGACTGAGAGCTTGATTGTGGCAATACTGAATAATACTCTTGGTTATCAAGGTAGCATGAAATTGGAGGTTTACTCCTGAGTATTGCAGCTTGAGCCCTTGTTGTTCCTCCTTTGTGTTTAATTCAACTTTTCCAGTCATAAAGTTGTCATCGTACATATCGTTTTGCAGTATCTTATTGTACGATTCTACTTTTTACATTTCATGATGATACTATGTTTCTTTTACAAAAAGGTGAAACATTAAAGCAGATAAAACAAATGTGAAGAACAAATATTCTATTGAATCATTTGAAATAAATTCAAGAGATTCAGATTACATTTAATTCATTTCAAGGATGGAGCTTGTCTAAAAAGAAACTCCGTCTACTTAGTTATATGAGAGACTAAGTCTGTTCAATAATTTACTTTGCTCGTCTGATGACGTGGTATATCCTCTTGTCTATCAAGTCTTATCAAGTCTTAGGACTTGCTATTCCTAAATGAGTTATAAAGATCTCCGTCTGGTGATGTGGAGGTTAGAGCTCGTCTACTAGATTACTTTATTTTTCAATTCATTTACCTCTACTAATTACTTTCGTCTGCTTACATGGCAAGATGGATGTGCTTATTTATTAAGTCTTTGGACTTGTTGTACCTAACAAGTTATTTATCAAGTTATTTGAGCAGCCCGTCTACAAGGGTGGACGCGTATTTTTCAATGAAAACTTATCCCAAGTTTATTTTACTTATATTAAAGTATTCCTGCATAACTGAAAGCACATGTTAGATCTCAACTAACACTTTGCCAAGCAAATTTAATCCTTTTGTTAGCATAAAAAATTAGAGATCATTAAATTCAAAACCACTTTGGTTCCAGCAGAGTGTTCATCTATCTTAAGAAAAGAAAAAAAAATTATCACCAGTTTTAGCATACTTATTTAATAAGAAAATGTTATTTTCCGAAAGTAACCAGCGATTTAATCAATTTTATTTTCTGCAACGGGTAACCATGTGATGCCCAAGTTAGGGTGTTACAGTATGAAAAATCTTTAAAATGCACTTCGCAAAAATGTAATTTATAGAAATTTTGTTGAAAATGAGATATAAAAAACGATTCACAGATGTAACACTCCCTTGGGGCATTACCTATTTAACTCGTTGCGGAAAAATAAAACTTTATTTCGCTGGTTGCTTTCGAAAAATAATATTTTCTCAATCGATTATCTTTCCCCAAAAACGGTGATAATTTTTTTTCTTTTCCTTCTTCTTTTTGACAACCACAACAACAACGTAAACATGACCGTATATGGATATATATATATATATATATATATATATATATATATATATATATATATATATATATATATATATATATATATATGTATATGTATATATATATAACATCATACAACTATATTGCATCATATTGTTTTCACACCTATACCTTTATAAGTATAGGTCCTTATTGAAAAACAACAACATACGATAAATAAAACCTAAGCTGGTCACCCCTATAAGACAGACATAATAGTAACAAAGAAACATCGGCATGCCCCCAACTAAGGAACCTTCTTCTTGTATACATCATATCCCCTGAGCGGTTCATCTGAACTCCTCAAATAGAGCACAACAGAGACAATCCAACAAAAATAATGTAAGGGTGAGAAACCAATATATGGATTTAACACGATAACTACGTGCGCGACACAAAGAGAACATATACACATATGCTACTTCATAATAACATAGTCCTCATAAATAAGCAAGTAGTATATCAATGGGTTTCATACCCGATCATCGTCATTTGAAAATTATGCATGAACACTTCAATATTCGTCGTCTAACATTTTACTTAATCTCCGGAGATCCCCCAATGTTGTATGAATGAGTTGATCAGACTCGATCTCGATTGCCAAATAAGGCACGTTGTTTTTACCATAGCCCATTGTCCAACACAAGGCACAATGAGAACGTCGTGTATGGTTTTCATTGACCATCAAGGTACAATGATACGTCGAGACATGAATATCAGCATGATACCATGATTAACAAATACGTCGTGACATGAATATCATAAAGATACCATGATTAACTTCGTAGGAAATGCATGTAAAACATTTTGTTTTTGTCGTTTTTCTTCGTGTTCAATCTTTCCTTGTCAAACTCAAAAGCTTACGACCATCGTAGTTTTCAATGTCTTAAAATTGTCATCATTAACATCCTTTTCACTCTATGAAAAAAAAAATCCAAATCCAAAAACCATCACAACTTATCCAAGTTGTTGGAAATACCGTCGTTGAGTAAAACTTGATTCTGAAAAATCATTCCAAAATTGGAATTTCCATTGTAAAATCATCAATTACTTGAATTCTTTTTCTGAAAATCTTATCTTTCAAAAAGGGAGTCACTTGAGGCTAAAGAAATACTGTTGTTTTAAGAAAATACTTTATGTAACCGCGTTTTCAGAACTAATCACCATCTAACGTTTTAAAATACGTTTAAGTAAAAATTTGACCTTTTCTCCTTAAGTAATTTTTCTAATATCATAATTAAGTTATTTTTGAAGATTAATTTCACAAAATAACTTTTTATATTATTTCGGAATTTCTCGGGTGAAAATTAGCAGTACCAAAATAATTTCACGGTTATGTCCTCTCTGTGACTCATAGATTACTTTTACACTAATATATCAATAAAATAATAATATTTTCAAAAAATTCTTATTTTCTCAAATAATTATTTTAAATCATAATGTATCCCAATATTTCTCAAATAAATATTGAATATTTATCGTAAAGCTTCTTAAAGCTTTTATATCGTTTAATTAATTGAGCACTGGACACTGCCAGGCTTCTCAAACAACATCCAACATCACATTATATCAATTAACACATAGTATATCATGCATTAAAATACTATAATATATAACTGCAAATAATTAACTAAAATAGATAGTTAATTAACAGCAGATCACTAAACACCGATAAAGGTAACATAACTTGAACAACCACTAGAACCACAAATAAATAATACAGACCACAGACTGATAGGATATAGCTATCGCAAAAACCCCTCAGGTAATCCCCCCTTATGTAACACCCCTCTTGGGCATTACATGACTAACTTAATTTCATATTAACATATTAAAATAAAATAATAATTGCTGGTTTGCTTCTGGAAAATAATTTATATAAGTACTTAAATACAGATCGATACTTTTTACAAAAATTTTGACAGAGTCTCCTTTGTAATTTCAACATCCCATACAAAAAAAAAATACCTGCTAATATATTTATATTTTCATCAAAAGAAAGGCTCTCCGAGCCACAAACATCCCATCCACAATAGAGGCTCTCAGAGCTATAAACATACATACGCATAACAGTAATCTAATAAAAGACTCTCAGAGTCATAATACCTATAACTATGACTTTCTCCAAATAAAACTTACTCAATAACCTAAGCTGGTCGCACTATTAGACTCTTACTGGAAAAAGACTCCATGGTTATTCTAGTAAATCAACTTTCTTCAAAAGTTGGGACCAATCCCTCCGAGTGGGGTAAAGAACTCCTCAACATCATCAGTGCACTTAACCCAAAATACCACAAAAGAAACCAAACAGATAATGCAAAGGTGAGATACCGACATATAAGTTTTATCATAGCAGTCACATACACGACTCTCACATAATGACATACAATATATCATAACTATAAACACAGGGATTAATTCCCGACAATCAAATGCATTTTGTAAAATATTTCATGTCACTTCAATATTCACTATCTAGTTCACTATCTCCGGAGATCCTAACCTCCCTTCGTCGGGCATGATAGGATCACGATAATGCCTATAACACAATTGTCTTGCATGTTTGGGTCGGCCTCTCAATTTAGGTCCGATCCCGAATTGTTCTGGGGTATCGTATCTCACCTAAATAATACAGAATAGTTCCTAATTGAGTACATTTCGAGCAGGGTAGCCGATTTCCACGACAAGAGGTTGCAAAGCCCCAAGCATTTTGTGGAGTTCGAACCCGAATGTCCTTGAAGACCCAAAAACTAAAGGAGCCGTCTTTGGTCCATAACTATTCAGTTGGTCTGTTCACCCTTTGTGAAACTGTACCTCGAATACACAATGGCACGTCTGCCACAACGGCATAAAAGCCATACTATGCATGTTGTAACACCATGTTTTTTGTATGCTTCTTTATCAGTAAATACATGCTTTAATGTCTTTATTTTTGATAAAATCTAGAGGATGATTTTATTTAAAATAAAATCATTTTCTTGTGTTGTTTTACCATATGAAGTCACAGTAAAATTTTCGGTCGAAAATTCAGACGAAAATCGATCTGGGTTCTCACTGCCAGTACAAGTTTACTGAGCTAGAGACCAAATTTTAATTCATGAACGAGACGGGACTATGAGTCCTATTCATGATGTTATGGACTGAGAGTCCAATTCTCGAAATCGAGGACAGTGCGTTCTGATTTCATTGTTGTGGGCTATTGTCCTTATCATGTTAAGTTTAAAACATGAATAAAAGTATAATTGATTTTTATGACCACAACCCTGGACTGCGGCCACGGTTTAGGGCGTTGTCATTGAGCATTCGGACTGCATGTCCTATATTTGAGTTTTCAAGTGATGGGGAAATGATGATTTAGTCGTTAGCTTTGAGCTTCGACAACGAAAAAGAATGAACACAAAGAAAACCTTGTAAAAAAAATATTTTCCATGTGCGTTTCCACAGGCAGATGTGCCTTTCTTATATATCAGATACAAGGTGGTATCTAGGAGTCTGTCCATGTGGCCGGTTCAGAGGCACATATGACGTTGCTCGCCCTGAGACCTTAAATGCATGAGGGTATGGAGGCAACTGCCCAGTGGGCTAGAGATTGACCAACTCTAATTCTTCTCCAGTGAAACACGGTGTTGATATCTCATGAGATTAGGATAGAGCCTGATAATGAAGTGTCATCCATATTTTCGAAAATTGATTGTGCGGGCTTGATATCCCTTGATATAACACGGTTCTATTATGATTATGCATGATTTAACTGTTGACTTGATTATGTGTTGCATGTATCATGTATATGGTTGTTGTGGGATATATCTTATGACAATATCTCACTCTTGCATATCTATATGTTCTTTTCCTTTTCTTGTATCGGTATATGTACGTGCTTTAGATGGAACCCAACGTTACCCTAGCACCCTCGATTTCGACGAATGAGGTGTTAGACGAGGCTGGGCAAGTGAGGTGGAGGTGAGGATGAGCGGCGGCTGGGCAAGCCAGAGAACCGATCCGGAGGATTCCAGATCGAGGTTCGGGGGACCGAGAGGAACCTCCCGAAGAGGATCCCGAAGAGGATCCGGAGGAGGAGCCTCTTGAGTTGGTAGGCGACTGGTGGGAGGACGACCTAGAGGCAGAGTACCATCCACAGGACCCAGGAGAGGACGATGTTCCGATCGACGATGGTGGTGAGGTTATCGATTCGGAGTCTGATATCTCATCTGGAGGTAGTGTTTGTGGCCACTCAGACTGTAGGAGGCTTTAGTGATCATCGTCGGCTTTTTTTTTGGAGTAGTTCTGTTTGTCCCTGGCTTTTTAGAGTCTCCTTTTGAGTTCAGTACCCAGATTCCTCATTCCCATGTTTTCTTTTTACCTATTTCTTCAGTAGCCGTTTCAGTGTATGTTGGCCAGTTCGACAAGGCCTGTCTTGTAATCAAACCTAAGATCCCAAGTGGTACAGTTATCATTATATGTGTGATGTTTATATTCATGTTCTGAGTGTTCATCACCTTTTATTAACCTCTTTTAAAAAAAATAAAGAAAAAATGTAAGTACCTTTTCGGTAATTTGATACAAAATGTTTTCTTTTCCGAAAGCGACCAGTGTTTTAATGTGTTCTTTTCCTCAAAAAGGGTAACCATGTGATGACCGAGTTTAGGGTGTCACACTTGCTGAGAGCTTGTGTTTTGAAGGATGTCGGGGGTTGGGACGAGTCCCTACCATTGATAGAATTCATCTACAATAATAGGTTCCATTCAAGCATTGGAATGGCACCTTAAAAAGCCATGTATGGTCGACGATGTCGGACGCCTTTGTGTTGGTACCAGGATGGTGAGAGTTTGCTGTTGGGTCCAGACTTTGTGCAGCAAACGACAGAAAAGGTGAAGATGATCTAGGAGAAAATGAGGACTACTCAGAGCCGACAGAAAAGCTACGCGGACAAGAGACGACGACCTCTAGAGTTTGAGGAAGGCGAACATGTATTCTTGAGAGTCACACCAACGACTGGGATCGGCAGAGTACTAAAGTCCAAAAAGCTTACACCCAAGTTCATTGGACCCTACCAAATTCTTCGTCGCGTAGGTCCAGTAGCTTATAAAATATCTTTACCACCCTTTCTTTCCAATATCCATGATGTCTTTCATGTCTCTCAGTTGAGAAAATACATTCCTGATCCATCACATATCATAAAGCATGATAAAGTACAGTTAAAAGAGAACCTGTCCTTTGTGACTTCACAAACACGAATCACGGATAGGATGACAAAGCAGCTCAGAGGTAAGCAAATTCCTTTGGTCAAAGTCATATGGAATGAGACAACCGGAGAAGCAACATGGGAAGCTGAGGACAAGATGAAATTACAGTACCCTGAGTTATTTCAAGGTACGTAATTTCGAGGACGAAATTCTTTTTAGAGGAGTAGAGTTGTAACACCCTGTTTTTCGTATGCTTCTTTATCAGTAAATACATGCTTTAATGTGTTTATTTTTTATAAAATCTAGAGGATGATTTTATTTAAAATAAAATCATTTTCTTGTGTTGTTTTACCGTATGAAGTCACATTAAAATTTTCGGTCGAAAATTCAGACAAAAATCGGTGTGGGTTCTCACTGCCAGTACAAGTTTACTGAGCTAGAGACCAAATTTTAATTCATGAAAGAGACGGTTAGTGTTTTTATGATGTTTTGTGTGGGTTTGGAGTTTTTCAAAAAATCTTGTTCGGGGCCAAATCTTAGGGATTTCCCGGGTGAAATCGTCGGGAAATACGATCGGGGAAGTCATCTGATACGCAATGGAGCAGAGCATCAAGAGGATGAAGTGACATGAAGTGACTTGATGTGAAGGCTATGACACACCTCAAAAGGTGAATCTTGACTTTTTTTTCTTCAAAATCTCACTTTTCATCTTTCTCTCTCCAATCACATCACAACACCTTAACTCTTTATCCTCTCTATAAGCAACCCACCTTCTTTCTTCTTTTCTTTCTTCCTCTCCCAAACCGTGATCTCTCTCTCGCTCTCATTCTCTATAAATACTCTTCATTTCCACACTTCATCATTTTCCTCCATTTTTCACATTTACACCCTACTACACTTCTTCTTCTTCTTCTTCTTCTTCTTCTTCTTCTTCTTCTTCTTCTTCTTCTCTCTTACAAAGTTTACATTTTTATCAAGATTTTCTCTTAAAGTTCTTCATCAAAGTTGTTCATCTTGTTAAGGGTAACACTTCTATGTAGTTCTTTTTCAAAGTTTCATATTTTATTTCAAAGTTTTCTTCATATGTCCTTTATGTGCTTTTAACTTCTAAAACCTCTAAAAAAAATGGTAGAAAACTCCTTTTGAGTTGAAACCACTTCCTATATTCTTGTTTTTACTCATACTATCACATACTAAAAGGTTGTGCAAAACAAAGTTTCCTAACCTCTTCTTCCTAAGGAGGCCGAAACCATGTATATGGTTTAGGTGAATCTTGTTTCAACTTTTACATGTATGAGTTTGTATTTGAGTTTTATTTCCAAGATGATCATGGACCAAGGCTCCCTTATGTTAAAGGATGCTATGTCTAAGTGATTGGAAAGTTTAAAGATTTTTACCCTATTTTTTGTAAAGATCAAAACCAATGAGTTTTAAGGCAATGGTGTTTAAGTTTTGTTTTCCAAAATGATCATGGATTAAGACTCATTGATATAGAAGGATGCTAAGTCCAAGAGATTGGAAAGTTTGAAGATTTCTTACCCCTATTTCTTGAAAAGGACGAAACCTTAAATGGTTATGGCAAATATGTTGAGTTTTGTTTTCCAAAGTGATCATGGACTAAAAAGCTCCTTATGTTAAAAGGATGCTATGTCTAAGTGATTGGAAGGTTTAAAATATTTTCTTGCTTTATTTTCCTATGATGGCCGAATGTAACATTTGACCTAGGATGTGTTATTTTATTTTGTTTTCCTAGATGATTATGGATTAAAGCTCCTTCATGTTAAAGGATGCTATGTCCAAAAGATTGGATGATTTAAAGATCTCTAGCCTCACAAACTTGTTAAGGTCGAACCTAAGAGTTCATGGTCTAAGACATTTGATTTTTCCATTTTCCGAAATGATCATGGTTTCAAGCTCCTTACTATGTATGGATGCTAACCTAAAGAGATTGGAAAGTTTAGAAATTCCTAGCCTATTTACCAATGCTTGGCCGAAACCCTAAGTCAAGTACTTAGTGGTATTTTTAATTCAACTTTGTTAAAAGATTGTTGTTTATGAACTTCTAGCACTTAACGATCATAAATCCAAGAGTCGCATAAATTTCGGAAACCCCTAATCCTAGTTTATTGTATGAACCGAACCACTACCTTGTGGTTAGTGTTCTCGAGTTGATTTTTTTTACTCATGATTTTATGTTGGTAACCTTAGACTTCCATCGTCGGAGAAGCGAGGACGTTCGTGAACCTTCTTTTCAAATCCAAAACTCTTAACTCCGACGTGAGGTAAGAGGGGATTTCCTAAAGATATTCAATAACTGTATGCATGTGTGTATGTGTTTAACTGGATATTTATATGTTGATTGAGCTTACTTGGTTATCTAATGTACTTGAACTGTTATGCTATTATCTGATGTTGAACTGTGCTTGTTCTAAATGTTATAATGCATATCTGTGATGAACTGCTTTCAACTGAGATATTAGCATTGAACTGAGAATATATACTGCTGTTGATTGAAAGTTTGCTAAGCCAGACTTGTGTCTGTGCTCAACTGTTATAAGGATTAAAAACCTTAATAAGCTTTGAAGATGAAGGGATTAGTGTTCTTTTCCAAAATCTCGTTAACTTAAAGTACTTGTTTTAAATGTTGAAATGGCTTTGGTGAACTACTATTATACAAGAGAAAAATCCTTTTCGAACTATGTGTCTTCAAGTGAAAACTTTCAAGATTATTTGGCAATATCCTATTGGGGATTTTCAAAGATAAAAGTATTTCAAAGATGCTTTGTAAAAGATTTTCAAAGAAAAGGTTTTCTCCTAAATGTTTTAGATACTTTTCGATAGCCTGGATAGGTTATCGAGGATTCGGTTTTGAATTTGATTTTCACTGAATGAAAAATAAGTACTTAAGAAAGAGAATCTAGTACGCGAGACGTCGCCTCTGGTATTCAGTTATACGCACGTGATCTTGGATCAGTGTTAATTCAGGGCCATGAGTCCTATTCACGATGTTCTGGACTGAGAGTCCAATTCTTGAAATCAAGGACAATGCGTTCTGATTTCGTTGTGGTGGATTGTGTTCCCTAATAACGTTGTTGTGGACTGTGTGTCCTAATCACGTTGTTGTGGACTGTGTGTCCTAACCACATTGTTGTGGACTGTGTGCCCTAAGAATGTTGTTGTGGACTGTGTGTCCTAATCACGTTGTTGTGGACTGTGTGTCCTAACCACGTTGTTGTGGACTGTGTGTCCTAATCACGTTGTTGTGGACCGTGTGTCCTAACCACGTTGTGATGAATGTTGTTAAAGGTGAATGTTGTTTTCTAAGACCACAACCCTTGTCTGCGGCATCGGTCTCGGGCGTTGTGATTGAGCATTCAGACTGTGTGTCCTATGCTTCTAAGTTTTCAAGTGATGGGGAAATGATGATTAAGTCGTTGACTTTGAGCTGCGACAACGAAAAAGAATGAACACAAAGAAAACCTTTTAAATAAAATATTTTCTCATGTGCATTTCCCCAGGCAGACGTGCTTTCTTACATATCAGATACATGGTGGTATCTGGGAGTCAGTCCATGTGACCGGTTCAGAGGCACATGTGACGTTGCTCGTCCTGAGACCTTAAATGCATGAGGGTATGGAGGCAACTGCCCGGTGGGCTAGAGATTGACCAACTCTAATTCTTCTCCAGTGGAAAACGGTGTTGATATCTCATGAGATTAAGATAGAGCCTGATATTGAAGTGCCATGCATATTTTCAAAGGTTGACTGTACGGGTTTGAGACCCTTTGATATAACACTGTTATGTTATGTATATGCATGATTTAACTGCTTATATGATTGTGTGATGTATGTATCATGTATATTGTTGTTGTGGGATATATTTTTTGACGGTATCTCACTCTTGCACATCTGTATGTTCTGCTCTTTTCTTCTTGAATCGGGTATGCGCGTGCTTTTAGATGGAGCCGAACGTTCCCTTGGCACAGTCGAGATCGAGGAACGAAGTGTTTGATCATGCTGGGACGGCAGGGAACTGGACTATACATGAGGGTGCGACGATAGCAACGTATCGAGGACCAGTCACGACTACTTAGACGAATGCTAACGGAGTGCCCGTACGAAGGATTCATACCGTCGAGACGAGGACTGTGACACTTCCACCTCCATGGTACTACCTTCATACACTACAAGTCACCAGTCTCCTTCATAAGCATTTTGATCCAGTTGAACCGTTTGCGGAGGATCCAGTGGAGGAGGATCCCGAGGAAGAGCCTCTTGAGCTGATAGAGGTCGAGGACGTGGAGGAGGAGGAGCCAGAGTACCATTCGCAGGATCCTGGAGATGACGACGTCCCTATCGACGATGGCGGTGATGTTATCAATCCGGCATCTGATATCTCGTCTGAGGGTAGCATCTGTGGTCACTCTGCATGCAGGAGGCATTGGTAGATCGTTCGTTGACTTTTGGAGATATCCCGATAGTCCCTAGGCTTTTAGAGCCATCTTTTGTGTCTTGTACCCAGTTCCCTATCCCCAGTTTGATGTTTCCTTTTTACCTGTTTCTTCAGTAGCTGTTTTAGCGTATGTTGGCCAGTTCGACAAGGCCTGTCTTGTAATCAAACCTAAGATCCCAAGTGGGACAGTTATATTTATATGTGTGGTGTTGATTTTCATGTTGAGTGTTCATCACCTTTTCTTAAATTCTTTTAACAAAAAAAAGAGTACCCTTTTTCAGTAACCTTATATAAAAGGTTATTTTTACGAAGGTGACCAGCGTTTTAAATAAGTTTCTTTTCCACAACGGGTAACCATGTGATGCAGGGTTTTAGGGTGTCGCACATGTAAAACAAGGTGTTCTCATTTTTCATTTTATTTTTCGCATCGTTCTTTACTCGTCAAGGCTTATGCTCTCGACTACTTTTAATCAAGTATTAAATTAAACTTTAATACTCACATAGGATTTTATCAATAAAACCCATGATTCACAATCTCCTTCACAACCGAACACTAGTCCGATGTCTCGGAATTCTAGGGTCTATCTTTCCTCGAAACTAGAATAGGAACTCTAGCCCGTCAATCCGAACACTAGGTCCTTTCTACTTTCTCAAAACTCAAAACAAGAACTCTAGCCCGTCAATCTGAAGCACTAGGTCCTTTCTTTTTCCTCAAAACTCAAAACAAGAACTCTAGCCCATCAATCCGGAGCACTAGGTTCTTTCTTTTTCACTCTCTTTCCAAAGGTTTCCGTTCAGTGAAAAACTAAAAATCGAAAATGAAATCCAATTGTTTTCTCACTCTCGAAACTCAAATAGGAACTCTAGCCCGTCAATCCGGAACACTAGATCCTTTCCACTTTCACTTCTTTCCACGTTATTTTCTTTTTCGCTCAGTAAAAGTTAAATCGAAAAACACAATATCAACGTCTTCTCAACTTTGTGTCACAAATACGTTTTCATTCTTAGAAATACATTTTTCACCAAAACCTTTTCTTTTATAAATCCATTTACCGTAAACTTAGAAAACTCCAAAAATCCTTTTCTCACTTTAAAACCAACTAAGAAATTCTTACAAATCGATTTATAAAAAAGGTATTTTCTCTAAATTTTTCCATTTTTGAAACCACTTTTGTAAAGCCTAAAAGAAAATCTTTGTTTTCAAAAGACTTTTCTTTTCAAAATTCTTTAAACCTTTTCATAAGTTTTGATGTTTTCTTTTTTCATTTCTTTTCCTAAACTTTGTTTCATCTTCACACTTCCATTATTTATAGTTTTCTCCTCACTTTCCCAAAGAATCACAACACCACTATTTCTATCTTTGAGTTAAGGTATTTTAATGTCTTAATCTTTATTAACAAGCAATGACCAATGTCATGCCATCAGCCAACCACAGTCAAGCAAAACAGTAATCTAATCAACAAACAATAACATAAAAACTCCAATAAAACTCTAAACAATTCAAGCAAGACATCATTACAAAGATTTAAAAATTAACATACATTCAAAAATACAACAATTAAGTATGTAACTACTAAAACTCTTCAGGTAAACTCCCTTTACCTTTGTAGACCATAAAAGATTCTCTCCTTGATGCATTCAACAATTAGCTTCCCTCACAACCCCAACTCGACGTTCCAGTTTCCTCTAAACAGCTCCTGTCAACTCTCGAACAATATAAAATCTTTTTCTCCCAAGCAAACGAAACCCCGACAACATCCCAAAAAAGGAGTCAGAGCATTTTCACAACCAGATAAAACACATAATTAGCTACTCATCATTAAAACGCTCACTCTAAGTTGATTTTAAATATTCAATTTCACAAAATAGAGCTAACTTCAATAAAATCAGATTTGGGACTTTAGGGTTCATAAATCAATTTGGGGACTACTTATTTTAACTAAAGAACAATGAAATTGGTTTAAGATAACTCTAATTCATAGTCCCAATTGCATAAAAACAAGTTTTAATTTCAAATTTCAGTATGAAATCAAAGAGCTAGGGTTAGGGCTTGAAAATTAATTTGGGGCTTTTTACAACTAGAAGAGAATAGGGTTAAACACTTACCCAAGGTGAAGGAAGAGAGGACATGGTGGCTGGAAAGCCAACCGGTGCGGCGGCTGGTGGCGGAGGACAGCGACACAGTGAAGAACGAAACTGACAAAACATGTAGGATGAGGGTCTGAAACGCAAGGGAAGCCTCTCCTCTCCAAACAGTGGTTGGATGACGGCTGGGGGTCTTGGACAGTGCCAGAAAAACCGTTGAAGATGAGCCGGAAAACTGAAACGCGATGGTGACGGAGCACCGGCCGTGCAGGTGCGTGGCGGTTGGTGGTGTGCCGACGAGCAAGAAGCATAGGGCAGATGATGGAAGTGGAGTGAGTGTGAGGAGGGGAGAAGAGGAAATTTGATTTGAAGGGAGGAAAGGTTTGGTTCCAATGGAGAAGAAGGAAGAATAGCAAGAGGGAGAAATAGAAATAAAAGAGAAGGAGGGGGTGTCGTGCACTGATAAGGAAAGAAGAGATAGGAATGTTTTTGTTTTTGATTTACTAAATGGTTAAGTATAAAATGAGTGGTTAAGATTGAGTCTAGAAATAAAATTATAATATTGGCCCTTGGATCTAAAAATTATGAGTGACAAATATATAATTTCAAAATTTAAATTAGAGTAAAGATTGATAGTTCAATTGATCTACTAAGAAAATCGATGATCCAAAATTAATCTCTGATAAATTCTAAATCAATTTATTTTCAAATCTAAAATTAAATAGAGTAAAATATGAACATAATTTTCTTTCAATCATATTATTTAAAATATTTTTCTAAACAAATATTAATAGTGACAATAATAGAAGATTATTGCCTAGCAAGCATGCTTACACTGAAATAAGTCAGTGCTAACGCACTCAATAAAATAATTTTAAGTGAGTAAATAAAATTACTCAAATCAAACCCTTAAAATGAATTAAAATAAATATCCAGATAATCAATCACTCCAAATAAAATAATATAAAGAGATATATATGTATATATATTTTACTGATATCGAAGAGCAGTAAAAATCGGAGTGTTACACCTTACCTCTTGAAGAATTTAGCTTCCAATTTGAAACTTTGTCGCGAATCCGGAAGTTGTCAACACATGTACACGATACAATTCTTTATCCTTCAAAAACCACAATCAACCAATCAACATAAAACAAATAAAATCACCTATTCCTCTATAGATAGGTCACGGCCATGCTAGGGTTTGATGACAAAAAAATTTCTAAAATTGTTTAAGTCTTTGGATTAATGATCCTTAATACTTAAGACATAGGATTAGTGATTAACAACAAAGATTGAAACAAAAATATTCTAACCCCTCAAAGACATGTTTTCGGTCATGACACACAAAATAGGCTAGAGATTTAATTTTGATACAAAACTTCGGATCCAACATATACATGATATGGAAAGATGGAATCCAAGTTCACATGCTAAAGAAAATGAACAAAATCTCCTCCACCCAATAAGCAAGGTTTCGGGCATGAAGTGAAAAGTGGGGAGGAAATTTTGGTTTGATTCATGCTCTTGGATTATGAATAGATAGATGATTATAAGATCATAGAAATTGGTTTCATGATCATAGGATTTTTCTATGATTTTCTAGAGAATTTCAAACTTTCTAGATCTAGGAATTGAAAATGATGAACAAGGCATTGAATCATGAAAATAATTGAAGAACATAATCATGATTGAGTAAGGAGAACAAGGTTTACCTCTTTAAGATCAAAAACAAGTGAAGAATCAAGGACTTTATTCACAAATCAAGACTATGTAACTTAAGCTTTTTAAGAGAAAATGGTGAAACTTGGTGAAGATGATGAACATTGCCTTTTATAGAAATGGAGTGGGCTCATGGAGGAGGCTTAGGCTGTGGGGTTTAAGGGTTAAAAGGGTCCAAGGCTTAATTTTCTAGGGATAAAATTGTAATCTTGTACAATGGCAAAACTTGTGATTAAAACCAACATGAAGGACATAATTGTAAAATCCCTAAAAAAACCATCATTACTAAGGTGAGTCATCTATACGACTCACCCTTATGAGTCATCACTTGTCTTCATCCATTGAATGTCGGATTTTGTCTCTACACGTCCGTTCTTGACTCCGTCGATTACCCGATTTAGGTTTTTACGCCCGAATTGAGTATAATAACCTATTTATTTTAGAAAATTTCAAAATAACCTATATTGTTGGAAACTTCATAGAAACCCTAAGTACTTCATTCACGAGTCAAAATTAGGTCTTCTTATCAGTATAAATATACTGTCAGTGAAATTCACAGACCAGGTTTCGCCTGACTTTTCAACCTAAATTTTAATCGTAACTCTCTACCGTTAAGTAGAGTGTAAATAAGGTTTCGGTTTAATTAAAATAATTTTCTAAGTCTCGGATAAAAATATAAACATAATTATATAAATTTCTGATATTAGAAAACAGAAAAACTAGGGGTGTTACAAACTACCCCTCTTAAAAAAATTTCGTCCTCGAAATTTCATGACTCGAAGCTAGACTGGATTGAGAGATCCCAAGACCTTACTTTCACAAGAAAGTATATAGAAGAATTTTATCGATCTGAAAAGAATATAAGAATATCCTGTGCATAACAGATTCTCTAATAGGTTCATGAATGTAAAAATGCATGATCGGTACACATTTATAAACTCGAATCTAATAAAGCTCCTTCTTTCACAAGAATTTTATTAACAACGATTTAAAAGAATAACAGTCCGACAAGAAATCAGACTGGATCACTTCGACCAAAGGTAAAAGTGATTAGATTAAGTCTCATTAAGAAACTTCTTTTATCATGAAAGTGTCTAACCCAAACAACAAAAGGACAGTCCAAACATATCGAATTCCATAATAACTAGTTGAATAATTGGAGTTTTAAACAATCACATCATATGACAAAGAAGAAATAGGCTAACTCAAATATTTCACACAATCTATCGAAATGAAAGAATGCATTGAGTCTGAATTAAAAATATGATTAAAAGATTACCGTCGTAGTTTGAAGTCTTAGCTCCCCTCACATTATAAACTCTACTCGTAGTCGTCGGTTTATTAGTGCTGGTGTTATTGACAACAGGTCCACGCCTTGGAGCATTGCATTCCCCTGAGATATGTCCCACCTGGCCACAATTGAAGCATTTAATTCCTCCTAAAGGACAATTTTCAGACACATGTTTTGAATCTCCACAATTGTAACATCTTTTCACTTGGCCTTGGTTTTGATTCTTCTGGCCTCCACTTCCCGATGCAGCAAAATTAGAACGATATTGTTGTTTATTCTGATTGTTTCCCGGCGGACGGAAATAAGGTTCCCTCTAGTTCAACTTGCCTTTCTGATTCTGATCTTGATATTGATTCTTAAAACGTGAGGGTCCTCCAATAGTTCCTCTGTTGTCTCTTCCTTTCCTCATCAACTCCATTTTTCTACATTTCTCAACTAAAGCTTGGAAATTCCTGATTTCCAATGGTAGCACTGATTCTTTAATCTCGAAACGCAGTCCTCCTTCAAAATGCTCACACTTCCAATCCTCGTTTGGGTTGTTCTGGAAAAAACGAAAATACTTGGCAAGCGATTCAAACCTTACCGCGTATTCTCCGACAGTTAAATCTCTCTGTTAAAGTCGCAGAAATTCTTGCTCCTGCTAACCTCGCGCACTTTGAGAAAAATACTTGTTCAAGAACATGTTTCGGAATACTTCCCAAGTAATCTCCTGGTTCTCTGCTTCCAGCATCTGTTTGGTGCCTTTCCACAAATACTCAACATCACCAACTAACAGAAAAGTAGCATAAGATACTTTCACTCCCTCTAGACTGTGTATTAGTTCAAATATTTTCTCTAGCTCCTGAATCCATAAATCATCTTTTACAAGATCCACGTCTCCATGGAATTGTGATGGATCCTGGCACCTAAAAGCAGTTAGATTTTTGCCTTCAGCTGCCTTTTCAGCTCGAGCCTGCTCCTGTTGGTTCTGACCATCCATTGTAGCAGTCTGATTTGCAATAGAAGCTGCCACGTTCTCCATAGCCTGAGCGACATAGTCCGTTCCTCCTTCATAATTCTCATTCATATTGCCACGGCCATCAATGGGACCACCTCGACGACCCCTTCCACAGCCGCGTCCACGTCCTCGTCCATGTCCACCTTCTAGTGCTGGTTCCATAACTGACCTACCAGACAAAATCAGTTAGGCCACAACCAGAAAATGAAACGCGTAATTATGTATTAACATACATTACTTCTAAGAAGTAATTCAAACAAGTCCTAATCAGAGAATACACAACATCAACCAGCTCTGATACCACTAATGTAACACCCCCTTGAGGCATTACCTATTTAACTCGTTGCGGAAAAATAAAACTTTATTTCCCTGGTTGCTTTCGGAAAATAATAGTTTCTCAATCGATTATCTTTTCCCAAAAATGGTGATATTTTTTTTTATTTTCCTTCTTCTTTTCGACAACCACAACAACAACGTAAACATGACCGTAACCGTATATGGATATATATATATATATATATATATATATATATATATATATATATATATATATATATAAAACATCATACAACTATACTGCATCATATTGTTTTCACATCTAGACCTTTATAAGTACAGGTCCTTGTTGAAAAACAACAACATACGGTAAATAAAACATAAGCTGGTCACCGCTATAAGACAGACATAATAGTAACAAAGAAAAATCGGCATGCCCCGAACTAAGGAACCTTCTTCTTGTACACATTATATCCCCTGAGCGGTTCATCTGAACTCCCCAAATATAGCACAACAGAGATAATCCAACAGAAATAATGCAAGGGTGAGAAACCAATATATGGATTTAACACGATAACTACATGCACGACACAAAGAAAACATATACACATATGCAACTTCATAATAACATAGTCCTCATAAATAAGCAAGTAGTATATCAATGGGTTTCATACTCCGATCATCGTCATTTGAAATTATGCATGAACACTTCAATATTCGTCGTCTAACATTTTACTTAATCTCCGGAGATCCCCCAACGTCGTATGAATGAGTTGATTAGACTCGATTGCCAAATAAGGCACATCGTTTTTACCATAGCCCATTTTCCAACACAAGGCGCAATGAGAACGTCGTGTATAGTTTTCGTTGACCACCAAGGTACAGTGATACGTCGACACAGGAATATCGCCATGATACCATGATTAACAAATACGTCGTGACATGAATATCATCAAGATACCATGATTAACTTCGTAGGAAATGCATGTAAAACATTTTATTTTCTTCGTTTTTCTTCATGTTCAATCTTTCCTTGTCAAACTCAAAAGCTTACGACCATTGTAACACCCCAGATTTTACTGTCTTTCAATAATAGTAAATATGTGTGTATGTTTATATTATTTTATTTGGATTGAATAATTTTCTAGATATTTATTTTAATTTATTTTATGTTGTTTGGTTTGAGTTATTTTAATTAATAATTTAAAATTAATTTTTGGGTGCATTAATACTGTCTTATGTCAGTGTATGGACGATTACTAGACAATAATATTATGTTACTGTCACTATTATTATTTGTTTAGAAAAATATTTTAATTAATATGGTTGAAAGAAATTTATGTTTGTAACACCCCCTTGGGCATTACTTTGTAACACATACAAAAGGAATTAAAAATTAATTTCCTGGTTGCTTTCGGAAAATTAATTTATTATAAGGCAGAAAACTCGGGTGTAAAAAATTTTCTTTAACGTAAAGCTCTAGAAACATGATACACAAAGTAGTGAAGTCATATTGAATATCTTTACACATTCATAACAAGGTTGCCACGATATACACTGTTTTCTCAAAGAGTCTCATTTTCAAAAGAGAAGATTATAACCAAGACTAACATATAATCTCACAATTAAATACCTTTTTAATTATACAACTCAACCAGAATTCCTAAGCTGGTCACTCTGCAAGACAGTTATTTGAAATACCCTCGTGACCTTTTCACTAACGAATACTTCTTGAAGCATCTAGCAGTTAAGTCCTCGAATGACTTAGTGAATTCCTTTGCTTCATCCGTACTAGTGTGCCAAAGTACTACCGTAGTCTAGAATAAACCTGATATATTTGTAAGGGTGAGACGCCAATATATGGATTTAACACAATAGCTACATGTACGACACAAAAGAAAAACATATATACATATACATTTCTATAAATAAACAAGTAGTCTATCACTGGGTTGCATACCTGATCACAGTCTTTTGAAAAAATGCATGAACTCTTCAATATTCGGGCTCTAATTTAATACCTAATCTCCGGAGACCCCAATACCAAATGAATGAGTTGATCACTCTCAATTGCCAGTTATTTTAGGCACAACTTGGCATGGAATACCATACGGCACCATGCATAACAACGTAGCATGGAATACCTTATTTATTAAGGCACCGCACATAACAACGTAGCACGAATACCCTATCATTAAGGCATCATACATAGGACATAGTACGAATTCCCTATCATTAAGACAACATACATAACAACGTAGCACGGAATACCTTATCATTAAGGAACCATACTTAACAACGCAGCACGAATACCCTATCATTAAGGTATCATACATAGGACGTAGCACGTCTGCCAATGAATGCATATAAAACATTTTGTTCTCATCATTTTTCTTTGTGTTCATTCTTCTTTTGTCGAAGCTCAAGATGGCTAATTACGACTATTTGTAATTTTTAACATGTTAGATTTCTTAACGTTAACACAGGACACAAAGTCCGAATGCTCAATCACAAAACCTGATGTTGTTTTGGCTTCAATGACTCAATAGGGGGGTGAATTGAGTTTTCTTAAAATATTTCCCTCTTAAAAACTTTTTCACAAAACTTTCGTTTTCAGATTTGTGGCCTCAGGATATTTTACAAAATCAATGAAGGGTTTATATAAAATCTTGAATTGGAAGATGATGAAGATAAGGAAGATTAATTCAGAATTAATTCAGAATAGGTTCGGGTTCAAAACTCAATAGTAACAAAATACGGAAATTGATTAAGCCTTTAAAGATTAAGAACAAGTTATGCAAGTTTCAGATACAAGCATTAACAATCAAGAACAAACTTGCAGGTTTCGGTTTTAGTTTTAGTTCAGTTTCAGCAATCAAGAATGGTTTTGATCAACCCAGTTTTGAATGCAGATAACACAGACTTGATTACAATCAGACTCAGGTTTCAATACAGTTTATACAGATCAAGAACATAAATTATATTGAACTTTAAACATCAAAATCATAGGTTCTTGATCATAAACAGAAATTAAAGAGTTTGAGTTTAGAGATACCACACAACCAGATTTATCCTGGTTCAGTCAACTCCACTGTGACCTACATCCAGTCCCCACTCCACCTGTGGGTTTTCACACACTAACACAACAAGCTTTAGCCAGATAGCTTGAAAAACCTTTACACCACAGAGCACTCATTCACCTCGAGATACCACACTCTTGTGAAGAGCCTCAATGTTCTTCCTTAGGGATACCTCACCCTAATCACTTAGAGAGACTCCCTCTCTCCTTACAATCAAATAAAACGAAAAATTGATTCCTAACTCTCAATAGTTGATAAACAAATTGAAGCACTTATGAGAATGAAACACTCTTTTCACAATAAGCTCAAGAAAGATGATGAATGATATGTGTATATTTGATATCTGTTATTCGATATTCTAAAAGTGTTCCTTTGATCCCTCTTTATATAGAAAACAAGTTATAGTCATTGGGATCAATCAAAAAAGATTTGAGTTTGATAACAGAATCTGTTTTCTTGATTCTTGGTTCTTGAAATAAGATTCTATATCGGCTCTTATAGAATTCGCGTCCATCTTAAAAATAAGCGCGTCCATCTAGCCATTTTGAATTAAGATTTTACATCGGACTAACTAGTAGACAAGCTCCATATGCCACGTCATTGGACGGTTCTTCTCATTAAGGTCTTAGCAAGTCCAAAGACTCGTGTGGATGAGCGCTTGTATCACTTCAGTGGACGAGCACTTCTGTCACTTGTTGGACGAGCGCTTCTATCACTTTAGTGGACAAGCGCTTGTATCACTTCAGTAGATGAGCGCTTCTGTCACTTGTTGGACGAGCGCTTCTGTCACTTGTTGGACGAGTGCTTCTATTGCTTTGTGTTGGATGAGCGCTTCTACTACTTGTGTTGGACGAGCGCTTCTATTCAAAAAATCATTTTCATTAACGAAAACTTATTCCTTTTAATGCAGGTTATGAAAATTGATTTTCTTCATGCATCTTTTTAGTTGAGCTATTTTGTGACTAAGAGATTTCTTTCTCTTACAAATCATCTAAGACTTAAATCTAATTTCTCCTTTAAGCTCTTGTCTTGATGATTCCTTGATCTTTGTCTTTGCTCTTTGATTCCTCCATGTAGCTATTTTGATTTCTTCAAATTCTTCCTTGAATGTTCTCCTTTAATTTCTCAATGAACTTGTTGATCACTACTTGATACCTGTCTTTGCAATTTGACACTAAAACACTTGCATACACATTAAGTTGTATTTGTCATATATCAAAATCTCTAAGTCATTGAGTCTTACACCTTAGACCTTGCAATCAGTCTTAGGCTCGTGGTGATAGAAAACAATATTCACTATTAACAACGTTCATCACAACGTGCAACAACGTAACACGGATCAAAGATTTTCTTGCTTTTATTTAAGAACGCCAGTATCACGACGTCTCAGATACTAGGTCTACCTTTTAACGTTAACATTGTTTTCGTTCGGTGAAACACAAAATCAAAATAAAACGTCCGAAACTTATCCAAGTTATCAGAAATAACCCGTTGTATAAAACTATTTCACAGAAAATACGTTTACGTTGAAAATTCGTTTTACAAAATCATCAAAATCACTTGAAATTCATTTTCTTTCATAAAATCAATATTTTGAACTTGAAAATATTGCTTTGATACAAATTCTCTATTTTAACTAATATTACCATTTTTAGTAATCCTACTGTAAATATTATCGGAATTGTCCGATGTTTAACGTTTTAATAACGTTTTAAGTCCAATTATGATTTTTCTAGTAAAATAATTTTTCCAACACCATAATAAAATTATTTTTGAAACTTATTTTCTTTAAATAACATTTTCTAATATTTAGAAATTTCTTACGTATAAACTAGCAGTGCAAAAATATTTTCACGGTTACGTCCTCACTTTGACTCATAGAACACTCTTACGCTGCTAATTCATTAAAATAATAATATTTTCCAACAGTTTCTCATTTTTCTCAAATACTATTTTCTATCAATATTATATTCCAATATTTCTCAATTAAACATTGAATATATTTTTTTTAAAAGCTTCTTAAATTTTTTATCTGGTTAATTAATTGGACACTGACCAATGACATGCTTCTCAAATTTTAAACTACATTCAATAACAACATCATAGCATTTATCCTAAGCAGATCATGCATCAAACCACTATAATAGATAACCGCGAATAAACAATTAAGTGCAGATAAACAAACACAGGTATCACGACACAACTTTAACCAAACTAAACAAGCACCACAACCACATATAAATACTACAGACCCCACACTAATCACATACAGTTATTGGGAAAAATCCCTCAGGTAAGCTCCCCTTACCTCTTTAAGATTCAAGCTTTGGTTTCGTGAACGGCTTTCCGATTCGAATCTGGTTTCCTCCGCGCAACTCAGGATAATCCACTAAGATTTATTCTTCAACAAATCACAACTCAACCAATCAAAATCAAACAAATACAATCACCTATACACTACATATAGGTCACGTCCATGATGAGTTTTTATGGTTAAAAATTTCTAAAATTCTTAAGTCTTTGGATTAGTGATCCTTAAGCACATAAGACACAAGATCAATGATCATAATACAAAAGTTGAAATAAAATCCTCTAACTCCAATATGAGCTAGATTCGGCCATAATGAGTTAAATTGGCTAAATATGATAAAATTTTGCAAGCTTTTGGATTAAGGATCTAAACACTTGAAACACATGATTAAGGATTAAAACACCAAGATTGAAACAAAATATTTTCAACCTCTCAAGAATATATTTTCGGCCAAGAACAAAACAATAGGTTAGAGGTTTTATTTTGATTCAACAATAATGGATTCAATGCATATATAAGCCATAAATATTGAATCAAGCAAGACTTAACAAAAAGTTTGAACAAGGTTCCTCCCCCCACACTCACCCCCACCCCCACAAAACTAGGGTTCGACATCCTTAAGATTAATAGGCACGGAATTTTATTTTGATGCACACTCTTGGATCTTGAATATAGAGAGGATAATAAGATCATAGAAATTGGTTTCACTTTAAAAGTATTTTTCTATGATTTTCTATGAATTTTCAAAGTTCTAGATCTAAGAATTGAAAAATATGATCATGGCTTCAAAACACAAAAATAATTGAAGAACATGATGATGATTGAGTGAGAGAAGCATGGTACACCTCTTAGAAATGAAAAATGAGCAAGGATTCAAGTAGCTACTTCACAAATCAAGGCTATGGAAACTTGGAGTTTTTTTTTTGTTGAGAAAACGGAGGAAAAGCTTCATGGAGAAGATGATGACAAGCTTAAATAGCAATGAAATGGGCTCATTTTGAGGGTTTGGGCCGTGGCTTTTGGGGGCAAAAGGGTCCAAGGCATAAATTTTTAGGGACAAAAGAGTAATCTCACAAAATGGTATTTTTATGATATAAAGATGACTTAAGGACAAAATGGTAGTTTTGCCTAAGGTAATCATGAAAATTATGTGTTTGAGATTGAAGGAGAGGTGGCTGATTTGTGTCCACAAATTGTGGGGCAAACTTGTCATTTCAATGAAAGTTCAAGGGTAAAATGGTCCAAGGGAAAAATGGTCTTTACACTATTTTAAAGAAGTATCTAGATTTGTGTTTAAATGTCATCATGACATTGGTGACTCACCCATATGACTCACCATCCTAGGTGGCAAGAGGTCTCAGCATCCGATGTCGGGTTTTGTCTCTGCATGTTTTGGTCTTTACTTTCATGTTTTGGTGAACAAATCTCTTTTTCCCCAAATTATGTTATGGATCCTAAAGCCCAATTTTTGTTTTCTCTTAAAATTAGTTTATGATTATGAAATTAACTATGTCTCTATGCAATTGGGGCTATTAATTTATGTTCTAAAAAGACTATTTCGTGTTTCTATAATCAATTCAATTTTTCCCTAATTATGTTAATGGATCTTATTTACTCAAAATCTAAATCAATCTGTTTGGAAAATGATTCTATTTTGTTAAACTAAATATGTGTCTATGGGAAATTGGTGAAATTGTCTGTTTGTTATCATGCTTAGTTTGTGTCTATGGGACGTTGTACGTGGCTATACTTGCTTGGTGGAGTAGAGTTTGCACTCTTGCATTTAATTGGAGCATTAAGACGAGAATCTTCCTCTTGTCTTCAAAGGTAAGGGGAGACTGCCTGAGGGATTTTCGATAGCTACATGCTATCTGTGTGTCATATGTGGTTGAGTTGTTGTGATGTATGGAGTTAAAAATTAAGTTGTTATATGATGGTTATGTGGTTTTAATGTTTTATGTGAAAGATTGATTATGTATATGATGTATGGATTATCTGTTTTGTTTGATTGACTGATTGAAAGCCTAACAGTGGTCAGTGCCCAATTAAATCAAAGATAAAAGCTTTAAAAAGCTTAAGGAGAAATTTAAAAGATTTGGTTATGAAAGTGGAAGAAAAACATTGAAAATAGTTCAATTACGCTGTCCTTTTTCAAAATAAATTAAAAAATAAGATGAAAAGTTATTCCAAGAAATTTAAGTATCAAGAATATTTTAACAGTGATTATGAAGAACTTTTTGTAAAAGAGAGAATCATTTGATTTATATATGCCTTTATTTCCAACGAAAAATACTTTAGAAAAGTATTTGACAACAAAAATTTTAAGCTTTCAAATAGAAACGGGTTGGAAATGATTTTACGAGGATTTGAAGTTGTTACGGAAAAAGGGGTTTCCAAAAGAAAACAGATTTGAGAAAATGGATTTCTCTATGATTTGATGGTTTTATAAATGAATTTCAAATGGAATGGATTTTCTGTAAATGAGTTTTACACAGCGGTGTTATTTTCGACAATTTAGATAAGTTGAGGAAATTTTGTTTTGTATTTCACGAAACGAAAATGGGTTTAAAGTTGAAAACGAACCTAGCTACCGAGACATCGGGTCTAGTGTTCTATGATATGGGCCCATGGTCCGAAAGGTGAAGTTATGGACTAGATGTCCTATAGAACGGGTATTGGTTTTGTGCACTAAAATCTACGTATCTAAGACTGGTGCATCGGTCTAGATTTCGTGATTTGCACATTTTTTACTTGGAGTCGGTTATTTTTGGAATGATGGATTAAACTTGAAAGTTTAAAACGGTGATTTGGTCGTGAGACTTTTAGCTCTGACGCGGAAATTGAATACAAAGAAAATGACGTGAATAAAAACGTTTTACATGCATTTTTGGGGGCAGACGTGCCTTTGCA
Source organism: Sophora flavescens (assembly GCA_030762895.1). NCBI lineage: Eukaryota > Viridiplantae > Streptophyta > Magnoliopsida > Fabales > Fabaceae > Sophora > Sophora flavescens. The sequence continues at coordinate 126,974,231 of CM061067.1, forward strand.
TAGGACTTGAATGCTTAATGGCAAGTATTCATGACGTTTGCATCACTGTTCCTTGATGGATATATGACCACGAAACCATATACTATGAATCGTATTCACTGTGCCTCATTTTGGATGGTGATATGGTTAATTTGAAACATGCCTTATCTGGCAACGATTCTTCCTTATTGGCAATGATTCCGCCTTATTCGGCAATGAGAGCATGATCAGCTCATTTATTTGTTGGTTGGAGCTCCGGAGATTAGGTGCCATAGTTAGATGATGAAAATAGAAGTGCCATTGTTTTTAAAATGACAGCGACTGTCGAGTATGAAACCCTTTGATAAATATATTGTTTACTTTGAATATACATGTTAAATGATGTTTGAGTGTCGTGCATGTAGTTATCGTATTTAAGTCCATATATTGGTATCTCACCCTTGCATGTATCTGTTTTTCTGGTTTTGCTGTTGTACCTTGGTACACGCGTACAGAAAATGTAGAAGAGGTTTCCAGTTTCGCTTGGGGATATTAGTCCCAATCCTGGAAGAAGTATAATGTCAGTTATAATCGTGAGAACCATAGGGGTCTTCCCTAGGAATATCTTTTAGAACGACCAGCTTATGTTTTTTAGATGTTATTGATTAATGATCATATGTATGTTTACGACTCGGAGAGCCTTTATTTTGAATGGAATGTTTATGGCTTGAAGAGCTTTTCTTTTGGATGAAAAATGTAAGGTTTTTCCTTTTGGTCATGTATAGTTTGTTGATGTAAATATTTTCAGAATAACACCATCTTGATATATTTTGTATGACTGAAACTCCTGGGATGAAAATATAAGTATTTCAGCAGGTGTTTTTATTTTGGGATGTTGGAATTACAGAGGAGACTCTGTCGAATATTTTGTAAAAATTCTAGTTTTTTATTTTAATTACATTTCGAAAATAAATAGGCTTGCCAGGCTAGGTTTGTAAGCCTATGCACCGGTTATGGCTTATGTCATATACCGGTTTTAGAAGCGGGATAATTATTATTAAACTGTTCAATTTATTTTGTACAGTGATAATTATTTGTGTTTGATAATTATAAAATGATATTTTATAATTTAGTTTCAAATTATATTATTTGGCTAAGAGACATTTTAGTAAGAAAATATAATTATTTTGAGATTTATAAATGGTAGAATTTATTTTATGAAAGTACCTAACTCTAAGATATCACAAATATTTGATTTATTTCCAAAAAAAAAAGCTGATTTTATCAATTTGCTAGTCACACCCCCTATTTTACTATGCATACCCCTCTCCTCTCTTAAATAAATCAGAAGACTCCCCCTCACCCTCACTTTCCATTTTCTGAAAAAACTCCCTTCTTCTTCTCCTTCCCCTCTTCTCCCTCAAAAAATTTCAGACAACACACACACCATCACCCCACCACTCTATTTCTCCATTCCTTCCATAACTACCATGAGACCTACACCATTTTCCTTTCCTTGAGAGCTAGGAGCAGCTGCATTGAAGACCAAAAAAAGGGGAACTATAATCAGATTAAGGAGGAACCCTAGGGAGATCAACATTTACAACTTTGCTTCCATAACCACCAAGTCTTCATTTTCTAGCTTCAATCATGTGAGTTTCCTTAGTTTAGTGCTTGGTAACCATAAATCCAAGCTTAAGAATTTTGTTTTGCTTGCTTTTATTGCTTGATTTGGTATCTGCATGTTGATTCTATGAAGTCAATTGAGTACATATTGATGATATAAATTATTTCAATTGCATGCATGTAACTTGTTTGAGAAAAGTCCCAAATGGAGTTACTAGTCAGAAACCCGTATAGACATATGTGTAATGTCTTATTTGTAACTATTTCTATAGTTCTCTGTTTGGTATGGTTCTGATTTTGTTAGAAAGTAGACTCGAAATACTACACTTTAGACACTGATTTTTTCTATTTTTCATTGAGTATTGATGGAGAAAAACCTGTTACAAGTTAAGGTATTGCAGCTGTCCTGTTTTCTGGGTGCAGAGAATTTCCTATCAAAACTGTAATTTTTGGAAGGCTATTCTCCAAGAATAAAATTTTATTCATAAACTATACTTGTTTAGATTTCCATAGAAGGGTCGTTTGTCCAAATCTGACTTCGTTTGGTATTTTAATAAAATCATAGAAGTTAACTGAAAACTGCTGAAATTTTGCTTTAGGTCATTAGTTTTTAAGCTATAAATTGATATGCGAGTTCTTGTTGTTTGTAACATTGGGTGACCATAAATCCCGACTATTTGCTAAGTGCTTTATTTCTTATGTTACATACTTATTTTGATGTTGCAAGATGTATGGAACCATTGATTATTTTGATTGCATGCAAGGATAGGGGACTGTTTTGGGTGAAAGTGATAAGGGGGCATAAATTAACCTTCAAACCCGTATTGACATCCTGTCAGTAATTTGTCTATAACTTGTTCTACAGAGATCGTTTTGAAATGATTCTTGAACCTTTCGAAACTATACAAAATTTTATACGAAATAGACGCTATAATGACTAAATTTCGTTAAGTATTGAAGGAGAAAACAGGCTTGCAAGTTGCTGCCAAGAACAGAGAATTTGTTTTTTATGTTGCTGTAGTGTTATGGCCATAACCCCCTGTACAGTTACTGGATTGAAACCATTCTTGTGCCATTAGAAAATAGACTTACCTTGTTACAATTTAGGCTCTGGAAGTTCTAATTTTGATGTAAGTTTTTGTGGAGAAAACCCAGTTCCAAGTTACTGCAAATTTTGTTTACATAACTGTGAGCATATGGGTACTTGATTTGTGTGGAATATATTCCTATGTGTTTTAATTCTATCCAACCATGAATAATTTGTATATGTGCAATTGTTATGGTGCTCTTTGTGGCTGTATGATCTACCTTAGCGGTTGTTGCATGGTGATTTGGTTGGTATGAATTGCAATACAAAGGTGTGACATTTCCATTTGTGCTATGTCTTCACTCTTTGCTTTTTTTTGTGCATGTTTAATGAAGTTATCATCTTGGTATGATTGATGAATATTTAATGCATTTGACTTCCATTTGGGAAGAGTACAAGAAAATGAATCATAGCATGGCATTAAAAACTTAAAATGGTCCATGTTTAGTGAAACCTAAGGTTTCAAAACTATTCTAGCCATTCCTTAAGGCCACAATATTTTGTGGGTGAGCTATTTTTGTAAGTCCTTCATTTTTGGAGGCCAGGATATGGTAATAACAATTAAGGGACGCCTAATTGTTGTCATAGAGCTCTGACTGCCATATCAACCAGTTTAAACTATGCGTGCCTTATTTCCGCTCACACTTGAGGTACCTAGTAAAGGTTTTTCTACTTAAAATGCCTATGCTTAGATTCACATTCAGTAAATAACTCAATCCAAGTAAGGACCCAGTAGAAAGAGCTGGTGATGAAAGGGTGAGTTATAAGAGAATAATTCCGTAGTGGTATAAAGTTTGAGTAGTCCTACTTTAGCCTGCTTTAGTCCACGGAGTGCACGCCTGGCAAATGGAGAGGTAAGTTGGCTATGAGAAACTTTACCACTACGTGAGGTTAATTTGATATGTGTGCATATAATTAAGTATGTGCAATTCAACGAGGACAATTAAACACAATATATTGTTTACTAATATGCTTTGCTTGAAGCAGGAACTCATTGAGATTCATTTCTCACTAGGCTCCTCTTTGTTTCAGATAACAGGTACATATTGGAAACTGATAAGCAAGTTCGGGAGATTGCTTGACAGTCACCCAATATTGTCCCAAGATACGTTAGTTTTCATAGCCGGATCAAAGTTGGAGTCTTACTAGGAGTCAATGTTTACATGAAATTGAATTGTTGATTAGGGGTTAAATGGTTATTTGTATTAAATTAATTCCAATTATATGTTCAACTCTACAAAAATATCTTGTACAAATTTGTTTCACTTATTTTTAAAATTCCCTATGTTTAACTATTATTCCTGATGCTATAACCAGGTTTATATATTATTAGTTAGTAGTATCCTTGTGGAAGTCAGGATATTACAGCTTAGGTTTTGGGTCATATGACAGATATTAATCTATACAATGATAGATAAAAATGTGGTGTTATTATTTTAAAATAACTTTAAGTTTTACCGCAACCTTAGGAAAAAAAATTATACCTAAGTTTTTCTGACTTAAAGTAAATAAATTTCCGAAAGCAACTAGCAAACTTCTTTTTAATTTATTTCCGCACGTGTTCATAAGGTATTGCCCAAGGGGGTGTTACAACTGTCTTAGTTTTCAACGTCTTAAAATTTTAATCGTTAACATCATTTTTGTTCTGTGAAAAAAAAAATCCAACCCCCCCCAAACAAAAAAAAAACAACTTATCCAAGTTGTTTGAAATAACAAAATACCGTCGTTGAGTAAAACTTGATTCTGAAAAATCATTCCAAAATTGGAATTTCCTTTGTAAAATCATCAATTACTTGAAATCTTTTTCTGAAAATCTTATCTTTCAAAAAAGGAGTCACTTGAGGCTAAAGAGGTATTGTTATTTTAAGAAAATACTTTCTGTAACCGCGTTTTCAGAACTAATCACCTTCTAACGTTTTAAAATACGTTTAAAGAAAATTTTGACATTTTCTCCTTAAGTAATTTTTCTAATATCATAATTAAGTTATTTTTGAAGATTAATTTCACAAAATAACTTTTTATATTAATTTGGAATTTCTCGGGTGAAAATTAGCAGTACAAAAATAATTTCACGGTTACGTCATCTCTGTGACTCATAGATTACTTTTACACTAACAAATCATTAAAATAATAATATTTTTGAAAAATTCTTATTTTCTCAAATAATTATTTTAAATCATAATATATATATATATCCCAATATTTCTCAATTAAATATTGAATATTTATAGTAAAGATTTTATCTCGTTTAATTAATTGAGCACCGGCCACTGTCAGGCTTCTCAAACAACATCCAATATCACATTATATCAATTAACACATAGTATATCATGCATTAAAATACTATAACATATAACTGCAAATAATTAACTAAAACAGATAATTAATTAACAACAGATCACTAAACACCGATAAAAGTAACATAACTTGAACAACCACCAAAACCACAGATAAATAATACAGACCACAAACTGATAGCATATAGCTATCAGAAAAACCCATCAGGTAATCCCCCCTTACGACCTCTTGAAGAATTTAGCTTCCAATTTGAAACTTTTTCGCGAATCCGGACATTGTCAACACACGTACACGATACATTTCTTTATCCTTCAACAACCACAATCAACCAATCAAAATCAAACAAATAAAATCACCTATTCCTCTATAGATAGGTCACGACCATGCTAGGGTTTGATGACAAAAAATTTTCTAAAATTGCTTAAGTCTTTGGTTTAATGATCCTTAATACTTAAGACATAGGATTATTGATTAACAGCAATGATTGAAACAAAAATATTTTAATCCCTCAAAGACATGTTTTCGGCCATGACACACAAAATAGGCTAGAGATTTGATTTTGATACAACACTTTGGATCCAACGTATACATGATATGGAAAGATGAAATCCAAGTTCACTTGCTAAAGAAAATGAACAAAATCTCCTCCACCCAATAAGCAAGGTTTCGGCCATGAAGTGAAAAGTTGGGAGGAAATTTTGGTTTGATTCATGCTCTTGGATTATGAATATATAGATGATTATAAGATCATAGAAATTGGTTTCATGATCATAGGATTTTTCTATGATTTTCTAGAGAATTTCAAACTTTATAGATCTAGAAATTGAAAATGATGAACAAGCATTGAATCATGAAAATAATTGAAGAACATAATCATGATTGAGTAAGGATAACAAGGTTTACCTCTTGAAGATCAAAAACAAGTGAAGAATCAAGGACTTGCTTCACAAATCAAGACTATGTAACTTAAGCTTTTTAAGAGAAAATGGTGAAACTTGGTGAAGATGATGAACATTGCCTTTCATAGAAATGGAGTGGGCTCATGGAGGTGACACCCTAACTCGGGTCATCATATGGTTACCCGTTTGTGGAAATAAAACTTACATTGCTAGTTGCTTTCGGAAAATAATGTTTTCTCAACGTTTATCTTTTCAAAATTTGGTGATAAATTTTTTTCTTCTTTTTAACCTCATAACAACAACAACGTAATAAAATCACACTTAAATACATAATGTATATAAATCATACAACTATACTGCCTCATATGTTTTCACACCTAGATCATTATCACTTTAGTTTATTCTCAAAACATAATATAATACAATAGAACCTAAGCTGGTCGTAACTAACAGACGCTACAACCGATAGAAGCAGCAACATCATGCCCTGAACTAGACAACATTCTTCTTTTTGTAGAGATCATACCTTGTGCCGCTCTGATATGTTTGTAAGGGTGAGACGCCAATATATGGATTTAACACAATAACCTAATGCGCGACACAAAAGAAGGCACATACGCATATACATGTTTATAACAACATGAGCATTCATATTATAGCATATAGTTTATCAATGGGTTCCACACCCCAAACATCAACGTTGGAAAACTATGCACGAACACTTCAATACATCATCTAAACATTCACACTTAATCTCAGGAGATCCCCCAACGTCATTTAAAATAAGCTGATCAAGATTGATTGCCAAAAGAGGCACGTCGATTTTTACCATAGCCCACTGTCCGGCACAGTGAGAACGTCGATTTATGGTTTTTCATTGTACGTCGATTGCCCGAAGACACAATGAATACGTCGATTACATGAATATCATAAAGATACTATGATTAACAAATATGTCGAGACATGAATATCATTAAGATACCATGATTAATAATGCGTCGAGACATGAATATCATTAAGATACTATGATAAACTCGGTAGGCATGTCGGCCAAATATGCATGTAAAACACTTTGTTATCGTCGTTTTTCTTTGTGTTCAATCTTTTCTTTGTCGAAACTCAAAGCTTGCGACCAACAGAGTTTTAACATTTTAAAACTTTCATTAATAACACAGGACTTCAAAGTCCTAGTGCTCAATCACGAAACCCCTAGACCGATGCACCAGTCTTAGGTTCGTGGTAATAGAAACATCATTTATCTTTTACCGTCGTTTATTACGTCGTGAAGTAGATACACCGTCTACTTGAACATCAAGTCTATAACGTCATAAGAACACTAGCACCCCGACATCTCGATTACTAAGTTCCATATCGTCGTTTACGTCATTTTTTGTTATGTGAAAACAAATCCAAAATGAGATCTCCGCAACTTATCCAAGTTACCGGAAATACGGCATTGAGTAAAACTCATTTATAGAAAATCCTTTCTACTTGAAATTTGTTTGTAAAACGTCAATTCATATAAAATCTATTTTCCTTTAGAAACTCATTTTTCCCGAAACAACGTAAAATCATCAAGAACTCTTTTACTGAAACTTCAATTCTAAAAAAATAAATAAATCAATTGAGATTAAATATCTTTCCAAAATAAGTACTGTTGTTTTTAAACTTCCCACCGTGAATAATTTCAAAACTTGCCGTCATTTAGCATTTTCAAAGGAAACGTTTTTAAGTCAAACTTTGACCTTTCTTCTAAAATATTTTTCTTATATAACAAATAAGGTATTTTAGAATATTAATTTCACAAAATAACTTTTTATAATATTACAGAATTTCTTACGTAAAAATTAGCAGTACAAAAATAATTTCACGGTTATGCCCTCACCGTGACTCATAAATTACTTTTACACTAATAAATCATTAAAATAATAATATTTTCAAATGATTAATTAAATCATAACATCTTTCAATGCTTCTCAATTAACTATTGAATATTCCTCGTAAAGTCTTCTTAAAGATTTTATCTGATTAATTGATTGGGCACCACCACTACTATCAGGCTTCTCAAACAACAATCAACAACATCACAGTAATATTCTCAGGCAGATCATGCATAACAATACATTATAATATAATTGCAGATAAACAATTTAAATGCAAATCAACCATCACAGGTAAAAATAACATAACTTAAACAACTTGAACCAAATTAAACAAGCACCACAATCACAGATAAATAATACAGGCCACACACTAATCACATACAGTTATTTGGAAAAATCCCTCAGGTAAGCTCCCCTTACCTCTCGAAGCTCCTCTGTGAAATTAAAAGAACTTTGTCGATTGTCGGAAACCCTCGTACGCCGTAGAACAATTAACCTTCAACAACACATCCAACCAACCAATCAAAACAAGCAAAACAAACACCTAATCCTCTCTAATAGGTCACGGCCTCCTCAGGGTTTTGTGGCTCAAAACTCCAAACTTGCTTAGGTCATGAATTAATGATACTAACTTAAGGAAATGGATTAAGGCTAAACAACACAGTTAAGAATCAAAACCATCCTAACCCTCTAAATGGTAGATTCGGACAAGACATGTCCATGAGGCTAGGCTTATTAGTTTAATGAACCAACTAGGATTCAACAAGTATACAAGTATGTATGATGAAAGACATGATCATACATCAAAAGCAAGAACAAAAACTCCATCCATCCTTTCCTCTAGGATTCGGCCAAGATGGGTTTCAAGGGAAGAATATTTTTGTCATCACATGCTCTTAGATACATACAATATAAATGATTATAAGAACATAGGAAGTGGTTTCAACATCATGAGATTTTTCTAGAATTTGTTATGAATTTTCAAAGTTCTAGATCTAGAAACTTAAAAGTGATGAACATAGATGAAATAGACTTTGAATCATGAAACTTATTGAAGAACATAGACATGATTAGGGAAGGAGAATAGGATTCACCTCCTGAAGATCAAAAACAAGTGAAGATCCAAGGACTTGCTTCACAAAATCAAGCTTTGGTGTTCTAAGTGTTCTTGAGAAGTTTAGAAAGAAAGATGAAGATGATGAAGATTTAGAGCAGTTTCTGTAATTTGGACATATCTCTCAATATACTTATCCGTTTTTGATGATCTTTATGTCGTTGGAAATAAGAGAGAAAGAATAACAACTTTCATGTAGAAAGTTTTTCGATATTGATAACAGAAAATGGTCAGAATCTCTGTGTAAAATCTGGCGAGTATGAACACCTATGAAGTTCTTATGAATTTTTGGAGAGAATGCTAAGTTAGATGAAGAAGATAACATACGATTTGACCAAGTGTGTTGCTAAAGAGGGGGAGCTGTGGGTTTTGGGGCATTTTGGTCCAAAATCCCAATGGCAAAGCTTGTGAAAATTATATGAAGCCAAGGGCAAAATTGTCTTTTCCACGCCAAAATATCTAATTGTCATAAATGCGCCATTATGGTCATTATGACTTAGATAGGATCGTCATAAATGCTCGTCACATCAATCACATCAGCTATCTCAGCTCCATTGTTGACTCCCTGATTCATCTGACGCAGGTTTTCCTAGAGATATCTCGACGTTTTCGCCCGCAGCAAATATAATATTATATTTTTACGCTAAATTTTTCAAAACTTCCAGTATTGTAGAAAATATGATGAAAACATTATTCATCTCGTTCACAAATTAAAATTAGGTTTTCTGATCAATAAACTTTTACTGTCAGTGAAAACACAAAACGGTAGAACGGTTTCCATATGAATTTCTAATCAAAAACTTCATGTAACCTTATAAAAATAAGTATAACATGAAAATGACCTTGGTTTATCCAAAATCATTTTCTAAGTCTCGGATAAAAATATATATGTTTATATATTTATTACCGATATTAGAAAGCAGCGAATAGTCGGGGTGTTACAAGGCTTGGGCCGTGGGGTTTAAGGGTTAAAAGGGTCCAAGACTTAATTTTCTAGGGACAAAATTGTAATCTTGTACAATGGCAAACTTGTAATTAAAACCAACATGAAGGACATACTTGTAAAATCCCTAAAAAACCATCATTACTAAGGTGAGTCATCTATATTACTCATCCTTATGAGTCATCACTTGTCTTCATCCATTGAATGTCAGATTTTGTCTCTGCACGTCTGTTTTCGACTAAGTCGATTACCCGATTTAGGTTTTTACACCCGAATCGAGTATAATAACCTATTTATTTTAGAAATTTTCAAAATAACCTATATCGTTGGAAACTTCATAGAAACCCTAAGTATTTCATTCAGGAGTCAAAATTAGGTCTTTTGATCGGTATAAATATACTATAAAAAAAATTAGTTTACGGTTTAATTAAAATAACTTTCTAAGTCTCAGATAAAAATATAACGTAATTATATAAATTTCTGATATTAGAAAACAGAAAAACTCGGGGTGTTACAACAGTTACTTTTCAAAGAAACTAGATTGTAAAAAATGATTTCAAATATGATATAAAATGGGTTTAATAAATACTATTAAAAATATTAGTTTACGGATAAAAGTTTTAAAATAGTGTAAGAGGTTTTAGAAACTACATTTCATAAAAAGTAGAATACAAAAAAAAAAGTTTTATAAAAAGGAAATATAAAGGATTTAAAAATTAATTTTCAAAAATCTATTTTGTAAAAAAAATTTAAAAGGATATAAAAGTAAGGTTCAAGAAATACACTTTTCAAAACTAGTTTATGCAAAAAAGTTTTAAAACTTGATTTTTTTTAAATAGTATATAAAGAAGGTTTTAGCCATTTTTTTTTAAATAATAGAACATGAACGCCATTTAGTAAATATTTTTAAAAAATGTAAATGAAATGTTAATTATTTTAATAAGTGGTTTTAAATATAAAATGAAAACTGATCAAAATATAGACAAAAAAACCAAATATCAAATAAAACTAAATAAAAACAAAAGTGAAAATGATTTGAAAATGGAGAAAAAAAATACTTTTTCAAAAAACTAGTTGTTGAGAAAAAATTTGACAATAAGATTTAAAAATTGCTTCTAAAAAACTAATTTATAGAAAAAAGAGGTTTGTAAAAAAATATAAGAAAGGGACTGAAAAAATATATTAAAACAGTAAGTTTATAAAAATTATAAAAATAAAACATAAAAGCAAGGTTTAAAAATTAATGCTTACAAAACTAATTTATATATTAAAAAAAAAGGTTTTGAAAGCAATGTATAAGAAAGGGTTAAAAAAATTTCAAAAAAAAGTTTATTAAAAAAAGTTTTAAAACTGGTTATAAAAGCAAGTTTTGAAAATTACTTCTGAAAAGGCTAGTTTATACAAAACTAATTTGAAAATAGTGCATAGGAAGGGTTTAAAAAAAATAATTTTTAGAAAATAATTTACATAAAAAGATTTTAAAATAAAATACACAAAGAGTTCAAAAAGTACTTTTTTGAAAATTATTTTATAGAAAATCATTTCGAAATAGTATATAAAAATAGTTTCATAAATACAATTTATAATAGTAGTAGTTTTAGAAATAGGATATAAAAATGATGTTGAACACATACTTTTGAAAACATTAGTTTATAAAGGCTAAATTATATTTTTGATCCCTTATCTTTATTTTAGGTTTCGATTTGGTTAATTTTTTAATTTTTGTTCCGGTTTGGTCCTTTCTGTTAGATTTGTACTAATGATTTTAGGTTTCAGCCGTTCATCGCCGAAAACCATCCCATCGTTGGAAACTGGGTTATAAAGAGAGAAATTGATCTCCCTTTCTCTTCTTCCTTCTTCCTCTTTTTCTTCTTCTCCTTCTTCTTTGATCGATCACCAAGCAACTCTGTTTTGTGGCCCTAATATTTGCAAGATTTGACGCTAGAACAAGACGAAGAGAAGGATTGAATTGTTAGGGGTTAAAAAAATTTATAAAAAATATTTGAAAAAATAGTTTAAAAAACTTTTCAAAAAACCTAGTTTTGAACAAATAATTGAAAATTGGATATAAAAACAAATTATAAAAATTACTTCTCAAAAAACTACTTTATATATGAAGTTTTGAAAATAGTATATAAGAAGGGTTTAAATTATACATTTTAAAAAAATGTTTCTAAAAATACTTTTGAAAGTAAGATATAAAAATGAGCTTGAAATTTACTTATTAAAAAAATAAGTTTTTTTTTAAAATAAAAAAGACATAAAAACCAGTTTTAAAAATAAAAAAAATAAAATGGGATATAGAAACAAGGTTTAAGATTACTTCTCAATAAGTTGGTCTATCGCCTATTCGAGATATCGAGTTTGCATTTGATCTGGTTCCAGGCATTGCATCGATATCCATGGGGAGCTCCAGTTCTATTAGTAAAGAAGAAGGATGGGACTTCTCGACTCTGTATAGATTTTCGGCAATTGAACAAGGTTACGATCAAGAACATATATCCGCTCCCAAGGATTGATGATCTCATGGACCAATTGTGTGGCGCGACCGTATTCTCGAAAATAGATTTACGGTCAGGCTACCATCAGATTCGTGTGAAAGCAGAGGATGTCCCAAAGACAGCGTTTCGAACACGCTACGGGCATTATGAGTACCTAGTGATGCAGTTTGGAGTGACGAATGCTCCTGTCATATTCATGGATTACATGAATAGGATTTTTCGTCCTTACTTAGATCAGTTTGTTGTCGTCTTCATTGATGATATCCTGATCTATTCTCCAAGCAAGGAAAAGCATGCTGAACATCTCAGCATTGTTCGTCAGACCTTGAAGGAGAAGCAGCTCTATGCGAAGCCAGAAAAGTGTGAATTCTGGTTGGACCAAGTGCAATTCTTAGGTTATGTAATATCATGCGAAGGAATCGCAGTGGATCCGTCAAAAGTCGAGGCTGTTTTAGAATGGAAAAGGCCAACAACGGCAACTGAAATCCGTAGCTTTGTGGGTTTAGCGGGCTACTATAGGAGATTCATTGAGGGATTTTCCAAGATAGTGGGACCCCTTACCCAGTTAACTCGGAAGGACCAAGTGTTTGTCTGGACGGAGGCTTGTGAAGGAAGTTTCCAAGAGCTGAAGAGAAGGTTGACAACCTCACCCGTGTTGATCCTACCTGATCCTAAGGAACCTTTTGAGGTTTATTGTGACACTTCACATCAGGGATTGGGTTGTGTGCTGGTGCAGAACCGAAAGGTCGTAGCATATGCTTCAAGGCAGTTGAAGATTCACAAAAGGAATTACCCGACGCATGACTTGGAGTTAGCAGCGGTAGTCTTTGCCCTGAAAATCTGGAGGCATTATTTGTATGGAGCTACTTTTAATGTTTTCAGTGACCACAAGAGTTTGAAGTACCTCTTCGACCAGAAGGAGTTGAACATACGTCAGAGGCGTTGGTTGGAGTTTTTGAAGGACTATGACTTCCAACTACAGTATCACCCTGGAAAGGCGAATGTAGTGGCGGATGCGCTGAGCAGGAAGTCAATACATGCGTCAGTAATGATGGTTAAAGAGCAAGGATTGTTGGAACAATTCCGGGATCTAAGTTTATCAGTTAAGACATTCCCGAGAAGGCTGTGTCTGAATAGGATCACCGTTTCGAACGGATTGATGGAACAAATAAAAGAAAAACAAGGGAGTGATCAGTATCTGCAGGAAGAAAGGGACTTAGTGCGACAGGGAGCACTGTCAGAATTCAGAGAGGGAACGGATGGAATTTTGAGATTCGGTGAAAGAATCTATATACCAGATGACGCCGAGTTTAGGAAGTTGATTTTAGAGGAGGCTCACAGGAGTAGGATGAGTTTACACCCAGGAGCCACGAAGATGTATCGAGATCTCAAGAAGTTATACTGGTGGTATAGAATGAAAAGGGACGTAATGGAATACGTCGCTTCTTGTCTGATATGTCAGAAGGCTAAGATTGAACACCAGAGGCCAGCAGGAATGTTAAAACCATTGGACGTCCCAGAATGGAAGTGGGACAATATTTCAATGGATTTTGTGACCAGCTTACCAAGGACTCAGAAAGGACATGAGGCTATATGGGTAATTGTGGATCGACTGACCAAGTCAGCTCACTTTTTACCTATCAACATGAAGTACCCGATGAAAAGGTTGACTCGGTTGTACATCGATGAGATTGTCAGGTTGCACGGTATACCCTCGAGTATCATTTCGGATCGTGATCCAAGGTTTACGTCAGAATCTTGGAAGGGACTAGAAAACTCGTTGGGAACAAAACTCAAATTGAGTTCTGCGTATCATCCACAAACTGACAGACAGTCAGAGAGGACAATCCAATCACTCGAAGATTTACTAAGAGCGTGCGTGATGGAAGTCACTGGGAGCTGGGACGAGTTCCTACCATTGATAGAACTCACCTACAACAACAGTTTTCATTCAAGTATAGGGATGGCACCCTATGAGGCTTTGTATGGTCGACGATGCCAAACACCTTTGTGTTGGTACCAGGATGGTGAGAGTCTGCTGTTAGGACTAGAGATCGTACAACAAACGACCGAGAAGGTGAAGATGATCCAGGAGAAAATGTGGATGGCCCAAAGTCGATAGAAAAGTTACGCTGACAAGAGACGACGACCTCTTGAGTTTGAGGAAGGCGAGCATGTGTTCTTGAGAGTTACACCAACGACTGGAATTGGTAGAGTGATAAAATCCAGAAAGCTTACTCCCAAATTCATTGGACCCTACCAAATTCTTCGTCGCGTAGGTCCGGTAGCGTACAAAATATCTTTACCTCCTTTCCTTTCCAACATCCATGATGTTTTCCATGTGTCTCAATTGAGAAAGTATATTCCTGATCCATCACATGTTATTAAACCTGATAAAGTACAATTAAAAGAGAACCTGTCTTTTGAGACTTCGTCGGTACGAATCGCGGATAAGATGATGAAGTAGCTCAGAGGTAAACAAATTCTTTTAGTCAAAGTCATCTGGAACGAGACAACCGGAGAAGCTACATGGGAAGCGGAGGACAAGATGAAATTGCAATACCCTGAGTTATTTCAAGGTGCGTAATTTCGAGGACAAAATTCTTTTTAGAGGGGTAGTATTGTAACACCATGTTTTTCCTATGTTTTCTGTAGCAGTAAATACATATTTAAATGTGTTTATTTTAGATTAAACTCAGGATGATTTTAATTAAACTAAAATCATTTTCTTGTGTTGTTATATCATATGAAGTCACGGTAAAAATTTCGGTTGAAAATTCAGACGGAAGCCAGTCTTCGTTTTCACTGCGGTACAAGTTTACTGTGCAGAAAACCAAAATTTGACCCGTGAACGAGACAATTAGTGTTTTTATTATGTTTCCTTCGACTTTGGTTATTTTGAAAATTTTCATTCAAAAATAAAATATAATATTTTTTTCGGACGAAAACGTCGGTGGAATTACGATCGGAAATGCAACCGGGTACGAAATGGAGCAGATTATGGAGCATAAAAGAAGTGAGGAAACATGATGGAAGAGGCTATGACACACTCACAATCATCACACTTTTCAAATTATAATACTATTCTAATCCAAAAAGTCATTTCTCTCTCTTCTCCATCCAATGAAGCATTAAAACACCTAGCTTGCTCAACAAGCTCTCCCCCTTACTCCCATTTGAGCGTGAGCCTTCCTCCCTCTCCCTATATATACCCCTTCATTTCACTTCATCATCTTCCTATTTCAACCTCCATTAAACCTTCATCTTCTTCTTTCTTCTAAAAGTTCAAGCTCTTAAAGCTTTAGTTTTTATTCATCTTTTCTAATTAAGTTCTTCATTAAAGTTCTTCCTTATACTAAGGGTAATGCTCTCATATGAATATTTTTGCAAGTTTCATCTTTTTATTTCTTAGTTTACTTTATGTGTTCTTTATATGCTTTAAACTTCTAAAATCTCTCTAAAATGGTAGAAAACCCCTTTTGAGTTGAAACCACTTTCTATAGTCTTGTATTAACTCATATTTTCACATACTAAGAGGTTGTGTAAAACAAAAATCTCTACCCATCTCTTCCAATGAAGGCCGAATGCTTGCATTTGTGACCTAGGAAGTTTTTGTTTCAACTTTTGGAATATGATCATCTGTTTGAGTTTCTAACTATCCCTTGATCTTGAATCTATAAATCTTGGAAATTTTGATAGCTTGTTCCTATGATGGCCGAAAAATATGAATAAGTAGGCCTAGGATACTATGTTTTAACTTTCCAAGTATTGATCATGGATTTAGAACTCTTAATACCTTGTGATTCTAAACGCAAGTTTATTGTTAAACAAAGAATATTTTCCTCATCATCCTATGATGGCCGAAACTTAGAGTTTAGGTGCTAGGGTGTTTGAGTTTTTATTTTTCCAAAATGATCATGGACTTGAGCTCCATAAGATATTTAGATGCTAAGTCTAAGAGATTGGAAAGTTTAAGGATTTCTAACTTGTTTATTCCATGTTATTAAAGCTAGTATGTATTACTTTTGTTTTTCCAAGATGATCATGGACTTGAGCTCCATAAGATATTTGGATGCTAAGTCTAAGAGATTGGAATGTTTAAGTTTCCATTGTTTTCCAAGATGATCATGGACTTGAGCTCCATAAGATATTTGGATGCTAAGTCTAAGAGATTGGAATGTTTAAGTTTCCATTGTTTTCCAAGATGATCATGGACTTGAGCTCCATAAGATATTTGGATGCTAAGTCTAAAAGATTAGAAAGTTTAAAGATTTCTAGACTATAAATCCTATGAAGGCCGAACCTAGAAGGTTATGGGCCTAGGATACTTTGTTCTTATTTATCCAAAATGATCATGGTTTGGAGCTCCTTAATACATATGGATGCTAAACCTAAGAGATTGGAAAGTTTAGCGAATGCTAGCCTATTTTACTAGTCTTGGCCGAACCTACACCTTGTGGTTTAGTGTTCTTGTTTGATTTTAACTTGTGATTTTGTGTTCATAACCTTAGACTTCCATCGTGGAGGAAACGAGGACGTTCGTGACATATCTCTTCGAGCATCTAATCTTCTTACCTTCACAGAAAGTAAGAGGGGATTGCCTAGGGATATTCAATGACTATATGCATGTGTGTATGTGTTTACTTGAGTGATTTGAATATTATTATGATATAGAGCAAATAATTGAAAGACTTGTTTACTTGTACTATTGTGATTATTACTTGAAGTTGATTATTACTTGCCTTAAAGTATTGTGAGTTGTATATATGTGATGAACACAATTAACGGTGATATTATTGTTGAGAATATATTACTATTGATTGAAGTTTGAGAAGCCGAACTTGAGTCTGTGCACAATGATTATAAGGATTAAAAGCCTTAATAAGCCTTGAATAGAACTTTGAAAGTATTGGTTTCATTTATAAAAGTTCATTGTTTAAAAACGCTTACTTGAAGAAAATGAGATTCTAGTTTTGAAAAGAAACGTTGAAGTGTTTTTTTTAAGTCAATAGAAACTACCTTTTTATGATCCAAAGTTTGTACGAGAGAAAACCTTTTTCAAACTATGTGTTTTATGAAGGAAAAACCCCTTTGAAAATATTTGACCTTATTCCATCAAGGATTTCAAAAGCAAACGAATTTCGAAATTGTTTTATAAAGGAATTTGTAAAGGAAAATATTTTCTCCTAAATGATTTAGAAACATTTCGGTTACTTGGATAAGTGATCGAGGTTTTGTTTTGGTTTCTGATTTTCACTGAGCGAAAAGTAAGCACATGTGAAAGAGAATACTAGTTCGCGAGACGTCGCCTCTAGCATTCAGTTTATGCACGTGATCTGGGATCCGTGTCAAGAATTATGCACCAAGGGTTCTAATCGTGATATTATGGGCTAGGACTCCTAATTCTGGATTTGAGGACTGTGTGTCCTAATTTCGTTGTATGGGCTAGGAGTCCTTATTATGTTGAAATAAAACATGGATAAAATCATAATTGTTTCTACGACCACAACCTTGGACTGCGACATCGGTCTAAGGTGTTGTGATTGAGCACTCGGACTGTGTGTCCTGTGTTATTGATTTTCAAGTAATGAAAATTGTGAATAGTCGTTAGCTTTGGGCTTCGACAACGGAAAATAGTGAACACAAAGAAAAGTCTCGATAATGAAAAGTCTTTTATTCATATGCATTTCCCCTTAGTAGACGTGCTTGAGTTATCCGAATACCCGCTTAAGATGTGGTATTCGATGAGGTATATATCCGAATGGCCGTAATAAGGGATTCGTGATGATGTTTATTCAGGTGCATGAGGTGAGGGAGACAACTTGACCAATGTGGCGTATGAGCCCGAGCAACTCTTTCTTTCTTAATGATAAAACGGTGATGGTATCTCATGAGATTAAGTTTAGAGCCTGATGATTGAAGCGTCATGCATTATCTTTATAAAATTGATTGATTCGGGTATGAGACCCACTGAAATAATATTTGTTGTTTACCTATGAGAATGTTTAAAATGTTAATATGCCAAGGTGTTGTATGTATCATGTGTATGGTTGTTGTGCGATATATCCGTTGTCGGTATCTCACTCTTTCATTTCTACTTGTTATTCTCTCTTCCTTTTTGATATCGCCGTACGTATATGAGTTCAGATGGATCCCAATATCCCACTTGTACAGACACTGTCGAAGACTGAGGTCTGCAACGACGCAAGGAATGCCGGGGCATGGCTGATACATCCAGGGGCGACATCTGCCACATACCACGGAGCAATCACCACAACCGATTTAAATGCTGACTGAGACTCAATCCGTAGGAGCCATACCGTGGAGACTAGGAGGGTAGCTCCGCCTCCGCCTTCGCCTTGGTATTACCTTCACACGCTACGAGCTAACGGACTGCTACATGAGCCACTACCTCTAGAGGTAGAGCCGACAGCATTGATTGAGGAGGATCCCGAGGAGGACCCTGAGGAAGACTTCTATGAGGTCATGGAGGAGGATGAGCCGGAGGATCACGTTATGGATCATGACGACGACGATGATTCCGTAGATGAGGGCGGCGACTTCATAGATCCATTACCTAATGTCTCGTTTCGTGGGATCATTTGTGGAGACCCTGCTTGCAGCCAGTGTTAGTAACCAGTTCGGAGCATTTTGTGGATAGTCTTCCGTCATCTGACTTTTAGAGTTACCTTTTTGGATGTGGATCCGGACCCATTTTCCCTGTGTCTTTACTTACTCTCTTTTAAGTTGTAACTTCTAGATGTCTAATTCTATTGCTATGGCCGTTGATAAGGCCCTATCTTATGTACTGGAACTTGGCTCTCATTGGGACATATTATATATATATATATATATATATATATATATATATATATATATATATATGTTGTCTTCAATTCATGTTTTTAGTGTTCATCACCTTTATCTTGTTTCATCTTTTAAAAAAAAATAACTATTGTTTTTAGTGTACTCATCCATCGAGAAAATGATACTTTCCGAAAGTAACCAGCATTGTAAATCAGAAATATTTCCGCAATTGTGTAACCATGTGATGCCAGGTTTAGGGTGTCACATTAGTGGTATCAGAGTGAGTCGAGTCTTTTGGGAATGTTTGGGTTTAGGTCTATTGTGTCGATGTTGTGTATTCTCTGATCGAGTTTTGTTTGAATTACTTCTAAGAAGTAATGTGTGTTATCCGACGAGTTGCCTTTTATTTTCTGGTTACCATCTCACTGATTGTGCTTTACAGGTCAGTATGGAACCAGGAGGAGCGCAAGGACGTGGCGGTCGTGGCCGAGGCAATGGCGGGATGGACTTCACTGCCCAAGCTTTGGATGACGTTGCTGCTGCCATAGCTTTCCAGACTACCAACGCGGCTACCCAGAATCAACACGAGCAGCAAAGAGCTGAACATGCTGCAGAGGGGAAGAATCTGAATGCCTTCTGACGCTAGAATTTGTCGCAGTTTGACGGGGACGTAGACCCAACTAAAGCCGATCTTTGGATCCAAGAGGTGGAAAAGATCTTTGAGCTGGTGCACACCCTAGAGGAAGCAAAGGTGCCTTACGCAACATTCCAACTGATTGGAGATGCGGAATACTGGTGGAATGGCACCAGACAACTGCTAGTAGCTGAGCATCAGGCAATCACCTGGGGAGTATTTCGGCACAAATTTCTGGACAAATATTTTCCCCAGAGTGCTCGGATAGAGAAAGAGCAGGAATTCCTGAGGCTGAGTCAGCAGGACAAGACGGTGGGGGAATATGTGGCAAGGTTTGTGTCCCTTGCCAAATACTTCCGCTTTTTCCAAAACAACCCCGACGAGGAGTGGAAGTGCGAGAAGTTCAAAGCCGGTCTGCGCTTCGAGATCAAGGAATCTGTGATGCCCTTGGAAATCAGGAATTTCCAAGCCCTGGTAGAGAAATGTCGAAAGGTAGAACTGATGCTCAAGGGATGAGATAGCAGGGGAAATGTTGGAGGACCCATTCATCCCAAGAGTCAATATCAGGGACATAACCAAAATTGGAAGCAGAACCAGAGGAAGCCATATTATAAATCACCCAGTAACAACCAGAAAAAACAGCAACAACATCGTTCCGGTACTTCAGGAACGGGAAGTGGAGGCCAGAGAAACAATAATCAAGGCCAAGAAAGGAAGTGTTACCGGTGTGGGGATCCCAGTCATCTAGCTAAAACGTGCCCAAAGAAATAGATGAAGTGCTTTAACTACGATCGTATGGGGCACATAGCCAGGGACTGCAGAGCACCGAAAAGAGAACCAGCTATCAATCATGCCAAAGCAGGCAAGCCGACTACTAAAGGGCGAGTGTATATGATGAGTGGAGCTGAAGCATCGAATTCCACCGATCTGGTGCAGGGTAAGTGTGACTTAGCCGGTAATCTTTTAACTGTACTTTTCGATTCAGGTGCAACTCATTGTTTTATCTCGATGGATCGTGTGAAACTTCTAGACTTGCCTATTTCTTCTTTACCATATAACTTGATTGTTTCTACCCCAACTGCTGAGCCAGTAACTGTTAATTCTGTTTGCTTAAATTGTCCTATCATTGTTCAGGATAGGCACTTTCTTGTAGACTTAATCTGTTTGCCTTTAATACAACTAGACGTAATTTTAGTCATGGATTGGTTATCTTCCAACCATATCCTGATAGACTGTGCTCAAAGAACCTTAGTCTTTAGGGATGAGATTTATGGATTATTATCTGCTAGTCAAGTAAGAGCTTCTTTGAAAGAGGGAGCTCAAGGTTATATGCTGCTGTTTTCCTCAGATATTAAGAGTGAGTTAGACCTAGAGTCTGTACCTGTCATCCATGAGTTTCTGGAAGTTTTTCCTGAGGATGTACCTAGTCTACCGCCTATTCAAGATATCGAGTTTGCGATTGATCTGGTTCCAGGAACTGGACCGATATCCATGGCACCGTATCGCATGTCATCATCGGATTTAGAAACCCTGAAGGAACAACTTGAAGAGTTGATGAGAAAGGAATTCATCCGACCCAGTGTATCGCCGTGGGGATCTCCAGTTCTGTTAGTAAAGAAGAAGGATGGGACTTCTCGACTCTGTAGATTTTCGGCAATTGAACAAGGTTACGATCAAGAACAGATATCCGCTCCCAAGGATTGATGATCTCATGGACCAGTTGCGTGGCGCGACCGTATTCTCGAAAATAGATTTACGGTCAGGCTATCATCAGATTCGTGTGAAAGCAGAGGATGTCCCAAAGACAGCGTTTCGAACACGCTACGGGCATTATGAGTACCTAGTGATGCCGTTTGGAGTGAGGAATGCTCCTGCCATATTCATGGATTACATTAATAGGATTTTATGTCCTTACTTAGATCAGTTTGTTGTTGTCTTCGTTGATGATGTCCTGATCTATTCTCCAAGCAAGGAAAAGCATGCTGAACATAGGAATATGTGAAAACTCATTATATAAAAATAGGAAGTAAAAGCACGGTTTAAAAATTAATTCTTATAAGAAAAAAATGTTTTGAAAGCAATATATAAGAAAGGATTAAAAAACAAGTTTGTTAAAAAGAGTTTTCAAAATGGAGTATAAAAACAAGTTTTAAAAATCACTTCTGCAAAAGCTAGTTTGTACTAAACGTTTTTGAAAATAGTATATAGGAAGGGTTTAAAAAATACTTTTCAGAAACTATTTTTTATATAAAAGATTGTATAATAGAATATAGAAAGAGTTAAAAAAGTACTTTTTAAAATTATTTTATTGAAAAATGTTTTGAAATAGTATCTAAAAATAGTTTCAAAAATACAATTCATAATAGGAAGTAGTTTTAGAAATAGGATATAAAAATGAGGTTGAAGACATACTTTTGAAAAAATTAGTTTATAGAAAAAAGGTTTGAAAATATGATATAATAACAAAGTTTTTATAATTTTTTTTTGTTGAAAATAGGATATAAAAGGCTGTATATTTTTTGTTCTTTATCTTTCTTTTAGGTTTCGATTTGGTCCATCTTTTAATTTTATGTTCTGATTTGGTCCATTGTGTTGTTAACATTACACCAAGTTGGTCCTTTCTATTAGATTTATGAAACACCCCCCTTGGGCATTACTATGTAACACTTGCGGAATTAAATAAAAAAGGAAATTTGCTGGTTGTTTTCGGAAAGTTTATTCAATATAAGTCAGAAAACTAGGGTATAAAATTTTTCTCAAGGATGACTTTGAAAAAGAGGATGCACACATCAAAGTAATATGAAATCATTTTGTACCTGACAACGCATAAAGGCTGAGTTTATGCCTCACCAAACCATCGGAACGTACAAGCTTTTCTAAAACTGTTTCATTAATCGAAACTTAACTCAACACTGTACAAAGGTTTTCCAACACTCATAACCAAAAATTACAAAAAAAAACCCAAAGAGAACCTAAGCTGGTCACTCTAACAAATATTTATTGGAGAGACCCCCGTGGCCATCCCACAATCAAATACCCCCTTCAAGCATCTAAATCTAAGTCTTCGAGCTACCTAGGAAACTCCTCTGCACCATCTGTACTAGATTACCAAGGTACAACAGCAAAACCAGAAGAAACCTGATATATTTGTAAGGGTGAGACACCAATATATGGATTTAAGCCCAAAAACTGCATGTGTAATCCAGGCATCACATGAGTATATAAAATATAAATCAAATATTTTTATCAAGAGAATAAACAAGTATTATATCAATGGGTTTCATACCCGCACAATCAGCTTTTATAAAAGTATGCATGACCCTTCAATATTCAGGCTCTAAACTTAATCTCATGAAATCCTATCATCTTTCTATGAGTTGATCAAACTCAATTGCTGTGACACCTTATTCCCAAGGTATCACATTTAAGTAGCATGTTGCAAAAATCAAACTTAATAAAGATACTAATTCGCTGGTTTCCTTCGGCAAACAAACTTCGTTTTCTAATTCCTTAAACTTCTCAAAAACAGTGATAAAATTTTTTTCCTTTTTCTTTTTACTGTACACACACTCAAACACCAATAAAATAATGTACACCACTATATGTATTACATATGCATCAATGTTTTAGAAAAGACCTTTTTCTTACCAGGTCAACATCTACTGTCACACATATTTTACATCTACTGAAATATCATAACTATGTCATAGTGGGAGTCTGAAAAAAACACTACTCAAAAGATGGCTCTCAGTAACCACTAAGTCAGACTAACCTAAAATCCCACTCTACCCAAAAACTACATCCTAAGCTGGTCTCCACTACCAAAATCCATTGGAGAGTCCAGTATAAACCCCCCACCACCAGGAGGTGTATCTGGAGAGGATACAGCAGCCCCCCTCTCCAACAGCTGGAAACACTCCATCATCTAAAGGAATATAGTCTGGATCAACCATCGGATCCTCCTCAAGGTCCTCCTTCATCTCCACCTGTACATCCTCTGGAATCAATACTATAGGTGCAGGAGGTGACTCTGGTGCTACCTGCTGTAACGGATGAACGAAAGGAGGAGGTTGGTGCTCCAAGTTCCCGTGTTGTACCAGATATCGTAGGATCATCCAAATGGGCGGTAGTGAAACTTCAAGCGTCTCCTTACTATGAATCAACTGCTGTGGTCCATCTGCTACAATACCTCGGAGTGTTCTCATAGGACCTATGTAAGTGGCACTCCGAACCCATGGGTTAATCACCCAAGCGTTCCCATGATCAACATTGTCAAACATCAGAGCTCGCACCCCTGAGTAGTTCAAATCCGCTGCGCCTGAATCCACCTGAACGCAGATATATACATAGATTCCACATAGTAGAGGAAACAACAAACAAATGTGCAAGGGTGAGTTACCAGTATACGAGTCTTGATAAGACAACCCCATGCACGACACACAAATAGCATATACCATATATCCACAGCATACAAAAACTATTCAAAATAGTAGAATAATTTAATTCAAAGGGTTTCATACCCGACATTTATCGTCATTTTATAAAAATGCATGACACTTCAATATTCAGGCTCTATTTTAATAACTAATCTCTGGAGATCCCACAACTTTCAGTTTCGTTTTGAGCTGATCAAGCTCTGCACATGGCCCATTGTAAAAAGAAAATAAAACAATGTCCAAGAGAACACATAACACACAGGTCACACATAGTTACACCAAGGTTATTGTTCAAAAATGTAACTCATTGGCTCACACAGAATCCCAATGGTCACTGCGAACAATGGAGTTTATTGTCCATAACATATTGCATCACTCCGAATCACAATATTTATCGCATAAAATTTGACACACAGTCCAGTAAAGATACATTGGCTCACACAGAATCCCAATGATCAAATGGAAACATGGTCCATAACAGATACATTGATCCACTAAGGACTCAATGATCATAACACATGACGCATCTGCCAGCTATGTATGAGAAAAACTTTTATTCTCGTTTCTTTTTCTTTGTCGTAATAATCTTTCCTTGTCGAAGCACAAAGCTAACGACCATGCTTAATTTCTTATTAAGCCTTTCCACTTAAACAAACATAGGACATACAGTCCAAATGTTTTAAAACTTAACATAGGACACACAGTCCGAGTGCTCAATCGCAAAGCCCTAAACCGATGCACCAGTCTTAGGCTCATGGATATGGAACTCACGTTTTCCACATCAGCTTAGGACACACCAGTCCACAAAATCATTGCAGGAGACTCGGTCCAATGACACAGATCCATGATCTACGTGTCCACATAACACTAGAACCCCGACGTCTCGGTTCCTAGGCTCATTTATCCTCTTGTAAAACATTTCGCTCAGTGAAAAGCAAAAGCTCTGAAAACTTATCCAAGTTTAACGGAATAATTTCACTGAATAAAATTCTCTTACAGAAATCCTTTTTCTGGTTAAAACGTTGATAAAACCTGAAAATCATTGATAAATTCTTTTATTTTCCGATTATTTCATTTCTGAAAATAATTCTCAATAAAAGTCAACTTTTAAAAAGTATTCAATAAATAAATCCATAATAATAAAATATATATATATTTAATCTTTTTCAAAAAATTTAATAAAATTCTTTTTATAACTTAAATAACTTTTGTCAGAAGTAATTGTTCTGGCTGCTATATAACGTTATTTTCGGAACTTAATCACTTTAAATGACATTTTATAATAAAATTGAATTTATTTTGGAAAAATTAGAGCCTGTGAGAAATTTCACAGTTTCGCCCTTATTGTCACCTATTGACACATTAACCACAAAATATTATTAAAATAATAATTTTTTTCCACTTTTTCTCAAAATTACACAAAGTAATCACTCTGATTAATTATCCAAGCTTATTAAGCTTTTATCGTCAAATAAATTTTTAAACACTGTCCAATGTCAGGTTACTCAATCCAACACTCAACAGCAGATAAATTTCAATCACAGAATAGCATGACATATATCACTTCATGACATGCATCACAATTATAATATAACCAAATAATTATAATCATGTAAATCCACATATCACATAACCTCAATTACTCAGGTAAGTATCAAATCAATCCAGTAATTAACAGTAAACAATGTAATATCCTAAAATATTTCTACAGAAAATTAACAAATGACTCCAACAATAGGCATGTGATTATCTTAAACTCCTCGGGCATACTCCCTTTACCTTTTGAAGATTCGAACTAGCATATTCAAGTAATCTCCCTATCCCAATCCGATTCTCCTTCGTCAGCTTAAGTCAAACTAACTTGAACGATTCCTTCAAACGAATTGCAACCAAAATAAATCAAATCAAACAACAACATACTTAGATCATGAAGGTTAGGTTTCGGCCTCTTTAAACTTTCAAGGTTAAGAAAGTTGAAAATTTTTTAACTTACGGATTTATGATCCATAAGTAACTTAAACATGATTAAGTCCTTAATCTAAGATCATGAACAAAGAACATGGAATGAAACTCATCTAGTTCCAAGAACCAGGGTTTCAGTTTTTCTCAAGATAATAGGCTAGAGGTTTTAAAATTTTCTCAACTCTTGTATTTAAATCAACATACAAAACCTAGAGTTGGATTCAAGTGTTACAAGACAACATTGGAATCAAAAATCCATCCAATATTCATAGCTAGGGTTTCGGCCGTTATGAAAAAAATAGGTTAGGGTTTGATTTTTGATCTTCTACTTACTTACATACAAGAACTATCAAGGTACCTAAGAGATTGAATCATGAATCAAGACATGAAAATGAAACAAAACCCTTGAACTCCACTTTTTCATGGATTCGGCCCAGCTCATAAAATTCGAAAGGAAATTTCTCGTGATCATATTCTTCTAGATGATGAAAATAGAGATGATTATGAGATCATAGCAATTGGTTTCATGTCAAAAGGATTTTTCTAGAATTAGTTGTGGATTTTTGAAGTTAGCTTCATGAACTTTGAATGAAATGAAGAACTTGATGAACACAAGCATAAATCCAAAAAAGTTGTGAAGAGAAAAGCTATAAATGACAAGATGAAGAGTTGTTACCGCTTAATGATCAAAGAAAAGGATGATCTTGATGATGTTCTTCACAAAATTCCCATGGTGTACTTATGAGTTCTAAGGCAAAAGTATGAGTTTTAGTGAGAAAGATGTCATGAAATGAAAGAATGAAATTGCCTAAGTGTGTTATGATGAAGGAGCCATGGGTTTGAGGGGTAATTTGGTCAAAAATTACAATGGCATGGCTTGCAAAATTCATGGAAAGTTAGGGGTAAAATCGTCCTTTCCATGAAAAATATCCTATTGTCATAAATGCGCCATTATGACTCGGATATGATCATCATAAATTCCCGTCACATCAGTCACCTCAACTCCGTTGCTGACTCCCTGATTCGTCTGACGCAGGTTTTCCTAGAGATATCTCGATGTTTTCGCCCGCAGCAAATATAATATTTTAATTTTACGCTAAATTTTTCAAAACTTCCAGTATCGTAGCAAATGCGATAAAAACATTTTTCATCTTGTTCACGAATTAAAATTAGGTTTTTTGAGCAGTAAACTTTTACTGTCAGTGAAAACGCAGACCGGGTTCCGTCTGAATTTTCAACCCAAAATTTCATCGTAACCCTAAGATATAAAACATGATGTGAAAATAATAGTGGTTTACCCAAAATCATTTTGATTCTCGGATAAAAATATATGTATTTATATATTTATTACTGATATTTGAAGGTAGCGAAAAATCGGGGTGTTACAATTGCCATAATATGGCATACGTGGTTAATTTTCCATAGTACACTGTCCAATACAGGATGCAGTGATCAATCTTATGGATTTTCATAGCACACTATCCAATGTAGGATGCAGTGATCGATCTTATGAATTCATTGTCCATCAAGGCACAATGTTACCACGTGATGTGAATACCCCGTCCATCAAGGCATCACTCTTAACAATGATTGGCACGTCTGCCGAAATGCATGAAAACCAATTATTCTCAACGTTTTCTTTGTGTTCAATCTTTTCTTGTCGAAGAAACTATTCATAAATTGCATTATTTGAAATATCCAACATCAACACGGGACACGCAGTCCGAGTGCTCAATCACAATGCCTTAGACTGATGCACCAGTCTTGGGCTTGTGGTCATAGATAACATCATTCGTCTTTGATAAGCCTCTGGCTCATCTAGTTTTATGGCTAGTATGACCAGGGTTTTGTGCAAATTATATCCTATTTTCACCCAAATTAGATTAGATTGTCCTCAAGCAAGGTTTTGAGTCTCTAAAGTAGTTTTAGGTTAATTTAGCCAGTTTTGAGTCAAATAAAGCACTTAGGGCTATTTTGTTGTTTTCAGGTTAAGTAGAAGTTGAGGGAATAAAGAAATAGGGGATTCGCCTGGCGAGAGTTTCTTCGCCCCGCGAACCTGAAGTCCAGCCTGTGCAGAATTATCATCTTCTCTGGCTCGCCCCGCAAAAAGAACCTCGCCTCGCGACCCTGAAGGATGACTGTTCCAGAAATATGCAAGCTCTCAGGGTCGCCTCGCGAATAACTTCTTCGCCTCGTGATCATGGAAGTCAGAAAGCATCACGGTTGGCCCCTGATGTTCATAACGGGCGTAATAAGAAGACTCTTCAGTTCTTCGCCCCACGAGCCGTTGTTCGCCTCGAGAGAATACCAAAGGTTGCTGACTCTTCACAATATTCACCTCGCGAATTAGGGCTCGCCTCGCGAGTGGGCTGAATTTCTGAATAATTATAAAAGGCTGTTCTGGACAGATTGGGAGGACTTTTGCTTCTCCACTGTTTTGTTTTACATATTTTTCTGTGTGTATTTCGTTTTCATGGGGAACTAAATTTCATAGATTAATCTGCTGCAATTGATTTCCACCGTACTTGAGGTTTTGTAATCCCTGTTTTGTATGCGTTTCCCTTTTCAATGCCATGTTATACATTTCTGTTTGTTTAATTCAGGAGTGTATAGTGTTGTGTTGATTTATTTCAGTGATGCTATGTTCCTATACTTAATCTCGTTTGTTTAATTCGCGTGTGTTCATTCATGTTCGTTTAGTTCATGAGGGCTTAACCCCGTTTGTTTAATTTGGGAATAGGAACATGTATCCGTAGTAGCGATTTCATTTGTTAATTGTTTCTACAACTGAAAGGGGATTAGAATCTGCTTAGGGCTTGGGATTACATGAACCGATGATAGTTGTGAAATCAAGAACAGTAGATTAATCGTTTTTAGCTATTTGATAACCTCTTTGAACTGCCATGTTTTATTGCTCTGTTATTACTTTGTTTTCTTATTTGCATCCCAATCCAACCCCCCCCCCCCCCCCCCAAAAAAAAAAACTGATTTTTGTGAAAAATAACACTTTAAGAGTCCTTGTGAGACGACATCCGGGTTGTCGCCCGAAACTACAATTTTAAAACCCGCTCGTTCTTTTTAGCACGTGCGCGACAGCGCGACCAGTCTTTAACATTGCTGTCTCACATTGTGAGTAGGACATCCAGTCCATAACATCGGGACACGGATCAAAGATCTACGTGTAATTATAGAACGCTAGAAGCGACGTCTCGCAAACTAGATTCATCTTTCAAAGTGTTCTTACTTTTTGTTCAGTGAAACACAAATACAAAAAGGAAACCTCGGCAACTTATCCAAGTTACCGGGAAATTTTCGAAAACATTTGCTATAAAAATTTTCATTAGAAAACCATTTATAATCATTTTAAGAATTCTACTTTCTCTTGAAATCCCTTTTTTTTTTTTCCAAAACAACTTTAGAACTTCATCCAATCCATTTCTTAAATTCATTTCTAAATAAAGTCAAATATTTTTCAAAGGTTTTTCTTCCATAAAACACATATTTTCTAAATGGCTTTCTATTGTACAAAATATTTATTCATAAGAAAATGGCTTTCCTTTGGCTTGAAAATATTTTAACAAATGTTCTAAGTATTCCCATCTTTCAAATAATTTTATTACTTGGATACTTACTTTCCAAACCACATTCTTAAATCAAATAAATTTCCAAATAAACACCTTTGTTTTCAGGGTTCTCTTTAAAGCTTATCAAGGCTTTTAATCTCATAATTAATTGAGCACCGACGAATGTCAGGCTTCTCAGACATCAATCAACAATAGTATATTATTCACATCAACAATATAACAAATAAAATAGTTCATGCCATATATTCGAGTTTACAGTTCATCATCAGACAAGTCATCAAGTTCAGACACTTTAGCACAGACAGTTCAATCATATAAACATTTCAAATAATCACAACAGACTTAAGACACCTCCCAGATCACCTAGTAACACATATAGCTATTGGGGGGAAATCCCTTAGGTAAGCTCCCCTTACCTAATTCCAAAGCAAATAAAGTCTTTCGTTCTTCGTTGAGTGCTACGATCATCCTCGATTCACTTTGAGACGGAAGTCCCTTGAAGGTTCCAACACATAGCACAAGTTAAAAATCAACCAAGAACACTAAACTCTTAAAGTCTAGGTTCTGCCAAGTCTAGATGTTAGGGTTTGAGGTTTTCAAAAATTATATAACTCATGGATTAATGATCCTTAAGTGTTAGAGATTCATAATCAATGATATTTTTTCAAAGATTGAAAAAAAACAAATCTCTCTAAGTCCAACACTTGGAGTTTTGACCTTCACTCACAAAATAGGCTAGAAATTTTCAAACTTTCCAAGCTTTTAGATTTAACCACAAAAGGTACAAAAGAGCTCAAATCAATGATCATTTTTCTTTGAAAATCAAAACAAAACTTCCTTGCTCCAAGAACACCTAGGTTCGGCCTCTCTAGGATAAATAGGATAGAGAGTTTTGTTTGATACAAGATCTTAGATTATGAAAGTAGAGGTCATTAGAAGTTCATAGAAAGTGGTTTCAACTCAAACGGATTTTTCTACAATTTTCTAGAGATTTTAGAAGTTAAAAGAGCTTTAAGAACATTTTAAGAAAACATAGAGTAAACTCATGAAATAAAATCAAGAACTTAAAAAATAAGCGTATAGGAGTGTTACCCTTGAAGCTAGGAAGAAAAACTTGTGAAGGCTTGAAGCTTGAAAATGTGTAAAAATGGTAGCTTTTTGAGTTAGAACTTGAAGTAGAAGACGAAGAAGAAGAAAATGAAAGTGGAGTGATGAAGTGTGTATATATATATACTGAGGGAGAGAGTGGGGCATGGAGAGAGGGAGTGAGAGAAACTTGGGCTCCAAGTTGGCTTAAGGAGTGTTTGGTTGGAGGATGTGAGAGAAAAAAAGAGCTTTGGAATATAATATAGTATAATTTTGAAAAGTATAATGATAATACTTTTTGATGTGACTTGATCCATCCATCAAGTAGTCATCCATGTCCCCTCAAGTCACTTTATCTCCTTTTTGTGCTCCCTACTCTGCTCCATTGCGTATGCGGTTGCACTTTCGATAATATTTCACCGGGAATAAATATTATATTTTGGTTCCAAACAAGAATTTTTGAAAATTTCCAAGAGTATACCCAACATCACAAAAACACTAACCGTTTCATTCACGGTTCAAATTAGGTTTTATGCTCAGTAAACTTTTACTGTTAGTGAAAACGCAGACCGACTTACGTCTGAATTTTCAACCAAAAATTTTATCGTGACTTTCTACATTGAGGTAGAACAAGACAATAATTTTAGTTTATCTAAAATCATTCTCTGGATTTTATTAAAAATTAACACATATAAACATGGATTTACTGTTATAGATAAACAGGAAAATCGGGGTATTACAATTTACACTAACGCTTTTAGGTTTCTGACGTACATCAGTGGAAACCATCCCATCATCGGAATCTGGGTTTTAGATAGAGAAATTGTTCTCCTTCTCTCCTTCTCTCGTTCTCTCTCTTCTTCCTTTTTTTCCCTTTTCCCTCCTTCTTTGATCGAGCACCAAGCATCTCTGTTTGGTGGCCTTGATGTTTGCAAGCTTTGAAGCTAGAACCCGAAGAAGTGATAAATTGAATTGTTAGGGATTGGATTGAATGGAACATAGAGAAGAGAGAGACATTGAATTCCGATGAAGGAAAAGGAGAAAGAGGAGGAGGAGGAGGAGGAAAAAGAAGAAGGGGAAGAGGATGGGTAGGAGGAGGAGGATAGAAGAACGATTTTTCTGTCTAAAACCTAGATTCCGATGAGGGGCATTTTCCTGCGATGTATGGCGGAAACCTAACGCCGCTAGAGCAAATTTAATGGAAACTGTAACACCCTAGTTTTTACACGCATGATTAATTATTTTATTTGGATGCTTATGTTTATTTTGTTATGTGGTTTAGTTTGAGTAATTAACTTACTCTCTTCAAATTATTTTATTGGGTGCGTTAGCACTGACTTATTTCAGTGAATGCACGCTTACTAGACAATAATTTACGTTATTGTCACTATTATTACCAATACAGAAAAATGTTTTAAATAATATGATTAAGAGAAAAGTATTTCCATATTTTCATTCTATTTAATTTTAGATTTGAAAATAAACTGGTTTGACATTGATCGGAGATTAAATGTTGGACCGTGGATTTTCTTAGTTGATCAGTTCAACTATTAATATTTACTCTAATTTGAATTTCGAAATCATATATTTATCAATCTTTATTTTCAGATTCCAAAAAGTAAAAACATGTTTATTTTCGGCTTAATATTTATCATTCATAGTGTACCCACTAATACAAAACTAAATTTTATCTCTCCTCTCTCCCTTAATGATCCGTAAACCCACCCCTCCCCCTCACTTTCTCTTTTCTTCTCTACTTTCTTCTTCTTTCTCTTCTTTCCTTTTCTTCTTCTTTCTCCATCCAACCTCACCCCCTTCCTTCACTTCCAGCCGTCGCCTAAGCTCGTCCGGCCACCATCACGACCACGCGACCAGCTGCTCCTCACCGTCGTGGTGCACGTCATCGTGAGCACGTTGTTGCGGTCCTTTAGTCGCAACCCAGCTCGTCCCGCATGCGTCTTGGCCGCTGCTCCGTCATTAGATGCCATCAACCACCGCTTGGCCGCCGATCGTAGTGGAGAGGATATCCACACATCAATAGCTGGCCCGTCACTACGACTTTCATTCTCCACCGTGAACTAGTTGCTGCAGAGAGCGCTGCTGTTGTGTCCTCACCGGAGCCATCGTTGTTGCCGCCGCTCACCACCTCCAGCCACCATGTCATCTCTTTTTCTTTCTTGGGTAAGTGTTTTACCCTCTAATCTCTTCTAGATTGAAAATCCCCAAATCTGATTTTGAAACCCTAACCCTAGCTCCTTGATTTCATGTTGTAATATGAAATTAAACTATGTTTTTATGCAATTGGGACTATAAATTAGTGTTTTACTAAACTAATTTTATTATCCTTTAATCAAATGAGTTTTCCCCAAATTGTGTTTGGGAACCCTAAACCCCAATTTGATTTTATTTGAAATCGATTGTGTTTCTATAAAATTAACTATGTTTTATTCAAATTAGGACCTTTAATTTGAGATTTCTAAGTTCAATTTCATGTTTCTCAAACCAAATCAAATGTTCCCCAATTTTAATTATGGATCCTTTTTACCCAAATCGATATTATTGAGAAATCGAATCTATTTACTGAATTAAATGTATGGTTTCTTTTGATTATATGTTTTGAGGATGAAAAATTGAATTGGTGAATTTGTTTGTTGTTATCATGCTTGGTTTGTGTCTCCGTGGTGTTGAACACGGCTATGCTTGCTTGATGGAGTAGATAGTTACACTCTTGGAGCTAACGTGAGCATTAAGACGAGGATCCTTTACTTGTCTTCAAAGGTAAGGGTAGTTTGCCTTGGGATATTCAATAACTATATGCATGTGTGTATGTGTTTAATTGAGTGTGGTGAATATTATCGTGATATTGAGCCAATACTTGAATAACTTGTTTACTTGAACTATTGTGGATATTACTTGGAGTCGAACATTACTTGCTTTAAAAGTGTTATGAATTATATATATGTGATGAACTGTCATTAACTGTAATATTATTATTGTTGTGAATATATTACTGTTGATTGAAGTTTGTGAAGCCGGACTTGAGTCTGTGCCCAATGACTATAAGGATTAAAAGACTTAATAAGCCTTGAATAGAACTTTGAAAGTTTTGGGCTCAATTATAAAAGTTCCGTGTTTAAAGTGCTTACCTCAGAAGAATAAGATCTTTGTTTTTAGAAAAATGTTGAAGTGATTTTGAGTTGAAGGAAACTACATTTTTATGATCAAAAGTTTTGTACGAGAGAAAATCTTTTCGAACGGTGTGTTTTATGAAGGAAAGACCCTTTGAAAATATTTGACTTTATTCCATCACGGATTTCAAAAACAAACGAATTTCCAAATGTTTTATAAAAGACTTTGTAAAGGAAAAGATTTTATACTAAATGATTTAGAAAAGTTCCGGTTACTTGGATAAGTGGCCGAGGTTTTGTTTTGGTTTTTGATTTTCACTGAGTGAAAAGTAAGCACGTGTGAAAGAGAATACTAGTTCGTGCGATGTCGCCTCTAGTATTCAGTTGTATGCACGTGATCTGGGATCCGTGTCAAGAATTATGGACCAAGGGTCCCAATCGTGATATTGTGGGCTAGGAGTCCTGATTTTGGAATTGAGGACTGTGTGTCCTAATTTCGTTGTTATGGACTAGGAGTCCTTATCATGTTGAAATAAAACATGGACAAAATTATAATTGTTTCTACGACCACAACCTCGGACTGCGGTATCGGTCTAAGGTGTTGTGATTGAGCACTCAGACTGCGTGTCCTGTGTTATTGATTTCCAAGTAATGAAAATTGTGAATAGTCATTAGCTTTGGGCTTCGACAACGGAAAAGAGTGAACACAAAGAAAAGTCTTGATAACGAAAAGTCTTTGATTCATATGCATTTCCCCTTAGCAGACGTTCTTGAGTTATCCGAATACCCACTTAAGATGTGGTATTCGATGAGGTATACATCCGAATGGCCGTTATAAGGGATTCGTGATGATGTTGATCCGGGTGCATGAGGTGACGGAGATAACTTGCCAAACGGGGCGTATGAGCCTGATCAGCTCTTTCTTTCTTATTGATAAAACGGTGTTGGTATCTCATGAGATTAAGTTTAGAGCCTAATTATTGAAGTGTCATGCATTCTCTTTATAAAACTGATTGCTCGGGTATGAGACCCACTGATATAACGCTTGTCATTTTATCTCTAAATAATAATTAAATGTTAATGTGCTGAGGTGATGTATGTATCGTGTATATGGTTGTTGTGTGATATATCCATTTGTCGGTATCTCACCCTTACAGATATATCAGGTTTCTTCTGGTTCGATATTGTACCCTGGGTACTTTAGTACAGATGGTGCAGAGGAGTCTTCCTAAGTCACTAAGAGACTTAGATCTGGTTGTTTGATGAAGTATTTGATTGTGGAATGATCACGTGAGTTTTCCTCATGAATAACTTTTAGAACGACCAACTTAGGGTTTGAGACTTAGATTTTTGATAAGTATGTATGAGTGTGGCTCAGAGAGTCTCTATTTTAAAATGGAATGTTTATGGCTCGGAGAGCATCTCTTTTGAATGAAAACCTAAGCTTTTTCCTTTTGGTCATGTATAGCTTATTGATATAACTATTTTTAGCATATTACTGCCTGGTTGTATTTGGTGTAACTGGAATTCTGGAATGAAAATGTAATTATTTTAGCAGGTGTTCTTTTACCTGGGATGTCCGAATTACAGAGGAGACTCTGTCGAAATTTTCGTAAAAATACTAACTTTTATTCAAGTATATCTTTAAATTAAATAGGCTTGCCAGGCTAGGATAGTAAACCTGTGTGTCGATCAAGGCTTAGGTTTGGAGTCGTGACAAATTTTTATACCCAATTTCATACCCTTACGTACTTATATAAATTATTTTTCGAAAGCAAACAGCAAATTATCTTTTTAATTTAAATTCCGCATGTGTTACGTAGTAATGCCCTAGTGGGGGTGTTACAGAAACGACCTATATGATGTAACATTGACAATACAAGAGACCAAATCAGAACCAAAATTAAAAGAGTGACAAAATCAAAACCTTAAATAAAGATTAAGGGGTCAAAAGTATAATTTAGTCAATAAAACCAAGGTTTAAAAATGACATATCAATAGAAAAAATATTTTAAAATAGTAGATAAGAAAGAATTTACAAAAACTTTGAAGAAATAAGTTTATAAAAACCAGTTTTGAAAATAGAATATAAAAAAAGTTTATTCTCAAAAACCTAGTTTATAAAAAAAGTTTTGAAAATGGTATATAAGAAGACTTTAAAAAATACATTTTAAAAAACTAATTTAACAAAAAAAAGTTAAATAGCATATATAAAGGGTTTGAAAACTTCTTTTAAAAATTGATTTATACAATAAAAGTTTTAAAATATGATGGAAAGTAATTATCAAAATAGGATATACACAGGGCTTAGAAAGTAATTTTCAAAATTCTTGTTCATACAAAAAAAATTAAAAATAAGATATAAAAACCAAGTTCAAAAGATTCTTTCAAAAAATTAGTTTATGGAGTTAGTGTATAAAAAGTGTTTAAAATGTACTTCACAAAAATGTAGTTTATAAAAAAGTTTTGAAAATGAGATATAAAAAGGGATTTACGAATACTTTTAAAAGAAACTAGGTTGTAAAAAATGATTTCAAATAGGATATAAAAAGGGTTTAAAATACTATTAAAAATTAGTTTGTAGTTAAAAGTTTTAAAATAGTGTAACAGAGTTTAAAAGATAAATTTCAAAATAGCTAGATTATAGCAAAAAAAAAAACACATAAAGGATTTCAAAAGTACTTTTCAAAAATCTTTTTTGTAAAAAACTTATTAAAAGATATCAAAGTAAGGTTAAAAACATACATCTTTCATAAACTAGTTTACACAAAAAAGTTTTACAAGTTGGATATTAAAAATTTCTAAAAAGTAGTTTTCAAAATACAAGTTTATAGATTTTTTATTTCAATAATATACAAAGAGGGTTTACCTATCTTTTTTTAGAAAGAAATAGAACATGAACACCATTTAGTAAATATTTACACTTTTCAAAAAAAACTAGTTGCTGGCAAAAGGGTTTTGAAAATAAGATTTGAAACATACTTCCAAAATAGAATATAACACAGTTTAAAATTTACTTCTCAAAAGTCAAAACACTAGTTTATAAAAAAATTGAAAATAGTATACAAGAAGGGTTTAAAAAATACATTTCAAAAAACTAGTGTTGGCTAATTTTTTTTGAAACTATGATATAAAAACAAAGTTTAAAATTTTCATCTAAAAAATTTAGTTTATAAGAAAAAAATATATATATGTGAAACATTAAAAAAAATTAAAAACTACTTTACAATTAAGTTTTGAAATTAGGATTTAAAAAAAGGTTTAAAAATTAATTCTTAAAATCTAATTTATATAAAGAAGTTTTTTAAATAGTATCTTTAAAATATTTTATTAAAAAACAAGTTCATAAAAAAAATTAAAAATAGGATATAAAACAAGGTTTAAAAATTATTTCACAGAATACTAGATTTTATAAAATTAGAAATATTTCTTAAAAAAGTAAATAAGAAAGTTTTTTAAATTTTGTTTCCAAAAATATTTTTATCAAAAACGTTTAAAAATAATATATTTAAAATTACTTCTCTAATAACTAGTTTATATAAAAAAATAATTGAAAATAGAATATAAGATAAAGAAAACATTTTTAAAACATATTTTATTAAAAAGGTTTTTAAAATAGGATAAAAAAAAGTTTTAAAAATGACTTCTCAAATAACTAGTTTATGGAAAAATATTTTCAAAATAGTCTGAAGGAATAGTTTAAAAAATACATTTGAAAAACAATTTTATAAAAAGAAGTTCTAAAATAAAATAAAGAGTTTAAAAAGTATTTTTCAAAAATTTATTTTATAGAAGAAAGTTTTAAATAGTATATAGAACTGGTTTCAATGATACAACTCATAATACAAGTTTTAAAAATAAGATACGGGAACGATTTTTGAAAAATAATTTTAAAAAATTAGTTTATAGAGAAAAGATTTGAAAACAAGATATAAAAAAATTCTGAAAATAGGAAAATAAAACAAGTTCTAAAAGTTTCATCTAAAAAATATAAAAGAGTTGAAAACGGTATATAAGAAATAATTTAAAAAATCAATGTAACATCTCCTGGGCATTACTTTGTAAACACATACAGAAATAAATTAAAAAGTAATTTGCTGGTTATTTTCGGAAAGTTGTTTTCTTTTAAGTCAAAAAAATGGGGTATAAAAATTTTCTTCTGCGGATAATTCTGAAAAACCAAGATACATACATCTAAACAATAAAATCACATTCATAACAAATTCGCCATGACATACAACTTCTCTAAATAATTTTCAATTTTCAAAAGAACGAAAAAATTAAACCAAAGACTAATGTATAATACCATATTTACCGACCTTTCAAAAATACAACCTAACCAAGACTCATAAGCTGGTCTCTCTACAAGAATTTTATTGGAAGGACCCCCCGTGGTCATTCCACGATCAAATACATCCTCAGACCTCTAGATCTAAGTCTCCGAGTGACTTAGGAAAACTCCTCTGCACCATCTGTACTAGAGTACCAATGTACAGCAACGAAACCATAAGAAACCTGCTATATTTGTAAGGGTGAGACACCAATATATAGATTTAAACACGATAACCATATGCGTGACACACAAAACAACATATAGACATATAAAATCATATATCATAATTTCTCAGAAATAGACAAGTATTTTATCAGTGGGTTTCATACCCGAACAGTCATCGTCATTTTAAAAAAATGCATGACACTTCAATATTCAGGCTCTAACTTAATCTCATGAGATCCCATCATCTTTCTATGAGTTGATCAAACTCAATTGCCATAATAAGGTATACATGGTAAATTTTCCATATCACACTGTCCAGTACAGGATGCAATGATCAATCTTTTGGATTTTCATAGCACACTGTCCAATTTAGGATGCAGTGATCAATCTTATGAATTCATTGTCCATCAAGGCACAATGCTACCACGTGATGTGAATACCCCGTGTAATGCCCCGATTTCTGTGTCTTTCTGTAGTAGTAAATACATGTGTATATGTATTAATTTTTTAGAAAATCCAGAGAGTGATTTTAAATAAACTAAAATCATTTTCTCATGTTCTTTTACCGTAGCAAGTCACGGTTAAATTTTTGGTTGAAAATTCAGACGAAAGCCGGTAAGCATTTTTACTGTCGGTACAAGTTTACTGAGCAGAAAACCTAATTTTGAACCGTGAACGAAACGGTTGGTGTTTTTGTGATATTTTGTATGATATTGGAAATTTTCAGAAATTTGAGTTCGAAAATAAAATATAATATTTATTCCGGGTGAAATACGATCGGAAACTAAAACCGGATATGTAATGAAGTAGAGTAGGGAGCACAAAAGTGATGAGGTGACATGTGAGAGTGAGGTGACTTACTAGGGGGATGGCCTAAGTCACATCCTAAAAAGTGGTCATGATGACACTTTTTGAATTATAACATATTATATGCTAAAAACCCATTTTTCTCTCTCTTCTTCAACCAAACAAGGCATAAGCCAAAACTTGGCCATCAAGACTTGCTTCTCCCTCTCTCTTTCATGCCACTCTCACCTCTCCTTCTATAAATACCCACTTCATTTCATCTCTTCCATTTTTCTTCTTCTTCTCCATTCTTATTTCAAAACTTCCAACACTTAAAGTTATCATTTTTACTTAGTTTCAATCTTCAAGTTATTCATAATTTTTCTTTCTAGTTTCAAGGATAACACTCTCATACTCTTATATTTCAAGTTTTACACTTATTTCATGAGTTTACTTTATATCTTCTTAAAATGTTCTTAAAGCTCTTTTAACTTCTAAAATCTCTAGAATATGGTAGAAAACTCCGTTTGAGTTGAAACCAATTTCTATGGACTTCTATTAATCTCTACTTTCATATTTTAAGATCTTGTATCAAACAAACATTGCTAACATATTTTTTCAAGGATGGCCGAAACTATGTATCAGTGGCCTAGGAAGTTTTGTTTCAACTTTTTGAAAGATGATCATGTATTTGAGCTTCTAGACGCCTCTTGATCTTAAATCTAAAGTCTAGGAAAGTTTGAAAATTCCTAGCTTGTTGATCCCATGATGGTCGAACCTAGTAGGTTGTGGACCTAGGATGTTTTGTTTTCATTTTCCAATATGATCATGGACTTGAGCTCCTTAATACATTTGGATGCTAAGTCTAAGAGAATGGAAAATTTAAAGATATCTAGCCTATTTATCCTATGATGATTGTGAACCTAGGATGTTTTGTTTTCATCTTCCAATATGATCATGGACTTAATCTCCTTAATACATTTGGATTCTAAGTCTAAAGAGATTGGAAAGTTTAAAGATTTCTAGCCTATTTATCCTATGATGGTTGTGAACCTAGGATGTTTTGTTTTCATTTTCCAATATAATCATGAATTTAGACTTCTTGGTATCTTTTAACGCTAAATCTAAGAGCTTAGAAGGGTTGGAAATTTCTAGCCTACTTATACTAAAGAGGTCGAAACCTTAAGCAAGGATTTAGTGGGATTTTGTTCTACCTTTGTAAAGTGAACCTTGGTTATGAACTCCTAACACTTAAGGATCATTAATCCATTAGTTGTATTCTCTTTTACAAACCTTTAACCCTGTTTT
This sequence comes from Sophora flavescens, assembly GCA_030762895.1. NCBI lineage: Eukaryota > Viridiplantae > Streptophyta > Magnoliopsida > Fabales > Fabaceae > Sophora > Sophora flavescens. The sequence continues at coordinate 127,014,769 of CM061067.1, forward strand.
ATGCCATGGCCGAACCTATGCCTTCTTGGTTTAGTGTTCTTGGTTAACTCTTAACTTGTGGTTTTGTGTTCATAAACCTAGACTTTCGTTGCGGAGTAGACGAGGACATTCGTAGTACACTTCCTCAAGCATCATGTACCTTTACCTTCACAAAAGGTAAGAGGGGACAACCTGAGGGATATTCAATAGCTATATGCATGTGTGTATGTGGTTTGCTCGATTTATTTGAATATTGTTATTAGATTGAATCAAAGTTTGAATGATTTGTATACTTGAACTGTTGTGATAACTGTTTGAAGTTGATCCTTACTTGATTTAAAGTGTTGTGAATCATATATGTTATGAACTGTCATTAACTGTTATATTGTTGACTAAGATTATGATGATATTGATTGATGTCTGAAAAGCCTGGCGTTAGCTGTGACACCCTAAACCCGACATCACATGGTTACCCAAATGCTGAAATATTTTTGATTTACAAAGCTGGTTACTTTCGGAAAGTATCATTTACTCAATGGACGAGTACGCTAAAAACGGTAGTTTTTTTTTCTTTTTTGAGATGATGGAATGAAACAAGATAAAGGTGATGAACACTCAGAACATGAATGGAAGACAACATATGTATATATATATATATATATATATATATATATATATATATATATATATATATATATATATATATAACATGTCGCAATGAGTGCCAAGTTTCAGTACATAAGATAGGGCCTTATCAACAGCCATTACAACAGAATTAGACATCTAGAAGATACAGTTTAAAAGAGAGTAAGTAAAGACACGGGGAAAGAGGGTCCGGAACCACATCCAAAAGATAACTCTAAAAGTCAGATGACGAAATATTATCCACAAAACGCTCCGAAATGGTTACTGACATTGGATGTAAGCATGGTCTCCACAAAGGCTCCCACGAGACGAGATCTCAGGTAATGGATCTATAACGTCGCCGCCCTCATCTACGGAATCGTCATCGTCGTCATGATCCATAACGTGATCCTCCGGCTCATCATCCTCCTCCATGACCTCATCAGGGTCCTCCTCAGGATCCTCCTCAAGGTCCTCCTCGAGATCCCCCTCAATTGGTGCTGCCGACTATATGTTTAGAGGTGGTGGCTCATGTAGGAGTCTGTGAGCTCGCAGTGTGTGAAGGTAATACCAAATTGGAGGCAGAGCTACCCTCCTAGTTTCCACAGTGTGGCTTCTATGGATTGGGTCTCCGTCATCATTTAAATCGGTTATGGTGATTGCTCCGTGGTAGGTGGCAGATGTCGCCCCTGGGTGTATCTGCCATGCCCCAGCATTCCCTGCAATGTCGAAGACCTCAGTCTTCGATGTTGTCGGCACAAGTGGAATATTGGGATCCATCTGGACTCATATACATACAGTGATACCAAAAGGAAGAGAGAATAACAAGTAGAAATGAAAGAGTGAGATACCGACACCATATATATGACACAACAACCATACACATGATACATACAACACCTTAGCATATTAACATTTTAAACATTACTCATCGGTAAACAACAAGTATTATTTCAGTGGGTCGCATACCCGAATCAATCAATCTTATAAAGATAATGCATGACAATTCTATCATCAGGCTCTAATCTTAATCTCATGAGATTCCATCACCGTTTTATCATTAAGAAAGAAAGAGTTGATCAGGCTCATACACCCCGTTTGGCAAGTTGTCTCCGTCACCTCATGCTCCCGGATCAACATCATCACGAATCCCTTATAACGGCCATTCGGATCTATACCTCATCGAATAACACATCTTAAGCGGGTATTCGGATAACTCAAGCACGTCGGCTAAGGGGAAATGCATATGAATAAAATACTTTTCATTATCGAGACTTTTCTTTGTGTTCACTCTTTTCCGTTGTCGAAGTCCAAAGCTAACGACTATTCACAATTTTCATTACTTGAAAATCAATAACACATGACACGCAGTCCGAGTGCTCAATCACAACACCTTAGACCGATGTCGCAGTCCGAGGTTGTGGTCGTAGAAACAATTATAATTTTATCCATGTTTTATTTCAACATGATAAGGACTCCTAGCCCATAACAACGAAATTAAGACACAGTCCTCAATTCCAAAATTAGGACTCTTAGCCCATAATATCACGATTGGGACCCTTGGTCCATAATTCTTGACACGGATCCCAGATCACGTGCATAAACTGAATGCTAGAGGTGACGTCTCACGAACTAGTATTCTCTTTCACATGTGCTTACTTTTCGCTCAGTGAAAATCAAAAACCAAAAAAAAACCTCGGTCACTTATTCAAGTAACCGAAATGTTTCTAAATCATGTAGGAGAAAATCTTTTCCTTTACAAAGTCTTTTATAAAACATTTGGAAATTCGTTTGCTATTGAAATCCTTGATGGAATAAAGTCAAATATTTTCAAAGGGGTTTTTCCTCCATGAAACACATAGTTCGGAAAAAGTTTTTCTCTCGTACCAACTTTGGATCATAAAAAGGTAGTTTCTATTGACTTAAAAACACCTCAACGTTTCTTTTCAAAACTAGAATCTCATTCTCTTTGAAGTAAGCTTTTTAAACAAGGAACTTTTACGAATGAAACCAATACTTTCAAAGTTCAATTCAAGGCTTATTAAGGTTTTCAATCCTTATAATTATTGTGCACGGACTCAAGTCCGGCTTTTCAAACTTCAATCAACGATAATATATTCTCAACAATAATATCACAATTAATGACAGTTCATCATATATATACAACTCACAATACTGTAAGGCAAGTAATAATCAACTTCAAGTAATAATCACAACAGTTCAAGTAAACAAGTCACTCAAGTTTTTTTTTTTTTTTTTGCTCCACATCATAATAATATTCAAATCACTCAAGTAAACACATACACACATGCATAGAGTCATTGAATATCCCTAGGCAATCCCCTCTTACTTTCTGTGGAGGTAAGAAGATTAGATGCTCGACGAGGTAAGTCATGAACGTTCTCATTTCCTCCACGATGGAAGTCTAAGGTTATGAACACAAAATCACAAGTTAAAATCATAACAAGAACACTAAACCACAAGGTTTAGGTTCAGCCAAGACTAGTTCTTAGAGTTAGAGATTCCCAAAAATTATACAACTCATGGATTTATGATCCTTAAGTGTTAGGAGTTCGTAAACAATGATCATTTAACAAAGTTGAATTAAAATTCCACTAAGTTAAAAACATAGGGCATTCGACCAAGGCTAGTAAAATAGGCTAGTATTCACTAAACCTTCCAATCTATTAGGTTTAGCATCCATATGTGTTAAGGAGCTCAAAACCATGATCATTTTGGAAAAATAAGAACAAGGTATCCTAGGTCCATGACCTTCTAGGTTCGGCCTTCATAGGATTTATAGGCTAGAGATCTTTAAACTTTCCAATCTCTTAGACTTAGCATCCAAATATCTTATGGAGCTCAAGTCCATGATCATCTTGGAAAAATGAAAGTAACACATACTAGCTTTAATAACATAGAATAAACAAGTTATAAATCCTTAAACTTTCCAATCTCTTAGACTTAGCATGCAAATATTTTATGGAGCTCAAGTCCATGATCATCTTGGAAAAATGAAAATAACACATACTAGCTTTAATAACATAAAATAAACAAGTTATAAATCCTTAAACTTTCCAATCTCTTAGACTTAGCATCCAAATATCTTATGGAGCTCAAGTCCATGATCATCTTGGAAAAATGAAAGTAACACATACTAGCTTTAATAACATAAAATAAACGAGTTATAAATCCTTAAACTTTCCAATCTCTTAAACTTAGTATCCAAATATCTTATGGAGCTCAAGTCCAAGATCATCTTGGAAAAATGAAGTAACACATACTAGCTTTAATAACATAAAATAAACAAGTTAATAAGAGTTATAAATCCATGATCAATACTTGGAAAGTTGAAACATAGTATCCTAGGCCTACTTATCCATATTTTTTCACCATCATAGGAACAAGCTATCAAAACTTCCAAGATTTACAGATTCAAGATCAAGGGATAGTTTGAAACTCAAACACATGATCATATTCCAAAAGTTGAACCAAAAACTTCCTAGGTCACAAATGCAAGCATTCGGCCTTCATTGGAAGAGATGGGTAGAGATTTTTGTTTTAAACAACCTCTTAGTATGTGAAAATATAGGTTAATAGAAGACTATAGAAAGTGGTTTCAACTCAAAAGGAGTTTTCTACCATTTTAGAGAGATTTTAGAAGTCTAAGGCATATAAAGAACACATAAAGTAAACTAAGAAATAAAACATGAAACTTGCAAAAAGATTTATATGAGAGCATTACCCTTAGTATAAGGAACAACTTTAATGAAGAACTTAAGTAGAAAAATGAATAAAAACTAAAGCTTTAAGAGCTTGAACTTTTAGAAGAAAGGAAGCAGATGAACTTTAATGGAGGTTGAAGGAGGAGGATGATGAAGTGAAAATGAAAGGGGTATATATAGGGAGAGGGAGTAAGTCCACGACCAAAAGGGGAGAAGTGGGAGACATTGTTGAGCAAGCTTGGTGGTTTAATGCTTGATTGGATGGAAGAAGAGAGAGAAATGACTTTTGGATTAGAATAGTATTATAATTTTAAAAGTGTGATGATTGTACTTTTAGAGTGTGTCATAGCCCCTTCCATCATGTCTACTTACTTATTTTATGGTCCATAATCTGCTCCATTTGGTACCCGGTTGCATTTCCGATCATAATTCTTCCAACGTTTTCGCCCGAATAAAATATTATATTTTATTTTTGCACGAAAATTTTCATAATAACCAAGGTTGAAGGAAACATAATAAAAACATTAACTATCTCGTTCATGGGTCAAAATTATGTTTTCTGCACAGTAAACTTGTACCGGTAGTGAAAACGCAGACCGGCTTCCGTCTGAATTTTCAACCGAAACTTTTACCGTGACTTCATATGATATAACAACACAAGAAAATGATTTTAGTTTAATTAAAATCATCCTCTGGGTTTAATCTAAAATAAACACATTTGAATATGTATTTACTGCTACATAAAATATAGGAAAAACAGGGTGTTATAATACTACCCCTCTAAAAAGAATTTCGTCCTCGAAATTATGCACCTTGAAATAACTTAGGGTATTGCAATTTCATCTTGTCATCCTCTTCCCATGTAGATTCTCCGGTTGTCTCGTTCCAGATGACTTTGACTAAAGGGATTTGTTTACCTCTGAGCTGCTTCAGCATCTTATCCACGATTCGTACCGACGAAGTCTCGAAAGACAGGTTCTCTTTTAATTGTACTTTATCAGGTTTAATAACATGTGATGGATCAGGAATATACTTTCTCAATTGAGAGACATGGAAAACGTCATGGATGTTGGAAAGAAAAGGAGGTAAAGATATTTTGTATGATACTGGACCTACGTGATGAAGAATTTGGTAGGGACCAATGAATTTGGGAGTAAGCTTTCTGGATCTTATCACTCTGCCAATCCCGGTCGTTGATGTGACTCTCAAGAACACATGCTCGCCTTCCTCAAACTCAAGAGGTCGTCGTCTCTTATCAGGGTAACTTTTCTGTCGACTTTGGGTCGTCCGCATTTTCTCCTGGATCATCTTCACCTTCTTGGTCGTTTGTTGTACGATTTCTGGTCCTAACAGAAGACTCTCACCATCCTGGTACCAACACAAAGGTGTTAGGCATTGTCGACCATACAAAGCCTCATAGGGTGCCATCCCTATACTTGAATGAAAACTGTTGTTGTAGGTGAATTCTATCAAAGGTAGGAACTCGTCGCAGCTACCAGTGTCTTCCATCATGCACGCTCTTAGTGAACCTTCGAGTGATTGGATTGTCCTCTCTGACTGTCCGTCAGTTTTGGATGGTACGCAGAACTCAATTTGAGTTTTGTTCCCAACGAGTTTTGTAGTCATTTCCAAAATTCTGTCATAAACCTTGGATCACGATCCAAAATGATACTCGAGGGTATATCGTGCAACCTGACAATCTCGTTGATGTACAATTGAGTCAACCTTTTCATCGGGTACTTCATGTTGATAGGTAAAAAGTGAGCTGACTTGGTCAGTCGATCCACAATTACCCATATAGCCTCATGTCCCTTCCGAGTCCTTGGTAAGCTGGTCGCAAAGTCCATTGAAATATCGTCCCACTTCCATTCTGGGATGTCTAATGATTTTAACATTCCTGCTAGCCTCAGGTGTTCAATCTTAGCCTTTTTACATATCATACAAGAAGCGACGTATTCCGTTACGTCCCTCTTCATTCCATACCACCAGTATAACTTCTTGAGATCTTGATACATCTTCGTGGCTCCTGGGTGTAAACTCAGCTTACTCCTGTGAACCTCCTCTAAAATCAACTTCCTAAGCTTGGCGTCATCTGGTATACAGATTCTTTCACTGAATCTCAAAATTCCATCCGTTCCTTCTCTGAATTCTGACAGTGCTCCTTGTCGTACTAAGTCCCTTTCTTCCTGCAGATACTGATCACTCCCTTGTTTCTCTTTTATTTGTTCCATCAATCCGTTCGAAACGGTGATCCTATTCAGACATAGACTTCCCGAAAATGTCTGAACTGACAAATTGAGATCCCGAAATTGTTCCAACAATCCCCATTCTTTAACCATCATTACTGATGCATGTATTAACTTCCTGCTCAGTGCATCCACCACCACATTCGCCTTTCCAGGGTGATACTGTAGTTGAAAGTCATAGTCCTTCAAAAACTCCAACCAACACCTCTGACGCGTGTTCAACTCCTTCTGGTCGAAGAGGTACTTCAAACTCTTGTGGTCACTGAAAACATTAAAAGTATCTCCATACAAATAATGCCACCAGATTTTCAGGGCAAAGATTACCGTTGCTAACTCCAAGTCATGCGTCGGGTAATTCCTTTCGTGAATTTTCAACTGCCTTGAAGCATATGCTACGACCTTTCGGTTCTGCATCAACACACATCCCAATCCCTGATGTGAAGCGTCATAATAAACCTCAAAAGGTTCCTCAGGATCAGGTAGGTTCAACACGGGTGACGTTGTCAACCTTCTCTTCAGCTCTTGGAATCTTCCTCCACAAGCTTCCGTCCAGACAAACACTTGGTCCTTCCAAGTTAACTGGGTAAGGGGCCCCACTATCTTGGAAAATCCCTCAATGAATCTCCTATAGTAGCCCGCTAAACCCACAAAGCTACAGATTTTAGTTTCCGTTGTTTGCCTTTTCCATTCTAAAACAGTCTCAAATTTTGACGGATCCACTGCGATTCCTTCGCATGATATTACATGACCTAAGAATTGCACTTGGTCCAACCAGAATTCACACTTTTCTGGATTCGCATAGAGTTGCTTCTCTTTCAAGGTCTGAATAACAATGCTGAGATGTTCAGCATGCCTTTCCTTGTTTGGAGAATAGATCAGAATATCGTCAATGAAGACGACAACAAATTGATCTAAGTAAGGACGAAAAATCCTATTCATGTAATCCATGAATATGGCAGGGGCATTCGTCACTCCAAACGGCATCACTAGGTACTCGAAATACCCGTAGCGTGTTCGAAACGTTGTCTTTTAGACATCCTATGCTTTCACACGAATCTGATGGTAGCCTAACCGTAAATCTATTTTCGAGAATACGGTCGCGCCACGCAACTGGCCCATGAGATCATCAATCCTTGGGAGCGGATATTTGTTCTTGATCATAACCTTGTTCAACTGTCGAAAATCTACACAGAGTCGAGAAGTCCCATCCTTTTTCTTTACTAACAGAACTGGAGCTCCCCACGACGATATACTGGGTCGATTGAATTCGTTTCTCATCAACTCTTCAAGTTGTTCCTTCAGGGTTTCTAACTCAGATGGTGACACGCGATATGGTGCCATGGATATCGGTCTAGTGCCAGGAACCAGATCAATTGCATACTCGATATCTCGAACAGGCGGTAGACCAGGTACATCCTCAGGGAAAACTTCCGGAAACTCATTGACGACAGGTACGGACTCTAAGTCTAACTCACTCTTAACATCTGAGGAAAACTGCAGCATGTAACCTTGATCTCCCTCTTTCAAAGAAGCTCTTACCTGACTAAGAGATAGTAATCTAGAAATCTCATCCCTAAAGACTAAAGTTTTTTTAGCACAGTCTATCAGGATATGGTTGGAAGATAACCAATCCATGCCTAGAATTACATCTTGTTGTATTCAAGGTAAACAGATTAAATCTACAAGAAAGTGCCTATCTTGAACAATGATAGGACAATTTAAGCAAACATAATTAACAGTTACTGGCTCAGCAGTTGGGGTAGAAACAATCAAGTTATATGGTAAGGAAGAAATAGGCAAGTCTAGAAGTTTCGCATGATCCATCGAGATAAAAGAATGATTTGCACCTGAATCGAAAAGTATAGTTAAAAGATTACCGGCTAAATCGCACTTACCTTGTACCAGATCGACGGAATTCGATGCTTCAGCTCCACTCATCGTATACACTCGCCATCTAGCAGTCAGCTTGCTTGCTTTGGCATGATTGACGGTTGGTTCTCTTTTCGGTGCTCTGCAGTCCCTGGCTATGTGCCCCATACGATCGCAGTTAAAGCTCTTCATCTCTTTCCTCGGGCACGTATCAGCTAGATGACTGGGATCTCTGCACCGGTAACACTTCCTCTCTCGGCCTTGATTATTATTTCTCTGGCCTCCACTTCCTGTTCCAGAAGTAACTGAACGATGTTGTTCCTGTTGTTTCTGATTGTTACTGGGTGATTGGAAATATGTCTTCCTCTGGTTCTGCTTCCAATTTTGGTTCTATCCCTGATATTGACTCTTGGGACGAACGGTTCCTCCAACATTTCCCTTGCTATCTCGCCCCTTGCGCATCGATTCTACCTTTCAGCATTTCTCTACCAAGGCTTGGAAATTCCTGATTTCAAAGGGCATCACAGATTCCTTGATCTCGAAGAGCAGACCGGCTTCGAACTTTTCGCACTTCCACTCCTCGTTGGGGTTGTTCTGGAAAAAGTGGAAGTATTTGGCAAGGGACTCAAACCTTGCCGCATACTCCCCCACCGTCATGTCCCGCAGACTCAGCCTCATGAATTCCTGCTCTTTCTCTATCCGACCACTCTGGGGAAAATATTTGTCCAGAAATTTGTTGCAAAATACTCCCCAGGTGATTGTAACGCCCCCATTAGCATTACTACGTAACACATGCGGAAGTAAATTAAAAGATAATTAGCTGGTTGCTTTCGGAAAATTGTTTTCTTTTAAGTCGGAAAACTGGGGTATAAAAAAAATTCTTTAAGGATAACTCTAAAATCCACCGTTCATACATTCAAAACGTAAAGTCACGTTCGTAACAAAGTTTTCATGACATACAAAATTTATCTAGGTTTCCACTTTTGAAAGAAAAAGTTCAAACTACTGATGGATGTATATAACACTACATTTACCGACCACTTTAGATATACAACCCCAACTCAGACTCATAAGCTGGTCATTCTTTCAAATATTCATTGGAGAGGTCCCCCAATCAGAATACTTTCCCAACCTCTAACACTAGGTCTTCAAGTGACTTAAAAAGACTCCTCTACAACATCGGTACTAGAGTACCAAGGTACTACAGCAAAACCCGAAGAAACCTGATATAATTGTAAGAGTGAGACACCGGCCAATGGATATATCATACAACAACCATATACATGATACATACAACACCTTGGCATATTAACATTTTAAACATTACTCATAGGTAAACAACAAGTATTATTTCAGTGGGTCTCATACCCGAATCAATCCATTTTATAAAGATAATGCATGACACTTCTATTATCAGGCTCTAATCTTAATCTCATGAGATGCCATCACCGTTTTATGATTAAGAAAGAAAGAGTTGATCAGGCTCATACGCCACGTTTGGCAAGTTGTCTCCGTCACCTCATGTACCCGGATCAACACCATCACGAATCCCTTATAACGGCCATTCGGATGTATACATCATCAAATACTACATCTTAAGCGAGTATTCGGTAACTCAAGCACGTCTGCCAAGGAGAAATGCATATGAATAAAAGGCTTTTCATTATCGAGATTTTTCTTTGTGTTCACTCTTTTCCGTTGTCGAAGCCCAAGGCTAACGACTATTCACAATTTTCATCACTTGAAAATCAATAACACAGGATGCGCAGTCCGAGTGCTCAATCACAACACCTTAGATCGATGCACCAGTCAAGACTTGTGGTCATAGAAAACAACATTCACCTTTAATAACGTTTATCACAACGTGATTAGGACACACAATCCACAACAACGTGAATAGGGCACACAGTCTACAACAACGTAATTAGGACACACAGTCCACTGCAACGTGACACAGATCAATGATCTTGGTGTAAATTATAGAACACTAGTATTCCGACGTCTCGTATACTAGATTCGATTTCACCTATTCTTACTTTTCGTTCAGGGAAAATCAAAAACCAAAACCAAGCCTCGGTCACTTTTCCAAGTAACCGGAACGTTTCTAAATCATTTAGGAGAAAATCTTTTCCTTTACAAAGTCTTTTATAGAACATTTGGAAATTCGTTTGCTTTTGAAATCCTGAATGGAATAAGGTCAAATATTTTCAAAGGGGTTTTTCCTTCATGAAACACATAGTTCGAAAAAGTTTTTCTCTCGTAAAAACTTTGGATCATAAAAAGGTAGTTTCTATTGACTTAAAAACACTTCAACGTTCATTTTCAAAACTAGAATCTCATTTTCTTGAAGAAAGCATTTTAAACAAGGAACTTTTATAAATGAAACCAATACTTTCAAAGTTCTATTCAAGTCTTAATAAGGCTTTTAATCCTTTATAATCATTGTGCGCGGACTCAAGTTCGGCTTCTCAAACTTTAATCAACAGTAATATATTCTCAACAATAATATCACAGTTAACGACAGTTCATCACATATATATAATTCATAACACTTTAAAGCAAGTAACGTTCAACTTCAAGTAATAGCCACAATAGTTCAAGTAAACAAGTTATTCAACAATTGACTCAATATCACAATAATATTCAAATCACTCAAGTAAAGACATACACACATGCATATAGTCATTGAATATCCCTAGGCAATCCCCTCTTACCTTCCGTGAAGGTAAGGAGATTAGATGCTCGAAGAGGTATGTCACGAACGTCCTCGTTTCCTCCATGATGGAAGTCTAAGGTTATGAACACAAAATCACAAGTTAAAATCAAACAAGAGCGCTAAACCAAAAGGTATAGGTTCGGCCAAGACTAGTTCTTAGGGTTAGAGATTCCCGAAAATAATACAACTCATGGATTTATGATCCTTAAGTGCTAGGAGTTCATAAACAATGATCATTTAAGAAAGTTGAATTAAAATTCCACTAAGTTAAAAACATAAGGCATTCGGCCAAGGCTAGTAAAATAGGCTAGCATTCACTAAACTTTCCAATCTCTTAGGTTTAGCATCCATATGTGTTAAGGAGATCAAAACCATGATCATTTTGGAAAAATAAAAACAAGGTATCCTAGGTCCATAACCTTCTAGGTTCGGCCTTCATAGGATTTATAGGCTAGATATCTTTAAACTTTCCAATCTCTTAGACTTAGCATCCAAATATCTTATGGAGCTCAAGTCCATGATCATCTTGGAAAAATGAAAGTAACACATACTAGATTTAATAACATCAGATAAACAAGCTATAAATCCTTAAACTTCCCAATCTCTTAGACATAGCATCCAAATATCTTATGGAGCTCAAGTCCATGATCATCTTGGAAAAATGAAAATAACACATACTAGCTTTAATAACATAAAATAAACAAGTTATAAATCCTTAAACTTTCCAATCTCTTAGACTTAGCATCCAAATATCTTATGGAGCTCAAGTCCATGATCATCTTGGAAAAATGAAAGTAACACATACCAGCTTTAATAACATAAAATAAACAAGTTATTAAGAGTTCTAAATCCATGATCAATACTTGGAAAGTTGAAACATAGTATCGTAGGCCTACTTATTCATATTTTTCGGCCATCATAGGAACAAGCTATCAAAACTTCCAAGATTTATAGATTCAATATCAAGGGATCGTTAGAAACTCAAACACATGATTATATTCCAAAAGTTGAAACAAAAACTTCCTTGGTCACAACTGCAAGCATTCGGCCTTCATTGGAAGAGATAGGTAGAGATTTTTGTTTTACACAACCTCTTAGTATGTGAAAATACAAGTTAATACAAGACTATAGAAAGTGGTTTCAACTCAAAAGGAGTTTTCTACCATTTTGGAGAGATTTTAGAAGTTTATAGCATATAAAGAACACATAAAGTAAACTAAGAAATAAAAGATGAAACTTGAAAAAAGACTTATCTGAGAGCATTACCCTTAGCATAAGGAAGAAATTTAAAGAAAACCTTAAGTAGAAAAGATGAATAAAAACTAAAGCTTTAAGAGCTTGAACTTTTAGAAGAAAGAAGAAGATGAACTTTAATGGAGTTTGAAGGAGGAAGATGATGAAGTGAAAATGAAAGGGGTATATATAGAGACGGGAGAGAGTGGAACGAAATTGAGGAGATAGGAATGAGCTTGGAGAGCAAGTTTTGACCTTGTGACTTGTTTGGTTTGAGAAGAGAGAGAAAAATGGGTTTTTAGAATATAATATGTTATATTTCAAAAAGTGTCATTATGACCACTTTTTAGGAGGTAGCTTAGGTCATACCTCTAGTGAGTCACCTCACTCCCTCATCTCACATCAATCCTTTTATGTCTCCTATTCTGTTCCATTTCGTACCCGGTTGCATTTCCGATCGTAATTCTTCCGACGTTTTCGCCCGAATAAAATATTTTATTTTATTTTTGAACAAAAATTTTCAAAATAACCAAAGTGGAAGGAAACATAATAAAAACACTAACTATCTCATTCATGGGTCAAAATTAGGTTTTCTGCTCAGTAAACTTGTACCGGCATTGAAAATGCAAACCGGCTTCCGTCTGAATTTTCAATCAAAATTTTTACCGTAACATAGGAGACCCTAGAGAGTCAAATACCTAAGGATGTCAAAACACGATTATACTTTGAATCCTATTACAACTTAGAATTATAGACCACTGCCATAAGACCTTCAAATTGCACACTACTTCTGTCTTAAAAGATCATCAGATTGTGAAGCTCCAGCGCCAGTCATGGTGTAAACTCTTCCCTTTGCTGTGGGTCTATCAGTCCCTAAGGTGTTGACATCCCTTTCAAACCTTGGTTCATTACAACCCCTTGAAAAGTGTCCTATTTGTCCACAGTTGTAACATTTCGTTCCCTTGCGTGGACAAACATCAACCATGCTTGTAACATCTTCTAAATTGGCCTCGGTTTTGGTTCTGTTGGCCTCCATTTCCATATTCAGAATTATCATAACGATGTTGTTGTTGATTCTGGTCATTCCCTTGTGGCCGGAAAAAAGGTTCCCTCCGATGTTGCTTCCCTTTCTGATTCTGATTTTGATATTGGTCTTTGGAGTGAGTGGGTCCTCCCACAGTTTCTCTGTTGCCTCTTTCCTTCCTCATTAGTTCCACTTTTCTACACTTCTCTACTAAGGCTTGGAAATTCCGGATTTCCAATGGCATCACAGATTCCTTAATCTAGAAGCGCAAACCGACTTCGAACTTTTCGTACTTCCACTCCTCATCGGGGTTGTTCTGGAAAAAGCAGAAATATTTGGCAAGGGACTCAAACCTTGCCACATATTCCCCCACAGCAATGTCCCACTGATGAGTGTGATTTCACCTCATATTTGCTTATCATATTGCATGTATTTTCATATAGTTTAGGCATTTTTAATTTGATTTTGGTTAGTTTTTACCTTGGAACGGGTAAGGCGGTTTTGTGGTGTTGTTGTGCAGGAATTAAGGATCAAAATGCTCAAGATTAGCCATGATGGAGCTTGCATGAAGATGGGGATTGAAAAGTGAAGAAAATGAGCCAAACAGAGCCCATCACGGCCTAGCCGTGACAGCCATCACGGCCATGATCGAGCAAAACTGAAAAGAAAGAAGGCTAAAGTCAGAACTGGTCACGGTCAGCCCGTGATGTCCATCACGGTCGTGACATGTCAGCTGAACCAGACCCTCACAGGCAGAACTGATCACGACCTAGCCGTGATGGTGGTCACGGCCGTGACAGACCAATTAGTGAAGCAACGTCCAAGGCAGAATCTGTCACGGTCGTGACGCTCAATATTTGGATATGAAGAAACTGATTTGATCTGAATTTGTGTTTGATTGGGATTCAAATTACCCTAATCTATAAATAGGGCAATTAGGCAGAGATTTGGAGGACTTTTGCGATGCTACCACTTAGGCAAATTTTTAGGATCTATCTTCTTCTTCTTTTCTCTTATTTTTTATTTCATGTTTTTGTTAACCAAGCTTGTCATCACCATGGCAATGCTTGAGTAGTAGCTTTATTTCTAGGGATTAGGGCTATGCCCAAGATCTGATTTGTTATGAATTGATGTGTTACCTTTGTTAATTTCAATTTTGCTTTAGATCTGATTTCTATTGTTTTAATTACTCGTAAATTCGGTGGCCACTTATTTGCGTGTCGTAGATATTCTAAGGAGGAACCTAGCGGTGAACTTAGGTATCGGATCTATAGAATCAGACTTAGGACTTAAATCACGAGAGTTAGAAGCGGTCCTTCGAGGATTAACGAATTGTCACAAAACTTAAAGGGTTCGATCTAAACTCAACTACCACGAGAGTAGAGGTTGGTTTAATTGGGCACGGTTTTTGTAACCCGAGAGGGAGCATTAACTTATTTAGGATAAATTCGCCTTTGATAGTGTGATTTTACATGATGTTTCATATACACTTTTGCATGCATTTTGCATATAGATTAGGCATTCTTTATTTGATTTTAGTTAGTTTTTCCCTTGGAACGGGTGAAGCGGTTGCTTGGTGTTATTTTGCAGGAACTTAAGGAAAACTGTACAGATTTGCCCAGAATGAAGCTTGGATGATTTTAGAGCTTGAAAAGAGAAGAAATTGAGCCAAGCAGAATTCTGGAGATTCGCCCCGCGAGAATGGATTCGCCTCGCGACCCTGAAAGCTGACTGTTCCAGAGAATTGCAATTTTTCGGTCTCGCGTCGCGAAGAGACGTTCGCCTCGCGAGAGTTCCATTCCTGAAGCAGCAGATTTTTAATATTCGCCTTGCGAGAGGACATTCGCCTCGCAAGCGAGCGCAGAACTGATTGGTATAAGTTGCTGTTTTAGGGCAGAATGTGGGAGTTTTTGAGTTTTTAGTTTTAGTTTGAGGAAGCACTTGGAGGCTGCGGCTGGAAGAGGGTTCCAACCCTGAAGGGGGATGTTTTCCTTGTTCTGGGACTGGAAGAAGATTGGAGGATCCTCCTATGGAGTTTGCTTCATCCCTTCTCTCTTTCTCTTTGTGTTCTCTTTTTATGAGTAGTTAAATCCCTGTTTGTTGGGATTAGATGTAATCAAACTTATTATTATGTATTTATCTTGAATGATTATTCTATGTTCATGTCTTCATATTAGTGATTGATTTTCTATGCTTAATGCTTGTTGTGGCTAGAACCCCCATGACTCGATTAGTGTTTTGGTATGTAATGGAGACGTTCGTATCAGAACCGGAACTGAAATTAATCACCTAGTAACCCTTGCATCTAGAGATGGAGTTTGGTTTGCTAGTAATCGCGTAATCCCTAATCTTAATGCAATTTCATTAATCTAGGCCACC
This sequence comes from Sophora flavescens, assembly GCA_030762895.1. Lineage (NCBI taxonomy): Eukaryota > Viridiplantae > Streptophyta > Magnoliopsida > Fabales > Fabaceae > Sophora > Sophora flavescens. The sequence continues at coordinate 127,030,564 of CM061067.1, forward strand.
TAAGAGATTAGGGTCTATTAGTGGAATTAGGCTCTTGTCATCCGAGAGATCGGGGCTTGAGTAGTTTAGTGGATTGATTTTAATATCTGAAGCATGAATGGGAGGTATCTAGTCCTGATAGTACATGAGACAGAGGTTTGGTGAAGTCTAGTCCCAACATATCTTTCTGCACTCCAAGTGTTTGTCAAAAATCCCCAAAAAGACAAGAAGATTTTATTTCTTTTCTTTTGTTTGTTCTGATTTCTCTTCTTAGTCTAGATAGTTGCTGAGTTTGTGAATTTGTACTTGACATCCAATCCCCGTGGATACGATAACTGGTCTTACCACCGTATTACTTGCACGACTGGGTATACTTGCCCAGATTCGTTAACAAGTTTCTAAACTCAACTACCACGAGAGTAGAGGTTGGTTTAATTGGGCACAGTTTTTGTAACCCGAGAGGGAGCATTAACTTATTTAGGATAAATTCGCCTTCAAAGTAACTTAGATAATTAACAAGGGGTAGTCAATTTAGTAACATAAACAATCTTGTTGGTAACCCAATTCCTAGGAATTCCTTTTGAATTTGAAAAACCCCAATTTGAATTACTTTCCTGTTTTGTTTAATTGCGATATTAAATTTGATTGTTACTTGATTCTTATTTCAAAAATCAAAACCTTTTCAAAATCTTTTTTTGATATACAGTCCAGTTTTATCGATTTAATAATTAGTTGTGGTTTGAGATCACGATCCCTGTGGGATCGATCTTTTTATTACTTGGCAATGAATCCGATACACTCGCCGGATCTCACATCAAATTTTTGGCACCGTTGCCGGGGACTGTGCTATCTTGAATCTCAATTTAATTTTTAAATTGATTTTTCTGGACTTTTTCCTTTTAATTATTTCCATAGTAAATTTTTTTTTTCATTTATCTCTTTTTCTTTCTAGAGTATCTATCTCTCTTTTATAAGTGTTTTTCTCTTTTATGCAAAGATCCCTAAGTCTTGGAAACCTTATTGAGGTCGACCCCGAAATCGAAAGGACCTTTCATAGACGTAGGAGACTACAAAGAGAGAGGGAAAGGTTGATTCCCATTCCACTCATGGCGAATCTACCGGATACAAAACCACTGAAGGACTACGCAGCCCCAAATGCTAGGGGTCTGCGAACTGGGATTGCTAGGCCAGAGATCGAGGCGGAGAACTACACTATACCGCCTATACTAATTAGCATGATTAGGCAACATCAATTCGGAGGATTGCCGTCGGAGGACCCGACTGATCATGTGGAGACATTCTTGGAGTTCACCGATGCTATTAGGATTCATGATGCCCCGGTCGATGCTATACGCTTGAGGTTATTCCCCTCCTCTCTTTGTGGAAAGGCAAAAACTTGGCTGAAGCAAGTGCCCGCTAATACATTATCGACTTGGGACAACTGGATCAGGCATTCTTGGAGAAATTCTTCCCTCCATTCAAGACGGCTTACCTATGAACCCAGATCACCGGCTTCTTTCAAAAAGTCGGAGAATGCTTATCCGAAGCTTGGGATCGCTACAAGGGATTGCTGGAGTCTTGCCCACATCATGGACTCGAGAGGTGGTTGTTAGTGCACACCTTCTACAACGGATTGGATTACTCTTCGAAGGTGTCACTTGACTCCGCAGCTGGTGGAGCCTTTATGAATAGGCCTCTGACTGAGGCATTCAACATCATTGAAAACGTGGCCACCAACTACCACCAATGGGGTTCAGAAAGAGGTAATCACCCGAAAAATATTTTGGGGGTGAGTTTGAAATGAATAGCACTGATCTTATTATGTCTAAAATTGACTCACTGAATAAACGCTTTGATCATCGTGAAAAGGCTAATGTGAGTTCAATAGGTGCTACTAATATTGTTTGTGAGATTTGTGGAATGCAGGGATATGACATAATGGAGTGCCCACGTGGTATTGCTCATGGATCCGGTGCTTCGGGGGAACAAGTGAACTCTTGTCACAACTTCTACAACACGAACCCAAAGTTGCCAAACTATATTCCCCAAAATTCTTACAACCAAGGAAGGAAGAACAGCCCTTACCTCTCCTACGGGAACTACAGCAACACATTGAACCATGAATTCCAACAAGGCCAAGGTAATAGGAAACCCGCATCGGGGTATCCTCAGGTACAAAAGTCTAAACTTGAGTCTCTTTCGGAAAGTTTTGTTGAAACTCAAACAAAACAAAATGAAGAGTTTAGGCAACAAGGTAGGGCAGTCAATGAGGCAATAAAAGAGTTAGCATCTAAGGTAGATAACTTAGCCATCCATAATAAGATGTTAGAAACTCAGATTGCCCAATAAGCTAGTACATATTCTAGACCTAAGGTGCGTTTTCGGACAACCCGAAGTTAATCCCAATGAACATTGTAATGCCATATACTTGAGGGATGATAAGCTTGGGGTAGTTGAAAAGGATGTGGAATGTGAGGAGGACATGAGCTAAGATGAAGAAATAGAGCCAAAGTATGTCCCTCCACCACCTTACCAACCCCCAATACCTTTCCCACAAAGGTTGGTCAAGAGAAAGCAAGTAGAAATAGAAACTAAGAGCTTAATTGAGGAGCACAATGTCATGATAAAAACTAATATGCCTCCTAAACTAAAAGATCCAGGTAGTTTCTCTATTGCTTGCTCAATTGGAGAAGTGAAAATAGACCAAGCCTTATGTGACTTAGGGGCTAGTGCGAGCTTGATGCCGCTTACTATCTTGGAGAGGTTAGGAACCAAGGAATTGAGTCCATCCAAATTCTCTTTACAATTTTCGGATGGCTCAACTAAAACTCTTCTAGGCATACTAGAGAATGTCCCCGTAAGGGTAGGGAAATTTTTCATTCCTACCGATTTCATGTTGTTGGATATGAACGGGAATTCTAAATTCCCCATCATTCTTGGAAGGCCGTTCTTGGCCACAGCTGGAGCGATAATAGACGTAAAGAATGGCAAACTCTCTCTGAATGTAGAGGAAGGTAGGGTAGATTTTGATTTGACTAACTCATATAACAACCCTCCTTTTGAGAGTCATGTGTGCAGGATCGATATAATGTCTCCAGAGGTGAAGGAAGAGCTTAACATGGAAGCGACTCCGAAGCTTTGCAAGACAAATGATGCACCAAATGGTGATGAAGTTGGAGTTGCTCATCATGTGGAAACAAAACTTCCGCCGGGAGGGAGTAAGGCCATGAAACTCAGATTGAAAAGAGCAAAGCGAAAGCGCAATTGGCCATATGAGCAAAATCGGCTCTTTGAAGGACTTCCATGGAAGAGAAGTGTTCTTAAACTTCTAGGCCCAGTCAACCCCGGTTGATTGAAAGAAGTATGGTCAAGCTTAAGACCGTAAATAAGCGCTTCTTGGGAGGCAACCCAAGTTTTCTTTCCCTTTTCCATTTGTTTTTAAATTTTGTTTTTGAATAATTTGAGAAGATAAGAAAAGAAAGATCACTAATTGATGGATTTGCCAAGTATTTTCAGGTTATGAAGGAAGGAAGAGCAAAAAGGCAAGGACAAATAAAGTCAGAAGTCATCACGCCCAGGCCGTGACGATGGTCACGGCCGTGATTAGCTAACCAGAGAAGAACAGAAAGGATCACAACCCAGCCGTGATATCCATCACGGGCGTGATGATAAGGACCCTGAAGATCAGAATGTATCATGGCCTAGTCGTGATGGATGTCACGACCGTGACAGGCCAGCTCCTATAGACCAGAATTGATCACGGCCTAGCCATGATGAGCATCACGGCCATGACACATTTTCCAGTATCTCTTTGACTAGCATGTCAGCCAGCACCTTCTACCACCTAGGTGAGTTGTTCCATTTTTCTCCTCTCTCCGACTTGATTATTTACATTGGGGACAACGTAAGTTTTTAAGCTTGGGGTAGGGGTATTTTTGCAATTTTTTGCATTTTTGCATTTTTCATGTTGCATTCATATAGGCATAGTTTTGCATGATCACATGATTAGATTGCCCCTTTGCTTAGAGTATGCATCCAATTGTGAGAACTTGGTACCGAATAAATTGAGATAGTGAATTTTTGAACCCAATTTTTTATTCTTGTGATAAGGCTAAAAATAAAAATGCTTGAGATGATCTTTTGATAGTTGATAATTAGCATGTGGTTCCTTAGATTTGTATTTCTCACTGATTTTTGAACTACTAAATGTGAGATTTTTTAGCCTAAAAGGGCTACTCACTAAATCTACCCCATCCTTTGTGATAGAGTGTTTTATTCCTCTTGGATTGTATTCTCTAGAACTTGACTTGAAACCGTTTTGAAACTTAAAAATTTTTTAAAATGTATTTGAAAATGATTGAGGCACTAGGTATTTTTTCGGCCTTCTGAGCTTTGATTGATTAGATGCTACCCCTTAGTTGCCCAATTTTGAGCCTAAAAGAATAAAATACTTTTCTTGATACCTTGATTTATTTTGATGAATAATGCTTGGTACGACACCTTTTAAAGTATTGCAAAAAGGGTAAAAAGGTAGTTTGAAAAATAAAATTGTCGGATGAGAAAATTAGAAAATTATTTCTCTTGAATTGAAAATATCCCCTTCTCCAAATAAATAAAATGAAATAAACAAAAAAAATTGGAGAAGAGGGTGACAAAAAGAAAGTGAGAAATAAAATAGAAAGAAAGAAAGAAAGGTGGAAAATGAATCAAAGCCCAAAAAAGGTATTTTAGAAGGTTGTCATGTTTTGTATTGTTTGAAATTTTGTTAGCCTTCTTGAAATTTCCTTTTCTTGATTTCCCCACCTAACAATTAATCCCATGGCCCCATTACAACCAAAATAAAAGACCTCTTGATTCTTTTGTGTTTTCATTAATAAAGTAGAGATTTGGTTAATAGTCAAGCTTATGGTAGAATACCTTCCTTGAGAAAATTGAGCGAATTGTCATATATCCTTAAACACTTGAGTGAGGTGAGAAGAGTGCCCAAATCAGAGATAATGTGAATTTAGGAAACCTAAGCTTCTAATTGGACTTGAAATTGATTGTCTCTTGGTTTCTTATTTGAAAATGCCTGTCACTTGGATTAGTTACTCGGGTTCTTGGTTCACTATCCATGCTCTGATTGTTTATCTTGTCTGGCCTTAGTTATTGATTGAGGACAAGCAAAATCTTAAGCTTGGGGTGGTTTGATGAGTGTGATTTCACCTCATATTTGCTTATCATATTGCATGCATTTTCATATAGTTTAGGCATTTTTAATTTGATTTTGGTTAGTTTTTACCTTGGAACGGGTAAGGTGGTTTTGTGGTGTTGTTGTGCAGGAATTAAGGATCAAAATGCTTAAGATTAGCCATGATGGAGGTTGCATGAAGATGGGGCTTGAAAAGTGAAGAAAATGAGCCAAACAGAGCCCATCACGGCCTAGCCGTGACAGCCATCACGGCCATGATCGAGCAAAACTGAAAAGAAAGAAGGCTAAAGTCAGAACTGGTCACGGCCGTGACATGTCAGCTGAACCAGACCCTCACAGGAAGAACTGATCACGGCCTAGCCGTGATGGTGGTCACGGCCGTGACAGACCAATCAGTGATGCAACGCCCAAGGCAGAATCCATCACGGCCTGGCCATGATGGCCATCACGGCTGTGACGCGCAATATTTGGATCTGAAGAAACAAATTTGATCTGAATTTGTGTTTGATTGGGATTCAAATTACCTTAATCTATAAATAGGGCAATTAGACAGAGATTTGGAGGACTTTTGCGCTGCTACCACTTAGGCAAATTTTTAGGATCTCTCTTCTTCTTCTTCTTCTTCTTCTTCTTCTTTTCTCTTATTTTTTATTTCATGATTTTGTTAACCAAGCTTGTCATCACCATGGCAATGCTTGAGAAGTAGCTTTATTTCTAGGGATTAGGGCTATGCCCAAGATCTGATTTATGTTATGAATTGGTGTGTTACCTTTGTTAATTTCGATTTTGCTTTAGATCTAATTTCTATTATTTTAATTACTCGTAAATTCGGTGGCCACTTACTTGCGTGTCGTAGATATTCTAAGGAGGAACCTAGCGGTGAACTTAGGTATCGGATCTATAGAATCAGACTTAGGACTTAAATCACGAGAGTTAGAAGCGGTCCTTCGACGATTAACGAATTGTCACAAAACTTAAAGGGTTCGATCTAAACTCAACTACCACGAGAGTAGGGGTTGGTTTAATTGGGCACGATTTTTGTAACCCGAGAGGGAGAATTAACTTATTTAGAATAAATTCGCCTTCAAAGTAATTTAGATAATTAACAAGGGGTATTCAATTTAGTAACATAAACAATCTTGTTGGTAACCCAATTCCTAGGAATTCCTTTTGAATTTGAAAACCCCCAATTTGAATTACTTTCCTGTTTTGTTTAATTACGATATTAAATTTGATTGTTACTTGATTCTTATTTCAAAAATCAAAACTTTTTCAAAATCTTTTTTTTATATACAGTCCAGTTTTATCAATTTAATAATTTGTGGTGGTTTGAGATCACGGTCCCTGTGGGATCGATCTTTTTATTACTTGGCAACGAATCCGGTACACTTGCTGGATCTCACATCACCCGCTGACTCAGCCTCAAGAATTCCTACTCTTTCTCTATCCGAGCACTTTGGGGAAAATATTTGTCCAGAAATTTGTTGCAAAATACTCCCCAGGTGATTGCCTGATGCTCAGCTACCAGCAGTTGTCTGGTGCCCTTCCACCAGTATTTAGCATCTCCAATCAGTTGGAATATTGCATAAGACACCTTTGCTCCCTCTGGGGTGTGCACCAGCTCAAAGATCTTCTCCAGATCTTGGATCCAAAGATCGGCCTTAGTCGGGTCTACGTCCTCGTCAAACTGTGACGGATTCTGGCGTCGGAAGGCATTCAGATTCTTCCCTTCTGTAGCCTGTTCAGCTCTTTGCTACTCCTGCTGATTATGGCCAGCCGCGTTGGCAGTCTGGAGAGCTATGGCAGCAGCAACGTCAGTCAAAGCTTGGGCAGCGAAGTCCATTCTGCCGTCATAATTCGCATTCATGTTGACACGACCGCCAATAGGACCACCTCTACGACCACGTCCACGACCTCGTCCACGTCCACCTTCTGGTGCAGGTTCCATAACTGAACCAGAAAATGAAACATGTAAAGGCGTATCAACGCATAATACTTCTAAGAAGTAATCCAAACAAAACTTAATTCAGAGAAAACACAATGTCAACATAACAGACCTATTTCCCAAAGATCCCGAAAGACTCGACCAGCTTTGATACCACCTATAACGCCCCCCTTAGGCATTACTACGTAACACATGCAGAAGTAAATTAAAAGATAATTTGCTGGTTGCTTTCGGAAAGTTGTTTTCTTTAAAGTCAGAAAACTGCGGTATAAATTTTTTTTTCTTTAAGGATAACTCTGAAATCCATCGTTCATACATTCAAAACGTAAAGTCACATTAGTAACAAAGTTTCCATGACATACAAAATTTATCTAGGTTTCCACTTTCGAAAGAAAAAGTTCAAACTACTGATGGATGTATATAACACTACATTTACCGACCTCTTTAGATATACAACCCCAACTCAGACTCCTAAGCTGGTCATTCTATCAAATATTCATTGCAGAGGTCCCCCAATAAGAATACTTTCCCAACCTCTAACACTAGGTCTTCAAGTGACTTAGAAAGACTCATCTGCAACATCAGTACTAGAGTACCAGGGTACTACAGAAAAACCCGAAGAGACCTGATATAACTTTAAGAGTGAGACACCGGCAAATGGATATATCATACAACAACCATACACATGATACATACAACACCTTGGCATATTAACATTTTAAACATTACTCATAGGTAAACAACAAGTATTATTTCAGTGGGTCTTATACCCGAATCAATCAATTTTATAAAGATAATGCATGACACTTCTATTATCAGGCTCTAATCTTAATCTCATGAGATGCCATCACTGTTTTATCATTAAGAAAGAAAGAGTTGATCAGGCTCATACGCCACGTTTGCCAAGTTGTCTTTGTCACCTCATGTACCCGGATCAACACTATCATGAATCCCTTATAACGGCTATTCGGATGTATACATCATCAAATACCACATTTAAGCGGGTATTCGGTAACTCAAGCACGTCTGCCAAGGGGAAATGCATATGAATAAAAGGCTTTTCATTATCGAGATTTTTCTTTGTGTTCACTCTTTTCCGTTGTCGAAGCCCAAGGCTAACGACTATTCACAATTTTCATCACTTGAAAATCAATAACACAGGACGCGCAGTCCGAGTGCTCAATCAGAACACCTTAGACCGATGCACCAGTCAAGAATTGTGGTCATAGAAAACAACATTCACCTTTAATAACGTTTATCACAACATGATTAGGACACATAGTCCACAAACTTGAATAGGACACACAGTCCACAACAACGTAATTACGACACACAGTCCACAGCAACGTGACCCGGATCAAAGATCTATGTGTAAATTACAGAACACTAGTATTCCGACGTCTCGTATACTAGATTTGATTTCAACTGTTCTTACTTTTCGTTCAGTGAAAATCAAAAACCAAAACAAAGCCTCGGTCGCCTATCCAAGTAACCGGAACGTTTCTAAATCATTTAGGAGAAAATCTTTTCCTTTACAAAGTCTTTTATAAAACATTTGGAAATTCGTTTGCTTTTGAAATCCTTAATGGAATAAGGTCAAATATTTTCAAAGGGGTTTTTCCTTCATGAAACACATAGTTCGAAAAAGGTTTTCTCTTGTACAAACTTTGGATCATAAAAAGGTAGTTTCTATTGACTTAAAAACACTTCGACGTTCCTTTTCAAAACTAGAATCTCATTCTCTTGAAGTAAGCGTTTTAAACAAGGAACTTTTATAAATGAAACCAATACTTTCAAAGTTCTATTCAAGGCTTAATAAGGCTTTTAATCCTTTATAATCATTGTGCGCAGACTCAAGTCCGGCTTCTCAAACTTCAATCAACAGTAATATATTCTCAACAATAATATCACAGCTAACGACAGTTCATCACATATATATAATTCATAACACTTTAAAGCAAGTAACGTTCAACTTCAAGTAATAACCACAATAGTTCAAGTAAACAAGTTATTCAAGAATTGACTCAATATCACAATAATATTCAAATCACTCAATTAAACACATACACACATGCATATAGTCATTGAATATCCCTAGGCAATCCCCTCTTACCTTCCATGAAGGTAAGGAGATTAGATGCTCGAAGAGGTATGTCACGAACGTCCTAGTTTCCTCCGCGATGGAAGTCTAAGGTTATGAACACAAAATCACAAGTTAAAATCAAACAAGAACACTAAACCACAAGGTATAGGTACGGTCAAGACTAGTTCTTAGGGTTAGAAATTCCCGAAAATTATACAACTCGTGGATTTATGATCCTTAAGTGTTAGGAGTTCATAAACAATGATCATTTAACAAAGTTGAATTAAAATTCCACCAAGTTAAAAACATAAGGCATTCGGCCAAGGATAGTAAAATAGGCTAGCATTCACTAAACTTTCCAATCTCTTAGGTTTAGCATCCATATGTGTTAAGGAGCTCAAAACCATGATCATTTTGGAAAAATAAGAACAAGGTATCCTAGGTCCACAACCTTCTAGGTTCGGTCTTCATAGGATTTATAGGCTAGAGATCTTTAAACTTTCCAATCTCTTAGACTTAGCATACAAATATCTTATGGAGCTCAAGTCCATGATCATCTTGTAAAATGAAAGTAACACATACTAGCTTTAATAACATAAAATAAACAAGTTATAAATCTTTAAACTTTCCAATCTTTTAGACTTAGCATCCAAATATCTTATGGAGCTCAAGTCCATGATCATCCTGGAAAAATGAAAGTAACACATACTAGCTTTAATAACATAAAATAAGCAAGTTATAAATCCTTAAACTTCCCAATCTCTTAGACTTAGCATCCAAATATCTTATGGAGCTCAAGTCCATGATCATCTTGGAAAAATGAAAATAACACATACTAGCTTTAATAACATAACATAAACAAGTTGTAAATCCTTAAACTTTCCAATCTCTTAGACTTAGCATCCAAATATCTTATGGAGCTCAAGTCCATGATCATCTTGGAAAAATGAAAGTAACACATACTAGCTTTAATAACATAAAATAAACAAGTTATTAAGAGTTCTAAATCCATGATCAATACTTGGAAAGATGAAACATAATATCCTAGGCCTACTTATTCATATTTTTCGGCCATCATAGGAACAAGCTATCAAAACTTCCAAGATTTATAGATTCAAGATCAAGGGATAGTTAGAAACTCAAACACATGATCATATTCCAAAAGTTGAAACAAAAACTTCCTAGGTCACAAATGCAAGCATTCGGTCTTCATTGGAAGAGATGGATAGATATTTTTGTTTTACAAATCCTATTAGTATGTGAAAATATAAGTTAATACAAGACTATAGAAAGTGGTTTCAACTCAAAAGGCGTTTTCTACCATTTTGGAGAGATTTTAGAAGTTTAAAGCATATAAAGAACACATAAAGTAAACTAGGAAATAAAATATGAAACTTGAAAAAAGATTTATATGAGAGCATTACCCTTTGTATAAGGAAGAACTTTAATGAAGACCTTAAGTAGAAAAGATGAATAAAAACTAAAGCTTTAAGATCTTGAACTTTTAGAAGAAAGAAGAAGATGAACTTTAATGGAGTTTGAAGGAGGAAGATGATGAAGTGAAAATGAAAGGGGTATATATTGAGAGGGGAGATAGTGGCACGAAATTGAGGAGAGAGGAATGAGCTTGGAGAGCAAGTTTTGACCTTGTGCCTTGTTTGGTTTGAGAAGAGAAAGAAAAATGGGTTTTTAGAATATAATGTTATATTTCAAAAAGTGTCATTATGACCACTTTTTAGGAGGTAGCTTAGGACATACCTCTAGTGAGTCTCCTCATTCCCTCATCTCACATCAAGCCTTTTATGTCTTCTATTATGCTACATTTCGTACCCGGTTGCATTTCCGATCGTAATTCTTTCGACGTTTTCACCCGAATAAAATATTTTATTTTATTTTTGAACGAAAATTTTCAAAATAACCAAAGTGGAAGGAAACATAATAAAAACACTAACTATCTCGTTCATGGGTCAAAATTAGGTTTTCTGCTCAGTAAACTTGTACCGGCAGTGAAAACGCAGACCGGCTTCCGTCTGATTTTTCAATCAAAATTTTTACCGTAACTTCATATGATATAACAACACAAGAAAATGATTTTAGTTTAATTAAAATCATTCTCTGAATTTAATCTAAAATAAACACATTTAAATATGTATTTACTGCTACAGAAAGCATAAGAAAAACAGGGTGTTACAGTGATTGCCTGATGCTCAGCTACTAGCAGTTTTCTGGTGCCCTTCCACCAGTATTCAACATCTCCAATCAATTGGAATGTTGCGTAAGGCACCTTTGCTTCCTCTGGGGTGTGCACCAGCTCAAATATCTTTTCCAGCTCTTGGATCCAAAGATCAACTTTAGTCGGGTCTACGTCCCCGTCAAACTGCGACGGATTCTGGCGTCGGAAGGCATTCAGATTCTTCTCCTCTGCAGCCTGTTTGGCTCTTAGCTGCTCCTATTGATTCTGGGCAGCCGCGTTGGCATTCTGGAAAGCTATTGCAGCAGCAACGCCAGTCAACGCTTGGGCAGCGAAGTCCATCCCACCATTGCCTCGGCCACGACCGCCGCGCCCGCGCGCTCCTCCTGGTTCCATATTGACCTGTAAGACACAATCAGTGAGATGGTAACCAGAAAATAAAAGGTAACTCGTCGGATAACATACATTACTTCTTAGAAGAAATTCAAACTAGACTCAATCAGAGAATACACAACATCGATACAACAGACCTAAACCCAACATTCCCGAAAGACTCGACTCGCTCTGATACCACCAATGTGACACCCTAAACCCGGCATCACATGGTTAACCAAATGAGGAAATATTTCTGATTTACAAAGATGGTTACTTTCGAAAAGTATCATTTACTCGATGGACGAGTACGCTAAAAACGGTAGTTAATTTTTTTTCTTTTTTGAGATGAAGGAACGAAACAAGATAGAGGTGATGAAGAACCAGAACATGAATTGAAGACAACATATATATATATATATATATATATATATATATATATATATATATATATATATAAAACATGTCGCAATGAGAGCCAAGTTTCAGTACATAAGTAGGGCCTTATTAACAGCCATTGCAACGGAATTAGACATCTAGAAGATACAGCTTAAAAGAGAGTAAGTAAAGACACAGGGAAAGAGGGTCCGGAACCACATCCAAAAGATAACTCTAAAAGTCAGATGACGGAAGATTATCCAGAAAACGCTCCGAACTGGTTACTGACATTTGCTGCACGCATGGTCTCCACAAAGGCTCCCACGAGACGAGATCTTGGGTAATGGATCTATAACGTCACCGCCCTCATCTACAGAATCATTGTCATCGTTATGATCCATAACGTGATCCTCGGGCTCATCCTCCTCCATGACCTCATCGAAGTCTTCCTCAGGGTCCTCCTCGGGATCCTCCTCAATTGGTGTTGCCGACTCTACGTCTAGAGGTGGTGACTCATGTAGCAGTCCGTGAGCTCGCAGTGTGTGAAGGTAATACCAAATCGGAGGCAGAGCTACCCTCCTAGTTTCCACAGTGTCGGTTCTACGGATTGGGTCTCCGTCAGCATTTAAATCGGTCGTGGTGATTGCTCCATGGTAGGTGGCAGATGTCGCCGCTGGGTGTATCTGCCATGCCCCAGCATTCCCTGCATCGTCAAAGACCTCAGTCTTCGATGTTGTCGGCACAAGTGGGATATTGGGATCCATCTGGACTTATATACATACGGTGATACCAAAAGGAAGAGAGAACAACAAGTAGAAATGAAAGAGTGAGATACCAACACTAGATATATCACACAACAACCATACACATGATACATACAATACATTAGCATATTAACATTTTAAACATTACTCATCGGTAAACAACAAGTATTATTTCAGTGGGTCTCATACTCGAATCAATCAATCTTATAAAGATAATGCATGGCACTTCTATCATCAGGCTCTAATCTTAATCTCATGAGATTCCATCAACGTTTTATCATTAAGAAATAAAGAGTTGATCAGGCACATACGCCCCGTTTGGCAAGTTGTCTCCGTCACCTCAGGCGCCCGAATCAACATCATCACGAATCCCTTATAACGGCCATTCGGATGTATACCTCATCGAATACCACATCTTAAGCGGGTATTCGGATAACTCAAGCACGTCTGCTAAGGGGAAATGCATATGAATAAAATACTTTTCATTATTGAGACTTTTTTGTGTTCACTCTTTTCCGTTGTCGAAGCCCAAAGCTAAAGACTATTCATAATTTTCATTACTTGAAAATCAATAACATAGGACACGCAGTTCGAGTGCTCAATCAGAACACCTTAGACTGATGCCGTAGTCCGAGGTTGTGGTCGTAGAAACAATTATAATTTTATCCATGTTTTATTTCAACATGATAAGGACTCCTAGCCCATAACAACGAAATTAGGACACACAGTCCTCAATTCCAAAATTAGGACTCCTAGCCCATAATATCACGATTGGGACCCTTGGTCCATAATTCATGACATGGATCCCAGATCACGTGCATAAATTGAATGCAAGAGGCGACGTCTCACGAACTAGTATTCTCTTTCACATGTGCTTACTTTTCGCTCAGTGAAAATCAAAAACCAAAACAAAACCTCGGTCACTTATCCAAGTAACTGGAACGTTTCTAAATCATTTAGGAGAAAATCTTTTCCTTTACAAAGTCTTTTATAAAACATTTGGAAATTTGTTTGCTTTTGAAATCTTTGATGGAATAAAGTCAAATATTTTCAAAGGGGTTTTTCCTCCATGAAACACATAGTTCGGAAAAAGGTTTTCTCTCGTACCAACTTTGGAACATAAAAATGTAGTTTCTATTGACTTAAAAACACTTCAACGTTTCTTTTAGAAGCTAAAATCTCACTCTCTTTGAAGTAAGCATTTTAAACAAGGAACTTTTACGAATGAAACCAATACTTTCAAAGTTCTATTCAAGGCTTATTAAGGCTTTTAATCTTTATAATTATTGTGCACGGACTCAAGTCCAGCTTCTCAAACTTCAATCAACGGTAATATACTCTCAACAATAATATCACAATTAATGGCAGTTCATCATATATATACAACTCAATACTTTAAGGCAAGAAATAATCAACTTCAAGTAATAATCACAATAGTTCAAGTAAACAAGTCATTCAAGTTTTTTTTTTGCTCCACATCATAATAATATTCAAATCACTCAAGTAAACAGATACAAACATGCATATAGTCATTGAATATCCCTAGGCAATCTCGTCTTACTTTCTGTGAAGGTAAGAAGATTAGATGCTCGACGAGGTAAGTCACGAGGTTATCATTTCCTCCGCGATGGAAGTCTAAGGTTATGAACACAAAATCACAAGTTAAAATCAAAACAAGAACACTAAACCACAAGGTATAGGTTCGGACAAGACTAGTTCTTAGGGTTAGAGATTCCCAAAAATTATACAACTCATGGATTTATGATCCTTAAGTGTTAGGAGTTCATAAACAATGATCATTTAAGAAAGTTGAATTAAAATTCCACTAAGTTTAAAACATAAGGCATTCGGCCAAGGCTAGTAAAATAGGCTAGCATTCAGTAAACTTTCCAATCTCTTCGGTTTAGCATTCATATGTGTTAAGGAGCTCAAAACCATGATCATTTTGGAAAAATAAGAACAAGGTATCCTAGGTCCATAACCTTCTAGGTTCGGCCTTCATAGGATTTATAGGCTAGAGATCTTTAAACTTTCCAATCTCTTAGACTTAGCATCCAAATATCTTATGGAGCTCAAGTCCATGATCATCTTGGAAAAATGAAAGTAACACATACTAGCTTTAATAACATAGAATAAACAAGTTATAAATCCTTAAACTTTCCAATCTCTTAGACTTATCATCCAAATATCTTATGGAGCTCAAGTCCATGATCATCTTGGAAAAATGAAAGTAACACATACTATCTTTAATAACATAAAATAAACAAGTTATAAATCCTTAAACTTTCCAATCTCTTAGACTTAGCATCCAAATATCTTATGGATCTCAAGTCCATGATCATCTTAAAAAAAATGAAAGTAACATATACTAGCTTTAGTAACATAAATAAACAAGTTATAAATCCTTAAACTTTCCAAGGATACATGCTGCTGTTTTCCTTAGACGTTAAGAACGAGTTAGACTTAGAGTCCATCCCTGTTGTCAATAAGCTTCCGGAAGTTTTTCCTGAAGATGTACCTGGACTACCGCCTGTTCGAGATATCGAGTTCGCGATTGATCTGGTTCCAGGCACTGGGCCAATCTCTATGGCACCATACCGTATGTCGCCATCGGAGCTAGAAACCTTGAAGGAACAACTTGAGGAGCTGATGAGAAAGAAATTCATTAGACCCAGTGTGTCACCATGGGGAGCCCCAGTCTTGTTAGTGAAAAAGAAGGATGGAACCTCTCGATTATGTGTGGATTTTCGTCAGTTGAACAAGGTAACGATCAAGAACAAGTATCCGTTTCCAAGGATAGATGGTCTAATGGATCAGGCTACCATCAACCGTTTTCTCAAAGATAAATTTACGGTCAGCCTACCATCAAATCCGTGTGAAGGCAGAGGATATTCCTAAGACAGTGTTTCGAACATGCTATGGGCATTATGAGTATCTGGTGATGCCGTTTGGAGTGACAAATGCTCCTCCAATATTCATGGATTACATGAATAGGATCATTCGTCCTTACGTAGACCAGTTTGTCATTGTCTTCATCGATGACATTCTAATCTATTCCCCAAACAAGGAAAAACATGTTGAACATCTCAGCATCGTTCTTCAAACTTTGAGAGAAAAGTAACTTTACGCGAAACCGGAAAAAGTGTGAATTTTGGTTGGACCAAGTTCAATTCTTGGGTCATGTTATATCGCGTGAAGGAATTGCAGTGGACCCGTCGAAAGTGGGAGATGTTTTGGAATAGGAAAGACCAACAACGGCACCAGAGATCCGTAGTTTTGTGGATTTAGATGGATACTACAGGAGATTCATTGAAGGATTTTCCAAGATAGTAGGACCCCTTAACCAGTTAACTCGGAAGGATCAAGCGTTTACCTGGACGGAATCATGTGAAGAAAGTTTCCAGGAGCTGAAGAAAAGGTTGACAACTTCACCTGTGTTGATACTACCTGATCCCAAGGAACCTTTTGAGGTTTATTGTGACGCTTCACATCAAGGGTTAGGCTGTGTGCTGATGCAGAACCGGAAGGTTGTAGTGTATGCTGAGGCAGATGAAGATTCATGAAAAGAATTACCCTACACATGACTTGGAGTTAGCGGCAGTGGTCTTTGCAATGAAAGTCTGGAGGCATTATTTGTATGGAGCGCTACATTCAATGTCTTCAGCGATCACAAAAGTTTGAAGTATTTGTTCGACCAAAAGGAGTTGAACATGCGGCAGAGGCGTTGGTTGGAATTCTTGAAGGATTGTGATTTCCAACTATAGTATCACCCTGGGAAGGTAAATGTAGTGACTGATGCTCTAAGCAGAAAGTCAATACATGCGTCAGTGATGATGGTCAGAGAGCAGGAATTGTTGGGACAATTCCGGGATCTGAGTTTGTCAGTTGAGAAGTTTCCAGGAAAGTTTTGTTTAGGAAGGATCACTGTGTCCAATGGATTGATGGATCAAATAAGAGAAAAGCAAGGGAGCGATCAGTACCTACAAGGAGAAATGGAACTAGTGCGACAAGGAGCATTGTCAGAGTTCAAGGAAGGAACGGATGGAATTTTGAGGTTCGGTGAAAAGATTTGTGTGCCAAATGATGTTGAGCTTAGAAAGTTGATTCTGGAGGAGGCTCACAAAAGTAAGTTGAGTTTGCATCCAGGAGCCACGAAGATGTATCAAGACCTCAATAAGTTATACTGGTGGTATGGAATGAAGAGGAACGTAATGGAATACGTTGCTTCGTGTCTAGTATGTCAGAAGGCTAAGGTTGAACACCAAAGGGCAGCCGGGATGCTACAATCTTTAGACATTCCAGAATGGAAATGGGATGGTATTTCAATGGACTTTGTGACCAGCTTGCCAAGGATTCGGAAGGGACATGAGGCTATATGGGTAATAGTGGATCGACTGACCAAGTCAGCTCACTTCTTACCTATTAGTATGAAGTACCCGATAAGAAGGTTGACTTAGTTGTACATTGATGAGATTGTCAGATTGCACGGTATACCTTCGAGTATCATTTCGGATCGTGATCCAAGGTATACGTCAGAGTTTTGGAAAGGACTACAAAACTCATTGGGAACGAAACTCAAACTGAGTTATGCATATCATCCACAAACCGATGGACAATCAGAAAGGACGATTCAGTCACTGGAAGATTTTGAGAGCGCGTGTGATGGAAGACACTGGGAACTGGGATGAATTTCTACCACTGATAGAGTTCACTTACAGCAACAGTTTCCATTCAAGTATAGGAATGGCGCCTTACGAAGCTCTATATGGTAGACGGTGCAGAACACCTCTATGTTGGTACCAGTATGGAGAGATTTTGTAGTTAGGACCAGAGATTGTACAACAGACAACAGAAAAGGTGAAGATGATTCAGTAGAAAATGCGGACAACTCAAAGTCGACAGAAGAGTTATGCTGACAAGAGACGACGACCTCTTGAGTTTGAGGAAGGCGAGCATGTGTTTTTGAGAGTCACGCCTACGACTGGGATTGGCAGAGTAATTAAATCCAGAAAGCTCACTCTCAAATTCATTGGACCCAACCAAATCCTTCGTCGTGTAGGTCCATTAGCCTATAAAATTTCTATGCCACCTTTTCTTTCCAATATTCAATATGTTTTCCATGTTTCACAACTGGGAAAATATGTTCATGATCCATCTCATATAATTGAGCCCGATAATGTACAATTAAAAGAGAACTTATCTTTTAAGACTTCGCCTATACGAATCGCAGATAAGATGACGAAGCAGCTCAGAGGTAAACAAATTCTGTTAGTCAAGGTTATGACACCCTAAAACCGGCATCACATGGTTACCCAAATGTGGAAATATTTCTGATTTACAAAGCTGGTTACTTTCGGAAAGTATCTTTTACTCGATGGACGAGTACACTAAAAACAGTAGTGATTTTTTTTTGATATGAAGGAATGAAACAAAATAGAGGTGATGAACACTCAGAACATGAATTGAAGACAATATATATATATAAAACATGTCCCAATGAGAGCCAAGTTTCAGTACATAAGATAGGGCCTTATCAACGGCCATTGCAACAGAATTAGACATCTAGAAGATAAGTAAAGACACAGGGAAAGAGGGTCCGGAACCACATCCAAAAGATAATTCTAAAATTCAGATGACGGAAGATTATCCACAAAACGGTCCGAACCGGTTACTGACATTGGCTGCAAGCAGGGTCTCCACAAAGGCTCCCATGAGACGAGACCTCAGGTAATGGATCTATAACGTCACCGCCCTCATCTACGGAATCATCGTCGTCGTCATGATTCATAACGTGATCCTCCGGCCCATCCTCCTCCATGACCTCATCGAAGTCTTCCTCAGGGTCTTCCTCGGGATCCTCCTCAATCGGCGCTACCAGCTCTACGTCTAGAGGTGGTGGCTCATATGGCAATCCGTGAGCTCGTAGTGTGTGAAGTTAATACCAAATCGGAGGCAGAGCTTCCCTCCTAGTTTCCACAGTGTGGCTTCTGTGGATTGGGTCTCCGTCAGCATTTAAATCGGTCGTTGTAATTGCTCCGTGGTATGTGGCAGATGTTGCCCCTAGATGTATCAGTCATGCCGTTGCATTCCCTGCGTCATCGAAGACCTCAGTCTTCGAAGTTGTCGGCATAAGTGGGATATTGGGATCCATCTGAACTCATATACGTGAGGCGATGCCAAAAAGGAAGAGAGAAAAACAAGTAGAAATGAAAGAGTGAGATACCGATAACGGATATATCGCCCAACAACCATACACATGATACATACAACACCTTGGCATATTAACATTTTAAATGTTACTCATAGGTAAACAACAAGTATTATTTCAGTGGGTCTCATACCCGAATCAATCAATTTTATAAAGATAATGCATGACACTTCTATCATCAGGCTCTAATCTTAATCTCATGAGATACCATCACCGTTTTATCATTCAGAAAGAAAGAGTTGATCAGGCTCATACGCCACATTTGGCAAGTTGTCTCCGTCACCTCACGTACCTGGATCAACACCATCATGAATCCCTTATAACGGCCATTGGGATGTATACATCGTCAAATACCACATCTTAAGTGGGTATTTGGTAACTCAAGCACGTCTGCCAAGGGGAATGCATATGACTAAAAGACTTTTCATTAATGAGACTTTTCTTTCTGTTCATTCTTTTCCGTTGTCGAAGCCCAAAGCTAACGACTATTCACAATTTTTATCACTTGAAAATTAATAACACAGAATGCACAGTCCGAGTGCTCAATCACAACACCTTAGACCGAGGCCGCAGTCCAAGGTTGTGGTCGTAGAAACAATTATAATTTATCCATGTTTTATTTCAACATGATAAGGACTCCTAGCCCATAACAATGAAATTAGAAAACACAGTCCTCAATTCCAAGATTTGGACTCCTAGCCCATAATATCACAACTTGGACCCTTGGTCCATAATTCTTGACGCGGATCCCAGATCGCGTGCTTATAACTGAATACTATAGGCGACATCTCGCGAACTAGATTCTCTTTCACATGTGCTTACTTTTCGCTCAGTGAAAATCAAAAACCAAAACAAAACCTCGGTCACTTATCCAAGTAACCGAAATGTTTCTAAATCATTTAGGAGAAAATCTTTTCCTTTACAAATTATTTTATAAAACATTTAGGAAATTCGTTTGCTTTTGAAATCCTTGATGAAATAAGGTCAAATATTTTCAAAGGGGTTTTTCCTTAATAAAACACATAGTTCGAAAAAGGTTTTCTCTCGTACCATCTTTGGATCATAAAAAGGTAGTTTCTATTATCTTAAAAAAACACTTCAACGTTTCTTTTCAAAATAAGAATCTCATTTTATTGAAGTAAGCATTTTCAACAAGGAACTTTCATAAATGAAACCAATACTTTCAAAGTTCTATTCAAGGCTTATTAAGGCTTTTAATCCTTTATAATCATTGTGCACAGACTCAAGTCCGGGTTCTCAAACTTCAATCAACAGTAATATATTCTCAGCAATAATATCACAGTCAACGACAGTTCATCACATATATATAATTCATAACACTTTAAAGCAAGTAATTTTCAACTTCAAGTAATAACCACAATAGTTCAAGTAAACAAGTTATTCAAGTATTGGCTCAATATCACAATAATATTCAATCACTCAAGTAAACACATACACACATGCATATAGTCATTGAATATCCCTAGGCAATCTCCTCTTACTTTCTGTGAAGGTAAGAAGATTAGATGATCGACGAGGTAAGTCACGAACGTTCTCGTTTCCTCCGCGATGGAAGTCTAAGGTTATGAACTCAAAATCACAAGTTAAAATCAAAACAAGAACACTAAACCACAAAGTATAGGTTCGGCCAAGACTAGCTCTTAGGGTTAGAGATTCCCGAAAATTATACAAATCATGGATTTATGATCCTTAAGTGTTAGGAGTTCATAAACAATGATCACTTAACAAGGTTGAATTAAAATCCCACTAAGTTATAAACTTAGGGAATTTGGCCAAGGCTGGTAAAATAGGCTAGCATTCACAAAACTTTCCAATCTCTTAGGTTTAGCATCCATATGTGTTAAGGAGCTCAAAACCATGATCATTTTGGAAAAATAAGAACAAAGTATCCTAGGTCCATAACCTTCTAGGTTCGGCCTTCATAGGATTTATAGGCTAGAGATCTTTAAACTTTCCAATCTCTTAGACTTAGCATCCAAATATCTTATGGAGCTCAAGTCCATGATCATCTTGGAAAAATGAAAGTAACACATACTAGCTTTAATAACATAGAATAAACATGTTATAAATCCTTAAACCTTCCAATCTCCTAGACTTAGCATCCAAATATCTTATGGAGCTCAAGTCCACGATCATCTTGGAAAAATGAAAGTAACACATACTAGATTTAATAGCATAAAATAAACAAGTTATAAATCCTTAAACTTTCCAATCTTTTAGACTTAGCATCCAAATATTTTATGGAGCTCAAGTCCATGATCATCTTGGAAAAATGAAAGTAACACATACTAGCTTTAATAACATAAAATAAACAAGTTATTAAGAGTTATAAATCCATGATCAATACTTGGAAAGATGAAACATAGTATCCTACGCCTACTTATTCATATTTTTCGGCCATCATAGGAACAAGCTATCAAAACTTCCAAGATTTATAGATTCAAGATCAAGGGATAGTTAGAAACTCAAACACATGATCATATTCCAAAAGTTGAAACAAAAACTTCCTAGGTCAAAAATACAAGCATTCGGCCTTCATTGGAAGAGATGGATAGAGATTTTTGTTTTAAACAACCTCTTAGTATGTGAAAATATAAGTTAATACAAGACTATAGAAAGTGGTTTCAACTGAAAAGGAGTTTTCTACCATTTTAGAGAGATTTTAGAAGTTTAAAGCATATAAAGAACACATAAAGTAAACTAAGAAATAAAAGAGAAACTTGCAAAAAGATTTATATGAGAGCATTACCCTTAGTATAAGGAAGAACTTTAATGAAGAACTTAAGTAGAAAAGATGAATAAAAACTAAAGCTTTTAGAGCTTGAACTTTTAGAAGAAAGGAAGAAGATGAACTTTAATGGTGGTTGAAGGAGGAGGATGATGAAGGGAAAATGAAACGGCTATATATAGAGAGAAGGAGGAAGTACACGGCCAAAATGGAAGAAGAGGGGGAGCTTGTTGAGCAAGCTAGGTGGTTTAATGCTTGATTGGATGGAAGAAGAGAGAGAAATGACTTTTGGATTATAATAGTATTATAATTTGAAAAGTGTGATGATTGTACTTTTAGAGTGTGTCATAGCCCCTTCCATCATGTCTCCTTACTTCTTTTATGGCCCATAATATGCTCCATTTGGTACCCGGTTGCATTTCCGATCGTAATTCTTTCGACGTTTTCTTCCAAATAAAATATTTTATTTTATTTTTGTACGAAAATATTCAAAATAAACAAGGTTGAAATAAACATAATAAAAACACTAACTATCTCGTTCACATGTCAAAATTAGGTTTACTGCATAGTAAACTTGTACCGATAGTGAAAACGCAGACCGGCTTTCGTCTGAATTTTCAACCGAAAATTTTACCGTGACTTCATATGATATAACAACACAAGGAAATTATTTTCGTTTAATTAAAATCATCCTTTGAGTTTAATCTAAAATAAACACATTTAAATATGTATTTACTATTACATAAAATATAGGAAAAACAGGGTATTACAAAGGTCATCTGGAAGGATGCAACCGGAGAAGCTACATGGGAAATCGAGGACAAGATGAAATTGCAATACCCTGACTTTTTTCAAGGTACTTAATTTGGAGGATGAAATTCTTTTTAGAGGGATAGTATTGTATCGCCCCGATTTGTGTCTTTCTGTAGTAGTAAATACATGTATCTATGTATTAATTTTTGATAAAATCCAGAGAGTGATTTTAAATAAAGTAAAATCATTTTCTTATGTTCTTTTACCGTAGGAAGTCACGGTTAAATTTTCGGTTGAAATTTCAGACGAAAGTCGATCTGCGTTTTAACTGCTGGTACAAGTTTACTGAGCAAAAAACCTAATTTTGAACCGTAAACGAAACGGTTAGTGTTTTTGTGATGTTTTGTATGATATTGGAAATTTTATAAAATTTGAGTTCGGAAATAAAATATAATATTTATTCCGGACGAAATACGATCAGAAACTTGAACCGGATACGCAATGGAGTAGAGTAGGGAGCACAAAAGTGATGAGGTGACATGTGAGAGTGAGGTGACTTACTAGGGACATGGCCTAAGTCACATCCTAAAAAGTGGTCATGATGACACTTTTTGAATTATAACATATTATATTCTAAAAACCCATTTTTCTCTCTCTTTTTCAACCAAACAAGGCATAAGCCAAAACTTGGCCATCAAGACTTGCTTCTCCCTCTCTCTTTCATGCTACTCTCACCTCTCCTTCTATAGATACCCACTTCATTTCATCTCTTCCATTTTTCTTCTTCTTCTCCATTCTTACTTCAAAACTTCCAACACTTAAAAGTTTTCATTTTTACTTGGTTTCAAGCTTCAAGTTCTTCATGCTTTTTCTTTCTAGTTTCAAGGATAACATTCTCATACTCTTATATTTCAAGTTTTACACTTATTTCATGAGTTTACTTTATGTCTTCTTAAAATGTTATTAAAGCTCTTTTAACTTCTAAAATCTCTAGAAAATGGTAGAAAACTCCGTTTGAGTTGAAACCAATTTCTATGGACTTATATTAATATCTAATTTCATATTCTAAGAGCTTGTATCAAACAAACATCTCTAACCTATTTTTCCAAGGATGGCTGAAACTATGTATTAGTGGCCTAGGAAGTTTTGTTTCAACTTTTTGAAAGATGATCATGTATTTGAGCTTCTAGATACCTCTTGATCTTAAATCTAAAGT
Source organism: Sophora flavescens (assembly GCA_030762895.1). NCBI lineage: Eukaryota > Viridiplantae > Streptophyta > Magnoliopsida > Fabales > Fabaceae > Sophora > Sophora flavescens. Next base: position 127,054,393 of record CM061067.1, read on the forward strand.
CGTAGAAATTTTGAAAATTCCTAGATTTTTGATCCCATGATGGCCGAACCTAGTAGGTTGTGGACCTAGGATGTTTTGTTTTCATTTTCCAATATGATCATGGACTTGAGCTCCTTAATACATCTGGATGCTAAGTCTAAGAGATTGGAAAGTTTAAAGATTTCTAGCCTATTTATCCTATGATGGTTGTGAACCTAGGATGTTTTGTTTTCATTTTCCAATATGATAATGGACTTGAGCTACTTAATACATTTGGATGCTAAGTCTAAAGAGATTGGAAAGTTTAAAGATTTCTAGCCTATTTATCCTATGATGGTTGTGAACCTAGGGTGTTTTGTTTTCATTTTCCAATATAATCATGAATTTAGACTTCTTGGTATCTTTAAACGCTAAATCTAAGAGCTTAGAAGGGTTGGAAGTTTCTAGCCTACTTATACTAAAGAGGCTGAAACCCTAAGCATGGATTTAGTGGGATTTTGTTCTACCTTTGTAAAGTGAACCTTGGTTATGAACTCCTAACACTTACGGATCATTAATCCATGATTTGTATTCTCTTTTTCAAATCATTAACCCTATTTTATGCCATGGTCGAACCAATACCTTCTTGGTTTAGTGTTCTTGGTTAACTTTTAACTTGTGGTTTTGTGTTCATAAACCTAGACTTTCGTTGCGGAGTAGACAAGGACATTCGTAGTACACTTCCTCAAGAATCACGTACCTTTACCTTCACAAAAGGTAAGAGGGGACAGCCTGAGGGATATTCAATAGCTATGTGCATGTGTGTATGTGGTTTGCTCGATTTATTTGAATATTGTTATTAGATTCAATCAAAGTTTGAATGATTTGTATACTTGAACTGTTGTGATAACTGTTTGAAGTTGATCCATACTTGATTTAAAGTGTTGTGAATCATATATGTTATGAATTGTCATTAACTGTTATATTGTTGACTGAGATTATGATGATATTGATTGATGTCTGAAAAGCCTGACGTTTGTCGGTGCTCAACTAATCATATGATTAAAAGCCTAAATAAGCTTCAAAGGGAAATTTGAAAGTAATGGTATTCATTTTAAAATGTTCTTTAGAAAAGTATGTGTTTTGGAAAGTAAGTGATCTTACTTGTATTTATTCCAGAAGGATCAAACTTTGGAACTTGTGTTAAATAATTTCAAGTTAAAGGAAATTGTTTTCTTATAAACTAAGTTTTTGTACAAGAGAAAATCATTTAGAAAATATGTGTTTTTACGGAAGGAAAAGCCTTTGGAAAATATTTGACCTTAAATAGAGATGATTTTAAGAAATGAATTTCAAGAAAAAATGGATTTCTTATAATAGTTTACAAATGATTTTCCAATGAAAAGATTTTCTGTAAAGAAATACTTTCGAAAATATTCCAGTAACTTGGATGGGTTACCGAGGTTTTATTTTGGTATTTGATTTTCACTGAACGAAAAGTAAGAACAGGTGAAATCAAATCTAGTATACGAGACGTTGGAATACTAGTGTTCTCTAATTTACACGTAGATCTTTGATCTGTGTCACATTGTTGTGGATTGTGTGTCCTAATTACGTTGTTGTGGACTGTGTGTCCTATTCACGTTGTTGTGGACTGCGTGTCCTAATCATGTTGTGATAAACGTTATTAAAGGTGAATGTAACACCACGGAAGGTATCACATAACACCACGTCCATCCACAACCAAGGTCGAGGAGCCGCACACCCACAGCCTCGCCACACCATCGAGTACCCCACGAAATTGATAAATATCGAAAGCCAATATTTTTAAAAACCAACAAAATGCACGAGGATCCTTTCCGATGCGCCTTCAGCCGATCTGGTGTTTGAGCACCCCTTACAAGGCCACTTCAGGACAATCACCTGTCCCTTGGTGCTTCGGTTCCGCCCCGGAAGGGCATCACCTAACACCACGTCCATCCACAACCAAGGTCGAGGAACCGCTTTCTATGACCACAAGTCTAGACTGGTGCATTGGTCTAAGGTTTTGTGATTGAGCACTCGGACTGCGTGTCCGGTGTTGATGTTGAGTAATTTCAAGTGATGAAAATTATGAATGGTCGTTAGCTTTGAGCTTCGACAACGAATGAGATTGAACACAAAGAAAACATCTTGAACGTATGTTTTTCTTCATGCATTTAGGCAGACATGCCTCACAGGTTAGTCACTTCAGTGATGCCCAAGCAGGGGCTATTAGTCACTTCGGTGATATCCAAACAGGGACTTTTAGTCACTTCGGTGATGCCCAAGCAGGGGCTGTAGCACCCCCTTGGGCATTACTACGTAAACACGTGCAGAAATAAAATTATAAGGAAAATTTGCTGGTTTCTTTCGGAAAATAATTTATATAAGTACGTAAGCGTCTGAAATTGGGTATAAAAAATTTGTCACGACTCCAAACCTAAGCCTTGATCGACACGCAGACTTACTATCCTAGCATGGCAAGCCTATTTAATTTAAAGATATACTTGAATAAAAGTTAGTATTTTTATAGAAATTTCGACAGAGTCTCCTCTGTAATTCGGGCATCCCAGGTAAAAGAACACCTGCTAAAATAATTACATTTTCATTCCAGAATTCCAGTTACACCAAATACAACCGGTAGTAATATGCTAAAAAAATAGTTATATCAATAAGCTGTACAAGACCAAAAGGAACAGCTTATGTTTTCATTCAAAAGATATGCTCTCCGAGCCATGAACATTCCATTTTAAAATAAAGGCTCTCTGAGCCATACTCATACATACTATCAAAAATAATCTAAGTCTCAAACCCTAAGCTGGTCATTCTAAAAGTTATTCCTGAGGAAAACTCATGTGGTCATTCCACGATCAAGTAATTCATCAAACAACCAGATCTAAGTCTCTGAGTGACTTAGGGAGGCTCCTCTGCACCATCTGTACTAAAGTACCCAAGGTACAATAGCGAACCAGAAGAAACCTGATATATATGTAAGGGTGAGATACCGACAAATGGATATATCACACAACAACCATATACACGATACATACATCACCTCAGCACATTAACATTTAATTATTATATAGAGATAAAATGACAAGTGTCATATCAGTGGGTCTCATGCCCGAATCAATCAGTTTTATAAAGAGAATGCATGACACTTCAATCATCAGGCTCTAAACTTAATCTCATGAGATACCAACACCATTTTATCATTAAGAAAGAAAGAGATGATCAGGCTCATACGCCCCATTTGGCAAGTTGTCTCCGTGACCTCATTCGCTCGGATCAACGTCATCACAAATCCCATATAACTGCCATTCGGATGTATACCTCATCGAATACCACATCTTAAGCAGGTATTCGGATAACTCAAGCACGTCTGCTAAGGGGAAATGCATATGAATAAAAGACTTTTCATAATCGAGACTTTTCTTTGTGTTCACTCTTTTTCGTCGTCGAACCCAAGGCTAACGACTATTCATAATTTTCATTGCTTGAAAATCAATAACACAGGACACGCAGTCCGAGTGCTCAATCACAACACCTTAGACCGATGCCGAATTCCAAGGTTGTGGTCATAGAAACAATTATAATTTTATTCATGTTTTATTTCAACATGATAAGGACTCCTAGCCAATAACAACGAAATTAGGACCCACGGTCCTCAATTCCAAAATCAAGACTCCTAGCCCATAATATCACGATTGGGACCCTTGGTCCATAATTCTTGACACGGATCCCCAGATCACATGCATACAACTGAATACTAGAGGCGACGTCTCGCGAACTAGTATTCTCTTTCACATGTACTTACCTTTCGCTCAGTGAAAATCAAAACCAAAACAATACATCGGTCACTTATCCAAGTAACCGGAACGTTTCTAAATCATTTAGGAGAAAATCCTTTTCCTTTGCAAAATCTTTTCTAAAACATTTAGGAAATTCGTTTGCTTTTGAAATCCTTGATGGAACAAAGTCAAATATTTTCAAAGGGTCTTTCCTTCATAAAACACACCGTTCGAAAAGGTTTTCTCTCGTACAAAACTTTTGATCATAAAAAGGTAGTTTCCTTCAACTTAAAATCACTTCAACATTTTTCTAAAAACAGAGATCTTATTCTTCTGAAGTAAGCACTTTAAATAAGGAACTTTTATAAGTGAACCAAAAACTTTCAAATTTCTATTCCAGGCTTATTAAGGCTTTTAATCCTTATAGTCATTGGGCACAGACTCAAGTCTGGCTTCTCAAACTTCAATCAACAGTAATATATTCACAACCATAATAATATCACAGTTAATGACAGTTCATCACATATGTATAATTCATAACACTTTAAAGCAAGTAATGTTCAACTTCAAGTAATAATCACAATAATGTTCACAACACTCAATTAAACACATACACACATGCACATGATCATTGAATATCCCTAGGCAAACTCCCCTTGCCTTTGAAGACAAGTAAAGGATCCTCGTCTTAATGCTCACGTTAGCTCCAAGAGTGTAACTATCTACGCCATCAAGCAAGCATAGCCGTGTTCAACACCACGGAGACACAAACCAAGCATGATAACAACAAACAAATTCACCAATTCAATTTTTCATCCTCAAAACATATAATCAAAAGAAACCATACATTTAATTCAGTAAATAGAATCGATTTCTCAATAATATCGATTTGGGTAAAAAGGATCCATAATTAAAATTAGGGAACATTTGATTTGGTTTGAGAAACATGAAATTGAACTTAGAAATCTCAAATTAAAGGTCCTAATTTGAAAAAAACATAGTTAATTTCATAGAAACATATTCGATTTCAAATAAAATCAAATTAGGGTTTAGGGTTCAGAGAGCAATTTGGGGGGAAATTTGATTTAAATAGAGAATCATAAAATTAACCTTAGAAACCATTAATTACAAGTCCCAATTGCACTAAAACAGAACCAATTTCATGATTAAAGTAAGATGAAAAGTTAGGGTTTCAAAATCAATTTGGGGATTTTTGAATCTAAGCAAAATAGATGAGGTTTTCACTTACCCAGGGAAGAAGAAGATGTCATGGTGGTTGTTGAAGGTAGTCCATCACGGCGGAGCTTCGTTTCCTAGCGGTGGCAGCGGCCAAGCACCAACCAAACAAACCAGCATGGCGGTGTGTGCGGTGCGTGGCTGTCTCCTTTAGACGGCACGATGGTCGAACTCCTACGGTGTGCGTCCGACGGTGGATCTTATGGCGGCTAATGGCTGAAACGAAGTAACAAGATGGACTGCACATGTGGGACGAACCATACCCGTGGGGAAAGGAGTCGGGTTGCGCGACTGTCTTCACTTCGGTGCAGTCGGATGGTGGCTGTAACTGGAGGGTGGCACCGGATTTTTGTGGAGGAGCAAGATTAAGAGAAGAGATGAGTGAAGGAAGAAGAGAAAAAGAAAGAAGAAAGGAGAAAGAAGAAGAAAGAAGAAAAAGAAAGAAAAGAGAGGGGGGGTTACAGGTCTGATGCGGGAAAGGAGAGAGAATTTTAGTTTTTTGTATTAGTGGGTACAAAATGAGTGATAAATGTTAAGCCTAAAATAAATATGTCTTTACTTTTTGGAATCTAAAAATAAAGGTTGATAAATATATGATTTCGAAATTCAAATTAGAGTAAAGATTAATAATTGAACTGATCAACTAAGAAAATACTCGGTCCAAAATTTAATCTCTGATTGATGTCAAACCAGTTTATTTTCAACTCTAAAATTAAATTAAATGAAAATATGAAAATTATTTTCTCCTAATCATATTATTTAAAACATTTTTTGTACTGGAAATAATAGTGACAATAATGTAATTTATTGTCTAGTAAGCATGCATTCACTGAAATAAGTCAGTGCTAACGCACCCGATAAAATAATTTTAAGAGAGCAATTTAATTACTCAACTAAACCACATAACAAAATAAACATAAACATCCAAATAAAATAATTAATCATATGTGTAAAAACAAGGGTGTTACAGGGGCTGTTATATAAGTCACGACGGTGATGTCCAAACAGGGACTTTAGTCACAATGGTGATGCCCAAGTGGGTGCTTTGAGTTTGATCAACTCTTAGAAAGATGAAGGGATCTCATGAGATTAAGTTTATAGAGCTGGAATATTGAAGTGTCATGCATAATCTTTTTAAAAGCTAATTGTACGGGTATGACACCCATTGATATGATACTTGTTGCTTTGTCTATTAATATTTGGTAAATGTTAAAATGTTGATGTGATGCATGTATCATGCATATGGTTATTGTAATCTATCCATATATTGGTATCTCACTCTTGCATATATTCTTGTTATTTCTCTTTGTTTTTCGGCATCGCTGTATATCTATGAGTTTAGATGGATCCGAACATCCCATTGGTACCGTCGGAATCGAAGACTGATATCTTTGATGATGCGGGGAATGCGGGGGCGTGGCAGATTCACCCCGGATCTAAATTGGCTACCTATCATGGACCGATAACCACGCTGGAGAAGAATGCTGAGGGAGAACCATGTCGTAGAGTTCGGACAGTTGAGACGAGGAAGATTGCTCTCCCACCACCTTGGTACTACTTACACGTGCTACAGATGAATGGATAGCTACATGAGCACCCGCCTTTAGGGGTACCATTACCTGGAGTCGAGCCGACTTCACCGATTGAGGAGGACCCCTAGGAGTACCTAGAGGATGATCTCGTGTACCACGTCCTGGATCACGATGATGATCTTGATGAGGTGCCACAGTACCTGCTTGATGACGATCCGGATTTTTATGATTCTGACTCTCTTGATGAGGGCGGAGACGTCATGGACCCATCACTTGGGGTACCTTCTTGTGGGAGTGTTCATGGCGAGTCTTCCTTTAATCGTTAGTAGTGGTCAGCTTTGGGGTGTATATTTTGTGGTTAGTCTATCTAGGTCTGAATGTATTTGCCTTCTTAGAGCCACCCTTTTGATGTGTGGTTCCGGACCCTCCCCCTATTTTGCTTTACTTAGTTTACAGCTGTTAACTTTATGTTCTGTAACTCTGTGTTCTGTAACTCTGTTACTAATGGCCATCCTGATCAGGTCCTAGTTTTTGTACTAAACTCTGAATCTCACTAGGATAGATTATATATATATATATATATATATATATATAGATATATATATATATATATTTATATATATATATATGATGTTTACATTTCATGTTCTGAGTGTTCATATCTTACCCTTGTTTTAAAAATAAAAATCACCATTTTGAGAATACTCACATATTAAGAAAATGTTATTTACCGTAAGCAACCAGCAATTTAATTATTTTATTTTCCGCAACGGGTAACAAAGTGAGGCCCCAGTTTAGGGCGTTACACCCCGTCCATCAAGGCATCACTCCTTACAATGATTCGCACGTCTGCCAAAAATGTATGAATAACAATTGTTCTCAACGTTTTCTTTGTGTTCAATATTTTCTTGTCGAAGCTCAAAGGCTAACGACTATACATAAACTTCAACGTTTTAAGATTATTCAACATCAACACGGGATACGAAGTCCGAGTGCTCGATCACAACGCCTCATAACGATGCACCAGTCTTAGGCTTGTGGCCATAGAAAACAACATTTCACCTTTAACAACGTTTATCACAACGTGATTAGGACATCAAGTCCACAACAACATGATTAGGACATCAAGTCCACAACAACATGATTAGGACCCAAAGTCCACAACAACGTGACACATGTGACACCCGAGGCTGGCGAGGGCGGGGAGTGGTTGCCAGTACATGAAGGCACGGACAAGGAGCGACTCCTGGCAGGCTTCTTAGCGGAGGGACACATGAATGAACCGATTACACACCGGAATAAGAGGGATCCCGAGACTGCGTAGGTATGGTACTATACAGTTGAGGATGACTTATATGAATTGATTGGTACTACCTATACTACCAAGATTAATCTTCTTTTCAGGAGCCTGTCACTTAAGAACTCCACAGTTAAGCATGCTTGACTTGGAGTAATTCTGGGATGGGTGACCTCCTGGGAAGTTTTCCCAGGAAGCATGTGAGTGAGGACAAAGCACGCTGAAAAAACCCGTGTTGGTTTGTGGGGACAGTCGCCAATCCAAAAAGCAGTCAGGGATCTTGCAAATGGTATCAGATCAGCACCTCTCCCAGAACGGTGTGGTTCGGGGATGAACCAACCGGAAGCTGGTGGGCATGTGACACACGGGGCTGACAAGGGCGGGGAGTGGTCGCCAGTGCATGAAGGCACGGACAAGGAGCGGCTCCTAGCAGGATTCTAAGCGGAGGGACATATGAAAGAACCGATTACACACCGGAATGAGAGGGATCCTGAGACTGTGTAGGTATAGGACTATACAGTTGAGGATGACTTATATGAATTGATTGGTACTACCAATAGTAACAAGATGCATCTTTTTTTCGGGAGCCCATCACTTAATAACTCCACAGTTAAGCGTGCTTGACTTGGAGCAATTATGGGATGGGTGACCTCCTGGGAAGTTTTCCCAGGAAGCGTGTGAGTGAGGACGGAATGGTTTGTCTCAAATCCATTTTCCTTTGAAATTCCTCCTTTTCCGAAACAACATCAATACTTTGTAAAATCCTTTTAAATCCATTTCTGACAAAAATAATACAAATTATTTCCTCAAAGGTTTTTCTTCAAAAACATATTTCCAAATGGTTTTCATTTATACTAGAATGATTTATAAGTCACCTCTAACTTCAAAATATTTTAACACTTAGTTCTTAAAATGATTTTGCACTTCATTATTGAAAATGATAACCTACTAAAATGTATTTCTTTATCAATTCCATTCTTATTCTTCTTCTTTCATCAAAAGAAATTGACACATAAATTTCTTAAAATAACTTTTCATCTACATTTTGAAAAGAAAACGTACTGAAATATTTCTACGATTTTATCCTTGTAATTATCCATTACTTTCTCTTTTATCAAAAGAAATCATCAACTAAATATTATCGTTGTCAAAATTCCTCATAATGCTTTTTAAGGCTTTTATCTCAATAATTGATTAAGCACTGACGAATGTCAGGCTACTCAGACAACAATCCACAACAGTATAATTTTCACATCAACATCATTTTAGATAATACAGTTCATGCCATATCTCAAAGCTATAACATGTGACACCCTAAACCCGCACTACAAGAATAAGGTTAATTAGCGACGAAATTTTTGCCACGGCCTCAAATCCGTCGCCAATTTTATGTTTTCCGACAGCTTAAGCCATCGCAAACGTTAGCAGAGATTACTGACAGCGTTTCCATCACAAATCTGTCATAACGTTCCCGCCATTTTACGCAAAATGTTGGCGCCAATTTGCGACGGGCATGACCGTTTCTAATGTGCAAATGTTTGTCCAAGGTCATTTGCAACGGCCATATTGGTTTGCGACGGACCGTACTTTTGCGATGGTCATTCTCAATTTGTGACGGAATCATAATTTGCGACGGCCTAGCCGTCGCTAATTTCCAATAAGTAACTCGAACAATTTTCTTCCTCCCTCAGTTGTCGTCTTCGCATGCAGAAACCCTTCCTGGTTCTCTGGTTCTGGTTCTCTGCTCCCACCGCGCGCCGCCCAACCTCCTTCTGCCACCACCACACCACCGTGTTCTCTTCTCCGTTCTCAATCGTGTACCTCCTCCGCGCTCTTCCGTGTTCTCTTCTCCGTTCTCAATTGCGTTCCGTGTGTTGAGCCTTCGTGACGCCACCGCCTCGACGTTCGCCCCAACACTTGCTGTCGTGTCTCAGTGTTGGGTCTTTGCTGTCGTCATCACCAAGCCACAGGTTCTTGCTCTACAAAGGTCTGGCTTGTTTCCTATTGTTGGTAATTACCATTACTGCCTGCTTTCATGACTATAGTTAGCTATAGTTCTAGTCTCCCTGTTTTTGTTGATAACTTCCATCCTTGGAAACTTACAAATATGCTAATTGTTCTAAAAAATCATTGATCTTTATATCTGGCTACATTTTACCTTCAATTGTTCAGCACTGATGAAGAATGATGGTTAAGTGGTTTATGTGTGGGGTGTGTGTACTGTGTACATATTGTACATATTGTCTCCTATATGTATCCAATTTGTTTGATGAAAGATTTAAAAGACCTTTTTGTTGTTGATCGAACACTGTTAAGCATTATGGTATTGGTGAAACTCTTGTTTGCATTGCTGGAATATGAAGACTTAGAGTCTTAAAAAACAATTTATTTTCTTGAATCTGTAGCCACTTAAAATAGTTGATTGATGTTTGATCTTGGAAAGAGAGAAATCTCTATCTTTGATTTCAAGTAATTTGGGTCCAAATAAATGTTAAGTTAATAGTGTTACTAAAATTAAAGGTTGATTATAATTATAACAACATGAATCCCTTGATTTTAATATGGTCCATTTGGTGTTGGTGTCCTTTCCTACTTGAGTAGAAGAACTTTGCTAAGACTAGCAACACCCAGAGATAAGGAAAGAAAGCTAGTGTTGATCTCATTCTAATTGGTAAGTGATTTTAATTACTTTTTCCTTGTGGTTTAATGTAGTCTATTAAGTGGATACTGTTGATGCTGTCTTTGCTCTTTAAAAATGAACTATTATGTAACATTAAAAAATAAGATAAATGAGGATAAACATGAGCATGATAATAATATTACACAATCAACTATGCATGTAACCTGACAATTTTTTTATGATTGTGCTATCTTTTATAAACTACACCATGTGCTTTGTTTTTTCCTTATTCACTATATGGTTATCCTTTCCATCGGGGAGTGTCTTTTATTTTCTCATACAATATTTTTTTTTTTTTGTGATATCTTGATGATAAAACTAAAGTAAGAAATGTATGTATCTTGTGTATAGACATTGGGTTTAAATACCCACTTTCATGATGATTTTTCAATAATTGATTTGGTGTTAGTCCGTTATGTTTTGGCAATGATGTAACAACTTATGATTAGAATTGGTATATATAGTGTTGCTTTTTATGGATCACTTAACAATTCATAAGTTGATTATTGCTTGAATTGTATATATGTTGGTTATTTAAATTTTAGTAAACATTAGAATACACCCTCTCTGACCCTTAATTTCCTTGTAATTTTTGGCTTATAGTGAACATTATGGAAGCTTCCCTCTCCGACCCTGCATAAGGAAGGCCTTAGACCTTGGTTATAGTTTCGGCATTTATGTGAGCTCTTCGTCCTCCACAAGTACTTCCTATTTCTCCTTCTTTGTTTTATCTTGTTATCACACTATCACCAAAGGATGGTGCTTATGTATCTTTGACTGTATTCTTTTAACTGTACTTTTAAGTAGTAATATGTGTGGGTACACTTGTCAAAAAGATGATTAAGGGAGCCTGTTCTCTTTATATTTTTTAAATTTGGTTCTCCAGTTAGAGTTTTGTTTCTTCAAAATTTGGTTTTGATCCTGAATCATCAACATTTCACTTGCTTCAGAGAATTACATTGTGGTTCGAATATTGAAAAGACATTATCATATATGGAAATCAATTTCTCATGTTTCAGGGATGTTTGCCTCTATTCCCCTCCAGCATTCTATGAATTTTTTTAACAAAACCGTAGAATCTTAGGGTGTGTTTGGATTTTTTTTTACCTTATTTTCATCATGTTTCTATTTCAAGAATTTGTACATGAAACACAAAAAAAATTGTTTTCACTGTTTCCCGTATAAATGTTTGAAAATAGTAGACACAATAAAAACAATATGATATAATGCCTGAATGATGATTGTCTGTTATTTTTTTCTCTGTTTGTTGCTAGTCCAATATTGATGCATGAGTTGTTGTGGTCTATTAAGAATGATATTCTGGATCCATGTAAAATGCTATAGTTTTTAAGTAGTCCTCTTTGCATTATGATTATTGATTACTTGGGCTTCAAATCTTTTTGATAAATTTGTTTATTTTTCAAATTTTATGCCTGGGTGTGACTTTAATTTGTTAAGAGGATTTATAGCGTCAGAGCTTTGTTTTTGTTTGGGAATGATGAAAATGTGATTTTTATTTACAAGTATTCAATTGTGAATGGGACACGATAGCATTGTATGTTTCCTGGAACCTGAGAAGTTGATCCTATGTTTTTTTATCTCATAACAACTTAGTGTCTGTTTGTTTTGTTTCCAATTTTCTGTTTTCATGTCCATTTTTCAGAAATAATTACGAAACTGTCACCTTGTTTTCCTCATTGATAAACAACCACCACCTCATTTTTGCATCATTAATTTTTGTTCCATATTTAATCTCATAATTGTTGCATATATTTGTTTATGAATTAGTTCTGGAGAGTCACGTTCGCTGAGAGAGTAAGAACGCGACTTTGAGGTTCAACAACAAGGGAAAATCGCTTCCAAGCAAACAAAGCAAGAGAAGGTGTGTGTATTTTTCGTTAATTGAGAGAATGTTTGATATTGATTTGATCATTTTTTGGTGCACCTTGATGTGGAGATTGTAATTGTTTTGGTAATATAATGCCTTTTGATTAATGTCTATAATCTGTTTGTTGAATCACCTAAATGCTTTTAGGTTGGAATGTGGTCATGTTATAGGTGGTTGGGTTAGTTTTCTTGTGCTGAATGGACTATGAATTTTCTTTATTGTTTTTTGTGTATTTATGACAGGATTATGATTTATTAAGGATGCTTAAGCAATTGGTTGGAAAGCAATATATTTTATTTTGAGTTGATTTTGCCATGGCATGATTTTCTCTTCTTTAATACTCTGAGTTGACGGGTTCTTTACTAACTACATTCTTTGAATCTGTTTGATGGAAGGTCTGAAACAATTTTCAAAAATTGAGTGAAATGATACATTCATTTGTCAAGTTTGGGCTGTCTTTTCCTCATTGATAAACATGCTTGATGATTATGAAGGAACCAATTCCTTATGTTCATTTACTCTTATGCTGTAAGTAGCTATTGTGATGTAAGTAGCTATTGTGATTTATGAATGATGATTGCAATAAAAAAAATGAGTAAAAATAAATAAAAAAACAAAATAAAACCATTAATAAAAATCAAGCTTCCTTCTTTTTTTCTTTTTTTCTTGGAAAGATTCTTTCTTTTTACTTTGTCTATAATCTGTTTGTTGAATCACCTAATTAAATGTTTTTAGGTTGGAATGTGTCATGTTATAGGTGTTTGGGTTAGTTTTCTTTTGATATTAATGGCTGAATTGGTGAGTAGCTTGAATCATAATCTCTTCTTGTGATGAATGGACTATGAATTTTCTTTATTGATTTTTGTGTATTTTTGACAGGGTTATGGTTATTAATATTATATTAAATGATCCTTATATCTTTTTGTTCACTGTTGCCTATATCTATTAAGTGTTTTAAGTTTTAAGTTTCTTGCCTATATTATATTAAATGATTCTTATTCTTGTAATGTTGTTTATGTTTTGTTTCGAGTATGTTAGGGATATTATAAATTGTCTTTATAATAAAGATTTATTTTCTAGATGAGTTGATCATCGAGAAAAACCTTAGTTACCCGTTTGAGGTGCAATATTTTAGAGCACGTGTACTGTTGCAAGTCATTGTGCTCTTGATATTGGACCTCGAATTGTCCAAGTGGGACAGTTTGAGAAAAAACTTTTTCTTTACTAGTATAATAGCTATTCATTAATTCTTATGTGATATATCTGATGAAAATTTGATCTGACGCATTACCATTTGTTCTCTGGGTACATACTTGATTGTGATATCTCACCCTGATCAAGTCATGTACTTGGAGACCAGTGGGAAATGCTGCTGAAATTTCGTCAGATATGAGACATGAGAAGTGATGAGTAACTATTACACTAGTGTTGAAAAAGGTTTTTCTTGAATGGGATAGGGCCATACCAACTAAAGAAATGGAGCAGTTCTGCGAGTTTGCCCAAAATAGTTTTTCAATATAGTTATCTTTTTTTGGCGTAAATGCAGAGGATGGAATTTGTTCCTTTGAATCGTACTTGGATGTATGATAGGGTTTATCTGCGTAGAGGGGGATTAAAACAATCTTTCTTAGATGGTGTTGAAGAATTTATTACCAAGGCAAGTCAGCAAGATACTTATAACAATGGGGGGTGATTAGATGTCCTTGTGTGAAGTGTGACTGTACCCGAATTAAGAATGTAGACGATGTGAGGGTCGACCTGTATAAAGTTGGGTTTAGAACTATATTACTGGATTTGGACAAATCATGGAGAAGAAATGTTGCGATTTGATTTTGGCATTGACCAGAATTGCACCGGTGGTTCAAGTAGTGGTGCAGAAGCTGGATATGGAGATCATATTGTTTCCATGGAGGAGATGGTGTGTGACGCTCTTATGATGTTCGGGTCGTTTGAGTCCAATAATACAGAAGAGCCTCCTAATGCAGATGCACAAAAATTTAATAATCTCCTAACATAGGCAATTAAGCCTTTGTGGGAAGGGTCCCCCGACTCGAAGTTATCGATGTGTATTCTACTGTTGTCTGCCAAGTCCAATTGGAGCATACCCGAGTTAGGATTGGATTTCATTGCCAAAATGGTTTTGGCCGGGACGCCTTTCAAAGGAGGATTACCCAACAATTATTATGATGCGAAGAGGTTAATGTCCAAGTTAGGATTGGAGTCCAAGAGGATTGACTGTTGTCAGAATGGGTGCATGATCTTTTACGATAATGAATTCGACAAAAATGATGGCGCATTGGTTGAGTGCAGATTTTGTCACGCACCAAGGTATCGTCAGCGCAACACAAGTAGAAGTAATCTGAAACCAGTTCCGGTAAAGTCGATGTTCTACTTGTCAATCATTCCTAGATTACAGAGGATGTTTGCATCGATGCAGACTGCAGGAAAAATGACATGGCACCATGAGAATAGGAGGAATGCAGGAGTGTTACGCCATCCTTCTGATGGTGAAACATGGAAGCACTTTGATCGGGTGCATCCGGATTTTGCCGTTGATCCTCGTAATGTACGACTTGGGTTATGCTCGGATGGCTTTACCCCATATATCCAAGCCTCAGCATCACCTTATTCATGTTGGCCGGTTATTGTTACCCCTTACAATCTTCCTCCCTAAATGTGTATGTCAAAGCCATATATGTTCTTGACTTGCCTGATTTCGGGTCCATCTAATCCAAAGGCAGGCATTGATGTATACTTGCAACCTTTGATTGATGATTTGAAGAGGTTGTGGAATGGTGTTTTGACATACGATATTTCTCGAAAACAAAATTTTACAATGAAGGCAGTGTTGATGTGGACAATTAATGACTTCCCTGCATATGGCATGTTGTCTGGCTGGGGGACGCATGGGAAGCTTGCATGCCCACATTGTATGGAGCATACAAAGGCATTTACCTTAAAATACGGGGGGAAGTCATCCTGGTTTGATTCCCATCGCAGGTTCTTACCGAACGATCATCACTTTAGAAGGAATAAGAATGCCTTCAAGAAGGGGGTTGTTGAAATGGATGGACCGCCTCCGAGGTTAACACCAGAACAAATTTGGAGTAGAATCAGGGACTTGCCTAAAGTGACTGAAGCTGGGGTTTCCAGATTAGATGGTTACGGGCAGTGGCATAATTGGACAAAGAGGAGTATTTTTTGGGATCTTCCTTATTGGAAAGATAATTTATTGAGGCACAATCTTGATGTAATGCACATTGAAAAAAATTTCTTTGACAACATTTTCAACACTGTGATGAACGTGCATGGCAAGACCAAAGACAACGATAAGGCTAGAATGGACTTAAAGTTGTACTGCGGGAGACCGGATTTGGAGCTGAGACATCAGGATAATGGGAAGATGTACAAGCCAAAGGTCAATTATACCTTGACTATCCAGGAAGCAACGTTAGTTTGCCAATGGATAAAGGGGCTCAGGATGCCTGATGGTTATTCTTCTAACTTGGCAAGATGTGCTGATGTTATCAAAGGCAAGTTGCATGGGATGAAAAGCCATGATTGTCATGTGTTTATGGAGTGCTTACTTCCCATCGCCTTCAGTTCGTTTCCCCCCATGTTTTGAATGCCCTTACTGAAATAAGTCAATTCTTCAAGGACTTGTGTTCTGTAACTTTAAGGGAAGACGATTTGACCAGGATGGAATAAAACATTCCACTCATTTTGTGCAAGCTGGAGAGAATATTTCCCCCAGGCTTCTTTGATTCAATGGAGCATCTTCCGATTCATCTTGCATATGAAGCCAGACTTGGTGGTCCAGTTCAATATAGGTGGATGTATCCATTTGAAAGGTAATTTAAGTATCACAGTTATTGATCCACTTTCATGCATATTAGTTAATTAATAATAACCTCGTCATTTTTTAATAGATTCATGGGCGAGTCAAAACGATCGGTGAAAAATAAGGCTAGGGTTGAAGGTTCGATCTGTGCGTCTTACTTACACCGTGAGACAATTCGTTTCTGCTCTCATTATTTCAAACACATGGTTTTGTCGCCAACAACTAGAAGGAACGAAACGGAAAATGAAAGTGGAAGACTACCTGGAACCTTATCAATTTTTTGTCTTCCCGGTCGTCATTCCGGAAAAGAGTTGACACATTATTTAACGGAGGCATAGTGGAACTCAGCTCATGTTCATGTATTGATCAATTGCGTCGAGGTTAAACCATACCATGAGTAAGTATGAGCTTATAATTTTTATTCCTTCAATAGCATATGTCAATTTCCATTGATGTTATCCATATATGTTCAGTGCATTCTTGTCTTCTCGTGATGCATCTGCTCGTACTCATGAAGATTTTCCAAAATGGTTTAAGCAACAAGTAAGTATCTTCCCATTTATCATTCTATTATTCACTATAATGTATACGAATAAAAACATATATCGTTAAACTTTGTGAATAGGTTTACAATGAGGCACCTACTGTCATTAATCAACATTTACGAAACTTGGTTGACGATCCTCTGACACAAGTCAAAGAATGGCACACATACTTCGTGAATGGGTACAAATTTCATACTCAATCATGGACAGAAGACAAAACAACAATAAATAGTGGTGTTTACGTAAAGGGTGAGCCAGGCGGAGTTGCAGATGGCTTTTATGGTGTCATACAACACATATATGAGTTGTCATATCGTTATTCAGATTACCCTAAGAGAATAGTATTGTTTTATTGTAATTGGTTCAATCCATCTAGTAGAGGCACTAATTTGAATAAAAAATATAATATTGTGGACATCCAAATGAGTAGAAGATATCATATGTTTGATCCGTTTATCATGGCACATAATGTGAGACAAGTATATTACGTTCCTTATCCAGCAACTCAAACAGAAAAATGAGGTTGGTGTGTTGCAATCAAGACAAAACCAAGGGGTCGCATTGAAATAGATGTTTCAGGGTTGGATGAGCCATATCAAATGGATGAAATGTCACATGCAAATGAGGTAATTGAAGTTGAACCAATCTCATGTTTACAAGACACACAATTTGTAGGGGAAGAAGTGGATACCTCCCTCTTGACATCAAATCAAGTCATTTCGGATGAAGATGTTGAAGAAGCAGAATCAACAGAAGATGAAGAAGATGAAGATGGCTATGAATATGACACTGGCTCAAATTCTGAATAACAATTACTTTATTTATTTTAGTGATATATTTTGTATTAAGTTGTATTGTCATTGTCATAACTTTAAGTTCATTATGATTAGCATCATTTTCAATTATTTACAAATTTGTGTTTTTACTTACTTTAAGTTAATTATTATCACCATCAATTTCCATTATTTGAAAATTTGTGTTTTGGTTACTTTTAATTAATTATTATAAGCATCATTTTTCACTATAGACATGATTGATGGTAAGGGAAAGGGTAAGGCACCTGCTGGAGGGGCACGTCGTCGTGGTCGACCCCACTTCGTGACACGGACAGTCGATGACGGATTCGTGTCCCTCCCATCTACATCTGTTACACTACGCCCACCGCCCACACCCATGCCTCCACATGATATGGCACCGGCACCCCCACATGTTGCTCCTACACCATGTCCACCGCCCACACCCGTGCCTACACATGTTTTGACACCTCCCTACCGACCTGTTGCTCCAGCCACTCAGTTCATGGATACCTCCATTGGGATCACGATGACGCCCACCCCAAGGATTCCAACTCAGACCCATGGAGACAATTCCAGACAACCAGATGCATCAAGGGTGGATTTGCCCATGGACGGTGATCATCAGTCTAATGGTGACGACGAGGAGACTTATGGATATTCATCGCATATATCATCAGATGATGAGGAGATTGAGGTTATGTCAGATGGCCGAGTTATTGTTACCCCGACCGGTAAAGGGTAAGAAATATCTCAAATATTGTTATTTTATTGTTGAGTGCAAATTTTATATGTATGTGTATTGATTGTTCTCATGTTCTATTGATAAGGTTCCTTCCGTTGAGAAAATCTGCAGAGGCCGTCACGTATGCAGTTACATCTCAGTTTGATCGGGCCTGGAAACATTGGAGTGAGCTTGAGGATCAGGATCGGGATCGATTCTTTGCGGCTTTTAAGGTATTTTGTACTTTTGAATTTACTTCCATTTTTTAGTTACTTTTAATGTTTCTTTAGTTTATTATTATCTAAAAAATATTATATTCTCCTTATTTACAGGAGAAGGTTGCTTGGAGAGTAGAGCATTCCACTGATGTAGAGATAATTTTTCATCAAAAAGCGAGCAAATGCCTCTCCGAGTTGTTGACGAGATATCGGAAAAAGGGACAGCGTCCAAAATGGTGTTTGCCACCTATTTGGGAGGAGTTATGTGCTTACTGGGCTACACCTGAATTTAAGAAAAAATCCGCCCAGGCAAAGCTCAATAGGGCCTCGGACAAGGGTGGGAGCCTGCACACTGGCGGCAGCATCAGTAAGTAGGAGCATGCTCGATGCCTTGTAAGTTCCAACATCATATTTTGTTAATTCATTTACATGTCTGGCTATTAACAATGTGTAACTTCAAATATGAACAAGTTTTTTTTTTTGTGCAGGCTAGGGAGCTTGGCCGTAGCGTCAAGCCGGTTGAGCTTCATGCCTTAACTCATACTAGGAAGGGTACCGGCGAGTATGTAGATGAGTGCTCTAGACGCACTCAGGTGATTTACATGTCTCTTTGTTGGAAATTATTTTTATTTTATATTTAATAATTATGGTCATTTTGTATGATGATGTGCATCAATTTTAATGACAGGAGGACTATCATGCTAAGTTATCTCAGGTTCGATCTCAGGCAGCCTCATCTTCCCCTTCCACCACACTTGACCCAGAGGTGGAAGCCCAATTGGAGTTGCAGGCATGGGTCGATGTTGCTGGCGGTAAGAACAAGGGTCGCATATACGGTTTGGGAGACCTAGCCGGTAACTATCGACGCGGGTGCTCCAGCATCTTCACTCAGCAGAGTCGAGCATCGTCCAGTACTAGGCCCCGCCAGTCTCATATGTCTGCGGAGATGATCAAGATGTGACAGAAACTGGTAGCTCAGGATGAGATCAATCGGTAGCTGCTTACTCGACAGACACGGATGATGGAGCATATAGAGATGATGGCAGCTGCACAGAGAGAGCTCATGCTGCGTTTAGGAACCAACACCCCTCAGCCACAGTCGCAGCAGGACCAACACCTACACAGCACCCCTCAGTCACAGCCACCACCGTCCCAGCCTGAGGGTCATCGGCAGACCAGTGACGAGGATGATCAATCCTTTACAGATTTGTTAATGCGGGGCTATAGAAAGGGTTATTAGTTTGGATTATTAGTTTCTTTAATATTAGATTTTATTTTGTATGATGTATGCACTCTGTCAAAACAATTTGCTTTTATTTATGAATTCCATTTATTGTTTAAAATTATTATTCATTTATCATAATATAGTCTAAATTATAATTAATATAAAAAATAACTAATGTTTATATTAATTTTGAATTTTATATTAAATATTAAATAATTAATTAAAAATAATTCATATTTTAAATAATTAATTAATAAAAAATTAGTTAAATAAATTATTTAGTTTTATAAAAATGTGTTGCAATTTGCGACGGACATGCCGTCGCTAATTTATATTGATTTGCGACGGTCAGGCCGTCGCTAATTTCTATAATTTGCGACGGTCAGGCCGTCGCTAATTTCTATAATTTGCGACGGTCAGGCCGTCGCTAATTTCTATAATTTGCGACGGCCATGCCGTCGCTAATTCCCTATAATTTGTGACGGCTAAACCGTCGCTAATTAACGACGGTCATTTAAAAAAACCATCAGAAAGTGTTTGCGACGACCCAATATGTGACGGATTTATGGCCGTCGCAAATCCGTCAGAAACATGTGTTTTGCAACGGATTTAAGCTGTTTGCGACGGTCTTTGGCCCTCGCTAAATTCATTTTTTCTAGTAGTGCCGGCATCACATGGTTACCCAAATGCAGAAATATTTCTGATTTACAAAGCTGGTTACTTTCAGAAAGTATCATTTACTCGATGGACCAGTACACTAAAAACGGTAGTTTTTTTTTTTGAGATGAAGGAATGAAACAAGATAGAGGTGATGAACACTCAGAACATGAATTAAAGACAACATATATATATATATATATATATATATATATATATATATATATATATATAACATGTCCCAATGAGAGCCAAGTTTCAGTACATAAGATAAGGCCTTATCAACGGCCATTGCAACAGAATTAGACATCTAGAAGATACAGCTTAAAAGAGAGTAAGTAAAGACGCGGGGAAAGAAGGTCCGGAACCACATCCAAAAGATAACTCTAAAAGTCAGATGACGGAAGATTATCCACAAAACGCTCCGAACTGGTTACTAACACTAGCTGCAAGCAGGGTCTCCACAAAGGCTCCCACGAGACGAAACCTCAGGTAATGGATCTATAACGTCGCTGCCCTCATCTACGGAATCGTCATCATCGTCATGATTCATAACGTGATCCTCCGACTCATCCTCCTCCATGACCTCATTAAAGTCTTCCTCAGGGTCCTCCTCGGGATCATCCTCAATCGACGTTGTCGCCTCTACGTCTAGAGGTGGTGGCTCATGTAGCAGTTAGTGAGCTCGCAGTGTGTGAAGGTAATACCAAATCGGAGGCAGACCTACCCTCCTAGTTCCCACAGTGTGGCTTATACGGATTCGGTCTCCGTCAGCATTTAAATCGATCGTGGTGATTGCTCTGTGGTATGTGGCAGATGTCGCCCCTGGGTGTATCTGCCATGCCCCAGCATTCCCTGCATCATCGAAGACCTCAGTCTTTGATGTTGTCGGCACAAGTGGGGTATTGGGATCCATCTGGACTCATGTACATACGGCGATACCAAAATGAAGAGAGAATAACAAGTAGAAATGAAAGAGTGAGATACCGACACCGGATATATCGCACAACGACCATACACATGATACATACAACACCTTGGCATATTAACATTTTAAACATTACTTATCGGTAAACAACAAGTATTATTTCAATGGGTCTCATACCCGAATCAATCAATCTTATAAAGATAATGCATGACACTTCTATCATCAGGCTCTAATCTTAATCTCATGAGATTCCATCACCATTTTATCATTAAGAAAGAAAGAGTTGATCAGGCTCATATGCCCCGTTTGGCAAGTTGTCTCCATCACCGCATGCGCCCGAATCAACATCATCACGAATCCCTTATAATGGCCATTCGGATGTATACCTCATCGAATACCACATCTTAAGCGGGTATTCGGATAACTCAAGCACGTCTGCTAAGGGGAAATGCATATGAATAAAAGACTTTTCATTATCGAGACTTTTCTTTGTGTTCACTCTATTCCATTGTCGAAACCCAAAGCTAATGACTATTCACAATTTTCATTACTTGAAAATCAATAATACAGGATACGCAGTCCGAGTGCTCAATCACAACACCTTAGACCGATGCCGTAGTCATAGGTTGTGGTCGTAGAAACAATTATAATTTTATCCATGTTTTATTTCAACATGATAAGGACTCCTAGCCCATAACAACGAAATTAGGACACACAGTCCTCAATTCCAAAATTAGGACTCCTAGCCCATAATATCACGATTGGGACCCTTGGTCCATAATTCTTGACACGGATCCCAGATCACGTGTATAAACTGAATGCTAGAGGTGACATCTCGCGAACTAGTATTCTCTTTCACATGTGCTTACTTTTCGCTCATTGAAAATCAAAAACCAAAACAAAACATCGGCCACTTATCCAAGTAACCGGAACGTTTCTAAATCATTTAGGAGAAAATCTTTTCCTTTACAAAGTCTTTTATAAAACATTTGGAAATTTGTTTGCTTTTGAAATAATTGATGGAATAAAGTCAAATATTTTCAAAGGGGTTTTTCCTCCATGAAACACATAGTTCGGAAAAAGGTTTTCTCTCGTACCAACTTTGGATCATAAAAAGGTAGTTTCTATTGACTTAAAATCACTTCAACGTTTCTTTTCAAAACTAGAATCTCATTCTCTTTGAAGTAAGCATTTTAAACAAGGAACTTTTACGAATGAAACAAATACTTTCAAAGTTCTATTCAAGGCTTATTAAGGTTTTTAATCCTTATAATTATTGTGCACAGACTCAAGTCCGGCTTCTCAAACTTCAATCAACGGTAATATATTCTCAACAATAATATCACAATTAATGACAGTTCATCACATATATACAACTCACAATACTTTAAGGCAAGTAATAATCAACTTCAAGTAATAATCACAATAGTTCAAGTAAACAAGTCATTCAAGTTTTTGATCCACATCATAATAATATTCAAATCACTCAAGTAAACACATACACACATGCATATAGTCATTGAATATCCCTAGGCAATCCCCTCTTACTTTCTTTGAAGGTAAGAAGATTAGATGCTCGACGAGGTAAGTCATGAACGTTCTCGTTTACTCCGTGATGGAAGTCTAAGGTTATGAACACAAAATCACAAGTTAAAATCAAAACAAGAACACTAAACCACAAGGTATAGGTTCGGTCAAGACTAGTTCTTAGGGTTAGAGATTCCCACAAATACAACTCATGGATTTATGATCCTTAAGTGTTAGGAGTTCGTAAACAATGATCATTTAACAAAGTTGAATTAAAATTCCACTAAGTTAAAAACATAGGGCATTCGGCCAAGGCTAGTAAAATAGGCTAGCATTCACTAAACTTTCCAATCTCTTAAGTTTAGCATCCATATGTGTTAAGGAGCTCAAAACATGATCATTTTGGAAAAATAAGAACAAGGTATCCTAGGTCCATAACCTTCTAGGTTCGGCCTTCATAGGATTTATAGGCTAGAAATCTTTAAACTTTCCAATCTCTTAGACTTAGCATCCAAATATCTTATGGAGCTCAAGTCCATGATCATCTTGAAAAAATGAAAGTAACACATACTAGCTTTAATAACATAGAATAAACAAGTTATAAATCCTTAAACTTTCCAATCTATTAGACTTAGCATCCAAATATCTTATGGAGCTCAAGTCCATGATCATCTTGGGAAAATGAAAATAACACATACTAGCTTTAATAACATAAAATAAACATGTTATAAATCCTTAAACTTTCCAATCTCTTAGACTTAGCATCCAAATATCTTATGGTGCTCAAGTCCATGATCATCTTGGAAAAATGAAAGTAACACATACTAGCTTTAATAACATAAAATAAACAAGTTATAAATCCTTAAACTTTCCAATCTCTTAGACTTAGCATCCAAATATCTTATGGAGCTCAAGTCCATGATCATCTTGGAAAACTGAAAGTAACACATACTAGATTTAATAACATAAAATAAACAAGTTATAAATCCTTAAACTTTCCAATCTCTTAGACTTAGCATCCAATATCTTATGGAGCTCAAGTCCATGATCATCTTGGAAAAATAAAAGTAACACATACTAGCTTTAATAACATAAAATAAACAAGTTATTAAGAGTTCTAAATCCATGATCGATACTTGGAAAGTTGAAACATAGTATCCTAGGCCTACTTATTCATATTTTTCGGCCATCATAGGAACAAGCAATCAAAACTTCCAAGATTTATAGATTCAAGATCAAGGGATAGTTAGAAACTCAAACACATGATCATATTCCAAAAGTTGAAACAAAAACTTCCTAGGTCACAAATGCAAGCATTCGGCCTTCATTGGAAGACGTGGATAGAGATTTTTGTTTTACACAACCTCTTAGTATGTGAAAATATAAGTTAATACACGACTATAGAAAGTGGTTTCAACTGAAAAGGAGTTTTCTACCATTTTAGAGAGATTTTAGAAGTTTAAAGCATATAAAGAACACATAAAGTAAACTAAGAAATAAAAGATGAAACTTGCAAAAAGATTTATATGAGAGCATTACCTTAGTATAAGGAAGAACTTTAATGAAGAACTTAAGTAGAAAAGATGAATAAAAACTAAAGCTTTAAGAGCTTGAACTTTTAGAAGAAAGGAAGAAGATGAACTTTAATGGAGGTTGATGGAGGAAAATGATGAAGTAAAAATGAAAGGGGTATATATAGAGAAGGAGAGAAAGCTCACGGCCAAGGAGTGAGGTAGGGAGAGCTTGTTGAGCAAGCTTGGTGGTTTAATGCTTGATTGGATGGAAGAAGAGAAAGAAATAACTTTTGGATTAGAATAGTATTAGAATTTGAAATGTGTGATGATTAAACTTTTGGAGTGTGTCATAGGTCATAGACTCTTCCACCATGTCTCCTCACTTCTTTTATGCTCCCTAATTTGCTCCATTTCGTACCTGGTTGCATTTCCGATCGTAATTCTTCCGACGTTTTCGCCCGAATAAAATATTTTATTTTATTTTTGAACGAAAATTTTCAAAATAACCAAAGTTGAAGGAAACATAATAAAAACACTAACCGTCTCGTTCACGGGTCAAAATTAGGTTTTCTGCACATTAAACTTGTACCGGCAGTGAAAACGCAGACCGGCTTCCGTCTGAATTTTCAACCAAAAATTTTATCGTGACTTCATATGATATAAAAATACAAGAAAATGATTTTAGTTTAATTAAAATCATCCTCTAAGTTTAATCTAAAAAAACACATTTAAATATGTATTTACTGCTACAAAAAGCATAGGAAAAACAAGGTGTTACATAAAACATTTTTACAAATAAATCATCAAGCTCAGATATGTAAAACATACAATTTTAACCACATCAGATAAAGACGGGAAATCACAATAAAATTTAAAACAACTTAACAGACCACAAATAATAGCATATAGTTATCGGGAAAAATCCCTCAGGTAAGCTCCTCTTACCTGATTCCAAAGCAAACAAAGTATTTCATTCTTTGTTGAGTGCTACGATCTTCCTCGACTTGCTTCGCGACAGAAGGCTAAAGATTCCAACACATAACACAAGTAAAAAACAACCAAAAACATCTAATATCCCCTAGGCATAGATTCGGCCATGATGACAAAATAGGGTTTGAGATATCAAACTTTCACTAACTCATGGATTAATGATCCTTAAATATTAGAGATTCATAATCAATGATCATTTAACAAAGATTGAATAAAAACTCCTCTAAGCCACTAGCTTAGGGTTTCGGCCTAGACACATAAAATAGGCTAGAGATTTTCAAACTTCTCAAGCTTTTAGATTTGACATCAAAAGGTACAAAAGAGTTCAAATCAATGATCATTCTTCAAAAGTTGAAACAAAACTTCCTTGTTCCACAACAACATAGTTTCGGTCTTGTTAAGAAAATAGGGAAGGAAATTTTTGCTTGATGCAAGCTCTTAGATAATGAATATAGAAGTGGTTATGAGTTCATAGAAATTGGTTTCAAGTCAAATGGATTTTTCTACTAATTTCTAGAGATTTTATAAGTTTGAAGGTTTTAAAAACAACAAATGAAAAATATAGAGCAACTCATCAAATACATGAATGGAAGAACTTAGATGAGTATGATATGAGAATGTTACCCTTGAAGCTTGAAGAAAATGGATGTAGATGATGAATTTCTTGAAGAAAACCAAATGGAACTTATGAGTATTTGCTTAGTTTTGAATGTGTAAAGTTAAGAATGAAGAAGATGAGTGTATATATAGGGGGAAAGGGGTGTGAGGCCGTGGGAAGGAAGAGAGGAAATGAGCTTGGGCTCCAAGTTTTCCTAAGGAAGTGTTTGGATGAAAAAGTGAAGGGTTAAGGAGTTTTGGATTAAAATATAGTAAATTTCAAAAAGTGTAATGATGATTTCTTTGTGATGTGACATTAGCCATCACCCATCAAGTCACTTCATTTCCAACAAGTCTCCTCCACCGTCTTAGCTCTCTATTCTGCTTCATTGCTTATCCGGTTATAGTTTCGGATCGTATTTTCGAAGATTTCGCCCAAATAAAATATTATATTTTATTCCCGAACGAAACTTTTCAAAAATAACAAAGATCATTGGAAACACGACAAAAACACTAACCGTTTCGTTCACGGGTCAAAATTAGGTTTTCTGCTCGAGAAATTCTTACTTTGTCGTGGAAAATGCGGATCGGCTTTCGTCTGAAATTTCAACCGAAAATTTTACCGTGACTTTCTACGGTAAGGTAGAGCAAGACAATGATTTTAGTTTATCCAAAATTATTCTCTGGGTTTTATCAAAAATAAACTCACATATACATGTATTTACTATTATAGAAAGACAGAGAAATCGCGGCGTTACAATCAACAAATAAGTTTATAAAGAAAGTTTTTTAAAACAGGATAAAAAGAATAAAACACATAAGTGAAAAATTATTTGAAAATGGATATTTTTTAATGATAAAAATATAAATAAAATTTATAGAAAAAAAATTAGATAATAAATTTTGAAAAAAAATAGTTTATACAAAAAAGTTTTAAAAATAGGATATAAAATCAAAGTTTAAAAAATAAATTTCAAAAACCTATTTTATAGAGGAAATTTTTGAAAAATTGTATAAAATTTGTTTAAAACTAAAAGAAAATTCGAAATAGAATATTAAAAAAAAAGTTTACAAATTTATTCTAAAAGAAACTTCTTTATAGAAAAACGTTTTGAAAATAGTATATAAGAAGAGTTTAAAAAAAATACTTTTCAAAAAACTAATTCATCAAAAAAATTTGTAATCAGTATATATAAAAGGTTTGGAAATTTCTTTTCAAAAAACTGATTTATACAACAAAAGTTTTAAAATAGGATAAAAAGTAATTATCAAAACAGGATAACCCTTAGAAAGTAATTTTTAAAATTCTTCTTTATACAAAAATTTAAAAAAAAAATAAGATATGGAAACCATGTTCAATCAATAATTCATCAAAAAATAAAAACCAAGTTCAATAGATTCTTTCAAAAAACTATTTTATGGATAAAAAAAATGAAAGGAGATATAAAAAAGGATTCACAAATACTTTTCAAAGAGGGTTTACCAATATCCTTTTTTAGAAAAAAATAGAACATGAAACACCATTTTGTAAATATTTACAATTTTCTCAAAAAAGTAGTTGCTGGCAAAAAAAACTAGTTTTGTGAGTGGCGTATAAGAAAGAGTTCAAAAAAGTATTTAAAAACATATTTTACTAAAAAAGTTTCAAAAATGTGTTATAAAAATTACTTAAAGGCTTTTAAAAAAATACATTTCAAACCCTGTTTTATACCCAAAAAAACAAGTTTTTGAAATAGAATACACAAAGAGTTTAAAAATTCCTTTTAAACAAATTATTTTACAGAAATAAGTTATGACATAGTTTATAAAAATCGTTTTAAAAACACAATTCATAATAGTTTATCGGATTTTTTTTTTTTGAAAATAGGATATGAAAAACAAGGTTGAAGAAATGATTTGAAAAAATTAGTTTATAGAGAAAAGGTTTGAAAATATGATATAAAAACAAAGTTTCTATAAAAGGTTTTTAAAAATAGGATATAAATACAAAATTTTAAAATTACATCTAAAAAACAGTATAATTTAAAACAATTAGTTTTGAAAATAGAATATAAGAAGGGTTTGAAAATTTCTTATAACAAAACTAGTTTATAAAAAAAAAGTTTATAAAATAATATTTAAGAAGTATTAAAAAACTCATTCATAAGATATAAAAACAAGTTTATAAATTTTTTTTAAATAAGATATAAAAACCAGGTTTTATACTATTAAAAAAGGGTTTAAGAAATACTTCTAAAAAACTGGTTTGTAAAAAATAAAATAAAATAGGATACATATGTCTTAAAAAGTACTTTTCAAAATATAAGTTTATATATAGAATTTTAAAAATAAGATATAAAAACAAAGTTCAAAATATTCTTTCAAAAATTAGTTTATGGAAAAAACTTTTGAAAGAAGTGTATAAAAAGTGTTTAAAATGCACTTCGCAAAAATAAGTTTATAAAAAATAAAAACAAGATATAAACTAAAAAAATAAATTCAACTTTTTATAGAAGAATTTTTTTAAAAAAATGTCTACATTTTTTATAATATACTTTTTAGAAAACAAAATTATAGGAAAAAAGTTTTAAAAATTGTAAATAAATTGGGTTTGAAAAGAAATTTTCAAAGAAGTTTATATAAAAAAAAATCTAAAATTAAAATATCAAAACAAGATTTTATTTTGAAAATAGAATATAAAAAGAAAGTTTAAAATTTTATACTAAAAAAACTTGTTTATAAAAACTAGTTTTGAAAAATTAGTTTATAGAGAAAAGGTTTGAAAATGTGATATAAAAATTAAAACTTTTATAAAAAGTTTTTGAAAATAGGATATTATAAAATAGGTTGTATAAAATTGTATAAAAATAAATTTTATAATTATTTTGCTTAAAACTAGTTTATAGAGGATTATTTTTTGAAAAAATGTCTAAATTTTTTAATAATATAATTTTTAGAAAACAAGGTTATAGGAAAAGGTTTTAAAAATCTTAAATAAAAATGGTTTGAAAAGTAATTTTTAAAAAAACTAGTTTGAATAAAAAATCTAAAATAAAATTAAAAAAAACAGGAAAAAAGTTTCGAAAATAGGATATAAAAAGAAAGTTTAAAAATTTACTCTAGAAAAACTAGTTTATAAAAAATATTTTAAAATAACAAGGGTTTAAAAAACTTTTCAAAAAATTTGTTTTGAAAAAATATATTAAAATTGGTAATAAAAACAAATTATAAAAATTTCTTCTCAAAAAACTACTTTATAGAAAATGTTTTGAAAATACAATATAAGAAGGGTTTAAAAATTACATTTTTAAAAATGTTTCTAAAAAGAATTTTGAAAACAGGATATTAAAAAGAACTTGAAATTCACTTGTTAAAAATAAGTTTATAAAAAAATTATAAAAATAGGGCATAAGAAACTGGTTTTTGAAAAATATCAAAAAAGATATAGAAAAAGGGTTTGAATTTACTTCTCCAGAAGCTAGTTTATAGAAAACTGTTTTGGAAACATAGGAAGGGTTTTAAAAAGTATATTTCAGATATTATTTTATACAAAAAAGTTTTTAAAATGGAATACTTAAGAATTTAAAAAGTACTTTTAAAAAACATTTTAAACAAAAAAGTTTTGAAATAGTATATAAAAAATGTCTCAAAAAAATTCATTATAGTACCTTATAGGGGAAAATATTTTAAAAAAGGAGATAAAATGAGGGTGAGAAATGTTTTCGAAAACAATTAGTTTGTGGAGAAGGTTTGAAAATATTATATAAAAAACAAAGTTTTATAAAAGGTTTCTGAAAATAGGAAACAATAAAAATGTGTTTTATAAAATTTGTTTAAAAATAAAGTTTATAAAATAGTTTCCTCCTGTTCAAAAAATAAATTAGTTTCCCTAAAACTAGTTTATAGAGGAATATTTTGAAAAGATTGGTAATTTTTTTATAATATACTCTACAGAAAACAAGGTTATTTGAAAAATTTTAAAAATTGTAAATAAAAGGGTTTGAAAAAACATATTAAAATTGGATATAAAAAAAATTACAAAAATTTCTTCTCAAAAAACGACTTTGTGAAACAAAAATTAAAAAATACTATATAAAATTAATTTTTAAAAATGTTTCTAAAAAGACTTTTTTGAAAACAGGATATAATATAGAGCTTGAAATTACTAGTTAAAAAATAAGTTTACAAAAAAATTAAAAATAGGACATAAGAAACAGGTTTTTTTAAAAAGTATTTTTTTAAAAAAAAGGGTATAGAAAAAAGGTTTAAAATTTATTTTATATACAAAAGTTTTGAAATAGTATCAAAAAATTCATAATAGTAGTTTATAGGAGAAAATGTTCTGAAAAAAGGATATAAAACGAGGGTGAGAAATAGTTTTGGAAAAATTAGTTTATAGTTTATAAATTTTGTTTGGAAATAAAGTTTTTAAAGTTACCCAAAGGTGGTTTATAGCGGAAATTTTTGAAAAATTGTCTATTTTTTCATAATATACTTTTTAGAAAACAAGGTCATAGGAAAAAGTTTTAAAAATTCAAAATAAAAAGGGTTTGAAAAGTAATTTTCAAAGAAACACTTTATATAAAAAATATCTAAAATTAAAATATAAAAACAAGATTTTGCTTTTGAAAATAGTATATACAAATAAAGTTTAAATAATTATACAAAAAAAATTGTTTAAAAAATATGTTAAAATAGTATGTAACAATGGTTTAAAAATCTTTTCACAAAACTAGTTTTGAAAATTTAGTTTATAGGGAAAAGGTTTGAAAAAATGATATAAAAAATAAAGTTTTTATTAAAGGTTTTTTAAAATAGGATATTATAAAAAGAGGTTTTATAAAAATTGTTTAAAAATAAAGTCTATAATTTTTTTATAATATATTTTTTGGAAAACAAGGTTATAGGAAAAAATTTTAAAATTATAGATAAAAAGGATTTGAAAAGTAATTTCAAAGAAACTAGTTTACATAAAAAAAATTCAAAAATTAAAACATAAAAAAAAGTTTTGAAAATCGGATATAAATGCAAAGTTTAAAAATTTACACTAAAAAAACTGTTTATGTAACACTTTGTTTTTCCTATATTTTCTGTAGCAATAAATATATATTTAAATGTGTTTATTTTAGATTAAATTCAGAGGATGATTTTAGTTAAACTAAAATCATTTCCTTGTGTTGTTATATCATATGAAGTCACGATAAAATTTTCGGTTGAAAATTCAGACGGAAACCGGTCTGCGTTTCCACCGTCGGTACAAGTTTACTGTGCAGAAAACCAAATTTTGACCCATGAACGAAACAATTAGTGTTTTTATTATGTTTCCTTCAACCGAAAATTTTACCGTGACTTCATATGATATAACAACACAAGAAAATGATTTTAGTTTAATTAGAATCATCCTCTGAGTTTAATCTAAAATAAACACATTTAAATATGTATTTACTGCTACAGAAAACGTAGGAAAAATAGGGTGTTATAATACTACCCCTCTAAAAATAATTTCTTCCTCGAAATTACGCACCTTGAAATAACTCAGGGTATTGCAATTTCATATTGTCTTCCGCTTCCCATGTAGCTTCTCCGGTTGTCTCGTTCCAGATGACTTTGACTAAAGGAATTTGTTTACCTCTGAGCTGCTTCATCATCCTATCCGCGATCCGTATTGGCGAAGTCTCAAAAGACAGGTTCTCTTTTAATTGTACTTTATCAGGTTTAATAACATGTGATGGATCAGAAATATACTTTCTCAACTGAGATACATGGAAAACAACATGAATGTTGGAAAAAAAAAAGGAGGTAAAGATATTTTGTACGCTACTGGACCTACACGACGAAGAATTTGGTAGGGTCTAATGAAATTGGGAGTAAGCTTTCCGGATTTTATCACTCTGCCAATCCCAGTCGTTGGTGTGACTCTCAAGAACACATGCTTGCCTTCCTCAAACTCAAGAGGTCGTCGTCTCTTGTCAGCATAACTTTTATGTCGACTTTGGGCCGTCCGCGTTTTCTCCTGGATCATCTTCACCTTCTCGATCATTTGTTGTACGATCTCTGGTCCTAACAGTAGACTCTCACCATCCTGGTACCAACACAAGGGTGTTCGGCATCGTCAATCATACAAAGCCTCATAGGGTACCATCCCTATACTTGAATGAAAACTGTTGTTGTAGGTGAATTCTATCAATGGTAGGAACTCATCCCAGCTCCCAGTGTCTTCCATCACGCACGCTCTTAGTAAATCTTCGAGTGATTGGATTGTCCTCTCTGACTGTCCGTCAGTTTGTGGATGGTACGCAGAACTCAATTTGAGTTTTATTCCCAAAGAGTTTTGTAGTCCCTTCCAAAATTCTGACGTAAACCTTGGATCACGATCCGAAATGATACTCGAGGGTAAACCGTGCAACCTGACAATCTTGTCGATGTACAGCTGAGTCAACCTTTTCATTGAGTACTTCATGTTGATAGGTAAAAAGTGAGTTGACTTGGTCAGTCGATCCACAATTACCCATATATCCTCATGTCCTTTCCGAGTCCTTGGTAAGCTGGTCACAAAGTCCATTGAAATACCGTCCCACTTCCATTCTGGTATATCCAATCGTTTTAACATTCTTGCTGGCCTCTGGTGTTCAATCTTAGCCTTTTGGCATATCAGACAAGAAGCGACGTATTCCATTACGTCCCTTTTCATTCCATACCACCAGTGTAACTTCTTGAGATCTTGATACATCTTCGTGGCTCCTGGGTGTAAAATCAGCTTGCTCCTGTGAGCCTCCTCTAAAATCAACTTCCTAAGCTCGGCGCCATCTGGTATACAGATTCTTTCACCGAATCACAGAATTCCATCCGTTCCTTCTCTGAATTCTGACAGTGCTCCTTGTCGCACTAAGTCCCTTTCTTCCTGCAGATACTGATCACTCCCTTGTTTTTCTTTTATTTGTTCCATCAATTCATTCGAAACGGTGATCCTATTCAGACACAGCCTTCGCGAAAATGTCTTAATTGATAAACTTAGATCCCGGAATTGTTTCAACAATCCCTGCTCT
Source organism: Sophora flavescens (assembly GCA_030762895.1). Taxonomy (NCBI): domain Eukaryota; kingdom Viridiplantae; phylum Streptophyta; class Magnoliopsida; order Fabales; family Fabaceae; genus Sophora; species Sophora flavescens. The sequence continues at coordinate 127,087,381 of CM061067.1, forward strand.
TTAACCATCTTTAACCACATTCGCCTTCCCAGGGTGATACTGTAGTTGAAAGTCGTAGTCCTTCAAAAACTCCAACCAACGCCTCTGACGCATGTTCAATTCCTTCTGGTCGAAGAGGTACTTCAAACTCTTGTGGTCACTGAAAACATTAAAAGTAGCTCCATACAAATAATGCCTCCAGATTTTCAGGGCAAAGACTACCGCTGCTAACTCCAAGTCATGCGTCGGGTAATTCCTTTCGTGAATCTTCAACTGCCTTGAAACATATGCTACGACCTTTCGGTTCTGCATCAGTACACAACCCAACCCCTGATGTGAAGCGTCACAATAAACCTCAAAAGGTTCCTTAGGATCAGGTAGGATCAACACGGGTGAAGTTGTCAACCTTCTCTTAAGCTCTTGGAAACTTCTTTCACAATCCTCCGTCCAGACAAACGCTTGGTCTTTCCGAGTTAACTGGGTAAGGGGTCCCACTATCTTGGAAAATCCCTCAATGAATCTCCTATAGTAGCCCGCTAAACCCACAAAGCTACGGATTTCAGTTGCCGTTGTTGGCTTTTTCCAATCTAAAACAGCCTCAACTTTTGACGGATCCACTGCGATTCCTTTGCATGATATTATATGACCTAAGAATTGCACTTGGTCCAACCAGAATTCGCACTTTTACGGCTTCGCATAGAGTTGCTTCTCTTTCAAGGTCTGAAGAACAATGCTGAGATGTTCAGCATGCCTTTCCCTGTTTGGAGGATAGATCAAAATATCATCAATGAAGATGACAACAAACTGATCTAAGTAAGGACGAAAAATCATATTCATGTAATCCATGAATATGGCAGGAGCATTCGTCACTCCAAATGGCATCACTAGGTACTCGTGATGCCCGTAGCGTGTTCGAAACGCTATCTTTGGGACATCCTCTGCTTTCACACGAATCTGATGGTAGCCTGACCGTAAATCTATTTTCGAGAATACGGTCGCGCCACGCAACTGGTCCATGAGATCATCAATCCTTGGGAGCGGATATCTGTTCTTGATCGTAACCTTGTTCAACTGCCGAAAATCTACACAGAACCGAGAAGTCTCGTCCTTCTTCTTTACTAACATAACTGGAGCTCCCTACGGTGATACAATGGGTCGGATGAATTCCTTTCTCATCAACTCTTCAAGTTGTTCCTTCAGGGTTTCTAACTCTGATGGTGATATGTGATACGGTGCCATGGATATCGGTCCAGTGCCTGGAATCAGATCAATCGCGAACTCGATATCTCGAACAGGCGGTAGACCAGGTACATCCTTAGGAAAAACTTCCAAAAACTCTTTGACGAGAGGTACAGACTCTAAGTCTAACTCACTCTTTTAACATCTGAGGAATACAGCAGCATGTAATCTTGAGCTCCCTCTTTCAAAGAAGCTCTTACCTGACTAGCAGATAGTAATCCAGAAATCGTATCCCTAAAGACTAAGGTTCTTTGAGCACAGTCTATCAGGATATGGTTGGAAGATAACCAATACATGCCTAAAATTACATCTATTTGTATTAAAGGTAAACAGATTAAATGTACAAGAAAGTACCTATCCTGAAAAATGATAGGACAATTTAAGCAAATAGAATTAACGGTTATTGGCTCAGACGTTGGGGTAGAAACAATCAAGTTATATGGTAAGGAAGAAATAGGAAAGTCTAGAAGTTTCACACGATCCATCGAGATAAAAGAATGAGTTGCACCTGAATCGAAAAGTATAGTTAAAATATTACCGGCTAAATCGCACTTACCCTGCACCAGATCGGCGGAATTCGATGCTTCAGCTCCACTCATCGTATACACTCACCCTTTAGCAGTCGGCTTGCTTTGGCATGATTGGTAGCTGGTTCTCTTTTCGGTGCTCTGCAGTCCCTGGCTATGTGCCCCATACGATCGCAGTTAAAGAACTTCATCTCTTTCCTTGGGCACGTATCAGCTAGATGACTGGGATCTTCGCACCGGTAACACTTCCTCTCTCGGTCTTGATTATTATTTCTCTGGCCTCCACTTCCCGTTCCAGAAGTACCGAAACGATGTTGTTGCTGTTGTTTCTGGTTGTTACTAGGTGATTGATAATATGGCTTCCTCTGGTTCTGCTTCCAATTTTGGTTCTATCCCTGATATTGACTCTTGGGATGAACGGGTCCTCCAACATTTCCCCTGGTATCTCCTCCCTTGCGCATCAGTTCTACCTTTCGGCATTTCTCTACCAGGGCTTGGAAATTCCTGATTTCCCAGGGCATCACAGATTCCTTGATCTTGAAGCGCAGACCGGCTTCGAACCTTTCATACTTCCACTCTTCATTGAGGTTGTTCTGGAAAAAGCGGAAATATTTGGCAATGGACTCAAACCTTGCCGCATATTCTCTCACTGTCATGTCCCGCTGACTCAGTCTCAAGAATTCCTGCTCTTTCTCTGTTCGAGCACTCTGGGGAAAATATTTGTGCAGGAATTTGTGGCGAAATACTCTCCAGGTGATTGCCTGATGCTCAGCTACTAGCAGTTGTCTGGTGCCCTTCCACCAGTATTCAGCATCTCCAATCAGTTGGAATGTTGCGTAAGGCACCTTTGCTTCCTTTGAGATGCGCACCAGCTCAAAGATATTTTCCAGCTCTTGGATCCAAAGATCGGATTTAGTCGGGTCTACATCCCCGTCAAACTGCGACAAATTCTGGCGTTGGAAAGCATTTCGATTCTTCCCCTCTGTAGCCTGTTCATCTCTTTGCTGCTCCTGTTGATTCTGGGCAGCCGCGTTGGCAGTCTGGAAAGCTATGGCAGCAGCAACGTCAGTCAAAGCTTGGGCAGCGAAGTCCATCCCGCCATTGCCTCGGCCACGACCGCCACGCCAGCGCGCTCCTCCTTGTTCCATACAGAACTGTAAGACACAATCAGTGAGATGGTAATCATAAAATAAAAGGGTAACTCATCGGATAACACACATTACTTCCTGTAAGTAATTCAAACAAGACTAGATCAGAGAACACACAACATCGACACAACAGACCTAAACCCAAACATTCCCTAAAGACTCGACTCGCTATGATACCACTAATGTGACACCCTAAACCCGGCATCACATGGTTACCCAATTGCGGAAATATTTCTGATTTACAATGCTGGCCACTTTCGGAAAGTATCATTTGCTCGATGGATGAGTACACTAAAAATGGTAGTTTCTTTTTTTTTTTGAAAGGAATGAAAGATAAAGGTGATGAACACTCAGAACATGAATTGAAGACAACATATATATATATATATAACATGTCCCAATGAAAGCCAAATTCCAGTACATAAGTTAGGGACTTATCAATGGCCATTGCAACAGAATTAGACATCTAGACGATACAACTTAAAAGAGAGTAAGTAAGACACAGGGAAAGAGGGTCTGGAACCACATCCAAAAAGGTAACTCTAAAGAGTCAAATGACGGAAGACTATCGACAAAATGCTCCAAACTGGTTACTGACACTGGCTGCAAGCAGGGTCTCGACAAATGCTCCCATGAGACGAGACCTCAGGTAATGGATCTATGACATCGCCGCCCTCATCTACGGAATCGTCGTCGTCGTCATGATCCATAACATGATAATACGGATCATCCTCATCCATGACCTCATAGAAGTCTTCCTCAGGGTCCTCCTCAGGATCCTCCTCGGGATCCTCCTCAATCGATGCTGTCGGCTCTACGTGTAGAGGTGGTGGCTCATGTAGCAGTCCGTTAGCTCGCAGTGTGTGAACGTAATACCAAGTCGGAGGCAGAGCTACCCTCCTAGTCTCCACAGTATGGCTCCTACGGATTAGGTCTCTGTCGGCATTTAAATCAGTTGCCGTAATTGCTCCGTGGTATGTGGCAGATGTCGCCCCTGGATGTATTAGCCATGCCCCCGCATTCCTTGCGTCGTCAAAGACCTCAGTCTTCGACGTTGTCGGCACAAGTGGGATATTGGGATCCATCTGAACTCATATACGTACGACGATGCCAAAAAGGAAGAGAGAATAACAAGTAGAAATGAAATAGTGAGATACCGACAACGGATATATCGCACAACAACCATACACATGATACATACAACACCTTGGCATATTAACATTTTAAATGTTACTCATAGGTAAACAACAAGTATTATTTCAGTGGGTCTCATACCCGAATCAATCAATTTTATAAAGATAATGCATGACACTTCAATCATCAGGCTCTAATCTTAATCTCATGAGATACCATCACCGTTTTATCATTAAGAAATAAAGAGTTGATCAGGCTCATACGCCACGTTTGGCAAGTTGTCTCCGTCACCTCATGTACCCGGATCAACACCATCACGAATCCCTTATAACGGCCATTCGGATGTATACATCATCAAATACCACATCTTAAGCGGGTATTCGGTAACTCAAGCATGTCTGCCAAGGGGAAATGCATATGAATAAAAGACTTTTCATTAACGATACTTTTCTTTGTGTTCACTCTTTTCCGTTTGTCGAAGCCCAAAGCTAACGACTATTCACAATTTCCATCACTTGAAAATTAATAACACAGGACGCACAGTCTGAGTTCTCAATCACAACACCTTAGACTGAGGCCGCAGTCCAGGGTTGTGGTCTTAGAAACAATTATAATTTTATCCATGTTTTATTTCAACATGATAAGGACTCCTAGCCCATAACAACGAAATTAGGACACACAGTCCTCAATTCCAAAATTAGGACTCCTAGCACATAATATCATAACTTGGACCCTTGGTCCACAATTCTTGACACGGATCCCAGATCGCGTCCTTATAACTGAACACTAGAGGCGACGTCTCGCGAACTAGATTCTCTTTCACATGTGCTTTACTTTTCGTTCAGTGAAAATCAAAAACAAAAACAAAAACCTCGGTCACCTATCCAAGTAACCGGAACGTTTCTAAATCATTTAGGAGAAAATATTTTCCTATACAAATTCTTTTATAAAACATTTGGAAATTCGTTTGCTTTTGAAATCCTTGATGGAGTAAGGTCAAATATTTTCAAAGGGATTTTTCCTTCATGAAACACATAGTTCGAAAAAGGATTTCTCTCGTACAAACTTTGGATCATTAAAAGGTAGATTCTATTGACTTAAAAACACTTCAACGTTTCTTTTCAAAAATAGAATCTCATTCTCTTGAAGTAAGCGTTTTAAACAAGGAACTTTTATAAATGAAACCAATATTTTCAAAGTTCTATTCAAGGCTTATTAAGGATTTTAACCCTTATAATCACTGTGCACAGACTCAAGTCCGGCTTCTCAAACTTCAATCAACAGTAATATATTCTCAACAATAATATCACAATTAATGACAGTTCATCACATATATACAACTCACAATACTTTAAGGCAAGTAATAATCAACTTCAAGTAATAATCACAATAGTTCAAGTAAACAAGTCATTCAAGTGTTTGCTCCACATCATAATAATATTCAAATCATTCAAGTAAACACATACACACATGCATATAGTAATTGAATATCCCTAGGCAATCCCCTCTTACTTTCTGTGAAGGTAAGAAGGTTAGATGCTCGAAGAGGTATGCCACGAACGTCCTCGTTTCCTCCGCGATGGAAGTTTAAGGTTATGAACACAAAATCACAAGTTAAAATTCCGACAAGAACACTAAACCACAAGGTATAGGTTCGTCCAAGACTAGTTCTTAGGGTTAGAGATTCCCGAAAATTATACAATTCATGGATTTATGAACCTTAAGTGTTAGGAGTTCATAAACAATGATCATTTAACAAAGTTGAATTAAAATCCCACTAAGTTATAAACTTAGGGCATTCGTCCAAGGCTAGTAAAGTAGGTTAGCATTCACTAAACCTTCCAATCTCTTAGGTTTAGCATCCATATGTATTAAGGAGCTCAAAACCATGATCATTTTGGAAAAATAAGAACAAAGTATCCTAGGTCCATAACCTTCTAGGTTCAACCTTCATAGGATCTATAGTCTAGAAATCTTTAAACTCTCCCAATCTCTTAGACTTAGCATCCAAATATCTTATGGAGCTCAAGTCCATGATCATCTTGGAAAACAATGGAAACTTAAACATTCCAATCTCTTAGACTTACCATCCAAATATCTTATGGAGCTCAAGTCCATGATCATCTTGGAAAAATGAAAGTAATACATACTAGCTTTAATAACATAAAATAAACAAGTTAGAAATCCTTAAACTTTCCAATCTCTTAGACTTAGCATCCAAATATCTTATGGAGTCAAGTCCTTGATCATCTTGGAAGGGACAAAAGAGACCATTCATGTGGAAAATGCCTCTCTCACCGTTCCTATTGAGGAGCCTAAAAATTCTGAGTTGGATAAGTATGTTGGTTTGCATGCATGTTTGGATATTACAAAGTTGGTGCCTACAATTTGTCTACATCATTACTTTGTGAAAATACCAACTTTGGAGTTCAAGTCATTGCCTGAGAATTGGGAGTTTTCATCAACAGCGACAAAGGCTCTAAGATCGCCTCAAGAAGTTATGGTTCTAGTACTTCATGGAGAAACTAATTACATAAAGACCATTCTTGGAGTAGGTGACTTACCATTTGACCCGGGAAGAAGTGAGTTCGCTATTAAAGAGGTTAATGGAGTTTTCACTCACTTGCTAGGAGGAAATAAGGGTATATTCATATTGTTTCTGCAAGTGTCACTCCACAAGCTATGGGATCCGGGAGGATGCCCTTACACTGTGAGCACCAATTGGCCCTTATACCACAGGGTATGGGATCCGGGTGGATGCTTCTTAATGAGTCAAGCTAGTGACGTTAAAGAAGCACTTCTTGGGAGGCAACCCAATTTTTCTTTTCCTTTCCCCTTTGTTTTTCAATTTCACTCTTGAATAATTTGAGAAGATCAAGAGTTTTCTTTTACTAATAAATTTGCCAAGTGTTTTCAGGGTAAGAAAGAAGGAGGGAAGAGCAAGAAGACAAGACAAACAAAGTCAGCAGCCATCACGCCCAGGCCGTGACACTGGTCACGACCGTGATGGGCCAGTCATGAAGATCAGAAAGGATCACGGGCCATCCGTGATACCCATCACGGGCGTGATGAGAGGACCCTGAAGATCAGAGACCATCACGGCCTAGCCGTGATGGAGGTCACGGCCGTGATAGGCTTCATCCTTTGGACCGGAATTGATCACGGTCTGCCCGTGATGAGCCTCACGGCCGTGATACAATTTCCAACAAGCTTTTGACTGGAATGTAAGCCAACACCCGCTACCACCTCGGTGAGTTGTTCCAAAATTTATTTTTTTATTTTATTTATTTTATTTATTTTTCTCCCCTCTCCGACTTGATTATTTACATTTGGGACAATGTAAGTTTTTAAGCTTGGGGTAGGGGTATTTTTGCATTTTTCATGTTGCATTCATATAGGCATAGTCTTGCATGATCACATGATTCAATTGCCCATTGCTTAGATTATGCATCCAATTGTAAGAACTTAGTGCCAATTAACTTGAGATAGTGAATTGTTGAACCCAATTTTTTTATTCTTGTAATAAGGCTGCAAATAAAAATTCTTGAGATAATCTTTGATAGTTGATAATGTGGTTGCGTAGATTTGTGTTTCTCATTAATTTTTGAACTACTAAAATGTGAGATTTTGAGCCAAAAAGGGGTACTCACTAAATCTACCCCATTCTTTGTGATAGAGTGTTTTAATTCCTCTTGGTTTGTATTCTCTAGAACTTGATTTGAAACCGTTTTGAAACTTAAAAATTTTTGAAAACATTTTTGAAAATGATTGAGGCACTAGGTATTTTTCCGGCCTTCTGAGCTTTGAATGACTAAATGCTACCCCTTAGGTGCCCAATTTTGAGCCTGAAAGAATAAAATATTTTTCTTGGTACCTTGCATTACTTTGATGAATATGCTTCATAGGGCACCTTTTAAAGTGTTACAAAAAGGGTAAAAAGGTAGTTAAAAAAGTATGGGATGAGAAAGTTAGAAAAATATTTCTCTTGAATTGAAAATCTCCCCTTCTCCAGGAAAAAAAAAAGAGTATAGAGAAGGAGATGACTGTAACACCCTGTATTTTACTGTTTTAAATAACAGTAATACATATAAATATGTTTCAAATTTATTTTAGTTTTCTAAAATTATTTTAAATAAACAGAGTTTATTACTCAATCCTACTTGACTGTAGGAAGCTACGATTAAAATTTAGGTTGGAAAGTCAGGTGAAACCCGACCTGCGAATTCTATTGACAGTATAATAATACTTCTCAAAAGACCTAATTTTAATTCGTGAACGAAAGACTTAAGTTTAGTATTTTATTTTCTACAATTCTGTATTTTTATAATTATTTTCAGAAAAAAATAAAATAATTTACGTATTATGGGCGGAAAGCGTAATCGGGTAGACGACGGAAGGGAAATTAGAGTTTCTAAGAGTAGTGAGAGGGTTTATCTTAGGATTTTGAGATGATTCAAGGGGATGAATCATATTTTTAAGTCTAGAAGGTTTTTCAGGGTTAAATAGAAAATTTAGAAATTTTACGGTTAAGTCCCTGAACTTTCTGTAAATTACCCTTTTGTCCCTAAATTAGTTTTTTAAGTTTTTTCAAGTGGATTGGGCTAGAATCATTGTTTCTAATCTTAAATGGTCATGGCTTAGAAGCCCAAACTTTTCTAGTTCATAGTTTGAGTTCAAAAAGTCATTAAAGTTTCCTTAAGTTTCCTATCTTAAGCCTAATGCCTAAATTTTTAAGTGGGACCCACAAGAATGAATCCAAGCCCAAAATAACCCAGTCCATGCGCAAGCCCATGTGAATTGTGGCTGCCTCATTGTTGTTGGATTCATCATGTTGATTCTAGAGTTTTCTATAAGTTTCTACTTTATCCTTAATTTTTCCACAATATTCTTGATTCTTCCTAAGTGCATGAATCATCCTAATCTATTTTTGACTCATAAATTCAGTCAACAAAGTCAAGATAAGATAGCATTTAATGTGGCAAAATCATCATCATGACACTTTATTGGTAATTTGCAAACTAGTCCTTCAACTATTGGAATCTTTGCAATTTGGTCCGTAGAACTTAATTGCATTTTGATCCTTGAACATGACAACTCACCATCATCTAGAGTCTTCCTAATATGGCGCCACTCTCACTATAAATACCCTACTCTCACTTTTCATTTAGTTTCTTTTGTCATTTGCTTCCAAAACTCTAAAGTTTACAAGTTCCTTAGTTCTAAGTTGTAAAGCAAGTTCTTGGATTTCCTTTGTCATTGATTTTCAAGAGGTAAATCCTAATCTTCATTCTTAATCATGTCTATGTTCTTTAGCAAGTTTCTTGATTCAAGGCTTGTATCATAGTTGTTTATCACTTTAAAGTTTCTAACCCTAGAACTTTGAAAAATCATAATAAATTCTAGAAAATTATAATGATGATGAAACTACTTTCTATCTTCTTGATATCATGCATATTATCTAAATCCAAGAGCATGATGTAATCAAAAATTTCTTTCTTGAAAACCTAGCCTTGACCGAATCTAACACCTTAGGGTTGGTAGAGTTTTGTTCATGTGTTTTCATGTATGATCATGTATTCTATATGGCATGTATGACTACACACTCTAATCCATGTTAGTCTCTTAAAATGAATATTTTTCTCAAAAATCTTTGTGTTGGCCGAACCCTAAGTGGGTGAGTTTTGTTGAGTTTTGTTCATGATTTTCATAAATGATCTTAGAAATCAATCTCTTAGTATGTATGCTTTATAAATCCAAGTTGATTTGTTAAACTAAGAACCCTAGCTCTATGAACCTATTAAGGCCGAATCTATGTATAAAAGAGTTAGGAAGTTTTGAGTTTTAAACTTAGTTATTTAGTTACTAATCTATGATTTAAGTTAATCAAGGATCATTAATCCATAACTTAATCATGATTAGAAGTTTAGTCATTCAAAAACCCTAGAGGCCATGACTATGTATTAGGATTTAGAATGTTTTAGTTTCTTGATTTGTAACTATTTGGTTGTAATGATTGAAGGTTAGTTGAGTACGACGTTTACAAGGTAACTGAAATTCCGAAGGAGTCTGTAAGTTTATCAGGGAGTCTTCAAGAGGTAAGGGGGGAACACCGGAGGATTTTATTCAATGGCTATATGCTATCCCATGGTTGTTTGTAATTATTTGTTTGTTAGTATTTATTTATGTTGTTTATTGTTGTGTTATTTGTATCTGTGTGGTTTTAATTGCGTTAATTGTTTATCTGCAATTATATTATGTTACTGTGATGCATGATCTGCCTGGGAAATATCTGTGATATATCTGTGATTTGATGTGTGAGAAGCCTGACAGTGGTCAGTGCACAATTAAGAAAGACGAATAAAAGCTTTAAAAAGCTTCGCAAATTATATTCAATGTTTTAAACGATAAGATAGTGATATATAATATTCAATGGAATTTATTTTGAGAAAAATGAAGAGTTTTGGAAAATATTATTATTTTAATAATTTAGTTTTGGAAAAGTGAATTATGAGTCACAACGAGTACGAAATCGTGAAAATATTTTGGTACTGCTGAATTTTACGTGAGAAAACCCAGAATATTACAAAATATTCTTTTATTAAATTAATTGGTGAAAATAAGTTAATCATGACTTTAGAAAATTAGTTAAGTGGAAAAAGTTAAGTGTTTGGCTTAAAAGCCTTAAAAATAATATTTGACGGCACATTTGGAAAAGTGTAGACGGCAAGTATTTTCGAAACGGCAAACTATAGCGTGCCTATTTTGAGGAAATTAAACCTCAAGTGACTCATTGGTTTGTGAAAAATGAAGTTTTATTATTTAAGGATTTTATAATGAATTTCTACCTTGGAAAAGAATTTCTGAAAGTCAAAAGTTGATTTTAACCGTGTTGACAGTACAGTTGGACTTAGTAACCGAGACGTCGGGGTACTAATGTTCTGTGTTGTGATGGACTCGGTCATTTGGACTTTGAGGGCCTATATTGTATACATGAGGTATAGTGTATTGAAACATTTGAAGATGTTTTCTATTACCACGAGCCTAAGACTGATTGCAAGGTTGAGAGGTGTCGTGATTGAGCACTCGGACAGTGAGGTCCTGTGTTGTGATAAAAGTTTTAACAGTGTTTTAAAACTATGTGAGTCGTAAGCCATTTTGAGCTTCGGCAAAGAAAGATTGAACACAAAGAAAAGATCAAAACAAAAGTGTTTTGCATTCATTTGGCAGACGTGCCTGTGGTTTGAGGTTTTGATGCATTAATTACCAGCGGTGAAAGGTAATTCCGAGATGCATTTTCTCATGTGCCTAGTGAGGACATGGAGACCCCATCTTACTTGCTATTGGTGCCCTGATTGTGGACATTAGCAATGTGTTTGGCAGTGTGCCTCGAGGAGCCACACCTTGTATGCCTGGCCTTGTGTGCCTATGTGGATGGGAAGAGGTTGCGCACCTAGTGGCAGTGTGCCAAGATTAGCCACACTTTGTGTGCCTAGTGGCAGTGTACCTATTTAGCCAGTGTGGCTTTGGAGTCTGATCAACTCATTATATGTTGGGATATCTCATGAGATTAGGACGAAAATTAGATGATGAATATGAAGTGTCATGCATAATTTTTATGGATGATGTTTGGGGTGTTGAACCCACTGATAAACTGTTTATTTATAAAAGTTGATATTTGATAAACGTTGATGTCTTTATGTGGTGGCTAGTGTGTAGTTATTGAGTAAGATCCATGTATTGGTTTCTCACTCTTACACACATTCATATGGACCCAGAAATACCCTTGGTACAATTGAGGGTCCGAACGATCACTTTTGATCGTGCACTATATGGTGGTTCCTGGGAGATTAACCTTGGGGCACTCAGCGCCACCTACCATGGACCGAGTAGAGAGGTGATCGGAACAATAGAGGAAGGACCCCAACAGAGAATTCATGTAGTGGAGACGGTCGAGGTATCTCTACCTCCAATTTGGCTTTACCTACAGTATCTGGAAGAGCACGGATTGATGGATCCATTTCCTCAACCACATCCTCTTCAGATATTAGGACCTGCGGAACCTCCTGCTGAGGTGGAGTTAAATGAGGGAGAGGAAGATCCAGAGGAATACATAGAGGACGATCCTGAGTTTCAACCTCCTGCGGTTGATGATGAAGATTCTTCATATGACACAGTGGTAGCGGAGACATCATTGTCAGATTCGTCAGTTGTAGGAGGGATTGATCATCATGATCTTCCCAATGGATTTCAGTAGCTTGACCAGCTTAGGTAGAGTTTTGGGGTAGTGAGTCTTGACAGTTTTGATTTGGCTTCAGAGAGCCATGAGTTTTGAATGTGGTTCTGAACTACTTGTTGCTGATGTATATATCTCTTTATTTTCTTTGTTTAGTTTGATGGAGAATAGCCTATACTTATGAGGGCTCTTTTGTTATCTCCTACTATAGGTGTTGTGTATATAAAAGGTGATGTATATATCTATATATATATATATATGGTGTTATATTTACAGTGGTTTTATGTTGTAGGTATAAAGGAAAAAAAAATTAGCACTATTTTTGTAAAGAAACGTTTAATATAAATATATATTTTCCGAAAGTAACCAGCGTAAAATAATTAAATTTCCGTTATTGGGTAACAGTGTGATGACCCTAGATAGGGTGTCGCAATGACAAAAGAAAGAAAGAAAGGTGGAAAAGCGAATCAAAACCCAAAAAGGTATTTTAGAAGGTGTCATGTTTTGCAATGCTTGATATTTTATTTAGCCTTCTTGAAATTTCCTTTTCTTGATTTTCCCCACCTAACGATTAATCTCATGGCCCCGTTACAACCAAAGTAAAAGACCTCTTGATTCTTAATTGTTTTCATTAATAAAGTAGAGATTTGGTTAATAGTCAAGCTTATGGTAGAATTCATTCCTTGAGGAAATTGAGCGAATTATCATATATCCTTAAACACTTGAGTGAGGTGAGAACGAGTGCCCGAATCAGTGAAATATGAGTCTAGGAGACCTAAGCTTCTAATTGAACTTGAATTGATTGTCTCTTGGTGATTTATTTGAAAATGTCTGTTACTTGGATTAGTCACTACTCGGGTTCTTGGTTCACTATCTATGCTCTGGTTATTTATCTCTTATGGCCTTAGTGATTGCTTGAGGACAAGCAAATGAATAAGCTTGGGGTGATTTGATAGTGTGATTTAACATCATATTTTATGTACATTTTTGCATGCATTTTCATATAGTTTAGGCATATTTAAATTGATTTTAGTTAGTTTTTATCTTGGAACGGGTAAGGCGGTGTTGTGGTGTTGTTTTGAAGAAATTAAAGATAAAATGCCCAAAATGAGCCATGATAGAGCTTGGAAAGTGAAGATGTCAAAAATGAAGGAGCATGACTTATGAAATTCAAGAAAGAAAAGAACAAGATGTCAAGTGGAACAATGTTAATTAAATCTGTTTCTCCATGGTTCAGCAAGAACAAAAGTTTGGATGGGGAAATTGATTTCAACTTCAAGGCATCATGGGTCCCGCGTAGATGGTATTGAATATGGAAAAAGTAATTTGGCTTTGCCAAATTAATGTTAACGTGATACTTGGAGATTTGGCTTGCATCCACATTAAGCAAAACATAAATTGCAATTTGCAATAATTGGTCCACATCCAAATAAATAGAAAGAATAATTCACTCCATCACTTATGCAATTGACAAAATCAGCGTGGAGCAATTTGTGCACGGAAATTGTGATTGAACTTGTAATTGAAGACAAAATCAGCGTGGAGCAAATTGTGGTAGGGGCCCACATAATTGAGATTCTCTTGTGATTTGGAAATAAATGCTTGACCATAATCAGATAAAATCAAGAGGAGAATTACAAATTGAAGGGGATTTTCTCTTGGCTCTTGCGCAGCTGAGTATATTTAGCCACAGCAGCGTCATCAACAAGTAGGCAGACACGGCTACACACAGAAAAATAGGGACTTTTAACCTAGGAGCACTTTTACCCTAGGGAGACTCTTGGAAAGCAAAAAGGGGCCTGATTTCTCTGAACCAAGGGGCTGCGGTGACGACTGTGGAGAGCTTCAATGGAGTTTCTTCTTCCCTTTGTTCTTATTGTTCTGGTTTTAGTTTTATCTGTAATCATGAGTAGCTAAATCCCTCTTTGTTGGGATTAGATGTAGCTGAACCGAATTTTCATGTAATTGCTTTGATTTATCAATCTGTGTTTATGCCTCTCTATTAGTGTTTAATTCCTTTGCTTAATGCTTTTTGTGGCTTAGCTACCCATGAACTGATTTTAAGAATTGATTTGCAATGGGGACGTTCTTATTGATTCTTGATCTGGAATTATTCACCTAGTAAACCTCGCATCTAGGAATGGGGTTTGGTTTATTAGTAATCGCATAATCCTTAATCTTAATGCAAATTCATTAATCTAGGCCACCTAAGGAATTAGGGTCTATTAGTGGATTTAGGCTCTTGTCATCTGAGGAATCAAGGCTTGAGTAATTTCGTGGGTTGATTTTAATAATTGAAGTATAAACTGGATTGATGTTCTTGATAATTGCATGAGGCTAAGGTTTAGTGAAATTTAATCCCAACACCCCTATTTGCATTCCAAGTGTTTGATAAAAGTTCCCAAAAAGACCAAAAATATTTTATTGCTTTTATTGCTTTATTTTATGTCTTGATCTTTCTTCGTAGTTTAGTCTAGATAGTTGTTTGATTTGTGAATTGGTAATTGGCAACCGATCCCTGTGGATACGATAACCGGTCTCACCACTGTATTACTTGTACGACTAGGTATACTTGCCTAGAAATCGTCCAACAATTGCTACAGAAAACGTAGGAAAAACAGGGTGTTACAATACTACCCCTCTAAAAAGAATTTCATCCTCGAAATTACGCACCTTGAAATAACTCAGGGTATTGCAATTTCATATTGTCCTCCGCTTCCCATGTAGCTTCTTCGGTTGTCTCGTTCCAGATGACTTTGACTAAAGAATTTTTTTTACCTCTGAGCTGCTTCATCATCCTATCCGCGATCCGTACCGACGAAGTCTCAAAAGACAGGTTCTCTTTTAATTGTACTTTATCAGGTTTAATAACATGTGATGGATCAGGAATATACTTCTCAACTGAGAGACATGGAAAACAACATGAATGTTGGAAAGAAAAGGAGGTAAAGATATTTTGTACGCTACTGGACCTACGTGACGAAGAATTTGGTAGGTGGTCGCACTGTCGCGCACGCGCCAAAAAGAACGAGCGGGTTTAAAAACTGTAGTTAGGGCAACAACTCGGATGTCGTCTCACAAGGACTCTTAAAGTGTTATTTTTCACAAAAAATCAGTTCTAGGGGGGGTTTGTTTGGATGCAATTAAAGAAAATAAAACAATGAAAACAGAGCAATAAAACAAGGCAGTTCAAAGAGGTTATCCAATAGCTAAAAAGTGATTAATCTATTGTTCTCGATTTCCCAACTATCATAGGTTCATGCAATTTCCAAGCCCTAAGCAGATTCTAATCCCCTCCCGGTTGTAGCAACAATTTACAAGCGAAACCACTACTACAGATACATGTCCCTATTCCCGAATTAAGCAAACGGGGTTAACCCCTTCGTGAACTAAGCGAACACGAAACGTACACACGCAAATTAAGCAGACGCGATTAATTATAGGAACATAATACCACCGAAAATAAATCAACACAACACAATATACTCCTGAATTAAGCAAACAGAAATATAAAGCATGGCATTGAAAAGGGAAAAGCATACAAAACAGGAAATACAAGAACCTCAAGTGTAGTGGAAATCGATTACAATAGATTAATCCTAGAAACTTAGTTCTCCATGAAAAACAAAAACACACAGAAAAAGGTAAAAACAATGGAGAAGCAAAAGGTGTTCTTTCAATCTGCCCAGAACAGCCTTTTATACTTCTTCAGAAATTTAGCCCACTCGCGAGGCGAGCCATCATTCGCGAGGCGAATATCATGAAGAGTCAGCAACGTTTGGTCTTCTCGCGGGGCGATGAACTACTCGCGGGGCGAGGAAATGAAGAGTCTTCTTATTACGCCCGTTATGAACATCAGGGGCCAACCGTGATGCTTTCTGACTTCCATTATCGCGAGGTGAAGAAGTTATTCGCGAGGCGACCCCAAGAGCTTGCAAATTTCTGGAACAGTCATCCTACAGGGTCGCGAGGCGAGGTGCTGTTCGCGGGGCGAACCAGAGAGGATGTCATTTTCACTGTTCTGCTGGCTTTCAGGTTCACGAGGCGAGAAAAACTCTCGCGAGGCGAATCCCCTGTTTCTTTATTCTCTCAACTTCTACTTAACCTGAAAACAAAGAAATAGCAGTAAGTGATTTATTTGACTCTAAATTAACCTAAAAATACTTTAAGGACTCAAAATGCTGCTTAAAGACAATCAAGTCTAATTTGGGCGAAAATGATATAAAATTAGCACAAAACCACGGTCATACTAGCTATAAAACTAGATGAGCCAGCGGCTTATCAAAATATCCCAAACTTAAACTTTGCTTGTCCCCAAGCAAACTAAGACTCAAAAACTTAAAAAGACTCAAGACCTGGCAAGCTTAAAAGATTCAATCAACCTTGCACAAATTCAAGCAGTTTCACCAAAACAGTTTTCTTCAATGTTCCCTCTTTCAAGCAAAGCAATCCCCACAATCATTCATTCTAAACAATTGGGACTTTCATCATTCAAACAATCATTAATCTAAGCAGGGGATCCAAGTTACACACAAAAGAGAGATCACCAAATTCAAACAACTGCCTTCCTCACAAGGGCATTTAGTGTTCACTCAATCGCTCAGTTTGTGTCAGGCTAACAACATTTCCCTCAATTTCACTTTTAAGAGCACTTCCCATAAATTTGATTTTCATCTCCAAATAATTCCCACAGAAAACATGCATGCAACATCAAAAGGTCTTTTATGGGTTGTAATGGGGCCTGACTAAGGGTAGGATTTACAAAGGAACTAGGCTGAAGACCCTAGGAACTAAGAGAGCATGAAACACTTCAAAACATTGGAATTTCACTCAAGTTCCTTTTCTCATTCATCTTTTTGCCTTGGGTGACTACAGCCATTTCTTTTTTTTTTCTAATACTTTTTTTTTAACATTTTTACACTTTTTTTTTAAGCAAACAGATTACACCTTGCAGCCACCCCAAACTTAGTTTCTTGCACCCATTCTCTTTCTAAGATTCTATGCTCTCCTAATCCTAAGATCGAGTTAACATGGTTTTCCATATTTTAGCTTATAACATTAGGTCATCAAGAATTAACAGCTAATCAGGCTCAATGGGGCTAACTAAGGAAGCATGCATTAGGGATGGGTTATTTTTAGGCTAAGTAGTTATTTACAAAGAAAATGCCTAAATCATCTGAAGCAAACACATAATCATGCAAACCATAAAGAGATTCAAGCAAATTCAGGAAAGTGCAACTTAAAAAGTGATTCTCACAGTCAAAAACATGTTGGAGGCTCAAATACTCACCTGGACATTCATGCAAATTGTTTGACAGAGATTCTATCCCTAGTGTGTGCTTCCTATCACCCCGAACTTATCATAAATCATGCTATCATAACAAAATCTCAAAGTTCAGTTTTCAATCACATGGGGATCATTTTTCAAAAAAAATTCAGCCTAGGGGGAATCATCACATCAATTATGCAATCAATCTGTGCAAAATCAATCAAAATCCATCAAACTTGCCAACATAAGACTTAACACAATTTATTCAAGACCAGAAAAAAAAAACAAGACAAAACAAAACTACAATTAGTTCCCTCCCCCACACTTAAAACATACATTGCCCCCAATGAACAAAAGAACTATAAAACCAGAGTGAGGGAAAGGAAATGGTACTCCCTGATCAAGTGTCAGTGTAGGTGGGAGCTTCCAAGGAGAGCTCCTCAACATTAGCATCCGCAGGGTCACCAACATCCACACCATGGAATGGCTTCAGCCTCTGCCCGTTAACCTTAAAGATCTTGTTGGTGCCTGCACTTTGAATCTCTACTGCACCATAAGGAAAAACGTTAGTAACAATAAAGGGGCCATCCCATTTGGACCTAAGTTTCCCAGCCATCAATTTCAAAGTGAATTAAACAAGAAGACTTTCTCGCCCACAAAAAATTCTTTCCTAGCAATCCTCCTATCATGAAACAGTTTTGTTTTCTCTTTATAAATCCTGGAGCTTTCATAGGCTTCTAGCCTAAGCTCCTCAAGTTGCTTTAATCTGTAGTTTCCTTTCAACACCAGCCTTCTTCATGTCCATGTTACAAAGACCTTGATCGCCCAATATGCACGGTGCTCAACTTCCACCGGGAGATGACATGCTTTACCAAATACAAGCCTGAAGGGGGACATTCCTATTGGTGTCTTGAAAGCGGTCCTCTGAGCCCACAGTGCGTCTTCCAGACGGCGGCTCCATTCCTTTCTGTTCGGCTGCACCATCTTCTCTAGAATCTGCTTGATCTCCCTGTTTGATAACTCAGCCTGGCCATTGGTCCGGGATGATAAGCGATGGAAACTCTATGCACAACCCCATATTTTCCGAGTAAGGCTTCCATGGTTCTCATTGCAGAAATGAGTGCCCCGGTCACTGATGATAGCCTTAGGTATGCCAAACCTGCAAAAAATGTTGGACCTAACAAATTTGGAAACAACTTTAGCATCGTTAGTCCTAGTGGGGATTGCTTCCACCCACTTTGAAACATAGTCAACAGCCAAAAGAATATACAGAAAACCAAAAGAATGAGGGAAAGGACCCATGAAATCAATCCCCCACACATCAAAAACCTCACAAAAGAGCATGGGCTACTGAGGCATCTCACTCCTGCGAGTGATGGCAGGGCCTGTTGTTTGACATTCCTTGCAATTCCTGTAGACCTCATAAGCATCTCTAAAAATTGTGGGCCAGTAGAACCTAGAATCCAGGACTTTTCTTGCCGTCCTCTGTGGTCCAAAATGTCCTCCAACTTGAGAGGCATGTGAAAAATGCAAGATGGACTCTGTCTCATGATCGGGGACACACCTCCGAATCACCTGATCACTGCAAAACTTCCAAAGGTACGGATCATCCCACACATAGTACTTTGCATCGCTCTTGAGCTTGTGGAACTTGTGTCTACTTGTACCTGCAGGAACAACACCAGCAACAAGAAAGTTAACTATGTCAGCAAACCAGGGGGTTACCCCATACAGATGTAGAAGTCTCTCATCAGGGAAGTCATCTTGGATGGGAGAAGAATCCTCATCCCTTGCTATTCGGCTCAAGTGATCGGCTACCAAATTTTCAGCTCCACTCTTGTCTTTTATCTCCACATTGAACTCTTCGAGTAAAAGCATCCACCGGATCAGTCTTAGCTTAGCTTCTGGTTTCTTTAGCAGGTACTTCAGAGCTGCATGGTCAGTGAAAACAATAACCCTAGAACCTAGCAAATATGACCTAAACTTATCAAGTGCAAATAAAACAGCTAGCAGTTCTTTCTCGGTGGTGGTGTAATTGGATTGTGCAACATCTAATGTCCTAGAAGCATAATGAATTACATGGGCAGCCTTGCCCACTCTTTGTGCCAGAACCGCTCCCACAGCAAAATTGGAAGCATCACACATGAGTTCAAAAGGGAGTGTCCAGTCTGGGGGCTGGATGATGGGGGTAGATGTCAATGCTCTTTTCAGGTAGTCAAATGCCTTCTTGCAATGGTCATCAAAATGGAACAGGGCATCATTCTTCAGCAGGTTTGACAATGGCCGAGCTATCTTGCTGAAGTCCTTTATAAAGCGCCTGTAGAAACCTGCATGTCCAAGAAAAGAACGGATCTCGCGTACGCAAGATGGGTAAGGCAATGAAGAAATCACATCAATTTTTTCAGGATCTACTAAAATACCCTCTTTAGAAATTACATGACCCAAAATAATCCCATGTTCTACCATAAAGTGACATTTTTCATAGTTCAAAATCAGATCAGTCTCAATGCATCTTTCTAAAACTAAACTCAAACTATGCAGACATGCATCAAATGATGAGCCATATACAGTGAAGTCATCCATGAACACCTCCATGCAATTTTCAATAAATTCATTAAAAATGCTAAGCATGCATCTTTGGAAGGTGCCAGGAGCATTACAAAGGCCAAATGGCATCCTCCTATAGGCAAACGTACCGAAGGGGCACGTGAAAGTGGTCTTTTCCTGATCCTCAGGGGCAATATGGATCTGGAAATACCCGAAAAAGCCATCAAGAAAACAGTAATGAGATTTACCAGCCAGCCGATCCAGCATCTGATCTATGAACGGCAAAGGAAAGTGATCCTTTCTGGTGGCCTGGTTCAACTTCCTATAATCTATACAGACTCGCCAGCTATTCTGGACTCTAGTAGGTACAAGCTCATTATTATCATTCCTAACTACTGTGAGACCGGACTTTTTGGGTACAACTTGCACCGGACTTACCCAAGTACTATCAGAGATGGGGTATATAATACCTGCCTGCAGAAGTTTAGTCACCTCTTTATTCACCACATCCAGAATCAGTGGATTGAGCCGCCTTTGAGCCTGCCTTACTGGTTTAGCTCCATCCTCCAAAAGAATTCTGTGCATACATCTGGAAGGGCTAATTCCTGGAATGTCAGCTAAGGTCCAACCAATAGCCTTCTTGTGCTTCTTCAGAACCTCTAAAAGCTTAGCTTCCTGGTCAGAGTCAAGGCTGGAAGAGATAATGACTGGCAGTTTTTCATTTGTCTCCAAGTAAGCATACTTCAAGTTCCCAGGAAGTGGCTTGAGCTCTAAGGATGGTGGCTGCTCAATGGATGGTACATTGGGAGTAGCCATGATGTCAAGGACTTCTGCTGAACAGATAACTTCACTCTCACTATCACTATCACCCTGCAAGGTTGAATCAAGAAACTCATCACAAACAGCACACGGGTTAGTGTCAATACAATTAGTGCATGAATATACATCATCAAAACCAGAAATAAAAGGAAAATCAGAAACTAGGTCCTCATGGGTATCATCAATGATCTCAGAAAGAAACTCTAAGTGGAAAATAGAGTGCTCCTCCAGTGGGTGTTTCATAGCATCAAAGATGTTGAACTTTGCCACAATATCACCAAACTCCATAGACATGGTCCCATCATTCACATCAATTTTAGTCTTGGCTGTCTTCATGAATGGTCTGCCCAAGATTATTGGTGATTTACTAGAATGTGTCTCTCCTGCCATGTCTAGGATGTAGAAGTCAGCAGGAAAAATTAGCTCATCAACTTGCACCAGCACATCTTCTACCATTCCCATGGGGCGGGCACTGGTCCTGTTAGCCAACTGGATGGTAAGACACAGATACTTGCAAGGGACCAAGATCAAGGTTGTTATAGATGGAGGTAGGCATGACATTTATGGAGGCTCCCAAATCCAGCATGCAATTTTCAAATCTTCTATCCCCAATAGTGCATGGAATAGTAAATGTGCCTGGATCCTTGCACTTTTGTGGTAATGCCTGAGTAGGGGCTATAACAGCAACTCTTTCTGGTGCAGGCTTAGACTGGATAAGAGATGAAACATTCCTTCCCAAATAAACTCTCTCATTATTCTTCAACTTCCTCTTGTTGGTGCATAGATCCTTGAGAAATTTTGCATACTTGGGCACCTGCTTGATCACATCTAGAAGTGGAATATTCACAGCTACCTTTCTGAAAACATCAAGAATTTCCTTCTCCTTATCTTCACCACCAATCTTCTTATTTTTCTGAACTCTGTGTGGGAAGGGGATCGGTGGAATGTACACCTTTTCAGCTTCAACATCAACAGTAGGCTCAGGAGTTACCTCCACAGTTTCTTCCTTTTCCTCAGAGGTTGCCTCAACAACTCTTCCAGATCTCAGAGATATGGCACTCACGTTAGGATTGGAGGCATTGGGATTTATTACTGGTTGTGCCGGCAGTTGACTGGATCCTTGAGCTTGCTGTAAGTTGTTTATGGATGTGGCAAGCTGTCCAATCTGTGTCCTCAAATCTTGAATGCTAGCATCTGTTCGCCGAGACTCGTCCAACTCCGCTGAAACTGGAGGTTATTTGCAGCCATTTGCTTGATCATATCCTCTAGGGAAGGTCCAGAAGGTGCAGAAGTAGTCAATTGGGGAGGATTCTGTGGTGCTGCCATTGGTTGTTGTTGGGATGAGTTCCCATAACGCAGATTAGGATGATTCCTCCAATTGGGATGGTACCTATTTGTGGAGAGGTCTGAGGTCTTTGACGGCTCGATCACTGCCTTGATTATAAGGATGGATCGCATAAGCTTGAGGCAAATCAGTACTTGACTCTTCCTTCGAATAGGGCATGCCTCATATGGGTGCTCTGGGAGAACTCGCACATGCCACACAACTTTGCCGGTGAAACCTATCCATTGCCATTTTCTCTACCAAGGAAGTGAGTCTATCCATTCTATCCTCAAGGGCCTGGTTGGAAGAAGAACTATGGACCTCGTGCACACCTCTTGTCTCAACAGAATTTCTCCTGGTAGTAAACTGCTGGGAATTCAGTGACATATTTTCAATGAGTTGCTTGGCAGCAGCTGGAGTCTTATCAACAAGTGCTCCCCCACTAGCAGCATCCAAAATATTCCTATCCATCGGCAGTAAACCTTCATAAAAGTACTGGATAAGAAGTCGTTGTAAATCGATGTCTTGGGGGCAACTGGATATCAACTGCTTTGAATCTCTCCCAATACTCAGCCAATGACTCATTTCCCTGTCTGATTCCACATATTTCCTTCCTAATTGATGCAGCTCTGGAAGCAGGAAAGTATTTCTCTAAGAAGAGCCTCTTCAAATCGTTCCAAGTGGTAATGGAATTTGGCGGAAGATATAACAACCAATCCTTTGCAGCGCCACTGAGTGAAAACGGGAAGGCTCTCGGCCTTAATGTAATCTTCAGTTACTCCCTCTGGTCTCAAGGTTGTGGAGCAGACAACCTGAAATTCCTTCAGATGCTTGTGCGGGTCCTCACCTGCAAGACCATTAAACCTTGGCAACAAATGGATTAGACCAGATTTTAATTCAAAAGGAGTAACAAGACACGAGAATATTCAATGCACAATCCATTATAGTTAACATCAGGGGCAGCAAGCTGTCTTAATGTCCTTTGGTCACCCATAGTGTCAAAAACAGTTTTGGAATTAGAATCACTACTAGTGCTGGCCCGAAATTCTCTACGGAGTGTGTGCAGTGTTCTTTCAATTTCCGGATCAAAATCACACAATTCAGGGCAATTGGACCTAGTAGCCAGACCAATTCAAAACAACAACGAAAATAAAAGAAAAAGAAAAGAAAGAAAGAAAAAAAAATGGAAAAATAACAAATAAGAGTCCCCGGCAACGGCGCCAATTTTTGGTCGCGCTGTCGCGCACGCGCCAAAAAGAACGAGCGGGTTTAAAAACTGTAGTTAGGGCGACAACTCGGATGTCGTCTCACAAGGACTCTTAAAGTGTTATTTTTCACAAAAAATCAGTTCTGGGGGGGGTTTGTTTGGATGCAATTAAAGAAAATAAAACAATGAAAACAGAGCAATAAAACAAGGCAGTTCAAAGAGGTTATCCAATAGCTAAAAAGTGATTAATCTATTGTTCTTGATTTCCCAACTATCATAGGTTCATGCAATTTCCAAGCCCTAAGCAGATTCTAATCCCCTCCCGGTTGTAGCAACAATTTACAAGCGAAACCACTACTACAGATACATGTCCCTATTCCCGAATTAAGCAAACGGGGTTAAGCCCTTCGTGAACTAAGCGAACACGAAACGTACACACGCAAATTAAGCAGACGCGATTAATTATAGGAACATAATACCACAGAAAATAAATCAACACAACACAATATACTCCTGAATTAAGCAAACAGAAATATAAAGCATGGCATTGAAAAGGGAAAAGCATACAAAATAGGAAATACAAGAACCTCAAGTGTAGTGGAGATCGATTACAATAGATTAATCCTAGAAACTTAGTTCTCCATGAAAAACAAAAACACACAGAAAAAGGTAAAAACAATGGAGAAGTAAAAGGTGTTCTTTCAATCTGCCCAGAACAGCCTTTTATACTTCTTCAGAAATTTAGCCCACTCGCGAGGCGAGTCATCATTCGCGAGGCGAATATCATGAAGAGTCAGCAACGTTTGGTCTTCTCGCGGGGTGATGAACTACTCGCGGGGCGAAGAAATGAAGAGTCTTCTTATTACGCCCGTTATGAACATCAGGGGCCAACCGTGACGCTTTCTGACTTCCATTATCACGAGGTGAAGAAGTTATTCGCGAGGCGACCCTGAGAGCTTGCAAATATCTGGAACAGTCATCCTTCAGGGTCGCGAGGCAAGGTGTTGTTCGCGGGGCGAACCAGAGAGGATGTCATTTTCACTGTTCTGTTGGCTTTCAGGTTCGCGAGGCGAGAAAAACTCTCGCGAGGTGAATCCCCTGTTTCTTTATTCTCTCAACTTCTACTTAACCTGAAAACAAAGAAATAGCAGTAAGTGATTTATTTGACTCTAAATTAACTAAATTAACCTAAAAATACTTTAAGGACTCAAAATACTGCTTAAAGACAATCAAGTCTAATTTGGGCGAAAATGATATAAAATTAGCACAAAACCACGGTCATACTAGCTATAAAACTAGATGAGCCAGCGGCTTATCAGTAGGGTCCGATGAAATTGGGAGTAAGCTTTATGTATTTTATCACTCTGCCAATCCCAGTCGTTGGTGTGACTCTCAAGAACACATGCTCGCCTTCCTCAAACTCAAGAGGTCGTTGTCTCTTGTCAGCGTAACTTTTCTGTCGACTTTGGGCAGTCCGCATTTTCTCCTGGATCATCTTCACCTTCGCGGTCGTTTGTTGTGCAATCTCTGGTCCTAACAGTAGACTCTCACCATCATGGTACCAACACAAGGGTGTTCGGCATCGTCGACCATACAAAGCCTCATATGGTGCCATCCCTATACTTTTATGAAAACTGTTGTTGTAGGTGAATTCTATCAACGGTAGGAACTCATCCCAGCTCCCAGTGTCTTCCATCACGCACGCTCTTAGTAAATCTTCTAGTGATTGGATTGTCCTCTCTGACTGTCCGTCAGTTTGTGGATGGTACGCAGAACTCAATTTGAGTTTTGTTCCCAAAGAGTTTTGTAGTCCCTTCCAAAATCCTGACGTAAACCTTGGATCACGATCCGAAATGATACTCAAGGGTATACCGTGCAACCTGACAATCTCGTCGATGTACAACTGAGTCAACCATTTCATCGGGTACTTCATGTTGATAGGTAAAAAGTTAGCTAACTTGGTCAGTCGATCCACAATAACCCATATAGCCTCATGTCCTTTCCGAGTCCTTGGTAAGCTGATCACAAAGTGCATTGAAATACTGTCCCACTTCCATTCTGGGATATCCAATGGTTTTAACATTCCTGCTGGCCTCTGGTGTTCAATCTTAGCCGTTTGACATATCAGACAAGAAGTGATGTATTCCATTACGTCCCTTTTCATTCCATACCACCAATATAACTTCTTGAGATCTTGATACATCTTCGTGGCTCATGGGTGTAAACTTAGCTTGCTCCTGTGAGCCTCCTCTAAAATCAATTTCCTAAGCTCGGTGTCATCTGGTATACAGATTCTTTCACCGAATCTCAAAATTCCATCAGTGCTCCTTGTCGCACTAAGTCCCTTTCCGACAGTGCTCCTTGTCGCACTAAGTCCCTTTCTTCCTGTATATACTGATCACTCCCTTGTTTTTCTTTTATTTGTTCCATCAATCAGTTCGAAACGGTGATCCTATTCAGACACAGCCTTCCCAGAAATGTCTTAATTGATAAATTTAGATCCCGGAATTGTTCCAACAATCCCTGCTCTTTAACCATCATTACTGACACGTGTATTGACTTCCTGCTCAGCGCATCCGCCACCACATTCGCCTTCCGAGGGTGATACTGTAGTTGAAAGTCATAGTCCTTCAAAAACTCCAACCAACTCCTCTGACGCATGTTCAATTCCTTCTGGTCAAAGAGGTACTTCAAACTCTTGTGGTCACTGAAAACATTAAAAGTAGCTCCATACAAATGATGCCTCTAGATTGTCAGGGCAAAAACTACCGCTGCTAACTCCAAGTCATGCGTCGAGTAATTCCTTTCGTGAATCTTCAACTGCCTTGAAACATATGCTACGACCTTTCGGTTCTGCATCAGCACACAACCCAACCCCTGATGTGAAGCGTCACAATAAACCTCAAAAGGTTCCTTAGGATCAGGTAGGATCAACACGGGTGAAGTTGTCAACCTTTTCTTAAGCTCTTGGAAACTTCCTTCACAAGCCTCCGTCCAGACAAACGCTTGGTCTTTCCGAGTTAACTGGGTAAGGGGTCCCACTATCTTGGAAAATCCCTCAATGAATCTCCTATAGTAGCCCGCTAAACCCACAAAGCTACGGATTTCAGTTGCCGTTGTTGGCTTTTTCCATTATAAAACAGCCTCGACTTTTGACAATCTACTGCGATTCCTTCGTATGATATTATATGACCTAAGAATTGCACTTGGTCCAACCAGAATTCACACTTTTCTGGCTTCGCATAGAGTTGCTTCTCTTTCAAGGTCTGAAGAACAATGTTGAGATGTTCAACATGCCTTTCCTTGTTTGGAGAATAGATCAGAATATCATCATTGAAGACGACAACAAACTGATCTAAGTAAGGATGAAAAATCCTATTCATGTAATCCATGAATATGGCAGGAGCATTCGTCACTCCAAACGGCATCACTAGGTACTTGTAATGCCTATAGTGTGTTCGAAACGCTGTCTTTGGGACATCCTCTGCTTTCACACGAATCAGATGGCAGCCTGACCGAAAATCTATTTTCGAGAATACGGTCGTGCCACGCAACTGGTCCATGAGATCATCAATCATTGGGAGCGGATTTCTATTCTTGATCGTAACCTTGTTCAACTGTCAAAAATCTACACAGAGCCGAGAAGTCCCATCCTTCTTATTTACTAACAGAACTGGAGCTCCCCACGGCGATACACTAGTTCGGATGAATTCCTTTCTCATCAACTCTTCAAGTTGTTCCTTCAGGGTTTCTAACTCCGATGGTGACATGCGATACGGTGCCATGGATATCGGTCCAGTGCCTGGAATCAGATCAATCGCGAACTCGATATCTCGAACAGGCGGTAGAGCAGGTACATCCTCAGGAAAAACTTCTGAAAACTCATTGACTACGGGTACGGACTCTAAGTCTAACTCACTCTTAACATCTGAGGAAAACAGCAGCATGTAACCTTGAGCTCCCTCTTTCAAAGAAGCTCTTACCTGACTAGCATATAGTAATCCAGAAATCTCATCCCTAAAGACTAAGGTTCTTTGAGCACAGTCTATCAAGATATGGTTGGAAGATAACCAATCCATGCCTAGAATTACATCTAGTTGTATTAAAGGTAAACAGATTAAATCTACAAGAAAGTGCCTATCCTGAACAATGATAGGACAATTTCAAAGAAATGCAATTAACGATTCTTCGCCCGATCGTTGGGGTAGAAACAATCAAGTTATATGGTAAGGAATAAATAGGCAAGATTAGAAGTTTCACACGATCCGTCGAGATAAAAGAATGAGTTGCACCTGAATCGAAAAGTATAGTTAAAATATTACCGGCTAAATAGCACTTACCCTGCACCAGATCGGTGGAATTCGATGCTTCAGCTCCACTCATCGTATACACTCGCCCTTTAGCAGTCGGCTTGCTTTGTCATGATTGGTAGCTGGTTCTCTTTTCGGTGCTCTGCAGTCCCTGGCTATGTGCCCCATACGATCGCCGTTAAAGCACTTCATCTCTTTTCTCAGGCACGTATCAGCTAGATGACTAGGATCTCCGCACCGGTAACACTTCCTCTCTCGGCCTTGATTATTATTTCTCTGGACTCCACTTCCCGTTCCCGAAGTACCGGAACGATGTTGTTGCTGTTATTTTTGGTTGTTACTGGGTGATTGATAATATGGCTTCCTCTGGTTCTGCTTCTAATTTTGGTTATGTCCTTGATATTGACTCTTGGGACGAACGGGTCCTCCAACATTTCCTATGTTTGTTACTGGGTGATTCAATGCTAGACGTCGCCTCTAGCATTCAGTTTATGTACGTGTTCTGGGATCCGTGACAAGAATTATGGACCAAGGGTGTGACACCCTAAAACCCGGCATCACATGGTTACCCGTTGTGGAAAAGAAACCTATTTAAAACGTTGGTCGCTTTCGAAAAAATAACCTTTTATATAGAGTTACTGAAAAAGGGTACTCAATTATTTATTTATTTTGTTAAAAGAAGTTAAGAAAAGGTGATGAATACTCGGAACATGAAAATAAACATCATTCATATAAATATAACTGTCCCACTTGGAATCTTAGGTTTGATTACAAAACAGGCCTTGTCGAACCTGCCAACATACACTAAAACAGCTACTGAAGAAACAGGTAAAAAAAGAAACATCAAACCGGGGATAGGGAACTGGGTACAAGACTCAAAAGATGGCTCTAAAGGCCTAGGGACTAACGGGACAACTCCAAAAGCCGACGAACGATATACCAATGCCTCTTGCATGCAGAATGACCACAGACGCTACCCCCAAACTAGATATCAGATGCCAGATCGATAACGTCACCGCCATCATCGATAGGGACGTCGTCATCTCTGGGATCCTGCGGATGGTACTCTGGTTCCTCCTCGTCCTCGACTTCTATCAGCTCAAAAGGCTCTTCCTCGGGATCCTCCTCCACTGGATCCTCCGCAAGCGGTTCAACTGGATCAAAATGCTCATGAAGGAGATCGGAGACTTGTAGCATATGAAGGTAGTACCATGGAGGTGGAAGCGCCACAGTCCTCGTCTCGACGGTATGAACCCTTCGTATGGGCACTCCGTTAGCATTCGTCTCGGTAGTCATGACTGGTCCTCGATACGTCACGATCGTCGTACCCTCATGTATAGTCCAGTTCCATGTCTTCCCAGCATGATCAAACACTTCGTTCATCGAGCTCGACTGTGCCAAGGGAACGTTCGGATCCATCTAAAAGCACGCGCATACCCGGTACAAGAAGAAAAGAACAGAACATATAGATGTGCAAGAGTGAGAAACCGTCATAAGATATATCCCACAACAACCATATACATGATACATACATCACATAATCATATAAGCAGTTACATCATGCATATACATAACATAACAATGTTATATCAAAGGGTCTCAAAACCGCACAGTCAACCTTTGAAAATATGCATGTCACTTCAATATCAGGATCTAACTTAATCTCATGAGATATCACCGTTTTCCACTGGAGAAGAATTAGATATCTAGGCCACCAGGCAGTTGCCTCCATATCCTCATGCATTTAAGGTCTCAGGACGAGCAACGTCACATGTGCCTCTGAACCGGTCACATGGACTGACTCCCAGATACCACCTCGAATCTTATATGTAAGAAAGCACATCTACCTAGGGAAATGCAGATGAGAAAATATTTTATTCAAAAGGTTTTCTTTGTGTTCATTCTTTTTTGCTGTCGCAACTCAAAGCTAACGACTTAATCAGCGTTTCCCCATCACTTGAAAACTCAGAAACATACACACAGTCCGAATGCTCAATCACAACGCCCGAGATCAATGCCGCAGTCAAGGGTTGTGGTCATATAAATCACTTATGCTTTTATTCATGTTTTGAACTTATCATGATAAGGACAATAGCCCACAACAACGAAATCAGAATGCACTATCCTCGATTTCGAGAATTGGACTCTCACTCTAGAACATCATGAATAGGACTCATGGCCCCGAATTAACACTGACCCAAGATCACGTGCGTACAACTGAATACTAGAGGCGACGTCTCGCGTACTAGATTCTCTTTCTTAAGTACTTATTTTTCATTCAGTGAAAATCAAATTCAAAACCGAATCCTCGATAACCTATCCGGGCTATCGGAAAGTTTCTAAAACATTTAGGAGAAAACCTTTTCTTTGAAAATCTTTTATAAAGCATCTTTGAAATACTTTTATCTTTGAAAATCCCCAATAGGATATTGCCAAATAATCTTGAAAGTTCTCACTTGAAGACACATAGTTCGAAAAGGATTTTTCTCTTGTATAACAATAGTTCACCAAAACCATTTCAACATTTAAAACAAGTACTTTGAGTTAATGATCTTTTGGAAAAGAACATCAATCCTTTCATCTTCAAAGCTTATTAAGGTTTTTAATCCTTATAACAGTTGAGCACAGACACAAGTCTGGCTTAGCAAACTTTCAATCAACAGCAGTATATATTCTCAGTTCAATGCTAATATCACAATTGAAAGCTGTTCATCACAGATATGCATTATAACATTTAGAACAAGCACAGTTCAACATCAGATAATAGCATAACAGTTCAAGTACATTAGATAACCAAGTAAGCTCAATCAACATATAAATATCCAGTTAAACACATACACACATGAATACAGTTATTGAATATCTTTAGGAAATCCCCTCTTACCTCACGTCAGAGTTAAGAGTTTTGGATTTGAAAAGAAGGTTCACGAACATCCTCTCTTCTCCGGCGATGGAAGTCTAAGGTTACCAACATAAAATCATGAGTAAAAAAAAATCAACTCAAGAACACTAACCACAAGGTAGAGGTTCGGTTCATACAATAAACTAGGATTAGGGGTTTCCGAAATTTATGCGACTCTTGGATTTATGATCCTTAAGTGCTAGAAGTTCATAAACAACAATATTTTAACAAAGTTGAATTAAAAATCCCACTAAGTACTTGACTTAGGGTTTCGGCCAAGCATAGGTAAATAGGCTAGGAATTTCTAAACTTTCCAATCTCTTTAGGTTAGCATCCATACATAGTAAGGAGCTTGAAACCATGATCATTTCTGAAAATGGAAAAATCAAATGTCTTAGACTATGAACTCTTAGGTTCAGCCTTAACAAGTTTGTGAGGTTAGAGATCTTTAAATCATCCAATCTTTTGGACATAGCATCCTTTAACATGAAGGAGCTCTAATCCATAATCATCTTGGAAAACAAAATAAAATAACACGTCCTAGATCAAATGTTACATTTGGTCATCATAGGAAAATAAAGCAAGAAAATATTTTAAACTTTCCAATCAATTATACATAGCACCCTTTAACATAAGGAGATTTTTAGTCCATGATCACTTTGGAAAACAAAACTCAACATCTTTGCCATAACCATTTAAGGTTTCGGCCTTTTCAAGAAATAGGGGTTAGAAATCTTCAAACTTTCCAATCTCTTGGACTTAGCATCCTTCTATATCAAGGAGTCTTAATCCATGATCATTTTGGAAAACAAAACTTAAACACCATTGCCTTAAAACTCATTGGTTTTGGTCTTTACATAAAAATAGGGTAAAAATCTTTAAACTTTCTAATCACTTAGACATAGAATCCTTTAACATAAGGGAGCCTTGGTCCATGATCATCTCGGAAATGAAACTCAAATACAAACTCATACATGTAAAAGTTGAAACAAGATTCACCTAAACCATTTACATGGTTTCGGCCTCCTTAGGAAGAAGAGGTTAGGAAACTTTGTTTTACACAACCTTTTATGTGATAGTATGAGTAAATACAAGAATATAGAAAGTGGTTTCAACTCAAAAGGAGTTTTATACCATTTTTGAGAGGTTTTAGAAGTTAAAAGCACATAAAGGACATATGAAGAAAACTTTGAAACAAAATATGAAACTTTGAAAAAGAACTAAATAGAAGTATTACCCTTAACAAGATGAACAACTTTGATGAAGACCTCTAAGAGAAAAGCTTGATAAAAATGTAAACTTTGTAAGAGAGAAGAAGAAGAAGAAGAAGAAGAAGAAGAAGAAGAAGAAGAAGAAGAAGAAGAAGAAGAAGAAATGTAGTAAAGTGTAAATGTGAGAAATGGAGGAAAGTGATGAAGTGTGGAAATGAAGAGTGTTTATAGAGAGTGAGAGGAGAGGGTCACGGTTTTGGGATAGGAAGAAAGAAGAAAAGAAAAAAGGTGGGTTGCTTGTAGAGAGGATAAGGAGTTAAGGTGATGTGATGTGATTGGAGAGAGAAAGATGAAAAAGTGAGATTTTTTTAAAAAAGTCATGATTAACCTTTTGAGGTGTGTCATAACCTTCACATCAAGTTACTTCATGTCACTTCATCCTCTTGATGCTCTGCTCCATTGCGTATCAGATGACTTCCCCGATCGTATTTCCCGAGGATTTCGCCCGGGAAATCCCTAAGATTTGGCCCTGAATAAGATTTTTCGAAAAACTTCAAACCCACAAAAAACATCATAAAAACACTAACCGTCTCATTCGCGAATTAAAATTTAGTCTCTAGCTCAGTAAACTTGTAATGGCAGTGAGAACCCAGACCGATTTTCATTTGAATTTTCGACCGAAAATTTTACTGTGACTTCATACGGTAAAACAACACAAGAAAATGATTTTATTTTAAATAAAATCATCCTTTGGATTTTATCAAAACTAAACACATTAAAGCATGTATTTACTGATAAAGAAGCATACGAAAAACAGGGTGTTACAAAGGGTCCTAATCATGATATTATGGGCTAGGAATCCTAATTTTGGAATTGAGGACTGTGTGTCCTAATTTCGTTGTTATGGTCTAGGAGTCCTTATCATGTTGAAATAAAACATGGGTAAAATTATAATTGTTTCTACGACCACAACCTTGGACTGCGGCATCGGTCTAAGGTGTTGTGATTGAGCACTCAGACTGTGTGTCCTGTGTTATTGATTTTCAAGCGATGAAGGTTGTGAATAGTCGTTAGCTTTGGGCTTCGACAATGGAAAAGAGTGAACACAAAGAAAAGTCTCGATAATGAAAAGTCTTTTATTCATATGCATTTCCCCTTAGCAGACGTACTTGAGTTAACCGGATACCCGCTTAAGATGTGGTATTCGATGAGGTATACATCCGAATGGCCGTTATAAGGGATTCGTGATGATGTTGATCCGGGTGCATGAGGTGACGGAGACAACTTGCCAAATGTGGCGTATGAGCCTGATCAACTTTTTCTTTCTTAATGATAAAACGGTGATGGTATCTCATGAGATTAAGATTAGAGCCTGATGATTGAAGTGTCATGCATTATCTTTATAAAATTGATTGATTCGGGTATGAGACCCACTGAAATAATACTTGTTGTTTACCTATGAGTAATGTTTAAAGTGTTAATATGCCAAAGTGTTGTATGTATCATGTGTATGGTTGTTGCATGATATATCCATTTGTCGGTGTCTCACTCTTACAGTTATATCAGGTCTCTTCGGGTTTTGCTGTAGTACCTTGGTACTCTGGTACCGATGTTGCAGAGGAGTCTTTCTAAGTCACTTGAAGACCTAGTGTTAGAGGTTGGGAAAGTATTCTGATTGGGGGTCTCTACAATGAATATTTGATAGAATGACCAGCTTAGGAGTCTGAGTTGGGTTGTATATCTAAAGAGGTCAGTAAATGTAGTGTTATATACATCCATCTGTAGTTTGAACTTTTCTTTCGAAAGTGGAAACTTAGAGAAATGTTGTATGTCATGGTAACTTTGTTACGAACGTGACTTTACCTTTTAAATGTATGAATGATGGATTTCAGAGTTATCCTTAAAGAAAAAGTTTATACCCCAGTTTTCTGACTTAAAAGAAAACAATTTTCCGAAAGCAACCAGCAAATTATCTCTTTAATTTAAATTCTGCATCTGTTGCATAGTAATGCCCTAAGGGGGGGTATTACAGGAAACAAATAAGAGCTTTTCAAAAACTGACTTTATATATATATATATATATATATATATATATCTCTTTTCTTTCCTTTCTCCTCCTTTTTGTCATCAGCCAGAAAGGTAAAAGGAGATGACCATCATTGTCAGTATAAAAAAAAGGTAAAGGTTAAGCAGGAGGAGGTGGTGGAGGAGGAGGGTTCTGAGCTTGACTTTTCTTGAAGTCCATGAGGAATTCAAGCATTTTATATACAACCTCTAAGGTTGGGGCCATTAAAGTTTGAACGTGCTGATGGACATCCTCCTTAATCTTCTCAGCTATCTTTTCAACATTCTCATCAACTAACTTTCCAACCCTTTCATCAACTATTTTTCCAAGAACCTCTTCAATATTAGATGGCAGAGCCTGTTGCCTTGAGCTTTCTGCGGACTCTTGAAATGTGCTTAGTGTTCTTGATTGATCTGAAGGGTGCATCACAACTAGAGCTAAAGGTTGAGAAGATTGTCTTTCCGATGAGCTCTGTTGGTGAATAGATTCAGTTGTATCTTATAAACCAACCCTGGTGGCAATATGACCATGTTCTTCAGCAATAGGTTCATCTTTGATAGGCTCTGGAGTAGGTGGAGGGATCACTGAGACTTCCTTTGCCCATCTAATGGGGTAGATGAATTCCACATTCCTACTGTTTATAGGAAGTCCCTAGAGGTCTTTATAGATCATATATCTAAAGTGTGAAAGACCGCACTTCCCTCTGACCTTGGGAATATCCTTCTTCTCTTCTTCAGACAGACCAGAGGAAGATGCCTCTCTGGTGTAGTGGATAATGTGAGATTTCCAGAATTCAGCAGCTCTATGTTCATTGATCAACTCAATGGATTCATTATGCAAAAGGAAATCCAACATTGAGTAGTCAAAGGTTTCTTGATCAAGATCAAGCATAGATGATTCAACTGTAGGCATCACTCCCTTGAATCTTCTGTTTTTCATGTCCTTGTCCTTATTTAGATCTAGCATCGGCAGTCTTGGACAGATCCTGTAGGCTTCATTCCAATTCTGGTTGCTTCATTGTGTCTCAGCCAGGATGGAGGGACAAAATACGCGGCTCTATCAGCTCTGATTTGACTGAATTCCCACTTCAGCATTTCATAGTAGAGCTGATCCAGAAAGAAGTCAGAGGCCCTCCCACAGACTCTGGGATGCTCAAACGACACCCATTTAGTGTCCCTTGGCATGATCATGGGAACATGCTTTGAAGATCTTGCTCTTCTCTCAGGAATAGTAGGAAGATTTTTCCTATTGGGGTCAGTCTCCCAGACAGGTATGATATGTCTCTCAACTCCATCAGTGAGGGGTAAGAAGGGAGGGGTTTTGATAAGGTTAGGGTAAATTTTTCTGGGGGGGGCGGGGGGGGTTGTTTAGAGGTAGGTGAGTGACTAATGGCCCTAAGTTGTTGTGCATTTGAGAAGACACGTTTTTGATTAATTTACACTCAGGATGAGGTAGGTAAAGTGGTTCAACAGATGGGCTGATTTCTTCCTCATACTCAGGTAGAGGATGCCATCTGGTTGGAATGTGTTCGGGTTCAGCTTGGTGAGAATGAAATAGAATTTTCCATTCCCTTTTTACCTTGGCCCAATCCTCATATTTGCCATTAAAAAGAATAGAAGTTGGGGTGAAAGGAAATAGGGTTCTTAAGGGTTTGGGGAAAGGAGCACCAGGGGAAATGCCATCATCTGGTTGATTTAACCAGGGATCATCGACATGGATAATAGATTGAAATTGTGAAGTGGCTATTTGTGTTGGTTGGGATGAAAGGTGTGTGGGAATGTACACATCATTTGGAGAGGAGACAGGCACACCATCAATCCTAGTTTCTAAACTAGACACTAGGGCATCTACTGCTATTTGAACAGGATTACTAGCAAATATGGTTACCTTAAAAGTCTTAGTTGATCTGGATTTTCTTGCTGGTTGCCTTCTAGGTTTTGTTAGGATAGGCACAATGGCCTCAGCAACAGCAACAGAGGTATTCTGCTTCTTTAGAATTGAACTGATAGGAATGATGTCCTCATCAGCTTCCTCATCTTCATTGTGAGATAAGATAACTCTTCTTTGCTTCTTTGCAGCAGGGGCATCAGAAGGTTCCCTGATAACAATGCCATCTGCAGGTCTCTTAGGGGCAGGCTTCCTTGTAGCAGTGGTCTTTCGCCTAGTTACCCATTTAACTCCTAGGACTTCAATATTGTTTTGTTCCACCATCTCTTCTTTAGCCTTCATTAACTCCTCGGTCTTGGCCATTGCAGCAGCAGCATAGGTACTGAGGTTCATGTTGGCTATATTCATTTTTCCAAAGTCTGCAGCAGACATTGGTTTTTCAGTCAATGTCCTAGCTTGCTCCTCAATATTCTTTGCAGCAAGAATCTCATGAATTCCTTGAGCCTTGAAAATCTTGGAAAGAAGATGGCAGAAAGGAAGTGTAGAGAGTCTTTTCTTATTCATTACAGTGTCTCTGAATCTTCCGTACGGGATTCTTGGAAGATTTATTTTTGATTCTATGAGAAGATGGCAAAGACAGAATTTGTGCAGAGAGGAGAGGTTGTCCTTGGATCCAACCTTGTGAAGAACCGCCTTGTTGAGAAGCTGATGATCACGAACAATGTCCTTCATTTCAATAGCCTTCCAGGTGTGAGTTCTGACAATATCTTCCTTCATGAGACAGACTTCAATAGTCTCAGAGCCACCCAAGTCCTCTTCCCATGACTCAGTGAAAACTAAACCCTCCTGAGCATAGGAAATTGCATCAGCAATAGTTTTCTCCGAGATTACATTCTTCTTTCTTAATACCGTTGAGAAGAAATCAGTATCAGTCAGTTGGACGTTTCTCTAGAAATCCCTAATCAGGTTGGGAAAGACAGAGATTCTCAACGAAGAGTCCTCCCCACCCAGCTGCATTAACATATTTGCTTATGTCTAGATTGTAGTCTTGCAGCACTCCAAGGTTGAAATGATGCATTAAAGGTTGAAGAAGAAGCCATTTTAGGTGATCAAAGAGCTTAGGGTTTGAAAGTAGAGAGAGGTAAAGAGAGGGATAGCTCGAGAGGTTATGGAAGCGTAAAGTTTTTCTCAGAGGGAAAAGATTACTTTTAAAGGAATTTTGAATATAAAAGGGTTAAAAAAAATTTGACATGACATGTCATTATGATAAAATGGCGTTAGTAACTTGGAACCCTAAAAAGGTCTTGATGAGATTGATGGAAGTACCGACTCCGCAAAGAGAATAAAGGATAAATTTGTCTTGAGACAAAATAAATGCATTTATTAACAAAAAAAATACTTAAACACGGGGAGATGTGAACTTGTCTAAAACTATTCAATGGACGCGATAACTAGTATCAGTGGACGCGTCATATGGACGTGAAATACAATATGCAGTAGACGCACAACTTCAAATATTTATTAGACGAGCATAGGTAATAGACGAAGGATTAGCAAAACAAATTTTTCTCTAGGCTGGACGCCTGAATTATTCCACACATATCATATTAAGATGCTTCCTAATAAAGATAAATCTGTCCTCTGCAAGAGGTTTAGTAAAGATATCTGCCCATTGATGGTCAGTATCTACAAATTGAATATCAATCACACCTTTTTACACATAATCCCTAATAAAATGATGTTTAATCTCGATGTGCTTAGCTCTAGAATGCAAAATTGGATTCTTAGATAGATTTATAGCAGCAGTATTATCACACATAAGCGGAATACTATTTACACATACATTGTAGTCCTCCAATTGATGTTTGATCAAGAGAAGTTGTGAGAAGCAACTTGCAGCTGATATATACTCAGCTTCAGCAGTTGATAAAGCAGTGGTACTTTGTCTTTTGCTTGACCATGAGACAAGATTAGCTCCAATGAAGTGATATCCTCCACTAGTGTTTTTTCTTTCAATTCTATCTCCAGCATAGTCAGCATCACAGAAACCAACTAATCTGTTGATATGAGCCATGGGGGGCAAGTCAATTTTTTAACAAGAATGATATGATCCTGATCCGGACCGCCTTGAAGTTTCAGACAAAAGAAGGATATTGACGCCACACTCAAGATATAGGTGAGAAGGTGAGTGATAAATCATAGGTTTGATCACCACAAGTTGCCTTGATAAGATCGGATTTAGTTCTTTTACCCAAGAACCAAAGGGAACCTCTCACAATAGAGAAAACTCTTCAAATTTCATTATCTTCAAAAAACTGATTTGTGTAGTACAAGAGTTCCTTATTTATAGGCTAACTTGGAAATACAAGAAATAAAACTCCCACTACCATGCATTTACCACAAATTGATAATTGCATTAACATTACCTAGTAAATAAGCATAAACATGATAATAAATTCCTACTAGCCATTATTATGATTTAGAGCACTACTAGGAAGCATTTAGTGAGGCTAGGAGAAAACAAAAGGTCACCAGAAAATTCACCCTAAAAAAATATTACGAAAATTAAAATTAAAATGATAAAAATTGAACTTAATTATTATCTAATAAGCCCACTAATAATAGTGCACTAATCTGGATCTGAATATGCTTCTTTCCACATACTCAAGCCATCCATGCTTCTATCATTCTCCTCCTCTTGAAAGTGATTTGTCCTCAAATCCAAACCTGTATCAAAAGTTAGTGGATTATTTAATAAAATCTTTCTTTTGTTCTTTCCAACTTTTGCTTGAAATTTGGCTCTTCCATTTCTCTTTCTAGCAAAGCTCTCATTTGTCATGAGATATCCATCATTGCTTTCGTTTTTTTCAACTTTTATCTCATGGTTTTCAATTTCCTTTTCTTCTCGCTCATCACTCTCCTTTTCTTCTACCTTTTTCTCATGGCTTTCTTTTTTATCTACTTCTTTTTCCTCATCCACCGAACCCTCTTCTTCTTTTTTTTCTCACTCATTTTTATTTTCTCACTCTCTCATTTCAAGTACATTTGATCTTCATACACTTGTTTTGGTGATAATAGTCCTAGAGTAATTTTGCGATTATTAAATACAAATGAGTACTTATTTCCTCCAAGGACGCCCAAGTAACAAGTGCCTCGTTTCCATGGGTACCACATCATATAACACCTCATCTTCATATCTCCCAATCCGGAATGGCACTCATACTTGTTTGTTCACCATCATGTCACCTATATCATTAAACTCCAGGATGCTCCAAATGACATACGGTTGTGGATGCTCTTGAACAAGAAGTCCCAACTTTTGCACCATGGTGGAACTAGCTAGGTTAACATAACCCCTTTTGTCAATGACCAAGCTACATATCTTGTCCTTCACATAGAATCTAGAATAGAAAAGATCCTCCCTTTGCTTGGCATCATTTTTCTCCATTAGTGACTCCATGAAGAACCCACTAAGAAAAATTCAAACTTTGCATACAACTACCAAGAAAGATGAATAAAATTTGGAATTCTTCAAATAAATTTTTTTTTTTTTGGATTTTTTTTCATACTGAAATGAAAAGAACAAAGGAATATAGCACCTGAAATTCAAGGATCCTAAGATTTGATACCAAATGATATGATCCTGATCCGGGCCGCCATGAAGTTTCAGACAAAAGAAGGATACTGACGCCACACTCAAGATATAGGTGAGAAGGTGAGTGATAAGTCATGGGTTTGGTCGCCACAAGTTATCTTGATAAGATCAAATTTAGTTCTTTTACCCAAGAACCAAAGGGAGGCTCTCACAAT
The DNA here is from genome assembly GCA_030762895.1 of Sophora flavescens. Classification (NCBI taxonomy): domain Eukaryota; kingdom Viridiplantae; phylum Streptophyta; class Magnoliopsida; order Fabales; family Fabaceae; genus Sophora; species Sophora flavescens. Next base: position 127,126,992 of record CM061067.1, read on the forward strand.
AGAGAAAACTCTTCAAATTTCATTATCTTAAAAAAACTGATTTGTGTAGTACAAGAGTTCCCTATTTATAGGCTAACTTGGAAATACAAGAAATAAAACTCCCACTACCATGCATTTACCACAAATTGATAAATGCATTTACATTACCTAGTAAATAAGAATAAACATGATAATAAATTCCTACTAGCCATTATTATGATTTAGAGCACTACTAGGAAGCATTTAGTGAGGCTAGGAGAAAACAAAAGGTCACCAGAAAATTCATCCTAAAAAATATTACGAAAATTAAAATTAAAATGATAAAAATTGAACTTAATTATTATCTAATAAGCCCACTAAGAATAGTGCACTAATCTGGATCTGAATATGCTTCTTTCCACATACTCAAGCCATCCATGCTTGTATCATCTGTAGTCTTCATTTTTCTTAAAGCACAAACCAAGATTATTATTACCTTTTAAATATCTAAAAATTCTCTTAACTGCTGATAAGTGAGATTCTCTAGGATCAGATTGAAATCGAGCACATAAACATACACTGAACATAATATCAGGCCTAGACACGGTAAGATATAAGAGAGATCATATCATACCTCTGTATACCTTTTGGTCTACCTTTTTCTCTTTATCATCTTTGTTCAGTATGGAAGTGGGGTGCATAGGAGTATTCATTAGTTTACAATCATCCATCTTAAACTTCTTCAGAAGTTCTTTTGTATATTTAGTTTGGTGGATGAGCACCTCGTCCATGGTTTGTTTTACTTGAAGTCCAAGGAAGAATTTGAGTTCTCCTATCATACTCATTTCAAACTCTTTCTGCATTAACTTAGAGAATTCTTTGCATAGAGACTCGTTAGTACCACCAAAAATAATATCATCAACATATATCTGTACAACTATGAAATTAGACTTAATGGATTTTCTAAATAAGGTTGTGTCAACCTTTCCTCTATTAAATCCATTTCCATAAGAAAGGAACTTAGTCTGCCATACCAAGCTCTAAGAGCTTGCTTGAGACCATACAAAGTTTTCTTAATCTTATATACGTGATCAGGATGGGTTTCACACTCAAAATCCGGAGGTTGCATAACATAGACTTCTTCATTAATGAAGCCATTTAAAAAAACACTTTTAACATCCATCTGAAAAAGCATAATACTATGATGTGCAGCGAATGAAAGTAGAATTCTAATAGCTTCTAATCTAGCAACAGGTACAAAATTTTCAGTATAATCTATACCTTCTTCTTGAGAGAAACCTTGAGCAACAAGTCTTGCTTTTTTTCTTATTATCTTACCATTTTCATCGAGTTTGTTTCTGTAAACCCACTTTGTTCCAATCACCGATTTGTCTTTGGGCAGTGGAACCAGAGTCCAAACATCACTTCTTTCAAACTGATTGAGTTCTTCTTGCATAGCTAGAATCCAACCATCATCTAGAAGAGCCTCATCTACTGTTTTTGGTTCCAACTAACAGATCGGGGGAATTGTCTTGTTCTCTCGAAGGTTGATCTGGTTCTTAGATTGTCATTAGGGTTTCCAATGATCTGATCTTGTGGATGATAATTCTTGAAGTACCAAGATTTTTGAACTGTATCGTGTTGAGAAGTGGAAGTTTCTGGTTGTTGAGTGAGGTCATCTTCTTGATCATCAACTTTTATCTCAGGCGAGTCTCCTGAAATGCTTAGATCAAGATCTGCAAAAGCTTCACCTAGCTTTGATAATTTATTATCAGGCTATTTGTCATCAAACTTGACATGAATACTTTCCTCTACTATCAGAGTCCTAGAATTATAAACTCTAAAGTCTTTAGATGTTTCATAATATCCTAATAGTATTCCACTATCTGTTTTAGCATCAAACTTACCAAGTTGATCTTTAGTATACAGTATATAGCATTTACAACCAAAGGGGTGAAAATAAGATATGTTGAGTTTTCTTCCTTTCCGCGGTTCATAAGGAGTCTTATTCAGGATAGGTCTAATGTATATTCTGTTCTGAATGTAGCAGGCAATATTAACAGTTTCAGCCCAGAAGTGTCTAGGGACAGAGTTGTCATTAAGCATAGTCCTAACCATCTCTTGAAGAGATCTGTTCTTTCTCTCTTCCACACCATTTTGCTGTGGTGTTCTAGGTATTGAGAAGTTGTGAAGGATACCACTCTCTTCATAGAACTTATGAAATAGATCATTTTCAAACTCTCCCCCATGGTCACTTCTGATTGAAGTGATACACATGCCTTTTTCATTCTGTACACGTTTGCAGAATACAGAAAAGACCTTAAAAGATTAATCCTTGTGAGTTAGGAACGTAACCCATGTCCATCTAGTATAATCGTCTACTATGACAAGACCATATTTCTTACCACTGACAGAGGCAGTCCTTGTTGGACTAAAAAGATCAAGATGTAGCAACTCTAGTGGTCTGTTGGTACTAACAACATTCTTAGATTCAAAAGAACCTTTGACTTGTTTTCCCTTTTGACATGCATCACAGAGAGCATCATATTTGAACTTAGGGTTTGGTAGTCCTCTCACGAGGTTATGCTTGTTTAGCTTTGGAATTAATTTCAAGCTTACATGACCTAGCATTTTGTGCCAAATCCATCGCTCATCTTCAATGGACACTAGACATGAGACACTTTTATATGAGAGGTCCTCCAAGTCAATCTTATAGAGATTGTTTTACCTTTTTGCAATGAATAAAAGTGATCCATCATCTTTCTTGACAGTACACATGTTCTTATCAAAAGACACTGCATATCCACTGTCACATAATTGACTTATGCTCAATAGATTGTGCTTCAAGTCATTTACTAAAAGAACATTATCAATGGAGGGAAAATGATGTTTACCAATTTTACCTATACCAATGATTTTCCCTTTCTGATTTCCTCCAAATGTGACCCAGCCACCATCTTTGGGCTTAAGGTTTTTGAACATAGACCTTTCTCCCATCATGTGTCGTGAGCAGCCACAGTCCAAGTACCAATACATTTGTTTTCTTCCTGTTGTTAAGCAAATCTACAACAGGTATTATCTTATCTTTAGGTACCCAAACTTACTTGGGTCCTTTCTTGTTAGTTGTCATTGGACGAGTATGCTTAGCATATTTATTGTGTATGCATCTAGATGTAATATACCCACTTTTCCACACACTTTACAAAAGGTGTTGGACGAGCTAGACTTAGCTTTGGTATATTTATTTGGAACTTTTGAAGCTCTATGTTGTTTAAGTGGTTTTGACCTTTTGTGAGATGCGTCTTGCTTCTCTCTGTCATAACCAAGACCAGATTTATCATAAGGTGACCTAGAATACCTTAAAATGAGACTAAGCTTATTTGAGCCACCTAAAAGCTTTGACAGAATCAGTTAGATATGTTATATCTGGTTTCAGTTTTGCAACTTCATAAGAGACATCAGGTTCACACACCACTTTGTCAGCTAGACTGACATTCACTGATTTTAGTATGTCATTTTCATTTTTGAGGTTTTGTTTCTCAGTGCAGACCCTATCATATGCTTTAGTCATTTTAGAAAACTTCTTTTTGAGACTCTTATATTCTCGTGATAGTATAGATGACTCATGCAACAATTCATCAAAAGCATTTTGAAGAGTGGACGGGTCAGAGTCCATTACCTCAGTATCAGTGTATTCACTTTCTAATGCAGTATCTGCCATGAGACACATATTTGCTTCTTCCTATGCTTCATTTTCTTCATCTGAAGAAGACAGATCAAGATCCTCCCATGTAGCCATTAAGCATTTCTTCTTTTTGAAGAATTTCTTTTTATCCTTTAGCTCAGGGCGGTCAGCTTTGAAATAACCAGGTTTCTTGCATTTAAAGCACAAGGGTGGACCTTTTTCTTTGGAGTCTGACTTCTCCCTGGAAAATTTTTTATTGAGTTTCTTCCTTCTGAAACCACCTTTCTTTCTCCACATATGTTGAATCTTCCTTGAGATAAAGGATAATTCATCCTCATCTGATCCTTCATTATCATCAGAAGATTCAGACTCATCAGATGACTCGGCAGCTTTGAGAACTTTTGATGAACTTGCTTTCTTTGCCTTTAGGGCAATATATTTTCCTTTTCTGGAATTTTCTTCTTCATTAAGTTCAAGTTCATGAACCTTGAGAGATCCAAGAACTCTTACAGAGAGAGTGTATTCAGGTTTTTGGCTTCCTGAATAGCAGTTGCTTTTGGTCTCCATTGCTTGGATAGACTTCTCAGTATTTTTTTGACATGATCTCTATTTTCATAAATTTTTCCAAGAGATCTGAGACTATTGGTGATGGTTTGGAATCTTCCAAACATTTGGTCTATTGTTTCATGTTCACCCATCTTGAACAGCTCATACTGATGAACTAGCATGCTGATCTTGGATTCCTTAACTTGTGAGGAACCCTCATGGGCTAGGGCAAGAGTATCCCAGATTTCTTTAGCAGTATTGCAGCTGTGAACTTTGTCATGTTCAAATCCGGTGATGGCACACATCAAATAATGCTTAGCTTTAGGATTTAGTTAATGCTTTGCCTTTTGATCTGCTGTCCAGTCTGCTCTAGCAACAGCAACTCCATTTTCATTTCTGGGTTCAGTATAACTAGTTTCTATGAGTTCCCAGATGTCTAGACTTTGTGCATCCAAAAAGACCAACATCCTCTTCTTCCAGTAGTCATAATCAAAACCATCAAAGAGAGGAGTTTTATTGATAGCTTGTCCTTCTGCATCCATGGTTGTTGGATCGTACTCCCTCGGCACTTGTTAGATGCTCAACCCTTTCGAGGCTGAGCTCTGATACCAACTGAAGTTGACACAGGCAAACACAAGAAGGGGGGTTGAATTGTGTTTGTTAATAATTTTCGAAAACAACTTTTAAAACAATTTTTGCACTCAAGGAGATTAGAAACTGAAGCAAGCACAAAGACAAAGATCCTTTTTAAAAGACTTTAACAAAAGCAATATCAAAACCCCACAGTTAGTATAAGCAAATAAAACCGAAGAGTTTAGGGTTAGAAGATTCACACAAGAGATTTTATGCCGGTTCACTCTCTTCCAACCAAGAGCTACGTCCAGTCCCTTCGACTTGAAGGATTTATCCACTATTTCTCCAAATATATTACAAACAAGTATTCAACACCTCTCCAGGCTACAAGTATTTCTTTCTTACCAAGCCTCTTCAGGCTCTAACTCTAACAAAGAGATTTAATGTTTGATCTAATTAGCTCACTATGTGTGAGGATATGACAGTTTAAGATCAGTTGAATATTACAACAATATTCAAACTAAAGAATACAGACTCTTGCTCTTGAAAGAATATTAGAATGAGTGATTATCGATTGGCAAAAGTTATTCTTCAGAACTTAAGGTCTTCTATTTATAGTAACCTTCTTCTTCACTTGTATTTCTTCAACGGTTACTTTGAATAATCTCGTTTAGAGATAGCATTTAATGCATGATATCCGTTGTGACTGAGAGCTTGATTGTGGCAATGCTGAATAGTACTCTTGGTTATCGAGGTAGCATGAAATTGGAGGTTTACTCCTCTGAGTATTGCAGCTTGAGCACTTGTTGTTTCTCCTTTGTGTATAATCCAGCTTTTCATCCATAAAAGTGTCATCGTACAGATCGTTTTGCAGTATCTTATTGTATGATTCTGCTTTTTGCATTTCTTGATGGTACTATATTTATTTTACAACAAGGTGAAACATTTAAAGCAGATAAAACAAATGTGAAGAACAAATATTCTATTGAAATAAGTATCAATCACTTGAAATAAATTCAAGAGATTCGGATTGCATTTAATTCATTTTAAGGATGGAGCTCGTCTAAAAAGAAACTCCGTCTACTTAGTTATATGAGAGACTAAGTCTGTTCAATATTTTGCTTTGCTCGTCTGATGACGTGGCATATCCTCTTGTCTATCAAGTCTTCGGACTTGCTATTCCTTAATGTGTTATAAAGATCTCCGTCTGGTGACGTGGCGGTTAGAGCTCATCTACTAGATTACTTTATTTTTCAATTCATTTACTTCTACTAATTACTTCCCGCTTTACGTGGCGAGATGGATGCGCTTATTATCAAGTCTTTGGACTCGTTGTATCTAACAAGTTATTTTGGTATTCATCTAGCAAACACTTAGAGCCTCATCTACTTAAGAAAACCAGTCTACTTAATTAAATAAACCAATAACTTTACCAAGGTAAGCAGCCCGTCTACATGGGTGGACACGTATTTTTCAATGAAACCTTATCTTATGTTTACTTATATTAAAGTATTCATGCATAATTGAAAGCATATGTTAGATCTCAACTAACACTTTGCGAACCAAATTTAATCCTTTTGTTAGCATCAAAATTTAGAGATTAATCCAAAGCCACTTTGATTCCAACATGATCAACTACCTCTTGAAGTTCACATCTTCCACTGAAATTCTCCTACACATATACAAAGAAAATATATAGTACCCAATTACACTTTGATTGACTCTTGAATGTTCACTAAATCTAACTAGAATCAAAGATGAGTTCTCCTTTTCAATACCTTCCCATAGATCCATGATTTCTCTGTCACTGAGGGCATTGGAACCCCCTTCAATGCCATTGGAACGCATTGCAGTGGATCACCCCATGCAAGAGAGGACTCTGATTATCAAGAGCACCCTTTTCAGAATGACAAAAAGAACAATAAGAAATCTTTGCCGTGCATGATATAAAAATTAAAAAATAGCAAAGAACCCAGAACCCATATCCGTATCTAAATAATAAGAGACTTGCAAGAATCAAAGTCACAATGACAAAAAGTATAAAAGACACCAAATTAAGAAAGCACAAAACATGAAAAGAACCCTTTTCAGAACACGAACAAACATAAAGAATTCAGTCACACCCAGTTCAAGAATCATGAATAAGATGAACCCCAAGTGGTAAAAAAGAGAACTTTATTTGGAACGAACCAGAAGAGCAGCAAGAAAGGGTGTGAAGACTGATTGATAAACATCTTCTTCGAGGAGCCATGAGGTTGGTCTTGCATGTCGTGGATGTGAATCGAACGTTGTAGTCTATCTTGCAACAACGTTTTAGTCTTCAAGCTCTCCACCACATTCTTGAAGAAAGAATGGAACCTTGTCGCGCAAAGGACCAGAGGGTAAGCTATGTATATATAGGAAACATTGTACCGGTAATTAATGAGATCATCAATGTGTGTATGTGGGTGCGGTAATTAAATACAAGTTTGTTCTTTTCTAATTTGTATTTTTAATCAAATTTTGCTATTTTTAAAATCTCAATTACTTATATGTATTTGCTTATTTATTTGAAAAATTAATTACACACACATATCCCTTATATTTTAAATTTTCATCTCTTTGTTTTTCTAATGATATTTATAAGTTTTACTTAAATTTGAAAATATAATTTTATAAATTAAAGATATTAGTGAACACAATTCTATAATCCAGCTTGTCTTACCTGATATCAAGTTGTAAATCTCATATAGAACCCACCCACTTGTTTTAATTTTTTTTTAATATTATATACTATACACAAGAGTGTCATCAATTTTTATTTGGAAAAATAAAAATAAAATACCAAATGTATTAGGTATAAGGTCTAAATTGTAGAGATATTTTATTTTTAATAATCCTCATTTATTTAAATTTGGTAAAAAAAAGGGTATAAATTGTATATATATTTCAACGATCCTCATTTATTTAAATTTTTAAATATTTGACTAATAATTTAACAGGCTAATGGGTCAACCTGCACTGTCTATATTGGCTCGAATCATAATAAATCGGATTTGACCCGATCACCTGAGCATGCGGCAACTCTAAACAACTAAATGGAAACAAAATGTTGTAACTATGACGCTCCCCGGACATTATATTGTAAACACATGCGGAAATAAATTAAAAAGTAATTTATTGGTTGTTTTCGGAAAGTTCTTTTCTTTTAAGTCAGAAAATTGGGGTATAAAAATTTTCTTCTACGGATAACTCTGAAAAACCAAGATATAAACATCTAAACAGTGAAATCACATTCATAACAAAGTCACCACGACATACAACTTCTCTCAAAAAGTTTCGGTTTTCAAAAAGAGAAAATTAAACCAAATACTAATGTATAACACCATATTTACTGCCCTTTTCAAATATACAATCCAACCAAGACTCCTAAGTTGGTCGCTCTACAAGACACTTATTGGAAAGACCCCCGAGGTCATCCCACGATCAAAAGCTTCTTCAAACATCTAGATCTAAGTCTCCGAGTGACTTAGGAAAAACTCCTCTGCACTAGCTGTACTAGAGTACCAAAGTACAACAGCAAAACCAGAAGAAACCTGATATATTTGTAAGGGTGAGAAACCAATATATGAATTTAAACACGATAATCACGTGTATGACACACAAAACATCATATAGACATATAAAGTCATATATCATAAAATTCTCAGAAGTAAACAAGTATTATATCAATCAGTTTCATACCCGAACAATCATCGTTATTTAACAAAAATGCATGACACTTCAATATTCAGGCTCTAACTTAATCTCATGAGATCCCTTCGTCATTCTAAGAGTTGATTAAACTCAAATCGCCACCACTTTGGCATCACGTTAAGTGACTAAACATCCATAGCATACTGTCTCATCCTAGGATGCAGTATTCCATGCTCATGGATTTAATAACACACTGTCTCATCCCAGGATCCAGTGATACATCGTATTGTGAATACCTGATCATCAAGGCATCACTCCTATCAACGTGAGGCACGTCTGCCTAAAATGCATGTAAAACATTTGTTCTCAACGCTTTATTTGTGTTCATTATCTTTCGTTGTCGAAGCTCAAAAGCTAACGACTTTTCATAAATTTTAACGTTTTGAAATTATCAACATCAACACGGGACACGCAGTCCGAGTGCTCAATCACAATACCTTAGACCGATGCACCAGTCAAGACTTGTGGTCATAGAAAACAAAATTCACCTTTAATAACGTTTATCACAACGCGATTAGGACACACGGTCCACAACAACGTGATTAGGACACACAGTCCACAACAACGTGAATAGGACACACAGTCCACAACAACGTGAATAGGACACACAGTCCACAACAACGTGACACGGATCAAAGATCTACGTGTAAATTACAGAACACTGGTATTCCGGTGTCTCGTATACTAGATTCACTTTCCAATGTTTTTATTCTTTTTCTTTCAGTGAAACACAAATACAAAATGAAACTTCAGCAACTTATCCAAGCTTGCCGGAATATTTTCAAAAGTAAATTTTTTCAGAAATCCTTTTCATTGAAATTCATTTAGAAACCCTAAGTTATAGATAAATCCACTTTTTCCTTAAACCCAACTTCTTTTAAAATTCTTCCCTTTTTGAAACAACATCCGAACTTTGTAAAAATCCTTTTTTAAAGTCATTGCTAACCCGAAAATATTTTAAATCATTTTTCTCATGAATTCTATTTTATAAACACCTTTCGAAATCGTTTCCGTTTATATGAAAAGAAACTTATAAGTTAAATGTTTTTCCTTCTAACTTTAAAATATTCCAACGCTTAGTTCTTAAAATGATTTTCCACTTCATTCTTGAAAATGATAACATACTAAAATGTATTTCTTTCTCAATTCCATTCTTATTCGTCTTCTTCCATCAAAAGAAATTGACACATAAATTTCTTAAAATAACGTTTCATCTACATTTTGAAAAAGATAACGTACTGGAATATTTTTACGATTTCATCCTTGTAATTATCCATTACTTTCTCTTTTATCAAAAGAAATTACCAACTAAATATTATCATTGTCAAAATTCCTCATAAGGCTTTTTAAGCCTTTTATCTCAATAATTGATTGAGCAGCATCGACGAATGTCGGGCTTCTCGAACAACAATCAACAACAAGATAATTTTCACATCAATATCATTTCAGATAATACAATTCATGCCATATCTCCAAGTTATAACACATTTCTACAAATAAATCATCAAGTTCAGATATGTAAAACAGACAATTTTAACCACGTCAGATCAACTCAGGAAATCACAATAAATTTAAAAAAACAAAAGAGACCACAAATAATAGCATATAGCTATCGGGAAAAATCCCTCAGGTAAGCTCCCCTTACCTGATTCCAAAGCAAACAAGGTCTTTTGTTCTTTGTTGAGTGCTACGATCTTCCTCGACTTGCTTCGCGACGGAAGTCTAAAGATTCCAACACATAACACAAGTTAAAAACAACCAAAAACATCTAATCTCCCCTAGGCATAGATTCGGCCATGATGACAAAATAGGGTTTGAGATATCAAACTTTCACTAATTCATGGATTAATGAACCTTAAGTATTAGAGATTCATAAACAATGATCATTTAACAATGATTGAACAAAAACTCCTCTAAGCTATTAGCCTACGGTTTCGGCCTAGACCTCCAAAATAGGATATAAATTTTCAAACTTTTCAAGCTCTTGGATTTAACAACTAAAGGTACAAAAGAGTTCAAATCAATGATCATTTAACAAAAGGTGAAACAAAACTTCCTTGCTCCACAAATACCTATATTCGGCCTTGTTAGGAAAATAGGGAAGGAAATTTTTGTTTGATTCAATCTCTTACATAAACAATATAGAGATCATTGTGAGTCCATAGAAATTGGTTTCAACTCAAATGGATTTTTTTACTAATTTCTAGAGATTTTTGAAGTTTCTATCTAGATCAAAGAATAAAAAATGAGTGAATATGGCATAACTCTCTAAATGAATGAAAAGGAAGACTTAGATGAGTAAGAGTATAGAGCATTACCCTTGAAAAGTTGAAGAAAATGATGAGGAAGAACACTTGAAGAAGTAGAACTATGGGGCTTGAAGTGAAAAAAGTATGCTTAAGTGAAGTAAAGTTGAAAATGAAAGAAAATGAGTGTTTATATATATATATATATATATATATATATATATATATATATATATATAGAGAGAGAGAGAGAGAGAGAGAGATAGTGGTGTGTAGGGGGGAGAAGAGTGCTTGGAGAGCAAGTTTTGGTTAGGGAGGTGTTTGGTTGGAAAAAGTGAGAGAAAAGTGATTTTTGGATTAAAGTATATTATAATTTGAAAAGTGTAATCATGACACGTTTCTAGCATGTGACTAGAGACTTCCATCAACATGTCCTACTTTTCCAACAAGTCACTTCAACCCTTTTTAGCTCCCTATTCTACTCCATTGCGTACCCGGTTAAGGTTTCCGATCGTAGTTTTCAACGATTTTGCCCGAATAAAATATTATATTTTATTTTCGAACTAAAGTTATCAAAAATGGCCAAGACCATTGGAGATGTAACACCCGGGTGCCGACGAGGGCGGGGAGTGGTCGCTGGTGTAAGAAGGCACGGACAAGAAGCGGCTCCTGGCAGCCTTCTAGGCGGAGGGACACATGAATGAACCGATTACACACCCGAATGAGAGGGATCCTGAGACTGTGTAGGTATGGGACTATACAGTTGAGAAAGGCTTATATGAATTGATTGTACTACCTATACTAACAAGATACATCTTCTTTTCGGGAGCCCATCACTTAAGAACTCCACAGTTAAGCGTGTTTGACTTGGGATGGGTGACCGCCTGGGAAGTTTTCCCAGAAAGCGTGTGAGTGAGGACAAAGCACACTGAAAAGACTCGTGTTGGTCTGTGGGGACAGTCGTCAATCCATAGAGCAGCCAGGGATGTTACAGGAAACACTACAAAAACACTAACTGTTTCGTTCACGGGTCAAAATTAGATTTTTTTGCTCAGTAAACTTTTACTGTCAGTGAAAACACAAACCGGTTTTCGTCTGAATTTTCAACCGAAAATTTTATCGTGACTTTCTTCGGTGAGGTAGAACAAGACAATAATTTTAGTTTATATAAAATTATTCTCTGGATTTTAATAAAAATAAATACATATTCACATGTATTTACAATTATAGAATGACAGAGAAATCGGGGCGTTACATTACCACCCCACTAAAAAGAATTTCGTTCTCGAAATTACGTAACTCGAAACCAGATAGGGTCTGGTAATTATATCATAATCCCAAGATCCTACATCGTACTTCCTGTATTCACTTTCCCTTAGATGATTTAACTTAATAGCAATATTCATACTTATTCTTCGTTCTCTTCATCCTCAACATCAAATCGATTATCCTCAATTCATATTCTACTTCCGTAAATACTAATCAATAACAAAATATTCTCTACATCCTTAATTCTCACGGTTAACACCAAGATTCCATCTAAGATTTACATTCCTCTCACATGAAGAGTAAAATCAAAACTTAATCATTCCTATTCTCAATTACTGGTATGCTAGAAAACTGCTTTCCACACATCTTACTCTCATCGTTATCACCAAGATCAAAACCAACTTTACTGTAACATGTATCAAATTCCTACCCAAGGTATCCAATTGTAATCTCATCCCCTCTAAACATAATCTGCTTTTCCAGATTCTATCAACATCACGTACTTCAAGTCTATAATCAAAACATCATAATACTTAAGATAAACTGAAATCAAAATACAACCCGCCAAGTTGGATTATCCAACTCATCAACTTTGAATTTTCCTAACAAACTTATATCACACACGATTTTACCTCATTCGATTCGAATCAACTTAAGTGAAATTACTATAGATACTTTCCTTTCAAACATTTTACTCATGCAGTCAATCTAAACTACAAGCATCTGATCATTACTCTAGATTCCTTTAGTAACATTCTGTCTCAAATCATGATAAGATCTATTGAAACCGTCCTAACTTCGTGACATCAAGCTTAGGGGTTCTCACTTGCCAAACAACTCTACATCTCAGTAAAATTCCTACTATAGGAATGATCGTACTTAGGTATTAAACTTACTCCTCCATTAACCTTCTAAGGATATATCATTCCTTATTTGTCCATTGGGTTGAGGGTGATAAGTTGGGCTTAGCCTCAACTGGGTCCTCAACACTCACAGCAAACTTTACCAATAAACGTTGGTAAACTTCGGGTCTTCATTTAGAATGATATTGGAAGATACTCCATGAAGTCTGAAAAGTCCTCTGATACATTCTTCGGTTTAATTCTCCACTGCATAGTGGATCTTGACAAGTAAGCAAGGTGCCTTCCTCGTTAGCATGACATAAATCGTTCAAACAAATTACAAACTCTTAGAGGTCCTGGGTAAGCTCAGAATGAGATTCATTGTGACGCCATAACCTTTAACAAGAAAGATCTCATCATCCAGTTATCTCTCCTTCACTGTACTCAATTAACTTTGACATCCGGTATGAATTAGATACCCATTCTCCTGACTCAGGAGATAGGTCACACGTCAATGACGTTTTTGAAAAGATATAGGGTAAAGATTGATCAACAGGTGATAAGTTCTATCAAACTACCACCAGACACGATCTTAAGGATCACAGAAAGAAATTTTCAAGGAAGGAAATTTCTTGATCTCACTTTCACAAAGGCATAGAGAAGAATTTCATCAATTTAAAAGATACCGGAACATCCAGTATAGAAAAAGATTCTTCAATTAGGTTCTGGGGTGTAAAAATGCATGATCAATACATATTTACAAACATGAATCTAATAATTCATTCTTCCACAAGAACTTCCAGTGAATTAGAAAATCAAAGGGTGAATAGTTTCTAATCCCGAGAGGATTCATTCTTAATACAAAGAATTTACAAAATAACGAATTTAAAAGAAAAACAGTCGGCCAAAAATCGGTTTGGGTCACCTTTACCAAAGTAAAGGTGATTAGACTAAGTTTCATCAAGGAACTTGCATCACCAAGAAGTTGTTTGTGTTATAACTCGAGAAATGGTCATAACAAATTCTTTCAACGAAACGTGAAAATATCCATACCAATGGATGATATCAATTCCATCTACTAAAATGTCTAATACACTAAGGGTTATTTAGAAGTGTAAGTACAACTGCTCACAAATAAGGAAATCAATTAGAATAAATTGAAATTTATGGACTGGCATAACCAGTTCATAAGTCCTGATAGATTTCAAATCAAAATCAGAGAAATATGTCTAACACGCACAAACTTCACCGCTGTGATTGTCTAATACAACCATGGGACTCGAGAAACAAATTTTGACTAACAAATTCGTAAGAATCGAATAGTACAGTGAAGAGTTTCTTAATCATGAGACATTCGTTTAAGGTTGAAATTTCAACTTGATTTACCTTGGTTCGATTCAACACACATATCTTTCCATACACGCTTAGTATGGTTACCCTGAATCATGCACCATCACGGACAGCTTAATCAATCTATCGAACATATGAAGAGTTGACCTTTCTGCATGAGCTGAATCCATGGCGCAAAATCTTTAATCGGTCCTTACTTCAACATGATGATAACTCATCCTCAAGTCGATCTTTGAGTAGACAACAACTCCTTGTTAATATCAACTACGCATGGTGGAAAATACTCGTTCATAATCGTCACTTTGTTGAGTCATTATAAATCCATGCAGATTCTCAAACCTTCAACAAAATTGGGGCCTACAGAAAAGACTCAGTCTCATCAACTGTTTAGGCCTCAGGTCTTCTAGTTTGGATCGAGTCGTCCAACTCGATTAACTTTGTAGGTGGCATCCTACACAAAGTGATAGAGATCAATCCGTATCTAGGAACGAGATCGATTGATAACTCAATATCCTTCTCTAGCAGCACACCCAAAACATTTCCAGGGAACACTCCAGGAAAGTCCTTTCGCACATGATTCTCCTGGAACATTCTCATCGAACATTCCTAGAAAATCGACCTTAACAGGCATACTATCCAAATGTCTGATACAAAACAGAGAGGATAACCAAATGTGTCACACGTGGATCGAAACACAAATCACTAGCCATGGGTTCCTACAAGTCAAAACTCATATAACCCATCAAGATAAACACACACCTATAGACCAACGCACATTGTTTCAACAAGGAAACAATTCAAGTGATGACCAACTAGAGACCACACAACAAAAACATAATAGACCTATTCCCCAAGGTTCCTGAAAGACTCGACCAGCTCTGATACCACTTGTAACACACCCCCTAGGCATTACATTGTAAACACATGCGGAAATAAATTAAAAAGTAATTTGCTGGTTGTTTTCAGAAAGGTGTTTTCTTTTGAGTCAAAAAACTGGGGTATAAAAATTTTCTTCTGCAGATAACTCTGAAAAACCAAGATACATACATCTAAACAGTAAAATCACATTCATAACAAAGTCACCACGACATACAACTCCTCTCAAAAAGTTTCGATTTTCAAAAAGGGAAAATTAAACCAAAGACTAATGTATAACACCACATTTACTGCCCTTTTCAAATATACAACCCAACCAAGACTCCTAAGCTGGTCGCTCTACAAGACATTTATTGGAAAGACCCCCGTGGTCATCCCACGATCAAAAGCTTCTTCAAACATCTAAATCTAAGTCTCCGAGTGACTTAGGAAAAACTCCTCTGAACCATTTGTACTAGAGTACCAAGGTACAACAGCAAAACCAGAAGATACCTGATATATTTGTAAGGGTGAGACACCAATATATGGATTTAAACACGATAACCACATGTATGACACACAAAATATCATATAGACATATAAAGTCATATATCACAAAATGGGTTTCATACCTGAACAGTCATCGTTATTTAGAAAAAATGCATGACACTTCAATATTCAGGCTCTAACTTAATCTCATGAGATCCCTTCGTCATTCTAAGAGTTGATCAAACTCAAATCGCCACCACTTTGG
Source organism: Sophora flavescens (assembly GCA_030762895.1). NCBI lineage: Eukaryota > Viridiplantae > Streptophyta > Magnoliopsida > Fabales > Fabaceae > Sophora > Sophora flavescens. The sequence continues at coordinate 127,142,805 of CM061067.1, forward strand.
CATCACGTTAAGTGACTAAACATCCATAGCATATTGTCCCATCCCAGGATGCAGTATTCCATGCTCTTGGATTTAATAACACACTGTCCCATCTCAGGATGCAGTGATACATCGTATTGTGAATACCTGATCATCAAGGCATCACTCCTATCAACGTGAGGCACGTCTGCCTAAAATGCATGCAAAACAATTGTTCTCAATGTTTTCTTTGTGTTCATTATATTTCGTTGTCGAAGCTCAAAAGCTAACGATTTTTCATAAATTTTAACATTTTGAAATTATCAACATCAACACGGGACACGCAGTCCGAGTGCTCAATCACAACACCTTAGACTGATGCACCAGTCAAGACTTGTGGTCATAGAAAACAACATTCACCTTTAATAACGTTTATCACAACGCGATTAGGACACACAGTCCACAACAACGTAATTAGGACACACAGTCCACAAGAATGTGAATAGAACACACAGTCCATAACAACGTGAATAGGACACACAGTCCATAACAACGTGACACGGATCAAAGATCTACGTGTAAATTACAGAACACTAGTATTCCGACGTCTCGTATACTAGATTCACTTTCCAACGTTTTTATTCTTTTTCGTTCAGTGAAACACAAATACAAAATGAAACTTCAGCAACTTATCAAAGCTTGCCGGAATATTTTCAAAAGTAAATTTTTCCAGAAATCCTTTTCATTGAAATTCATTTAGAAACCCTAAATTATAGATAAATCCACTTTTTCCTTAAACCCACCTTCTTTTGAAATTCTTCCCTTTTTGAAACAACAACCAAACTTTGTAAAAATCCTTTTCTAAAGTCATTGCTAACCCGAAAATATTTTAAATCATTTTTCTCATGAATTCTATTTTATAAACACCTTTCAAAATCGTTTTCGTTTATATGAAAAGAAACTTATAAGTTAAATGTTTTTCCTTCTAACTTTAAAATATTCCAACGCTTAGTTCTTAAAATGATTTTCCACTTCATTCTTGAAAATGATAACATACTTTATGTATTTCTTTCTCAATTCCATTCTTATTCTTCTTCTTCCATCAAAAGAAATTGACACATAAATTTCTTAAAATAACTTTTCGTCTACATTTTGAAAGAGATACCGTACTGGAATATTTTTACGATTTCATCCTTGTAATTATCCATTACTTTTCTTTTATCAAAAGAAATCACCAACTAAATATTATCATTGTCAAAATTCCTCATAAGGCTTTTTAAGGCTTTTATCTCAATAATTGATTGAGCACTGGTGAATGTCAGGCTTCTCAGACAACAATCAACAACAGTATAATTTTCACATCAACATCATTTCAGATAATACAATTCATGCCATATCTCCAAGTTATAACAAATTTCTACAAATAAATCATCAAGCTCAGATATGTAAAATAGACAATTTTAACCACATCAGATAAACTCAGGAAATCACAATAAAAATTAAAACAACTTAAGAGACCACAAATAATGCATATAGCTATCGGGAAAAATCCCTCAGGTAAGCTCCCCTTACCTGACTCCAAAGAAAACAAGGTCTTTCGTTCTTTGTTGAGTGCTACGATCTTCCTCGACTTGTTTCGCGACGGAAGTCTAAAGATTCCAACACATAACACAAGTTAAAAACAACCAAAAACATCTAATCTCCCCTAGGCATAGATTCGGCCATGATGACAAAATAGGGTTTGAGATATCAAACTTTCACTAACTCATGGATTAATGATCCTTAAGTATTAGAGATTCATAAACAATGATTATTTAACAAGGATTGAACAAAAACTCTTCTAAGCTATTAGCCTAGGGTTTCGGCCTTGACCTCCAAAATAGGCTAGAAATTTTCAAACTTTTCAAGCTCTTGGATTTAACAACTAAAGGTACAAAAGAGTTCAAATCAATGATCATTTAACAAAAGTTGAAACAAAACTTCCTTGCTCCACAAATACCTAGATTTGGCCTTGTTAGGAAAATAGGGAAGGAAATTTTTGTTTGATTCAAGCTCTTAGATAAACAATATAGAGATCATTGTGAGTCCATAGAAATTGGTTTCAACTCAAATGGATTTTTCTACTAATTTCTAGAGATTTTTGAAGTTTCTAGATCTAAGAATAAAAAATGAGTGAATATGGCATAACTCTCAAAATGAATGAAAAGGAAGACTTAGATGAGTAAGAGTATAGAGCATTACTCTTGAAAACTTGAAGAAAATGATGAGGATGAACACTTGAAGAAGTAGAACTATGGAGCTTGAAGTGAAGAAAGTATGCTTAAGTGAAGTAAAGTTGAAAATGAAAGAAAATGAGTGTTTATATAGAGGGAGAGAGAGAAAGTGGCGTGTAGGGGGAGAAGAGTGAGCTTGGAGAGCAAGTTTTGGTTAGGAAGGTGTTTGGTTGGAAAAAGTGAGAGAAAAGTGATTTTTGGATTAAAGTATATTATAATTTGAAATGTGTAATCATGACACTTTTCTAGGATGTGACTAGAGACTTCCATCAACATGTCCTACTTTTCCAACAAGTCACTTCAACCCTTTTTAGCTCCCTATTTTGCTCCATTGCGTACTCGGTTAAGGTTTTCGATCGTAGTTTTCAACAATTTCACCCGAATAAAATATTTTATTTTATTTTTGAACGAAAATTTTCAAAAGTGGCCAAGACCATTGGAAACACTACAAAAACACTAACAGTTTTGTTCACGGGTCAAAATTAGGTTTTCTGCTCAGTAAACTTTTACTTTCAATGAAAACGCAGATCGGTTTTCGTCTGAATTTTCAACCGAAAATTTTACCGTGACTTTCTTTGGTGAGGTAGAACAAGACAATAATTTTAGTTTATCTAAAATTATTCTCTGAATTTTAATAAAAATAAATACATATTCACATGTATTTACAATTATAGAAAGACAGAGAAATCGGGACGTTACAGTAACCACCATATTGTTAGCTAATTTGTCAATGTATTAATATTCATGATTTTTGCTTTTCTTCATGTGAATATAATTTTGATGACATGGAATATCCGGTAGCTTATCATGTCTAGCACCCGCAATAAGTATCACCTGCTAGGAGATAATGAAGAGGAAATGCAATTATATTGAATCTTGAGTTGGTTTAAGTTGATTGGATTCTAAATCATGAAACTTGAGAATCAAAGTATTTGGGAATAAGTCTAATTGGATATCGAACCAAATAGACTAATTTAATTGATTTGGTTTAGTTTTTTTTTTTTTTTTTACTTAATGAATTGCATGGAACCAGTGTACACTCGGCAGTCATACAGTTTAAGATTACATTGTGGTAAGCCTTATTTCTATTCTGTCAAGTCTCTATTATTAGAGTGAAAAGATAACTGAAAAGTAGCCAAAACATTAAGCCTACTTGCAAAGGTAAACAAGGAATTCTAAAAAATGAGTTGACAAATTTAATCCTCAAACGGGCGGGGAAAATGCTCTGTAGCTTGTGAAAAGAATTGTGTATGGTTTATAGATAGATAACAGTATATGTAAATCTAACCTGTGAATCCTCCTTTCAATTAGTGCAGAATAGGAGAAGCCATGGCTACATTCATGTATATTTTGCAAAGAAAATAACCAGGCATATAACTTATTTGTTAATTTTATTACAATTAATAAATATAACGTTTCTTAATCTTTAAGGGAAATTAGAAAAAGTCTATATTCCTAAAGTAATGAAATTAAAATTTCAAACTTAAAGCACCAAAAACAATTGCATCAAAGTTAAAAAAAAAAAAAAGACATTTACCCTTTGTAGTCTAATCAAAATAGAATTCAATACAAAGTACAGACCAATGGGCAGTCAAGAACTGCAAATTGGATGCTCCGTTCTGGCAATTTGAAAAATATAGCAGAATGAACAATGGCCCTTGCAAAGGAAGTTGCTCCATGTAAATTCAGGTAGCCTTTAATGCTTTACACTTTAAAATCGAATGGATGTAATTGTGTAAACACTTTAAAAGTCTATTTAATTTCCATGGACTTCCTGATACTTTAGGAAGTCTTCCTTAAAAGGTTTATACATCTTTCTAGTACTAAAAACTAAAAACCAATAACCTAGCCATAGGTTTTAAATATGATGTCCTTGGCTCTCAAGAAGCCAAGGCAACCTGCTTATGACGATTGAGATCTCTCAGATATTTTGTTGAATTGTATTCTTGCACATCCAGTAGCTCTTCTGAGTATGTTCTTAGGAAAGGCCTCCTTTTGCGTGCTACTTTAGATTCCAGGACACGATCATCACCTCTTAGCAGTGTTACAACCTGCAGCCATCAAAGAAAACATGATCAATCTTTTGTGAAATTACACTGTTTCTACAACCTTATTATCCTTATCCTTTCATTATGTTCTTTTCTCTCTCTCTTACTCTTTTATTTCACTTGTTATTATCACTCTATTATCACAAAAATACAAGGGTGGATTCCAAGGAACTTGAGTGCTTCTGCAACAGAGTCACTGGAACACAAGGAACAGGATTCAAAACAAAAAAGAGGTATAAGAGCAGATGACATACAAATTCATAAATTTAAGTTTTCATCATCTCGATAGGACAAGAAAATTAATTAGTGACCATCACCATGTTAATACCCGCTCCATTGAAGGAAAATCTACTTTGAAGTTCTCTTTTTGATTGTTAAACCTCAAGGTAATGCCTGCTTAGCTCATTTTTATCTCACTGTAATTTACTGAATATATCCAACCTATTCCTTTTACCATCAACACCTTTCAAGAAAGAATGCAGTATAAAAAAATAAATAAAAAGAGTAATATAAACAAATGCCTGTCGATGAAAATCATGATTTCCCATAATTTTCTGGAGAAAATAAAAGAAACTTGGAACATGGATTGATATTTATTAAATAGTAAATTTTCATTTCATGTGAATAGCATATTAGATCACTCATCAATGCAAGGAATTAGTTCATCAAATATACAGCACAGGTTATGAAAGATTCAAGCATCACATACATTTCTAATCAAACAAATAGAATATGACCCTGACTGGTGAACAATAGAGATATGGCTTCATATTTCTCAGTTAGCTTCATTCATAATTCTTTTCAGACTACTATCTTGTCAGTTAGCCTAACCAAAATGGTGAAGTCACGTTAGCTATCAGGGAAGATACACAGTTCAGTAACTGAAAATAACTCTTTGTTTCCTTCCATTAAGATGATGTTAATTCCATTGCACAAAGTTTCAAATTGAAAGAACCAATTGAAGAAAGTGCAACACTCTAGGTTCTTGTGTACTTGCCTGGCTCATGCAAGGGCGTAGAATAGGAGACTGCTCAACACACAGTGATGCAGTCAAAACAACATGACCCATCTGTTCTCGGTCATAATCATTGCCAAGAGAAGGATCAACAAGTTCCTTGATGTTATTAGCATCAAGTAAAGGTTTTGCCTACAATAAATAAGAATTCACAATGTGCTGAGGCTTCTCATGTAGTGACAGTTAGATGATATAATATACCACTTTTTAGGAAAATGATTTACCCATATCACAACACTCTTCTGCAAATGATCCAAAGCTGGATGCCCAGTTATGATCTCCAAAAGTAGGACCCCAAAAGAATAAACATCAGTTTTCTCGTCTACTATGCCATGCATGCAATATTCAGGAGCAAAATACCTGCCAATCAAGTAATTGGGGGGAAATATCAAATCACGTGAACCTCAAAAACTCTAGCATTGGTAGCTTTTTATTAGCATACCCAAATGTGCCTTCAAATTTTGATACATTATGGTGAGTCCATTGTTCAGGTAACCATTTTGCTAGCCCAAAATCACAAATCTGAAGAAATCTCAGTTATTAATCAGGGAGTGATAAATCAGAAGAAAGATAACGTCAAACTTATACCCTCCTAACAAGCAATACAGAAGCGCCTTAAAATCCCATAACTATAAGGACATTTCAGCAGCTAATCTAATTTACAAGCAGCATGCGCATTAACAAGGCATGAAAGAAAACGTCTAGGACAAACCATGTCACAGCTCAGTTTATGTATCATCTCTTGGCAAAAGTTGAAAGATTTTCATGGAACAAGAATTATGTTAAAAAAGCTAAATCGGACACAGATAGTATCAAAAAAAATCACAAGCCTGATGATGTTTCTCTGTGAAAGACTCTAAGCATGGCCATCAAAAGAGTCATTAATCCCACAACTCATTGCACGGTTCAAGATAACCACCACATAAAATATTCTTGTAAAATATTTTTCAGGAGGCGATCATCCCAAAGATAGCCATGCACACAGGTAGAAGAAAATGAGCAGAAATGTGCACAAAAATGCTAAGCAGCAACTTCAATAGGTCCCGGTCTATATATGGCACACAACCACGGAATACATATGAAGCTAAAGTTTCATTTAGCAAAGTAATACGCTATAAAAATCTTTATATTTTCTCTCTAATGAAGATCAATTAAAAAACCTGTGGCTCAAAATTCTCAGTGAGCAGAATATTCTCTGCCTTAATATCTCTATGAATGATTCGCCGGTGACAACTCTCATGCAGATAGAGGAGACCATCAGCTATTCCCAAGGCAATTTTATACCTTTTACTCCAATCTAATTTGTTTTTATCTGAACCTGGAATTCATCATGAGAGAGTAAGCAGTAAATACATTTAAAAGTTTAAACATCAAGTTTTCACATATGAGGAGATTGCAAACTAAGAACAAACCATGAAGAAGAGATCCTAGACATCCCAGCGTAGAGAGTTCAAAGACAAGGTGCATTTCTCCTTCTACACCACATCCAATAAGCTTGGCAGTATTAGGATGATCAACATGAGCGATAACCCCTAGCTCAGATAGAAAGCCTGATATCTTTTCTTCTGTAGACCCTTTAGTCAGTTTCTTTACAGCTATTAGTTGCCCATCTTGGAGATGACCCTTATAAACCTCAGCAAAACCACCTCTTCCAATTAAATTTTCTACAAGTAAAAGGAACAACAAAACCTACATGGTAAAAAATTGATGCCAATTTCAAGAAAGCTATAATGTTTTCCCTAAAAGCAACCATACACAGGTGGTCAAAAGAAATTCAAAAGAGTATTACATCAAACTATGCTATAATTGACTAAAGTAATGGAAAAGTATTGGCCTATAATCCAGTGCCAGAATACCAACCATTGCTAAAATTGTTGGTAGCATTCCTCAGTTCAGAGAGGCTAAAAGTCACCAATGAAGACCTGAGGTTGTATAGATTACTTAGAGCATGATTTTCTCTAGTGCTTTTGCTTTTCCACTTGGGTATCTTTGGCACACCGATAGGTGGCAACGATTGCAAGGATGGCATGCGCTTAAATGATCTTTTTTTCCACAGTTTGAAAAATTTGCCCCAATGAGACCGTGCCCTCGAACTTGAACAACTGGTCTCTGATTCAGGTGGTTGGTGCTGGGAGTCAAAGTCTCTAAAGCAAGCTTCTAAGACCCCTCTTGGAGATGCCTCGTCTTCTTTCTCTTTCTCCAAGTCAAGCTGCCTCAAATCTAGAAGAACAAAAATGAAAATGAAAATAAAAGTTATAACTTATAAGCATGAGGAAAGTCTATCTATCCAACTGGGATGTAAAGTAAGCAATTAGAGAGAAGAACCTTGGGCAGAAGCAGAGGAAGCAAAAAGAGATGCACTTCTCTTTGGTTTAAGATCTAAAAGATCGCCCAGTAGGACCTTCTTTGATGTATTAGCAGAGCTTTTCTTATTGACCCTGCATAGCACATAACATATATAATATGATCTCAAATATCAAAAATAGAAAACACCTTATCCCTGCATGTGCAATTATTCATGTTTCCTTCATACTGTTGTCCATCAAAGGAAGCATATGAAATTATGAATGAAACGAAGAATGTTTAGCACGTAGAGAAACACAGTCATAGAGACAGAAAACACGACCTAATACAACATCTTCTGTGTTAACACATGATCAATATCACAATTGGAAAAGATGGTTAAACATAAAATAAAAATAAAAAAATAAAATTATGTTGGAGAGGCAAATTTGTGTTTTGCATATATTGCCAACCCAGAAGCTATTATTTGGAAAGTTCCAATTTTTTTACACGGGGATGGTTTTAACGTACGGAATAATTGAAAATTGAGAAGCATGATACATATTTGAGGTTCTAAACTATTAGCACATATGAATATATGATATGGCAGCTCCATCCAATGTAGGTGCTAAAAGAAAAGAGAAAAATGCAGAAAACCCAAAACAACATTTAAGAAGGAAAACGTTAATGCATACCATAAACAATAAGATGCCGGATCAGGGTCACCGTCATTCGCCATGAAAGCTCAGTGGTGATGGCAGAGAAGAAGAAGAAGAAGAGAGAAAATAAAGCGGTTGCGTTGTTCTTCAATTTGTTTTTGATGAGTTTTGAATGAGTTTGAAACTGAAGTGATGTAATTGATAGTCAGAAAAAAGAAAAGAACAAAATGCAGAAAGAAACTGATAATAGAAAAAAAGGGTTCTCATTGACACGCTGACCTGTCCATTTGTCGAAGGTGAGCTTTGTGTTCCTCTCTCACTTGGGTTGGGTCCGTACCGTAAAACAAAAGCTATGCAGCGATTTATGCTCTCAGCCAACAGCATGGAAGAACGTTTGATACAGAGAAAACTAAGTGAACGACAACGACTTCCGACTTACCAGCAACATAAGAGCGTTCCTTTGGTTTGCTTTTTTACCTTCCTGTCCTTCTCAGATACTCCCTCCGATCTATTTGTATGATAATTTAAGGTTTATACGTACAAGTTAAAAAAATATTAATTTATTTATATTTATATCAAATTATCCTTATTTATAACATCATTAATTATTTACATATTCTAACCATATTTACTCCACATTCCACTTGTCATTAATAACCATTCAGAATGTGCATATTTATTAGTAAAAAAAAGGTGCATTCATATGACTTTTATTTTAGAACAAATACTGGTATTTATGGTTGAATTTAAGTAGGGAGTATAAGGATATATATGAAAAAAAAATTATCAGATGTATCTTGAGTTTGCAAAAGACTCATTATTTTGAACCAAAAACAAAAAACTAAATTTACCATAGAAATGGACTCGAAAGAGTATTTTCAATTTTTGACCTAAACTTTTGGATTATCTTCAACGGACATTGGTGTGCGCTTCAAAAGTTAGGTGGATTCCACTATGAAGTACTTACTACCTCTCGACCTAAATATAAACAAAAAGTAGTTACATTCTTTGAACTCAAATATAAATAAAAATCAATTAAATCAATATTATTAAATGTTAGCAATACAAAAATCATGAAAATTAACCAATCAAACCAATTCTCCATTTAATTTTTCAGGAGCATTGTATATTCCCTAGACAATTAACTCTCTTTTTTACACAAATTAAGATAATTAAACAAACTTAACTAATTTTCTTAATAAGTATGAATTTAGTTTTTTTCCCCCTTATAATTAGGTCCGAAGGGAGTATGTTATTTATGGGTATACCCATATACCACTAAATTCCTTGTTTTTCTTTTATGGGAAATCCCATTTTTATCATTACCATCAACATCTCCCCACCCTTCACCACCACCTCATCCATTGCCATTGTCCTACCGACTGCCACCACCCCACCACCACTACAACGACGGCCACCTCACCGACTGCCACCACTACCGCACCGACGGCCACCACCCCCACCTCATAAATCGCTCTGCTTCAGATCCATAAATCTTTGAGATTTGGGACGGTGGTGCACACTGGTATGCGGTGGTACCAGTTCGACGATGATGGTTTGGTGGATTCCGTCCACGGTGAGGCAGGTATAGTGGTCGCCGGTATGTGTCTAGTTCGGTGAGGTGAGGTGATCTCCTTCGACTAGTTTGGCATGCATCTGGTTCGGTGAGGCAGGGTTGCACTCGCGAAGTGGAGGTGCGTTGTAACACCCTGTTTTTCCTATTTTTTTGTAGCAGTAAATACATATTTAAATGTGTTTATTTTAGATTAAACTCAGAGGATGATTTTAATTAAACTAAAATCGTTTTCTTGTGTTGTTATATCATATGAACTCACGATAAAAATTTTGATTGAAAATTCCAACGGAAGTCGATCTGCGTTTTCACTACGGGTACAAGTTTACCGTGCAGAAAACCTAATTTTGACCCATGAACGAGACAATTAGTGTTTTTATTATGTTTCCTTCAACTTTGGTTATTTTGAAAATTTTCGTTCAAAAATAAAATATAATATTTTATTCGGACGAAAACGTCGGAGAAATTACGATCGGAAATGCAACCGGGTACGAAATGGAGCATATTAGGGACCATAAAAGAAGTAAGGAGACATGATGGAAGAGGCTATGACACACACTAAAAGTGTAATCATCACACTTTTCAAATTATAATATTATTCTAATCCAAAAGTCATTTCTCTCTCTTCTTCCATCCAATCAAGCATTAAACCACCAAGCTTGCTCAACAAGCCCTCCCTCTCTCTCCCTTGGAGTCGTGGACTCTCCCCCCTCTCTATATATATCCCTCTCATTTAACTTCCATCAAACATTCATCTTCTTCTTTCTTCTAAAAGTTCAAGTTCTTAAAGCTTTAGTTTTTATTCATCTTTAGCACTTAAGTTCTTCATTAAAGTTCTTCCTTATACTAAGGGTAATGCTCTCATATGAATATTTTTTCAAGTTTTATCTTCTATTTCTTAGTTTACTTTATGTGTTCTTTATATGTTTTAAACTTCTAAAATCTCTCTAAAATGGTAGAAAACTCATTTTGAGTTGAAACCACTTTCTATAGTCTTGTATTAACTTATATTTTCACATAATAAGAGGTTGTGTAAAATAAAAATCTCTACCTATCTCTTCCAATGAAGGTCGAATGCTTACATTTGTGACCTAGGAAGTTTTTGTTTCAACTTTTGGAATGTGATCATGTGTTTGAGTTTCTAACTATCCCTTGATCTTGAATCTATAAATATTGGACGTTTTGATAGCTTGTTCCTATGATGGCCGAAAAATATGAATAAGTAGGCCTAGGATTCTATGTTTCAACTTTCCAAGTATTGATCATGGATTTAGAACTCTTAATACCTTGTTATTCTAAACCTAAGAGCTATTGTTAAAAAAGAATATTTTCCTCATCATCCTATGATGGCCGAAACATAGAGTTTAGGTGTTAGGATGTTTGAGTTTTTATTTTTCCAAAATGATCATGGACTTGAGCTCCATAATATATTTGGATGCTAAGTCTAAGAGATTGGAAAGTTTAAATATTTCTAACTTGTTTATTCTATGTTATTAAAGCTAGTATGTATTACTTTCATTTTTCCAAGATGATCATGAACTTGAGCTCCATAAGATATTTGGATGCTAAGTCTAAGAGATTGGAATGTTTAAGTTTCCATTGTTTTCCAAGATGATCATGGACTTGAGCTCCATAAGATATTTGGATGCTAAGTCTAGGAGATTGGAATGTTTAAGTTTCCATTGTTTTCCAAGATGATCATGGACTTGAGCTCCATAAGATATTTGGATGCTAAGTCTAAGAGATTGGAATGTTTAAGTTTCCATTGTTTTCCAAGATGATCGTTGGCACGCTGTCGCACACGGGTCAAAAAGTCAGTGGTTTACAAAAACTGTAGTTAGGACGCGACAACTCGAGTATCGTCTCACAAAGACTCTTGGGTTGTTATTAACCTATTAATTTTTTTTTTGGGGGGGGGGGGGTCAGATTGAAGTTTGATTGCGAAAACAGAGCAGACTAAATGATTATCAATAAGCTAAAAATGATTAATCTACTGTTTTCGGTTTCCCACTATCATTGATTCACATAAATTCCATGCCCTAAGCAGATTCTAATCCCTTCCCGATTGTAGCAGCAATTAACAAGCGAAATTGACACTACGAGATATATGTTCCTAATTCCCGAATTAAGAAAACGGGGTGAAGCCCTCATGAATTAAGCAAACACGATTGAAAACTGGATTAGTTCTCCATCAAAAACATAACAAAAACCCTAAAAGTAAATTGTAAATAGTGAAAACTGGATGGGTTTTTTTTGTGTCTGTTGCGCTCCTATTTATAAAGAGGTCGCGCGTCACGGCCAGGTCGTGACCAATTCTGCCAAGGGCGCGCATTCAAATTCTAGTCTATCACGACCGTGATACTCATCACGGCCAGGCCGTGATCGCTTCTGTCCATGGGTGCTGATCTGTCACGGCCATGACCTTCATCACGGCTAGGCCGTGATCAATTCTGACTTCCCGGGTCTCCTCATCACGCCCGTGATGGGTGTCACGACTGGGCTGAGATGCTTTCTGACTTTCATGATCTTCTCATCACGCCCGTGATGCGTATCACGGCTGGGCCGTGATCCTTTCTGACTCTCATGGGTAGCTCATCACGGTCGTGACCAGGGTCACGGCCTGGGCGTGATGGCTTCTGCTTTCAGTGTCCTTCCCTTCTTGCTCTTCTTATTAGCCTGAAAACATGAAATAGCAGTAAATGCTTTATTTGACTCAAAATCAACTATATTACCTTAAAACTACTTAAGAGACTCAAAATGTTGCTTGAGGACAGTTACATCCAAATTTGGGCGAAAACGAGATTAAACTCGAATAAAACCATGGACTTACTAGTTAAAAACTAGATGAGCCAGAGGCTGATCAAAATACCCCAAACTTAAACTTTGCTTGTCCCCAAGCAAACTAAAATTCAAAAAGACTCAAACTTGGCAAGCTTAAGGGACTCAATCAATTTCGCACAGATTTCATGCAATTCTAGCAAAACATTTTTTTTTCTTCAATGTCCCCCCCCCGCCCCCCTCCCCCGGTGCAACAATGTAATCCCCACATTCAATTACTTTAAACAATTGAGAATTCCATCATTCATGCAATCAGAAATCTGAGTTGAGGATCCAAGCTACACACAAAAGGGAGATCACCAAATTCAAACAATCGCCTTCCTCACAAGGGTAATTAATGTCTCACTCATTCGCTCAATTTGTCTAGGCTATGAACCTTTCACTCAATTTCACATTTCAAGAGCACTTCCCATGAATTTGATTTTCATCTCAATCAAGGTTCCCACAAAAACATGCATGCAACATCAAAAGGTCTTTTAAAGGTTGTAATGGGGCCTGGCTAGAGGTAGGATATTCGAAGGTACTAGGCTTAAGTCCCTAGGAATTAAGAGATCATGAACATTTTAACACATTGAACTCCCACTCAAATTCCTTTTTTCATTTTTCTTTTTGCTTTTGGTGACTACAGCCTTTTTCTTCTAATACCCCTTTTTTACACTTTTTGCATTTTTTTTTCTTTTTCCTTTGCCTTTGGCTCCAACCTTCATTATTTTCTTTCTCTCAACCCCAAACAACACATCATATCCTTGTAGCCACCCCAAACTTAGTTTCTTGCAACTCTTCTCTTGCTAAGCTTCCATGCTCTCCTAATCCTAAGATCGGGTTAACATGGTTTTTTCCAGATTTTGGCTTATAACATGGGGTCATCAAGAAACAATAGGCTTATTAGGCTCAATGTGGCTAACTAGGGAACATGCATTAGGGATGGTTCTTTTTAGGCCAAGTGGTTAACTCAAAGAAAATTGCCTAAATCATCTGATGCAACACATAAACATGCAAACCATGAAGAGATTCAAGCAAATTCGGGAAAGTGCAGCTTAAAAGTGATTCACACAATTAAAAACATGTTGGAGGCTCAAATCCCTCACCTGGACATTTTTCTCAAATTGTTTGACCGAGATTCACTCCCTAGTGTGTGCATCCCTTCACCCCAAACTTATCATAAATCATGCAATCACAATAGAATTTCTCAAAGTTTAATTTTCACTTTTTCACATGGGGGTCAATTTTCAATTTTCAAGACCTAGGGGGGAAATCATCAACAATCAACACATATCATGCAATCCATCTATGCAAAATTTAACAAAATCCAGTCAAGCTCACCGACACAAGACTCACACACAAACGACTCAAAGCAAAGAAAAACAAAGCAAAAATAATTAAAAAGAAGAAGGTTTAGAAAAACTCAGAGCCGGTTCCACCGGGATCCCACTGTCTGTGATACAGCGGCCAAGGAATGCCCAAAGTGCAATATGATCCTCCCGGATCCCATGGCATGTAACATGAATATGGAAGTGGGCACTTGACAATCATGGTGACCTTGCCAAGCGCGGCGGACTTCTCACTCCCTCTTGGGTCAAAGATGACCTCCTTGTCAACAAAGTCTTCCCAATAAAAATGGGGTTCAACCTCTTGGACTGGCCATAGTGCCTTCATATTCAAGGGTGCAAAATCCAGTCTCTCAGGCAGAGGCTTGAACTCCATCGTTGGTTGTTCCACAGTGGGTGGTGGCAAACAAGTGGAGATGATCACTGGTGCTGCTTTATCTTCTGTACAATCTTCACTCACTGCATTACCAAATCCTTCACCTTCTATACATGCAGTAATCTCAGCGCAAACCACACAAGCGTTTCTCCCATCACATTCAACACATGCATAGGAACCAATAGAATCATCTAATTCCAAAAGTTCTTCAGACAAGGGTTCAATGGGAGATGGTGCAACTATGTTCTCCAAAACAGGGTCTTCAACCTCATGTGTCTCATGTTCCATATGCACTTTTTGCTCCTCATACCCTAAAAAGGATGGAATTTCAACACATGCGATTTGATTGGCCAAATTCCGAAGACTTGCTTCTGTCCTCTGTTGGAATTCAAGAGTGTGTTCTGTCAATTGCTGCACCAATTCTTCCAGACTGGATTGGACTGGTGTGAGGTCAGGCTGATATTGCTGCCGGCTTATTGTCATTTGATGCACCAAAGAAGCCAACTCATCCAAGCTGCCATGATCTCCACCATGTTGGCGAGAATAATCATTCACTCCATTCATGCCAAAACCACTGCTAAACTCATAACCACCAGTGAAGCCAGGATAATATATGCATGATGGCTCATAATCAACATAAGGCATATAATTTTGCATATAATCACCCATGGGAAGTACTAGGATTCACAACCAGACCTAGCAGCCATAACTAATTCAGCAGAAAACCAAAAAAAGAAAAAAAAAAGCGAAAATAACAACAAGAGTCCTCGGCAACGGCGCCAATTTTGACACGCTGTTGCACACAGGTCAAAAAGCGAGTGGTTTATAAAAACTGTAGTTAGGGCGCGACAACTCGAGTATCATCTCACAAGGACTCTTGGGTTGTTATTAACCTATCAATCAGTTTTTTTTTTGGGGGGGGGGGGGGTCAGATTGAAGTTTGATTGTGAAAACAGAGCAGACTAAATGATTATCAATAAGCTAAAAACGATTAATCTACTGTTTTCGGTTTTCGACTATCATTGATTCACATAAATTCCATTCCCTAAGCAGATTCTAATCCCTTCCCGATTGTAGAAGCAATTAACAAGCGAAATTGACACTACGAGATATATGTTCCTAATTCCCGAATTAAGCAAACGGGGTGAAGCCCTCGTGAATTAAGCAAACACGATTGAACACACACGAATTAAGCAAACGCGATTAGGTATAGGAACATGCAATCACCGAAATAAATCAACACTTATTCTATACAGCCTGAATTAAGCAAATAAACATATAGGATAGTATTGAAAGGAAGAAGCAAATTGATCTGGGAATTACAGAATCTCAAGTGTCGGCGGAAACCGATTACAGCAGACTAATCTCTGGGGATTAGTTCTCCATCAAAAACATAACAAAAACCCTAAAAGTAAATTGCAAACAGTGAAAACTGGATGGTTTTTTTTTTGTGTCTGCTGCGCTCCTATTTATAAAGAGGTCGTGCGTCACGACCGTGATGGCCGTCACGGCCAGGCCGTGACCAATTCTGCCCAGGGCATGCATTCAAATTCTAGTCTATCACGACCGTGATACTCATCACGGCCAGGCCGTGATCGCTTCTAGCCATGGGTGCTGATCTGTCACAGCCATGACCTTCATCACGGCTAGGCCGTGATCAATTCTGACTTCCTGGGTCTCCTCATCACGCCCGTGATGGGTGTCACGGCTGGGCCGTGATGCTTTCTGACTTTCATGATCTTCTCATCACGCCCGTGATGCGTATCACGGCTGGGCCTTGATCCTTTCTGACTCTCATGGGTAGCTCATCATGGTCGTGACCAGTGTCACGGCCTGGGCGTGATGGCTTCTGCTTTCAGTGTCCTTTCCTTCTTGCTCTTCTTATTAGCCTGAAAACATGAAATAGCAGTAAATGCTTTATTTGACTCAAAATCAACTATATTACCTTAAAACTACTTAAGAGACTCAAAATGTTGCTTGAGGACAATTACATCCAAATTTGGGCGAAAACGAGATTAAACTCGAATAAAACCATGGACTTACTAGTTAAAAACTAGATGAGCCAGAGGCTGATCAATCGTGGACTTGAGCTCCATAAGATATTTGGATGCTAAGTCTAAGAGATTGGAAGGTTAAAAGATTTCTAGACTATAGATCCTATGAAGGTTGAACCTAAAAGGTTATGGACCTAGGATACTTTGTTCTTATCTTTCCAAAATGATCATGGTTCGGAGCTCCTTAATACATATGGATGCTAAACCTAAGAGATTGGAAAGTTTAGTGAATGCTAGCCTATTTTACTAGCCTTAGCCGAATGCCCTAAGTTTATATCTTAGTGGGATTTTAATTCAACTTTGTTAAATGATCATTGTTTATGAACTCCTAACACTTAAGGATCATAAATCCATGAGTTGTATGATTTTCGAGAATCTCTAACCCTAAGAACCAGTCTTGGCCGAACCTATACCTTGTGGTTCAGTGTTCTTGTTTGATTTTATAACTTGTGATTTTGTGTTCATAACCTTAGACTTCCATCATGGAGGAAACAAGGACGTTCTTGACATACCACTTCGAGCATCTAATCTTCTTACCTTCACAAAAAGTAAGAGGGGATTGCCTAGGGATATTCAATGACTATATGCATGTGTGTATGTGTTTACTCGAGTGAGTTGAATATTATTACGATGTGGAGCAAACACTTGAATGACTTGTTTACTTGAACTATTGTGATTATTACTTGAAGTTGATTATTACCTGCCTTAAAGTATTGTGAGTTGTATATATGTGATGAATTGTCATTAACTGTGATATTATTGTTGAGAATATATTACTGTTGATTGAAGTTTGAGAAGCCGAACTTGAGTCTGTTCACAATGATTATAAGGATTAAAAGCCTTAATAAGCCTTGAATAGAACTTTGAAAATATTGATTTCATTTATAAAAGTTCCTTGTTTAAAACGCTTACTTCAAGAGAATGGGATTCTAGTTTTGAAAAGAAACGTTGAAGTGTTTTTAAGTCAATAGAAACTACATTTTTATAATCCAAAGTTTGTACGAGAGAAAACCTTTTTCGAACTATGTGTTTCATGAAGGAAAAACCCCTTTGAAAATATTTGACTTTATTCCATCAAGGATTTCAAAAGAAAATAAATTTCCAAATGTTTTATAAAAGACTCTGTAAAGGAAAAGACTCTCTCCTAAATGATTTAGAAATGTTCCGGTTACTTGGATAAGTGACCAAGGTTTTGTTTTGGTTTTTGATTTTCACTGAGCGAAAAGTAAGCACATGTGAAAGAGAATGCTAGTTCGTGAGATGTCGCCTCTAGTATTCAGTTTATGCACGTGATCTGGGATCCGTGTCAAGAATGATGGACCAAGGGTCCTAATCGTGATATTATGGGCTAGGAGTCCTAATTTTGGAATTGAGGACTGTGTGTCCTAATTTCGTTGTATGGGCTAGGAGTCCTTATCATGTTGAAATAAAACATGGATAAAATTATAATTGTTTCTACGACCACAACCTTGGACTGCAGCATCGGTCTAAGGTGTTGTGATTGAGCACTCCGACTGTGTGTCCTGTGTTATTGATTTTCAAGTAATGAAAATTGTGAATAGTCGTTAGCTTTGGGCTTCGACAACGAAAAAGAGTGAACACAAAGAAAAGTCTCGATAATGAAAAGTCTTTTATTCATATGCATTTACCCTTAGCATACGTGCTTGAGTTTATTGAATACCCGCTTAAGATGTGGTATTCGATGAGGTATACATCCGAATGGCCGTTATAAGCGATTCGTGATGATGTTGATCCGGGTGCATAAGGTGACAGAGACAACTTGTCAAATGTGGCGTATGAGCCTGATCAACTCTTTCTTTCTTAATGATAAAACGATGATGGTATCTCATGAGATTAAGTTTAGAGCCTGATGATTGAAGTGTCATGCATTATCTTTATAAAATTGATTGATTCGGGTATGAGACCCACTGAAATAATACTTGTTGTTTACCTATGAGAATGTTTAAAATGTTAACATGCCAAGGTGTTATATGTATCATGTGTATGATTGTTGTGCGATATATCCGTTGTCGGTATCTCACTCTTTCATTTCTACTTGTTATTCTCTCTTCCTTTTTGGTATCGTCGTACGTATATGAGTTCAGATGGATCCTAATATCCCACTTGTGCTAACAATGTCGAAGACTAAGGTCTTCGATGACGCGGGGAATACCGGGGCATGACTGATACATCTAGGGGCGACATCTGCCACATACCACGGAGCAATCACCATAATCGATTTAAATGTTGACGGAGACCCAATCCGTAGGAGCCATACCGTGGAGACTAGGAGGGTAGCTCTGCCTCCGCCTTGGTATTACCTTCACATGCTGCGAGCTAACGGACTGCTACATGAGCTACCACCTCTAGACGTAAAGCCGGCAGCACCAATTGAGGAGGATCCCGAGGAGGACCCTGAGGAAGACTTCTATGAGGTCATGGAGGAGGATGAGCCGGAGGATCACATTATGGATCATCACGACGACGACAATGATTCCGTAGATGAGGACGGCGACGTCATAGATCCATTACCTGATGTCTCGTCTCGCGGGAGCATTTGTGGAGACCCAGCTTGCAGCCAGTGTCAGTAACCAGTTCGGAGCGTTTTGTGGATAGTCTTCCGTCATCTGACTTTTAGAGTCACCTTTTTGGATGTGGTTCCGGACCCTCTTTCCCTGTGTCTTTACTTACTCTATTTTAAGTTGTATCATCACCTTTATCTTGTTTCATCTTTTCAAAAAAAATTAACTACCATTTTTAGTGTACTCATCCATCGAGAAAATAATACTTTCTGAAAGTAACCAACATTGTAAATCAGAAATATTTCCGCAATTGTGTAACCATGTGATGCCGGGTTTAGGGTGTCACAAGTGCGACGGCCCCGGTGGATGCTCTGCTTTCCTCCTTCTCTTTTTGATGTTGATTTATCAGCATCTTGATTGTTTATGTTTTTGGGTTTTCTAGGTTTCAGTGTGAGGATGGTGGGGTGGCGGAGAGGTGGGGGTGTTTGCAGGTAGGTGGCAGAGGGGTGGGGGTTGGGATGGCGGTGGCGTCGGCGGCTGCCAACCGGCGGTGTGATTTTAGGGTTTTGATGGTAGAGTAGGAGGGGTGAAGGGCAAACTAGTATTTTTCAAATTTTTTTGGTTTTCAAAATTTATTTGGATCAATAAATCTGGACCCTTCATTAGTTAATTATTATATCTAACGGTTAAAAATCATCCCTGATGAAAAAAATTGGGGTACACTGGTGTACCCATAAACCGCCTACTTCATGCTAGAATCCACCCAAAAGTTAACCTTTTCAATTTTAGGCATTTGAAGATTTTTCATTGTCTTTTCCGTTTATTTTAAGATCTCTTAGTATGGGTGTATGCGGATCAGTTTGGACTAGGGATGAGAATAGGTCAGGCCGCTTATCTGGAGCCTATGGCCTAACATATCTGAGGTCTAGCTCGGCCTAGCCTATTTAGTAAAAAAGTAAGGTTAAGACTTTTTAAAAAGCCTATATAGCTAAAGAGATCAGGCATGATGCTTCAAGAAAAGCCTACTAGACCTATTTAACACGCACAAACATGTATAATATATTATTGATAATATTTGAAAGTAAAGTCCTATTGGCCCATTTAAATGTAGTGACCTACTTGTATTTTTATTTGTGAAAACCTAGTGGCATATTTATCAGTATAGGTTTACCGGCCTCTCTATCATTAGAGGTCTACGAGCCTATTTACAAGTGAAGGTCTATGATTTATTTATAGGTCACTAGTGCAATAAGTGCTTTTTACGTCAGTTAAAATTGATTTTTTACGTCAGAATACTGACTGACGTAAATACAGCTGACGTTAATAGTTAATATTTTAACGTCAGTTGAGAACTGACGTTAAATATAACATTATTAACGTCAGTTCCTTAACAAAACCGACGTTAATTTTGTAAGAATTAACGTCGTTATTTTAAACAACTGAAGTTAAACTAAAACTATTAACGTCAGTTCTTTAATACAACGGACGTTGATTTTGTTAAAACTAACGTCAGTTGTTATAAAGAACTGACGTTAAAGGTTTAATTTTAACGTCGATTGTAATAAACAACGGCGTTAATAGTGTCTTGTATATTTTATAAAATACTATTAACGCCGCTTGTTTGTTACAACCGACGTTAATAGGTTTTTTTTTAAATTCAGTTTTAAAATATCACTCCCTCGCCTATCCCCGCATTGATCACAAGAATACGAATATCACGCACATTACAGAATTGCAAAGGAAAATTGAACAATGGGGGGACTTAAAACCAAAACCCATGTATATATATAAATAAATTTTAGTTCCAATGTCTAGAAAACAAAACTATCTAAGGATATATATATACATGTTATTAATTAGTTTCTAAAGTCTAACAAAAAAACTATTTATCTAAGTAGTGCGGAGGTATGTTGTCAATTCCTTTTTCAGCCGCATACTTGAAGAAGAATTCAGCGAAGCGCATCCTCAAGTCTCTTAACTCATCTTCTTGAATAAGCGATTGGTCGATAAATGCCTAGACACGTTCAAATAATAACAATAACATCAATGCAAGTCATCTTCAAAACTATAATATATAATTTAACAAGTTGTTTAAATATTACCTTCTTCCATCCATCCGTAATAGATGCGGAGACTATGTTCAACATATGAAGCATCACATAATAGCCGCACGACCAAGCTCGCAGGTTGAAATCGAGACTACCAACAAAATTAATTTCAACGTCAGTTGAATATACACATAAATTAGTAATTATAATAATAATTATTTGATAAATAAACTACCAAACCTTGAGGATGTTCCATACAGGATTTGCTTTAGCCTTAGAAGTCCTACTTCTCCCGTTGGCGCAACTTATGCTACTCGCCTTCGCTGCTTATCATAAACAAATAATCATGTCAATCAATTAACAAACTCATTTATCATGTGTGTAATAAACTAAAAACAACTAATATTAAAACTTAAATTAAATTTAAGATTAGTTACTTACATATTTACAGCTTCCACCACCTTCGGTGGCGGATCATGGTGGAGAGAGCAGAAGAATATGACAGTATGCCTAGACGAGTGAAGTACCAACAACTGCCAATGGTCATCCATACAGTAGGGAGCCAGATATAATTCTTTCGGATTGTCTCCCAACAACTTCCCTATGTATTTACTCAATGCATCGCCAAAGAAAGAACTCGGGTAGGATGGATTGACGGATCTAAGAAATCAGAACCGATGCAACGCCCTTATCAAGCTGAAGACGATGGAGATACCTAAGATATGAAAAGGGTGTGGATGTTAATTACATAATATATATATTGAAATTAAAATAAATTATTAAATGGAAAAATACCAAAAATAAATAAGTTATAAAATTAAAATTAACTTACGTGCACCGTAGGACCGATGACATTGCCGTTCATCCAGACGTTATTTCGCAGCGCGTCCCGAGATCGTCACCAACGAAGGAAAATATCCTCTGTTGATCTGGGCGTGCCACCCATCCATCGTGATCCAATGGACATTCAAAAATCTCATACGCACAATCCTCACCAAGTGAGAACAAACGAGTGATAGGTGACAGCGACACCGACGTCGACTTGGCCTTCAGTTTAGGAAAAATAAAATATATAAGTTTTTGATAATTAAAAAAAACACAAGTAATTATTTGACTAATTTGGACATTAATAATGAATAAATACCTTTGCTAACATTTCGAGCTCACGTCGTTTGGAGTACAACTCAAGCTCACGCCTTTTCATTTCCAACTCATGCTCATGGCGCTGGACTTCCAACTCCCGCTCCCTAGCTGCCAACTCATCGTCCTCCACATGTGCCATACTAAAACTCTCTTTTGTGCTCACATGTGAAGCGTTGGCAAGCCTTGCGGCGTCCTGGGATGTACCGACGGAGGAAAGCTCTCTGGCAAGCGCCTGCTTGAATTCTGGGTTGGCTATTAAGCCTTGCATCAGATGTGTTGTAATATCTGGGTTGGTCATGAGGTTCTAAGTAATGTCAGCCAAAATTGATGCTTCATTGACCACCCGCTTTCATGAAGCAGACTTGCCATAATATTGTTTGATGGTCACGTTCCCAGGAACACCGAGAACCCGACCAGGATGGTCTTTCTTGCCTAGAGCAGTCATCAAGACGTCCTGCCGTCCAGAAGGGACGAATGCGCCCTGGGAGGATTTTGCTTTAAGATCCATCTACAATGAAAAAAATGAAAAAACGTGCAAGTGAAAAGTGTTGCAAATATCTATACAAATATCAATTGAAATCAAGTTAATTATTTACTTACAATCTTATCTGCCACTTCGCGAGTGGCATCAGCTTTAAAAGATCCCGCCTTTGTCATGCGGCCGGCTAACCAGACATCCTCGCGATCGATGTCCGACGGAGGACTTGATGGTGTGCCCTCAGGCACCTCTCCTCTTTCAATCCTAGCAGAGTGCTCTTCCTGCTTCGCCCTCAGCCTATCCGCCATCATCTGCTGGATCCGAGTATGGTACCCACCCTGAGACATGGTGTGGCGGTGGACGTTCTTCGCCTGATTCTGCCGACCCTTATTTGCCTTAGCCTATTCAAACAAAAACACAAAATTAAATACAGTTAAATGATCTATATTAAGCATACAAAATTAACTTAATCAACCAACCTGAAATTATCCATCCTGTCGACTCCTGGCAAACATATCCCAAGTATCCTGATCAATCCAGGGATAATTCGAGAACATTTTATCAAGCCGCTTCTTCCCAGATACATAGTACCTGGTAGGATCATGCTTGAACCCATTCCAACGCTTTGATGCCATTTTCATACATTTATGACGATGATCCTCGTCATTTGGCACAGTCCAAGCTACCTACACATTAGATACATATATAACAACTGGATGGATTATAACTCGGATAATTATCTAATAATGTAAATCAAACGAATGTAAAGGTAAAATACCGTGATAGCCTCCCAAATCTGATCCTTAACGCTCGTGGAACGTCATTCCGATGGTTGTAGTTGATGCTTACGTCTTGCTTTCGCTTGTAGAAACACCCACTTATTAAATTCTTTAGCACGGGATCCCTGGGCATTTAGATTAGCATCGAAGGACACCTCAAGCTTCGTCCGCTCTGCCCTCCTTCTCTAGTTTCTTCAACGAGGTGGCTCCTCTACCCCGTTTCCTATAAGCCTCGTGATGTCCGTATGGACAAAAAAATGATAAAATAGAAGGTTGTAACATTATAAACTTACATTAACAAGAAGGACTAAAGATAGTATATAACATGCATGTAAACTTACACTAGAATCAGCAGGCGTATGCGTGATCGGGTCCTGTGAAACCCCCACAGTGTCAACCCGTGCATGTGGGCTATCCGACCGATCCATATGTATGCCTGTTCGAAAACAATATATATGTATTAACATAGGTTATAACTCAAAATAAATACAGAAGTATAAATAAAAATAACTAGATAGGTCCTGTAGATATACAAAACATCTATATATCCAATATAAGGACAATACGGGAGATTGAAAACTATAGTTTTTGAAGATTGCCAAGCAATGGTCACGGCCTGGCCGTGATGTCCAACACGGCCGTAACGTGCCAATCGAACCAGACCCTCATAGGCGGAATCGATCACGCCTGCCGTGATGAGCATCACGGCCGTGACAGATCAACCAGCAGAGCAACATGCACTCAAAACCAAAAATAGAGATATTCCAAACAACTCAAACTCACGGTTTAAAGTTACAACTACTGAGACTACAGTTTTAACATACACTCAAAACCAAAAATAGAGACATTCCAAACAACTCAAACTCACAGTTTCAAGTTTCAACTACTGAGACTACATTTTCAAACCAGCAGAGCAACATGCATGCACTCAAAACCGTGAATAAAAAAATGTGCCCTAATTAAAGACTCACCAGAAATAGGCGCTCGCGTGGTGGTGGGGGGGAAGCTCGAGTGGGGGCCAACGTTCGATGTGGTTACTGAGAGCAGAGGGACAAGGAGAGTTAGTGCGCGGGAAGGCCAGGGGAAAGAGAGATGTCAAGTTATTGCAAAGAAGGAGCAGGAAAGACAGAGTTAGGGGTTAAGAGTGTACCTCACGGTGGTGGCGAAGAAGCCCTCGCGGTGGTTGCGGTGGAGATGAGCTCGCAATTAGGGCAGAGTGAGAGCGAGAGTGAGGGTTGAGCGTGATGAAAAGAGAAAAGACGTAGAGAAGTGGAGAAGGCGCGCGGGGGTAAACGTTATAATTAAAATAAAACAACATTTTACGTCAGTTTTTGGTAAAACCTGACGTTGAAGATCATATATTTAACGTTAGTTGCCTTAATAAACGGACGTTAAAAACTCTCACACTTATTACGTCAGTTGTTAGTAATAACTGACGTTAAAGGTCATATATTTAACGTAAGTTGTATTAAGAAACTGACGTTAAAAATACTCACAACTTATTACGTCAGTTGTATTACACAACGGACGTTAAAGGTTTATTAGTTTCTGCAAAAACATTCATTCCCTTGACTACTGTGCTACTTACCCATTCACCTTTGTACCTAATCCTCTTAATGAGCATTAAGTTTATAGATAAGTTTTCAAGAAAATCAGAATAACTTAGTAACTTCATCCACTGCTCCTATAAATAGCTTCCTAGCTTCCATCTCCTTTTAATTAATTTTCTGCTTCACAATATGGCTCTGCCGTGGAGATTAACTTCATCACTCTTTCTTCCTATCCCTAGACTCAAAGGTCTTTGTCTTAATGGTCAAACAACTTCTGAGTTTGAGTAAATTACATTGCATGGATATTAAGGTTGGGTGAATCACGTAATGTAATTCTCTCACTTTATTTCATCCTCGTCATCCCTTTCACTTTGCTTTGGAAGCAAGTGATTGTGGATTCAAGATGATGCATCAAGGAACTCCACTGAAGAAGAAAGATGCAAAGATCCATTTCACTTTGCTTTTGCTGCTAGTGACTGAGGATTTACTTTGCATCTTGGAATTCAAGTGAGGGAGGTGATGCATCCATTGGAGTTTCTGATGACATGACTGAGAAGAAAATGATGTTGATGCAGAAACTTTTTTATATTTTAGGGCTATGTTGCAGAAATTTTTTATCTTTTAATCATGTAATTTTAACTTATGAATCGCTTCAATGTCATACGATTTGATTATACATATAACTTGTTTTATGTTAAGTGTTTATTTATTTTAATTTGCACAATAATTTGTTTACTAATTCAAGCTAATTAATAAAAATTAAAAATAAACTTGTATAAAAAAAAGGTTTAGAAATAAACTGCAGTACTATATGGAGTGATCTGCGTTAAGAGGGACAACAGGGACATGACAACCAATGAAATGAGTTTCATAATTATTTATGTCAGTTATTTATAGAACTAATGCAAATAGTTTACCCACCACCTCATTTTTAACGTCAACTTAATTGATGACTGCTAAGTTCCCGTATATTAATTACATTATTTCCAATATTCATTCTGCACGTTTATAATATATAGGATTATTTACGTCAGCTATTTATTCAACTGAAGTAAAAATCAAACTTTTAATGTCAGTTGTATAAAAAACTGACGTTAACAATTAATATTTTTTATTTAAAAACACTTTTAACTTCAGTTTTTTTAAAAAACTGATGTTAAAAGTGTATAGATATCTGCAAAAACATTCATTCTTTTGACTGTACTGTGCTACTTACCCATGCACCTTGTAACTCAATCCTCTTAATGAGCATTAAGTTTATAGGTAAGTTTTTAACAAAATCAGAATAGCTTAGTAACTTCATCCCCTGCTCCTATAAATAGCTTCCTTCCATCCTTTTAATTTTCTGCTTCACAATATGGCTCTGCCGTGGAGATTAACTTCATCACTCTTTCTTCCTATTCCTAGACTCAAAGGTCTTTGTCTTAATGGTCAAACAACTTCTGAGTTTGAGTAAATTACATTGCATGGGTGATAAGTCTGAGTAAATTACATTGTGTGAGTTGCTCACCTTATCACCTTCCGGAGAATCACCGTTGGAGGGCTAATCAGGGTGCTCGGGGTCACAGCTCCAAAACCTCGCCTTTGGCAACAAGTGTGACCGTCTTGGAAGTCTCTGGAACCACCGCCTTTGCTTGAAACGGATCTGGTGCACTAGTTTTTGCCTCTCTCTTGAGCTCTCTCATGCCCCCCAGTTTTCTGAGGTCTTCGGAGTATATATAGTTTTCCCTTTGGCATATTTCATAAAACTCTCTGATGGGATGTAGCTTTAATGTTTAGGATTTTAAACCCTTTCAATGTAACTTTTTATAGGATTTTAAACCCTTTCAATGTAACTTTTTATAGGATTTTAAACCCTTTCAATCTTCTGTATCGATCAGTCTGTATTACACTTCATGAATGAGATCCGGTTTGGGTTATTGATTCAACTTATACTTCGCACATATATTTTAGTTTTCAAAACAGAAACACAAAACATCAAAGCAATTCATGTGAAACTGAAACTTTGAGGAAGGCAATGTGGAAGGAATCGTATACTAAATAAAAAAAATTATTAAAATAATTTTTAACGTCTGTTGATGTAGGGACTGACGTTAAAAGTGAATAGACTTACTTCTAACGTCAGTTCTTTATCGAACTGACGTTAAAATATTCACTTTTAACGTCAGTTCTTTATTGAACTGACGTTAAAAGTGAGTCACTTCACTTTTAACGTCAGTCATTAAAACAACTGACGTTAAAATTGAATTAATGAAGCCTGATATTTACAAAAGTGCCACCGCCTCCTTTTTAACGTCTAGCTTTTGGTTAACTGACGTAAACCTTTACCGTCTAATGTATATTTTCCACTAGTGGGTGGAGACATATTTAAATGTCTAGCTGATAAGTAAGCTTTTAAATAGGCTTTCAAGCCAGGCCATACCAGGCTTTGAAGTAGGCCAAACTCAGACCTTAAATTTGACCCATATCAGGCCAATAAGTCAGGCTCATGTCTAAAGATTCGAGCGCAGGTCGGGCTTAGTCCTGTCAGGGCTTAGCTCGACCTAGCCTATTCCCACCCCTAGTTTGGACCCATTTTAAGGCAAAAAAATATAAATAACATTAAAAAATATAAGTTGTGGATCATTTTGGAATTTATTGATTTTTATATCAAATCCGAACTGATGAAGTCCAATTAAAAGTGATTGGGATTAGATGATTCAATTTTTACCAACACAATAATTAAAAGGTAAGTCTAAATAACATTAACAAATTAATATATTAAAAATTAAAACATCACGAACTAAAGCTATCAATTTTATGTTTGAAACAACAAAATTAGTAAAAAAAAAAAAACCACATCACTTCAACAAATAAATATTTTTAAATGAAAACCAACAAATAAAAAAGTAAGAATGTAAAAAAGTGAAATAAATATATATTAAATTTTATATATACGTACACTTTGGTTTGATTTGATTTAAAAAATAAATCCAAAAACCAATATGATTCGATCGGTTTTCACGAAAAAAATACCATAAAATATGATAAACATAAGTTTTGTACGTTTTTCAATTTTTTCTTTGGATTGGCATGAATATGAACACCCTATATTTTAGAAATGATATGATAGTTCAGATTTATTTTAGATAAATTTTAAAATATGTTTGTTCAGTATTTATCATTTTTTAAAATAATTTTTAAAATATGTAAAAGAAAAAGTAGAAGAGTGACAAAGTGAATTTTCTTTTTAAGGAGACAAAGTGAAAGTTATTCTTTTATAGATTTATTTTATTTCCATGCAATTAAAAATAATAAGTTTAATTTTAATATATTGTTAATATGAGGTTTTTCATACTGTCAATCAATCGCGCATAATCTCATGTAAACTTTTAAGATACTTATCCTTAAAAAAAATTAAATAACATATTAATATATATGATTGATTAATAACATAAATTTTATTTACACTAATAATACATTATACTTAAATTCAAAAATGATATACCCATCTCCAATCCCTAATAATAAAAATGAGGATCAAAAGAAAATGAGGAACTTTCTTGAAAATCAATTATATATACTAAAAAATATTTTTTTTAAAACTTTCTTATTCCTAAAGTCAAATTCTCATCAACAATACCAACATATGATTAAGGGCTCGAATCCTGTTATGTATTGAGAAAACTCAACACATCATTAGTCACAATTTTAAATGTCATGAATTATATATTACATGTGCTGGATTTCCTAATGTTCAAATAGCAAAATGTTCGGTATATATGTTACTTATGACAATAGGTAAGCCATTCATTGCATGAGCCCAGGACGACAGTGCTTCCATAATCATCCACGTGATTAACATGTCCTAAGCTAGCTTCTCCACCTTCTTAAACCACCTTCCCTATACTTTTTCATATAAATGATAAACCTGAAATTCATATACCCAACAGAAAAAGCTACTATCCTATATATGCCATAATTAAGCATATATAACTTTCTCCTTGAAAACAAAATGTCCAACTCGTCTTTCATACAAAACCAGGGTTCAAACCATCCTATCCACAAGACCCTTGCAACTGCAGCCAACCTTGCTAACCTTCTTCCCGCAGGCACTGTCCTAGCATTTAATGCTCTCATCCCTCCCTTCTCCAACAATGGAACCTGCCAACAACTTTCCTACAAGTTCCTCACTTCACTGATCATTGCAATTTGTGCTATTATTTGCTTCTTGTCCTCCTTTACCGATTGCTTCATGAGTAGAGATGGAAAGCTCTACCATGGTATTGCCACATTCAAAGGTCTTTACATCTTCAACTATGGTATTACTGGCGAGGAGACCACTGAATTGTGCAAGTTTAGAATCCGTGTGATAGATTTTGTTCATGCGTTTTTGTCACTTTTTGTGTTCTTGATGTTTGCCGTAAGCCACTCCAATGTGCAAAGTTGTTTATTTTTAATTGCGGGACCTAATGAAAGTGCATTGGTCATGAACTTGCCATTAGGTGCAGGGGTTTTATCGAGCTTCTTGTTCACCATCTTCCCAACCACGCGTAGAGGGTTTGGATACGCAGACATGCCACCAGCTCCAAGCTTATAATGACAATAAAGGTTATAAATTACTATCGCAATGTCGTGGTTGTGTTGTGTTGCAGATATTACAAGAAAATATGATCGATGTTACTATAATTACCATCCCGATATAATTTCAGTGAGTGTCAAAACCAATACGTCAGAGCTCGTATTTCGATTTCGGATCCAACTTTGAAACCTTGACGACAATACATGCAGTGTTAGCCTTATCAAGTGGGCATTGCAACATCTGGGAACATAATCTTGACTAATAGGAATCATATAATCATGGAAAATAAATTTTTTTTTTTGACATCTGCTTTAATTTTGATAACTTCTGTAGGAACAGAATATTATAATATATATGTGTGTGTGAGTTAAATGTAGAACGTATTTTCTTTTTGTAACAAATGTAAAACCTTTTTCTTTAAGTACACATGTAGGACGTATTTTATTTGAAGGTAAATTAAAATGTAATAGATGTGTTAATTAATTAGAATTATCAAATCAAGAATTTTTTTTTGAAAGGACAAATCAAGAATGTTTAAATAATATGAAATTGTACGTATAATCATTTAAGGAAGGTGGCCTGAAAGCAAAAGTGAAGAGTAAAGAAGAACGAAAGAAACAACTAGTTTTTCTACCCAAAAAAACAGAGAGAGAGAAAATAAACAACTAGTTTGGTTGTGGTATTCTACAATAACTGCCTTTTAAAATTATTTGATAGAAATTAGATGATAAAAATAATTTGTCGGGTATTAAGATTTAAAACACTCAAGCACATATATTAAAAAAAAACACTCAAGCACATCTATGCATAAGGTTTATAGCCTTTAATTGTGGTTTGAATTCTTGAAATGCTTGTCGATAATTGAAATTAACTTAGAAAAACATTTTAAAATTAATTTTCACTCAACCTTTATTTTGCTTAAATGGAAGAAGAGTTTTTTTTTTTTTTTGATAAAAGAAGAAGAGTTAAATGCAGAGCAATAGAGTGTTTTATTTCGCTTAGTTTTTTTTTTTTTTTTTTGTCATACCTTATACTTTTGATATGAGATTAGGATTCATACTAACCCCTTTTGAATGATTAAATTTGATGATTTTTTTAGATAGGTGGAATATTGTTAAAAGTAATCAAAGCCATATGAGTGAAGTGCAATGGCATAGTAATTATATTTATTTAAGAGTCATACTAACGAGTGTGCTTAAATTCTTTAAGAAATCATAAAAAACAGATTTTTTTATTAAGAAACTAAATATTTTACTTTTTGAAATATTAAATATACAAATTCTCATTTCTCAATACAAACGGATACAAAAAATGAAAGTCCGGAAATTTGTGTATTTTGGATAGGGATGATCATAGAGTACGATAAATTCGAATTCACATTCTTTATGTTATCTCTTTGGAAACTAAAGAAATAGATATTTTGCAACCTTTGCTAAAACAATCAGTAACTAGATAAATAATTGAAAACCGTAAACGAAAAGGAAAAATACAGCACTTATCCTGTCTACACGTAATTTATTTTTTAAGATGTGGATATGCTTTGAAATTGCGGAAGAAAAATGGCAATGTGGCATTTTGGGCGGAATTAATGAATTATAGGCCATCTCACGTGGGACCCGGCACCATTTGGTAATTTCTTACTTGGCTCTATCACTGACCAAAGCTCATGCCTCATCTCATGATGATATTCATTTTATAATCCCAGAGGGTGTTTAGATTTAATTATCTAAATTAATCCAAACAAAAATAAAAAAATTGATTAGAAAAATTGAAAACCAAATAAAATCATTTTTATTGATTTTTTTTTTATTAGAATTGATTTTCGGATTCAATTTTTGAAATCAAATTAAATCACATATATAAAATTTAATACATAGTTACTGTTAATTTTTTTGGTGCTCGAAAATTTAGGTGAGTTGAATCTTGGGGCTCGTCAGGGTTAGGACAGACCTCACGGCTCAAACAAGACTTACAGATATACTTACACATTACCCACCAACGAGATCCTCATATTGGTAGTGAGATTCGAACTCATGTTCTTATGAGATATGAGCTGAATCTTTACCAACTGAACCAACCTTCATTGGGAATATTTAGTTATTTTACCTACTATATTATTGTGCTTTTATTTGTTTGTTTTTTGTTTTCTAAAAATACTTATGAGTTTGATGTGATGTAATTTTTTTTAATAATGTTGCAAACATAAAATTGTTATTTATTAGTTCGAATATTTTAATTTTTCAGTACGTTATATGTTATTTGTTAATGTTATTGAAGCTTATTTTTTGGTTATCATGTCGGGGAAAAAACAAATAATCCAATTTAATTCATATCACTTTTAATCAGATTCGATTGATTTAGATTTGATATAGAAATCAATTTAATCTTACCTGAAACGTAACATATTTTATTTTTGAATCAAATATTCTTTTTATTCCAAAATGATTCAAACTGATCTCCGAATAAGCATGTCTCGCGTTTCACACTCTCTTCTTAATTTTCCTCATAAGCTTTCTTCATCTCACCATAACCTAACCTAATTACGGTTACCCTAACCCTCTTCTTCTATCTCTATCTTAAGGGTTAGGATATTATTTATTAATAGGGTTTTTCATATACAAACCGAACAAAAATAATATTTATTGAATTTTTTTGGACCTTATTCTGTGAAAACTTATCAAATCGGATGAAATTTAGATTCTATATTTGAAACCGAACCAAATAATAAAATTGATTCTATATCTTAATAATATTTATTGATTTGATGTAACATAATTTTTTACTATTTTTAATATTCCAAACATAAAATTGATGAATTGATGCTTGTTAGAACATTAAATTTTAATTTTTAGTATGTTACATATTATATATATTAATATTAATAATATTTAGATTTATTTTTTAATTATTACGTTGATAAAAACCTAATTATTTAATAAAATTTAAACTATATTGAATCGTATCAGATTTTACAACCGAATCAAGTCATATCTATTTTTAATGTTTGGATCAGATTTTTTTTTTCTCCAAATGAATCCAAACCGATTTAGGAAGACTACGTTAATGCTCCCACTTTTTTTCTTCTCTTCCCTTCATCCTTGAACTTGCTTTTCAAAAACTACAATCATAAAACAGAGAGCACTCCCCTCAAAACCTACAAGTGAAATGTCGATTTTCTCTTTATGTTTTCGTCTTCTTCTTTCACTTCTTTCTTTCCTTCTCCATACTATAACCAACTCCTTCAAGAAACACATCCATTCTTTCATGCGTCTCGCCACCGCCATCAACACTACTGCTTCTAATAATGCAACCGACAATCTCAAATGCCACCACCCCATTTCATCCACCGCCGATGATCATGAGATTGATGATGATGAGAATGAAGATGGTGATGGTGATGATTGTTGCAGTTGGAGGAGGAGGGTGGCGGCGGAAGGAAGACGAAACTGGAGGGAGGTGAAGTCGTTTCCGCCGCCGATTTCGTCGTTGAACCCGAATGGTCAACGAAGTTTCTTTCTCCAACCGGTGAGGAAGGACGGAAGGTTGAAAATCACCAAAGTAAGAATAAAAAGATCGGAGATTCTGTATGCTTGGAGACAAGATGGACGTTTGAGAATGTATCTCGTTGATCCAGATCAGTGTGAGGAGGAAGAGGAAGAAGAACTTGTAGAATCAGAAGCGGAAGAAGAAGAGGATGAAGAGATTAGAGATAAGAAAGAAGAAGAAGAAGAAGAAGAAGAAGATAGGGTTGGAGAGATTCCAATGTGGGGTAATGACGGGTTTAGAAGGTGTCATCAAGTTGTGAATCAATGTTATTGTGTTCATGGATCCCATCATCACCTACATAATACGTATGGACTCGGCATTGCATGACATTGGAGGTTCACATGTGCTGATGGCCTGTTTTTTTTTTTTTTTTGTTACAAGGAAACATCAATGATTGTAATACAAAAATTTTGTGGCTATTTGATGTTAGTATCATGAATTGGTATACTGTAAAGTATTGTAATTATAAGTGGTTAGCAGGGTTGCTCGGAGAATCTGGTAACTATGATCACAATAGAGCATACAGGGGTTTGATCATTGATGTTGCACCGTGTAAATAACCACAATGGTGTTGTTTCCTTGCTGGATAGAGACGTGGCAAAAATATCGAGGGATCCTCTGTTACTTTCTTGCCCTGTAATCTTAAGTAGTGGGAAACAGAGAGAAGAAGTGAAACATTAACCAATTTTGCTGTATTTACAATACTATGCCTGCTCTTTCAATATAGCAGCTAGCTCGAGTTCGGTCCAATTGATTAACTAATTG
Source organism: Sophora flavescens (assembly GCA_030762895.1). Lineage (NCBI taxonomy): Eukaryota > Viridiplantae > Streptophyta > Magnoliopsida > Fabales > Fabaceae > Sophora > Sophora flavescens. The sequence continues at coordinate 127,176,602 of CM061067.1, forward strand.
GACTATTAGTCAAAAATAAAATGCAATTTGCTAACTTGGCTGCACTGTTTCTTTACATGAATTTATATAATCAATTTTAAGTGCAAGCTTATAATTTTGAAGAATGATGGTTTATTCCCATAGTATTTGGGTCTGAATTCGATTATATCTTGAAATGGTGATGGTGGGTTATCCAAATCTTTTCCCCCCATTATGTTTGGGGCAAATCATGAAAGTGGTATGATTTCAAGTTTACTCATTGTTAAAAGAATACCAATTAAGATGATTTTGTTCTTTTATTTATTTATTTTTAATCTGTATTGATGTCATATTTTACCGAGATTGTATTGCAGGGTTGTGCTTCCTGAGCATTAATTTAAACAAATGTTACGTTCTTAGTCCCTCATTTTTTATAAAGTTTGGTTTTAGTCATCCATTTGGAAAATGTACCTTTTTAATCCCTATTTTTTAAAACGTGTCAAAAATGGTACCTATACCACACTTCCGTTTGAAAAACGGGGGACTAAAGCCGAATTTTTATCAAAAATGAGGGACTAAAATGTGTTGTTGTAAAAAAATAAGAGACTAAAAATGTGTGGTTTAATGACCACTTCTGACACATTTTTAAAAAATGGGAACTAAAAAAATATGTTTTCTAAATAGGGGACTAAAACCTTTTTTTTTTTTAAATGAGGGACTAAACATATTTAATCCTTTTAATAAAGAAGTTTTGGAATTTACTCTGATTTTAAAAAATATATATACAGAAAATTTTATAATATTATGTATTGGGATCAGGATGGGTATCAATCAAGTTTGGTCCAAGTGGTAATGAGTTTGGGTCCCTTAAACAAGTAGTTAAGAGTTCGATTCTTGGTTTTTGTGTATGGAAAAAACCTAGTTGAGAAGGGGCATCCCACCTTAAGTGCCTTCAAATCCCCCGAATGAGATTAGTCTCAGTGAACACAACGGGATACTCTTTGCAATCATATGCGACTCCAAAATGTATTGGGATGGGTTAAGTAACTAAAATATAGTTCCCAACTTGACATCTATAAATCTATAAATCTATAAATTATATGGTGAAGTCTAACATGAGGTTGTAAAATAGTCCCTCACATAATGAGGGAGCATTATGACGGGTAACATCAAGTGGACATGGGATAGTTTTCATAAAATTAAAGTCTTTTGATTAGAAACTTAAAATTATGAAATTTGCACTTTAGTTCATGAAGAAAGAACATAGAATAGACTCGTTAACTTTAAAGCATAATGGTACAACGATAACCTAGTTCCACCTTCGAGGTAGTGGTGTCGTTTTCTCCACTGCGCCTGACATTGCTCGATGATGTTTCGGAATTGGTCTCTTGTGAATTGGCACTTCCATCTTCGGTCTCCGAGTCACTCTCCTCTAGTCATGATCTCATGATCCAATATCACCTAATTAATATAGATTTGACCAAAGTCAAACTTATCCTAAACATCATCTAATGATCCAAGTTCACCTAGGTCACTTAGGTCCTAAACATGATCTCATGATCCAATGTCACCTAATTAATATTAGTAGATGAGCGCTTCTGTCAATTCAGTGGACGAGCGCTTCTACCACTTTAGTAGACGAGCGCTTCTACCACTTTAGTGGACGAGCGCTTCTGCCACCTCAGTGGACGAGCATAATTAAAATCTTGTGTAGATGCGTTCTTAAAACTAAGTAGACGGTTCTATATGTTTACTACCTTGAATATGATTTAATGCAATCTGGTCCGCAATGAATTTATTTCAAATGATTGATATTTAATGAATTTATTCTTTGATAACCAAGGATACTTTTCAACTTGCCAAGTTCACCTAGGTCACTTAGGTGCTAAACATGATCTCATGATCCGATACCACCTAATTAATATAGATTTGACCAAAGTCAAACTTATCCTAAACATCATCTAATGATCCAAGTTCACCTAGGTCACTTAGGTGCTAAACATGATCTCATGATCCAATATCACCTAATTAATATAGATTTGACCAAAGTCATGTTGGAACCAAAGTGGTCTTGGATTTAATAATCTCTAAGTTTTGATATCAACAAAAGGATTAAATTTGCTTGACAAAGTGTTAATTGAGATCTAACAAGTGAGTTCAGTTTATGCAGGAATATTCAAAATAATATAAGATATACAATGCTTGGACTCGTGCAAAGAATTACCCGTCCAAAGGTTATTTAAACTGCTTATATTTCTAAAGTGGACGAGGCTATAAATAAATACCTAAATAACTTGTTAGGTATAGCAAGTCCAAAGACTTGAAAATAAGCACGTCCATCCTGCCACGTCAGCAGACGAGTGCTATCCTTAAAACTCAAGTATACATTCATAATGTCTAACTAAAATTCAGTAGACGTCCACAGTGCCACGTCACTAGACGGAGTTTCTCTAAGGACTTAGCAAGTCCAAAGACTTGTGCGGACGAGCGCCTCTACCATATTAGTAGACGAGCGCTTCTGTCAATTCAGTGGATGGGCGCTTCTATCACTTTAGTAGACGAGCGCTTCTACCACTTTAGTGGACGAGAGCTTCTGCCACCTCAGTGGACGAGCAGAATTAAAATCTTGTGTAGATGCATTCTTAAAACTAAGTAGGCGGTTCTATATGTTTGCTACCTTGAAAGGGACGCCATGAGCATTTTACCCCGAAGCCTAGTATTTTTCAAGGATCATTTAACAAGCATGCATTAGACAGGTCCAATACTGCAAAACCATATGACCGAGCCCTAATTGAATTCCCAACCTTTGATCATACAATAGCCATACAATACACACTAAATAACGAAGAAGAACAAATATCCAAGTCTTGTACAACCAAATATATTCCATGGTCCCTTTCAGAGAACATCACCCGTCTGTTCGTCACCATCCATAATTGATGAAATGTATTATACTGTGAAGACAATACAGTTCACAACAGACAAAACTGCAAACAAAAGTTCATATGAAGCATGTCATCGATAAGTCTCAATTTATAATCTAAGTGATTCCAAGCAGTAATTTACAAATGAAATTGGAAAGTATTTGAACTAATCAGTGCACTTTGTTAAAGTTATGTCCATGGGAAGTATTTGACCATGACAACAAACTACATATTGGAAAGTATTTGAACTAGTCAATGCACTTTGTTCAAGTCATGTAATTCAGTCCTAACACTCGTGTGAACCACAATATCAATACTGGACAAAATATCAGTAACAACCAATTGCTAAAAAACCGAATCACCATATCAGCTACTTGACATGATCGAATACATAAATCAAACCCAACAAACATGAGATATTAATCCTGGGCACAATATAACCTCATCTACATACTTAAGGATCTAATCAACGAAAAAAAATCGATAAAACTAACTATCATCACTCATTACATCTATTAATGATGGAACTGAGGGATTTACCTGAGAAGATTCAGAAGGTCCAGCAACAAAAACCCAAATCAAAAAAATCATAAATATTAGGGATTTTCGGGTAACTACACGAAAGTACCAATGTTGACTGACGATAACAATCCTCCTTTTCTGGCAGTGAGGTACTATGGAACAAGAGGATTAAGCAAGATGTTTCCTTTACATTCCCACGATTGCCACAAATCAATGAGCAGAACACGACTAATGACCAAAATCAAAATATCGCATATGAGGGGGTTCAAGATGATGGTGGTGGTATTCAGGAATATGTGCCAATGTTGGTCGACGAAAACATATCCTCCTTTTCTGTATGTGTCGTACGATGGAAGGAGGTGTCGTACGATGGAAGGAGGAAGATGAGCAACACATAGGAACGACCAACTCAAGGCTACGGTTGCTTTTTTCTTATGTATGATGAACTTTTGGCCAAATGTAGGGGCCTTTCTGCAAAACAATTTTGTAACCGGATAAGCAGGTAACTTAAGAACGATCTCAACCACTACATTAAAAAATTATTATATCCAACGGTTACAAATGGTCCTTCACTCATGAGGGATTTAGTTGGCCCATCATGTTAGACTTCACCAAATTATATATAGCTAACCCCATTTGCAGGAAAGTCTGTCAAGTGTCACCTCTACAGAGATCCCTTATACAAGAAACTTTCTAAAAAGTTTCTATATCAGAGAACATTTTGAATTAAAAAAACAATTAAAAATCGAAAAAAATAAGAAAAAAATAAAAGAAATATAGAAAATTTATTACTAGCTACAATTTTCAAAAATTGGTGGACTGGTGCATGCTTTTTTATTGCTTTGAAAACAGGCGCATAAACAATATACCCTCATAATGGTATTTCGAATTTTGGATAAAAGAAATAAAAGGATTTTGAAAACAGTTGGATGTTTAAGTTTCAAGAATTTTCTGAGTTGATCATATTAAATGAGGCATGTTTAAAGTTCCCAATAGTGTTAAATAGTTTCTGCAACCCATGCTTTGTCCTTCAAATTCCCAAAAACAATTAAATACAAATTTCAAATGAAAAGTCAGTATTCTGAAGAAACATTCACAACATTTGAAGAGAAAGTTGCCTCCCTCCATATTAAAGCATCGGTTGCTTCCTCCATTTCTCTTTCTTTGTTTGGCTAACCATTTTTCACCCATTTTCTTCTCCAGATCTGCAACATCACAAACTCCCCGCACCAGATCCTTCGTCTCATCACTGCGAACCAGAACTCGCGGGTCGCCGTCACATGACGCTGAACACACACCGCACCGCTGCAAGCCCAGCTCACGAGGACTGCCACTGCTGGAAAAAGGTTTCTCTCACTTGGTTTGTTTTTTTGAGACATTTTGTTTATCCTTTATTTTAGCCATTTCAATAATCAGTATCTTGGTTTGGTTGCTCTCAAAAAATCTATGACCGCGACCAATCTGACTGAATCCACCAAGAAGCCGATGAGTGGATTGCTTAGGATATTGCAGAGAGTAAGGTATTGAAATTTCTTTTGGATTTCTTCTACCCTCTCTCACTGGTTTCTCTCTTTCCTGAATAGGTTCCATGCAACAATTATTGGAATACAAAAATGATTTTCTCAGTATTGATGAAGAAGGAGGATATACAATGTTTTATATGTGTGGATGTGTCAGCTGTAAAGGTACATAACAAACTATAACAAATTTTAATAATAACAATTCCTTTTATATCCTAACACCCCCCTCAAGCTGGAGAGTGAAGATTGAGGACTCCCAGCTTGGAAACAAAACTGCAGAACAGAGCAAGTTCGAGGGCTTTGGTGAAGCAATCAGCCAGTTGGCTAGCAGAAGCAACCGGAAGTAAATGAAACAAGTGAGCTTGAAGTTTTTCACGCACAACGTGACAATCAATGTCAATGTGTTTGGTTCACTCATGGAAGCTTGGATTAGATGCAATGTGCATAGCGGATTGGCTATCACAGCATAGGATTGCTGGAGTAGTGAAGGGAACATTGAAGTCTTCTAGAAGGTAAGTCAACCATTGGATTTCACAAGTAGTGGAGGCAAGCGCCCGATACTCTGCTTCGGAGGAGGAACAAGACACGGTTGTATGCTTTTTAGAGCGCCAGGAAATGAGGGATGCACCAAGAAAGATGCAGAAACCCGTTACAGATTTGCGAGTCAAGGAGCAAGAAGCCCAATCCGAATCACTAAAAGCTTTGAGTTGTAATGGTGAATCAGATGCAAAGAACAAACCCTGTGTTGGAGCCTTTTTGATGTACCTGAGGATGCGCATTGCTGCCTCAAAATGATGGATTGTGGGCTGTTGTTGAACTGGCTAAGTTGTTGGACTGCAAACGCGATATCTGGTCTAGTAGTGGTCAAGTATAGAAGCTTGCCAATTAAACGCCTGTATGCAGTGGGATCATGAGGTGCTGCCTCGAAGTCATAAAGCAGCCTAGAGTCTTTAATCATTGGTGTACTTGGTGGTTTGCAGGCTAACATACCAGTGTCAGAGAGAATATCAAGGGCATACTTGCGTTGACACAAATGAATGCCAAGTTTAGAGCGAGAGACTTCAAGTCCCAAGAAGTATTTGAGGTCACCCAAGTCTTTGATCCGAAACGATTTGTGAAGGAAGTGTTTCACAGAGTCAATTTCATCCAAGGAATTACCGGTGAGGATCACATCATCGACATAGATCAACAAAGCAGTGAAGCTAGTGCCTTGTTTCTTGATGAAGAGAGAATGATCATGGTGGGAATGGGTGAAGCCAATGGAAAGTAAAGCAGAGGATAACTTGGCAAACCACTGGCGGCTGGCTTGGCGAAGGCCATAAAGAGACTTGATTAATCTGCAAACTTGGTTTGGCTTGGAAGGCTCAAGGCCAAGTGGAAGCTCCATGTAAACCTCTTCATTGAGATCACCGTGAAGAAAAGCATTGTCAACATCTAACTGTTGCAAATACCATTTTTGAGTGGCAGCAATGGCAAGTAATAATCGGACAGTGGTGACCTTGGCAACAGGTGAGAATGTGTCAAAGAATTCCACACCTTCTTGTTGTGTGTAGCCTCTGGCTACCAGTCTTGCCTTGTAGCGTTCAATAGAGCCATCAGCTTTGTACTTAATGCGATAGACCCACCTACAACCAATTGGAACCTTGCCTTGAGGCAAATCAGTTAGCAACCATGTATTGTTAGCTTCAAGAGCTTTCAGTTCAGCCTTCATAGCATTAACCCAATCAGAAGATTTAATAGCTTGAAGATAAGAAGTAGGTTCGATGATGAGCAGAGATGGATGGATAAGCTATATTTGCGATGAGATAGAGAAAAAGAATTGTAGGAAAGAACTGAAGATAAAGGGTAAAGAATGTTACCAGAATTTGAAGAATGATTGATGCAAGCTGATTGGAGTTGCTGACAGTGGAAGTCTTGGAGATAGGCAGGAGCTGTTCTGGTTCGGGTAGATCTTCTGAGGGTGGCTGCAGGGGCAGAACCTTGTGAACTGGTTGAAGTGGTAGAAGGAGAGGATGTAGGAGAGGTTTGGGAAGGTTGTGGAGGGTTAATTGGTGTAGGAGGCAAATGAAGAGGTTCAAGGAGAAAGTGGAAGGAGTCATCAGTATGCGGGTTTAAGGTGGATGGTTGTGGATCAGAATTTTGTATGGCTTTATAAGGGAATATGTGTTCATGAAAAATGACATTGCGGAATAAAAAACAATTCTCTAGTGTGGAGATCATACAACATATACCCTTTAGTGTCAAATTTGAAACCAAGGAAGATACATTTTCTTGATCTTGGGTCAAGTTTAGTTCTTTGTTGTTCCAAAGTGGATGCAAAACACAAGCAACCAAAGACTTTTAAATCAATGAGAGTAGGGGGTTGGTGATGTAGTAATTCAAAAGGGGATATGTTATTCAAGGATGGGGATGGTAGTCTATTAATGAGATGAATGGCATGAATCACAGTATATGACCAAAAGCATTTTGGTAAGTTAGCATGAAACAAGAGGCTTCTGGCCACATTGAGAATATGGCGATGTTTTCTCTCCACCACAGAGTTTTGCTGTGGAGTTTCAATGCAAGAAGTTTGATGAACAATTCCATGTTTAGCATACAATTCAGGGTAAAGAAACTCTACACCATTGTCAGACCGAATGGCCTTAATATTGGCAGAAAATTGAGTTTTTGTAAAAGTAACAAAATCATCCATGAGTTTTCTGGTTTCTGCTTTGCTTTTCATTAAAAACAGCCAAGTTTGGCGTGTATGATCATCCACAACAGTGAGAAAGTACCTGTGACCATGTATGGAGGGGACAAAAAGTGGTCCCCAAATGTCCATGTGAATCAAATCAAAGGAATGCATGGTGACAGTATTACTAGAGGGGAAGGGAAGTCTGGTTTGTTTTGCTAAGTGACAATAGTCACAAACTTGATTCTCATTATATTTCACGAAAGGAAAAGTGTTACATATTTGGGTGAGCACTCTATTTGAAGGATGGCCTAGCCTATAGTGCCAAAGATCAAACAAGGAATTCTGAAATTTTGTATGTAAACTATGAACAGAAAAATTGCAAGAAATGTTGTTTAAGGCAGGTTCCTTGAGGTGGTATAGTCTACTGTGCAATTCAGCAAGCCCAATCATCCTCAAATTGTTGGCATCCTGAATTTGACACACATAATTGGTGAAAGTCAGTTTGCAGTGCAGAGAGTGAATGAGTTGCTGCACAGAAATTATATTGACACTGAATTCAAGTATGTACAAAACATTAAAGAGCTGAAAAACATTAGAGAATAAGACAGAACCAGAGTGCTTTGCAACAACAACAGCACCATTGGGAAGTGTGACATGTATGGGTTTAATGGAATGAAAGCTAGCAAAATTGGATAAAGAATTGGTGACATGATCAGTTGCACCAGTATCAAGAATCCACATGTGAAGATTGGAATTGATATTACCTGAATTAGGTGCTGAAGGTTGTTGGTAAGATGAGGACTCACTAACAAAGGATTTACCAGTCTGGTTGATGCTATGTAAGGGGGATGAAGCTTTGGATTGTTGCGACAAGCTAAGGAGCTGCTGCATTTGCTCAGAACTGAACTGTGGAGTTATGGTCGTTTCATGATTTATTGGAGCTAGGTTCTGCTTGGTTGAATGTGTGCTAGTCTCATCAGATGAAGCGCTATTGACTTGATGATTCTTCTTGTAACCAGGGGTGTAGCTAGGAGGGAAACCATGCTTAAAGTAGCACTGCTCAATGGTATGGCCAAAGCGGTCACAGAAAGTGCATTGCTTGGTAGAGCCTCTACCTTGAATCGATCTTCCTCTGCCTCTGCTTGCATTGCCTCTGCTCCCAGTACCTCTATTATCTTGTTTAGAATTGTCAACAGCATTATACATAATCTTTTGATCTCCCAAAAATGGACCAGCTAAATGTTCTTCTTGTTGAAGAACCATTGAGAAGGCTTTGGTGATGGATGGCAAAGGATCCATCATCAGAATTTGGGTCTTAACATGGCTATATAATTCACTAAGACCTTTCAAAAAACACACCACATATTCATCATTTCTCTGTTGCTGAATCAACCTGATTGTTGTGCAACAATTTGCCTTCAAAGGGCAGGAACAATTTGGAAGGGGATGCTGCACTTCCAAGTTTTGCCAAGTGGTCTTCAGATTAGTAAAAAAACCAGACACAGATTTATCACCTTGTTTTAGGGAATGTACCTCCTCAAGTAAGGTAGATAATCGATAAGCGTTTCCTTTGGTGAATCGTTCACGAAGCTCGTCCCAGGGCACTTTGGCATTGTCAATGTCAACCACAGTTTGAGCTATTTGAGGAGTTAGGGTTCGATTGATCCATGAAATTACCGTGCTGTTACAGTGATCCCAAGCTTCAAAATCAGAATCGGTTTCATCTGGAATTGGCAAAGCTCCATTAATGAACTTCAGTTTGTTCTTGGAGACAAGGGCCCGTCGCATTCCTTTGCTCCATGAGTAGTAGTTCGAACCGTTCAATGGTGGAGAAAGAAGAACCATTCCTGGGTTTTCGCCAGGATGTAAGTAATAGGGAGAAGAGGGGTTTTGACAAGGATCCACATATTTGTTACGTTTGCGAGTGGAGGCAGCTGATCCAATATCAGAATCGGTGTCAGATTCGAAGTCAGCCATGAAAGCAAGCTTCAAGAGTTAGTGCTTAAAGAAGAAGAAGAAGAGAGGATTTTTGCGGAAGAAGGTTTTGCTGCTGATACCATATTGGAATCAAGAGTCAGACAAAAATGATTTTCTCTGTATTGATGAAGAAGGAGGATATACAATGTTTTATGTGTGGATGTGCCAGCTGTAAAGGTACATAACAAACTATAACAAATTTTAATAATAACAATTCCTTTTATATCCTAACAACAATGTCTCTTTCACTCTTCTAGGTACCTTTGTTTCACTATATTGTACTTTCTCTTTTCTTAAATAATAATAATTTTTCATTTTTGGCTTGCAATTATAATTCTTTGTACTCAACATATTTACCTAATGGAATGTGATTTGTTCACATAGCCCATTCTTAATGGGCTTATTATTGTTCCTCATTTTATGCAAGTTGATTCTACATACCAAATATGCTAAATTTGAATTCGAAGCTAATTTCCCTAACTTTCTATGTCCATTCACATGACAGCAATTTATGTTAATCATTTATGGCACTTTTTCGCAGTGAGTAGTTTTAATATTTAGGTGGGATCCATTTAATGAGTAATCATCTGAAAAGTATTCTCATTTTTATCCTGTGGAGAAACAGGGGAAACTTAAACTGCGAATGGTTTTGTTGAGGACTGCAATGAGGAAGGGTGGCTTGAGTTGGTTATGATAAGAAGGAGATATCAATGAAGAAAACGTGAAAAATGATGAAGGGTGAGGTTGTGCCAAGTACTGCATGTATTGTAGATGTAACGTTTGGAATCTATGAAGCACCGACTCTAACACGGGTACTGCGACACGACATGACACCGACACCGGGAAGCGGCTAACGTAAAAAACATAGGACACTGGGATACCGCTTATATATATATATATATTGTTAAGCTTTACAATTTTCATAATGACCCTCACAGAAAGAATACTAAGACTAAGGGGTCATTTTACAATGCAATTTTTACAAAAATAATACCAAGATTAGAAAAATGAATCATGTTTTATAGAACAACTAGTTAAGTCGTATGATAATGAGCCTCACAAAAAATGCTAAGAGGCATCATTTTGTTTTATGTCTCAAAAAGTAAAAGATCTAATTCGGGGTTGGTGACCCATGACCTTTTTAGTAAATATTTGTTTAAAAAATATTTAGGTTTGTGACATATGATCTCAAAATTCTAAGTTGACTTTTTAAAAAAACTAATTTTTAATGATAGAAGTGTTTGAGAAGTGTCCAAGTCGTGCCCGAGAAGTGTCTAAGAGGTGTCCGAGTCGAAAAAATTTATTTTTTAATTGAGACACCGCAGAAGGGTGTCCGACACGTGTCGGATGCGTGTCCGTGAAGTGTCGGTATTCGAGACGTGTCCGACACGTGAAGCGACACTTTTGAAGAGGTGTCCGTGCTTCAAAGTTTGGAATACTTCTGGAGGATAAAGAGGTAACTTTGCTATCTGGTTTATGTGAAACAAGTCAAAGCAAAAAAAGGAAAAGCGTACATTTTAGGGCCCGTTTGGTGGTCAGGATAAGAGAAACAGGATAGGATAAGCTATCATATCCTGTTTGAAACTGTTGTTTGGTGAGCCAGCAGGATAGGATAAGGCAATCCTGTCACTTATCCTGTCGTGTCCATCTAGTTAAAATTATATCCTGAGGGGAGGGTTGAGTTAGCACTCAACAAGATAGGATAAGGTATTTTTTTTCTGGTAACAAATAGGATAGGGTGATTTAATGTATAATAAAATATAAAAATATATAATACATAAAATCATTAAAGTATAATAAAATAATAATTTAAAGTATAATAAAATTTAACATGGTTACAAAAAAAAAGGTATAATAAAATATAAATATTTAAAATAATAAAAATATTAATAATTCATTTTAAATTTTATTTTTATTTTATAACAATGCTAATTTTGTTATTTTATATTATTTTAAAAAACTGTAAAATATAAAAAAGTATTCTAATAATTTAACTATATGCAAAGTGAAAACAAAAAATGAATATTTAAAAATAAAAAAAATTAATTTTAGTTGGACAATATTTAAAAAATTTAAAGAATTATATGTAATTTTATCACAAGGATAATTTTGTCTTTTTGTATAATTTTAAATAATGAAAATTATAAAAAAACTAAAATCTAATAAAAGATGAAAACATTTAGAATAAAAAGGAAAAAATTTAAAATTCATACTTAAATTATAATGCTGTCTAGTTGGTTATCTGGTGGACACCAAACGTCGAATATGATAACAGCTTATCCTGCTCATATCCTATCCTGCTCCTATCCTATTCTTTTATTATATCCGTCTCTATCCTATCCTGACCACCAAACGAGCCCTTAGTGTCCACCAAGAAAAGAGTGAATCACTTTAGTGACTGTTTTGGCATATGATCATAGTGGAAATGTACTTCTATTTTAATTTGATGCAAGATCTATTTTCATTCATAGTGTCAATACATTTTTAGAATTATTGAATTGGGACTATTTTGCCATTAGTAAACTAATGGAAATGAGTTTTGCACTTGATGTTTTCCATGTTTTATCTTTTATGTTAGTATACTGATTTCTCGCTGATATGATTATGATTTTAAATACATTAGTTTCTTATAGTTTATGTATGATAAAATAATCCAGAATTATGAATTATCATGATGTGAATGGGGGACTGTTTATAAAAGGGGATGGTGTAGGTTATTTATTTTGAAGCTACTCTTCCTTCTTCTCTATACTATTGTTCCTAATCATTGCTTATGTAAATGTAGGGAACATGGAAAGCAATAGCAATTGGTCCAGGAATTGACCCTATTGTGCAGTTTGGTCTTGCTTTCATTTTGTATGGTAGAACTTTGAAAGGTTTGTTTTTCGATGGCTAGAACCCACGTAATACCTTTCCATTATAATTGACCAAGGCCATAAAGAGGTCATTCTCAAGACATTTAATTATAGCATATACACTTGATAGGTTCTTTCCTCCATATAGGACATTCTGCCTAGATGAAGCATTATTTAGGACACTGCCTAGATGAAGCATAATTGACCCCACTAAGGTAGTTTTGTGATGTCTCTACCCATTGCAGAGTCCAGATGCACCTGACATATAAGATGTTAAGTTAGGCCTTTGGGAATTCTGGCACAAAGCTTTTGGAGCAGGGTTATACATCATTCATGCTCTTTCCAATGTTTTTTTGGAATGGTCAGTAACCTTTACGAGTTTATTTTATGTTTACGAGATGTGAACTGTTGTGCATCAATTTGGTCCTCTAAAGATTTTATCACTGAATTAGTGCTTCAAAGATTTTATCTCTTCCTCAAAATTTTAGCCTTATTAATTTACTATCTTCACTGAAAAAATAGTAGTTTTAATTTGTAATATTATATATACAGCATATTTGGATAACTTTCTGAACAAATCTCTGTCTTATATAAGTTAAAAATTTCCTAAAGTGAAAACCATGAAAGGTGTTAGATATTTATTTCAAACAATTTCATTGCATGTCATTTAAAACCCCAAAAATTGTAGGAGGTATTAGAAAATTCAATTGTAGACTCTTTAGCAATCAGTTATGCTATGGTTGTATTGCTTCAAGAATTTGTAGGTTCGAAAAATGGATCTTGAAGCAAGGACTATGCAGTGAAACATTAAGGTTGTGCTGCTTGTTAAGATGTCGATGTATGAATCAGATTTGTGAAGTTAAGAAAATTGCACAGGCAGCTTAAACCCTTCTGCACGAGATGAGTTTTTTCGCCAGGTGCTAAACAGTATGTTCCGTTGTCCTGTGAGACCATTATGAGACAACAATTTGATCTTCTTTTTTCTTAGTAGATACCTTTTCTGTAAAACTAATTGTTTAAGCAATGGCTTAATGTTGTTGATGTGGCTTTTCCTTTTCAAGCAAGCCGGGTTACTTCCACATTTATTCTATTAATTATTTAGCCATTGATATCAAAAATTGATATGTGATCACCTGCTACATTTAAAGACGGCTTCGAAGTTGATTGAATGTGGATGGAAGTGACAAATGAAATCAAGTTTAGAGTAATATGGACTCAGTTGTACAACCCTTACTAATCAATAAACACTTTGTTCTTAATTTTCTTTTCTTTAATGTTTGCATATATGTTGATCATTGGATTCCATATGGGCACTTGATAAATTTGCAATCTTTTCGGAGATGTTGTATGCTATTTAGTAGATGAATGTAATGTAACATTACCTATTGATGTTTATATTGATGAATATAATGAAACATTACCATTTAGTAGATGGTGGTTGGTACACACATATATACTTAAAGCAGTATGTATTTACTTTTATGTAATGGTATTAATAAATACTATTTGCATAAAATCAGTTTAATAAATAAACTGTAATTTTATTAAATTTACCAACTTATTAATCAAGATTTTGGAAAAATTGACATGTTTTCAAAAAATTTAGGGTTAAATATGTTTTTCAAATGGAAGTGTTGTGTTGGGACCATTTCTAACACAATTTTAAAAATGGGGGACTAAGAAATGTACTTTTTCAAAATAGGGGACTAAAATGGAACTTTTGTAAAAAAAGTGGGATTAAAAACATATGTGTAACACTCCGATTTTTCTGTTATATAAGATCGGTATAAATATAAATAAACGTTTATATTTTTATTTGAAACTTAGAAAATGATTTTGGGAAAACCAAAGTCATATTCATATCATAGTTATTTTTATAAGTATACGGTGAAATTTTTGGTTGGAAATTCAGACGGAACCTGTGCGTATTTTTTCCTTGATGAAGATTTTACTGATCAGAAAACCTAATTTTGACCCGAGAACGAAATGAATAGATTTTATATCTCATTTACAACGATATGGGTTATTTTGAAAATTTTCAAAATAATTAGGTTTTATACTTGATTCGGGCGTGTAAAACCTTAATCGGGAAACCAACGGAGTCGGAAACGGAACTGCAGGGACATGTCAAGAGATTGGGACAACGAGTCATACATGATGACTCATGGAGGATGAGTCACCAAGCATTTATGAGCATTAAATGCTAGTAATCATGACTTTTAGGTAAAAATACCCCCAAGCTTTCGCGGGCATTAACAAGACACGTCTACACACTTTTAACCACTCATTTTACATGGTTTTAAACCTCTCACATACCCTCAATTTCGTGCATCCATATATACTCAACCATACCTATTTCATTTTGCTTGCGTTTCATTATTTTCCTCTCAAAAATCGAAATCGGGTAAATGACGAAGCTGTGTACGAAATTTGCGGGACCCGCTAACGGATAAATAGGATGTCTGATCATGCTGAGTCACAAGATGACTATCAAGTGTAATGATTACTTTTTAGGGGAAATGACCATTATGTCCTTATGGTTGATTTTAATTACAAATTAACCTAAAGCAAGATTACACCTTTGTCCTTGGTTTTTTTGGCATATTGACCCTTTTGCCCTTGAAACTCACGGCCCCAAGGCTGCCAAGAGGCCCAACTTCACACCTATTTAAGGAGCACTTCATCTTCTCCAAGAGTTTGCTCTTTTTTTTTCCGCCATTAAAGTGTTAGGTTTCCATAGCTCATTTTGTAAAGGAAGTGTTAGATTTCTTGCCATTTTCTTTATTCCAAGAGGTAAACCATTATCATCATCCTTATTTAGCATCATGTTCTTCATTGAATTTTTCATTTTGAAGTCTTTTTCAATATGATGCATTTTAGGGTTTCTACATTCAAAAATTCATAGGAAAATCCATTTGACATGAAAATAATTTCTATAATACTATTATTACCTCTATATTCTAGATCTAGAAGCTTGCATCAAACAAAATTTTCTAACTCTTAAAACCTAAAGAGGCCGATTTTACGTGTCGCATGTAGTTATTGTGATTAAATCTATATATTGGCGTCTCACCCTTACAAACATTGTAGTTATTGTGATTAAATCCATATATTGGTGTCTCACCCTTACAAACATAGCAGAGTCGCACAAGGGGTATGATCTCTACAAGAAGAAGAAGGCTGTCTAGTTAGGGGCATGTTGTTGCTTCTTCTATCGGTTCTAGCGTCATTAGTTACTAAACAGCTTCTTGAGTCTTGGTTGGGTTGTAAGTTTGAAAAGGTCGGTAACTGTGGGGTTGTAATTAGTGTTTGGTTTAATTTTATCTTGTTGAAAATTGAAACTTTTTGAGAAAAATTGTATGCCGTAGTGACCTTGTTAAAAATATGATTTTACTGTTTTAGTGTATGTATCCTGGTGTTCTAGAGTTTTCCGCAGAAGAAAATTTTTAAACCCGAGTTTTCTGGCTTAAAATAAATAAGTTTTCCGAAAGCAACCAGCAAATTACTTTTTAATTTATTTCTGCACGTGTTAAGAAGTAATGCCCAGGGAGGGTGTTACAATATGTAACCCAAAAATTTATGATAGATAAAGGAAGGAATCATTTAAGAAAATATGATATATAAAGGGGGTGGAAACTGAGGTGGTCTTACTCTATAAAGCTTTATAAATGAGAGATAGTTTAAAGAAATAAAAATAGATTGTTAGTAAGTATAATTTTTGTAACAAGTATTATGTATTGGACTCTTTGTTTCAGTTTATAGAAAAATTGGTTTGTAGGTTTGGAAAGTTATGAAAGATCTTCATGTAGCCAGTTGATAAATTTATTTTTTGACAGGAGCCAACTGATATTTTAAATTTTTTTTTTTTTGAAGCGAAACTTTATTTAATTATCGACTTATATTCTTATTATTTATAATTTGTACTTTGATTTATAATTTATAATAATAATAATAATATGTAATCTATTTGAAAGTTATACTTTAGTAGTTTAAAAGTTGTTAATTATTTTGTCAACTGTTTTGTTTGGATTAACTAGAATGGGTCGTCAAGATTAGCTATACTAATTGAGTATTAATGATACTTACCATAGGTTGAAACTTCAATTTGAATTCAAATTTCGTACATCGAAGAAGAGTTTTAAACTATCAAAGTTTACTTTAAATGACATATATATATTTTTAAAAATATCTGATATAAAAATGGGGGAATCAATGAAGAAAATATGAATTTTTTTTTTTTTTTGGGGGATGTTTATAAAATGTTCTGTATGATTAGAAAAAGACAAGATTCAAAGAAGTTTCTATAAAATAGATAAAGGGGGGAGGGAGGAACCAAATGGTGATAAAACATGAAGAAATAATGCTGTATATCAGATAAATGAGAGATATTTTAAATACATAAAAAGGTTGGTAATAAGATTTATTTTGTAAGAAATTGGATGATTATAAAGTTAATGAATACTTTTTGTTAAGATGATGTAGTCTTAAGTTTTGGAAATTGAATATTCGTATATGATTAAAAATTATGAACACGAATTTCAGTAATTATTTATATTTATTAATCTATCAATTTATATTTGCAGTATAAAATAGATAAAGGGTGGTGGGGGAACCAAATGTTTATGTTCCGTCCAAATATCCCAGATGAGAGATACTCGGCTGTAGAAAGTTTAGTGGGAGTGTTTTGGAATGTGCTTGACAGAATGTGAATTTTGCTCCTACGTATCCAAATGGGAATCAAAGCAAACGTAGTTCTCAGTGAAGGGGTTGGACCCCTATTTATAGATATGTTTAGAATCAGGCTCCGAGTTATATGGAGAGATATTAGGATCAGGCTCTGATTATGCAGAGAGATATCAGGCTCCTGATTATGCGGGGAGATATCAGGCTCCTGATTATGCGGAGAGATATTAGGATCAGCGAGATATTCGACCCAGTTAGTTATGACTGGATAACTCGGGGCCGAGATATCTTCGTTCGCGGTCTGATGTGGAATAGGGCCGAGTAGTTGTCCTCGGGTGTTGAGTGTATTAACAGGTCTTCGGCTTTATGGGAGTTCGGGTGAATGCCCACCTACAAGAATGAGCCCGATCGTATTGACCATCCTCGGCCTTATATCTTCGGCCGGTACACAAGCCCCCCGAGCTCCGAGCTTAAATAAGCGAAAGAGCTGATAAGTATGAAACCGAGCTTATTCTTCGGCCACACAAACTTCCGCATTCCCAGCTGTCATTTCAATCAAATCTTTCCTCTTTGTCAGAGAAGGCAATCATTCCCCCTAATACTTCTGCGACACACTTTAGGCAAGAAACCCTAGAGTTCCGCGCCCATTTAATGAGGGGAAAATAAAAAGTCGCGCCTTTGGGCTTGATGGAACGTGGGCCGTTGATCGTGTCATCAACTACAGCTACAAATATCCCCTCCGACTCCAACTCCCTCCTACCTTGCTTATCATCCTTTGCCATTCATCTTCGTCTTCCAAGTTTCTGCCTTCATCCCTCTGCTTGTCACTCTCCAGGTACGCTCAGTCTCCTTCCTTCCTTCGTGCTTCTAAGTTTAATTTCTGCTTACCAGATATGAGTTCGTCCATGTCCTCTGAGTCAAATACATCACCTCTAATTGAGCGCGAGGTTTCCCCCATTGGGGGTTCTCCTTCTGCTTCTTCTGTTCCTTCACAGGAACTGAACGTCAGAGAGGCGGAACCGTCCTCCTCCCGGTCGTCTTCAACTGATTCTGATACTTCTGAGTCTGATTCTCCTAGGTCTGGCTCTCCCTCTCCCCCAGTGTCCAAACCCGTCGCTCGTAAACAACGCCTGAGGGTTCCAAAAGACCCTATTCCCGATATTACCCTTCCTGGGTATACCTGGGTGAAAGGCGAGGTTGGCACCTTTTTCTCTGACTTCCAAACTCCAGAATCAATTGATCAACTTCGTTCCCAAATTAATATCTCAGCATCTGGAGATGAGTCCGAGTTTATTTGTTCTCCGTGCTCGGGTACCGAGTGCGTCTTTCTCAGGGCTCGTCCTTCCGAGCCCCCCTTTACATACATGTACAAAACACTTTTTGATAAGCTGCATGTGTCTCTTCCTTTTACCGAGTTTGAGTGTGACGTTCTGAGAACCATGAACGTCGCACCTACTCAGCTCCACCCTAACAGCTGGGCTTTTATGAAAGCCTTTCAAATCCTATGTAAATACCTCGGGATGGAGCCCACCACTCCAAAATTTTTGTATTTTTACCAAACAAGGTTTGGTGAGAAAATGATTTCCCTTAATGGGCTGAACCGGAGAGGACTGCTTAGCCTGTACACATCATCGTACAAATATTTTAAAGTCGGCTTCTTCCGAGTTCGCCCCTCGGGCTCTCACTCCTCCCACTTTTTTGACGATGATAACTGCGCCAAGTTTCCTTTATACTGGCAATCCTCCCCCACAAAATTCATTGGCTTTGAGTACCAATCCCTTCCGGCCGAGGATAGACGGGACATAGACATACTAGAAAAACTTCCTCGGCCCTTCCATTGTGGACGCCTCCTGAAACTACCCTTCTCCTCTACTCCGAGAACTGACCAGAAAAGTAAGTGCTCTGCTTTTTAGTTTTTGAATCTTTTCTGTATGTGTTGTTGTACTAACAACTCTTTCTTTTTGGCAGTCATTATGGGGAAATTCGACTTCTCCAATCTGGTAAAGGTCGCTGCAAAAGAGGGTCGTGGTCCCTCTTCAACTGAGAAGAAGAAGAAAAGACCTCCTCCCACCAAGACCTCTGCGAAGGGAACTTCATCATCTGCCCCTCAAAAAAGAAAGAGGGTAGAGGTTGTAGTTGACACCGATGATTCTCCCCCAGCATGCCCAAGTCCTCCACACCCTACTACCCAGGAGATCGGGACCGCGGGGCGAGAAGAACAAAACCATCCTTCTGTCGAGGTGAAGTGGTACAACACTTCCCTAAAAGCAGGGACCTCGTCCCTTTGGGGCGAAGACTTCAACCCCTTTCCTCCTTTCGACTCGAACTTCTTGAAGCCCACTGATCTTCGGCTAATAAAGCAACAAGGGGCTCTATCTAGCATGGAGGCTCTTTCCACCTACTGCATCCGAGCCGCTGCCTTGACCCGCTTTTGCAGCCGAGACTTAGTGGATGCTGAGAAGAAGTCTCGGCAACTGGAAGCCGAACTGGCTTCTATTGAGAAGCTGAAGGGGGATTTTACCCGGACCTCCACTGAGCGTGATGAGCTGGCCAAGGCCAATAATCTCCTGAACACTACCATCGCCGAGTTGAATGGCCGGAATTCCGAGCTTAACACCAAAGCAAAATCTGCTGAGGAGAGTAAAGCTCAGGCTGAAGAAGGTAGAGCTCGTGCTGAAGAGGAGCTCAAAAAGGCTCAAGCTGAAATTGAGCAACTTAAAGCTGCCTTGGAGGCCGAGACCAAGGCCAAGATGGAGCTACAAGAGGATGTAAAAGAGGCCACTAGATGCATCATTATCGAGCATCGGAAAGGTTTTGACAAGGCTATTGCTCAAGTGGAGGTTCTTGCCCCGGGGGTTGATCTTTCAGGAGTCGATGTGAATAAAGAGGTGGTAAATGGGGAACTGATTCCCATAATTCTCGAAGAGGAGGAAGAGGCGGAAGGGGCTGAAGATTCCCCCGAGGACCATATTGAGGCCGAGGAGAGCCAGAGTGACTTAGCTTTTTTCATCCTTTTTGTTCATCCCTTGTAATGGGCTTGTGCCCTTGTAACTTAGTTTTACTTAATGAAAAATGTTTCCATTTTGCTGACTTTCCTTTTTCCTTGTAGCCTCTTGTTTGGCCGAGATACACTTGAAGTGTTTTTTATCTTCCGTCGTTGTGTTCTGGCTGTTTAAACAAATCTTCGGTTAAGACCGAGGTATTCTACCGTCCATATCAAAAATGGACGGTGGTTGTTACACGTGAAACACATGTTTCACACCTTACGCATGCAGTCACGCATTATATGCTTTGGAAACCGCAGTGGGTTCATGCAATTACTGCTTTTTGCTTAGTTTCGAGATTTGTTTTTCCAACAAACCTTTTCCCACGCATACTTTTTCCTTTCCAACGCCTCTCCCCCCTTATAAATAGGGCTGTTTTACTGCTTCTTTCATTCATTCTTCATTCTTTCCCACCAGCCAAATTCGTCTCTCTTCCACCCGAGTAGTTCTATGATAGTGTTAGGGGTTTACGCTCCCCTCTCCCAGTTAACATCCTTTTTTGAGTTTCATAGCTGCCAAAAAGGATGTAAGTGGGAGACGGGATCCAGAATTCCTTTTATGATTCAATCCTCCAAGAAGAATGTTAACTGGGAGAATAGCAGACTTCGGGAGTCGCGAAAGGGGTAGAGATCGTCTACTCCTTGAGCGGGCCGAGCACCTCATCATCCAGCTTGGTCGTCTACTCCCGGAGTGGGCCGAGCACCTGATCTTGCCCCTACCCTAATTGGGGAGACGACTGGCAACCCGGGCGGCCCTTATTTTCAATTTCAACCCTTTATGTAAGTCGTAGTACTTTCTAGTACTCGACTCGTAACTTGTTTCTACTTTCAATATTGTACTCGGTATTATCAATAAATTTCAATGGCTCAGATTCGGCCTTTAGATTACAATTTTATTCTCCTTACTGCTTGTAATTTATTGTACTTAAGTAATCTCAAGTACTCGGCCTTTAGGCTCAAACTTGGCCTTAGACAATTTAATTGGTTTGAACTCGGCCTTCATGCTCAAACTTGGCCTTAAACAATTTAATTGGCTCGAACTCGGCCTTCAGGCTCAAACTTGGCCTTTAACAATTTAATGGCTCGTACCCGGCCTTCAGGCTCAAACTTGGCCTTTAACAATTTAATGGCTCGTACTCGGCCTTCAGGCTCAAACTTGGCCTTAGAAAATTTAATTGGTTCGAACTCGGCCTTCAGGCTCAAACTTGGCCTTAAACAATTTAATTGGCTCGAACTTGGCCTTAAACAATTTAATTGGCTCGAACTCGGCCTTCAGGCTCAAACTTGGCCTTAAACAATTTAACGGCTCGTACTTGGCCTTCAGGCTCAAACTTGGCCTTAAACAATTTAATTGGCTCGAACTCGGCCTTCAGGCTCAAACTTGGCCTTAAACAATTTAATTGGCTCGTACTCGGCCTTCAGGCTCAAACTTGGCCTTAAACAATTTAATTGGCTCGAACTCGGCCTTCAGGCTCAGACTTGGCCACATACATCGGCAAATTAAGAAAACAATGTTCATAATAAATTCTTTTATTGGATAAAAAGGAAGTCTACGGTGTGCCTCGTTAAAACCTTCTCGGTCAAAACCCTTTTTGGGACAAAATACCGAGGTAGGAAAAAGAGTACATCACCTGACTATTTACATCAACTATAATAAAATTTTAAATGCGAAGCATTCCAAGTCCTCGAGATAGGCTTCCCTGACAACTCTTCTAATCTATAGGCTCCGTTTCCCAAGTTTTCTACTACCCGGAATGGCCCTCCCCAGTTTGCTGCCAGCTTGCCTTCCGTGTGATCCTTCATTGCTTCTCCTTTTATTCTCAGCACCAAGTCTCCATGTCGGAAACTCCTCGGTTTCACTCTTGAATTATACCTCCTAGTTGCTCTCTGTTTGCAAGCTTCTTCTCTGATTTTGGCCTCCTCCCTGATTTCCTCTACCAAGTCAAGTTCGACCCTTAAATTGCTTTCATTATCATTCGGCTCATGTTGCATACGTCGGAAAGACGGCTCACCAACCTCCACTGGGATCATGGCGTCTGTTCCATATGTCAGCCTGAAGGGTGTTTCTTGAGTGGTAGATTGAGGCGTGCAGTGGTAGGCCCAGAGGATACTTGGTAACTCTTCTGCCCAAGCTCCTTTGGATCTTCCCACCCTCTTCTTCAGTTCTCCGAGAATGACCTTGTTGGCCGCTTCGGCCTGCCCATTGGTCTGGGGATGTTCAACCGACGTAATGTGGTGTTTAACACCGAGGTCGTTATAGAATTCCCGCAATGTCTTACCTATAAATTGTCTTCCGTTGTCTGTGACGATTGCAAAGGGAATTCCGTGCCTACGGATGAGGCTTTTCCACACAAACTTTTGTACTTTCTCGACGGTAATCTTCGCCAAAGGCTCGGCTTCAATCCATTTTGTGAAGTAGTCCACTGCTACCAGGAGAAATTTGACTTGACCTTTGGCCACAGGGAATGGCCCCAGTATATCCATTCCCCACATAGCAAAAGGCCAAGGCGAGTTTAATGTGTGAAGTCCTTCGGGAGGGGTACGACTTATATTAGAAAATCTTTGGCACTCATCACATTGCTTCGTCCACTCAATGCAATCTGCTCGGATGGTAGGCCAATAGTACCCTACTCGGACTACCTTGGAGGCCATTGATCTGCCTCCGCAGTGAAAACCACAAATTCCTCGGTGAACCTCTTCCATGACATACTTTGATTGTGCCTTCGTCAGACATTTTAGCAATGGTACCGAGAACCCCCGTTTAAACAATTCTCCGGAAATGATAGCAAAGTGACTTGCTCTGAGCCTGATCTTCCTGGCCTCCCCCTGATCTGGGGGCAGAGTTTCTGAGGATAAATACTCCCAAATGGGTGTCATCCATTCTCGGTCAACCGGCTCGTTGGCCATCACCTCCCCAACCGTGACACTCGGTTCATTTATGGTTTCTTGAATAACTGTTCTATGGTGGCCTGGCTTCTTTGTACTGGCTAATTTGGACAGCAGATCGGCCCGAGTGTTTTCTTCTCGGGGAATGTGCTCAATAGCAAATTTCTCGAAGTTGGAGATTAATTGGTTGACCTTGCATAGATACTTGGTGAGCTGAGGCTCTTTCGTTTGATACCCTCCAGAGATTTGCCCTGTGACTAGTTGTGAATCACTCCGGCATCTAACAGCCTTCGCCCCCATTTCCTTTGCCAGCAATAATCCTGTTATCAAACCTTCATATTCGGCTTGGTTGTTTGAGGTTTTGAACTCAAACTTTAGTGACTGTTCTAGAATCAGATCTCCCGGGCCTTCCAGAATCACCCCAGCTCCATTGCCCCTGACATTCGAGGATCCATCCACATACAAATTCCACCATATATCCTCGGATATCGGCTGCGGGTTGAGCTCGGCTATAAAGTCGGAGAGACATTGAGCTTTCAGAGGGCCTCTCAACTCGTATCTTAGGCCGAATTCGGATAACTCTACCGACCACGCAATCATACATCCTGCCAACTCGGGCTTTTTGAGGATCTGCTTAATCGGGTGATCAGTTTTGACAATCACCTGGTGACTTTGAAAATACGGACGCAATCGCTGAGCTGCAGTTACCAGGGCCAAAACCAGCTTTTCAATGACTTGATACCGGGTTTCAGCATCATGAAGGACCCTGCTAATGAAGTACACTGGCATTTGAACTTTCTTTATTTCCTGCACAATGACTGCACTGATGGCGTACTCGGTGGCTGACAGGTATAAGTATAACTCTTTCCCTGGGATGGGTCGAGTTAATATCGGTGGTGAAGACAAAAAGGTCTTAAAATCGACAAAGGCCTTCTCGCATTCCTCGGTCCATGTGAAGGTATGAGGCCTCTTCAGTAATCTAAAGAAAGACCGAGCTTTCTCTGCAGATTTGGGTAGGAACCGAGATAATGATGCCAGCCGTCCTGCAAGTCTTTGCACTTCTTTAATATTTTGTGGGCTTCGCATCTCAATCACAGCCCGACATTTATCAGGATTGGCCTCGATTCCCCGGTATGTCAACATGAAGCCGAGGAATTTTCCACCCCGACACACCAAAACACACTTCTCCGGATTCAACCTCATATTATACTTTCTCAGCTGCTGAAAAATTTCCTCCAGATCCTTTGGGTGGCTGTTGTGGTCATCGGATTTTACGACCATGTCATCCACATAAACCTCCATAGTTCTTCCGATTTGTTTTTCGAATACCCGGTCCATGAGCCTTTGGTACGTAGCTCCAGCATTTTTCAGTCCGAACGGCATTACCCGGTAACAGTAATTCGAGCCTTCAGTTATGAAAGCTGTTTTCTCCTCATCTGGGGGGTACATTCGGATCTAATTGTACCCCGAGTATGCATCCAAGAAACTCAAAATTCTGTATCCGGAGGCTCCATCCACCAGTCTATCAATACTCGGCAAAGGATAGGAATCCTTTGGGCAAGCTTTATTCAAATCTGTGTAATCGATGCACATGCGCCACTTGCCATTTGCTTTTTTGACCAGAACAACTTTGGCCAGCCAGGTAGTGTATTCTACTTCTCGGATAAAGTTGGCCTTGACCAACTTCGCTGTTTCCTCTTCCACAACCTTTCTCCTCTCCTCACCAAGTCTCCTTTTCCTTTGGGCCACTGGTTTCGCCTAGGGACAAATTGCCAGTTTGTGGCATAAGAAGTCGGGATCAATTCCCGGCATATCAGATGTGGTCCAGGCGAACAAATCGGCGTTGCTGTGAAGCACTTCCTTTATTTCTTCTTTCAATTTCGGCTCAAGGTGACCGCCGAGTTTGGTGCACTGATCGGGCTGTGAACCGAGCTGGAACTTTTATAGCTCCTCAATGGGTTGTGGACGTTGTTCCTGCATATCCATTCTCGGATCCAGTTCAACAGAGTTAGCAGAATTCACCGACTTGTCTTTCCCCCTGTCTAGGGTTTCTGCAGGTGTAGGTTTAAGTTTGCTTACACGCAAACTATCAGCATAGCACTGTCTGGCCATTTTTTGATCAGCCCGGACAGCAACTATGTCTCCCGAGTTGGAAGGGAATTTCATCGTGAGGTGGGGAGTAGAGACCACAGCTCCTAGCTCGTTCAAAGATGGTCTTCCGATCAGGATATTGTATGATGTTACTGCATTAACCAACACATACCTGACCATGATAGTCTTGGATGCTTTGCCATCCCCAAAAGTAGTCAGGAGGTCAATGTATCCTCGCGTATCCACTTGTTCCCCTGCAAAGCCGACGAGCTTCATCGTCGATGCGGTTGGATAGATTTCTCTGGGATACCGAGCTTCTGAAATGTTGAGTAATATAAGATATCTGCCGAGCTCCCCTGGTCGACAAGAGTTCTTTTGACCGAGAAATTAGCCAACTGCACGGTGATTACCATAGGGTCATCTTGATTAGGATCCACCCCTACAAAGTCTTCGTCAGAAAAGATAATAGGTGGGGAAATTCTCACGGGTTTGCCGGATACCGAGTTGACAGCCCGAATAGCCCGAAGGTGCTTTCTCCGAGCTGAGCTTGTCGTGCCTCCCCCTGTGAATCCACCTGAAATAGTGTTTATCACACCTCGGACCACATTATCCTCCTCTCGCCTTTCATTCTGGCCCTCTCTGGTTTCTGTTCTTTCATTATTTCGTTGACCGCCGCCCCTTCTCGGGCTTTGGTCACCTCCTCTCCTTCTGCTTCTGCCACGTCCCTCACCATTGTTGTGGTTTCTCCGAACAAAATTATTGAGATGGCCAGCTTGCACCAACTCTTCAATCTTATCTCGCAGGACCCAACACTCCTCGGTGGTATGGCCGTAATTACGATGATACCGACAATGTTTTTGTCGATCAGCATTCTGGGGGGTGTGGCCACGGTTAGGGAGCTGCAAAAGTTCCGCATTGTATGCTTCCTCAAACACCCGAGCTCGATTTGTGTTGAGGGGAGTATAATGCTCATACTTCGGTCCCCTATGCAAATGCTCGGATGGGCCTTTGAATTTCGGCTTATCACCTCCAGACCTCCTCTTCTCTCTCCCGTCTCACCTGTCAGCATCATCAGTTCTCTCCCTTTTCTTAGACTCCTCAACCTCCTCCATATTAATGAATCCCGCATCTTTTCTCCTCAATTCATCCATACTGGTTGGTGGCTTCTGAGCCAAGTGTCTGGCGAAAGGGCCTGGCCTTAACCCGGTCAAGATGGTGTGTAGTGCAACATCGGCACTGAGATTCCGGATGAGGACCGTCTCCTTGCTGAACCTGGCCATGAAATCACGCAGGGACTCATTCTTTTCTTGCCTAAAGTTTACCAACGAGGCCGAGGTTTTTTGATGAGCCCGGCTCGTGGCAAACTGAGCATTGAACTTAGCCATGAATGTGTCAAAGGAATCAACGATCTTTGGCGGTAGAATCGGGTGTACCAGGTCAACGCAGCATCCTTCAGAGTAGTCGGAAAGACTTTACACATGACAGCATCGTCGTCGGTAAAGAGGTACATCTGAGTAGTGAAAGCGTCCAAGTGACGCTCGGGGTCCGAGGTGCCATCATATCTGTCAATGCTTATTGGTTTGTAGTTGACTGGTAGGGGAACCTCCATGATAGTGTTTGTGAAGGGATGTCTCGGCCTCCGCACGCCGGTCCTTTCATTAAGTCTATTCGCCTGAAGTGACAGTTCAGGGGCTTGCCTAGGAAATTCCTCCTCGTCTACTTGGTCCATATGATGAGAAGCCCGTAGTTGTGGGCCTCCTTCTCTCTGTGGAAGTTTCGGATCCTTCATTCTCACCTGTCCGACGCTCTCTCTCGGGAGGAGAAGAGGCGGACCTTTCTCTGCTCTCGTCTCGGTTCGCGACGGCTGTTCGCGCCTAATCTCCTCATTCTCCCTTCTCAGCATGGCAATCTGTGCAAGAAGTTCTTGGATAAGGGGGTTGTCGGTCGTTATAGCCGGGTTTATCGACCGTTCCCCATTATCTCCGTTGTTACCATTCTCTGGCTCCTCTCTCCTGCAGTTCCCGCTCCTTGTTCTCACCATGGTTTGTGGTATGGGAAAGTTTTGCTTCGATTCCCACAAACGGCGCCAAATGTTCCGTCCAAATATCCCAGATGAGAGATACTCGGCTGGAGAAAGTTTAGTGGGAGTGTTTTGGAATGTGCTTGACAGAATGTGAATTCTGCTCCTACGTATCCAAATGGGAATCAAAGCAAACGTAGTTCTCAGTGAAGGGGTTGGACCCCTATTTATAGAGATGTTTAGAATCAGGCTCCGAGTTATACGGAGAGATATCAGGATCAGGCTCTGATTATGCAGAGAGATCGCTCCGGCTCGATTATGCGGGGAGATATCAGGCTCCTGATAATGCGGAGAGATATTAGGATCAACGAGATATTCGGCCCAGTTAGTTGTGACTGGATAACTCGGGGCTGAGATATCTTCGTTCGCGGTCTGATGTGGAATAGGGCCGAGTAGTTGTCCTCGGGTGTTGAGTGTATTAACAGGTCTTCGGCTTTATGGGAGTTCGGGTGAATGCCCACCTACAAGAATGAGCCCGGTCGTATTGACAATCCTCGGCCTTATATCTTCGAGTAAGCTAGTTTATAAAAATATGAAGAAAATATGTTATGTATAATTACTAAGATCATTAATAATTTTATATTATTAAAGGGGTGGAAACTTGGGTGGTGCTATTATGTGCAATTTTAAAAATGAGACATATTTTAAATTTTAAATTAATAAAAAATAACATGTTTTTAAAAAATATATAATAGATAAAGATGAGAAATCAATAAAGAAATTATGATTATGAACAAGATTTTTTATTAACGGGTACACACACTAGTGAAAATATATAAGACCATCCAACCCCATTAACTTGGGCTAAAGCTGGTTGAGGCTTGAACCAAAACCAATAACATACGGCCCAAATATCATTATATTTGGCCCAAATAACTTACCGCATTTCTTTATATTTGGTTATGGGTTTGAATAATTAATGTTTTGATTGTTTGCATTACTTTTACATTGCTATTATGCTCTTTTATCTATTATCTTTATCTATACTAATGGATATACATGATTCTGTTGAATATACTTTCGAAGACCAAGCTGTGATATGGCAATCGTTATTGTATTAGTTATATTAACATGTAATGTTTTATGCTTCAGTTCAACTCCATTGATATTTTGAATTTTTCCAACGAATAAATAATTGAGTTGGAGTGTTAGCTTAGATTAGTGTTTTGAAAATGTTTTTATTTTTTTTATTGTTTACATTTTTTTATTTTATCTTCGTATTCTACAGTTCATATTTTTTAACTTTATGCATGACTAGCGGCAAGACACGTACTCACCTTATTTCTTTATATTTGTATCTATACATTAATTCTTTCATTACCTTTTTCTCTTTCTGCATGTTAGTTTTTAAAGGTATATATGGGTGCGTGTAATAATGAAAAAGTTTAATAAGTTATAACATTATATACATGGTTAAACAAATATATAATAAAAATTTCGATGGGAATAACACAGTAAACCTATAAGAAGCCATATAATTCAATTTTTTTTAGTGTACAATGAATGTTATGGTCATGGTGGGTTCAAGGAGTTAAGGTGACATGCATTGAGTGTACTTCAATGTCACAAAAAATATGATATTGTTATATCAGTCAACAAAATATATAGTAATCTTCTATACAATAAGATAATGGCAGCGTATTTTAAAAAACATTTCTTTTGTTCAAATTTAAAATATTACAAATATACCCCAAGAACTATATATATTATTTGTATATATATATATATAGTTCCCCAAATACATTAATATATTAACATTTCTATACAATATTTGCCTCAAAAAATACACCATATAATACTGTGGTCCTTTAGTTCCATTTTACTAAATTGTTTTGTGATGTGTCTAGCTAACTCCTACTTATTCAGTAACCAAATTGAAGTTTATGTAAAACTAATTTCATATTTAAAAAAATATATATAAAAAACATAATTATTTTAAAATCGTTAATTAATGTCATTTTATAAATAACTAGGTTTTATTTCGACATGGAAAATATTAACAATCATCGATCTCAAGAGCATCAACGAGAGATGTGGAGGCAATTTACAAGAAACAGAAGGCAGAGAATGACCGCAGAGCAACGACAAGAACAATCAGCTAGACGACGAGAACATTATAGACGTGGAAGGAATATAGTTGCTATGGAGTCAAGAACCATGAGATTGACAACTATGAGACGTCTTGCACGATCAACCGTTGATCAACAAAATCGTACAGGTATAATATATATATATATATATATATATATATATATATATATATATATATATATATATGAGACAAGGTATATAATAATTTAGTCATTTATTACCTTTATTTACATTTGATCATCAAGTTAATTAGCAACTATATTACTTTATATAAATAGTTTATCTATAAAGTTCTTCCCTATAACTTATTCTTATCAACAAAGTTTCTATTTTTTGACGTCATCTAATGTGATATTTCTCATTCTCTTTTTTTACATGTCCGTATATATAATCATTTGCTTACCTTATTTTATTTAATAATTCTTTTTTTCAAAACTAAATCATGCAGAACCTAATATTGCTTCAAGGAGGTTTCGAGGAACACATGACCATGAAGCCGGAACAAGTAGCGGACATGGTTAGTGATGGACATTTAGAAAATATAAACTTGAAATTTTATGCCATCTTCGAATTACGTCTTTTATATTAAAATAGTAAAACATTGATTATTTTTCCTTTTCAAATAATTATTAACACTTTGATATTGTAATTTGCCAACAACATATATATTAGTTAATATATAAGTAAATTTGCAGTATCTATAAAATTTGGAAGCTTAAAACTTATCATTATCAACACATATTCTATGTAAATAATAAATAAATGTGATATCTCTGATTCTCATTTTCAATGTCTCTATACATAACAGTTTGATTACCTTATGTTATTTAATTATTATTTTTTTGTTAACAATAAATAATGCAGAACCTACTATTGCCTCAATATCGTTACAAGGAACACATGACAATGAAGCTGGATCAAGTGGTGGACATGGTTAGTTATGGACTTTTAGAAATTTTAATACTTAAATATTTGGCGGTTTGCACCTTCTGATATTTATATTTAAATTTTATATATTAATTATTTACTACTATCGTGTTAGTCTGTCCTCATTTCTAATATAATGGCAGTCTCTATACAAAAAAAAAATTATTACCTTCCGTTATTTAATAATTCTTTTTCCACCAATAAGTAATGCAGAACCTAATATTGCCTTTATTGTGGTTTCAAGGAACACATGAACATGATGCTGGAACAAGTGATGTACACGGTTAGTGATGGACATTCAGAAATAGTAATTAATAAATTTTTGGTAATTTGTACGATATTATTGAATTTCATACATTGAAAATAAATTATTCTGTAAATTCAGTGATCTTAATTTCTTACTATGCACTGTTAAAAAACTGTTATGTATTTTTTTTAAACGCAGCTTTGCAGTTTTATTTCCGACCAAAACATAATAGTGCTAGAGATTTTCTTAATACTTCACCAATGGCCGCTTCCCGTTTGCCACCCCCAAGCACATGTACACGTTGCAATGCACGATTATTTTATCATGAATCACGTGACATGTGCTGCTCTGGTGGGAAGATATCGTTAGAACAAGTAGATGCACCTCCAGAGTTGCTAGAAATATTTTCAGACAGTTCAGCCGAAGGAAGACATTTTAGACAACACATTAGGAGTTACAATCATGTGCTCTCATTCACTTCAATGGGGGTACATATTGATGAGAATGTCGCTGCAACTGGACGTGGCATATATAGTTTTCGTGCTCAAGGTGCAATTTATCATAAGATAGGAGGATTCTATCCAAGTGAGGGTTCAAGACCACGATTCTTGCAAATGTACATCTACGATACAGAGCATGAGTTACAAAATAGGATGCTTGAAAACCCTCAACTACAACAAAATATTGTTCAAAAGTTGCAACAAATTCTCCATGGGTGCAATCCATATGTGTACGCATTAAAGCAACTTGCACAGCGTCCCGATGTACGTGATTGTAGTCTACTCATCAAGGAGCGCCCTCCTAATCAACCACAGTATACTATGCCAACTGCATCCCAAGTCGCAGCAATTGTCGTTGGTGGAGACGCGGTATCAATCTCAACTGAAAGGGATATCATCGTGATGAGTCATGTTGGGAATCTAATAAATGTTAAAGAAACTACGGGATATTATGATCCATTACAATATCCTCTATTATTCCCTAACGGAACGTTTGGATGGGACCGCGAAACCAAAAATGATGAAGGACAACCTATAACATGTCTAGAATATTACAGTTACATGCTTCAGGTACATAATGTAATTTCTAAAATATTTTGATTTATAAAATATCTATAATAATTTACAAAAAATAAATTTATATTAGTCATTATTTGTTTCATGGATTGTAGATTCGTTCCAACGATTATTCCATATTGCTAAGATCGGGACGACTACTACAACAATATGTTGTAGACAACTATGTCAAGATTGAAGCAGCAAGGTTAAGGTGGGTCCAAACTTACCAACTTAAAATTCGCTCTGAATTGTATCAAGGCTTGCAAGATGCTTTGCATGTGGGAGAAATTGCTACAGGTACTCTTCATAACATATATCAAAATTATTTATACAAAAATATATGTCGAATACATCAAACACCATCAACACGTACAATCACTCTTTGTAGACAATATCGGACGGAGAACCATATTGCCATCATCATTTATTGGTAGCCGTCGAGACATGACACAACGGTATGAAGATGGTATGGCTATTGTGCTTCACGACGGCAAACCTGATATTTTTCTTACCATGACATGCAATCCTTCATGGATTGAAATATCATCTGAACTTGGGCCTTATCAAACTCCACAAGATCGTCCAGACTTGCTGACAAGAATCTTCCGTTCAAAGTTCGAACAATTGAAGCATGACCTAATTAAAAAAGGCGTCTTAGGAAAGGTCAAAAGTTATATGTATGTAACTGAATTCCAAAAACGAGGATTGCCTCACGTGCATATGCTACTGATCATGGAACCTAATGACAGATTACGTAACCCAGAAGAATATGATAGCGTTGTTAGAGTGGAAATACCAAAATTTGAAGACGAACCACAATTACATGCCGCAGTACTAAAACACTTGATTCATGGGCCGTGCGGTAGACTGAATCCAAGATCACCATGTATGAAGGATGGCCAATGTAAGAAGGGGTTCCCAAAAGAGTTCATCCAAGAGACACGACAAGGTATTGACTCATATCCACGGTATAGAAGACGGAATGTTGGTCCAGTACATTTGAATAGACATATGTCTATAGATAATAGCTGGGTGGTCCCTTATAACCCATGGTTGCTGTTAAAGTATGACTGCCATATAAATGTAGAAGTGTGCAGTAGTATCAAGAGTATCAAGTACCTGTATAAATATGTCTACAAAGGTCCTGATCGAGTTGCCATGGAGGTTCATATGGATGAGGTCAAGCAGTATATTGATGCAAGATGGATTTGTGCTCCAGAGGCGTTATGGAGAATATTTTCATTCACCATGTACCGAATGTATCCAAGTGTTGAAAGATTACAAATCCACCTACCAAATCAACATCAAGTGCGATACCATACAAATCAGAGAATCGACGATGTACTAAATGATGCGCGTAACTCCATAACAATGCTAACACAATTCTTTGCCCTGAACCGAAACGATCCACAAGTAAGGTGTTATCTGTACCGGGAGATTCCAGAACACTATTTGTGGAATAAAGGAAATAAAGAATGGGTTAGACGAAGAATACAAAGGAAAGTTATTGGACGAATATATACAGTGTCACCTTCAGACAGGGAGAAATTCTATTTGCGTGTATTATTATCTCATATAAGAGGACCAACCAGTTGGGATTACTTGCTCACAGTAAACAACACATGCTACACCACATTCCAAAAAGCAGCCGAGCAATGGGGCTTTTTAGAACAAGACAACAGTATTCACGAATGTTTAGTTGAAGCATCAAGTCTACGAATGCCATATGCTTTACGGAGATTGTTTGCTACTATATTGGTCATTTGTGAACCAACAGATGTAAGAAGCCTATGGGATGAGTTTTACACCCACATGGTAGACGACTATCCTTCAACATCCTCTGTGAATGGGTCATCATTAACTAACATGCTATTAAGGGATTTGAATGACCTATTACTTCAACATGGAAAACAAATCACCGATTATGCTTTGCCTGAATTATCATTGGAGACCACTGAAGATAATCATGTTCCAAGAATTATACAGGAAGAGCTATCGGTCCAAGTTCCTATTGAAGATTTGAGTTTCGTTTCGAAGTTAAATGATGACCAGTTGTTTGCTTACAATACCATTATCGATGTTATCCACCGTAAGCAAAGTCGGGTTTTCTTTGTGGATGGGCCAGGAGGAACGGGTAAGACATTCCTTTATCGCACCTTAATTGGAAAATTAAGACATTTAGGTCAAATTGTCTTGGCGACAGCCTCATATGGTATAGCAGCTACATTATTACCCGGTGGTAGGACGACACATTCCCGATTTAAGATACCCATCAATACAGAGGAAGGGTCCTTTTGCTCAATAAGTAAACAATCTGATCTCGCGAAGCTAATAAGAGAAACATCAGCAATCATTTGGGACGAGGCACCCATGACAAGTAGATATGCTATAGAAGCATTAGACCGCACCTTGAAGGATATTCTTGACTGTGATGCTCCATTCGGGGGGAAAGTGATGATTATGGGAGGGGATTTCCGCCAAGTACTTCCTGTTGTTCCAAAAGGGACTAAGGCACAAACGATTTCTGCATGTATCGTTAAATCTCATCTATGGGCTAATACAAAGGTATTGCATCTACGCCAAAACATGTGTGCATTACAAGATCGAGATTTTGCCGACTATCTTATGCGGATAGGAGATGGTGTTGAACCTACAAAGGATAATGATATGGTGAGGGTACCCCAACAAATAGCAATTCCATGGGAAGGAGAAAGTTCGATACGTTTTCTTATACGGCAAACATTCCCCAAATTAGAAGTCATGGTTGGGATGCATCTTATATGGTGGAAAGAGCGATACTAACACCAAAAAATAAGGATGTTCAGAAACTAAATGACATTATTATTGAACATTTCCCAGGTGAAGACCAAATTTTGTTGTCTTTTGATGAGGTCGAAGGGGACACAAGATGCTTATATCAACAAGAATACTTAAATTCCATTGCTCCAGGTGGTTTGCCACCGCATATTCTGAAGGTAAAAAAGGGTGCACCGCTTATGTTGTTATGAAACATTGACCCTAAATCTGGCCTCTGTAATGGTTCACGATTACTATGTCGTGGTGTATTTATGAACCTGTTGGATGTAGAAATCATAACAGGCAACCATGCTGGAAGGAGAGCCTTCTTGCCCAGGATTAAACTAAAGACAATTGAGAGCGCGGGACTTCCCTTTGTTCTTATTAGGAAGCAATTTCCAGTTAAACTGAGTTTTGCAATAACTATAAATAAGGCACAGGGACAAACTATTCCCAATGTTGGGATTTATCTTCCACGACATGTGTTCAGTCATGGTCAACTATATGTGGCATTATCAAGAGGCGTATCTCAAAATGACACGAAAATCCTTATAAAAGATGGAAAAATTGAAGGGGAAGATGGCCACTTCATCAGAAATGTTGTCTTCAAGGATATTTTGTTATCTCGAACTCCGGTATTGTATTTTTACATTTATTAAATCGTCTATACATATAATGCATATCACTAATATTACCCAGAACAACCAAAAATCATCTTATCCATTTAAATTGAACAGTTGAACTAGAGTTCAAGGAGAGCTACCGTTTATTGCAAGAGATGATGACAAATATTTCCGGCATGTCTTTGTGACAAGCAGGTAGGTTCATGTGAACAACTTTTATTTAAACATTTTTCCATATCAATCTCTTACCAATTCGACTAAAAAAATCATAGGATCGCGACTTTGGAAAACTATGGAATATATTCAAGGCTGAGCGGTCAATCTCATCTTTAAGCCCAGTTGACAACAAGGTGGATTATAAAATTTTATTACAATACTTCATATTATGACGTTGTATATAAAACCGATATTCTACTCTTTTTGATAATCAGGTACATCATCTAAAGATATACTCTTATGGGTGGGGTGCCACAGTAACAGCAGATAAGACTCAGCTATGGAATATGGTAAAAAGAGAATTGTGGGCTCAAAGGTTAGAAAGGTAATGTATTATGTATTGTATTCGATATGATAATATACATATTTACTATATAATAAGTTTTATTATTTCAACAAAGATATTAAAATACTATCTTTTTTTCACAAAAATTATTAGGAAACTTGAGGCTACATTACCAAACACAAGAGGTCGTCATAGCTCAATGCATTTGGAACAAAAAATGGTCTTACTTGAGGATGTAATATGTGTTCTTTTAATAATACATTATATTTGTTATGAATGATTGTGATAATGACTATTCCAAATTTTTGTCTTACATTTTTTATTTATTTTGTAGTTTATTAAACAAAAAAACATTACAGATGATAAAAGGTATGAAGATTTTTTGACAATCGTGACAAGGTATGCAACTATTAGAAGTAAATTATGTATTTTTTTATTTTTTTATATGCTTTGTTACTTTTAATCTTACATAAATCAATGTTCAGTAAATTTATTTTGTTTGTAATACAGGGAAATGAAAAAAGCTTCTGAAAATCGATCCATACATAATCTCCTTATAGATCTAAATGCTGCGATGTCGAGGTCAAATAATAGTTGTAACTAAATTATATTTGTTACCTTGGATTTGTTTTTTTATAAGAATATGTATCTTATTTATTTTTACAATTATTTGTAACATGATATTATTAACGCATTGATGTATATAATGTTTGTTTATATTAGTACGATACATTGTAAAGTTGAATAAATCTATACAACAAATACACTTAAAAGCATTAGAAATGCTGCCGGACGTGCCTGTCTTGCCGCTAGTTAATATAATTACTTGATGAACTCTTCCCTGGACCTTGGTTAGAACTTCAACCAATTTTCTGACGCAGAAAACGTCAAGGGGACGTAGCTCATATGGTAGAGCGCTCGCTTCGCATGCGAGAGGCACGGTGTTCGATTCTCCGCGTCTCCATTATTTTTGTCCATCAACCTGTTTCTTTGAAATTCTGTGGAGGGACATAGACATGAATAGGCTTCGTTATGAGACTTGTACTTATATGACAGGGTCATGTCTTCATGTCGCATTTAATAAAATACCATTTGCTTTAGAATTGAAGTTTCTTTCGTTCAACACTCCAAAACAGAAAAGAAGCTGATTATAGAATTTTGAATGCATATAAAGAGATTGTAATGTCACCACATTCACACTGTTTCATAACATATATTATCAACACTACTACTACTACTACTGAAATTAACAAATTGAATTTGATTTGCCATTGAGATCAGAACCCACTTTCAGGATTGATCGCAGAGGCTTTGGTTCTTCTTCTTCTTCATCATTTTGATCCAGGGAACTTGATTTTTGGAAGGACCTGCTCCTCCTTTTCTTCTTCTTATTTGGGACAATCTCTTCCACATTGTCATTAATGCTTACCGTTTTCTTTGGAGGTTTGGCTTGTGGTAAACTTGTTTTTGGCAATGACAATGTCTTATTCTCTCCCTCCAACCCATCAATGTTCATGCATGCATTATTCTTTTCTTCACGAGTTGGTGGGAGCTCCTTGTCACCACCATCTTCTCTTGGTCCCCCTATCCGTATTTCTTTACCTGCTTTAGAGCTAGAACCTCTTAATGCAGTTGAGCTTGATCTGTAATGTGTAGGATGCCCTAAAGTTACAGTCTTCAGCACTTGGGAAGCAATAGTTTTCATGATAAATTGGTAGAGTTTGTAGCAGATGCCAAAGGGTTGAAGATGGAATTCTCTTTGGTCCATCTGCTGAATTTTTATCCAGAGAAAAAGATGTGAAAAGGGTGTTATGGTGTGTGTAAATGAATAGGATGGAAGAAGAGAGAGAATAATGATTAATCCCACCGAGTGCTAAGAAGATAGTTTAAACTTGGAAGTAAATATTGAAACTATTTGGAAGATAAGATATTCTTTGCTTTTCTTACAAGGGATGTTAACCATAAAGTTAGTAGCCTTCATAAAGTTGTTGTTGATATTAAATATGAAAGTGGAAAGCAAGAATACAAGAAGACATTGCTTAAGATTGCCTGCATCTTGCGTACACTGATTATTCGTTTTACGAGCACACTTGAGGACGCAATTAATCAGCACTGATACAATATAAAATATATAAGCCTGCTTTAGTGTCTTTCCAAATTATGAATCTTGGGTTTTGGGGTATAGATAATAGGATTGCTTTGCCCATTTTTCCGTGTTTACTTTTTTATTATGTTGAATTCAAATTCCTTTCCCACTTTGGTTTCTTTTGACGCATATTATTTTGCAGTTTGCCACCAAGGGAAGAGACTGATAACGAGAACAAAAGAAGAGGGGGAAAAGTGTGTTTTGATTTCGCGTAAAAGTGATTTTAGTAAAAACGAGATGTTTGATCACTGTTACAT
Organism: Sophora flavescens; assembly: GCA_030762895.1. Classification (NCBI taxonomy): domain Eukaryota; kingdom Viridiplantae; phylum Streptophyta; class Magnoliopsida; order Fabales; family Fabaceae; genus Sophora; species Sophora flavescens. Next base: position 127,214,462 of record CM061067.1, read on the forward strand.
AAAATTGATTTTGTTCCCCGAATCGATTCTGACTAGAAAGTAGAAGCTACAAAAAGTAGCTTTTGAGTTGAGTTGTAAAATTTACACTAAGTTCTACATCAAACTTGCTTTGAAAATAAAAATATTTAAACATAAATCCCTTCACTTCAAACTTAATTCTAACTAAATCAGTTATATTCAAAATCACTTTTATCGAACGTTCATTCAAATACACACTAAATTTCCCTTAGGTGGGGTTGCCTCCAAATGGATTTAATCCAAATAACAAAATTTGGATAGGTTTACCCCTACATTTGATTTTATTCCTCGTAGTTTCAGTAACAAATCAATATAAGAATTCAACTCGGGCCATAAATTAGAAGATCACAACATAGGAGCAGCTAAAACTATCAACAAACTTTGTCTCAAATTTCAAGGACGTAGCTATGATTCTTTTGGTGATATCCGTCCACACAGACGCCAATATGCTCCTGAGTGAAACAGAGACTTCTCAAAAACCCATATATCACGGACAAGAACCTGGAAAACATAAGAAACCAGCAATCAGTCCGAAGAGAAGGAGGCCTTTATTCAAAATAAAGAGCAAGGCACTGAACTCGAGTAAACAACTGATATTGGCAGTCAGAAATGCAAAGGGAGCATGAATTTCCCCCTGCTATAGCAGGTAGCCATCTCATAGAAAACAATTACCCAGCTTCTATATAATTCATATACCATGGAAAAATAAATATTCACTGTCTACTTCTATCCGAAAAATGGGTAAGAAAATAAAAGCCAACGAAGAAAGAACTGACAATGCTTTGATGGTTTAATGCATTTTGCTAATTGGCAGAAAGGAAAAGGGAGTGAATATCAGGAACGTCACTAGGATGGAAACTAAGAAATTTATCATCATTACCTCCTTGTTCTTATCTCCAGCTACAACACCACCTTTTGAGTCATATGCTTCAAATTTCTGCAATATAACGTTAATTCACTGTTCTAAGTTCTTGAAATTCTTATGACTCATGAAACAATGGGTACATATTTTCTGGGATACCACTAATTTTATTGTGTGAAAAACATACCTGCTTAGCCAAAATCTCAAGAGTAAGCTGAATAAATACTTTATTTAGGTTTTTATCAATGGCAATCTGTAATTGATAAAGAAATCTTCATAAAAATCATTATATAGAGAAGCAAGATATTCGTCTATGTATATGGGTTAGAGTACCCCTTGTACTCTCTTCAATATATAATTTGCTTATCAAAAAAAAAGAAAAAAGAGAAGCAAGATACTGCAGAGTGTGTGTGTGATAGAGAGAGATACAATTCAGCATCATACATAATCTCCTCTTCTGCATAGCTCTAGTCAATTTATACTTCTCGAATTCTCATCACGACTCAAGCAAACAAATACAAATTATACAGTTTCACAATTTTATAAAAGTATTTTATCCCCAGCAAAGGTCTATGCAGCAGAAACAACAAAAAATCTTCAAAATCAAGTTTTTGCTCATGGTGCCTAGGAGACATACCCACAGGAAATCGCCCAGAGAATACATTAGAAAGATGCCAAGAAACGTCAGAACACTTCCAAAAATATATCCTACCAAAGCAAATAGTACTACTTGATCCAATTGAACCAGGTTGTAATCAGTGATGCTTCACCGTTTTTTAGCAAGTTAACAATATCAGCTCCTTGATGTGATCCAATGCCAGGAAAGGCAGATATTCTTTCTCTTATTTCATATTCATGCTACATTTTGAGTTGCTACATCATCTTGACCAAAATCAATATACATACAGTAAAAAGGAATACTCACCAGACGAGCACGCAAAGTTCGTATCTTAACAACAGGCTCAACCAGTTCCCAATAAACCTTGCTGAATGCATTTTCTCTTTGCTTAATTTCATTCTTAAGTTGCTATGGACAAGAAAATGAAATACAACATCTCAGAAGTCAAACTATATTCTCTTTGGAATTATAGTACAGCGCTGCAGCACAGTTCTTATAGTAATAAAGTTAAATCACAAAAAGGAACCGAAGCGTACAGAAAACATCCTCTCAGTAACTGCTTTCCTTAATGATTTTTTGTCACCATTAGCTATTAGTGTGTTTATCTGGATAAAAGGAAAAGGAATCTTCAGCATTGAGCCAAAAAAAGATACACCAAAGTGAAACCATGGAGCAAAAGAAATCCAAGATAGAATAAAACACATGCTTCATTTGTATAAAATTAAATTTGATCCCTCTAGTTTTAAACAAGTTTGATTTTGATCCCCTGGTTCTGATATCAATGGTAATGTCATCAATGGTTTTCAAATTGATGCAAAGTGGACCAGTATGGCACTCTTGTTGCTGATTTGGAGCTGTGCGAGACCATATCCATGTCAGCAAAGATAGTGCTACACCAGAAAACGAGAGGCACAAAAGCAAAGATATGACCATGCCAGCCATTTTTGAGGATATCACACTATCTTTGCTGACATAGAAATGATGAGGCACACAGAAAACTAACTAATTTATATCAATTTGAATTTTGAACATGAGGGCAACAAATGTTGATACTGGAACTAGGGGGGCCAACATAGAACTTGTTTGAAGCTAGAGAGACCAAAAGTGTAATTATTGCAATATACTTTTTGCCTACATAATTTCTTTTAGTCCGACCGTATAGCTTCAACTACTAAGAGGAAACCAGTAAAAGATTATATGATCAAATGCCAGAACGAGTTGTTAAAAATTGCAAAGCTTAGTAAAGGCTACAGAACATAACAGGTACAAACCTCCTTGTACATGTTGACAGCCTCATTGTAGAACTGAGTTTTTGAATATCCTTTTTTTCTTAACTTTGCAATGGAATAGGCATTTTTGACCTGCAGCAGAGCGGAAAACAAAATTTAGTGAGGTGATTGATAACATCCATCAATACAAGGGGTTAATGTCCAATGTCCAGGATTCAATACTTTCTGTGTGACTTTAATTTTCTTTTATCTGATAAAGAATATATAGCAGAAAGAAAGGGGAGAAAGAACATCAGGAAGAGGAGAGTAAATCGTCCCTAAAAGAAATCTGATGTAATTTCCAAGATCGTGGTAAAAGAAAAGAAGGAATGTGAAAGAAAAATATGAATCAACACAAATTATTACATAAAAATGTTTAGGATCAAAAGAGGGGGAATATGCAATTAGCATAAGTTGCATGCATCATCACCTCCACCATTATGTCTTCTCTGGTTCTTTTCCAACCACTTGTAGTGAACCATCTGATACATCAAACATCAAACATCTGAGAAACTATAGAAAAAATCATGATACATAATTATAATAGTTTACAAGGAAATGTAATGCTATACAAGTGTTGAAGGCATGTTAATTTGGTGAAAGAAAATCTCTAGAAAAAGATGTAAATAATTTATAATTGTAAGAAGATGCAGCATTATGAATATTCTTTCAAGGTAAATTAAACCCAGAAACTGTTAAGCAAATTTAAATTTTAGAAGAAAAAAAGTTCATACATATTACATATGGCAGTAGCAACTCAACCACAAGTTTCTGCTATATTTTCTTTTATTTATAAAAGGAAATTATATTAGAGAGAAGTCAAGTATAAAACCATTGAGATCTAACCTCTTCCAAAATGGGATTTTCTCACGAGGCTTGTAAGGTTCATAGATAAATCCAGGACTTGTTATGGCTATTTGTGTTCCCTGCATCAATTGTATGTTCGCAAAGCATCAAAATTATTACCTATTCTGCAAATTAAAGGATCAAAGACAGCTGCAATAGATCAATTTCATTTTCGTTGTTATAATGACAAAGCAATTGTTAAGCAGTAGATACATGCCCAAATTCCTATAAGAGGATTGCCTAAAATCCATCTAATTTATCAACTCTTTAAGTGACTGTTCTAGAGCACAACACACATTTATGGTGCATATGCCTACATCTAGCATATCTGCTTTAAAGTTGTTAGATGGTGGAAGCTTCTCATGTGGTTTGCCAAGTGAAATGCTAATATGCTATGAATCTTAAAAAAAGGTACATAATATATGAATGATCAAAAATATTTTTATTGCGTTAATTATAGGCTTATAACTATAAATTGCATGCCTTACGACCTGTTTAGTTTGTTTCTAGTTTCATGTTTTCATTTCCTATTTTTAGAAATAATTACAACAAAAATAATTATAAAACTACCACATTGTTTTCATTTTGTTTCTTATTTTCAAAGATTTGTATAAGAAAACAACTTTTTTGTTTTCATGGTTACCTGTATAATCTTTGAAAACAGGAAACAAAATGAAAACAAATTAACAATTTTGTAATTGTTTTTGTTCTAATTATTCTTGAAATTAGGAAATGAAAGCTGGAAACTAATAAACCAAACAGACCCTTAGGCTCCACTCTCCCTCTAAGTGCAGGATGTTGTTTTTAGAAACCTTTCACTCCACTTAAATTGGTAATTTTTTCATAGAAAGAAAACATGAGACAATAAATCCAGTAATTCAATTCAATTATTAAAATAAATGGGTATATAATCTGGCATTCAGGAAGCATAAAGAAGAGAGAAGGTAGCAAATCCATTGAAAACATCATAGCATATCATCAAAAACAGAAAGAAAGATAGAGAATGTATCAAAATAATTGAAAACATCATAGAACCAGCAGCTCCATAACTAGACAGATGAGCATAGCTCCGGAGTAAAACGAGTTCCACCATCCATATGACAAAACTCATCCCATAAATTTTATCAATCCAAAACAACATTGGACATAATGTATATATCATGCATGATGAAGAATAACATAAAATACTCAGATCATCATAAAATGAAGGGAGGAAATTTAAGAGGGCCCACCTTTAGCCGTCCTTGTGGAGGAGGAGTAGGGGCTTTGGCCACTTCAGGAGGGCCTTTGGCTTCAGTAGTAACCGTCCTCTTATGGGTCATGAAAATGGACAAATCAGAAGCCTAGTAAAGAAAGGCACAAGAAGAAGGTTAGGAAGTCAAATCCTAAAATATCTAAAAATCATTGACAAGAGACCATCATGTTCAACAATATTACCATTGTAGAACGGAGTGTCAAAGTTTTTACACTAGCCAAGGGAAAGCCATTGTGACCCTTATACAAATGAGGATTAAGGCTCTTGAAACTATACTCAGAACCTGATCAAGTATAAATCACTTGAATTGTTAACAAATTGAAAATGAAGGATGAAAAGGCAAATTCTCAATTCTTAAATCTATGGTTGTGCTGAAACATATTACCGTTTGATATGGCACCGGAATAACTTCTGAGCCTGAAATTTCGAACACGATTGAATCTTAGTAATAGTAATGGAAAATTTACAGAATGGAATTTTATTGATACATTTTCCGAGAAATCAAGTAAGGTAAGGGAGCGTTACTCACAGATAGGATGAAGAATCTTGTCCAATCCGAGAAGCGCGATAGAGTGTGCGAACTAACTCTGACTGTAATCGTTTGAAAGGCATCATCGTCTTCAACTTCAATATCAATGGAGAAACATTCGATTAGAGGTCTCAGATCACAATGATTCTGGTTTCAAAGGGTTTAACGTTTAAGGCTTTAAGCCTTCAACTTCAGGGGAGGGAGATACAGAGCTGAGTTACAACAACTTATAAATGCTATCAAGTACAACAATTGGGCCTCGGGATGGGCCTATCCAGCCTGCAAAACATAACAAGGTTCAAATTCATAGCTCTGTATTTGTCAATTTTTGTGTAGCTTCTTGGGCCCTGCACATGATTACTCTCTATTTTGTATTTTTCTTGATATAATTTTTTTTGTTGCCACACCAAAGATATTCGAAGAAGTATAGGCAAACAATTTTTATTTTAGGTTAAAGTAATATTTTGGTCCCTATACATAACATGAATTCTCGATTTGGTCCTTATACATAAAAAATTATTAAAATGGTCCATATACATACAGAAAGTCTCTATTTGGTCCCTATACGTTACCCGTTTGGTCTCAATACTAGCAAAAAATTATCAAATCAGTCCCTAAAATTTAGTACGGCAGGGACCAAATGGAGACTTTTTGTACGTATAGGGATCACTTTAATAATTTTTTATGTATAGGAACCAAATCGAGAATTCGTGTCACGTATAGGGACCAAAATATTACTTTAACCTTTATTTTATTACGTGAGCATGGGAATAAAAGTTTTCCATATTGCAAGTTCTAAAAACTATTCTCATACATAAAAGATGCATATGAATAAATATAATGAATGAAAGTAGAAAACTTTATTCCCAAATGTAGAGGTGGGAAAGAAACATTTTTGGGAATAAGATTCCCCGAATGCAGTTCTTCCTGGATAAAACATTCCACGAATCAAACGTCACCATAGAAGTGAGTTTTGTCTTCCCAACAAAACTTCTTACATAGCTACAGCGTCAATAGCATGCTTAAAAAACTCAATCATCTATTTATTATCCTTTGTTGGTTTCTTGATATATTTTATCTCTTAGGGTGCGTTTGATTTACAAAAGGTATCTGGACAGCACAGGACAGACAGGATAGCACATAACAAATCCTTGAGTTATGGGACAATTCTTTGTCTTGTACATTGTTTGATGGATAATGGACAACACAAACAAAATAATATTAAATTTACCGGAATACCCTTTATAATATATATTATTTAATATATAAATATATAATATATAATTTTGTATAATTATGTAGAGAGAGAGGACATAGATGAGAGAGAAAGAGAAAGAGAAAGAGATAGAGAGGAGAGAGAGAGGGGGGGGGGGGGGGGGGGGAGGGGGGGAGAGAGATGAGAGAGAAGAGAGAAAGTGGTTAACGAGAATTTTGCGTTTTTGTTATTCAAATCGACAACTTTTTGTCCCATGGTTTGATGGGGGACAAAATTTTGGATTTTTGTCCTGTCTCTTACTACCTTTTTTGTCATGTCCCTTGACCACTTTTCAAATCAAACAAGGTATAAAAAATTTTGTGCTGTCTAATCCCCTGATTTTTTGTAAATCAAACGCACCCTTAATGAAATAAACATCCAAAACAAAAAGGAGTAGAATAAAAATAGAGTTCTATCAGTATAACTCGAGTAACAGTGTAACACAACTATATATACAAATAAAAATTCAGTTGACTATTATCTATAAATTATCTACACCACATTTTCTATTATCTAGATTTAAATCTTCTCATTTTCTATTCAATGTCAGAAGAAGTGGAAATCTGAGCAGCTCACGAAATAACTCAATTAGTCCTTGCTAATCCAAATTGTGTTTTGATTAAAAAGGCGCCTCCTGCTATTTGTAACTTTTGTATCCCTTTTAATGAAAGTTTATTTTCTGGCAAACAAATATTATCATCGTTATTAGAAAGAAAAGGTTTGTGCCAAATTAACGAACCTTATCTTCAATGCACCTTTTGTAAATCAAGAAATATTATACACAAAATAATTTGTAAATGAATTGAATTCTTGAGCTAATATAATTCCAAGCAAGTTTTATAGAAGAATTCTAGAATAAAAAAAAAGTTTTATAGAAGAATTCGTTTATAATTAAGATCATTTTTTTCTCTCTCCATTTTAAAGATTTCAAAGACATTGTAAAAAGAAATTCAGCAAATTCCCCTGGGCTGCTAGTTATTATCTTTTACTACTATTGGCACCGCTGGGTTGTTTTCTCTTCAAAAGAACCTGTTAATACAATTCATGAATCCATTTTGTCTTGTCTCTAATTGGCATTTTTTAGCTGCTGGTTTGGCACATTAGCTAGATAATAAATTCACGAGTAACCAAATAAAAGAAGTTCAATAAGTTAACAGCACAATGCAGAACATCATATGTACTTTCTTTGGGTCACATGCACTACAGAGTGAGTAAAACAGAAGAGCTCAGAAATCTAAGGGAGTAATAATAATTATCATTGCCGAGTGCAAATGTTCACGGGGTGCTACTTGTTGTGGTGAAGCAATACCATGTAAATACACACTAAAAAGTGCAACTCTGGGACTTCACATTAGCTATTAGTTTGAAGCAACCAACTGGGGTGTGCATATAAGAAGTGAGAGCCAAGTGCCATGGCTTCTAAGAATGTTGTTACTTTTCAAGTTGTCTTATTTTGCATCTGTTTGGCTGTGGAAAATTCAGTTCACTTCAATTACCCTGCAGTTTTCAACTTTGGTGATTCAAATTCGGACACAGGTGAACTTGTTGCTGGGTTGGGCATTCAACTTGCCCCACCTAATGGACAGAGTTACTTCAAAACTCCATCTGGGAGATTCTGCAATGGCCGCCTCATAATTGATTTCCTATGTAAACTTTCTAATCGTTTCATGAAGTTCTCTTAATAGTATTATAATTATTACAATAATCATTCATTATGTTAACTCCTAATTTTATATTGTACACTCCTCAATCTAGGTTTGCATAATAAACAAACTTTTGTAGCTATAAATTAACATTAATTATATGCTATAAAGTAGTGTATCTGTGTATGTAGCATGCCAAAAAGAGTTATCAAGTGCTATAAGTTACTTTTATTCTTTGTTTCAGCATAATGGAAAAGAGATATACTTCTGCCAATAATTTTGACTTACAACAACTAACTAGTTGATTATTACAGTGGATGCAATGGACTTGCCATTCTTAAATGCCTATATGGATTCAGTGGGTTTGCCAAATTTTCAGAAAGGGTGCAACTTTGCAGCAGCAGGTTCAACTATCCTTCCTGCCACAGCAGCATCCATCAGTCCATTCAGCTTTGGGATTCAGGTTTCTCAGTTTCTCCTGTTCAAAGCTCGAGTTCTTGAATTGCTTGCAGGTATATGATAAATCGATCAATATCTTCTCATTCCTTCAGTGTCAAAACTAAGTTTGCTGTTTATCTCATTCACTCATGTGAAGAAAAATTATCACAATAATGTTTCAGGCAAGAAATTTGATAAATACCTCCCAGCTGAAGATTATTTTGAAAGGGGGTTATACATGTTTGACATAGGCCAGAATGATCTTGCTGGTGCATTTTATTCAAAAACATTGGACCAAATACTTGCCTCAATTCCAACAATTCTATTGGAATTTGAAACTGGAATAAAGGTTGGTGACATTGTGTCTAAGAAAATAACGATGAATTGGTACATTTTTTATTCAACAGATTTTTATCCTAAAAATTTTTTGAACTCTATTGTGTGCTAGAAACTGTATGATCATGGGGCTAGGTATTTCTGGATACACAACACGGGTCCTCTTGGATGCTTGGCTCACGTTGTTGCCAAATTTGGCACTGATCCATCAAAGCTTGATGAGCTGGGATGTGTTAGTTCACACAACCAAGCGGCTAAGACCTTTAATCTACAGCTTCAAGCTTTCTGTAGTAAACTGCAGGACCAGTATCCAGATGCAAATGTTACATATGTTGATATCTTTACCATAAAATCAAACCTTATTGCAAACTATGCTAAATATGGTAAGTGCAAGTTGCTAAAATTTATTACTGCCTCATCTCAATTCCACTTAAGTTATTGATTTTGCCCTTTTTTTTTGGATAGTTATTATTTTCAAGAGTTTTAGATGTTAATTTCTGTTGATTTTGAATTCCTCATATGCCTTTGGCATCATGTGTCCCCCAGGTTATGCAGCAGCAACTCATGTTTTATTCATACCTCTTGCTAAAATCCATTCATTAGTCTTAAGTGATGACCTTGACATGATTTCAATCATTAAAATGCTAGAATTGTGTCCCAAGTCAGTGGTGAATGCATGGCTCAGGATTAGCCATAATGAAGTCAAATTCTTTTCTAACATATCAGCATTTGTGGGGGAAACAGAGTTAAATTTGTGTGATTATTTGTTTGCAGGGTTTGAACAACCTATTATGGCTTGTTGTGGATATGGAGGTCCACCATTGAACTATGACAGTCGAGTTTCTTGTGGGCAAACAAAGAACTTGAATGGGACCACAATTACAGCAAAAGGTTGCAATGATAGCACCGAGTATGTAAACTGGGATGGGATTCATTACACTGAGGCTGCAAATCAATTTGTCGCATCACAGATTCTCACTGGAAATTACTCTGAGCCACCTTTCTCAAACAAAATGCCCTTCCTTCTCTAGCTCAAGTTCTAAATCCCAAATTCCCAATGTGTTTATTGTTGAGTAACTTAATTCTTTCTGTACTGGTGTCATGAAAGCAACAGTTAATTGTAAGCTTGAATGAAAGTCAAGATCTTACAAATGAAAATGATTTAAGATTGTATCGATTTACTCTGTCACATGGGAAGTGTAATTATGTTCAGGCTTTTGTAATACGACACACGGCTGAGTATGCTTTACCATGGGTTAGTTAGACTTCTTTCACCATAAAAAATTGGATGTTAAAAAGTTAAAATCAAGGTGCACATGCTGTGCACTTGATTTTTCTCCCCCTCGCTCTAACCCTAACCCATGTCTTGTAATCCAATAGATTCCCTTGTTGCACCATCTCGCTTCACACTCCAAAGCAGGAGTTGAACCATGTACTATTTAAATGAAGTGCTGGAAATGCACTAGAGGCAACTGAATTTCCTACAACAGTTCATTCGAATAAGATTGTTGCTGTTGGTTCTGAAGTTGGGTTTATATATATTGTTTGATGGCTAACCTAGTAGTGTGACTCACGTGTATTACAGAAAAAACATGCGTCAACAAAGGGATTAAACTCTTAATTTCACTGTTCATGAGGATCGTGACCACACCACCAACAAATAAAACTTCTTGTCCTCTGGCAATTCTTGCAATGCCTTAACTTAGCTCGCACAGCACCACCTTTCCCTCAATATTCCCCCATTTTAAAGTTTCCTGAGGCACACAAGGATTTACTACTATTGACTATTGACCAATGTCTATTACTGATGTCACAGTAGAACTTTTATCCTTTTCTAGTAAATTGTTTGTGAGGGAGGGCTCTCCAACCGATATCCCTGCGAAAGAAGCCTCCTGGCCAGTTAATAACCTCAACAGCTTGATAAGCTCGATCACGTGCCTCTTCAAGATCATTTCCCTTGGCAGTAACCCCAAGAACACGCCCCCCAGTTGCAACAAATCTTCCTTCAGAGTCAAAAGCAGTTCCAGCGTGGAATATCTTGATACCAGGAGCAACAAGCTCAGCTTCTTGAAGGTTTTTAATCAAAGTTCCCTTTTCGTATGATCCAGGGTATCCCTTACTTGCCATCACCACAACCATGGCAGACCCGGGAGACCAGTTCAGTGATACCCCCCTCAGCTCTCCTCTGCAAGCGGCAAGCAGAATTTGTGCCAAATCAGACTCCAACCGAACCATCAATACCTGTTTAAAATTCCGAAAGGAAAAATGATACAAGCATCAGTTAACAACATGGCTTAAATATTAGTGTTAATGTGATTATCTGTTATCACAGGTTGTACCCCTTGCGTTTTGTAAATAAACTGAGTGATTGTGTGTGCTTCTGTTTGTCAACTCAGATTAGATCTAAGATATCATTGAACTAGCATGATGACTAAAGAAAGGTTTGAAAGGGTTCCATACCAATTTGTCTATCACCAGAAATATTAATGGACATCAACTTGTGATCGAAACCAAATGATAATGACCCTCCATCCCTCCCCCCCAAAAAAAAATAAGGCCAATCACAGCAAGATATGGAATATAGACATAGTAGTCTCTTGATACATAATGAACAAAGGGACAAAAGAACTACAAATAAAAATGCAAAACTTTTGAATTAAAAACTGCATATCACACTATAACATGAGCTCAATGACAATGGATTGACACATGTACACTATCAACTGTGCTCTGTGCATAAATGAGAATTATGAGATTCCTAAAGCATTTCTTTTTACTAGCGCCTTTATGAGTTGTACCCTGTCATAGTTAAGTACTTATATTAGAAAGTTGATTCGTTCCAAACAAGCATCTTATGACTTAACTGACCTGGCACTCTGGATCACCAAATCGCACATTATACTCGATTAACTTAGGCATGCCAGACTTCTTCTCAATCATAAGCCCGGCAAACAAAACCCCAACAAACTTGCAACCTTCTGCTGACATTCCTTTCACTGTTGGGATGATAATAGAATCCATTACTATTGACTGAAGTTCCTTGGTTAATATAGGAGCTGGAGAGTATGCACCCATGCCACCAGTATTTGGCCCTCTATCACCATCACCAACTCGCTTATGGTCCTGAGCAGATTCTAGCGGAATTGCATTTTCACCATCCACCAATGCAAAAAATGACACTTCTTCTCCTTCTAGAAATTCCTCAACAATGACACGACAACCTGCAGAACCGAAATCACCCTTCACCAGCATTGAATCAACAGCTTCTGATGCCTCTTCCAGCGTCATGGCAACAGTAACTCCTTTTCCAGCAGCCAGTCCATCTGCTTTGACGACAATTGGTGCTCCTTGTTCTTGAATATATTGCTTTGCAGCAGATGGGTCTGTAAATGTTTTGTACTGCACTAATTAATCGAAGATTAGTAAGAACTACGTAAGAAATCTCCAGCAGCAAAAATGACATAAACAAGTCGAAAAGAAACCGGAGACACACACAAACAAGATTACTTCACTAACTATAAGCAACCAAATCTTAAATATATTCCAACTTGATTAATTGAACAATGGAGGGGCAAGTAACAGTTCCCATATTAACATTAACTACCAAGGAAACCCTGTCAACTTAACAAGAATCACATACCCAGCGACCAAAGCAATACGGTTTTAACTAGTCCTCTTACTAATTAGTATTTTACAAAATTCAGGGAGAAAGAACATAGAAACTACTCATAAGATACAATACATGAAGGAAACAGGCACAAAGAAGCAGCATCGTTCCAATAAAATAAGGATTAATCATTGATCAGGTTGATGAAATTCAGAACAATAAGACAGACCTTGGCAGTTGGAATATCATACTTGTCACACAAATGCTTCATGAAATTCTTAGAACCTTCCAAAGCAGCAGCCTCTGCAGATGGGCCAAATGTTGGGATTCCAGCCTTAACTAAATCATTTGCAAGTCCTGAAACCAGTGGAGCTTCAGGTCCCACAACAACTAGTCCCACTCCCCATTTACGGCAAAACAAGACTACTGCTGCTGCATCATAGATATCAAGGTCTGAAATGCAAGTGGCATTTCCTGAGCTGGAAATTCCTGCATTGCCTGGTGCACAAAATACAGTATCACAGGATGGTGATCGTTGCAAAGCATAGCAAAGCGCGTGTTCACGTCCCCCTCCACCAATTACCAGAACAGCCACCTTTTCTTCTTAGGGCAAGAAAAAATTCAGCAAATGAATTAAAGTGAGTAAACAATTCACATATAAGACATTTAATATTCTCTTCCTGACTCTTAAATCATAAGAAAAACAGAAGATTAAATTGGTTGCAATTGTAAATAAATTACGAACAAGATGTATGCACTTTTACCTATAAAATAGGATGTGTATAACATTAATAACATTGCAATCCACAAAAGAATGTAAGCTTTGTAACTCATTGATCCATTCAGTAGAAACAGAAGTTCCTATTATCAATTGAAATTTACTCCATACTACTGTATCTCCTTAATGATTTTCAGACCCACAGTGAAATACCAATAATGATTTTAGAGGATAGAAATTATATAATACAATAATAAAAATATTGAGTAACTACAGTGCTTACGAGAATTGTTGTTTGTCTTAACGGCAACAGAAGCTGAAAGGTCTGAATTCTGAGCAGCGCACTTCAAAACACGGCAGAACGAGCGTGACTGCGTATTATTATGCCGACCAAAAGTATGAGCAGTAGAGCTCAAATTGATGGTATCGAGAAAGAGAGAACGAGACTTGTAGTGTCTGAACCCATCAAGATTCAAACAAGCTCCCACATTGAAGGTGGCGCAATACATTCTACTACCACTTACAGTATTCCTAAGGCGTCACAGTAGCAAGCACTCTTGAGTCTTGACTTGAGGCACTGTATTGTATATTTGCAACGTAGCTGGGTTTTAGCCACGAAACTCGTTCAGCTAATTTATCAAACAGCTTGAACCCAAGCTAGCTTGTACAGTGTTTTCTTTTTTGGTTATACTATTGGTTAGGTGAACCCGGAAAGATGCTTCCACTGGAGCGGGGCTCAAAATTCCTTGCCGAGTTACTTTACACTGTATTCATATTCCATGCAATGAAGTCTTAATCAACCTATGCTGGTTTGATTTTAGCACCCCATAAATTACTATTTTCATCTCCCTTATTCCTCTAGCTTTCTTTTATTCTTTAAATACCCTTCTTAACCCTAACCATTTATTTCCTTTGCCCATCGATCACATCCCATTCTCTATTATTTTTTACTTCATTCTATTATTCTCCGTCATTCTCCTCCCACCTCTTATGAACACTTCACGTTTCGAGATTTTGTGATAAACGCAACACTTCATTCTATTATGTGTTTGCATCCTCAATCAGGATGAACGCATGTTACACAAGAGAGAGAGATATGCTTCTTTCGTATAATTTCTGGTTTGAGAACCATTTTTTTATTTTATTTTTTGTTTCACTTATGGAATCTTATTTCCGTAAGTGTGTAATTTGCTAAAACTTACGGAAATTGTAGTTTCCATAAGTGTAAAGAAATTACACACTTAGATTCACTTTTTCACTTACGGAAACTATAGTTTCTGTAAGTGTTTAATTTTTTCCAAGTTTCCGTAAATAGCTTTTTTTTTGAAGTTTTAATTTTCCGTAATGTGTTTTAAAGTTCCTCGAAGATTTCCATCTTCCTCCTCGCCGGTTTCCCTCTTTGAAGGTTTCCTTTAACTTGTTTTTTGTTTTAAGCATGATTTCTTCCTGCCGCAGAAAACAACGTGATGTTTTAATCTTGATGTCTTCCCCTATAACACATTCATCCCCGATAATGTAACATCCTTGGCTGCTCTATGGATTGACGACTGTCCCCACAGACCAACACGGGTCTTTTTCAGCGTGCTTTGTCCCCACTCACACGCTTCTCGGGAAAACTTCCCGGTGGTCACCCATCCTGCAATCGCTCCAAGTCAAGCACGCTTAATCATGGAGTTCTTAAGTGATGAGCTTCCGAAAAGAAGATGCATCTTGTTAGTATAGGTAATACCAATCAATTCATATAAGTCTTCCTCAATCGTATAGTCTCATACCTACACGTCTCGTGGATCCCTCTCATTCGGGTGTGTAATCGGTTCATTCATGTGTCCCTCCGCCTAGGAGCCTGCTAGGAGCCGCTCCTTGTTCGTGCCTTCTTGCACCGGCGACCACTCCCTGCCCTCGTCGGCACCCGGGTGTTACATGCCCACCAGCTTCCGCTTTGGTTCGTCCCCGAACCACACCGTACTGGGAGAGGTGCCTCTCTGATACCATTTGAAACATCTCTGACTGCTCTATGGATTGACGACTGTCCCCACAGACCAACACGGGTCTTTTCAGCGTGCTTTGTCCTCACTCACACGCTTCCCGGGAAAACTTCCTAGGAGGTCACCCATCCCAGAATCACTCCAAGTCAAGCACGCTTAACTGCAGAGTTCTTAAGTGATGGACTTCCGAAAAGCAGATGCATCTTGTTAGTATAGGTAGTACCAATCAATTCATACAAGCCTTCCTCAACTGCATAGTCCCATACCTACACAATCTCAAGATCCCTCTCATTCGGGTGTGTAATCGGTTCATTCATGCATCCCTCCGCCTAGAAGCTTTCCAGGAGCCGCTCCTTGTTCGTGCCTTCTTGCACCAGCGACCACTCCTCGCCCTCGTCGGCACCCGGGTGTTACAGATAACACATTCATCAGCATGATGTTTTAAGCTTGATGTCTCTGATGCAGAAAAAGAAAGGGGAAAAGTGAGAAAGAGTTGAGAATGAGGTGGACAAGAAAAAGTGAGTAAGGGTAAAATCGGTGAAGAATAAAAATAATTGATAAAATGAGATCTGAGAATATCCAAATGGAATGTGAGAATATCAAATCCCTATCATAATGGGCCAAAGTCCATGGCATGTGTGTAGCCTTAATCCATACAGCCCCTTATGGGTGTGCAAAACCCGGCCTTAGAACCCATCCCAACCCATGGTGTCCGGGCTAGGTCTGACCCTAACCCGTAGAAGAGAAGGGACGAACCCGCGTCCCACTTTGTAACCCGGTGTCGGGTTAGAGATGGGTCCGGGTTGACCTTCGGGTTACCCAACCCGTCCCGTATAATAAAAATCTACTTTTATCCATTCCTAAAACACGTTTTATGCTCTAACACTAAGAAAGAAGTATGAAGTAAATTACTAAACTTCTACTCTAACATCTCATGTCTCACACTAGCCCAATTGATGACTTTTAGGAAGTATTTTGTGGCTTTTATGACATAAAAAGAATCTTGTTTGATGAGAGTATTTTGTTTTTAATATTGTGACTTTGGTAACATGAGCATCAATGAATCATCCAGTAAAATGATTTATTTGTTGATATTTTGTAACATCTAATTTTGGATTAATTTGTGGCTTTTAGGTAACATCTTTTGTTGATATTTTACTTGATAAAATTTTTTTTTTATTTTCCCACTCATAGAAATTTCGTTTGCAATGAACCTATTTAAATTCGGGTCAACCCGATCCCGTCCTATTTAGACCCGATCTTAAACCAACATGTATATGATCGAATTCCTTCGAATCTAGGGACGGATTCGGATTCAAAAATTTGACCCTATCAATATTTAGGACCGAATAAAAAGACAAACATAATTCATCCGAACCCGTCCCACGCTGATTGAGTGTAGCCCCATTTTAATTGAATGCGGGGTTCTCCATGGATCAGCCTGCGATGAATTGCAAACAAAAAAATAAAACAGACTCTCGTCTCGTGAGTCGTGACTCTCTGACTCTCCTTAATCAGAAATTCAAAGCCTAAACCCCAAGAACCCCAAACCGTGAGCTGCTCCTGCTCGCTTTGTTCGATCCCACATTCTCTCAACTTTACAACTCCGGTGCAGGTTATATCATTGTTCTTCAACTGCTCAGTTCCCAGGTTCTTCAACTGTTTCAATTTATTTATCTATTGCTATGGTTGTTATTTATTGCTCTGTGAATTTGTACTATGGTTGTGGTTGTTTGTCCATTGTTTTATGAATATGGTGATAATTGGTATAATTATAACAATCAATACACATTTTACCTGGTTATGAGAATCTATACGAAGTCAAGGTCAAATTCCTTCTTAACAGCTTACAAAACTGGTGTACTGCTAAGAGATGACTAGTGTTGTTGCACTTGCATCCAGTGCCCAAAAGTAAAGAGTTATGCACTCTTAAACATCCTAATAAATTTCTTAATTAGTACTTTTCCTTTTCAGAATAACTGTTGTTTTAAAGATTCTGTTTACATCACTCATCAGATTCCAATATGTATTCTTATGATGATTAGTCCTTAGTGTGGAACGATTCTGTTTACATCATATCATGTTTTTATAATTTCTAATCTTAAGTGGTTTTGCTTTGCCCTCTGTACTGCACATCTTGTTTGCATTATTTCTGTTTAAAATGATCATTTCATACTTAGGGGATTCTGGACTTTATTTGCTTCTAATTTTTTTTTTCCTAAAAATAATTTTGTTTGTTGTAATGTATAGGAAATATAAAGTTACGGTATGGAGTCTGCAAATCAAATTGTGAATCTAGGAGACAAAGTTGTTTTTGAAACTCCTGATGCTTTTTCTGAAAATACCAAGTCAACTAGAAAAGAAACTTCAAATGTTTGGAAGTTTTTTACAAAAGCTGGTAAAGATAAGGATGGTATTGAAAGGGCTGCGTGTAATTATTGTGAACGTGATTATGTAATTGGTAAAAATCCCAAGACCAAAACAAATTACGGGACTTCACATTTAAGTCGCCATATTTCAGTTTGTAAAGGGATTTTAAACTCAAATCTGAATGTGGATGATGTGTTGTCTAACCAAAAGCATAGCACAAGAAGGATTAATCAAAAGACTCACTGTGACTTGCTTGCACAGGCCATAATTCAACATGATCTTCCTTTTAATTTTGTTGAAGATGATAATATCAGAGAATGGGTGAATTATCTGAATCCAAATATTGTGATGCCCTCTAAGAAGACTATATTATCAGATATTCAAGAAATTTATATCAGAGAGAAGGAGAAACTTAAGCAAGTTATGTCCAAAATTCCTAATAGAGTGTGTTTAACTTCTGACGTGTGGACAATCTCTACTACAGAGGGATATATTTGCTTGACTGCACACTTTGTTGATGAGAATTGGAAGTTAGTTAGTAAAATTCTTAATTTCTGTCGGATGGAGCCTTCCCACACTGGATCTCAAATAGAAGCCGTCTTCTTTGATTGCTTGAAACATTGGGGAATTGATAAGAAAGTGTTTTCTATCACTTTGGACAATGTTTTTTCTAATGATAGTATGCATACTCTAAAAGCCCATCTTTGTTTGGAAAATAGTTTGTTGTGTGATGGTGACTTTTTTTATGTGCGTTGTTCTGCTTATATACTGAATTTGGTTGTTCAAGAGGGCTTGAAAGTGGTTGATGAAACACTTCATAAAATCAGAGAGAGTGTTAAGTATGTGAGAGCATCAGAAGATGTGATGATTAGATTCAAGGATTGTGTGCAACAAGCAGGTATTGACACAATTGTTAGTTTAATATTGGATGTATCAACTAGGTGGGATTCAACATACTTGATGCTTGAAAGTGCAATCAAATATGAAAAGGCATTTGATATTCTCAGGATGACAGATACAAATTATTTATATTGTCCATCAAATGAAGAATGGAGGATGGGAGAGCAAATGTGTGAATTCTTAGAACCATTTTATGAGATTACAAATATGATATCTAGTTCATCTTACTCGACCTCAAACTTATATTATTTACAAGTTTGGAAGATTGAATGCATGTTAGATGAAAATTTGCTACATGATGACGACATAATAAGGGAAATGTCTGCAAGGATGAAAATAAAATTTGACAAATATTGGAAGGAGTATAGTGTGGTCCTGGCTTTTGGAGCTATTCTTGACCCACGCATGAAACTTGATTTTGTACTCTTTTGTTACGCAAAGCTTGATCTGTCAACCTCTAAAGGCAAGGTTAAAAATGTGAGGGAAAAGTTTGAGAAGCTTTATGGAGAATATGTAAGTAATTTCAACGCACCAAATGCTTCTCAGTCTCAACCAGTTAGTGAATCTAGTATGTTACATAAGTCAAGTGGAGAAGGAAGTAGGCCCAAGAGATCAAAAGTATTCGAAGTATGTTTTTTTAATGCTAACTTATATTTGTTTCTTACTTCCACTCTTGTCTCGTTTAGATAATTAATATATTATTTCTTGCAGGAGTTTAAAATGTTTCTGAATGAAACCAAATCGAACATTGGGAAGAGTGAATTAGATCTTTATTTGGAAGAAAAAGCACTTAATTATGATGACAATGAGGATTTGGATGTGCTGAATTATTGGAAGACTGGTGAAAAAAGATTTCCCACACTTGCTATCATGGCACGAGATGTGCTAAGTATTCCGATTACTACAGTAGCATCAGAATCCGCTTTTAGTATTGGCGGGCGTGTTCTTTCCAAATACAAAAGTTCCACCCTTCCTGAAAATGTCCAGATGCTTATTTGTACTAGAAATTGGCTGCACGGTTTTGTTTTGAATCATAATGGTAATAATTTGTATTATCTCTTTGTAACCATATTTACTATTAGTTAATTATGCTGGGATTGATTGTGTAATTGTTTCTCGATTGGTTGAGTTTTAGATGAAGATGACCATAAACCTATTTGTCACGGACTATAGTACCACATTTGAACGTGCATCAAGAAGAAGAAATTGAAGACTTTGAATGTTAGACTTGACTGGTTCAACACATTCTAGAAGCTCTTTATATAGCTTGATGTGAATTTGCTGCAAAATGTTTAATAAATGCGCTGTTACCAGGTGTGGAATTAACTGTTGTAAATACTTGTTTGCAGGTGGTTGGAACTCCCAACTACATATGCCCTGAACTGCTTGCAGATATTCCTTATGGATTCAAATCTGACATTTGGTCACTAGGTTTGTGTTGTGTGATGAATATCTGGTACTTGCAGAGTTGGTTTTGCTGCAGCTAAAATGAATTTTGGTTGTTCAGGGTGTTGTATATATGAGATGACTGCTCGTTGCCGTGCTTTCGTTGACAGAAAATTATGACAGAAAAAAATCTATTGGAGGATTAGCTGATGTGGCTGAAAACAAGGTAGCTAAAGTCCGTGTTTCATTGCCAAGGTTGCATTATTACTAGTTTTGTAGCAATATATGTAGTAGTGTTTTGCGTAATTTAATATTTTATCTTACAGGGAAGATGGTACAATGCCTTAAGAATGTAGGAACAGCCAACCCTCTTGTCTTGATTAATGAAATTGAAAAGTAAAACATTGCTAGATGGTTCAATTTATTTGTGGCTGGGTGATTTTGTTCTCTGATTTCCTGTTCAATTCTCCTTTACTATGAAGTTACCTTATCACTAAACTAATCTCTAATAAATATAATGCATGAATTAGTCTTTGCCATGTTAAAGGGACTTAAGTGCAGCAGTGAGACTGTTCCCAAGATCTGTTTTACATCTTGTCGTGCTAACGTAAAGAATAAGTACAGTTGGTTAAAATGAAAGGTAGAGAGGTCAAGCACTCAAGAGGTTGAGCTCTTATTAGTGGAGCAAGACTACTCCAAAATGAGCAATGAGCAATAAGAGTGTATTCACTCTAAAAACAAGCTTCCTTTGTTAATGAAATTGAGGTTTAATTGAAATGTAAATGCTCAGTAAAAGTCTTTGGCTTCTAATCCATTTGCTCCTATAGAATCAGTACAGTACCTATATCCCTTTGAAACTTGATAAACATGCCCATCGGTAATCCATCAGACTGCTTTGAATTCTTACCATTTAGCTCCATGATGCAGAAATTTTTATTCAACTAACTTGGTTTAGCATCCCATTTAGTTGGTAGACATTACTTATTGAACTCATAAACTCTTACAAAATCCCTCTCCCTCCAGGTAGTGAAGGTTGGCGGACGCACTATTGGCAATGGAGAAGTGGCCCGTGGCTAGAATATCGGCTGTATATAAAAAGGTTGACAGAGCAGTCTGGTGTACCTATACAGAACTACCTCGAGACTTGAAAGGTGTAGAATCTTGTTCTTGTGCTCTTAGCCTATGCAAACAACTATTAGATTTTGCCATACCACACTTTTTGCACTTAGTTTCCATAATCCCAATTTTCTTTTAATTTCTTTCATTCTGCTGTTGGAACTTGGAAGTGAGTAAAAATTGCTGGTGTCATTACTGAAAGCTACCTATCTAAGCATTTTTCTCTCATCAAGAATAAAAGTTTATTTAATTAAATTTTTGCTATTTTTTGGCTTCCAAATAAATCGATATAAATATTAGCTCTTAAATGTGATTTGAAATATAATTCCCATCATTGCCTCAATTATTTATTTATTTTTTTGCTATCAAGAATGTTTTCAATCAATTTAATTCTCTCTATCAAAGACACCACTTGTCCACGGAGAATTCTACAATATTCCATCGTGCATGTTGAGTTTCGATACTCACTGCTATTTGATCGGGTATAGTCAGTCTCTCCAGTCATTTTTATTTCTTTTTATTTTTATTTTTTTAAAAAAAGAGTACAACTTCTGATCTCCGCCATGTTCGCCACGTTCGTCTCCTATGATGAAATCCAAAGCCTCTGAGAATTAAAAGAAACTTAGAGAAGAAATAGAAATAAAAAACAAAGTTTTTTTTTAAAAAAAAAAGGTTGAAGAGAGGCATTTGAAATTTGAAACGGTGGGATCCATATATAGAAAACAGATCTGGAACAAACGAAAAAGTAGAGAAAGGTTCGGCTTGAAGAAGAGATCGAGTTGCAGAAAGAGATCATTCTCCGAAACGCCGCCCGGATCTGTCGGTATGCTGGCTCAACGAGGATAGTCAGCATCGTGCCTGAACTTGTGTTCATCGTTTCTTCAGAGAATAACTCGCTTGTTATGGACCTGTGTGCGTAGGAATACTCGTGTGGAATCAATGTGTGCACTTGAAAATTGAACTCTGCAAATCAACAAAGATCCCAAAGAAAACTTAATGGATTATTATGCAAATTTTGGTCCAATCCTTTTTTTATTATTATTATTAAATTTGCCTTGTTGCAACTGAAGAGAGATGTGTGTTTATGCATTTGAATGCTTCATTGTTCTGCTTCTTCTTTAATATAATTTTAGCTCTACTGTGTCTTTCGATCTTTAATGGGTTTGTGGTTTTTTCTGCAACCAAGTCTTGTACAGATGAAAGCATGCACTGTGAGTTGGAGCCATTAAGCTGCATCTCTAATGATATCCCCTAATTTGATAAGCTCATGTCAGCCCAAAACCCGCAAGATGAATAATGATATCCCCTAACTTGACTATTGATACTGAAGATTCTTTTGCAACCTTGCGTCCAATAATGATATTGAAGGCTTCAAATGATTATTGAGTGTCATCCTTCCTCTGTAGATGCGGTTGAGTTATGGTATGGCCGTAGAAAGGAATCGAAACCGAGGTCATTTGTCTTCGATTCCAAATGACAAAAAAAAAAAAAAAAACTGGATAAACAAGTTACATGTAAAAAGCTTGGATAGATCTGGACCATTCTTCTTTTTAAAATAATAAATCAAACGGTTATCTTTTATGGAGGAGCGAGACTCCGAGTTCTTCATGAAATATTTTAGACAAAGCCCTTGTCCACTAGACGCAATTCAGAATCCATTGCCTTGGCCTGACACAAACAGGTGTAGTTTGCCAAATGCCAACCAACCACCACTGCGATGATTAAATCGGCTTGTTATTTTGTTTATCAATATATGTATTGAAGTGAAAAACTTTTTGATTAATTATGTTTTATGATTAAATCATGCGGTTAAGAAATATGAACTAAAATTTTTAATATTTTGGTGAGCTAAACATTTTGGTCATTTTTCAATAATTTCTACATCCGTTTAATAATGTTGTTGCCAGAAATTTTCTGACTTATTTGACCTTTTTTTCTAAAAGAATGTGACTTGGGCCAGCCTCACTGACCAAAGCAATCAATCAGCTCTTTGACTCAATCTGCTGTGGCCTTGCCCTAGCCCTATTTTGTTGTTTGGGCTGCTCTTTGCATCTTGTAATTTGTTCCCCACATCTTGTAATCTATTTTTTTAATTTCCCTTCCAAAAATACCCTCTCCAACAGCGAAGTTATATTCCGGATTTGTGTTTCCGGAAGCTTCCAAAAAATAGTTTCTGGATGTGTAAATCTAATAGTAGTTCAAATCTTAAACGACCGGAATTACATATCCGGAAGTATATTCTCCCTTTATATATACTATTTATAAAACTTATTTTCTATAATTTAGTTTTTTTAAGTATTTTCTAAATTCTCTTACACTATTTTAAAACTTTTATTAAACTAATTTGGTAATAACATTTTTTAAACCCTTTTAATATACTATTTGAAATTATTTTTTACAATCTAGTTTCTTTAAAAAAGTATTAGCAAATCCCTTTTTATATCTCATTTTCAAAATTTTTCCATAAACTACTTTTTTACGAAGTGCATTTTAAACACTTTTCTTTTTTTTATAGAATTCTCTCAAAAAAAATTTCTCTATAAACTAGTTTTTTTGAAGAAGGTATTGAACTTTGTTTTTATATCTTATTTTAAAATATATATATATATATATATATATATATATATATATAAAGAATTTTGAAAATTACTTTCTAAAGCCTATGTATATCCTATTTTGATAATTACTTTTTATCCTATTTTAAGACTTTTATTGTATAAATCAGTTTTTTGAAAAGAAGTTCTCAAACCCTTTATATAAACTATGATTAAATTTTTTGATAAATTAGTTTTTTGAAAACTATTTTTTAAACCCTTCTTATTTACTATTTTCAAAACTAGTTTATTGAGAATAAATATTTAAACTTTGTTTTTATATTCTATTTTCAAAACTTCTTTTATAATAGCCTTGTTTTTGTCTTTTATAAGAGCCTTGTTTTTGTATCCTATTTTTATAAACTTATTTTTTTGTAAAGTTTTTGTAAATTATTTCTTATATACAATTTTCAAATTTTTTTTTTTCTACAAACTAGTTTTTTGAGTAGTCATTTTTAAACCTTGGTTTTATATCGGCTAAATTACCCTTTTGGTATCATTTATTTATTTTTTTGGCTTTGATTTGCCATCTTTTAATTTTTGTTCCGATTTGGTCCCTTATGTTGTTAACATTACAATAAGTTGGTCTTTTCTGTTAGATTTGTACTAACTGGGCTGAAATATGAGTTTTAGAGAGGGAAACTATTCTTATGTCCTCCTCCTTCTCCACCTTCTTCATCCTCCGTCTTCTTCTCCTCCTTCTCCTTTGCCGGAATTCAGCATCTCTCTCTTTTCCCCTCCTCCTCCTGCATCGGAATTCAGTGTCTCTCTCTTTTCCAAGTTCTATTTAATTCAATTCCTAACAATTCAATCTTTCTCTTCTTCGGGTTCTTGTGTTGAAGCTTGCAAACATCATGGCCACAAAACAGAGGTGCTTGGTGCTCAATCAAAGGAGGAAGAAGGAAGAGAAGGAAGAAGAGAGAGACAAGGAGAATGATTTCTCTCTATAAAACTCAGATTATGGCCCAAATTGCGGCAAGGGGTGGTTTCCGACGAGGTATAGTGGAAACCTAACAACGAATATCAGTGTTATAAACATATTTATTTATCATGTTGTGGATGATTATCTTATCTTAATAGAAAACTGCTTGATGGGTAACTATCTATTTATCCTACGGTGGATCTTATCTCCAATGTAATTAGCTTATCTTATATCAACTAACTTATCCACTATCAATTATAAATTCATCCTTATCCATTATCAATCACCTTTTGTTATTAAAACAAGTCATTCTCATTCCCTCGATTCAAACAACACCCAAAAAGTCTTCCACTATGGCACTCCCTTCTTCTAAATTCTAAATATAATTAAAACATAGTGAAAGGAGCATATTGACCCCTAAACTATAACTCATTTGCAAATAGACACCTTAAACTACTAATTCTTCATAATTAATCCTCAAACTCTAAGAATTAGGGAAATTGGTCCCTCTCTATTAAATCACTAACTTTTCTTAAATTTCAACCATTAATTATTATTATTATTATTATTATTTTTAATTTTTAATTTTTAATTTTCAAAAAATATAAAAAAACAGAAAAATATTCTCTTTCCTTTTCCTGGGTTTTCCTCTATACTTCTTTTCTTATGTATCTATTTCCACAAATTTATTTTCTCTTAACCTTGTAGTTTTGAACAACTTTCTTGGCTATATTTATAATTTATTCTTATCTATAATTTATTCTTATATGATGCTTTTACTCTATATCTACCTCCCAAAAAATTATACGATTTCTTCTACTTTCTAAAGTGATTACAGCGCTAGTAAGAGTGTGGAACTTGGAATTGGGTCAAGGCCTCGTGGGGAAGGACCATATGCTGTTGGGGTGTTTGTGACAAATGAACTAGATCCTTTAATTTATGACTTTCTTTTTTATACCAACAACAACAACAACCAAGCCTTATTCCATTAGGTGGGGTCGGCTACATGGATCATACGACGCCATAATATTCTATCATGAATCATGTTAATAGTTAAATCATTGACCTCCAAATCTTTCTTAATAATTTCTCCTATAGTTTTTCTTGGCCTGCCCCTGCCTCTAGCTATTGGATTGCCCTCCACTTGGTCCACTCTCCTTACTACAGAATCTAAAGGTCTCCTCCGTACATGCCCAAACCACCTAAGTCGAGATTCAACCATCTTTTCTACAATAGGTGCTACCCCAACTCTCTCTCTAATGCTATCATTCCTAATCCTATCACGTTTAGTTTTTCCGCTCATCCAGCGCAAAACATGGAAAACCCAGAATGCCAGTTCCGGTAGAAGAGTTGGCGGGTAAATCAGAATGAGGGAGACAAAACAAAGAAGGAAGAAGAAATGAAGAGGGGAACCAACACAGAGAAGAAGGTGGGAGAAGCTAACAAGAAGAGGAATAAATGAAAAGAGAACATGAAGAATTTGTCGATCTATTTTCTTTTTCATGTTTTGTCTGAAAATTAAATTAAAATATCAAAAACTAAACAAATAAAAATACAAAATAATCAGTGGTTGAGATTTTAAAAAAATGGATGGTTGGATTTGATCAGCGTTCATGATTTAATGGAGGATTAACAGAAGGATCAATTTCACTAATTATTAAAATTTGAGGATTAATTGGGAATAATTAATAGTTGAGGGTGCCTATTTACAAATGGGCTATAGTTTAGGAGGTCTTTATGCTCTTTTCCCTAAAAAATATTACAACCTTTGTTCCTATCCAAATCCCGAACCAAATAGACAATCATAGTTCGTTTCCACCACGATGCTCAGAATGCGAAGCCGTGACGGCCTAGAACGACTCTCGATCGACAACACAAACAACAGAGTCTCTCAACTCAAAACCATAATCCAAAACCACAGCAGGACTGTCCGAGTCAATAGAACAATTTGGTCGGTAGAAAGACGATTTTTGTGATAGATTGAAAAATAAGAAGGCAAGAATAAGGGAAGGAATTTTTCCTCCAACTCAGAGAAGCCTGTGTGCAGGGATGGCCCACGCTTGCCCCTTCCTTAGAATAGATTGTAAAATTAGTTATTTATATATTTTTTTTATAAAAATAACTTATAAAATATTTTTTTGCTACATGTTTATATCTTTAGAACCAGATAACCTTGTAAAAGGGGAGGATCATACAAATTCATTAGAGTTAAAGATCAAGAATCATTTCTCTTTTGATTTTGTCTACCTAAATTAAATTAAACCTAATATTTACATCAAATTCTATTTCAAGTGCAAAGCACTGTCCATTTTTGCATCATCAAGTCCTTTATAAGCCCAAAGCCCAAAAGTTCTTCCCAAATAGTGTAACACCCGGTTTTTCACTATTTACTATTTTTATATCGGTAAAATAAACAACAATGTTTATAATTTTATTTTTAAACCTAGAAATTGAGTTTGGATAAACCAAGGTCATATTCATACTCCACTTTATCGTAGAGAGCTATGATTAAATTTTGAGTCGAAAACTCAGACGGAATCCGGTCCGCGATTTAATGACAGTTAGAATTTTACTGCTCAAATACCTAATTTTGACTCGTGAATGAAAAACTTAAGGTTTTTATGAAGTTTCCAACTTCTTTGGCTATTTTAAAAATTTTCACTTAAAAAGTGAAATAATATATTATATGCGGGCGTTATATGAAATCGGGTGAACGACGAAGCTGAAAACGGTATTTGCGGGACCCGCTAACGGATAAAGAACATGTCAAATCATGATGACTCATAAGGGATGAGTCATAGGATGACTACCCTTGGTCATGATGACATTTTAGGAGGAAATTACTAGTTTGTCCTTAATGTTGGTTTTATTCACAAGTTTGCCATCGTACAAGATTACTAAATTGCCCCTCAAAATTTGCACTTTGGACCCTAATACCCTTACTCCCCCACGGCCCAAACCAACCCAAGAGCCCATCCTCACTTCTATAAAAGGCTAGCTCATCTTCTTCATCCAAACTTTGCCATTTTCACTATTAAAACACTTAAGATACATAGGCTGGATTTGTGAAGGAAGTAGGTGATTTCTTGCCAATTTCTTGATTCCAAGAGGTAAACCATGCTCATCTCCCTTATTTAGCATCATGTTCTTCAACTACTTTTGTGTTTTGAAGTCTTTTTCAATATGATGCATATTAGGGTTTCCAACTTCAAAAATTCATAGAAAATCATAGGAAAATCCAATGAGCATGAAATCAATTTATATTATCCTATTATAATCTCTATATTCTAGATCTATAATCTTGTATCAAACAAAAATTCCTAGCCTATTTAACCTAAGGAGACCGAACCTAGGTTTTGGTGGGGGGAGGATTTTTGTTCATTTTCTTAACTTGATGTTGCATGATTCAATCTTATAAGTTATATATGTATTGAATATATGTTGTTTGAATCAAATGAAAGTCTCTAAGTCATTTTATTGATCATGGCCGAATTTCATTAATTGAGGGATTGGAATATTTGATTTCAATCTTTGTCATATAAGTGTTGATTTAGGGTTTTAAGTGATTAGGAATCACTAATCCAAAACCTTATAAATTTTAGAGATTTCTAACCCTTAAAGTCAGCCCTAAGCCGAAACCAACATATAGGAATATAGGTTTGATTAATTTGTTTGTTTGTTAATTAATTGTTATGTTTAATGAAGAATAAGCTAGGTTATCATATGTACGCGTGTTATCGTCACTACTTGGATTTCCGGCGAGTCGCTTGTCAGAAAAACGTTGTTTTCAGGTAAGGGGATTACCTGAGGGGTTTTTACGATAGTCATGTGTAATATTTGTTGTTTGTATTAATTATTGGGTGTATGTATTTCTTATGTAGTTAGCATTATTTACGTAGTAATTATTTGCTATTAATTATTTGAATTATCTGCATTTAATTATTTGTTATATTTTGTGGCATGTCTTTAATTGCTAATTGCATTATTATTGACATGAATTTATTGTTGGTGTGGATTATGGATTGGAAAGCCTGACAATGGTCATAGCTTAATTAAATACGAGGTTAACAGTATTTAAAAGCTTTTTTATGAATTAATAAGTTTAATTCAGTGGAATTAGTAATATAATATTACTTAATTATTTATTTGGTGAAAAATGAGAAAAAAGTGGAAAAAAAAATTATTTTAATGATTTAATAGCGAAAGAGCGTTTTAAGAGTCATAGTGAGGACGTAACCGTGAAAATATTTTAGCACTGCTAATTTTCACATAAGGAATTTCTAAATATTAGAAAATGTTGTTTTAAGAGAAAAAGTTTCAAAAATAATTTTATTACAGTACTGGAAAAATTATTTTACTATAAAAGTAATGTTTTGACCTAAAAACGTTTTAAAACGGCAAACGACGGACAATTCCGTCAATATTTTCGAAAGTAGTCTTAAAAAGGGTAATATTGAGAATTTGTCTCAAATGAGGTTTCCAAGTTCAAATTATTGATTTTGGACCAAAATGAGTTTTAAGGGATTTTGACAAGTTTACAAAACGAATTTCCAACGTAAAAGGATTTTCGGTAAACAACGAGTTATTTCCATCATCTTGGATAAGTTGAGGAAACTTTGGTTTTGTTTTGTGTCTCCTTTCTGTATGGGTGTGTTATTATCTGAGTTTAGATGGATCCGGTAATGCCGTTGGCTCATACGGGGGTTCGCAGCCTCCATTTTGAGGACGCTGATAACATAAACGCATGGGTGATCCACTCGGGAGCCCACGTTGTGCATTACACCGGGCATGTACATACGATAGAGGAAACTATAGAGACAGGGCCCCAGAGAGAGCATAGATCGATGGAGACGATCGAGGTATCTCTACCTCCTATGTGGCTACTACTACAACATTTGGCCGACCATGGATAGGTTAAGGCACAACCCATAGCTGAGGCAGCACCCACGCCAGCTCCAGAGGAGTTAGTGATAGACCCTGAGGAGATGGTCATCGATCCGGAGGAGGATCAGGAGGAGTTTGTGGAGGATGTGCCTGAGTACATTCCTCTGGATGATGATGATGATTCACCCGATGAGGGTGCATATGTGTCTTCTTCCGATCCATCTATGGGTAGTGGGATTGACCCTGGTCTTCCCAATGTGTATCATTAGTTCTTGACCAGCTGTAGGTAGTTTCCATTTTTGGGGTGGTGATTTCATCCGTCTTTCTGGCTACTGGGAGCCATGTTTTTTGTTATATAGTCATAGACGTTTCACTACGTGCCTTTATGTTTTTACTTAGTTTTGAGAATTGTCTGTTCTGATAAAGGCCCTATATAGTTGTATCTTTTGTATAGAACCGATGATGCATACGATATATATATATATATATATATATATATATATATATATATATATATATATATATATATATATATACAAAACATTATTTTTCAAAAATAACCAGCATAATTGAATTTTATTTTCCGCAATGTATCTGTGTGATAACCCAAGAATGGATGTCGCAGAGAGGACCCAACACATATTTTCCTTCTTCATCACTCTCTTGTTAAAGGCCTCAGTGTCTAAAACTGAACTGTGTGTATGTGATGTGACAACATTTAGATCTGTTGATGATTTATTTATTAATTCGACGTTATGATCGTGCTTGGTAATGGGACATCATTTAATGCTCCTTCAGCTTACTGTCTCATGCAAGCCTGAGCTACAAAATTTTTGTAAAATATACTTGTCATGGCACTTATAAATGCATTGTTACCAAAATGCAGGGTCCTCTCTTGTTAACATTTCCCATTGAGAACCGGAATACTCAAGTGACTATGAAGGCACTGAAGAAGGAGAAAAAATCTTCCATTTGTGAAGCAGATATATGATTTTCATCTTCTGGTATTAGCTAAGGTTACCCAATCCTTATTTTCTTTTGTTGAGAAGGGTATGAATATGATGATACCAATCAATTGTGACAATTTCAAAACCCTTTCAGCAGTGTCTCATGCGGACCAACATATGCTATATTCACAACTACTTCAGTCCCTTCCCTTCAATTATTGGCGTCTTTGATACCATTTCCTATTTTAGGGTGATTTTCATTGTTGTCTTGGTAACTCTATCTCTTTTTTGCTTTACACTATTTGATCAAAGAAAGGAAGTCACTGTCTTCAGTCTTGGTACTATTCTCGCTTCTCTTTTTGTACCTTATCAATCGAGTAATGATAGGTGAACATCCAAATGAGACACTCGTTTGGGACATCTGGTTAATCATGTATAAATATTTGGTTAATTCAGTTCATTATATGGTTAATGGGCTTATTTACCATAACCATGTAAATCTTTGACTAATCACATGCAAATATCTGCTTAATTCAGTTCTATATATGATTAGTGAGTCATCATGAATTAATCAAATATTTGCATGTGATTAACCATATAATGAATTGAATTAACCAAATATTTATATATGATTAAATCCCAAATGGGTGTCCTATTTGGATGTTCACCTATCATTACACTTATCTATTTCCCTTAGCTGCGATCCAAGCCTAATAAATATTCATGCCTTGCTATAACTATAAGTGGCACTCTCGAACAATTTTGGTTGAACCTCTTCCTTTTTAACAAGCAAATTTTGAAATAATACAAGAGAGAGAAGGTTGGAATCTATGAATGTCGTGTTCCCCACATGAGAACAAGAAGATAAAAACAAACAGGTGTTGAGACTTGAGAGTTGGAATCTTCTAAAATACAATTCTGGAGCTTATTCAACAACCAATGAATTATTATAATTATTATATATTATATTTTGCCCAGCTGCACAAACGGACGCTATGGCCCTTATAGTGTTGTAGTGATTCATGTGAAATCTGACATTAAAATATATATATATATATATAGGGGAGGAGAGTGGACCTAAAACAATAGGGTGAAAGGGCCTAATATGTATTTCAAAGGACAACACAATCTGTAAAAGGGCATAAATTGCACAATCATGAACATATATTGTACCCTGCTATGCCTACCACCAGTCTTTAAAATTCTGGAAAAAATATTTTATTACGGATTCATATTGACATTCACGGTAAGACATTAAACATAATATTAATAATAGTGATCAAGAATAAACTCTAATAAATTATTTTGAACTTCAAGTCTTGAGAAGTTCCTTACCTGGTTTAATAAGCTTATATCTTAATCTTCTTTCAGTATTCTTATTTTTCAAGTTCAAATTAGAAGGCATTGGGTCTCATCAGGGTATGAAAAGTTATAATAACTAGAAGAGTATTAAACAACCATATTTTCTATAGAAACAACTCAATTATGTACCCCCAATAGCTTCATTGGGCGTAACTGGATTGTTCAATTTCACCGTGATTACTAAGAGGATACTTCAATTGTTGATCGAGTATAAATCATGATCCCTAGCTTCTAACTGTGCGTTTAGACCCGTGTTGTCTAAAGCTAGAATCGCGTTTTCAGCTAAAAAGCTATGTTTTGTCCAAACAGAAACAATAAAGCTCCGGCAAGACAGAGATGGTGGGATAATTGTGGATTCAGCCTAACAGAATGTGGGATCCCGTTCCTACGTATCATAATGGAATCAAGACTAACGTAGTTTTAAGGTTCTATACTAGTGAATTAAGAATGAATCAGTCTCCTTATTAAGAGCTGGAGGTCTCCTTGTATACCTTCTTTGGTGGGCTTTTAGAGGGATTGAGGCTCAATTTGACTTAACCTCCAAAGAATTAGGTATTGTCCAATTCTAGGAGGAACAAACTACGTACTTTGTAGCTTATGAAAAAGGCACATTCAAGAATTCGGACACAGTTTCCAAATATTCACTAAGGGTGCGTTTGATATACATTAAAGCACGGGACAACATAGGATAAACAAGACATCACAGGTCAACACATGACAACTTTTTGTCCTGTGTTTCGTTTAATAGATAATGGACAATACAAATAATATTAATTTTACTATGATACTCTTTGTAATGTATATTATATTTTAATATATAATATTACTAATATATAAGTATTATGCCATATATAATATATTTTTATAATATATAGTATATATGATAACATTAATGTTTGAAAAAAAATTAAATAACGTTAAGATAGGGTGAGTGGGGATGGAGGGAGGGAGAAAGATAGAGGGAGAGGGAGAGAGAGGGAGGGGGGAGATATAGAGGGGGAGGGGGATGGAGAGAGGGAAGGAGAAGAGAAGGGGAGGGGAGGGAGAGATGAAAGGATAACTTTATCTTTTTTTGATAGTCTGTTTATGGGACAAAATATTGTGCATGGTTTGGTGGGGAACAAAATTTTGGGTTTTTGTCATGTCTCTCATCCTTTTTTTGTCATGTCCTCTGACTACTTTTCAAATCAAACAGGGGATAAAAAATTTTGTGCTGTCCCGTCCCCTAAATTTTTGTAAATCAAACGCACCAAACTCTTAGGACTCTCTTTTCAGGATTTCCATTTGCTTGCTGGGGTTGATTAGTAATTAATTTGTTTGGTTCATTTTATTGGGCTTTTATCCCCTTTTATCTACGCAAAAATTAAAATAGAAATGCTGATTGTTATGAGATGAAAACTTTACAAAAGAGATTTTCTTTTCTGATTGGTTGAAAAGCCAACAAAACCGTAAATGAAGGAGAGCG
Source organism: Sophora flavescens (assembly GCA_030762895.1). NCBI lineage: Eukaryota > Viridiplantae > Streptophyta > Magnoliopsida > Fabales > Fabaceae > Sophora > Sophora flavescens. The sequence continues at coordinate 127,247,787 of CM061067.1, forward strand.
TTATTGTCATTTTCTTTTTCGAATAAACATTCGTCACTATTCGTAGAGTTGATATTCGTACTGTTTAGCAGTCCTGAAAATAAAATAATCAACAATTTTTAAAAATTGTCTCATTTAAAGTAAGGGATTCATTTTACAAAGTAAAGTGATTAGCAAGATGTCGAATTATTTCAAAGTACTGCTATTTCAATGGATTAGAGGTGTAATCGGATCGGTTTGGATCGGATTTGAGGGGTTTCATCATCCGAACCGATCAAATTTGATCGGTTCGGATTTGTCAAATTTTCAACTACGGATCCGAACCGAACCGATCACAATCGGATCGGTTCGGACCATCGGATTATCTATTTTTTTTATTTACACTTAAATATGAATAAAAAATTAGAAAAATAAAATATACATATTTAATTATTAATTATATTAAATATCTATATAATAATATATTAATATTATATAAAATAATTTAAAAATAAATATTTTATAGGGTTCGGATCGGATTAGAATTCTCGGATCCGAGACCCAATTCAATCTGGTTCGGATCGGTGTTTTGAAATCCGATCGGATCCGATGATCCGAACCAATCCACCAAAATCGGTTCGAATCGGTTCGGATCCGCCGGGTTCGCGGATCGGATCAGATCCGCTTACACCCCTACAATGGACCACACACTCGACCGCAACGTTAAATTCAATGTGTTGCCAAAATTCTTATACACTCGAAAATGATACATTTAACTGTTTAAATTTTATTATAGTTAATTATATAAATGGCACAACTTTTTTTATGTCACAATATATTTTAATTTATTAAATGCATTCTGAAATTACACATAAGAATTCCATTTCATTCAACAGCTACAATTTGGCTGGGAATACTATCGGGTAAAATAGATTTTGCTTAGTATTTAATATTGTTTTTCTTGTAATAATAATTCCATTTAGAAAGGGTGTAAGGAAATTAGTCGACTAACACAACTTTGTGGAGAGGGTTTTATAGGCTTTACCTTTTTCAATTTGCCAAAATTGGATTTGCAGAATTTTCTTTTCTGTAACTTTCTCTGCAAAAACAGCAACGTTCGGCTACATTTGTAGTTGGTGGTACTGCTAGTTTAAAAGGAAAAATATTCAAATGCTTACTAAAAAATGTTCGAAGTATTGAAGATTTTTTTAAAATTACAAAGTATTCTATGAATCTATGTTATTAACGTTTTGGATTTGACACATGGAATAATTTTTCAAACAGAATAATGATTTAAATTTGAGTAAACATGACAGAACGAGTCCAGGGTTGTTGAATGACCACTACTTAAGAAGTCATACAGTTCATTACTCAAGCAATCATCATGCTAATTCAATTCTCTAATGCTTACAAAAAGTTTGAGTACAGATGATAAGGATGGACCAATTTTTCTTTGTTCTGTGTGAAACATAAAAGATGCATGCAGAGAAGAAAGGTAGCTCTTCTAAAGTTGTGTTCCGCAGCCTTCCCTAGCTATAGAGTAGAGTATGTCTCTCCTTTCCTTTGATAGTGCCTAAAAGTCTACAGCAGAATTTTATACAAAAAAATGACATTATTATTTTCACTTAACATTGTCTTAATTCAACATTGCCTGCAAGTAAAATTTTCAATACAATTATGGAGAAGCTAGAAAAGGAACTCTAATGATCTCCAGAGGCAGAGAATGCTAAAATGCCTGAAATGAAATCTAAAGGCAACAACAACAACAACAAAGACAAACCTTAACACACAGAGTAGTGGACAATTTCACCAGTGGTAGTAACATTTAGGTGCAAGATTGTGAGACACATGCTATGCAAACCAGATACCATCTTCAAGGGCTGCTTTAGCTGCTTCTTAGATCTTATCTTGAGATTTGCATGGCTTTCAACCATTGTCACTTCTATATCAGCAATGCCACACTGAACCTTGCCCACTTGCTGCTCCCCTATGGCCACAGAATTATCACAGACACTGACACTTGTTGAATACTGGGGAAAGCTGAAGAACTCAGAAAATGGCATATTTGTTGCACCAACTGCATCAGATTTCCCTTCTGTTTCTTTCTGAGCACCAAGAAATTGCAGCCTGTGGTCAAGCTCTTTAACAAAGTTAATAGCACCTCCTATTATAGAGGCTTGATCACTCTGTGTTCACCAACAAAAACAAACTAACTTCAGCAAAACCAAAATGCATAAGCATTAATTACTGGGAGCACCTTTTGGTTTGTGTTGGAAACTATCAGAGGGAGAAAATTAAACAAGATGACAACATGCATCACATAAATATAAGAGCTTCTAGAGATGAAACATCTTCACTAAAGGCTTTGTTTGTGAGTTTTGTTTTGGAAGGGAAGGAAGGGAAAGGGAAGGTTTGTGAGAATATCTCCCTTGTTTGTGAGTTTAAAAAGTTGGAGGGGGAATTTTTGAGGATTTTAGAAAACACCCCAAACCCCTCCTCAGCTCTTTTCTAGGGGATAATTAAATCACTAATTTACCCTCTCACTCACAAACAAAGCCTTTAGTAAAGAGTTAGAAACATAGCATACAAAATAATCATGGAGTTAGAAACAATGTACAAGAGTTAAGTACCCTTTGGACATAAGAGTCTGGCATTAGAAACAAGTTCTGAGTGTTTTTTAAATGAGTTATGAGTGACCTCTGAGGATGGATCATTGGAGTGATGGTGAAGTTCATTAAAGTGATAACTTTACAAGGTTGAAGTCTTCATAGCACCAGTTGGCTGCACCAGCTGCCAGCAAGTTGTGGTGGCACAAGTCTTTGACTCCATAAACAAATGGGTCTTGTGTTTGTGGGTATACCACTGCTTCTAGAGCCATGCCCCTCTCTCCCGCAGGCAAACACATACACACAGTTCAGTTTTGACGCTGAGGCCTTTAACAAGAGAGATACGAAGAAGGAAAAATATGTGTTGGGTCCTCTTTGGGAAGAACTTTTGCCCTTATAAAGGCCTTGATGATGCAAATAATGGACATTGCTTTGCACTTGATGTAAATAATAGGTTTAATTTAATTTAGGTAGACAAAATCATAAGAGAAATGACTCTTGATCTTTAACTCCAATGAATTTGTATGATCCTCCCTTTTCACAAGGTTATCTGGTTCTAAAGATATAAACATAAGTTTTAATTGTACTGATACCTACAACAATGGAATTATAAAATTCAATAGCCATGGGATAAAGAAGTTGAGAGTAGACTTGACAGCCAAAATTGAATTGTCAATAACAAACAGCATAGCTTAATAATTTTTTGAATGGCAAATTAATAAATAAAAAAATACCTCCTCAACGTTTTAAGCAGTCTTTCACAAAATCTTTCTTCCCATGATCATCTAGTTCCAGAAACTATTCAGCGGAAAAGGTAGATCCACGGAAGAATGGACTGATTTTGGTCCTCTGCAGATCTACCTTTTCCGCTGAACAGTTTTTGGAACTAGAAGATCATGGTATATTTTTGGTCCTTTACCCCATGGTAGAAGCCGCAGAACGCCTCTCCTCTCCCTCTCGCGCCGTCTCTAACAGGGAAACAACGGGCACTACATTTGGGAAGACAAAATCGATCCTAGGGTTGGCTTTTCTGATTGATAGCAACACTGGGCTCACTAATGGGGGTTTAATTTGGGGTGCTGCTTTTTACACCTCAATGTTTTCTCATACACCACAAAAAATTTAAAAATATTTTATAGTTAAAGTAATATTTTGGTCGCTAAACGTGACACGAATTCTAGATTTGATTCCTATACATAAAAAATTATTAAAATGATCCCTATACATACAGAAAGTCTCCATTTGGTCCATGCCGTACAAAATTTTAGGGACTGATTTGATAATTTTTTATTTGTATAGGGACTAAACGAATAACGTATATGGACCAAATGGAGACTTTCTGTATGTATAGGAACCATTTTAATAATTTTTTTATGTATAGGGATCAAATCGAGAATTAATATCATACAACCAAAATATTACTTTAACTATATTTTAATATACCTTCAATTATCTTAATCCAACCCTTAACCTATTCTCTGAAATACACCACACCTCTCTTCTTCCTCTTTGCCTCTTCTTCCTCCACATCCATAATTTCATAGTTCATGCATGTTACCATCGAAAACAACGAAACAAAAATGGCTCTCTCAATGACCCACCACCCAACAATGATGCAATCCCCGTCGAAGACCGATCAGACTCGTGCCTCTTGGACTCAAGCTCCGATTTCGTGTTCAGCATAACCATTGGGTTAGCACAACAACTCTCTTCAGCAGATGAACTCTTCTCCAATGGAAAGATTGTTCCAACTCAAATCAAGCGCGTTCTCAACACCCCATATGAACCCCATCAACCCCCAGAGAGTTTATTCAGTCTAATCCAACTTATATTTATAATCGATTTATTCATTCTCACTCAATTATTTTAAGAGCCCAGACATGCACAAGCTTCGCCAACACATTGAAAACATGAATGAATCAAAACTAAATGGAGAGCAGCAATACGAAGACAGGTTCCCGCTTGTCGATGAGTAATTGGGTAGTATGTGGTGTACAATGAGGGTAACAGTATGTATGAAGAAATAAGTCCCTAGTCTGTTAGTCTGTTGCAACAGACTCTGCTTCCCTAGGCTTAATTTCTGGTTTCTGTTATAACAGAATTCCTCTCTTTTAGCTGTATTAAGCCCTATATAAATAGGTGCTCATATAAGTCTTGTATGCACAATCAATACTACTCAATATATGCAATATTCAGTTACACATTCTTGTTACTTTACATGGTATCGTGAGCTAGAATAATCCTGGTGGAAGCTCAGAGCTAGAATCCTGGTTGAAGCAGACATGTCAAGAGCAGAAGAAGATCAAGAATATTCCTCCTCTTCCAGCAGCAGAGATGAAGTCAACAACAAGTCTCATTCCAAGAATGGAAGAAATGTTGACACTCATATTGACATCCTATCCCCTTATTACCTCCATGCCTCTGATCATCCAGGGCAAATCTTTGTAAGTGAGCCCTTACATGATGGAAATTATGGGGAATGGGTTGTGGACATGAGCAATACCTTTTTTTCCAAGAACAAGGTAGGCTTTGTCGATGGATCCCTGCCTATACCTGATGCTGATTCTCCTAATCTTGCTTATTGGATGCGTTACAATGCCATGATAAAAGGATGGCTCAAAAGTGCAATGGACAAAGAGGTTCGATGCAGTGTCCAATATGCAAACACGACTCGGGAAATTTGGGTGGAACTGGAAGCAAGATTTGCAAAAGAAAGTGCCCCAAGGATCTATAAGCTTAGACGTGCAATTGCCCTCCTTAAACAAGAAGGTTCATCGGTATCAGCATATTATACCAAGCTGAAGGGATTATGGGATGAAGTTCAGTCCATCTCACCTTGGCCCAAATGCACGTGTGAATGATGTAAGTGTGATGTTCAGAAGCGGCTTACAAGCATAAGGGAAAGAGAACAACTTTATGACTTTCTTATGGGTCTTGATGAGGTATTCGGTACTGTGAAGTCTCAAATCCTTAGCATGATGCCAACCCTTAATCTTGGTCATGCCTATCACATGGTGGCTGAAGATGAGCAACAAAGACTCATTTCAGCCACACATAAGCCAATGACAGATATAGCAGCCTTTCAAGCACATAACACAAAGCACCCTGCAGATGATTACAAAGGAAACAAGAAAGAAAGGCCAAAATGCAATCATTGTCAGAAAATTGGGCATACACAAGAAGAGTGTTGGGAAATAGTGGGGTATCCGGACTGGAGAAAGCCAAATAAAGAAAAGAAAGGACCTTGGAATGGCAAGAAACCTGTGGCTAGAGCAGCTCAAGTCAGTTCAGAAAGTCCTATTCCAGGCCTGACTTTACAGCAATATGACAGATTGATTCAACAGCTGAATGCAGAACATAATGCTGGATCAAGTGCTTTGCAAGCAAGATCAAATACCAATGTTGCAGGTAACTCTTTCTTTAGCAAAACTTGGGTGATAGATTCGGGAGCAACTGAACATATCACATATGACTCGAGTCTGTTAAAGGAAATAATTCATTCCAAAGAACAACCTGTCCATATTCCCAATGGCACAAGTGTGCCAGTAAAAGGTGTAGGGAATGTCAATCTTGCCAATGGCCTAAAACTGGATAAAGTCTTGCATATTCCAGATTTTAAATGCAATTTAATGTCTGTTAGTAAGTTGGCTAAAGATCACAATTGTGCCATAATCTTCACTGCTGACTTTTGCCTTATACAGGACTTACATTCCAAGACCCTGATTGGGAAGGGTAGGCATCAAGATGGCTTGTACATACTTGAGCCTACACAGAAGGAAAACATAGCAATGAAAGTTGGTAAATCTGTTAATAGTCACCTTTGGCATATTCGGCTTGGACATCCTTCTGAGACCAAATTAGCTAGTATAGGATTAGACATTGTTAGAACTTATAATAAGACTCATTGTGATTCTTGTATTCGTTCTAAACAAACTAGATTGCCTTTCCCTGCAAGTTCAATAAAAACCAAGTCATGCTTTGATCTTGTGCATTGTGACATTTGGGGTCCATATAAAACTGCTTCAATCTCGGGTGCTCATTACTTTCTTTCCATTGTAGATGACTTTAGTAGAGGAGTGTGGATTTATCTAATGAGACACAAAACTGAAGTTGAGCAGCTTTTACCTAGGTTCATCTGCATGATAGAAAATCATTTTGGAAAATGTATAAAGAAGGTAAGGACAGATAATGGACTGGAATTCACTTCTAGTCACATACAAAGGTTTTATGCACAAAAAGGGATCATGATGGATCTCAGCTGCCCTTATACACCACAACAAAATGGTGTTGTAGAAAGAAAGCATATGCATCTTTTAGAAACTGCCCGGGCCCTTAGGTTTCATGCCAACCTTCCCATCAAGTTTTGGGGGGGTTGTGTGCTCACTGCTGCACATATCATAAATAGACTACCCTAAAAAATCATTAACAACAAAAACCCTTATGAGGTCATACATAAAAAGAAACCTAATTATGACCATTTAAGAACCTTTGGTTGTCTTGTCTATGCCTTAAAACATAAGAAAGAAGGAAAGTTTGATGAAAGGGGGAGACCATGCATTTTCATAGGATATCCTTTAGGTCAAAAAGGTTATAAAGTGCATGATACTTCCACCAATACTACCTATATTTCTAGAGATGTTATTTTCTTTGAAGACGATTTTCCTTTCAAAGCAAACAACATTTCAGTTTCAAAACAGCAAGCACAGATTGCAGAATGGGAACCTGTCTTCCAACAGTCAGAACAGTTCTGTCAACTTAACAATGAAAGTGGTAACAATACAGAAGTAGAAGAACAAGATAAGGTCGATCACAACACAATTACTCTAGAAAATGATGCCAATATCGAGGATGGGAATGATAATAGGGGGAGAGTAAGACAGTTACCAAGTTACTTGAAAGATTATGAGGTAAAACTGCCACCTTCTATTACACATTCTGTATCCATTCCCCCTTCAGGTAACTTTGTATATTATCCCTTATCCAATTATGTAGGTTATGATAAATGTTCTTCTACTCATGCTTCTAACCTTGTGGCCATCTCTAAGCATGATGAGCCTAAGAATTTTTCACAGGCAGTAAAGTATAGCTACTGGAAAGAAGCCATGGAAAAGGAGATTGCAGCCCTGGAAGAAAATGACCTTAACCAGACTTCCGCAAGGCAAACATGCAGTAGACTCTAAATGGATCTACAAAATTAAGTATAAACCTAATGGCGAAGTTGGGAGATACAAAGCCAGATTGATGGCTAGAGGCTTCACACAAGTGGAAGGAGAGGACTTCCATGAAACCTTTGCACATGTGGCAAAACTTGTGACCATTAGGAGTCTCTTAACCATAGCAGTTGCCAAAGGATGGTTTGTTCACCAACTAGATGTGAACAATGCATTCCTCCATGGAGACCTAAAGGAGGAAATTTACATGAAGATACCTCAAGGCTTTGCCAAGAAGGGAGATCATAGAGTGTGCAAATTAAACAAATCCCTCTATGGCTTGAAACAAGCCTCAAGAATGTGGTACCAGAAATTCACTCAGGCCTTAAGAAAGATAGGATTCACACAATCCAAGGCTGATCATTCTCTCTTTATCTACAATGAAAGGGGAGTATTTCTTACATCACTCATATATGTAGATGATGTTATCTTAGCTGGTAATGATTCCAATTTCATGCAGCAGGTGAAAAACTACCTTAACAAAGAATTCAACATCAAGGATCTAGGACCATTGAAATACTTTCTAGGAATTGAAGTGGCTAGATCTGCCAAAGGGATGGTGCTAACTCAAAGGAAGTATGCTATTGACATCTTGAAAGAAACTAAGATGCAAAACTGCAGGCCAAGTTACTTTCCTATGGAGCAAAATTTCCAGCTAAATTCAAAAACAGAAGATGCTGATACAGATGCTACTCAGTACAGGAGGCTGCTGGGAAGACTATTGTATCTTACAGTAACAAGACCAGATATAACCTACTCTGTCAATACTCTATGTCAGTTCATGACTGCCCCTAAACAGAAGCATATGGATGCAGCACATCGAATACTCAGATACATCAAAACCACTCCAGGACAGGGCATTTACCTCCCAAGTAATAACAACCTTCATCTTCAAGCATATTGCGATGCAGACTGGGGTGGTTGCCCCTTAACCAGGAGATCCTGCACGGACTATGTCATTACTCTAGGAGGAGCACCTGTCTCATGGAAAACAAAAAGGCAAACTGTGGTTGCCAGATCCTCTGCAGAAGCCGAATATAGGTCCATGACATCAACTGTCAGTGAACTAATATGGGTTAGATGGCTCCTAACAGAACTATCAATATTACAAGAAGGACCAACTCCGCTGTTTTGTGACAACCAGGCAGCCCTCCACATTGCTGCCAACCCAATCTTCCATGAAAGGACTAAACATGTGGAAATGGACTGTTACTTTGTGAGGGAGAGGGTGCAAGCTGAGGAAATCGCACCTTTAAAGATTAGTACAAAGGATCAAGTTGCTGACATATTTACCAAGCCTCTAGGAAAGGATAAATTGGAGTTTCTCCTTAGCAAATTGAGCATGATAAATCTTCATGCACCAACTTGAGGGGGAGTGAAGAAATAAGTCCCTAGTCTGTTAGTCTGTTGCAACAGACTCAGCTTCCCTAGGCTTAATTTCTGGTTTCTGTTATAACAGAATTCCTCTCTTTTAGCTGTATTAAGCCCTATATAAATAGGTGCTCATATAAGTCTTGTATGCACAATCAATACTACTCAATATATGCAATATTCAGTTACACAGTCTTGTTACTTTACAATGTACTAGCATGAACTTGTGAGTTTGTAAGCTCAATCACCTGCACTTGTGACTGGTGTAAATAAAACAAAAGAAGATGAACCCGAAAAAAAGAATGAAAAAGACGATGCATTATGGAAGTTTTCATACCGGAAGCACTCTGTTTTGACAAACAGGAAATTAATTTCCGGTAGTGTTTTTAATTTTGATACCATACCGAAAATAAACTTCCGGTGTTTAAATCCTAATGCATGATAACATACCAGAAATTACAAGGGTATTATGGGAAAATTCAAATGTTTTTAAAATTGTTGTGGTGTTTAAGAAAAATTTGTGGTGTACAAAGTAGCACCCTTAATTTGGGAGCATTGGGCCTTTATAACGCATCTGGGCCTTTATCAAGTTTATTCTGTTCGATGCCGCTGTTTATGAGTTATTACCTGTACCCCACATATGGGCATCTAACTCCACACAACATTTTAAATCTTTTTTATTGTTAAAACTATCCTTGATAAACTTATTTACTCTAAAAATCATCATCCAATCCCTCTTCTCTCTCATCTCCGTCCACCGCATCCTCTCTCATCTTCATCCTCATGCGGGACAGCAAATGGAAACACAAGAACAAGCAATTTGAAGAAACTAACAACATTCATAAAACCTAAGAAATCAAACCAGGCAGTACAGTAACCGTTCCTGGAACAAAAAACCATATCTTATAAAGCATTGAAACAAAAGTATTTTAAATATAAAAAACATCATCTTGCGCGACAGAAAATTTGAACTACAACAAAAGAAATGCATAACAATATAGATGCATAACAGTAAAAATGCATAACATTTGAAAATTTGAACTAAAACATATCTGGGTTTTAATGAACGATCACCAAACTACAAAAAAAAAAAAATGAAGATAGATAACAACAAATGTTTAGGGTTTGGAGAGGAAATTCGTGAGGGGAAAATGCATGACAGTAGAGATACGCTGATATGGTGGTGTGGGTAGAGAAGAAGAATGAAACTGATATGAAGATGTGGGTGTGGGTGTGGGTGGGGGTGGGGGTGGGGGTGCGCTATTTGAGAGAGAAAGGAAGGAGATGAAAGATTTTTGAAGTTTATGGGGGGTATAATTGTCATTTTATACATTAAAATTATATATGTGGAGGTGGATAGGACACTTGTAGGGATACATGTAACAGTATCCTTTTCTCACAAGGTTTATTATGTGAAAGTTTTGTGCTATGATACTTATTTTTATGCCTTTCTATGTACTTTTTTTTAATAAATACTTCCTACATCTTTTTATTGTTAGTTGTGTTGCTGCAAAGTAGTGTTCTATTGTTTTGTTTAATATTACTGGGATATGGAAATCATCATTAATTTCTTTTAAATCTTTTGTTATCATCCTCCGAGATAAGTTGGTTATTGTAATGACTCTAATGAGTTAATTTGAGACTGTAAATTAATTGTGTGTGCTTTCTTCTTAAATTATATGTACTGAGCTTGTCACTCTAGCTTGAGTTTATGTTAGCCATGACAACCATCACTTAAAAGGGGGTGAAGTGGGTGATTACAAAATTTAAAACTTCGAGAAATTATGCATTTTAACGCACTCAAAATAATAGATGTTGCATAATAAGTCTAATAAAGATACAAATAGTGAATATTAAACAAATATAAGTATAACAAATATAATAATAATATAATAATTAAAGAGTAGGGAAGAGAGAATCAAATCAAAGAGTTTATCCAAGTTCAGACACCTCTGAGTAGTACAAATAGCTCACGTTCCATGGAGAGGCTTTTGGCTCGATGGACTCTATCTCCCAAGGATTACATGAAGTTAAATGTTGATGGGAGCTGTATCAGTGATACGTTGATCATGGGCTCGGGGGGATTGCTTCGAATTGCATCAGGTGCATGGGTTAGAGGTTTCTCAAGCTATGAGGGTCCTGGTGACTCATTGTTGGCCAAACTTTTAGCTGTTAAAAACGACCTCTTGTTTGTTTGGAACTTGGGTTGTTCTAAGGTTGTTTGTGAAACCGATGATTTAGATGTGGTGGAGCTGTTACAGAAGAAAAGTATTCCCATTTATCACCATTTTGTGCTGGTTGTGACTGATATCTTGGAGCTTCTCTCATGCACTTGGCTTGTCCAGATTACTCATATTTTTCGTGAAGCAAACCTGTGTGCAGACTTCCTAGCCAAAGAAGGCTCTCGCATGTCGGATGGGTGGAAGCAATGGAGCGAGTCCCCCTCAGTTGTTAGGGTCTCTGCTGTTGAAAGATGAGCCGGGTTGTAGTTCCTCCTTGTAGTTTGTAGTTTTGTTTTCTTTTTGTCTTTTTCTTTTTATCTTACTTACCAAAAAAAAGACACCAACCATTAGTGGCCTATGCCCAATTCCCAAACCAATCTCCTGAGATTTGCACTATATCTACAAGCTTTAACAAAGGGTTTGAAAACCTTTTACAAAACATCGCACTCTTCACACTATTGGGATACATCACCCAAGTGTTTAAGCCTCACAACCAATTGGATATTTCACTCTGTCACAAACTCGAGGGATGCCTCACCCTCTTACAACATTTCCAAACACCTAAACTTCACAATTTAAACTTTGGTGAAATATTATTTGAACACCTAGCTTTAACAACTGATACTGTATAAGTCTTATAAATGATGTTATTTTTTTATTTTTTTATTATACATCATCTGATTCAACTAAAAGAAAGAGAGAAAAATATGGTGTTGGTACATTTTGGTGTTCAAATAACACCACTCTAAACTTTGAATGCCCGTCCTTGCAAAGCATAAAGAAAATCACAATGAGACATATACGTCATCCACTCCAACAATATAGAGTTAATATATTATCATGTAATGTCTCGACAAATGAAAGATAAGAATTTGGAAATTATAAAAAAATCACAAAGACAACATTTTAAATAGTGTCACAAAGGTGCTCACACAACAATCAGCCACCAAAGTTTGCTTTGCTAAAGCCTCCAACAAAAGCATGAAATATGTGTGTCGAGTCGAATGATTGTAACCGGAAATCAATGAAGGTTGCTAATAATAGATAAGGCTTGCTAAACTTCTGTTCATCATCTATACTTTAGCAGCCTCTCGTTGGACCTTAAACGTGCACCCCTATGGCAACGAAGCAGGTGAAGCCATTAGATTAGAACTGATCTGCATAGAAACAGAGTGTTTGTGATTAGGGTAAACACACTCAGCAACCAATGAAAAATAATTTAAGAAAAATAGAAATTGAATAAAGATGTTAAAATATCAGAGTCTCCCTCAGCCTCGTTAATATGTTCCAGCACCCTCTCTGCATCGGAGGATCTTCTCCGCAAAAGCTCAGCAGAATGGTTTGCTGTGAATAGAGAAATCAAACGCAGAGATAAAGGAGAGTTAGGTTAGGGAGGAAAGAAACGGAGAGAGAAATGAAAACTCAAAACCTAATTGTTGATTTTTTGTGCACAGAAACAGAGAGGATGATTGACTTTTGGAAGCTGAAGAAATGGAGTGAGAGAGGTGCGAAATGGTGCTGTGAAGAATTAGAGCAACATAACCTTATCATGCACCAGCAACAATTACACAGTAGGAATCGGAACCTGCTCACAATCTGAGCAATTGACCCTTTTGATATGCATCCGCAAAATTGGGGAGAGGGATTAGGGATTAGTGAGTGAAATTGGGGAAAGAAAATTGTTGAGGGTGGTGACGGTGATGGACATCGACAGCAGTGACGGACACGAAGCAGGGGTAGGAGATAGCGTTGGTTGCCCAATAACGTTGGCGACGGTAACGAAGTTGGATAGGAGGTTTACGGTAGTTTTTTGTTGTAGGTTGGAGCGCGGCCCATTCTTTCGTAGGTGTGTGTACAGAAAGCAGCTGATAGTCCAACTTCAAGTGGTGTTTACAATAGGCTGAAAGCAAAGATAGACATGCCAGCTATTTACAAGAAAAGAAGAGATATCATAGGTGCTGAGGTGGCGACCCGAGAGTTTGTGCTTCAAGATTTATATAGATATAAATAAATTTAACTATAAAGATAAATAGATTTGATGCAAATAGTAGGTTTAATTTATGTAGAGAAATTCAAAAGAGGAATGATTCTTGTTCCGTCCAAATATCTCAAGTGAGAGATACTCGTCCGGAGAAACTTTTGTAGAGTGTTTTGGAATAGCTTGACAGAATGAGAATTCTGCTCCTACGTATCCAAATGGGAATCAAAGCAAACGTAATTCTAAGTGAGGGGGTTGGACCCCTATTTATAGAGATGTTTTGGTGTAACAGTTTGAGTTGGACTGTTATTGAGATTCTATTTGTTAGGATCGGATTGTTATTGTAATTAGATAAAGATAAGGATAAGGCTCCGAGTTATGCGGAGGGATATTCGGACCAACGAGATATTCGGCTTAGTCAGTTGTGACTGGATAGCTCGGGATCGAGATATCTTCATTCGCGGCCTGTTGTGGGATAGGCCCGAGTAATTATCCTCGGTGTCAAGTGCATTAATAGGTATTCGACTTTATGGGAGTTCGGGTCACAACCCACTTACAAGAATGAGCTCGGTCGTATTGACAATCCTCGTCCTTATATCTTCGGCCAGTACACAAGCCCCCCGAGCTCTGAGCTTAAATAAGCGAAAGAGCTGACAAGTATTAAACCAAGCTTATACTTCGGCCACGTGGACTTTCGTATTTCCAGCTGTCATTTCAACCGAACCTTCCCTCCCCCTTTTTGTCAGAGAAGGCAATCATTTCCCTTAATCCTTCTGCGGCACGTTACAGGTGAGTAACCCTAGAGTTCCGCGCCCATTTAATGAGGGGAAAATTAAAAGTCGCGCCTTTGGGCTTCAAGAATTGTGGGCCGTTGATCGTATCTCATCATCAACCGCAGCAACTATAAATATCTCCTCTAACTCCACCTTACTCCTCCTTGCCCACTACCTTCCTCCACTCTTCATCTCTGACTTTCAAGTTTCTACAATCGTCCTTCTGCCTTTCGCTCTCCAGGTACGCCCCACCTTCTTCCTTCTTTCAAATTTCCAAGTTTATTTCCGGATTCCGGTCATGAGTTCATCCGAATTCACCTAGTCAAACACTTCACCTCTGGTGGAGCGCGAGGTTTCCCCCATTGGGGGCTCTCCTTCCACTTCTTCTGTTCCCTCACAGGAACTAAACATCGGTCAGGTGAGACCGTCCCCCTCCGGGTCGTCTTCTTCTGAGTCTGATTCTTCTGGGTCCGACCCTTCTAGGTATAGTTCTCCATCCCCCCAAATTTCCAAACCTGCCGCTCGCAAACAACGCCAAATGGTTCCAAAAGACCATGTTCCCGATATTACCCTACCTGGGTATATCTGGGTTAAGGGCGAAGTTGGGGCTTATTTTTCTGACTTTCAGTCTTCAGATTCGATTGCTCATCTTCGGTCCCAGATTAATATCTCGGCGTCCGGAGACGAATCCGAGTTTATTTGTTCACCATGCTCGGGTACCAAGTATGTTTTCCTCAGGGCTCATCCTTCTGAGCCCCTTTTACATATATGTACAAAACACTATTTGCACAGCTGCGCGTGTCTCTTCCTTTCACTGAGTTTGAGTGCGACGTTCTGAAAACCATGAATGTCGCACCTACTCAGCTTCATCCCAACAGTTGGGCTTTTCTAAAAGCCTTTCAAATTCTGTGTAAATACATCGGGATGGAGCCCACTACTCCCAAATTTTTGTACTTTTACCAAACAAGGTTTGGTGAGAAAACGGGATGGATTTCCCTCAATGGGCTGAACCGAAGAGGACTGATTAGTTTATACACATCATCATATAAAGACTTCAAAGTCGGCTTCTTCCGAGTTCGCCCCTCGGGCTCTCACTCTTCCCACTTTTTTGATGAAAATGGATGCGCCAGGTTTCCTTTATATTGGCAATCATCTCCTACCAAATTCGTTGGTTTTGAATACCAATCCCTTCCTACCGAGGATAGACGAGATATAGATATATTAGAAAAACTTCCTCGGCCTCTCCATTGTGGACGTCTTCTGAAACTCCCCTTTTCATCCACTCCGAGAGCCGACTTTAAAAGTAAGTGTTCGACTTTTTAGTTTTTAACTCTTTTCTGTATGTGTTCCTGTACTAACAACTTTTCTTTTCGGCAGTTATCATGGGGAAATTCGACTTCTCCAAGCTTTTGAAATCTGCCGCGAAAGAGGGTCAGGGTCCCTCCACGACCGAGAAGAAAAAGAAAAGAATTCCTCCGGCCACTGCTAAGGGGGCTTCATCATCCGCCCCTTACAAAAGAAAAAGGGTAGAGATAGTAGTCGACGCCGAAGATTCTTCCCCCCCTCGCTCAAGTCCCCGACATCCTACCACTCATGAGATGGGAACTACGGGGCGGGAGGAACAACTTCCTCCTTCTACCGAGGTGAAGTGGTATAACACTTCTTTGAAAGCAGGAACCTCATCTTTCTGGGGCGAAGACTTCAACCCCTTCCCTTCTTTTGACTCGAACTTCCTAAAGCCTGCTGATCTCCGATTAATCAGGCAACAAGGGGCTCAGTCTAGCATGGAGGCCCTCTCGGCCTACTGCATCCGAGTTGCTGCTCTGGCCCGCTTTTGTAGCCGAGATTTGGTGGAGACTGAGAGGAAGTCCCAGCACCTGGAAACTGAACTTGCTTCTATTGAGAAGCTGAAGGGGGATTTTGCCCAGATCTCCGCGGAGCGTGATGAGCTGGCCAAAGCCAATAATCTCCTGAGTACTACCATTACCGAGCTGAATGGCCAGAACTCCGAGCTTAACTCCTAAGAAAAATTTGCTGAGGAGAATAAAGCTCGGGCTAAAGAGGATAAAGCTCGCGTTGAAGAAGAGCTCAAAAAGGCTCAAGTTGAAATCGAACAACTTAAAGCTGCCCTGGAGGCCGAGACTAAGGCCAGGATGGAGATTCAAGAAGATCTAAAAGAGGCCACTGGCTGCATTCTTGCTGAGCATCGGAAAGGTTTCGCAAAGGCCATTGCTCAAGTTGAGATTCTCGCCCCGGGGGTTGATATCTCGGGTGCCGATGTAACTAAAGAGGTGCACAATGGGGAACTTGTTCCCATTATTCCCGAAGAGGAAGAGGAGGTGGAAGGGGTTGAAGATTCTCCCAAGGATCACATCGACGCCGAAGAGAGCCCTAGGGACGAATAACTATATTTTTATTTTTCGTACCTCTGTAATGGGTTTTTCCCCTTGTAATCCTTGTTAATCTAATGAAAAATTCTTTCCGCATTTTGACGACTTCCTCTTACTTTTATAACATTTGTTTGGCCGAGATATTCTTCGAAATATTTTTATACTCCGACGTTGTTTGCATTACGTGCTCGGCTGTTTAAACAAGACCTTGACTAAGGCCGAGATATTTTATCATCCGTATCAAAAACGGATAGTTGTTGTCACATGTGAAACACATGATTCACGTTTTGTATATGTGGTCACACGTTATGTGCCTTGGAAACCCCAGTGGGTTCATGCAATTACTGCTTTTTGCTGAGTTTCGAGATTTATTTTTCCAATAAACCTTTTCCCAACGCATATTCCTGCCTCTCCCCCCTTATAAATAGGGCTGTTTCTTTGCTTCACTTATTCATTCTTCCATCTTTTCCACCAGCAAAATTCGTCCTTTTTCGACCCGAGTAGTTCTATAATAGTGCTAGGGGTTTGCGCTCCTTTCTCCCAGTTAACATCCTTTTTCAAGCTTTAAAGCTGCCAAAACGGGTGTAATTGGGAGATGGGATCCAAAATCTCTTTCATGACGTAATCCCTTTAAAAAGGATGTTAGCTGGGAGAATAGCAACTTCCGGGAGTGGAGAAAGGGGTAGTAACTGTCTCCTCCCGAAGCAGGCCGAGCACCTCATCGTCCAGCTTTCTCAGGGGGAAGTGATTACTTCCTCCCTCGAAGAAAAGTCGTGGCGTCCGATTGGGGGGACTACTGGCAACTAGTCTTGCCCCAGTTCTAATTGGGGAACTACTGGTCAATCGGGCGGGCCTTATTTTCAATTTCAACTCTGTAACTAAGTCGTAGTACTTTCTAGTACTCGACCCGTACCTTGTTTTTATTTTCGACATTGTACTCGGTTTCCTTAAAAATTTTAATGGCTCGAACTCGGCCTTTAGCTCTAAACTTGGTTCTCTTTAATGTTCGTATTCGGTTTCACTTAAACAATTTCAAAGGCTGGAACTCGGCCTTAAACAACTTAATTGGCTCAAACTCGACCTTCAGGCTCAAACTTGACCTTAAAAATTTAATGGCTCGTACTCGGCCTTCAGGCTCAAACCTGGCCTTAAAAATTTAATGGCTCGTACTCGGCCTTCAGGCTCAAACTTGGCCTTAAAAATTTAATGGCTCGTACTCGACCTTCAGGCTCAAACTTGGCCTTAAAAATTTAATGGCTCGTAATCGGCCTTAAACAACTTAATTGGCTCGAACTCGGCCTTCAGGCTCAAACTTGGCCTTAAATATTTAATGGCTCGTACTCGGCCTTCAGGCTCAAACTTGGCCTTAAAAATTTGAATGGCTCGAACTCGGTCTTCAGGCTCAAACTTGGCCTTAAAAATTTAATGGCTCGTACTCGACCTTAAACAACTTAATTGGCTCGAACTCGGCCTTCAGGATCAAACTTGGCCTTAAAAATTTAATGGCTCGTAGAATAAATACATCGGCAAAATAAGAAAATAAAACAATGTCCATAATAAATTCTTTTATTGAATAAAAAAGGAAGTCTGCGGTGTGCCTCGTTAAAACCTTCTCGGTCAAAACCCTTTTGGGGACAAAATACCGAGGTAGGAAAAAGAGTACATCACCTGACTATATACATCAACTGTAATAAAATTTTAAATGAGAAGCATTCCAAGTTCTCGGGATGGGCTTTCCTGACAATTCTTCTAACCTATATGCTCCGTTTCCCAGGTTTTCTACCACTCGGAACGGCCCTCCCCAATTTGCTGCTAGCTTACCCTCCGTATGATCCCTTCTTGCTTCTCCTTTCATCCATAGCACCAAGTCTCCGCGCACGAAACTTCTCGGTTTCAGCTTTGAATTATACCTCCGAGTAGCTCTTTGTTTGCTAGCTTCCTCCCTGATTTTAGCCTCCTCTCTGATCTCCTCCACCAAGTCAAGTTCGACCCTTAAGTTGCTTTCATTCTCATTCTGCTCATGTTGCATACGCCGAAAAGACGGCTCACCAACCTCAACCGGGATCATGGCGTCCGTTCCGTATCTCAGCTTGAAGGGTGTTTCTTGAGTAGTGGATTGTGGCGTGCAGTGGTAGGCCCAAAGAATACTCGTCAACTCTTCTTCCCAAGCTCCTTTGGCTTTTCCCACTCTCTTCTTCAGCTCTCCGAGAATGACTTTGTTGGCCGCCTCGGCCTGCCCATTGGTTTGGGGATGTTCTACTGATGTGACGTGGTGTTTAACATCGAGATTGACATAGAATTCTCGCAATGTCTTATCTATAAACTGCCTTCCGTTATCAGTGACAATTGCAAAGGGAATTCCGTGCCTACAGATGAGGTTTTTCCACACAAACTTTTGTACCTTCTCGGCGGTAATTTTCGCCAAAGGTTCTGCTTCAATCCATTTTGTGAAGTAGTCCACCGCTCCCAAGAGAAATTTGACTTGACCTTTGGCTATGGGGAATGGTCCAAGTATATCCATCCCCCACATAGCAAAGGGCCAAGGCGAGTTTAATGTGTGAAGTTCTTCGGGTGGGGTACGACTTATATTGGCAAATCTTTGACATTCATCACATTGTCTCGTCCACTTGATGCAATCTGCCCGGATGGTAGGCCAATAGTACCCTGCTCGGACCACCTTGGAGGCCATTGATCTGCCCCTGCAGTGAAAACCACATATTCCTTTGTGAACCTCTTCCATTACATATTTTGACTGGGCCTTTGTCAGACACTTTAACATCGGTACCGAGAATCCCTGTTTATACAACTCTCCGGAAATAATAGCAAAGTGACTTGCTTTGAGCCTGATCTTTCTGGCCTCGGCGTGATCTGGGGGCAGAATATCTGAGGATAAATATTCCCATATGGGGGTCATCCATTCTCGGTCAGCTGATTCATTGGCCATCACTTCTCCTAGTGTAATACTCGGTTCATTGAGAGTTTCCTGAATAACTGTTTTATGCTGGCCTGGCCTCTTCGTGTTGGCCAATTTGGACAGCAGATCGGCCCGAGTATTTTCTTCTCTGGGGATGTGTTCAATAGCAAATTTCTCAAAGTTGGAAATTAACTGATTGACTTTACATAAATACCTGCTAAGTTGCGACTCTTTTGTTTGGTATTCTCCAGAGATTTGTCCTGTGACTAGCTGTGAATCACTTCTGCATTTAATAGCTTTTGCTCCCATTTCCTTGGCCAGCATTAACCCTGCTATCAAGGCTTCGTATTCGGCTTGGTTGTTTGAGGTTTTGAACTCAAACTTTAATGACTGATCCAGGATTAGCTCTCCCGGGCCTTCCAGTATTACCCCAGCTCCACTGCCTCTGACATTTGAGGATCCATCCACATACAAATTCCACCATAAATCCTCGGTTATCGGCAGCGGATTGAGCTCGGCTATGAAGTCGGAGATACATTGAACTTTCAGAGGACCTCTCAACTCGTATTTCAGGCCGAACTCGGATAACTCCACCGACCAAGCAATCATACGGCCTGCCAACTCGGGCTTTTTGAGAATCTTCTTAATCGGGTGATCGGTTTTGACAATCACCTGGTGACTCTGGAAATACGGACGCAATCGCCGAGCTGTAGTTACCAGGGCCAAAACCAGCTTTTCTATGACTTGATACCGGGTTTCGGCATCATGAAGGACCCTGCTGATGAAATACACCGACATTTGAGCTTTCTCTACTTCTTGTACAATGACCGCACTAATGGCGTACTCGGTGGCTGACAGGTATAAATATAGCTCTTTCCCTGGGATAGGTCGAGTTAATACTGGTGGTGAAGACAAAAAGGCCTTGAAGTCGACAAAGGCCTTCTCGCATTCCTCGGTCCACACGAAGGTTTGAGGCCTCTTCAATAATCTAAAGAAAGGCCGAGCTTTCTCTACAGATCTGGGGAGAAACCGAGATAATGATGCCAGCCGCCCTGCAAGTCGCTGCACTTCTTTAATATTTTGTGGGCTTCGCATCTCAATCACAGCTCGGCATTTATCAGGATTGGCCTCGATTCCCCGGTGTGTCAACATAAAACCGAGGAATTTTCCACCTTGGACACCAAAAACACACTTCTCTGGATTCAGTCTCATATTGTACTTTCTCAACTGCTGAAAGATCTCCTCCAAATCCTTCGGGTGGTTGTTGTGGTCATCGGATTTTACGACCATATCATCCACATAAACCTCCATAATCCTTCTGATCTGTTTTTCAAACACCCTGTCCATGAGCCTTTGGTAGGTGGCTCCAGCATTTTTCAATCCGAATGGCATTACCCGGTAACAATAGTTCAAGCCTTCAGTGATGAAAGCTGTTTTCTCCTCATCTGGGGGATACATTCGGATCTGATTGTACCCCGAGTATGCATCCAAGAAGCTCAAAATTTTGTACCTGGAAGCACCATTCACCAACCTATCAATACTTGGTAAAGGATAAGAATGCTTTGGACAAGCTTTATTTAAGTCTGTGTAATCAGTGCACATGCGCCACTTGCCGTTTGCTTTTCTGACCAGAACCACGTTGGCCAGCCAAGTAGTGTATTCTACTTCTCGAATAAAGTTGGCTTTAACCAACTTCGCTGTTTCCTCTTCCACCACTTTTCTCCTTTCCTCACCAAGTCTCCTTTTCCTTTGAGCTACCGGTTTTGCCTCAGGACAGATTGCCAGCTTGTGGCATAAGAAATCGGGGTCAATCCCAGACATGTCTGATGTGGTCCAGGCGAACAAATCGGCGTTGCTGCGGAGCACTTCCTTTATTTTCTTTTTTAAATTCGGCTCAAGTTGACCGCCTAGCTTGGTGTACTGATCGGGCTGTGATCCAAGCTGGAACTTCTCTAACTCCTCAATGGGTTGTGGTCGTTGTTCTTGCATGTCAATTCTCGGGTCTAGTTCAACAGAGCTGACAGAATTTACAGACTTGTCTTTTCCTCTGTCTAGTGTTTCTGCGGGTGTAGGATTGAGCTTGCTTACACGCAAACTATCAGCATAGCACTGTCTGGCCATTTTCTGATCAGCCCGGATAGCAACTATGTCTCCCGAGTCGGAAGGGAATTTCATTGTGAGGTGGGGAGTAGAGACCACGGCTCCCAACTCGTTCAAAGATGGTCTTCCGATTAAGACATTGTACGATGTTACTGCATTAACCAACACGTACCTGACCAGAATAGTTTTGGACGCTTTGCCATCTCCAAAAGTAGTTAGGAGGTCAATGTATCCTCGGGTGTCCACCTGTTCCCCAGCAAAGCCGACGAGCTTACTGTCGTATGGCTGAATAGATTTTTCTGGGATCCCGAGCTTCTGAAATGTTGAATAATATAAAATATCAGTCGAGCTCCCCTGGTCGACGAGAGTTCTCTTGACCGAGAAATTGGCTAATTGCACTGTGATTACCATAGGGTCGTCCTGATTAGGATCCACACCCAAGAAGTCTTCATCGGAAAAGATAATCGGTGGGGAAATCCTCGGGGGTTTGCCAGCTACCGAGTTGACAGCTCGAATAGCCCGCAGGTGTTTTCTCCGAGCTGAACTCGTCGTGCCTCCTCCTGCAAATCCACTTGAAATAATGTTTATCACACCTCGGACAGTATTATCCTCCTCTCGCCTTTCATTCTGACCTTCCCTATTCTCTGCTCTTTCATTATTTTGCCGACCGCCGCCCCTTCCCGGGCTTTGGCCACCTCCTCTTCTTCTACTTCTGCCACGCCCTTCACCATTGTTGTGATTTCTCCGAATGAAATTATTCATATGACCAGCTTGCACTAACTCTTCAATCTTGTCACGCAGGACCCAGCACTCCTCGGTGGTATGCCCGTAGTTACGATGGTATGGACAATGCTTCTGTCGATCAGCATTCTGGGGCGTGTGGCCACGGTTGGGGAGCTGCAAAAGTTCTGCGTTGTAAGCTTCCTCAAATACCCGAGCTTGGTTGGTGTTAAGGGGGGTATAGTGCTCATACTTCGGTCCCCTATGTAAATGCTCGGATGTGTTTTTGAATTTCTGTTTGTCTCCTCCAGCCCTCCTCTTCTCTCTCCCTTCTTGTCTATCAGAATCATCGGT
The DNA here is from genome assembly GCA_030762895.1 of Sophora flavescens. NCBI lineage: Eukaryota > Viridiplantae > Streptophyta > Magnoliopsida > Fabales > Fabaceae > Sophora > Sophora flavescens. The sequence continues at coordinate 127,270,383 of CM061067.1, forward strand.
TCTTTATCTTTTCTTAGACTCCTCAATCTCCTCCATATTAATGAATCCGACAGCTTTTCTCCTCAACTCATCCATACTGGTTGGAGGCTTCTGAGCTAGGTGTCTAGCGAAAGGACCAGGCCGTAACCCAGTCAAGATAGTATGTAGTGCAACATCGGCACTGAGATTCCGGATGAGGACAGTCTCTTTGCTGAAACTGGCCATAAAATCATGCAGAGACTCGTTTTTTTCTTGCTTAAAGTTTACCAACGAGGCCAAGGTTTTTTGATGAGCTCGGCTCGTGGCAAACTGAGCATTAAACTTAGTCATAAATGTGTCAAAGGAGTCAACTGATGCTGGCGGTAGCTGGGTATACCAGCTTAATGCAGCATCTTTCAGAGTAGTAGGTAAGACTTTACACATGACAACATCATCATCGGTAAAGAGGTATATTTGAGTAGTGAAAGCATTTAAATGACGTTCCGGGTCCGAGGTGCCATCATACCTGTCAATGTTTATTGGTTTGTAGTTGGCTGGTAGAGGAACCTCCATGATGGCGTCGGTGAAGGGATGTCTCGGCCTCCGCACGCCGGCCCTCTCATTAGGACTATTTGCCTGAAGTGAAAGTTCAGGGGCCTGCCTAGGGAACTCCTCCTCGCCTCCTCGGTCAACATGATGAGAAACACGGGGTTGTGGGACTCCTTCTCTGCGCGTGTTTCTGGATCCTTCATTCTCGGCTGTCCGGCGCTCTCTCTCATGAGGAGAAGAGGCGGACCTTTCTCTGCTTTGTTCTCGTTCACGACGGCTGTTCTGCTGATGAATCTCCTCATTCTCCCTTCTCAGCATTACCACTTGTGCGAGGAGTTCTTGAATAATGGGATTGTCGGTCGTCATAGCTGGGTTTATGGATCGTTCTCCATTATCCCCATTGTTGGCATTTTCTGGCTCCTCTCTCCCGCAGTTCCCGCTCCATGTCCTCACCATTGTTTGTGGTATGGGAAAATTTTGCTTCGATTCCCACAGGCGGCGCCAAATATTCCGTCCAAATATCTCAAGTGGGAGATACTCGTCCAGAGAAGCTCTTGTGGGAATGTTTTGGAATAGCTTGACAGAATGAGAATTCTGCTCCTACGTATCCAAATGGGAATCAAAGCAAACGTAGTTCTAAGTGATGGGGTCGGACCCCTATTTATAGAGATGTTTTGGTGTAACAGTTTGAGATGGACTGTTATTGAGATCCTATTTGTTAGGATCGGATTGTTGTTGTAATTAGATAAAGATAAGAATAAGGCTCCGAGTTATGCGGAGGGATATTCGGACCAGCGAGATATTCGGCTCAGTCAGTTGTGACTGGATAGCTCGGAACCGAGATATCTTCATTCGCGGCCTGTTGTGGGATAGGCCCGAGTAATTATCCTCGGGTGTCAAGTGCATTAATAGGTCTTCGGCTTTATGGGAGTTCGAGTCACAGCCCACTCACAAGAATGAGCTCGGTCGTATTGACAATCCTCGGCCTTATATCTTCGACCAGTACAATTCTTGATCTTTAACTCCAATGAATTTGTATGATCCTCCCATCTTACAAGGTTATCCGCTTCTAAAGACAAAAACATGCAGCAAAAATATTTATTATAAGATTCATTTTTAAAATATATATATATATATATATATATATATATATATATATATATACAAATAACTAATTTTACAGGCTATTGAAAGGAAGGGGTAAGCGTGGGCCATCCCTGCATACCGACTTGTCTGAGTTGGGAAAAATTCCTTCCCCTATTCTGTCTTCTTATTTTCAATCTATCATATAAAAATCGTCTTTCTACTTACCAAATTGATTCTCTGTATCTAATCATATTTTAATATATTAATAAGAAGTAAAAAATATGTATAGTTTTAAAATTCAAATACTTGAAAATTATGTACTTTTTTAATTTGTATTATTAATTTTTCATTCGGGAAATTCGTCACAGGCCATGTGGTACCACTAACGAGTCAAGTAAGATGGTTAATGAGTACATATGTAAGTAAATGAACATCAGAACTAAATATAGGGACTAATGTGTCCCGGTTGAAAATTTGAGAAACCAAATGCTTAATTATTAAATCACAACATAAATCCAAAGCTATTTCAGCACACGTAAATATTAAGCAAGCAACGTCGCGTAAATATTACGAGGCATAGGATAGGAGCCCTTCCTTATACAATTCAGATTTCAGAGTTTAAAATGAGTAATGATAGGTGAACACCTGGGTTTGACACCCAGGTGGATACCTTGGTTAATCATGTGTAAATTTTTTGTTAATTCGGTTCATTATATGGTTAATGGGTTATATGAAACTTATTTTCCATAATCATATAAATATTTGGTTAATCACAAGCAAATATCTAGTTACACCTATCATTAACCATTATACTGATTAACCAAGGAGTCAACTTTAGGTGTACACCTATCATTACTCCCTCCTCCCCTCCCTTGCCCGCCACCGTATAGTCTCTCCGTTCCTCTCCGCCGCATACACACACCAACCTGTTCTTCTTCCCGACAAAGGTTAGAGGTCATTTTCTTTTCCTACTTTTTCTTCTCTTTTTTTTTTATAATAATATCTCACATTAATTTATTTTTCTCTCACAATTAATCTTTACACCAAAACCACCGTTTTCTTCTTTCTTTTCCTTTTTTTTTAATTTATTTTCTCTTTTCAAATACAAGGATGCAGTAGTTACAATTTGTTATTACTAGAAATTAAGTCAATTATAGCCGTTGGAAAGTTCAGCCATTCGGGTCAAGCAAATCGGAAGCCAATCGATTAGAGTATTGATAGCCGCTGAGAAGATAAGGAAACGGTTGATAAATTCGCAAAGAATAAAAGGTTGACGCGGTTATAGGAGGTAGTTATGTTAGACTTGTCCGTTCAGAAGTTGATATTGGTAGCCGATTGCATGTGTTAACAGAATTCCTATAAACAAGGGATGTGATGTCAAGTTGGTTAGCTTGATTTTAGGAAGAAAAGAGCCGTTGAAGATAGAAGACAACAAGCTGGCGGTTAGTGGCGGATGATCGTGGAAGGTGATCCTAAATAATAGGGATTTTAATTGAAGGTGATTAGCCGTTGTAACCTAAGGTGGCCACTAAGTTAGCAGGAGAAATTTTAGGAGTTAGTGGTCATAAGGATACTTTGCATAGATTGTTTGTAGCCTATAAATATCCATTGTACATCTTGAGTTAAACAGATCAATACAATCAAACATTTTTATGCACAAGCTTTATCTTTCCGTCCATTTACTGTTTACGCGAATTTATTTAAAAATATTTTATCTTCCACACTAAACACTCTTTGGAGTAGTTTAGAAACCCACAAGTTAGGAGGCAGAATCTCCCTTCTAATGCTTTCAACTGATTAAGGGAATCATTGTTATCAAGAGTTAGTCGACCCCATGGCTAATTTTACTTTGTCCGATAACAAATTTGGCATGCCCAGTGAAGGTGAGCATATTGGGAAGTTTGCCTCTCCTGGTCAAGATTTCAATTGGCGCATGCATTTGCGTTATGGAAAACTAGTGAGCAATATGAATCCACAACCAAAACCAAAGAATGGAACTGGGAAGAATATTGAAGTGCAGCCTACTTTAGGGATGCCAGTATCCTTTCAATCATCACCAGGTACTCCTGTGGCAAGTAGTGCACCTGTTAGCCACACGATAGGGTCATCAGCGGCTACAAGAGCCGAGTCAGGTCAGTCCATGGTACTAACTACCACGTTCATTAAGGACCAGATTGACTCGGGGCTTAATGAACTCATGAAAGAAATGTCAAGGAAGCTAGCCGAGATCGTACAACCTATGGTACGAAATGAGATTCAGATGGTAGAACTTGGACTTAGATCAACTCAGAATTTGGCTACCCGGTTGTTCCTGGGCGATCGAATCTTCCTCAAACGAGTCCTCCCGTTGGAGGACTCAGGAAGGACCTTCTAATGTGGTCCAATCGAATGTAGTGACGCAGGTACCATCTTCAATTCCTCTATATTCTACCATGACAATACCAAATGCTAACCCTGTGAGTTATTACACAGGACGTGATGATTCCCATTCTAATATGTTGCATGGATAGGTTTCGATGGCCATAAGACCACTAGGAGCCATTGGAACGTTGGGCATGCCGTACTTGGGACCGCAAGCTTCGACTATCGGGATCAGTATCCAAGCAGCTGCGCCCCTTCAAGTTTCGTATCCAACCACGGGCTATGGAGGGGCACAGGTCAGGCCGTTTGGTAATTATGTGGGGGAGTAGCCATGGAATATGATTCCACCTCCCGCAGGTAGCTTGCCGTTTGGACAGATTGTGCCAGAACAGTCCCCTTATGGTCAACTGGGTTCAACTCCTCAACGAGGAGTTTTGTGCAAGACACCAGGGGAATACTCAAATGAGCAGACATGGAATTATTTTCCACCTCATGCCGGGAATTTACCTAATGTCCAAGGGATGCAATACAAAGTTCCGGAAAGTTACACCAATGAGTAGCCATGGGTGAATAATCCACCTCATGCGAGTAACCTACCCAAGAATACATATACACTAGGGTACGGATATCAAAGTACATACCCGGGGGCACCTATATCCTTCGGACAGCTAGCCGTTGGGTTGAACCCACCTCAAGGAGTGACAGTCGATAGCAGGCCCTGTGGCCCTCAGTTGATTGATCCCAACATGATTGCTGAGACTATCAAGAAGTATTTTGGTGTTCAGTTGAAGTCGTTAGACAGACCCATCTATAAGAAGCCGTGTCCAGAGTGGGTTGACAAGATGATGTCCTTGACGAGGGGTTTTAAAACTCCAGATTTTACAACCTTCTCTGGTGATGACGGAAAGTCCACCATGGAGCATATTGGTCGATTTATGGCTCAGTGTGGGGAAGCCAACCAGAATGAGTACTTTAAATTGCAGTTGTTCCCTCTTTCCCTGACTGGGACAACGTTTACATGGTATTCGCCATTACCACCAAATTCGGTTCAGAATTGGGCCGATTGATAAGCCTCTGGCTCATCTAGTTTCCATATAGAAAAAAGGGTATATTTTGTGCCTAATTGGGCGAGTCACCCTCGCTAATCTCCCAAATTGGCCTTGTTTTGTTCCTAAGTTAGACTTTGACTCGTTTTATGCATTTTTAGTAGTTTTTAGTTTATTTTGAGTAGAATTACGCTTTTCGTTTTCTTTTATTGTTTCAGGTTAAAAGTGAAGCTCTTAGAGTCAAGGAAAATGAAGAAAACAGTGGAAAAGCAACTCTGGAGGTTTTGCCTCGCGAAACAGGAGCTTGCCTCGCGAGCCTGAAGACCAGCCTGAACAGCAATTGTCATCCTCTCTGTCTCGCCCCGCGAATCACCATCTTGCCTCGCGAGTCTGAAGGTCTGATTGTGCCAGAAATGTCATCCTCTCTGCCTCGCCTCGCGAAACACTACCTCACCTCGCGAGCATTCAAATCCAGATGGAGCCAAAACTTAATATTCGCATCGCGAGAGGCTACTCGCCTAGTGAGCGCGCGCAGATTCTGAAATCTACAAATTGCTGTTTTAGGGCAGATGGAAAAAAAACTTTTGTCACCACTTGTTTTTAGATCAGTTTTGACGAATCCTTGTCCTCTGGAGCTGCGTCTCCTTATTTTCCTTTCTTATTGTACAACTAGGATGAACTTCAAGTGTTTGTGTCTTGTCACAAGCATGAGGAGCTAATCCCCTTGTCTAAGGGATCAATGAAACCACCCATGACGGTGTAGTTCAATGTGATGTATGTTTCTCTCCTTCATCTCAATTACTGTTTTCCAATTCTGATTTTATTGCGTTGATCATATGCATGCGTGATTGACTAGTTATAACGTGATGAGGCTTAGTAGGCAATTTGCGTTTAGAACTTGAATTGGGATCATTGATCGAATATTGCACGAGAGTGAATAGGAGATCGGTGCAACCTTATAGGAACCAGATTTAATAGAGTTTGATGATTGGGTTATGAGACCTAGTAAGTAATTAACTCAATCGTTGAATACATCCTATTGAGCACGACAATGTCATTAGGAGAATTTGGAGGTCCTGGTTGATAGTGGAATTGAACTTAGGGAGGGAATCATCATCACTTGGGTACTATGCATGATTGGGTAGGTGGATTTGTGACCTTAGATATTTAATTCCAGATTTTCATATCATATCTCTATTTGATTTGTTATTTGAATAGCGATCCTACTCTCTCTCTCTCACTTCTCAACCACTGCTGTTACTTGACCAAACTTATCGGATTTCTTGCGAATTGGTAGGATTGGTAGCCCAATCCTTGTGTTCGACCTCGGTAATTACTTACCGTGTTTTATTTTATTACTTGCAACGACCCGGTACACTTGCCGGTGACTCAACAAGTTTTTGGCACCGTTGCCGGGGATTGGTACAACCAATTTTCCTAATTTTTGGGAAGTTTGATTATTTGGTTAAGCTGTTTTATTTTTATTTTTTGTTATTTATTTACTATTATTTCTCTCAACTTCTTTGATTCCACTTGGTCTTGCCTTGTTTGTGTATGCGAGGTACCCTTTCACAAGAGGACTTGCTATTTGATTCGGAGATCACCAAGACCGAGAAGCGATTAAGGAGAGAATCCAGAGAGCGAAAGAGGCTTGAAGCAATTGATTTTGAGGAGATGGCCGCAAATCCTCCTCCTCCTCCTTACAAGCCTCTCTTCGAGTACAATCTACCCAACTTGGGTGATTGTGATTCTTCCATCGTGAGGGGCAACCTCAATACAGATTCCTTCAGAGTGGAAGGATGTGTCACAGCCTATATCCGTGAGAATCAGTTTGATGGGAGTGGCAAACAAGACCCTCATAGACACATCACTCACTTCCTTGAAGCTTGTGACTTGCAGAGGACAAGAGGTGTTTCTCAAGATGAGTTTCGCTTGCGGCTATTCCCCCTCTCTCTTAGGGATGTCGCTCGCGATTGGTTTGACAGCTTGGATCGCAACAGTATCACAACATGGGAGCAAATGGCCCAAAAGTTCCTCACCAAATATTTTCCTCCTCAGAAAGCGGCACAAGCAAGAGTAGCCATTACATCTTTCAGGCAGACAGAAGATGAATCTTATAATGAAGCTTGGGAGAGGTATAATGTAATCTTGAGAAGATGTCCTTCGGCTTTCTTTGACCCGGTCTCCAAGGTTCAACATTTCTTTAACGGGTTAAGGGGGCGCTACCAGATGAACTGTGATGCCACAGCGGGCGGTTCTTTCTCTTATTTATCAGCTGAGGATGGATGGGCGTTATTGGAGAAGATGTCGTACAATGATTACAACCGTGGTAGGGAAACCTCAAGTGGAGTCAGTGTTGCAACAATGGAAGCCATTCTAGAGCAAAATAAACTGTTGAAGATGCAATTTGCGGCTTTGTCTGGGAACAAGAAGGTCAATGTGATACACGAGGGAATGCCTCCATGTTGTGAAAATTGTAATGGAGATCATGACATTCAGCACTGTCCGTTCAACTTCTCTCAAGAACATGTGGACTCATGCCACAATTTCTATAACAGTGTGCCCCAGAACAACTATCAGAGGAACAAACAGAATGATTACAGACAGAATCAGAATAGGGGTTATATGAGGAGAGACCGTCGGGTTTCGCTTGGAGTAATGCTAGTGGTGGTCTAGCCCAACAACAACAACCTCAGCAGAATCAGAGGCCAAACTATGGGATCCATCAACACAATACTCAACAGGCTTTTCCAGGGACTAATCAGTTGCAAATAACAGATGGTGGAAGGCAACCTTGGGAGTTGGCTTTTAAGAAGATGAGTGCAGCAGTTGAGAAGTTGTCAATCAATACAAGCACAGCTATTGACAAGTTGGCAACTCATACAAGGGCGGCAATTCAGAATCTAGAGACGCAGATTGCTCAGCTCGCAAAGCAACTAAATGAGCGTCTCCCAGGCACTTTCCCAGGTGATACCGAGAACAATCCTAAGAACCAATGCAATGCCATAACAACTAGAAGCGGTAGGGTGTTGGGATCTAACAGGGATGCAACTAGTTCTCAGGAAGACAAGGCCCCGGAACGACCACATGTTGAGGAAGAACAACCTAAGAAAGAGGAGTTGGCAAGTGACAAGGCACCGGAGCAAGGGGGAAGGTTAAAACTTGTAGATGAAGAGTTCCGAAGAAAAAATTGGGTTGAACCCAAAGACCTCCCGCCCTACATGAAGGTACCATATCCTGAAAGATTGAAGAAGCCTCAACAAGATAAGCAATTCAATAAATTCCTTGATGTCTTCCGCAAACTTCAAATTAACATTCCATTTGCGGAAGCCTTGGAACAAATGTCATCTTATGCCCGGTTTATGAAGGAGCTTCTCTTCAAGAAGCGAAAGATAGTGGATGAGGAAATGATTACTTTGACCGAGGAGTGTAGTGTCATTCTTCAAAGAAAACTACCCCCAAAGTTGAAGGATCCCGGTCCTTTTTCTATACCATGCACCATTGGGGGGATGACTCTAGGAAAGGCATTGTGTGATCTAGGGGCAAGCATCAACTTGATGCCTCTCTCTATGATGAAGAGGTTGGGGATCAAAGATGTCAAGGATACACGGATGTCACTCCAACTCGCCGATCGTTCTATAAAATATCCTTATGGGGTGGTCGAAAATTTATTAGTGAAGGTGGACAAGTTCATATTTCCAGCGGATTTTGTGGTGCTTGATATAGATGAAGACGTCGAGATCCCTCTCATATTGGGTAGGCCTTTCTTGGCCACTGGGCGTGCCTTGATAGATGTGCAACAAGGGAAACTCACTCTAAGGGTGCAAGATGATGAGGTAGTCTTCAATGTCTTTGAAGCAATGAAGCACCCTGCTGAGAGGTCGGATGTGTATCGAGTGGATATGGTGGACTCAACTGTCAAAGCAAAGGCAACTAGAGAAGCCCATGGTTCTTCACTTGCATAAGTGTTGGTAAAATCCCATGATGATGATAGTGAGGAAAAAGACCCTTTGGGGGATGAGGTCTATCTTGAGTGGTTAAAAGATATGGAAGCCTTACCGAGTCTCCCAGAGGATGAAGGTGCAAGGGAAAAGCTCAACAAAGAAGGAATGAAGGAAGCTGTGCGTGAGGAAGTGATTAAACCTTTAGAGGCGGGAATCATCTATCCAATCTCGGATAGTAGTTGGGGTAGTCCAATTCATATGGTCCCAAGGAAAGGTGGCACGACCGTGGTGGTCAATAAAATCAATAAATCGATCCCAACAAGGATCATCACGGGGTGGAGAGTATGTGCTGATTATAGAAGGCTGTTGGACTTAAATGAGTTGTCCGGGAACCGCATGTAAGCATATGAAAAGGCAAGAGCCTACAAAAAGCGGACTAAGACATGGCATGACAAGCAGTTTCTTCCTCCGGATTAACCCTTAGGGGTGACTTGAGTCAGGCTCGGGACGTTAAACAAGCGCTACTTGGGAGGCAACCCAAGCTAGATATCCTTTATTTTTTTTAGTTTTTGTTATATAAAATAAAAAAAAAACTCATATTCGCCCCGCGAACCCACAGTGGCCTCGCGAGATAGAAGCCCTGAATCCCAGAGGCTTGTGCACGCTTCTGTCTCGCGTCGCGAGTACCACTTCCGCCTCGCGAATTTGGGCATCATCAACAATTTTTCCAGATTCGCCTCGCGAGTGCTGTATCGCCTCGCGAATCTGTAATTAAGGTTTGAAATTTTTCCAGATCAGGAAGTGTTGTGGGAGTTCTTCCGGGAGTTGTCATTGGTCGGGTGCCCGAGGGACCATTTGATGAGGATGCAACCGTAGAAGAGCTTTCCTTGGGAGCGCCCACCTACATTACAACTTGATCAGGGAACACCTTCTCTTTTCCCTCTCTCTTATTTTATATTTATGTTCTTTCATTGAGGACAATGTATGCTTTAAGTGTGGGGCAGGGAACCAATTGCTTTGTTTTTGTTTTCTTTTCCCTTTTCCTTTTGTTTTTGAATTTCGCTCTTGAATAATTTGAGAAGATCAAGAGTTTGTGTATGAATGTTGTGTCGGCAAGTTTGGTGGATTTCAATTAAATTTAGCATAGATTGATTGCATGAATCATGTTGACCATTGATGATTTCCTCCTAGGTTCTGAAAATCGAAAATTTGATCCCCATGTGAAAAATTGAAAATGGAACTTTGAGAAATTTTATTGTGAGTGCTTGATTTATGAGAAGTTTGGGGTGAAGGGGTGCACGCACTAGGAATTGTATCTCGGTCAAACAATTTGCAAAATGTCCAGGTGAGGATTTGAGCCTCCAACATTGTTTTTGATTGTGTGAATCACTTTTAAGTTGCACTTTCCTGGATTTGCTTGAATCTCTTCATGGTTTGCATGTTTATGTGTTGCATCAAATGATTTAGGCAATTTTCTTTGAAATAGCTACTTGGCCTAAAAAGAACCATCCCTAATGCATGTTCCCTAGTTAGCCACATTGAGCCTGATTAGCCTATTGTTTCTTGATGACCCTATATTATAAGCCAAAAATCTGGAAAAAACCATGTTGACCCGATCTTAGGATTAGGAGAGCATGGAAGCTTAGCAAGGGAAGGGTTGCAAGAAAGTAAGTTTGGGGTGGCTATAAGGTATGATATGTCATTCTGGGTTGAGAAAAAGAAAAAATAAAGGTTGGAGCCAAAGGCAAAAGAAAGAAAAAAAAGAAAAAAAAGAGAGAAGAAAAGTAACAAAATGTCAAAAAAGGGTATTAGAAGAGAAATGTTGTAGTCACCCAAGGCAAAAAGGAAAAATGGAAAAAAGGAATTTGAGTGGAGATTCAATGTGTCGAATGTTTGTGCTCTCTTAATTCCTAGGGATGTATAGCCCAGTACCTTTTGAGTATCCTACCCTTAGCCAGGCCCCATTACAACCTTTAAAAGACCTTTTGATGTTGTTTTCATGTTTTCGTGGGAACTATTTTTGAGATGAAAATCAAATTCATGAGAAGTGCTTTTGAAATGTGAAATTGAGTGAAAAGTTGATAGCCTAGACAAATTGAGCGAATGAGCGAAATACTAAATGCCCTTGTGAGGAAGGCAATTGTTTGAATTTGGTGATCTCCCTTTTGTGTGTAACTTGGATACTCAACTTAGATTAATGATTGCATGAATGATGAAGTTCTCAATTGTTAAAGTAAATGAATGTGGGGATTACATTGTTGTAAGGGGGAAAACATTGAAGAAAATTGTTGTGTTAAATTGCAGGAAATTTGTGCAAAAAAAAATTGATTGAATCCTTAAGCTTGCCAAGTCTTGAGTCTTTTTGAGTTTTAGCTTGCTTGGGGACAAGCAAGGTTTAATTTTGGGGTGTTTTGATAAGTCTCTGGCTCATCTAGTTTCCAGCTAGAAAAGGGGTATATTTTGTGCCTAATTGGGCGAGTCACCCTCGCTAATCTCCCAAATTGGCCTTGTTTTGTTCCTAAGATAGACTTTGACTCGTTTTATGCATTTTTAGTAGTTTTTAGTTTATTTTGAGTAGAATTACGCTTTTCGTTTTCTTTTATTGTTTCAGGTTAAAAGTGAAGCTCTTAGAGTCAAGGTAAATGAAGAAAACAGTGGAAAAGCAACTCTGGAGGTTTCACCTCGCGAAACAGGAGCTCGCCTCGCGAGCCTGAAGACCATCCTGAACAGCAATTGTCATCCTCTCTGTCTCGCCCCGCGAATCACCATCTCGCCTCGCAAGTCTGAAGGTCTGACTGTGCCAGAAATGTCATCCCCTCTGCCTCGCCTCGCGAAACATTACCTCGCCTCGCGAGCATTCAAATCTAGATGGAGCCAAAACTTAATATTCGCGTCGCGAGAGGCTACTCGCCTAGCAAGCGCGCGCAGATTCTGAAATCTACAAATTGCTGTTTTAGGGCAGATGGAAAAAAAACTTTTGTCACCACTTGTTTTTAGATCAGTTTTGACGAATCCTTGTCCTCTGGAGCTGCGTCACCTTATTTTCCTTTCTTATTGTACAACTAGGATGAACTTCAAGTGTTTGTGTCTTGTCACAAGCATGAGGAGCTAATCCCCTTGTCTAAGGGATCACTGAAACCACCCATGACGGTGTAGTTCAATGTGATGTATGTTTCTCTCCTTCATCTCAATTACTGTTTTCCAATTCTGATTTTATTGCGTTGATCATATGCATGCGTGATTGACTAGTTATAACGTGATGAGGCTTAGTAGGCAATTTGCATTTAGAACTTGAATTGGGATCATTGATCGAATATTGCACGAGAGTGAATAGGAGATCGGTGCAACCTTATAGGAACCAGATTTAATAGAGTTTGATGATTGGGTTATGAGACCTAGTAAGTAATTAACTCAATCGTTGAATACGTCCTATTGAGCACGACAGTGTCATTAGGAGAATTTGGAGGTCCTGGTTGATAGTGGAATTGAACTTAGGGAGGGAATCATCATCACTTGGGTACTATGCATGATTGGGTAGGTGGATTTGTGACCTTAGATATTTAATTCCAGATTTTCATATCATATCTCTATTTGATTTGTTATTTGAATAGCGATCCTACTCTCTCTCTCTCACTTCTCAACCACTGCTGTTACTTGGCCAAACTTATCGGATTTCTTGCGAATTGGTAGGATTGGTAGCCCAATCCTTGTGTTCGACCTCGGTAATTGCTTACCGTGTTTTATTTTATTACTTGCGACGACCCGGTACACTTGCCGGTGACTCAACACCGATATGGAGAGATGCTTTCATGACAGGTTCCATAGACCTCAGCCCGATGTGACTGCAGCCGACATAATGAATCTGAAATAGCTAGTCGATGAACCAGTTGCAGAATTCATAGAGAGGTTGAGGAAATTGGGAAGCCGTTGCAGTGTACAATTCCCAGAATCAGAGTATGCCTCAATGGCCATAAGTAAATGCATCCTCAGTTGAGGGAAAAGTTTGTGGCACAAAGATTCCTAGATTTAGGCCAATTAGCCTTTGTGGTCACTCAGGTAGAACAGTTCATCATTGAGAAGGAACATAGAAGGTCAAGCAGGAAAAGGGGCACTCACCTGGTGTCTATTGTGGATACTGAGGGCTCAGATGACATGATGGATAATTCAGCCGAATCCACGACTGATATTATGGCAGCCGAGATCCTTAGAGGAAAGCCTTATTCTTGTCCTGCGTTAAGAGCTGTAAAAGACAATGATGTAGATACCCAAGAGAATAAAACACAGTATTCATTTGACATATCAAAAGCTGATCAGATATTTGACTATCTTCTCAAGGATAAACATTTTTGATTAGCCGAAGGTCATAGAATTCCATCGGCTGATGAATTTATTGATAAGAAATATTGCAAATGGCATAATTCCTACAACCATGCTACTGTGAATTGTGTGGTTTTTAGGAAAGCTATCCGGAAGCAGGTTAAAGACGATAGGTTCAAACTATCTGATAAGACAGTAGCAGAGATGGGGGTAGATGTTAATCCATTCCCCGACATTGTAATCGGCATGGTCTCTTTTTCTGGTGGGTCTGACTCACCATATAAAAGATGGAAACAGCCTACTCAGCAACATTGGAGAGTTAAGACTGTGATGGAAATACCAAGGGATTCCTATGGATCGGCTGAGGGCTAGAAAGCATCCGTGTTCGAGAGGTTGGGAGCTACCAATATCATAGCTGTTAGGAAGTCAGTCCCTCATAAGGTTTTAGGGAATGTATCATCCCATAGGCCCAGTGTCTTCAACAGACTGATGCCTTCAGGGAGGAACAACGAGTTTGAAAGATTGAACAGGCAATTTGCAACACACACAATACACCCTAGAGGGTATCATCAGTATAGGCCCGGGGGAAAAATTCCTAGTCATGAGGAGTCGCTCGGTAAAGAGAGGTTGCCGATAGTGGATGAGGACCCCATTCCAAAAGGTAAACGGCACGTAGCCGAAGTAAGCATGGAGGGTGGAATGTCTTCTCTGCGGATTGTGGTAAGAAATGAAGAAAGTGCGAGAGCTCAAAGAATGACCAAACCTTCGGCTAAGGTGGAGGAAGGCAAGTGGCACATGAATAAGCAAGCCGAAAGAGACAAGGCTGTTAATATTGACCCTCAATAGTTGAAACAGACGCAAAAGAAAAGGTAACAACGAAAGAAGTCTGTGCAAACAATGAGGATGACATTACAACTATTAGCCGAGGCCAAAGCCAAGGATAAGAAGGAAATTCCATATAGCGGGGTTGATAAGGCACTTAAGGAGGCTTTCTGTTGTCCTCTAGTGGAAGAATTACCAAAGCAAGAGTCAGAAGAACAGAAAGTTGAGTAGTCAGAATGCCAGTCGTTAGACGAGCAAGATAGACAGAACGAACAGGATGAGCATGATGAGAGCATGGAAGCATTAAATGAAGTGAAGTTGATGCAGAGTCTTGAGCATGGAAACATTATCTGTTCAGAAGAAAATGGAAAAGAATAGGATGTTATGGCTAAAGGGGAGATTGATATGATGTCATTCTTCGAAGAGTCATTGCTTGACACACTTTTGGATGAAGAAGCTTCACCATCGAATGAAGTGGATGTTGTTAGCATTTTGCCTAGCGAATTCTGGGCAAAAGAGGAACAGTCGAGCGGGCTGGAAGGTGATGTGTGTGCTGAAGAAGTAGAATGGGTTGTTTTATCTAATAAACCTTTCTTGAGACCGGTGGGTATGACATTCGACAAACCAACAGAAGAGATGACTAAGCACTTGAAACCCTTGTATATCAAGGCACGATTGAATGGGAAGGAAATCAGCCGAGTGTTTGTGGATGGGGGAGTAATGTTAAACGTGATGCCTGTCGGTACCCTGCAGAAGCTGGGAAAGACCAAAGAAGACTTGGTGTCAACTAACATGAAGATGACTAACTTCACATGGGAAGCAACGACTGCTTTAGGAGTCTCGGTAGCCGATGTAACGGTTGGGTCAAAGGCTGTTAGTTCCACTTTCTTCGTGGTAGATGCAAAAACTACTTATTCGATACTACTGGGAAGAGATTGGATCCATTCAAGTAAGTGTGTCCCCTCAACTTTACATCAACGACTGATCATGTGGATTGATAATGGAGTGGAAACAGTGTTGGCAGACAAGAATCCGTTTACAACAGAGGTAAGAGCAACTGAAGCTCTATTTTATTCCCCTTACATGGAGCCTATTGTTATTAATGAAGATTATGAAGATGGGGATTGTAAGTCTTGTGATCTAACTTCAAGAGGTTTTGAAGTAAAAATGTTGGCCGATTCACGGCCCTTGGACATTTTGAATGATTAACAAACCTTAAGTCATAAAAGACCTTCTCCATCGGCTAGCCATGTTTACAACTGAAAGTAAGATCGAGGAAATAGGGTTGACCGAAGGAGAAATGCATAATGAAGTAGAGAAATATACTGGGGGGAAAGGTTCAGATGAAAAAGAAAAACAGGCCCCAGTATACAAAAGGATGCCAACATTTGAAGCACAAGATCCAATGATTGCAGTGAACTTGGGTTCGAATGACGAGTCGAAAATGACTAAGGTTAGTGGTTTGTTAGCCGAGTTTGATAGAATCAGGTTGGTTGAGCTCATTCGGCAGTACAAGGACTGCCTGGCATGGGATTACGGTGAAATGCCTGGTTTCTCCAAACAGTTAGTTAAGCATCGGCTACCGATTAAAGAGGATATAAGCCCTACAAGCAGCCATCTTCGAGATTTAATCCAGATTTGCTCCCTAAAATCAAAGCAGAAATGGAGAAATTACTCAGGGCTAGGTTTATCCGAACAATAAGATATACTGAATGGCTATCCAATATTGTTCCAGTATTCAAGAAAAATGGTAAACTGAGGATTTGCATTGATTACCGGAACCTGAACTCGGCAACGCCCAAAGATGAACATCTCATGCCTATAGCCGACATGCTTGTTGATGCTGTAGCCTCCAATGGGATCCTTACAGTAATGGACGGCTACTCAGGTTATAATCAAATTTATATAGCCGAGGAAGACGTCCATAAAACTGCTTTCCGATGCCCAGGGTCGATTGGGTTATTTGAATGGGTAGTCATGCCGTTTGGATTAAAAAATGCTAGGGCTACACATCAGAGGGCTATGAATGCTATTTTCCAAGATTTAATCGGAAAAAATATGGAGGTGTATATAGATGATGTGATGGTCAAATCTATTAATTTTTAAGAACACCTTCGTGACTTGGAAATGGCATTTCAGAGAATGAGGTTTCACGGATTAAAGATGAATCCAGAGAAGTGTTCGTTTGGAGTCTCTGCCGGTAATTTCTTGGGCTTTTTGGTGCACCAACATGGCATTGAAATAGACCAGAACAAGGCAAAGGCAGTGTTAGAGGCATCACCTCCTAGAAATAAGAAGGAATTGCAGAGTCTAATAGGGAAAATAAATTTCCTTAGAAGATTTATAGCTAATTCGGTTGGAAAGATGAAAGCCTTTTCTCCACTACTTAAATTGAAGAATGTCGAGGAGTTTGTATGGGAACTAAAACATCAGGATGCATTTGATCAAATCAAACAAGCTTTAGCGAGTCCTCCAGTTTTGATGCCTCCCATGCAAGGAAAACCCTTGAAGTTGTATATATCGGCTACGGAAGGATCCATCGGTTGCCTTCTAGCACAGGAAGCCGATGATGGTACGGAAAGAGACATCTATTATCTTAGTCGATTGTTGAATTTAGTCGAATGTAGATATACTCCTATCGAAAAATTATGTTTGTCTTTATTCCATGCTTGTATAAAGCTTGAATATTATTTGTTGCCAAAATAAGTATTAGTTTTGTGCAAAATTGATATTATTAAATATTTCCTTAAAAGGCCTGTCTTGCAAGGCGGATTAATGAAGTGGGCCATTAAGTTAAGTGCATATGCATTGACATACGTGCCGTTGAAAGTTGTGAAGGGACAAGCTGTAGTCGATTTCGTGGCTCAACACCCCTTAATCGAGGTAGTGGATCCTTTCGAAGAGATTAATCAATGTATTAATCTTAAACCATGGGTTTTGGCATTTGATTAGTCAAATACCAAGAAAGGGGCATGAGCTGGAGTTACACTTATAAGCCCCACTGGGCAAAATTGGAAATTCATGAGTCAGCTGTAGTCTAATTGCTCAAATAATCATGTCGAATATGAAGCTTTGATTATGGGACTTAGAATCCTGGCATCCATGAAGGCCCAATATGTCCAGATTATGGACGATTCACAGTTAGCAGTCAAGCAATTAACGGGTGAATATAAGTGTAATAGCCATAAAATACTGGAATACTACGAAACGGCTAGCTCATTGTTAAAAGCATTTGCTGATGTGGTAATAATGCATGTTCCCAGAGATGAAAATGATGCGGCTAATGACCTCGCCCAACACACATCTGGTTACAAAAAGATAAAATCCTTGGGTTGCCTTAAAAAAGTAATGGCTATTGAAGATCATCCAGCCGAAGATTGGAGGACTGAGCTTATCAGGTACTTAAGTGATCCCTCGATTAAGGTAGACTACAAAGTAAGGCAGAGAGCACTGGAATATTCAATGCTTGATGGAGAATTAGTAAGAAGAGGGATCGATGGAGTATATCTCAGATGCGTAGGGAATGAAGAGGCCTTAAGAGTAATGGGGGAAATTCATGAAGGAATTTGTGGAGCTCACAGGGCAAGACCGGTTATGAAATGGACATTGCATCGGATGGGATATTACTGGCCTACTATGACGGCTGATTGTTACAAGTATGCCAAATGATGTGAAGCTTGTCAAAAACATGGTTCTATTCAAAGAGTGCCAGCCGAGGAATTGCATGCCATAGTCAAACCATGGCCTTTCAGGGGTTGGGCAATGGATTTAATTGGGAAGATATATCCTGCATCGAGTAAACGGCATACTTTTATCATTGTGGCAACGGATTACTTCACAAAATGGGTGGAGGCGTAGCCGATGGTCAATGTGACTCCGCAGGATGTTATTACGTTCATCAAACAACATATCATTCATAGATATGGTATCCCTGAAACCATTACAACCGATCAAGGAACTATGTTTACAGGTGAAAAGATGGTGGTCTTTGCCCAGGAATATGGTATAAAGTTACTCCATTCATCCCCATATTATGCCTAGGCTAATAGGCAAGCAGAGGCTACCAATAAAATATTAATAGCCATGATCAAGAAGACCCTAGAGGATAATCCAAGAAAATGGCATGAGGCACTTTCGGAAGTGTTGTGAGATTATAGGAACTCTAAGTCAACGGCTACAGGCGTAACACCTTATCGACTGACTTTTGGCCAAGATGCTGTGCTACCTTTGGAGATCAATGTGAAATCTTTAAGGGTGGCCAAGCAACATGGTTTGATACTGGACGGTTATCAACAAGCCATGTTGATGGAGTTAGAGTCAGTCAATGAAGATAGATTAATGGCCCTGGAATTCAGCGAAATAAGTAGAAGGTTGCTAAGGTTTACAACAAACATGTTAAGAGTAAGCAGTTTGCCGAAGGATACTTGGTTTGGAAAACCATCCTTCCAGTTGGGAGTAAAGATCCCAAGTATGGGAAGTGGTCACCAAATTGGGAAGGGCCTTTTATTATTAGTCAAGTCGTTAGTAGACTTATCGGCTAGTTAATATGCAATGTGAAGAATTGAGTAGGAGCATTCATGGAAAGTATTTAAAGTCCTATTATCCTTCGATCTGGGAAGGAGTAGTTGCAAAATGTTGACCACAAGCCAGTCAAGTAGATTTCTAATAATAAGCTAATGAAAAAAGACTAAGAAGGATTACTAAGAAAGGTACAATGGCTACTGCTATCCCTAAATTATTTAGCGGGGTTGGCCGATGGATCTTGAGTAGTTGCAAGAAGTTCTTCCGGTTGTGCAACTGGAGGAAGGTCATCAGAAGTGCTGGGTGTAGCATCTTCGACTATGAGGTAGCCTTCGGCTGTGATTTCTTCATCAGCTGTCTTCACCACTTCTTCGGCTGCGAGGGTTGATTTAGGAATTGTTGAAGCATCAACTTCAGTCGCAATGGTAGTAATGATGGCATCAACCGATGCAAACACGGAAGTGGTAAGGTATGGGGCTGAAATCTCAAGCATAGGGGCAGGAATAGTCGAAGTGGCAGGTGGAGGAGTAGGAACGGTCTTGGCTTCCATGAACAATGTCTTTAAAGCTGCCCAAGAAGATTTGGCCACCGAAATTCCTTTTTCTCCAGTGGTCAAGTCCCCTTCCAAGGTGATTCGTTGTTGAGCAAGAGGGGTGATCTCCTTATCAAGCATGGTGGACTGACGGTATAACTGGACTCCGGTTTTGGCACTCGAATTGAGCTTTTCTTCTATTGCTTTTAGTCGAGGCTCAGTATCAACTATCTCTTTGTTAATTGATTCGCGTTCAAACGTGAGAAAAACAAGTCTGTCAACTAACCTTTTGTTCTCAACAGTGTCAGTTTCTTTTTCGGACTGAACTGAACGAAACGTTGTTTATAATTGAAGTTTTCAAGCCTCCAGCTCAAAAAGGTGACAAAGGTTGTTGAAGGCTTTCTCATGAAGTTGGGAATGGGCAGAATACTCATAGTGAATGTCCCCAATCCTTGCCGATATATTGTGGAGAATGACCTTCTGAGATTCTGGGAATCGTGGATTTTGGATGATCTTTGACAAGGACAGTCGCAGCTTGGTAACGATGGCTTCATCGGAAGGGACTTCTTGCTCCAATTGTTCTTCAATTTTGGAAAGTTGTTCGTCTATTGGAGAGGAAGGAGCAGAGGTGACCAATGAAGCAGATGCTTCAAATTATTGAAGGAGAATGTCGTCTGGAACCTCACATTCTGGTGAAGCAATTGGAGTTGAATGCTGAATGGTTGCCTCAGCTTGATCTTCTGCAGGTTGAACGACTGGTGCTACTAGAGTGGTTGGGAAGCTGGTAGTCCTCTCATGAATAGGTGATAGGGAAGTCGTGTCCAGAAAAATGGATTGGAAATAGCAGAGTAAATTTTGGCCGAGTTAAGTCTAGAAAAATATAAAACTGTAAGGGCGAGGAAAAGAACTTACTTCAACAACTTGCCGAGGTGTTCACTTTTTTGACTGACGATTCACTGAAGGAGAAGCCTCAGAGGTCTGTTTCTTGTTTTTATGAGGAAGAAGAAAGGGATAAATATTCATGTTTCGGCTTGATGAAATTTCAGTGTAAGAAAACAAATACCTTAGCCGATCCTCCCGTTCCTTTCTTAGCTTTCTTGGGAGCAACTTCTGTAGGCTCCCTAATGGTTATCCCTTGGGACCTTGTTCTCTTCTTGACAGATGAAAGAGGAGTATTATCGTCATCTAGGTCAATGATTCCCTCTTCTACATTCAAGCATTTGAGCAAAAAAGGAGTTGTAAAAAAAACTAGAGAAAATGACAAAGTCGTTAGAAGTCCTGAGAAAGGTGTTGAGTTATCTCGTGCCTTCAAAGAGAAAGATGGTGGTCGAGAGGAAACATGTAGCACAACAAGGGGTGTAGGAGACCTATCATCTGCATGTCCTCAATTAAAAGGTTGACCCAATTGGTGGTTGAGTTATTGAAAATCTTGTCAGTAACAGACGACCACCAGTTGAGGAAAGCCGAGGTGGTGCCTGGTTGCCGATGAAAGCTTTTGTATCGGAAGGCAGATAATCTCTCCACGATAGCAGAGAATTGATCTCCAACTTCTTGTTCGTCAAACATAGGTAGAGAGTAGGGAAATGCGGGCTCAAAGAAAGTGAGTGGAATGTGCTGAAGCAATCCAAATTGCTTGGCAAAGCACTGAGGATTGTAACATTCTTGTGAAAACTTGTTGTTTCTGGATTTGGCTTTGATTCCGGTGAGAAGGTTCCGGGCCGTTAGAACGCCTGCCCAGTCGAATACGATTCCGCGGTGAGTGGTTTGACGGGCAGTGCTTTCATACGAGGTGAAAATCCAAGACGGCCCGGTTCCTGCAGAGATGGTTGGATGAAATTCTGAAGGTATCCGTTGAAGAGAAAGGAGAGTGTTCACCATTTCGACAGTCAAGTCATAGGAAGGGGTGAATGTAATCAATCTCTCCGCTAGTATAGAGGGATTGCAAGAAGGTGGAATTGGATTCTCGGTTTGAGCCACGAATTCCGGAAAGTAGCGTAGGATCCAGAGTTGCAAGAACCATAATGGGTCAGGAATGTTGTCAGTTTTCTCTTGGTTCTTCAGTCGTTCCATGTATATGAACAAGCTCCGGTAGAGTAGACCGAGGAAAAGAGGGCCAAGAGCCAATTCTTGCCCAGAGGTGATATGATGGACATAATTGAGGACTTCGGCTACTATTTGTACTGAATTGGTGCAGATAAAATATCTACACATCCATACAGCAAGAACGCATGGTGTTCAAGATCGGTTACCTCCTCTGAAGAATTGGAGTTGGCCGAGATGAAATTGCTGTAACAACAGTGGGGTTTGGAGTTCTTGATTCCTGAAATGGGATCGATTGCCTCAGAGAAAGTGGGAACTTCGTTGCCGTGAAGGGGAAGCCCAGTGATCGCCACTACATCGAGTAAAGTAGGGAACATCATACCACAGGGAAAGACGAAGCTGCTGATGGAGGTATTCCAGAAGCCACAGAAGCCAGATGAGGTCGGAGTTTAGAGGGATATCACGGCGCAACAGCATTATCAAATGATAGATGCCCCAAGATTTCCAATCTTCGCTCTTGGCCGCAGCTATCCGGTCGAGCCATGTGAGATAGGATGGAGAATGGCTGGGCCAAGTCGTGAAGCTAGAAGTCTTTTTGGTCCATGGTGAACCAGCTGGATGCAATTGGTAAGGCGAATAAACTAGGATGCAAGAACAGTTTGCCTTCATTTTGATCTTCGGTAGAAGGGGTCAAGGTCATGGAGTGCTCAATATGATAAAGAGTACCCCTTGCTTGTTCAGAAGAAGAAGTTGCGGAAGACGTTTGCTGATGGGCAATGGAGGCCGAATCATCGGAAGCATTAGGGCCATAGGGAAGGTTTTCAGGGTTCTGAGAATCGGATGCGGAAGACATGTTGGAAGGAAGGTTTGAGAAAGGATTGTAGATGAAAGATAGCAAGAAGGTCGCAAGAAGATAAAGTGAGAGAGAAGAAAGCGCTCGACTAAATATATAAGAAAGGTAAGAGATTGAAGGAAACTAGCCGTTGAAAGGAAGTAAAGTGACTCGCTAGTACGGATCAAATGCTGGTGCGACGCTCAAGATGGAAATAGTTATATCATTCTATCTTCATTCCAATCAGATAGAAGATATAAGGGGGCAAATGTTATCACTAGAAATTAAGTCAATTATAGCCGTTGGAAAGTTCAGCCGTTTGGGCCAAGCAAATCAGAAGCCAGTTGATTAGAGTATTGGTAGTCGATGAGAAGATAAGGAAATGGTTGATAAATTCGCAAAGAATAAAAGGTTGACGCGATTATAGGAGGTAGTTATGTTAGACTTGTCCGTTCAGAAGTTGATATTGGTAGCCGATTGCACGAGTTAACAGAATTCCTATAAACAAGGGACGCGATGTCAAGTTGGTTAGCTTGATTTTAGGAAGAAAAGAGCCGTTGAGGATAGAAGACAACAAGCTGGCGGTTGGTGGCGGATGATCGTGGAAGGTGATCCTAAATAATAGGGATTTTAACTGGAGGTGATTAGCCGTTGTAACCTAAGGTGACCACTAAGTTAGCAGGCGAAAATTTAAGAGTTAGTGGTCATAAGGATACTTTGCATAGATTGTTTATAGCCTATAAATACCCATTGTACATCTTGAGTTAAACAGATCAATACAATCAAACATTTTTATGCACAAGCTCTATCTTTCCGTTCATTTATTGTTTATGCGAATTTATTTAAAATTATTTCATCTTCCACACTAAACATTCTTTGGAGTAGTTTAGGAATCCACAAGTTAGGAGACAGGATCCCCTTCTAACGCTTTCGACTGATTAAGGGAATCGTTGCTATCGACCCCACGGCTAATTTTACTTCGTCCCATAGCATAATTACATATTTTATTCCCCTTTTAGTTCATGGCTCCTCGAAGAAGATGTTTATCAGTCTTCACACCCTTTCTGCAGTGACCATTGCCGCTTTTCTGGTTCGTTCCAAATAAAGTTATCTTTTTTACCACTTGGGGTTCATCTTATTCATGATTCTTGAACTGGGTGTGATTGAATTCTTTATGTTTGTTCGTGTTCTGAAAAGGGTTCTTTTCAAGTTTTGTGCCTTCTTAATTTGGTGTCTTTTATACTTGTTGTCATCGTGACTTGTGATTCTTGCAAGTCTCTTATTGTTTAGATATACAAATTAATATGGGTTCTTTGCTATTTTTTAATTTTTATATCATGCACGGCAAAGACTTAACTTCGTTAATTTAGTTGTCGAAGCTGAAATGAAATGGGTTGTTATTGATATTTTATAATGATTTTGATATGATTCTTTGTTGACTTTATGATGCTTAGGTTGGAATGGCCATTTTGTGACAAAGAGAAGGTACCATGGCAGATGCCTAATCAATTAATTCTGTCATAGATATGAACTAGGAGGAGATGAGGAAGAGCTGATTGCACGTTAAGCAGCAAGTCTTTCCATCTATATTGTGCTGGCAAAATTAAGATGGTAAATGATCATGTTTTCATCTAATTACTCTTTTAATTTTAACTAGTTTTCTTCAGTTATAAGTGGAGATTATGACTGGACATTCTGAATTTCAGGTTCTAGCAGATATGGGCGTATGCGCCATTGATGAGTTTGACATGATGTTATGGAACAGCAGACTGTTAGCATTGCCAAGGCTGGGATCACTACATCGCTGAATGCTCACCAAAATAATCAGTCCCCTGCTCTAGGATTCACTCCGGTGAGTACAGAAGGATTGCTAACTTCTTTTCATTTTACTATTATAATATTGGTGTTGATTGCATATATGTTGCTCATTTGATTCCATAGTTATTCTGACTTCATGGGTCTTTGTAATTTTTGTTGTTCGCTAGTATAAGAAAATTATTACAAATTATCAGCTGCAAGAAGATTATCTCCTACTGTCCCTATGGAACTGGAAGAGTATATTGCTAGTGCGTACTGTCAGAACATTGCTCTGTATTCTCCGCATATCAGCTGTAAGTACTTTTTCTTTTGCATTTATTTTCTTGTTGATAATATACCTTTCTTTTCTTTCCTTTCTTTTCTTGTAATGATCTTTGTGCATAATTCTTCAGTCCATCATATATCATTCAAGATGAAGTTAATGATATTTTTCACAGAAGGTGGTGTCAGCTAGAGCTTGACTACGGGGTCTGTGATGAGCGATGAGTGATGAGTGATGACATGATAGCTGCCACGCGGGTTTGCCAAATCACTACGTAACTATATTCCTTCTTCTACTCTCTTTTTGTTTGTTTGTTTGTTTTTTTTTAAATTTCATCCTTCTTATTTTTATTCTTTATTTCATTTTGTATATTATTTTGTTTATTGTTCTCTGTATATTGTTTTTTTCGTGTGTTATATCGTATATTGTTTTTGTTTTATGTTAATTTGTATATATTTTATGTTAGTTCTGTTTCTAATATGTTATTGTGTAAGTTTTATTTATATTATTACTATTTTTAAATTCCCGGGCCCATCATTCTTTTATATGTTTTTTTTATGTTTCTTTATCAATATAAAATAATCAGTTTTCACATATTCTATTTTTTAAAATTTTTTATATTTGTATTTGTTTTCATTTCATTTTTCAAAACTTTTTCTATAAACATGCATTTTAAACACTTTTTATACACTTCTTTCAAAAGTTTTCTCCATAAACTAGTTTTTGAAAGAATCTTTTGAACTTTGTTTTTGTCGTTTATTTTAATTTTTTTTTTGTATAAACAGGTATTTTAAAAATTACTTTTTAAGCTATATGTATATCCTTTTTTATAAACAAGTTTTTGTGAAAAACATTTTTAAATCCTTTTTATATATTATTTTAAAACTTTTCTCTGTAAACTAGTTTTTTAGATGTAGTTTTTTAAGCTTATTTTTATATCCTATTTTTAAAAACCTTTTGTAAAACTTTGTTTTTTATATCATATTTTCAAACCTTTTCCCTATAAACTACTACTATGAATTTTTTCAAACTATATATTGTAACACCATGTTTTTCGTATGCTTATTTATCAGTAAATACATGCTTTAATATGTTTATTTTTGATAAAATCTAGAGGATAATTTTATTTAAAATAAAATCATTTTCTTATGTTGTTTTACCGTATATGAAGTCACAGTAAAATTTTCGGTCGAAAATTCAGACGAAAACCGGTCTGGGTTCTCACTGCCAGTACAAGTTTACTGAGCTAGAGACCAAATTTTAATTAGTGAACGAGACAGTTAGTGTTTTTATGATGTTTTGTGTGAGTTTGGAGTTTTTCAAAAAATCTTGTTCGGGGCCAAATCTTAGGGATTTCCCGAGCGAAATCGTCGGGAAATACGATCGGGGAAGTCATCTCGTATGCAATGGAGTAGAGCATCAAGAGGATGAAGTGACTTGATGTGAAGGCTATGACACACCTCAAAAGTGAATCTTGACTTTTTTCAAAAAAATCTCACCTTTTCATCTTTCTCTTTCCAATCATATCACATCACCTTAACTCCTTATCCTCTCTACAAGCAACCCACCTTCTTTCTTCTCTTCTTTCTTCCCCTTCAAAACTGTGGTCTCTCTCTCACTCACTCTCTATAAATACTCTTCATTTCCATACTTCATCACTTTCCTCCATTTATCACATTTACACTTTACTACATTTCTTCTTCTTCTTCTCTCTTACAAAGTTTACATTTTTATCAAGTTTTTCTCTTAAAGTTCGTCATCAAAGTTGTTCATCTTGTTAAGGGTAATACTTCTATGTAGTTCTTTTTTTTTTTCAAAGTTTCATTTTTTATTTCAAAGTTTTCTTCATATGTCCTTTATGTGCTTTTAACTTCTAAAACCTCTCAAAAATGGTAGAAAACTCCTTTTGAGTTGAAACCACTTTCTATATTCTTGTATTTACTCATACTATCACATACTAAAAGGTTGTGTAAAACAAAGTTTCCTAACCTCTTCTTCCTAAGGAGGCCGAAACCATGTATATGGTTTAGGTGAATCTTGTTTCAACTTTTACATGTATGAGTTTGTATTTGAGTTTCATTTCCAAGATGATCATGGACCAAGGCTCCTTTATGTTAAAGGATGCCATGTCTAAGTAATTGGAAAGTTTAAAGATTTTTACCCTATTTTTATGTAAAGACCAAAACCAATGAGTTTTAAGGCAATGGTGTTTAAGTTTTGTTTTCCAAAATGATCATGGATTAAGACTCCTTGATATAGGAGGATGCTAAGTCCAAGATATTGGAAAGTTTGATGATTTATAACCCCTATTTCTTGAAAAGACCGAAACCTTAAATGGTTATGGCAAAGATGTTGAGTTTTGTTTTCCAAAGTGATCATGGACTAAAAAGCTCCTTATGTTAAATGATGCTATGTCTAAGTGATTGGAAAGTTTAAAATATTTTCTTGCTTTATTTTCCCATGATGGCCGAATGTAACATTTGACCTAGGATGTGTTATTTTATTTTGTTTTCCAAGATGATTATGGATTAAAGCTTCTTCATGTTAAAGGATGCTATGTCCAAAAGATTGGATGATTTAAAGATCTCTAACCTCACAAACTTGTTAAGGCCGATCCTAAGAGTTCATGGTCTAAGACATTTGATTTTTTTCCATTTTCCAAAATGATCATGGTTTCAAGCTCCGTACTATGTATGGATGCTAACCTAAAGAGATTGGAAAGTTTAGAAATTCCTAGCCTATTTACCTATGCTTGGCCGAAACCCTAAGTCAAGTACTTAGTGGGATTTTTAATTCAACTTTGTTAAAAGATTACTGTTTATGAACTTCTAGCACTTAAGGATCATAAATCCAAGAGTCGCATAAATTTCGGAATCCCCTAATCCTAGTTTATTGCATGAACCGAACCTATACCTTGTGGTTAGTGTTGTCGAGTTGATTTCTTTTTTTAACTCATGATTTTATGTTGGTAACCTTATACTTCCATCGTCGGAGAAGCGAGGACGTTCGTGAACCTTCTTTTCAAATCCAAAACTCTTAACTCCGACGTGAGGTAAGAGGGGATTTCCTAAAGATATTCAATAACTGTATGCATGTGTGTATGTGTTTAACTGGATATTTATATGTTGATTGAGCTTACTTGGTTATCTAATGTACTTGATCTGTTATGCTATTATTTGATGTTGAACTGTGCTTGTTCTAAATGTTATAATGCATATCTGTGATGAACTCCTTTCAACTGTGATATTAGCATTGAACTGAGAAACTATACTGCTGTTGATTGAAAGTTTACTAAGCCGGACTTGTGTCTGTGCTCAACTACTATAAGGATTAAAAACCTTAATAAGCTTTGAAGATGAAGGGATTGATGTTCTTTTCCAAAAGCTCATTAACTTAAAGTACTTGTTTTAAATGTTGAAATGGTTTTGGTGAACTATTGTTATACAAGAGAAAAATCCTTTTCGAACTATGTGTCTTCAAGTGAAAACTTTCAAGATTATTTGGCAATATCCTATTGGGAATTTTCAAAGACAAAAGTATTTCAAAGATGCTTTATAAAAGATTTTCAAAGAAAAGGTTTTCTCCTAAATGTTTTAGAAACTTTCCGATAGCCCGGATAGGTTATCGAGGATTCGGTTTTGAATTTGATTTTCACTGAACGATTAATAAGTACTTAAGAAAGATAATCTAGTACGCGAGACGTCGCCTCTAGTATTCAGTTATACGCACGTAATCTTGGATTAGTGTTAATTTGGGGCCATGAGTCCTATTCATGATGTTTTGGACCGAGGGTCCAATTCTCGAAATCGAGGACAGTGCGTTCTGATTTCGAAGTCGTTAGCTTTGAGCCGCGACAGCGAAAAAGAATGAACACAAAGAAAACCTTTTGAATAAAATATTTTCTCATGTGCATTTCCCCAAGCAGACGTGCCTTTCTTACATATCAGATACAAGGTGGTATCTGGAAGTCAGTCCATGTGACCGGTTCAGAGGCACATGTGATGTTGCTCGTCCCGAGACCTTAAATGCATCAGGGTATGGAGGCAAATGCCCGGTGGACTATAGATTGACCAACTCTAATTCTTCTCCAGTAGAAAACGGTGTTGATATCTCATGAGATTAAGTTAGAGCCTGATATTGAAGTGCCATGCATATTTTCAAAGATTGACTGTGCGGGTTTGAGACCCTTTGATATAACATTGTTATGTTATGTATATGTATGATTTAACTGCTTATATGATTATGTGATGTATGTATCATGTATATGGTTGTTGTGGGATATATCTTATGACGGTATCTCATTCTTGCACATCTGTATGTTATGTTCTTTTCTTCTTGTATTGGGTATGCGTGTGCTTTTAGATGGATCCGGATGTTCCCTTGGCACAGTCGAGCTCGAGGAGCGAAGTGTTTGATCATGTTGGGACGGCAGGGAACTGGACTATACATGAGGGTGCGACGACTGTGATGTATAGAGGACCAGTCACGACTACCGAGACGAATGCTAACGGAGCTCCCGTACGAAGGATTCATACCGTCGAGACGAGGACTGTGATGCTTCCACCTCCATGGTACTACCTTCATACGCTACAAGTCACCGGTCTCCTTCATGAGCATTTTGATCCAGTCGAACCGCTTGCGGAGGATCCAGTGGAGGAGGACCCCGAAGAGCCTCTTGAGTTCATTGAGGCCAAGGACGACGAGGAGGAGGAGCCAGAGTACCATCCGCAGGATCCCGGAGATGACAACGTCCCTATCGACGATGGCGGTGACGTTATTGATCCGGTATCTGATATCTCGTCTGAGGGTAGCGTCTGTGGGCACTCTGCATGCAGGAGGCATTAGTAGATTGTTCGTCGGCTTTTGGAGTTGTCCCGATAGTCCTTAGGCTTTTAGAGTCATCTTTTGAGTCTTATACCCAGTTCCCTATCCCCGGATTGATGTTTCTTTTTGCCTGTCTCTTCAGTAGTTGTTTTAGCGTATGTTGGCCAGTTCGACAAGGCCTGTCCTGTAATCAAACCTAAGATCCCAAGTGGGACAGTTATAATTATATGTGTGATGTTGATTTTCATGTTCTGAGTGTTCATCACCTTTTCTTAACTTCTTTTAACAACAAAAAAAAGAGTACCCTTTTCAGTAATTTCAGTAACCTTATATAAAAGGTTATTTTTCCGAAGACGACCAGCGTTTTAAATAAGTTTCTTTTCCGCAACGGGTAACCATGTGATGTCGGGTTTTAGGGTGTCGCATATATACTATTTTAAAACTGTTTTTTATAAAATAATATTTTGAAATGTACTTTTTAAACTCTTATGTATTCTATTTTATTATTTTTATAAAATAATTTTTGAAATATACTTTTTAAACCCTTCCTACGTCCTATTTTCAAAACATTTTTCTATAAACTAGTTTTTTGAGAAGTAATTTTAAACCTTGTTTCTATATCCTATTTTAAAAATATTTTATTTATATTTTTAAAAAACCTGTTTTTTATGTCCTATTTTTATATTTTTTTAAAAGCTTATTTTTTAATAAGTAAATTTTAATCTCTTTTTTATATATTATTTTCTAAAGTCTTTTTAGAATTTTTATTTAAAAATTATTGTTTAAACCATTTTGATATACTATTTTCAAATTTTTTTTATAAAGTACCTTTTTTAGAAGAAATTTTTATATCTAATTTTGAAATATTTTTACGAAACTAGTTTTTTGGGAAAAAAATTTAAACCCTTATTATATACAATTTTCAAATATTTTTTATAAACTAATTTTTTGAGTGCAACTTTTTAAACTTTGTGTTTATATCCTATTTTCAAAACTTTTTTTTTCTTGTTTTTATATTTCAATTTTAGATATTTTTATATAAACTAGTTCCTTTGAAATTACTTTTCAAACCCTTTTTATTTACAATTTTAAAAACTTTTTACTATAACCTTGTAGTTTAAAAATAATTATAAAAAACTTTCCACTATAAATTAGTTTTTTGATAAGTATTTTTTAAACTTTACTTTTTATATCCTATTTTTAAAACTTTTTTTTATAACGTGGTTTTTTTAAAAAATATTACCTAATTTTTTAATGTATAAATTTTATTGTATTTGTATTATTGTTATTTTAATATAGTATTTAAAATCTTTTTTATTGTATTTTAAAACTTTTCCCTGTAAACTAGTTTTTTAGATCTAATTTTTTAACCTTATTTTTACATCCTATTTTCAAAAACCTTTTAAAAGAACTTTTTTTATATCATATTTTCAAACATTTTCTCTATAAACAATTTTTTACAAAAATAAAAAAAAATTATTCACCCTCACTTTATATCCTACTTTTAAAACTTTTTCCCCTATAAACTACTGTTATGAATTTTTTAAGACTATTTTTATATACTATTTCAAAACTTGTTTCTATAAAATAATTTTTTGAAAAAGTGCCTTTTAAAGTCTTATGTATTCTATTTTTTAAAAAAATTTGTATAAAATTTCTGAAATATACCTTTTTAACCTTCCTACCGTTTCAAAACATTTGTTTTATGATCTAGCTTTTTAAGAAGTAATTTTTAAACCTTGTTTCTATAATCTATTTTAAAAACCTTTTTTATGTCCTACTTTTATATAATAAAATTATTTTTAAATTTTTAAATAAGTAAAGTTTAAGCACTTTTTTATATCTTGTTTTCAAAAAAGTTTCAGAAACATTTTTTAAAAAGTATTTTTAAACCCTTTTTATATACTATTTTCAAAACTTTTTTTATAATGTACTTTTTGTGAAATATTTTTATAAATTGTTATATCTAATTTTCAATTATTTTTTCAAAACTAATTTTTTGAAAAGTTTTTTAATGGTATATACTACTTTTTCAAATATTTCTTGTTTTGATATTTTAATTTTAGATATTTTTTTTTTATATAAACTGGTTTATTTGAAAATTACTTATCAAACCCTTTTTTTTTTTACAATTTTTTAGAAAAATTCCTATAACTGAGTATTTGAAAAAGTATATTATAAAAAAATTAGACATTTTTCCAAAAAATTCCTCTATAAACTAGTTTTTGGGAAACTATTTTATAAACTTTATTTTTAAACAGATTTTACATTTTTCAAAACTCTCCTCTATAAATTAGTTTTTTGAAAAGTACTTTTTAAACTTTGCTTTTATATCCTATTTTTAAAACTTTTTTTTTATAACCAAGTTTTTTTAAATTACAATTTTTTATTGTTTAAGTTTTATTTGTGTTTATATTATTATTATTATTATTATTATTATTATTTTTTATAGTATTTTAAAATCTTTTTAATATAGTATTTTAAAACTTTTCTCTGCAAACTAGTTTTTTAGATGTAATTTTTTAACCTTATTTTTACATCCCATTTTCAAAAACATTTTATAAGAACTTTGTTTTTTATATCATACTTTCAAACCTTTTCACTATTTTTTTCAAAAATATTTCTTCACCCTCATTTTATATCCTACTTTTAAAACTTTTTCCCCAGTAAATTACTATAATGAAAAAAAAAATTAGGCTACTTTTGTATTCTATTTCAAAACTTTTTTTAATAAAATAAATTTTTGAAAAGTACTTTTTTAAGTTTTATATATTCAATTTTAAAAACTTTTTTGCATAAAGTAATTTCGGAAATATACTTTTTAAACCATTTCTACATTTTCAAAACCTTTTTTTTTTATAAACTAGCTTTTTGAGGAGTAATTTTCAGACCTGGTTCCTATATCTTATTTTAAAAACGTTTTTAAAATTTTTTTATAGTAAAACCTGTTTTTTATGTCCTATTTTAACATTTTTTATAAAATTATTTTTAAATAAATAAATTTTAAGCTATTTTTTATAACTTGTTTTCTAAAGTCTTTTTAGAAACATTTTTAAAAAGTATTTCCTAAACACTTCTTATATACTATTTTCAAATCTTATTTTATATAAAAAAATTAAAATTTGTTTTTATATCCAATTTTCAATTATTTTTTTTTTAAAACTTGTTTTTTGAAAAGTTTTTTAAACCCTTGCCATATACTTTTTTCAAATATTTCTTATAAACTAGTTTTTTGAGAGCAACTTTTTAAACTTTGTATTTATATCCTCTTTTCTTCTTTTTTTCTTCTTGTTTTGATATTTTAATTTTAAATTTTTTTTATATAAACTGGTTTCTTTGAAAATTAATTTTCAAACCCATATATTATTTACAATTTTTAATTTTTTTCCTAATAACCTTGTATTTTAAAAAGTATATTACAAAAAAAATTAGACATTTTTTCAAAAATTCCTCTATAAACTAGTTTCAGGGATTTTTTTTTATAAACTTTTGTTTTAAACAAATTTTATACATTTTTAAAAACTTTCCTCTGTAAATTAGTTTTTTGAAAAGTATTTTTCTAAACTTTACTTTTGTATCCTATTTTTAAAACCTTTTTTTTTGTATATCCTAGTATTTTGAAATATTAATTTAATTATTTATTGTATGAATTTTATTTTTATTATTATAATTTTAATATAGTATTTTTAAATATTTTTATATAGTGTTTTAAAACTTTTCTCAGTAAACTAGTTTTCTAGATATTATTTTTAACCTTATTTTTACATCCTATTTTCAAAAACCTTTTATAAGAACTTTGTTTTATATATCATATTTTCAAACCTTTTTCTCTATAAACTAATTTTTTGAAAATTACTTTTTAAAGTATTATATATTCTATTTGTACTTTTTAAAGTCTTATAATTATAAATTCTATTCTAATTTTTTTTTGTATAAAATGATTTCTGAAATATATTTTTTGAGTAGTAATTTTAAACCTTGTTTCTATATCCTATTTTATAAACTTTTTTTATTTCTTTAAAAACATGTTTTTTATGTCCTAATTTTTTTTATATTTTTATTAAATTATTTTTTAATAACTAAATTTTAAATTCTTTTATATCTTGTTTTCAAAAGAGTAAACCGTTCTTATATACTATTTATAGAAATTTATTTTATAAAGTACTTTTTTTTTGAAAAAAATTATAATTAGTTTTTATATCTATTTTTTAGTTATTTTTTATAAACTAGTTTATCGAGAGCAACTTTTTAAACTTTGTAATATCCTATTTTCTAAAAAAATTTTTCCTTGTTTTGATATTTCAATTTTAGATAATTTTTTTATTTAAACTAGTTTCTTTGAAAATTACTTTTCTTACCCTTTTTATTTACACTTTTTAAAACTTTTTCCTATAACCTTGTATTTTAAAAAGTATATTATAAAAAAAAGATATTTTTTTAATTTTTTTTCTCTATATACTAGTTTTAGGGAATCTATTTTACAAAAATCATTTCTAAACAAATTTTTATATATTTTTCAAAACTTTCCTCTATAAATTAATTTTTTAAAATGTGTTTTTTAAATTTTTCTTTTATATCCCTATTTTTAAAACGTTTTATGTATAATCTATTTTTTTGAATTACAATCTAATTTATTATTGTATAAATCTTTATATACTATATCGAAACCTTTTTCTGTAAAATAATTTTTTGAAAAATACTTTTTTTTAAATATTGAAAAGTACTTTTTGAAGTGTTATATATTCTATTTTAAAAACTTTTTTGTATTAAATAATTTCTGAAATATACTTTTTAAACCCTTCCTTTGTTTTCAAAACCTTTTTTTATAAACTATCTCTTTTGAGAAGTAATTTTAAACTTTGTTTCTATATCCTATTTTTAAAAAGTTTTTTATGTCCTATTTTTATATTTTTTATAAAATTATTTTTAGATAAGTAAATTTAAGCCCTTTTTTATAGAACAACCAAGGTAGGGTTTGCATGGTAGTCTAGGGTTGTATGTGTTCCTCCATGGCATTCTCCTCGAATTGCCCATGGGAATTCATGTTCCCTGACATTCTTCCCCCCTATATCTGCCCTTCTCAACTTTGTTTCCACAAACTCTGACTGCCCGATTGCTCCTCCGGCCAAAATTCACCATCAACCTGCTCAGCCGACTGCTCCAAAGTCGTTTGCTCAAGCGGTATGCAACACGATGGATTTCTCATTGTCTCAATTGCCTCGTCCTAGAATCATAAGCGGTGCTGTTTCCATCAAGATTTCTGAGGAGGAGTACAAGATTGGCCTTCACAGCGCCAAGAATTGCCTCCATGGCCGCTTATTGATGGCAAAAGGGAATCAGCCTCTTAAGATCACTGACTTGCGCTCCAAGCTATCTGCACTGTGGAGGCCAATATCACAATGGAGAATGACTCCATTGGGAAAAGTTTACTTTGAGTTTGGTTTTCAATCCCAGGAAGACTTTACTCGTATATGGTCCTCAGGTTCTTGAAGCCTAAGTCCAGGGATCTTGAGATTGACATGGTGGAGTGCAGATTTTAACCCGAATCAACAAAGACAAACACATGTGCAATGCTGGGTGAGAATTTATGATCTCCCCCAAGAATATTGGCATCCGAAAATTCTATTTGAAATAGCTAATGGTGTTGGTACTCCAATTACCCTGGATGAAGCAACTAGGTCGAGAACCTTGGGTCACTATGCAAGGGTCCTAGTTGAGATTGATTTGAAAGGCAGAATTCCTAACAAGATAATGGAAGAGAGGGACGACTTTGCTTTCTACGTGGAAATTGTCTATGAAAACCTACCAGCTTACTGCAACTTTTGTGGTATAATTGGCCACGAGGAAGCTAGCTGCAAGAAGAAGAAGGGTGAGAGTCTCAACCCTGGTAAAGAATCTCTGGCAAAGAATCAGGATCAAGGGATTGCTAAGGGTTCTACAATATATGTCCCAAACCAAAAAGAGACTGTTGATGCTATGCAAGGAGATAAGGTTGTTGAGAACCAAGGAAAACCAGTTGTTGATCTGGTTAGCCATGGTGGTAGTGGTTTGAAGAAGGATCATGTTGATCAAATGCCTCAGGTGGTTGGTGAAGTGGCTAATGGCTTGGCTGATCAAAATATTGTGAACCAGGTCATTGGTAGCCCACGCGCAGACATAATTCCCGATAGGGGGGATAAAGAGTTCACAATTCCAAGGGAATCAGAGGTAGCAATGAGGATCAATGAGACAGTGCCTCTGGCCACTGTGTTTCAAAGATTAGGTGATGTTGTGAAGTCTAGGAAACTAGTGATTGATGAGGATAGTGACTCAATTGAGACTATTTACGATGAATCCCAACCTCACCTGGATGATAACATAGATCCTGCTTTGGAAGAGGAAAACCTTAATTCACAAAGTCTGGTGGTTCCTGATTCTTTGGAGGGGAATGCAGCTCCAACCTTCTCTTCAAAGTCACCAGAGTTTCTTTCTGACCCTGTTCCTCCAAATGTCAGAAAGGACATGGAAATTGTTTCTAGATTATGGGGAGATGAAGAAGAGGATTTTGAGCTTGACCCTTCCCCTACAACAATCAGATCTCAGGATGCAGTAGGTAACTCTTCTTTCACTGTTGCTTTGACTAAGTCTCAGAAAAAGAAGCTTAGAAAAAAACAGAAAGGTGGCAAAGCTAAGGTTGTTGTTCCTAACTCCCGAAGGGGTGGTCCACGTAATCTTGCTTAATGAGAGCCTTTTTTTGGAATGATAGAGGCCTAGGTAACACTGAAACTAAGCAAATGCTTAAAAAATTGTGTAAAAAGAATAAACCAGATTTGGTGCTATTGGCTGAGCCTTGGATTGAAGTGGATCAGATTCGCCAGTCCTTTTGGGGGAGTCTTGGTTTAAAGCATTTCTTTTCTAATAATAGACTTCATAGAATTCCAAATCTGTGGTGTTTTTGTATGCACTCAATGGATCCTGTGGTTATTTTTGTCTCTTCCCAGTGCTGTGCTTTCTATGTTACTTTGGATAATCAACGATTTTTTGTGGTTGCTGTCTATGCCTCTACTCTTTATCAAATGAGGAAGGAGCTTTGGGGAGATTTAGCCAAATTGGAGCATGATCACCCTGGTCCTTGGTTATTCGTGGGTGACTTCAATGCTGTTCTTGGGGCTCATGAGCAATTGGGAGGTTGTTTGCCTCTTAAAGCATCCTGTGATGATTTTATGAACTGGACAAATGCAGGTAACTTTTCTCACATTGTAACCAGAGGAGTGCCTTTTACTTGGTCGAATGGAAGGGCTGGCAACGCTCACACTCAGAAACGGCTTGATAGACCAATAGTGAATAATTCTTGGTTGTTCTATTGGACCAGCATGGCATGTTATACTTTAACTAAATGACACTCAGATCATTACCCCATTATGTTTACTCAACACAAAGGTGCCAAGTCAAGTCCTTCTAGCTTCAGATACTTTGATATGTGGTCAGATCACTCGGACTGTGCAAATCTTGTCAAGGAAGCTTGGTCCTTGTCAATGAGTGGCTGCCCAATATATGTTCTAATGCATAAATTGAAGCACTAAAAAGCTAGCTTCAAATCTTGGAATAAAACGGTGTTTGGTAATTTCAATGTAAAGGTTGATGCAGCCTTGAAATTGGTGGATCAAATTCAGAAGCATATAGCAGATAATGGCTATTCTGACTTGCTTCGTCAGCAAGAAATTAAGGCACAAATGGAGTTGGATCAGGCCTTGGATTATGAGGAATCCTTCTAGAAGCAAAAAGCCAATCTGAAGTGGTTTTCTTGTGGAGACAGAAATACTTCCTACCTTCACAGAACTGTTGAAATTAGGAATTCAACTAAGCAAATGTCAATCTTAAGACATGGAGATGAGGTTCTAGAGCTATCCACTGATATTGAGCAACATGTTCTTCAGTTCTACTCGAACCTTTGTGCAACTGATAATCAATGCATTGATAATGGCTTAGTGGAAAGGATAATTCAAAGTTGTCACAGCAGAAGACAATGCTATGCTTATTAGCATCCCTTCATTAGAAGAAGTTAAAATGGCTGTCTTCTCAATGAATGGGGCAGGGACCCCTGGCCCTGATGGTTTTGGGGGCTCATTCTACCAAACTTTCTGGAACATAGTAGGCTCAGATGTGTATAAATCAATGACTCAATTTTT
Source organism: Sophora flavescens (assembly GCA_030762895.1). NCBI lineage: Eukaryota > Viridiplantae > Streptophyta > Magnoliopsida > Fabales > Fabaceae > Sophora > Sophora flavescens. The sequence goes on from CM061067.1 coordinate 127,307,463, forward strand.
TGAGCAGAATTGGGTTTTGGCGGGTCTTAATTCCAACATGGTGGCTCTTATCCCAAAGTTTCCTGAGACTGATTCAATAGGAGACTACATGCCAATAGCCTTAGCAAATTTCCAGTTTAAGGTCATCACTAAAGTGCTGGCAGATACGCTATCCACCATTGCTCCAAAGGTGATTTCATTTCAGCAAAGGGTCTTTGTAAAGGATAGACACATTTCTGAATGTGTTTGCATAGCTTCGGAGGCAATTAATATGCTAGAAAACAGATCTTTTGGGGGCAACCTAGCTCTCAAGTTTGATATAAAAAAAGCCTTTGACACTCTGGATTGGGGCTTCCTGTTGAGAGTTCAGAAATATTTTGGTTTCCATGAAACCTTCTGCAACTGGGTGCATTCTATTCTAAAATCTGTAAAGCTCTCCTTCATTGTGAATGGGCATTCAGTGGGCTATATGGCTTGTAAGAGAGGGGTGCGACAGGGTGTTCCTTTATCCCCTCTCCTATTTTGCTTGGCTGAAGAGGTCCTTAGTAGAAGTATCTCCTCTTTAATGGATGTTGGTAAACTGCATCATATGACTGGTCCAAAAAACTGCAAGACTCCCTCTCACATCTTCTATGCTGATGATATAATGGTATTTTGCAAGGGGTCCAAACGAGGTTTGGGGAATCTAATGAACTTGTTTGCAGAATATGCTTAAAAATCTGGCCAAAGGTTAAGTCTTGACAAGTGCATATTTTATGCTGGTGGTATTTCTGCTAGAAGGTTAGTGGAAATCAAAGAAATTCTCGGTTTCAAACAAGGACAACTTCCTTTTTGCTATTTAGGTGTTCCAATCTTCAAAGGGAAACCCAAAGTGGTTCACTTACAGCCGATTGCTGATAAGATTAAAGCCAAACTAGCAGCTTGGAAGGGTTCTTTGCTTTCAGTTATGGGCAGGTTAGAGCTAGTAAAATCAGTAATTGGAGGAATGCTTTTGTATAGTTTCCAAGTTTATAGCTAGCCGATAGCTCTGTTAAAGACTATTGACAAATGGCTGAGGAATTTCATATGGTTAGGCTGCATCCACTCCCGAAAAATTGTTACTGTTTCCTGGAAAAGGCTGTGCAGACCAGTAGAGGAAGGCAGCTTAGGACTCAGGCCAATACGATCTGTCAATGAAGCTGCAATGTTAAAATTGAGTTGGAATGTCTCCACCTCTAATGAAGATTGGGCTGTTCTTTGCAGATCCAGGTTCTTCAGAAAGGGATTGCCTTCAGGTTCCTATGTCCGTTCCTCCATTTAGCCTGGTATCAGGAGCTATTTTGAGTTAGTCGAGCAAAACTCCTCATGGATCCTTGGAGAGGGTGATGAGATTAGTTTTTGGAGAGATAGATGGCTAAACAATGCAACTTCTGTTGTTGATCTCCTTAGCATTCCTCCTCCCATGCAGAACCTATTGTCGGCTACAATTCATGACTTTATTATGGATGGAAATTGGTTCCTTCCTCTTGAACTTCAATCTAGATTCCCTGCTCTTTTGGATGAGATGAAGAAAGTAACTATCCCTATTGAAGCTGGCCTTGATCAGAGAGTTTGGTGTTCTTCAGATACAGGCATCTTGTCTCTCAAGGAAGCTTATAAGTTCCTGAATCCTCCTTCTAATACTCTAAATTGGTGCAAAATCATTTGGAAGATTTTCATTCCACCTTCAAAATCATTCCTAGTTTGGAGATTGATGCATTAAAAAATGCCAACTGATGATAACCTCAGAGCTAGGGGTTGTGTCATTGTCTTTATTTGCCCTTTGTGTTATGCAACCGAGGAGACGGCAGAACATGTTTTTCTTAGATGCAGTTTCTCATCTGTTCTTTGGACTTGGCTTGGCAATGCTTTGAACTTCGTACTAAACACTTCCTCTATTGCCCGCTTGTTTGACACCTGTAGTAGATTCAACAGTAGTCAAGGTAGTGACATAGTCTTGGCTGCTATCATCAATACAATTTCGGCCATATGGCATTGTAGAAATAGTGTAAAATTCAGGAACATGATCTTATCATCCAGGCATGTCATCAGTCTCATCATGGCACATACTCACCTAGCTGGCTCATTGTCTAAAGGGACTGCAAACAATTCAATGGAGGATTTTAAGGTGATCAAGTTCTTTTCTGTGGACTGTCATGCTCTTAAAGCGAATGGCATTAAACAAGTGGATTGGCTCCCCCTATGATTGGTTGGATAAAGTGCAACTCTGATGGATCAGCTATGGGCTGTCCAGGGTATGCTGCTGCTAGAGGCATATTCCGGGATTCTAATGGGAGAGTCTTGGGCTGTTTTTCGGCTTTCCTTGGTACAGTTTCGGCTCTTAAGGCAGGATTTGTAGCAGCAATGATGGGGATTGAATTTGCCCAACAAAAGGGTTGGTCCTCGTTGTGGCTTGAATGTGATTCAAAGGTGGTGGTAGATGCTTTCATCTTTAACAGGAGAGTCCCATGGCAGCTTCATAATAGATGGGAAAATTGCAAAGTCCTTTGTAGAATGATGAACTTTCGGGTTACTCACATTTACAGGGAAGGAAATAGTTGTGCCGATGGTTTAGCTAATTATGGTGTAGCTAGTCATTGTTTTAACTGGTGGGACACTGTCCCTGACTTTATTAGGGATGAGTCTTTTCGTAATAGGATAGGCCTCCCTAACTTTAGGTTTTCTTGACTGTGTTTTTCTCATAGGTTTTGGTTTATTGTCCCCCCATGCTATCCTTTGTATTCCTTTTTCTCTTCAATGTTATGTTGGCTTGCGGCAGATGATTGTTAGTAGTTGGGGTTCCAACCTAGTTGGGATGCCTTCTTCTATAGTGATGCTTTAGCATGCCATAACCTTTATTAAAAAATAAATAAAAATTAAGCTCTTTTTTATATCTGGTTTTCAAAAGTCTTTCTAGAAACATTTTTTGAAATGTATTATTTAAACCTTTCTCATCTACTATTTTCAAAACTTTTTTTATAAAGTGCTTTTTTGAGAAGAAGTTTTTATAATTTGTTTTTATATCTAATTTTCAATTATTTTTTTCAAAACTAGTGTTTTGAAAAGTTTTTTAAACCCTTGGTATATACTATTTTCAATTTTTAAAAAAAAAACTGGTTTTTTTTGATAGGATAAACTAGTTCCAATTTTAAACGTATTTCTGTATTAAATAAATTTTTAAAAGTATTTTTTTTAAACCATATCTTTATATTCTATTTTTTAAAACCTTGTTTCTATATCCTATTTGAAAACTTTTTTGTTAAAAAAAACCTGTTTCTTATGTCCTATTTTTATGTTTTTTTAACTTGTTTTTTAATAAGTAAATTTCAAGATCTTTTTTATATCCTGTTTTCAAAATTCTTTTTAGAAACTTTTTAAAAAGTATTTTTTTGGACCCTTTTTTTTATAGAAGTAGTTTTTTGATAAAAGATTTTTATAATTTGTTTTTATATCCAATTTTCAATTATTTTTTCAACACTATTTTTTTAAAACCGTGTTATTTATTATTTAAAAATATTTTAATAAACTTCTTTAAAAACATTTATTTATTATTAGTAAATTTTTAAACTTTGTTTCTGTATCCTATTTTCAAAACTTTTTTCTTGTTTTTATATTTAATTTTAGATATTTTTATATAAACTAGTTTCTTTGAAAATTACTTATTTACAGTTTTTAAAACTTTTTTCTACAACTTGTTTTGTAAAATGTATATTATAAAAAAGGTTAGACATTTTTTCAAAAATTTCATCTATAAGCTAGTTTTAGGGGTACTATTTTATAAACTTTAATTTAAACAATTTCTATAAAACCTATTTTCATAATATCCTATTTTCAAAAACATTTTAAAGTTTTTTATATCATATTTTCAAACCTGATCTCTATAAACTAATTTTTTTTAAAATATTTTATAAACTTTAAAATTTAATTTTAATTTTTTTATAAAACCTATTTTCATAATATCCTATTTCCAAAAATATTTTATAAAAACTTTGTTTTTTATATCATATTTTCAAACCTGATATCTATAAACTAATTTTTTAAAAAATATTTCTCACCCTCATTTTATATCTGTAAACTAAACATGAATTTTTTTTAGACTATTTTCATAAACTATTTCAAAACTTTTTTCTATAAGATAATTTTTTGCAAAGTACTTTTTAAGCTCTTATGTATTCTAGTTTAATTTTTTTTTTGTATATTCCTATGTTTTCAAACCATTTTTCTATAAACTAGCTTCTTTAGATGTAATTTTTAAACCTTATTTCTATATCCTATTTTAAAAGCATTATTTTTTTTAAATACCTGTTTCTAATGTCCTTTTTTTTAATGATTTTTTTTTCAATAAGTACATTTATAAGCTCTTTTATATCCTATTTTCAAAAGTCTTTTTAGAAACATTTTTAAAAAAGTAATTTTTAAACCCTTCTTATATATATATATATATATATATATATATATATATATATATATCGTATTTTCAAAGTTTTTTTATAAAGTAGTTTTTTTAGAAGAATTTTTATAATTTGTTTTTATATCCAAATTTCAAATACTTTTTCAAAACTATTTTGTTGATTTTTTTTTTTGACAAAAGTTGAAAAATATATAACAAGGGTATTTTTTCAAAACTTGTTTGTTGAATTTTTATATCCAATTTTCAATTATTTTTTCAAAACTAGTTTGTTGAATTTTTTTAAAACCCTTGTTATATATTATTTTCAAACATTTTTCAAAAGATTCCTCTATAAACTAGTTTTAGGGAACATTTTTTATATGCTTTATTTTTAAACAATTTTAATACCTTTTTTTCAAACTTTTCTCCGTAATTTTTTTTTTGTATAAAATAGTTTTTTTTAAATCATTATCTAATTTTTTATTATGTAAATTTTAATTTTAATTTTATATTATTTTAAATTCCTGGTAGCCTCATTAATCGTTTGTATGTTTTTTAATTTTTTTTATCAATAAAAAATAAACCATTTTCAAATATCTTTTCACTTATTTTTTTATTCTTTTTTATCCCAATTTTTTATAAACTCATTTGTTGATTTTGAGAAGTAATTTTTAAACCTTATTTCTATATCCTATTTTAAAAACTTTCTTTTTTTTTAATAAACTTTTTTTTTTCAATAAGTAAATTTATAAGCTCTTTTATATCCTATTTTCAAAAGTCTTTTTAGAAACATTTTTATAAAAGTAATTTTTAAACCCTTCTTTTATATATATATATATATATCATATTTTCAAAGCTTTTTTTTTATAAAGTAGTTTTTTGAGAAGAATTTTTATAATTTGTTTTTATATCCAATTTTCAATTATTTTTTCAAAACTAGTCTGCTGAATTTTTTTTAAACCCTTGTTATATATTATTTTTGTAACACCTCCCTTGGGCATTACTTTATAAACACGTGCGAAAATAAATTTAAAAGAAATTTGCTGGTTACTTTCGAAAATTTATTTGCTTAGGGTCATAAAACTTTGGTATAAAATTGGTTAAATGCGGTTACGGTAGAATTTAAACCTATCTTAAAATAGTAACACCACATTTTCATCTATCATTGTATAGATTCTGGTCATATATACCATTTGTCATATGACCCAAATCCTTAGCCGTAACAGGCGCACAGGCTTACAAACCGAGCCTGGCAACCTATTTATTTTAGAAATGTGCTTGAATAAAAAGATAGAATATTTTTACAAAAATTTCGACAGAGTCTCCTCTGTAATTCCAACGTCCCAGAATAAAACACATGCTGAAATATTTCTATTTTCATCCCAGAAGTTCCAGTCATACAAAAAACATCAAGACGGTATTTTTTCGGAAAATATTTACATAAACAAACTAAACCTGACCAAAATGAAGGATTTTAAATTTTTCATCCAAAAGGAAGGCTCTCCGAGTCATTTACATTCTATCCAAAAATAAAGGCTCTCCGACGCATAAACATATATACTATCGTTAATCCATAACATCTCAAAAACCTAAGCTGGTCGTTCTGAAAGATATTTCTGGGTAAAACCCATATGGTTCTCACCATTATACCCGACATTATACTTCTTCCAGGATTGGGAATAATATCCCCGAGTGAAACTGGAACCTCTTCTTCATCTTCTGTACGCGTGTACCAAGATACAACAACAAAACCAGAAAACAGATACATGCAAGGGTGAGATACCAATATATGCATTTAAACACGATAACTACATGTGTAACACCCTGTTTTCTTTACTGTTTTAAATAACAGAAATGTGGATGAATATGTTTACATATTCATTCGAGTGTTAGAAAATTATTTTAAATAAACAGAGTTGGTCATTTAATTCTACTTAAATGTAGAAAGCTACGATTAAAATTTGAGGGATCCACTGTGATTCCTTCGCATGATATTACATGACCTAAGACTTGCACTTGGTCCAACCAGAATTCGCACTTTTCCGGCTTCGCATAGATTTGCTTCTCTTTCAAGTTCTGAAGAACAATGCTGAGATGTTCAGCATGCCTTTCCTTGTTTGGAGAATAGATCAGAATATCATCAATGAAGACGACAACAAACTGATCTAAGTAAGGACGAAAAATCCTATTCATGTAATCCATGAATATGGCAGGGGCATTGGTCACTCCAAACGGCATCACTAGGTACTCGTAATGCCCGTAGCGTGTTTGAAACGCTGTCTTTGGGACATCCTCTGCTTTCACACGAATTTGATGGTAGCCTGACCGTAAATCTATTTTCGAGAATACGGTCGCGCCACGCAAATGATCCATGAGATCATCAATCCTTGAGAGCGGATATCTGGTCTTGATCGTAACCTTGTTCAATTGCCGAAAATCTACACAGAGTTGAGAAGTCCCATCCTTCTTCTTTACTAACAGAATTGGAGCTCCCCACGGTGATGCACTGGGTCGAATGAATTCCTTTCTCATCAACTCTTCAAGTTGTTCCTTCAGGGTTTCTAACTCCGATGGTGACATGCGATATGGTGCCATGGATATCGGTCCAGTGCCTGGAACCAGATCAATTGCAAACTCGATATCTCGAACAGGCGGTAGACCAGGTACATCCTCAGGGAAAACTTTTGGAAACTCATTGACGACAGGTACGGACTCTAAGTCTAACTCACTCTTAACATCTGAGGAAAACAGCAGCATGTAACCTTGAGCTCCCTCTTTCAAAGAAGCTCTTACCTGACTAGCAGTTAGTAATCCAGAAATCTCATCCCTAAAACTAAGATTCTTTGAGGACAGTCTATCAGGATATGGTTGGAAGATAACCAATCCATGCCTAGAATTAAATCTAGTTGTATTGATGGTAAACAGATTAAATCTACTAGAAAGTGCCTATCCTGAACAATGATAGGACAATTTAAGCAAACAGAATTAACAGTTACTGGCTCAGCAATTGGGGTAGAAACAATCAAGTTATACGATAAGGAAGAAATAGGCAAGTCTAGAAGTTTCACATGATCCATCGAGATAAAAGAATGAGTTGCACCTGAATCGAAAAGTACAGTTAAAAGATTACCGGCTAAATCGCACTTACCCTGCACCAGATCGACAGAATTCAATGCTTCAGCTCCACTCATCGTATACACTCGCCCTTTAGAAGTCGGCTTGCTTTCTTGGGCATGATTGGTGACTGGTTCTCTTTTCAGTGCTCTGCAGTACCTGGCTATGTGTCCCATACGATCGCAGTTAAAACACTTCATCTCTTTCCTCGGGCACGTATCAGCTAGATGACTGGGATCTCCGCACCGGTAACACTTTCTCTGTCGGCCTTGATTATTATTTCTCCGGCCTCCACTTCCCGTTCCAGAAGTACCAGAACGATGTTGTTGCTGTTGTTTCTGATTGTTACTGGGTGATTGGTAATATGGCTTCCTCTGGTCCTGCTTCCATCTATGGTTCTGTCCCTGATATTGACTCTTGGGACGAACGGGTCCTCCAACATTCCCTTTGTTATCTCGCCCCTTGCGCATCAGCTCTACCTTTCGGCATTTCTCCACCAATGCTTGAAAATTCCTGATTTCCAAGGGCATCACAGATTCCTTGATCTCGAAGCGCTGACCGGCTTTGAACTTCTCACACTTCCACTCCTCATCGGGGTTGTTTTGGAAAAATCGAAAATATTTGGCAAGGGACTCAAACCTTGCCGCATATTCCCCTACCGTCATGTCCCGCTGACTCAGCCTCAGGAATTCCTGCTCTTTCTCTGTCCGAGCACTTTGGGGAAAATATCTGTCCAGCAATTTGTTACGAAATACTCCCCAGGTGATTGCCTAATGCTCAGCTACTAGCAGTTGTCTGGTGCCCTTCCACCAGTATTCAACATCTCCAATCAGTTGGAATGTTGCGTAAGGCACCTTTGCTTCCTTCGGGGTGTGCACCAGCTCAAAGATCTTTTCCAGCTCTTGGATCCAAAGATCGGCTTTAGTCGGGTCTATGTCCCCATCAAACTGCGACGAATTCTGGCATCGGAAGGCATTCAGATTCTTCCCCTCTGTAGCCTGTTCAGCTCTTTGCTGCTCCTGTTGATTCTGGGCAGCCGCGTTGGCAGTCTGGAAAGCTATGACAGCAACAACGTCAGCCAAAGTTTGGGTAGCGAAGTCCATACCGCCGTTGCCTCAGCCACGACCGCCATGCCCGCGCACTCCTCCTGGTTCCATACTGACCTGTAAGACACAATCAGTGAGATGGTAACCAGAAAATAAAAGGTAACTCGTCGGATAACGCACATTACTTCTCAGAAGTAATTCAAACAAGACTCGATCAGAGAATACACAGCATCGACACAACAGACCTAAACCCAAACATCCCCGAAAGACTCGACTCGCTTTGATACCACTAATGTCACACCCTAAACCCGGCATCACATGGTTACCCACATAGGGAAATATTTCTGATTTACAAAGTTAGTTACTTTCGGAAAGTATCATCTACTCGATGGACGAGTACACTAAAAACGGTAGTTATATTTTTTTTTCTTTTTTTTTTGAGATGAAGGAATGAAACAAGATAAAGGTGATGAACACTCAGAACATGAATTGAAGACAACACATATACATATATAACATGTCCCAATGAGAGCCAAGTTTCAATACATAAGATAAGGCCTTATCAACGGCCATTGCAACAGAATTAGACGCCTAGAAGATGCAACTTAAAAGAGAGTAGGTAAGACACATGGAAAGAGGGTCCGGAACCACATCCAAAATATAACTCTAAAAGTCAGATGACGAAAGATTATCCACAAAACGCTCCGAACTGGTTACTAACACTGGCTGCAAGAAGGGTCTCCACAAAGGCTCCCACGAGATGAGACCTCAGGTGATGGATCTATAACGTCGCCGCCCTCATCTACGGAATCGTCGTCATTATCATGATCCATAACGTGATCCTCCAGTTCATCCTCCTCCATGACCTCATCGAAGTCTTCCTCAGGGTCCTCCTCGGGATCCTCCTCAAACGGTGCTACCGGCTCTACGTCAAGAAGTGGTGGCTCATGTAGTTGTCCGTGAGCTTGCAGTTTGTGAAGCTAATACCAAATCGGAGGCAGAGCTACCCTCCTAGTTTCCACAGTGTGGCTTCTACGGATTGGGTCTCCGTCAGCATTTAAATCGGTCGTGGTGATTGCTCCATGGTATGTGGCAGATGTCGCCCCTGGGTGTATCTGCCATGCCCCAGCATTCCCTGCATCGTCGAAGACCTCGGTCTTCGATGTTGTCGATGCAAGCGGGATATTGGGATCCATCTGGACTCATCTACATATGGCGATGCCAAAAAGGAAGAGAGAATAACAAGTAGAAATGAAAGAGTGATATACCGACAATGGATATATCGCACAACAACCATACACATGATACATACAACACCTTGGCATATTAACATTTTAAACATTACTCATAGGTAAACAACAAGTATTATTTCAGTGGGTCTCATACTCGAATCAAACAATTTTATAAAGATAATGGATGGCGCTTCAATCATTAGGCTCTAATCTTAATCTCATGAGATACCATCACCGTTTTATCATTAATAAATAAAGAGTTGATCAGGCTCATACTCCACGTTTGGCAAGTTGTCTCCATCACCTCATGTACCCGGATCAACACCATCACGAATCCCTTATAACGGCCATTCGGATGTATACATCATCAAATATCACATCTTAAGAGGGTATTCGGTAACTCAAGCACGTCTGCTAAGGGGAAATGCATCCGAATAAAAGACTTTTCATTGACAGGACTTTTCTTTGTGTTCACTCTTTTTCGTTTGTCGAAGCCCAAAGCTAACGACTATTCACAATTTCCATCACTTGAAAATTAATAACATAGGACGCACAGTCCGAGTGCACAATCACAACACCTTAGACCGAGGCCGCAGTCCAAGGTTGTGGTCGTAGAAACAATTATAATTTTATCCATGTTTTATTTCAACATGATAAGGACTCCTAGCCCATAACAACGAAATTAGGACACACAGTCCTCAATTCCAAAATTAGGACTCCTAGCCCATAATATCACGATTAGGACCCTTGGTCCATAATTCTTGACACGGATCCCAGATCACGTACATAAACTGAATACTAGAGGTGACGTCTCGCGAACTAGTATTCTCTTTCACATGTGCTTACTTTTTGCTCAGTGAAAATCAAAAACCAAAACAAAACCTCGGTCACTTATCCAAGTAACCGGAACATTTCTAAATCATTTAGGAGAAAATCTTTTCCTTTACAAATTCTTTTATAAAACATTTAGGAAATTCGTTTGCTTTTGAAATCCTTGATGAAATAAAGTCAACTATTTTCAAAGGGGTTTTCCTTCATAAAACACATAGTTCGAAAAAGGTTTTCTCTCGTACCAACTTTGGATCATAAAAAGGTAATTTCTATTGTCTTAAAAACACTTCAACGTTTCTTTTCAAAATAAGAATCTCATTTTCTTGAGGTAAGCGTTTTAAACAAGGAACTTTTATAAATGAAACCAATACTTTCAAAGTTCTATTCAAGGCTTATTAAGGCTTTTAATCCTTTATAATCATTGTGCACAGACTCAAGTCCGACTTCTCAAACTTGAATCAACAGTAATATATTCTCAACAATCATATCACAGTTAACGACAGTTCATAATATATATATAATTCATAACACTATAAAGCTAGTACTGTTCAACTTCAAGTAATAACCGCAATAGTTCAAGTAAACAAGTTATTCAAGTATTGGCTCAATATCACAATAATATTCAAATCACTCAAGTAAACACATACACACATGCATATAGTCATTGAATATCCCTAAGCAATCCCCTCTTACTTTCTGTGAAGGTAAGAAGATTAGATGCTCGACGAGGTAAGTCATGAACGTTGTCGTTTCCTCCGCAATGAAAGTCTAAGGTTATGAACACAAAATCACAAGTTAAAATCACAACAAGAACACTAAACCACAAGGTATAGGTTCGACCAAGACTAGTTCTTAGGATTAGAGATTCCCAAAAATTATACAACTCTTGGATTTATGATCCTTAAGTGTTAGGAGTTCATTAACAATGATCATTTAACACAATTGAATTAAAATTCCACTAAATTAAAAACATAGGGCATTCGGCCAAGGCTAGTAAAATAGGCTAGCATTCACTAAACTTTCCAATCTCTTAGGCTTAGCATCCATATGTGTTAAGGGGCTCAAAACCATGATCATTTTGGAAAAATAAGAACAAGGTATCCTAGGTCCATAACCTTCTAGGTTCGGCCTTCATAGGATTTATTGGCTAGAGATCTTTAAACTTTCCAATCTCTTAGACTTAGCATCCAAATACCTTATGGAACTCAAGTCCATGATCATCTTGGAAAAATGAAAGTAACACATACTAGTTTTAATAACGTAAGATAAACAAGTTATAAATCCATAAACTTTCCAATCTCTTAGATTCAGCATCCAAATATCTTATGGAGCTCAAGTCCATGATCATCATGGAAAAATGAAAGTAACACATACTAGCTTTAATAACATAAAATAAACAAGTTACAAATCCTTAAACTTTCCAATCTCTTAGACTTAGCATCCAAATATCTTTGGGAGCTCAAGTCCATGATCATCTTGAAAAAATGAAAGTAACACATACTAGCTATAATAACATAAAATAAACAAGTTATAAATCCTTAAACTTTCCAATCTCTTAGACTTAGCATCCAAATATATTATGGAGCTCAAGTCCATGATCATCTTGGAAAAATGAAAGTAACACATACTAGATTTAATAACATAAAATAAACAAGCTATTAAGAGTTCTAAATCCACGATCATTATTTGGAAAGTTGAAACATAGTATCCTAGGCCTACTTATTCATATTTTTCGGCCATCATAGGAACAAGCTATCAAAACTTCCAAGATTTATAGATTCAAGATCCAGGGATAGTTAGGAACTCAAACACATGATCATATTCCAAAAGTTGAAACAAAAACTTCCTAGGTCACAAATGCAAGAATTCGGCCTTCATTGGAAGAGATGGATAGAGATTTTTGTTTTACACAACCTCTTAGTATGTGAAAATATAAGCTAATACAAGACTATAGAAAGTGGTTTCAACTAAAAAGGAGCTTTCTACCATTTTAGAGAGATTTTAGAAGTTTAAAGCATATAAAGAACACATAAAGTAAACTAAGAAATAAAAGATGAAACTTGCAAAAAGATTTATATGAGAGCATTACCCTTAGTAATAGGAATTACTTTAATGAAGAACTTGAGTAGAAAAGATGAATAAAAACTAAAGTTTTAAGAGCTTGAACTTTTGGAAGAAAAGAAGATGAACTTTAATGGAGGTTGAAGGAGGAGGATGATGAAGTGAAAATGAAAGGGGTATATATAGGGAAAGGGGGGAGAGTTCACGGCCAAAGGGGGATAGGGGGGAGCTTGTTGAGCAAGCTTGGTGGTTTAATGCTTGATTGGATGGAGAAGAGAGAAAAATGACTTTTTGGATTAGAATAGTATTATAATTTGAAATGTGTGATGATTGTACTTTTAGAGTGTGTCATAGCCCTTCCCATCATGTCTCCTTACTTCTTTTATGGTCCATAATCTTCTCCATTTGGTACCCGGTTGCATTTTCGATCTTAATTATTCCGACGTTTTCGCCCGAATAAAATATTATATTTTATTTTTACACGAAAATTTTCAAAATAACCAAGGTTGAAGGAAACATAATAAAAACACTAACTATCTCGTTCACGGGTCAAAATTAGGTTTTCTGTACAGTAAACTTGTAGCGGCAGTGGAAACGCAGACCGGCTTCCGTCTGAATTTTCAACCGAAAATTTTACCGTGACTTCATATGATACAACAACACAAGAAAATGATTTTATTTTAATGAAAATCATCCTCTGAGTTTAATCTAAAATAAACACATTTAAATATGTATTTACTACTACAGAAAACGTAGGAAAAACAGGGTGTTACAGATTGATTGGTTGTGTGTTGAATGTTAACTGTGTTTACGGTGTACGAGGATTTCTGACACCCGACAAGTTATTACTTTTTCACTGAGGAACTTCGAGAGGTAAGAGGGGTTACCTGACGGGTTATTCGGATGGCCACATGTTCTTGTTTGTGGTCTGTATATTTTTATTTATGTGTTTGGGGTGTTTTCCTTTTATTTTATTCGGCTATGTGTGTTTATAGCTGTAATTTATTTATGTGCTTTTAATTTATTTAATTATCTGTAGTTATTTATTATATTACTGTGATGCATAATCTGCCTGTAATATATTGATGATGATGATGTTGGATGTTGTTTGTGAAGTCTAACAGTGGTCAGTGCCCAACCAATTAATAAGATAAAAGCGTTAATAAGCGGTATAAATTATATTCAATGTTTTTATGGGAAAATATTGATATATAATATTTATGGAAAATATTATTTGGGAAAAATAATAAGTATTTGAGAAATATTATTATTTTAATGATTTATTAATAAAAAATTGATTTATGAGTCACAGAGAGTGTGACACCATAAACCCGGCATCACATGGTTACCCAAATGTGGAATATTTCTGATTACAAGCTGGTTACTTTCGGAAAGTATCATTTACTCGATGGACACACTAAAAACGGTAGTTTTTTTTTTGAGATGAAGGAATGAACAACATAGAGGTGATGAACACTCAGAACATGAATTGAAGACAATATACATACATACATACATACATACATATATATATATATATACATATATATATATACATATATATATATATACATACATATATATATATACATACATATATATATATATATATACATATATATATATACATACATATATATATATACATACATATATATATATACATACATATATATATATATATATACATATATATATATATATATACATATATATACATACATACATATATATATATATATATATATATATACATACATACATATATATATATATATATATATATATATATATATATATATATATATATATATATATATATATATATATATATATATATATATAACATGTCCCAATGAGAGCCAAGTTTCAGTACATAAGATAGGGCCTTATCAACGGCCATTGCAACAAAATTAGACATCTAGAAGATACAGCTTAAAAGAGAGTAAGTAAAGACACAGGGAAAGAAGGTCCGGAACCACATCCAAAAGATAACTCTAAAAGTCAGATGACGAAAGATTATCCACAAAATGCTCCGAACTGGTTACCGACACTGGCTGCAAGCAGGGTCTCCACAAAGGCTCCCACGAGACGAGACCTCAGGTAATGGATCTATAACGTCGCCGCCCTCATCTACTGAATTGTTGTCATCGTCAAGATCCATAACATGATCCTACGTCTCATCCTCTTCCATGACCTCCTCAGGATCCTCCTCAGGGTTCTCCTCAGGATCCTCCTCAGGGTCCTCCTCGCGATCCTCCTGAATCGGCGTTGTCGGCTCTACGTCTGCAGGTGGTGGCTCATGTAGCAGTCCATGAGCTCGTAGTGTGTGAAGGTAACACCAAATCGGAGGCAGAGCTACCCTCCTAGTTTCCACAGTGTGGCTTCTATGGATTAGGTCTCCGTCAGCATTTAAATCGGTCGTGGTGATTGCTCCGTGGTATGTGGCAGATGTCACCCCTGGGTGTATCTGCCATGCCCTAGCATTCCCTGCGTCGTTGTCAGCGCAAGCGGGATATTGGGATCCATCTGGACTCATGTACATATGGCGATACCAAAAAGAAGAGAGAATAACAAGTAGAAATGAAAGAGTGAGATACCGACACCGGATATATCGCACAACACTCATACACATGATACATACAACACCTTGGCATATTAACATTTTAAAAATTACTCATAGGTAAACAACAAGTATTATTTCAGTGGGTCTCATACCCGAATCAATCAATTTTATACAGATAATGCATGACACTTCAATCATCAGGCTCTAATCTTAATCTCATGAGATACCATCACCGTTTTATCATTAAGAAAGAAAGAGTTGATCAGGCTCATACGCCACATTTTCAAGTTGACTCCGTCACCTCATGTACCTGGATCAACACCATCACGAATCCCTTATAACGGCCGTTCGGATGTATACATCATCAAATACCACATCTTAAGCGGGTATTCGATAACTCAAGCACATCTGCCAAGGGGAAATGCATATTAATAAAAGACTTTTCATAAACGAGACTTTTCTTTGTGTTCTTTCTTTTCCGTTGTCGAAGCCCAAAGCTAACGACTATTCACAATTTTCATCACTTGAAAATTTATAACACAGGACGTACAGTCCGAGTGTTCAATCATAACACCTTAGACCGAGGCCGCAGTCCAAAGTTGTGGTCGTAGAAACAATTATCATTTTTTCCATGTTTTATTTCAACATGATAAGGACTCCTAGCCCATAACAATGAAATTAGAACACACAGTCCTCAATTCCAAGATTTGGACTCCTAGCCCATAATATCACAACTTGGACCCTTGGTCCATAATTCTTGACACGGATCCCAGATCGCGTGCTTATAATTGAATATTAGAGACGACGTCTCGCGAACTAGATTTTCTTTCACATGTGTTTACTTTTTGCTCAGTGAAAATCAAAAACCAAAACAAAACCTCGGTCACTTATCCAAGTAACCGGAATGTTTCTAAATAATTTAGGAGAAAATCTTTTCCTTTACAAATTCTTTTATGAAACATTTAGGAAAGTCATTTGCTTTTGAAATCCTTGATGAAATAAGGTAAAATATTTTCAAAGGGGTTTTTCCTTCATAAACACATTGTTCGAAAAAGGTTTTCTCTCGTACTATCTTTGGATCATAAAAAGGTAGTTTCTATTGTCTTAAAAAAAACACTTCAATGTTTCTTTCCAAAATAAGAATCTCATTTTCTTGAAGTAAGCGTTTTAAGCAAGGAACTTTCATAAATGAAACCATTACTTTCGAAATTCTATTCAAGGCTTATTAAGGCTTTTAATCCTTATAATCATTGTGCACAGACTCAAGTCCGGCTTCTCAAACTTTAATCAATAGTAATGTATCCTCAACAATAATATCACAGTTAATGGCAGTTCATCACATATATACAACTCACAATACTTTAAGGCAAGTAATAATTAACTTCAAGTAATAATTACAATAGTTCAAGTAAACAAGTCATTCAAGTGTTTCCTCCATATCATAATAATATTCAAATCATTCAAGTAAACACATACACACATGCATATAGTCATTGAATATCCCTAGGCAATCCCCTCTTACTTTCTTTTAAGGTAAGAAGATTAGATGCTCGACGAGGTAAGTCACGAACATTCTCGTTTCCTCCACGATGAAGTCTAAGGTTATGAACAAAAAATCACAAGTTAAAATCAAAACAAGAACACTAAACCACAAGGTATACGTGGGGCCAAGACTAGTTCTTAGGGTTAAAGATTCCCACAAATTATATAACTCATGGATTTATGATCTTTAAGTGTTAGGAGTTCGTAAACAATGATCTTTTAACAAAGTTGAATTAAAATTCCACTAAGTTAAAAACATAGGGCATTCGGCCAAGGCTAGTAAAATAGGCTAGCATTCACTAAACTTTCCAATCTCTTAGGTTTATCATCCATATGTGTTAAGGAGCTCAAAACCATGATCATTTTGGAAAAATGAAAATAACACATACTAGCTTTAATAACATAAAATAAACAAGTTATAAATCCTTAAACTTTCCAATCTCTTAGACTTAGCATCCAAATATCTTATGGAGCTTAAGTCCATGATCATCTTGGAAAAATGAAAGTAACACATATTAGCTTTAATAACATAAATTAAACAAGTTATAAATCCTTAAACCTTCCAATCTCTTAGACTTAGCATCCAAATATGTTATGGAGCTCAAGTCCATGATCATCTAAGAAAAATGAAAGTAACACATACTAGCTTCAACAACATAAAATAAACAAGTTATAAATATTTAAACATTCCAATCTCTTAGACTTAGCATCGAAATATCTTATGGATCTCAAGTCCATGATCATCTTGGAAAAATGAAAGTAACACATACTAGCTTTAATAACATGAAATAAACAAATTACAAAGAGTTCTAAATCCATGATCAATACTTGGAAAGTTGAAACGTAGTATCCTAGGCCTACTTATTCATATTTTTCGGCCATCATAGGAACAAGCTATCAAAACTTCCAAGATTTATAGATTCAAGATCAAGGGATAGTTAGAAACTCAAACACATGATCATATTCCAAAAGTTGAAACAAAAACTTCCTAGGTCACAAATGCAAGCATTCGGCCTTCATTGGAAGAGATGGATAGAGATTTTTGTTTTACACAACCTCTTAGTATGTGAAAATATAAGTTAATACAAGAGTATAGAAAGTGGTTTCAACTCAAAAGGAGTTTTCTACCATTTTAGAGAGATTTTAGAAGTTTAAAGCATATAAAGAACACATAAAGTAAACTAAGAAATAAAATATGAAACTTGTAAAAAGATTTATATGAGAGCATTACCCTTAGTATAAGGAAGATCTTTAATGAAGAACTTAAGTAGAAAAGATGAATAAAAATTAAAGCTTTAAGAGCTTGAACTTTTAGAAGGAAGGAAGATGATGAACTTTAATGGAGGTTGAAGGAGGAGGATGATGAAGTTAAAATGAAAGGGTATATATAGGGAAAGGGGGGAGAGTTCACGGCCAAAAGGGGGAGAGGGGGAGCTTGTTGAGCAAGCTTGGTGGTTTAATGCTTGATTGGATGGAGAAGAGAGAGAAATGACTCTTTGGATTCGAATAGTATTATAATTTGAAAAGTATGATGATTGTACTTTTAGAGTGTGTCATAGCCCTTTCCATCATGTCTCCTTACTTCTTTTATGGTCCATAATCTACTCCATTTGGTAACCGGTTGCATTTCCGATCGTAATTCTTCCAACGTTTTCGCCCGAATAAAATATTATATTTTATTTTTACACGAAAATTTTCAAAATAACCAAGGTTGAATTAAACATAATAAAAACACTAACTATCTCGTTCATGGGTCAAAATTAGATTTTCTGCACAGTAAACTTGTACCGGTAGTGAAAACGCAGACCGGCTTCCGTCTGAATTTTCAACCGAAAATTTTACCGTGACTTCATATGATATAACAACACAAGAAAATGACTTTATTTTAATTAAAATCATCCTCTGAGTCTAATCTAAAATAAACACATTTATATATGTATTTACTGCTACAGAAAACGTAGGAAAAATAGGGTGTTACAGAGAGGGCGTAAACGTGAAAATATTTTACTACTTCTAGTATCTATATAATATATTCCGCAATATTATAAAATGTTGTTCTATGAAATTTATCTGCGAAAAGAAGTTAACCGTGATTTAAAAAAAATGTTTAAGTGGAAAAAAGCTGAGTTTTGTCTTTAAATTGGTTTAGAATGATGTAACGACGACAATTTGGAAAACTGACGACGGCAAGTATTTTGGAGACGGCAACACATATTTTTTGTGAACTTCAAATCTCTGTGACCCTCTTTTCTGAAAATGATATTTTTCGTAACCGGTTTTTTATGACGGAATTTGCCTATATAATAAGTTTTCCATCAATCAAGTTTTGAGTTGAACATGATTTTAAAGATTTTAGAACTTAATAGCCGAGACTTCGGGATGTTAAGGTTCTGTGCGTTGTGGACTTAATGTCTACTGTATACAAGAGGTATACTGTGCGTAAAAGAGGAGTTTAATGTTGTTTTCTATCACCACGAACTTAAGACTGATTGCAAGGTCTAAAGGTTTCATGGTTGAGCACTCGGATTGTAAAATCATGTGTTGTTAATAATGTTTTAAAGACGTTTTGAGTTGAAGATGGTCGAATTTTTTGTGTACTTCGACAAAAGAACATTATTCACAAAGAGAAAAGACGAGAATAAAATGTTTTACATGCATTTAAGCAGACGTGCTTTCGAATTGAGTTGAGCATGACACCTTAATGGTATACATGTAGTTAATCATGATATCGAGAGGATATTCATGTCATTGTACCTTGTGTGGACAATGAGGACCAATTGTGTTAACGACCACTGTACCTTGTGTGGACAGTAATGCATGGTCTTGCGAGTGCCTTTATAGCAACTGAGTTTGATCAACTCTACGTGTTGTTGATATCTCCGGGAGATTAGGTAAAATGTTAGAGAACGATTATTGAACTGTATCATGCATATTTTAAAATGACGACGTTTGGGTGTGAATGTTGGTGTAAGCCCTAGAGGCCAGTGTGTTTCTTAGACTTACATTTGTATCTTGCCATTATATATATATATATATATATGATATGAGGCATTCCAGTTTATTGTGTTACTTGTTTAAACATAATAAAGTCCTTAGAGTAGAAATTTCAGTTTAATAGAATATCAAGTACACGACTTGATCGTGAGATACTATTGAACAATGAAATACTGTTTTTAAATATCCGTAGTCAAGTATTTTATTAATAAGGACAATAATAATACATTGAGACTATTATGTGTGCAGACTGATGACCATATCTCACGGGTCATGGATATGAGATATCGAGTCGCCACATAGGTACACATTTGATTAATGATGTACTGGATTGACCCACCATGAGAACACTACATGGAGCGTTATGTGAGTGTCATAAGTAGTTCTCATAGTGACAATGGTGTATGCAATCCTTCGACTTGAAATCGCTACGATCCCTACATGAGGAGTCGCGTGCTTTAATATCGTCAAACGTCATCTGTAATAGGATGATTATAAAGACGGTCATTGGGCATACCACGAGCCATGCAGAGAGATGTGAGTGACCTAGATGGAATTTGTCCCTCCTACATAACAGGAGTAATATCTGTGGGCCCCCTAATAGAGTGAGACTGTAAAATGCATGGCCGTGCTGAAATGAGTCAATATGAGATATTGACCTCATTTGTTGTTAAGTCTACTCGGGTATCAGGGAACATGATATTGAACCATACAAGGGTGACACATTCTATGTCTTGTGTTCAATATAGATATATGGACAAAGGGATAATAATGCACATGAATATTTGTCACAGAAAGGTTTCGTCAAATCACTGACTTTCTCACTACTTAGGTGGCAGTGATGTATTGCTAGATACCGCTCACTGTTTGTAATATTAAATGGGATTTAATATTATTACTAACATTTTGGGAACCTATAGGGTCACACACATAAGAGCGGATCAAAAGAAGCATTAAAAGGAGAGTTGGACTCTTCTATTGGGCCTAGCGCATAGTACATGGGGCTTAGGTCAAACGCTGCTCACTAACTCACTTAAGGAGGTGCTACTATAAGTAGACCACTTAAGCTATTGTGCCTAGATGGTTTTTTACCCTAGCCGCACATAGAGAGTGATAGTGAGCAGCAGGTCTCGGTTTTCGAAGCTAGCACTGTGAGGCAGAGACGCTTCGTGTTCGTGACGTTGGACGTTCACGGGATCTGCTCGTGTGGATACCTTAGAGACACCGTTCGTGCGGTGTTCGTGATAGACGATTTCAATCAATTCTCATCGCTTCAAGAGGTAAATCTTCTAACCATGAATCATGACCATTCGCAAGGATCCTTCGATGGGAATTTTTTTCCCGCTGTGTTATTTTGTTTTATACACAAATTCCCAACAGTGGTATCAGAGCCGCTTGCGAAACCATGATTCTGTTACGTGGTTTACCTGTTATGTATGATAACATGTTAATAATGTGAATCGTTTTTCTAAAAATTGTTTTATGAAAATCGTTTGCATCCGTTTTTGCGAAACCTTGTTTCTGTAATTTTCGTATGTATATGATATATGCGTCTATAGCACATTTATGTGTATATATGCGATATGTACATTGGTTCTGGAATCCTTATTATGTTCTGCGATGGCGTCAAGTGTTGATGTTAAACATGATCGGTTTCAGTTCTCTGTTGGCGGCGTTAAAGGGTGTCAGACATGAAAAGTTCATGTTCTTGCGGCTGAGGTTCCAAGGGTTGAAACCCTAGCCACCGTTCCTTGCAGCGTGAAGTGTTCACGGGCCTTGCGGTTTTAAGGTTGAGAGGTTGAAGCCCTAGCCGCTAAGGAAGCGGGAACCCCATGCTACCTCTGCGTAGTGTGTTATTTCGAAATTCAATTTTGAAATTTTTATGTCACCATTTAATAACAACTTCAATTACAATAAATGTGATTTATAGTAACATCAATTACAATAAATGTGATTTATAGTAACATCAATTACAATAAATGTGATTTATTATATATATGTTATGTTTTCAAAATTCAGATTTTGAAATCTCTAATTAATAATAATAATAATAATAATAATAATAATATTAATTGTGTATTATTATTGGTTGTTACTATTTATTTGGTAATGTATGGTGAATGGTTATGGCCTTAGTCCTTTAATCTTTTGGTTTATATTTTGAAATACGGCCTGCGTGCCGTGCCTTTCTCTTATATTCCATATGTATATTCTTTTCTCATCTCACTCCCCTCATATGTAAAATGAGGTTTCTGTTTATGTAATGTAATGATGGAGACAAGAAGACGTTATCCTGTGGGAGATCATGCTTGGAGAAGCCTGGACGCTCCTAGGTTTCAGTTTAGATTCTCTCATTGGCTTGGGAGAATCAATGCGTTAGGGGCCATAACCATATCACATTTATTTGCCTTATATATGTATGAGATGCATGTATGTATATAGTATGTTAAAAGGGGTTTAACTAATATATGTATGAGATGCATGTATGTAAATAGTAAGTTAAAGAGTTTAACAAATGATGAGATCAAATTTTAATCAAATCCCTCAAAAGGAAATATTAAGTCACATTTAAAGACCTTCCAATGCATGGCACTCGTCAAGACTATGATCGATTAAGTGTGGGTCCGCCAAAGCGGGGTACCTTTATCTATAATAGTAAGACGCGATGGGATAAATGTAATGTTCAACTGCTATCCATTGGGTCTGACTTAACTAAGCCAACTTCAATAGGATTGAAAGGCTTAGAGGCTTAAAAGTTGGGCTTTAATCCATGTGATGGATTAGAATAAGAGTTATTCACCCAACTGTCCAAGAGTTGCATGAGATGCAATCGGAAAGTGTTTCCTACCTATATAACCGAATTTTGAGTGATCAGCCAAAGCTGACTTAAAGCTAGGTGAAACATGGATCTTGGCCCACTAGAAAATCTTCCAACAGGATTTTCCGAATCAATGATGAGGGTCATTGCTTTGAGTAAAATAGTGGGAGGCGTATTTAATTAAAGACCTTATTAAATAACTTCATGGCATGGTACTTATATTTTGCATATTTATCTCTGTAGATTATCATGGCATCAAACACATCAAGTAACCTGTCATTGCAATCCGTCCTTGAGAAGGACAAACTATCCGGAACAAATTTTCTGGACTGGTACAAAAACTTGAGGATTGTCCTCAAACATGAGAAAAAGATGTATGTTCTTGAGGAGCCTATTCCTGAGGAGCCACCGGCTTCAAGTGCTCCTAGGGCTGACAGGGATGCTTATAAGAAGCATCAGGATGACGCCTTAGACGTCGGCTATCTTATGCTTGTTACCATGACCTCTGAGATGCAAAAGCAACATGAGACCATGGAGGCGTACGATATGATCGTTCACCTCAAGCTGCTCTACCAAGAGCAAGCAAGGCATGAGCGGTTCGAAGTTTCCAGAGCCCTTTTCCAGTGTAAATTGGTAGAAGGAAGCCCTGTGAGTCCTCATGTACTCCAGATGATTGGATACATTTAGAATCTCGAGAGACTGGAATTTCCTTTAGGCCAAGAGTTGGCCACCGACTTAGCTCTGCAATCGTTGCCTGAGAGCTATAGTCAGTTTGTCATGAACTATAATATGAATGATCTTGACAAACCTTTGCCAGAATTGTTGAGCATGTTGAGAACTTCTGAACAAAATATTAACAAAGGAAAGGGGAAGGCCATTTTGATGGTCCAGGCTGGAAATAGCAAGAAGCAGCCCAAGAAGCCCACGCACAAACAAAAGGGCAAGGGCAAGGGCAAGGCCATCAACAAGATCAAGCCCAGTGCTTCTGGCTTGAAGCCTGTGGGTGGTGTGGCTAAGGAAGGCAATTGCTTCCATTGTGGTCGGACCGGACATTGGAAGAGGAACTGCCCAAAATACCTGGAAGAAATCAAGAAGAAGAAGGGAAGTGAGACTTCCACTTCAGGTGTGTTTGTTATAGAAGTCAATTTATCTACTTCTGCATCATGGGTATTAGATACTGGATGTGGTTCTCACATTTGTACAAATGTGCAGGATCTAAACAGGAGTAGACCATTGGCAAAGGGCGAAGTCGACCTACGAGTTGGAAATGGAGCAAAGGTTGCTGCTTTAACTATAGGGACTTATGTATTGACTTTGCCCACTGGGCTTACTATTCAGTTAGAGAACTGTTATTTTGTGCTTGCAATTAGTAGGAATATCATTTCCGTTTCTTGTTTGGACAAGATTGGTTTTTCTTTTATAATAAAGAACAAAAGTTGTTCTATTTATTTGGATGATATTTTCTATGCTAGTGCACACATGAGTAATGGGCTTTATGTCCTTGATCTTGAAATGCCCATCTATAACATAAATACTAAGAGGTTCAAACCAAATGAGTTGAACCCGTCTTATCTTTGGCATTGTCGTTTAGGCCATATAAATGAGAAGTGCATTTCGAAGCTCCATAAAGATGGACTCTTGGACTCATTTGATTATGAATCGTATGAGATATGTGAGTCTTGTTTATTGGGAAAGTTGACTAAAGCTCCATTCACCGGAAAAAGTGAAAGAGCTAACGATCTTTTGGGTCTTATACATAGCGATGTATGCGGACCCCTAAACACATTAGCTAGAGGTGGTTTTCAGTACTTCATCACATTCACTGATGATTTCAGTAGATATGGATTTGTGTATCTTATGAAACATAAATCGGAATCCTTTGAAAAGTTCAAGGAATTCAAAAATGAGGTACAAAACCAACTTGGTAAAAATATTAAAACTCTTCGATCAGATCGAGGTGGTGAATATTTGAGCCTAGAGTTTGATGATCATCTGAGAGAGTGTGGAATTTTATCTCAACTCACTCCACCTGGAACACCACAATGGAATGGTGTTTCTGAGAGGAGAAATCGAACCTTGTTGGACATGGTTCGGTCTATGATGAGTCATGCAAACCTTCCAAACTCTTTCTGGGGACATGCTCTATTAACAGCAGCTTTTACACTTAACCGTGTTCCATCCAAAGCGGTAGAAAAGGCACCATATGAGATATGGACTGGTAGAGGACCCAGCATGTCTTTTATGAAGATTTGGGGTTGTGAAGCATACGTAAAACATCAAGTTTCTAATAAGCTTGATCCCAAATCTGATAAATGCTTCTTTGTGGGGTATCCCAAAGAAACCAAGGGGTACTATTTCTATAATCCTTCCGAAGGCAAAGTATTTGTCGCACGGACTGGTGTATTCCTAGAAAAGGAGTTTATCTCCATAGGAACCAGTGGGAGGAAGATAGAACTTGAAGAAATTCAAGAATCACAGAGTAGTGACCTACCATTGGTGGAACATGAGCAACCTTCACAAAATGTTGTGGAGGAACAACCTGCTCCAGTAGCACAAGACCAGCGTAGGTCTAACAGGATACGTCACCAGCCTGAGAGATATGGGTTTCTCATGACTCCACAAGGTGATGTATTGCTCATGGATCAAGATGAGCCTGTGACTTACCAGGAGGCCATCACTGGCCCAGAATCTGAGAAGTGGCTTGAGGCCATGAAATCTGATATGGATTCCATGTACACCAACTAGGTATGGACCTTGGTAGAGCCACCTGAAGGGGTGAAACCCATAGGGTGCAAGTGGGTTTTCAAAAAGAAAACTGACATGGATGGTAAGGTACACACCTTTAAGGCGCGATTGGTCGCTAAGGGTTTCAAGCAAATTCATGGTGTCGACTATGATGAGACCTTTTCGCCTGTTGCGATGCTTAAACCCGTCCGGATCTTACTTGCTATCGTTGCATACCATGAATATGAGATATGGCAGATGGATGTCAAAACTGCTTTCCTTAATGGAAAGCTTCTTGAGGATGTGTACATGACACAACTTGAAGGCTTTGGCATTTCAGAGGATGCCGGAAAGGTATGTAAATTGCAGCGATCAATCTATGGATTGAAGCAAGCTTCCAGAAGTTGGAACCTTCGTTTTGATGATGTTTGTAAGACAAGATGCGGATTCATCAAAAATGAAGATGAACCTTGTGTCTACAAGAAGGTTAGTGGGAGCATTGTTGTTTTTCTGGTGTTATATGTAGATGACATATTACTCATTGGAAATGACATCCCTACACTACAAAATGTAAAGACATGGTTAGGGAATTGCTTCTCTATGAAAGATTTGGGTGAAGCTACCTATGTATTGGGAATCAGGATCTATAGGTATAGATCGCTGAAATTGCTTGGCCTAAGTCAGAGTACATACATAGACAAAGTGTTGAGACGCTTTAACATGCACGAATCCAAGAAAGGACTCTTGCCTGTGTCACATGGTATATGCCTATCAAAGGCACAATCCCCTTCCACTCAAGAAGAAAGGGATCGCATGAATAAGATTCCATATGCATCCGCAATTGGATCTATCATGTATGCCATGTTATGTACTCGACCATATGTATCGTATGCTTTAAGCATAACGAGCAGGTACCAGTCTGATCCCGGTGAAAGTCATCGGTGTCATTGTCAAGAACATCCTTAAGTACTTGAGAAGAACTAAGGATTCGTTCTTGGTATATGGAGGCGAGGAAGAGCTTGCTGTAAAAGGTTACACCGATGCTAGCTTCCAAACCGATAAGGATGATTCCAGATCGCAATCTGGTTATGTGTTCTGCCTGAATGGCGGGGCGGTGAGCTGGAAGAGTTCAAAGCAAGAGACAGTCGCCGATTCTACTACAGAGGCTGAGTATATTGCCGCCTCCAATGCAGCAAAGGAGGCTGTTTGGATCAGGAAGTTCATTGCCGAGCTTGGTACAGTCCCTAGTATCGTGGACCCCATTGATCTCTATTGTGATAACAATGGGGCCATTGCACAAGCTAAGGAACCTAGATCTCATCAGCGATCCAAACATATACTTAGGCGCTTCCATCTCATTCGAGAGATTATCGATAGAGGAGATGTGAAAATATGCAGAGTACCAATACTTGATAATGTTGCTGACCCACTTACGAAACCTCTTGCTCAACCGAAGCACGAAGGTCACACTAGATCGATGGGCATTAGATTTATGCCTGATTGGCTCTAGTGCTAGTGGGAGATTGTTGGTGTAAGCCCTAGAGGCCAGTGTGTTTCTTAGACTTACATTTGTATCTTGCCAATATATATATATATATGATATGAGGCATTCCATTTTATTGTGTTACTTGTTTAAACATAATAAAGTCCTTAGAATAGAAATTTCAGTTTAATAGAATATCAAGTACATGACTTGATTGTGAGACACTATTGAACAATGAAATACTATTCTTAAATATCCGTAGCCAAGTATTTTATTAATAAGGACAATAATAATACATTGAGTCTATTATGTGTGCAGACTGATGACCATATCTCACGGGTCATGGATATGAGATATCGAGTCGCCACATAGGTACATATTTGATTAATGATGTACTGGATTGACCCACCATGAGAACACTACATGGAGCGTTATGTGAGTGTCATAAGTAGTTCTCATAGTGACAATGGTGTATGCAATCCTTCGACCTGAAATCGCTACGATCCCTACATGAGGAGTCGTGTGCTTTGATATCGTCAAACATCATCTGTAATAGGATGATTATAAAGACGGTCATTGGGCATACCACGAGCCATGCAGAGGGATGTGAGTGACCTAAATAGAATTTGTCCCTCCTACATAACAATAGTAATATCTGTGGGCCCCCTGATAGAGTGAGACTGTAAAATGCATGGCCGTGCTGAAATGAGTCAATATGAGATATTGACCTCATTTGGTGTTAAGTCTACTCGGGTATCAGGGAACATGATATTGAACCATACAAGGGTGACACATTCTATGTCTTGTGTTCAATATAGATATATGGACAAAGGGATAATAATGCACATGAATATTTGTCCCAAAAAAGTTTCGTCAAATCACTGACTTTCTCACTACTTAGGTGGCAGTGATGTATTTCTAGATACAGCTCACTGTTTGTAATATTAAATGGGATTTAATATTACTACTAACGTTTTGGGAACCTATAGGGTCACACACATAAGAGCGGATCAAAAGAAGCATTAAAAGGAGAGTTGGACTCTTCTGTCGGGCCTAGCGCATAGTACATGGGGCTTAGGTCAAACGCTGCTCACTAACTCACTTAAGGAGGTGCTACTATAAGTAGACCACTTAAGCTATTGTGCCTAGATGGTTTTTTTACCTTAACCGCACATAGAGAGTGATAGTGAGCAGCAAGTCTCGGTTTTCGAAGCTAGCACTGTGAGGCAGAGACGCTTCGTGTTCGTGACGTTGGACGTTCACGGGATCTGCTCGTGTGGATACCTTAGAGACACCGTTCGTGCGGTGTTCGTGATAGACGATTTCAATCAATTCTCATCGCTTCAAGAGGTAAATCTTCTAACCATGAATCATGACCATTCACAAGGATCCTTCGATGGGAATTTTTTTTCCGCTGCGTTATTTTGTTTTATACGCAAATTCCCAACAGTGAATCCCTTTGAGATGCTATGATGTGTGATACCTTACTTGTGAGAGTTTAACTGATATGGATATATATCATATACATATGTTTTGTTGTGTTGTGTATGTGGTTCTCGCATTATGACTCAAGTGTCGGTTTCTCACTCTTGCATGTTTTCTTTCCGTTCTCTACTCGTCTTATATTTTATCTACGATTAGATGGATATAGAGATCCCCTTAGCCCATCAGCGATTGAGGACGATCATGTTTGATCGGGTCCACTATGCTGGCGCATGGGAGATAAATCCTGAGGCTTTGAGCGCCACATACTATGGCCCATCTACGGAGACAGCTGGCACGACAGCTGGGGGACCCATTTCGAGACTACATATGGTGGAGACTTGTGAGACATCGTTACCTCCTGTATGGCAATACCTACAGTTTTTGAGGGATCATGGATTGCTTGATTATCCGCACCAGCCTGTTGAGCCGCTTCAGGTGGCACCTGTAGCAGCAACATCACCAGTTGAGGTGGAGCTGGATAAGATAGAGGAAGATCCCGAGGAGCATTTTGAGGAGGAGCTTGAGGTTCACTCACCGACCTTTGGGGATGACTGAACGCGCTGTCGCCACGCGCCAAAAAGAACGAGCGGTTATGAAAATAATGTAGTATAGAGCGACAACTCGGATCGTCTCTCAAGGACTCTTAGGTGTTGTTATTATTAACAGAAAAAGTTAGAAATGGGGGGGTTTTGGATTGAAACTAAAATAAAGAAAACAAAACAGAACACAGAAAGAAAGCAGAGCAGTAAAACAGATTAACAAATAAACTAAAGCGATTAACCTACTGCTTTTGGTTTCCCAACTATCATCGGTTCACGCAAATTCCTAGCCCTAAGCAGATTCTAATCCCCTCCCGGTTGTAGCAATAATTCACAAGCGGAACCACTACTACAGATATATGTCCCTATTCCCGAATTAAGCAAACGGGGTTAAGCACTTCGTGAACTAAGCGAACACGAAACGTACACACGCGAATTAAGCAAACATGATTATATATAGGAATATGATATCACCGAGATAAACCAACACAACACAATATACTCCTGAATTAAGCAAACAGAAATATAAAGCATGGCATTGAAAAGAGAAAAGGAAATGAAAACAGGAAATACAAGAACCTCAAGTATGGATAGAAACCAATTACAGTAGATTAATCTAGGAGACTAGTTCTCCATAACAAACATAAGCAGAAAAGGAAAGAAAACAAACTACAACTACTGACTAGCTAAGACTAGCCAAAACTGACTAGCCCGAGTCTCCCCTTAAGTTCTGCCTAAACAGGCTTTTATACAACTCCTGGAATCCACGTCCTCGCGAGGCGAAGCACTGCTCGCGAGGCGAATATTACGAACAGTCTGCAACCTTTCATCTTCTCGCGAGGCGAGTATATATTCGCGAGGCGAATCTCTTCAAATTCGCGAGGCGAACATACCTTTCGATTGTGTTGATGTTGTGTTTCTCTGATTAAGATCTGACTGTTTGAATTACTTCTTAGAAGTAATGCATGTTAATTCTTAGGTACAAGTTTCATTTTTGGCGGCGGTTTAACTGATTTTGTTTGACAGGTCAGTTATGGAATTCGCACCAGAAGCTGGACGTGGACAAGGACGTGGACGAGGACGTGGACGCGGTCTTGGAAGGGGTCGTTGAGGTGGCCCTATTGGCAGTCGTGCCAATATGAATGAGGAATACGATGAAGGAGTGGATTATGCTGCCCAGGCTATGGAGAACGTAGTAGCTGCAATTGCTAACCAGACTGCATCGATGATTGCCCAGAATCATCAGGGGCAAGTTCGAGCTGAACAAGTTGTTGAAGGTTAGAACGTGATTGCTTTTAGAAGTCAATATCCGTCACAATTCTATGGAGACGTGGATCCCTTTAAAGATGACTTATGGATCCAAGAGTTGGAGAAAATCTTTGAGTTGATTTGTACTCTGGAAGGGGATAAGGTGTCCTATGCTGCATATATGTTGGTGGGAGATGCCGAGTACTAGTGAAGAGGAGCCAGACAACTATTGGAAGCTGAACATCAAATGATCACGTGGGCGTTGTTCCGAACTGCATTTTTAGATAAGTACTTTCCACAAAGTGCACAAGCTGAGAAGGAAGCATAATTTCTACATCTGTTTCATAGGGGTTTAACTATTGGCGAGTATGCGATGAGGTTTGAATCCCTAGCCAAGTATTTTCGCTTCCTTGACAACAATCCGATTGAAGAGTGGAAATGTGAATGCTTTGAGAAAGGACTACGCTTTGAGATTAAAGAATCAGTGTTACCTTTGGAAATCAAGAATTTTCAAGCTTTGGTTGAAAAGTACAGGAAGGTAGAAGTCATGAGGAGAGAGACTATAGAGGGAACGTAGGCGGACCAGCTAAGTCTAAGAGTCAATCTCAGAATCAGAAGGGAAAGTAGAATCAGAATATACCTTATTATTGTGAACCATGGAATCAACAGAAGCAATATCGTTCTAATGCTTCAGGATCGGGGAGCGGAGACCAGAAGATCCAGAATCAAGGTCAAGTTATCAGATGTTTCAATTGTGGGGGGACCGGCCATATGGCTGATAGTTGTTCTCTCAAAGGACCCAAATGTTTCAACTGTGGTCGAGTGGGGCATGTGGCAAAGGATTGCAATGCACCGAAGCAGGGACCGACTGTCAACACTGCTAGAGCCAATAAACCGACAGTCAAGGGACGAGTTTATACAATGAGTGGAGTCGAAGCTTCAGACTTTGACGACCTTGTACTAGGTATGTGTGACATAAACGATAATCTTTTAATTGTACTGTTTGATTCGGGGGCGACACATTCTTTTATTTCGATGGATTGCGTGAAACATTTGAGTTTACCTGTTTCATCCTTACCATATAATCTGATTGTTTCTACTCCAACTGCTAAGCCAGTTACTGTTAGATCTGCTTGCTTAAACTGTCATATGATTATTTAGGATAGACATTATTGTGTTGATCTAATCTGTTTGCCTTTGATACAGTTAGATGTAATTTTAGGCATGAATTGGTTATCCTCCAACCATATTTTAATAGACTGTTCACGTAAATCTTAAATTTTTCCTAAGGATGAGAATTCTGGATTTTTATCCGCTAATCAAGTAATAACTTCTTTAAAAGAGGGAGCGCAAGGATACATGTTGTTATTTTCCTAAGACGTTAAGAGCGAGTTAGACTTGCAGTGTATACCCGTTATCAATGAGTTTCCGTAAGTTTTTCCTGATGATGTACCCGGACTACCACCTATTCGGGAGATCGAATTCGCCATTGATCTGATCCCAGGCACCGGACCGATATCTATAGCACCATATCGTATGTCGCCATCGGAGCTTGAGGACTTGAAAGGACAACTAGTTGTGTTGATGAGTAAAGAATTCATTAGACCTAGTGTATCACCGTGGGGAGCTCCAGTGTTGCTCGTGAAAAAGAAAGACGAAACTTCTCGCTTATGTGTAGATTTCCGCCAACTGAACAAAGTGGCGATTAAGAATAAGTATCCACTTCCAAGGATAGATGATTTGATGGATCAACTATGTGGAGCGACTGTTTTCTCTAAGATAGATTTACGATCGAGATATCACCAGATCCGTGTAAAAGCGGAAGATGTTCCAAAAACAGTGTTTCGAACACGCTACGGACATTACGAGTACCTTGTAATGCCATTCGGTGTGACGAATGCTCAGGCTATATTCATGGATTACATGAATAGGATTTTTTGTCCTTATCTGGATCAGTTTGTCGTTGTCTTTATTGACGACATTCTAATCTATTCCCCTGATAAAGAAAAACACGTTGAACATCTCAGTGTGGTTCTCCAAATTTTAAAGGATAAAAGACTTTATACGAAACCTGAAAAGTGTGAATTTTGGTTAGACCAAGTTCAATTCTTAGGACATGTGATCTCGAGCGATGGAATTGCTGTAGATCTATCCAAAGTTGAAGCTGTTTTACAGTGTGAAAGACCCAAGACTGTAACGGAGATCCGTAGTTTTGTGGGGTTGGCTAGATACTATAGAAGATTCATTGAAGGATTTTCTAAGATAGTAGGACCACTTACCCTGTTAACTCGGAAGGATCATGTTTTCACGTGGACTGAAGCTTGTGAAGAAAGTTTTCATGGTTTAAAATGGAGGCTGACTACTTCACCTGTATTGATACTAAGGAATCATTTGAAATATATTGCGATCCTTCACATCAAGGATTGGGTTGTGTCTTAATGCAAAATCGGAAAGTCGTGGCTTATGCTTCAAGATCGTTGACGACTCATGAGTGAAATTACCCTACGCATGATTTGGAATTAGCAACGGTGGTATTTGCTTTAAAGATTTGGAGACATTATTTGTATGGATCAATATTTAATGTTTTTAGTGATCGTAAAAGTTTAAAATACCTATTTGATCAAAAGGAACTGCACATGCGACAAAGGCATTGGTTGGAATTCTTAAAAGATTATGATTTTCAACTACAATATCATCCTGAGAAAGCTAATGTAGTGGAAGATGCTTTGAGTAGGAAATCAGTGCATGCTTCATGTATGATGGCCAGAGAGCATGAATTGTTGGAACAATTTCGTGATATGCGCTTAACAATGGTAAGATCACCAGGAATGATTTGTTTGGGTATGATTACTGTTACAAACAAATTGATGGAACAAATACTGGAAAAACAAGGAGGTGATCAATACCTGCAAAGACAAAGAAAGCTAGTACAACAAGGAGCAGTGTCAAAATTTAGAGAAGGGACTGATGGAATTTTAAGATTTGGTGAGAGGATTTGTGTACCAGATGACGTTGAACTGAAAAAGTTAATTCTGGAGGAAGCTCATAGGATTAAGCTAAGTTTACATCCAGGAACTACTAAGATGTACCAAGACCTTAAGAAATTATATTGGTGGTATGGCATGAAAAGGGATGTCATGAATTATGTGGATTCTTGCTTAGTTTGTCAAAAAGCTAAGATTGAGCATCAAAAACCAACAGGAATGTTGCAACCTTTGGATATTCCAGATTGGAAATGGGACAGTATATCGATGGACTATGTGTCAGGTTTGCCGGGGACTCGAAAGGGAAATGATACAATATGGGTAATAGTTGATCGATTGACCAAGTCAGCCCACTTTTTACCTATCAAGATGAAACACCCGTTGGAAAAGTTAACTCAACTATATGTTGATGAAATTGTTAGGTTACACGGTATACCTACCAGCATTATTTCAGATCGTGATCCAAGATTTACGTCAAAAATTTGGCAGAGTTTACAAGAGGCTTTGGGAACGAAGCTTAGATTGAGTTCGGCATATCATCCACAGACGGATGGACAATCGGAAAGGACTATAAAGTCACTTGAAGATTTGTTAAGAGCTTGTACACCAGAAGACTCGAGGAGCTGGGATGAATTTCTATCATTAATAGAATTCACCTACAACAATAGTTTTCATTCAAGCATAGGAATGGCACCCTATGAAGCTTTATATGGTCGACGGTGCAGAACACCTTTGTGTTGGTATTAGGATGGTGAAAGTTTACTGTTGGGACCAGACTTTGTGCGACAAACAACGAAGAAGGTGAAGATGATTCAGGAAAAGATGCGGACGACTCAAAGTAGGCAAAAAAGTTATGCTGATAAGCGGAGACGACCTCTTGAATTTGAGGAAGGTGAACATGTGTTTTTGAGAGTCACACCAACGACTGGGGTTGGTCGGGTAATTAAGCCCAGAAAACTCACTCCTAAATTTATCGGACCTTACCAAATTCTTCGTCGGGTAGGTCCTGCAGCCTATAAAATTTCCTTACCGCCTTTTCTTTCAAATCTTCATGATGGTTTTCATGTTTCACAACTGAGGAAGTATATTCCTGATCCATCTCATGTCATTGAGCCCGATACTGTGTAATTAAGGGAAAATATGTCTTATGAAACTAAACCTGTGCGAATCGTGGATAAGATGACAAAGCAGCTCAGAGGTAAACAAATCTCTTTGGTAAAGGTTGTTTGGGATGATGTTATTGGAGAAGCAAAGTGGGAAATTGAGGATAAGATGAAGTTACCATACCCTAGATTATTCTCAGGTACGTAATTTCGGGGACGAAATTCTTTATAGTGGGGTAGTAATGTAACACCCTGTTTTCTCTACTGTTTTAAATAACAGAAATGTGGATGAATATGTTTATATATTTATTCGAGTGTTAGAAAATTATTTTAAATAAACGGAGTTGGTCATTTAATTCTACTTAAACGTAGAAAGCTATGATTAAAATTTAGGTTGAAATGACGGGCGAATCCCGGCCCGCTATTTCTACTGACAGTATATTTATACTGACCAGGAGACCTAATTTTAAGTCGTGAACGAAAAACTTAAGATTTTTATTTTATTTCCTATGATTGTGTATTTTTAGAATTATTTCATTAAAAGTGAAATAATTTATCTTTGAAAGGCGAAATATGTAATCGGGTAAACGGCGGAGCGAACGGCGGAGTTTCCAAGAGCAGATAAAGGAGTTATCTTAGAATTTTTTATGATTCATGATGGTGAGTCACAATGTGAACACATTAAATGTTGCACATGGTCATCATTACAAACAATTAGGAATTTGTAAACTAGTCCTTATACTTTTGGAATTTTGTAAAATGGTCCCTAGGAGTTATTTGCACCTAAGTCCTTGAAGAAGCCACCTCCTTTCCACTTAATCCCTCCCTTGGACTCAGCCCTATCTGTATATATAGACCATCACACTTTATTTTCTTCCTATTACAAGTTTAACACAAAAACACCAAAGTTCATAAGTCTTAGAATCGTTGTGTGAAGCAAGTCATTGGATCTTTACTTGTTTTTGGATCTTCAAGAGGTAAATCATCTTCTCCTTTCCTAATCATGTTTATGTTCTTCAATAAGTTTCAAGATTCAAAGCTTTATTCATCTAGGTTATTCACTTTTAAGTTTCTAGATCTAGAACTTTGAAAATCCATAACAAATTCTAGAAAAATCCCATGATGTTGAAATCACTTGCTATGTTCTTGTAATCATGTGTATTGTCTATATCTAAGGGCATGTGGTGATCAAAAATTTCCTTCCTATTTAACTTGAGTTGGCCGAACCTATGGAGAAAGGATCCATGGAGTTTTGTTTTTGTTTTCTTTCATGTATGATCATGTATTTAATATGACATATATGATACCATGGCTAAATCCATGTTAGCCAATCAAAATGAAATTTCTAACCATAAGTTCATGGGATGGCCGAATCATAGATGAAGAGTTTGTTGTTTTGGCTTCAACGACTCAAGATGAGGGGTGAATTGAGTTTTGAAAGAAAATATTTCCCTCTTAAAACTTTTTCACAAAGCTTTATAAATCAGAGTTACGGATTTGTGTTCTCATGATCTTTTGTAAAATCGATGAAGGGTTTTTACAAAATCTTGAATAGAAGGTGATGAGGATAAGAAAGATTAATTCAGAATAGGTTCGGGTTCAAAACTTAGTAATAACAAGATACAGTTTATACATATCAAAAACAGAAATTATACTTAAACTTTAAACATCAAAGTTGCAGGTTCTTGAGTTATAAACAGAAAGTAAAGGAGTTTGAGTTTAGAGATACTACACAACCAGATTTATCTTGGGTCAGTCACCACCACTGTGACCTACATCCAGTCTCCACTCCACCTGTGGGATTTCACACACTAACACACAAGCTTTGCCAGGTAGCTTGAAAAACCTTCACACCACAGAGCACTCCTTCACCTCGAGATACCACACTCTTGTGAAGAGCCTCAATGTTCAACCTTAGGGATACCTCATGTAACGCCCTTTGTTACATTAGTGATCCCAAGATAAAATCAATAAAAATCCTTTAAAACATTTAATTAAGACATATATCTCATAAAGAAAATTTAAAAAAAGATATTTAAAGTCTCAAAATACCTCATATTGAATAATATAGTAATAAAATATCCATGTAATGAATATAAAGATAAATAAAAACCAAAAGCCTCAAAATCGGGCGTCTAATTACAATCCGAGAAAAATAATACGTAAAAAAAAAAAAACGTTGTCAGCACCCTCAACCATACTACATTACTAACCAACTAGGTGATAAGAAGATGACTCCTCAGGTCTCTGGGTCCTCAACAGTGATGTCCTCGATCTCTGAAAACAATACTTATAATGAGATATAAAATCCCAGTGATCAACAATACAGTTTTATAAAATATTTTCGAAAATAGTATTGTTCTCAGCCAGCGCGGTAACCAGAAAAACTGTCCATGGCACCCGCTAATTTTCCAAAAAAAAAATATATATAAAAGAAAATACTTTTAATATCAACAATAATCTCATCAACTCAATAGCATCACATTCCATATACCAAATAAATTCTATATTAGTCCAAGCGGCCCGATGACCTCCTAATTAAATTGGTCTCTTGCCGGCATGCCATAAATTCACATATCACATGACAATGGCGTCCCATTACCCACCCCTACTCACGAGGAGTGTTTCGATGTCACCCTCCTGTCGGGGACATTTCCATTTTGATACCTCCCATGTGCACATGGTGGTATTTCTCCCTTTTCGACACCCCAACCTGTGGCGGTGTTACGTTCGATACTCCTTTTTAGGTAGTATTACTCATTTTCAACATCCCAACCACATGGCGATGTTACTTTCGATACCCCATTAAGGTGGTATTTCTCTTCGATACCCATATCATAGGTGGTATTGCGGCAAACATCATACAACTCATCATAAGGCATGAATTTCATGTCTCATATATGTAACAATTCATTTACCATAAATTAAATATTTAATCCTATCATGCATACCAAATAGACTCATATCATGTCTCCAAGTAATTTTCTAACTACACTGTGACAATCACGAGCATCAAGACATAACATATGGCATCAATCATATCGTTTAACTAGTACAAATATCAATCAAACACACACACACACACACACACACACACACACACACACACACACACACACACACACACACATATATATATATATATATATATTCTTTTTTACTATAAACCAATGGGATTTAATTCATGCTATCACTCGGTTAATATATTAAAATTCAATTAAACAAAATCATATACTTCATGAAAACAAAAAAAGAACACGTGTCGTTAGAACTCCAATTCATGCTTGAATTGATCTTGACATAGTGTACATGTTTTCACGAAGCAATTAGGAATAAAAGGAAATCCACTCATATGGGTTTTGACGCATAGTACCAAGGTTTACTAGATTTATCAATCTAACCTTTAACCCTAAGGATTTTATGCACAAAACAATAAATTATCAATAAACAGTTTCTTTTAATTTTGGGGAAAACATATTTACTAATTCAGTTCATCAAATCAATTACAAAAAAACTCTCGAAAGGTAATCTTTTGTCAACTCAAACAATGATTCATATCATGGAAATGGTTCATAAAAAGTATTGTTACTCACCTCTTGAAGACCTCCAAGTAGCTCCAAGCGTTTACTACGGCGAATCCTAGCGTTTGCCAAGAGTTCTCATCATCTTCCTCTTCCCAGACTACCTCTTCCATAACTCTTTCTTCCCAGTCCTTGAACTTCTTCTCTTCTTAGCCGTTTGAGTTTATAGGTGTAATTAGGGTTCAGAAACACACCCTAAGAGTGTTAAGATTCTATTTATAGAGCCCCCAATGGCCCAAAACGTGTAAAAACGCGTCAGGCCCACTTTCTAAGCATACAACTATGTATTTCGCACATATCTTGAGTTTCAAATATCCAAAAATTATGAATTCTATATCGTTGGAAAGATAAAAGGAATATATACAACTTTCATGAAGACCATGAAATCTGAAACGGACGTTTAGATGGTCAAAACGGGTATAGAAGTTAGAAAAACGGTTCTTGTGCTGGAACATGAATAGTGTGTACGAATTTGGTCATAACTTGAACTACAAGAATCCAATTTGGACGAATTTGGTGTCTATGGAAAGCTAAGAGACAGGGATATATTTCTTATGCAGATCTCGAATTCAAACAAGTTCTCTTTGATTATGAAATATCCACCTGAAGTTAGGTATCTAGTCATATTATGCGAAATTGAGCTTAAAACACTCAAACTATCTATTTATAATGGGTAACACATCATGGGCCTTGGTATGCTTATGTTTCCTATCATTATTGCCTCAATAATTTAGTCCAGGGTAGGTTCTTATTTTTATTTTATTTTTTAAAATCAATTTTACATTATTGTGGAACCCACTGGAATTTTATTATAAAGAAAACAATTATAATAAACTCTTATACTACCCTTTTTTTATTAAAATAATTATATTTGAATTTTTAGGATGTTACATTTCTCCCCTCCTTAGAGAATTTCGTCCCCGAAATTCATCACATACTCAGACACATATTGTAACATATGCTGAAAACCAAACATAAAGGTTACCTTACCTTAAACAACAAGATCTGGGTATTGACATACGATGTCCTCTTTCATCTTTCAAGTAGTTTCCTTC
The DNA here is from genome assembly GCA_030762895.1 of Sophora flavescens. NCBI lineage: Eukaryota > Viridiplantae > Streptophyta > Magnoliopsida > Fabales > Fabaceae > Sophora > Sophora flavescens. The sequence continues at coordinate 127,346,256 of CM061067.1, forward strand.
GGAGTTAATCCTTTCCCATAACACTTTCACCAATGGAATTGTCTTGTTCCTTAGAGTCTTTGTGCCCTTGTCCAAGATTTGACTAGGCCTAGGCTTATAGATCAAATTATCCTTCAATTGTAAAGACTCGGGAGCTATCACATGAGACTCATCAGGTACATATTTTCTAAGTTGCAACACATGGAAAACATCATGAAGATTTGCCAATTGTGACAGAAGAGCCAATTGGCAAGCAACGAGCACGACTCTTTTGAGAATTAGGAAAGGTCCCATGAAACAAAGAGTTAGTTTTCTGAATGACATTGACCTCCCCATCCAAAACTTAAGAGTGCCTCTCAAGATTACATGTTCCTCTTCCTAAAATTCTAAATGCTTTCTTTTCTTGTCGACATAACACTGTTTATCTATTCTGCGCAATGCGCATATTTCCCTCAATTATTGATCCTAATTGCGATCTCTTTGATTAAATCTGATCTTAACAATATCTTCTCACCTACTCCGCACTAACATAAAAGGGACCCTACCTTTCCTAATCACATAATCAATATATATATATATATATATATATATATAGTCATTAACTATTTCACCAGATAATAAGTATACATTTCATGGCACCTTAACTATAAAAAATATATTTTATATATTATTTTATTTTTAAATAAAAACAAAAAAATATTCGACATGCAAAAGTATTACAGTAGATGAGCCACTCCCACCTAGGTACCGCAATCCCTTGCAAATCACTTGCAACACACCAAAAAAATATTTTAAAGAATAAAAAAAACAAAAACATGGTGGGCAAAATCAAACCCATGTCACAAAAATTCATATGAATCTATAATTAGAAAAACTCAACCTATTCCGATTAAAGTCTCCTAAAATGAAGCTGGGTGGTAAGTCCCACAAAAAATAACCTCTATTAACCCCCAAGAAAAAAAACTAAACGAAGTCAGCTAGAACATCTATACAATAAAACCATGCACTTAAGAATTTTTTTTCGTCCATCCGCTTATAATTAGAATACCTTTACTTGCATTTCATCATTATAAGCATTCTCACAGATTAAATTTATGGCAAACAATCCACAAAAGAAAACGAAGTAATGTTTTATACCATCCATACGTAGATATAATAGATCTCTTACAAACTATACACCAAATTTCTTATATTATTTACATAATGTATGAATTTTATAAATAATAAAAATAAAGAAAGGAGAAGCAGTAGCATTATCCACATACTAATTCTTATCTTAGCCCAAGATGATAATTTCACAAGAAAAAGAAATAGTTTCACCTACTGTTGATAAGAAGATCTAACTTAAAAGAAATGTGATAACAAAATGGAGAATAAGATTTAATAAACTTGCAATTAAATTGTGCAGAAACAACTATTAAAATATATACCACAGTAGTACAAAGAAATCAGTTCCATCTTTATCTTTAAGTAGGCACATGCAAAAAAGAAATAACATTTTTCACTTTTTGAAAAAATATAAGTTTGTTAGGATTAGGCATGCCATTGGTATATATGGAAAACAAATCCTAGGGGTATATTAATCGCGATTAATATCTGATCACTTGAGAGGCAATATGAAATTCCAAGGAAAGTGATTCAAAAAAAAAACAATTCTATAACCAAATTACAACATAATAATAAAATTTGAGAATATATATACAACATCCACTTTTATTATTCCGAGATGTATGGTTAACGTTCCTTTATGTGTCTCTTCTAACAATTTTTTTTTCAAGTCTCCCCTCCTCAGGAACAATGATCACATTATTAAACAACACTAGACCATTAACAAATAACACATAATTCTCTTGATCCAAAAGAGATTGCAATTTCTGGTCTAAAAAACTACACTCGCTTAATCTATTTTCTAAGGTCATCTCTCCTAGGAAAAGATACATATCCATAATGGTTACTTTGTTAAATTGCATATTGTCCACACATAGCCTCATATTCCCATCAATTTTTTTTCACTAAAAGAACTCAAAACATATTACAAAATCAAACATATTTCTTAATAATAATTAAAGTGGAATTTGACTCATACTATAATTAAACAAAAAATTAATTAGGATCCGATAAAAAAAAAATCATTGCACCAGGGAACAGTGTGTCAGGAAACATGAGCAAATTGTGATTCCAATTAAGTATGATTTGAATTTGGTAAAGCGAAAAACATAAATGACTTGACAAAATGAAGCAACACTTCACAGGGAAACAATTAAATATGGAATATAACAAATCAATTCAAGTGACGATAGCATAAATGCAAATGAGATAGGACTATACATTTTGTACGAAAATAAAACTTAGGAGCCACATATACACCGTAACAAAAGAAACAAAACTACAAATTAAAAGATTATTTATAAAATTAAAAAATTCATCAAATAACATTAAAACATTTGAATAATCCCAAATCAATAATCAAGAATCTCAAAACCCCGATTCTTCATAATAGACAAATTTACAAGTGAAAACATCAATTTCCACATTTAAAAAAAACATCAAAACAAATCAAGAAATCACATACTTCAATAATTCATTCCATTGAGGTTTTAAGAAAGTGTTTTACTTATATGCTATAAGTATTACTGTCACGTCACTATGAATCTCCACCTTACCAGAAAACTAGAGTATGTATCGATCATTGAGTTCCCTCAATATTGCACTTATTAGATGAAACAACAAATACAATAAGGGTTGACACCGATGGATCAATAGACATTGGTTGTGAAGAGGCAACAAAATAAAAATAGTTCTATTATAGTACTTTATGACAACAAGTCTAAACGACAATCACTCTTTACCAAGAATAGCATCTAACCCAGACGTAGATAACAAATAAGATCAATGACATAAGGCACGTTCCGATGCACAAGAAACAATTTAAACAAGAGCTGAAGAAATAAGATTATCCCCCCATAGAAGTAGAAACACGTGAATCAAAGGACAAACGAAAGATAGGTAACTCCAAATTTCACACATGAAAGATATATCAAAGAATGTGTTTCTCCTGAATCAAACAATAGAGTAACTTTTCTCCTGTACGAGTTCAAGAAATTCAGTCTCCTTCGGATCTAAACTGCCTCGGAATGATGGCGGATTATTCTTCTTGAATTCGAAAAGTCCCACATGCTTAGGGTCCTAGGTTGCCACCACTCCATTAGTGAATGCCTTCATTCCCATTCAGTTGATGGAGAGTCTCCGCCTGCGCTTGCATAGCTCTGCTATACGATCCAAACTGGTGCAAGTGCAATGTTCGTTCCTCGCCTATTAGTCGCCATAAATCTGCTCACTACCATTGAAATACCGGGTTGATCAGGTCCAACATCCCAAAGAATAGCATGCAGCATTTATAACTCTAACAAGCATCCTATGCGCCCAAGTTTTGTTTTAGAAAAGTCGAATGCCATAGTCCGATTTAGAATCGAACTGCTCTAATACCAAAAATGTAATGCCCTTTGTTACATTAATGATCCCAAGATAAAATCAATAAAAATCCTTTAAAACATTTAATTAAGACATATATCTCATAAATAAAAATTAAAAAAAGATATTTAAAGTCTTAAAATACCTCATATTGAATAATATAGTAATAAAACATCCATGTAATGAATATAAATATAAATAAAAACCAAAAGCCTCAAAACCGGATGTCTAATTACAATCCGAGAAAAATAATACGTAAACCAAAAAAAAACGTCGTCAGCACCCTCAACCATACTACATTACTAACCAACTAGGTGATAAGAAGATGACTCCTCAGGTCTCTGGGTCCTCAATAGCAATGACCTCGATCTCTGAAAACAATACTTATAATGAGATATAAAATCCCAGTGATCAACAATACAGTTTTATAAAATATTTTCGAAAATAGTATTGTTCTCAGCCGGCGCAGTAACCGGAAAAACTGTCCATGGCACCCGCTAATTTTCCAAAATAATATATATAAAAGAAAATACTTTTAATATCAACAATAATCTCATCAACTCAATAGCATGTAACGTAACAATAACTTCTCTCAATACATCACATTCCATATACCAAATAAATTGTAGGTTAATCCAAGCGGCCCGAAGACCTCCTAATTAAATTGGTCTCTTGCCGGCATGCCATAAATTCACATATCACATGACAATGGCGTCCCATTGCCCACTCCTACTCACGAGGAGTGTTTCGTTGTCACCCTCCTGTCGGGGACATTTCCATTTCGATACCTCCCATGTACACATGGTGGTATTTCTCCTTTTTCGACACCCCAACCTGTGGCGGTGTTACTTTCGATACTCCTTTTTAGGTAGTATTACTCATTTTCGACACCCCATTAAGGCGGTATTTCTCTTCGACACCCCTATCATAGGTGGTATTGCGGCAAACATCTTACAACTTATCATAAGGCATGAATTTCATGTCTCATACATGTAACAATTCATTTACCATAAATTAAATATTTAATCCTATCATGCATACCAAATTGACTCATATCATGTCTCCAAGTAATTTTCTAACTACACTGTGACAATCACGAGCATCAAGACATAACATATGGCATCAAGCATATCGTTTAACTAGTACAAATATCAATCACACACACACACACACACACACACACACACACACACACACATATATACATATATATATATATATATATATTCTTTTTGACTATAAACCAATGGGATTTAATTCATGCTATCACTCAGTTAATATATTAAAATTCAATTAAACAAAATCATATACTTCATGAAAACAAAAAAAAAGAACACGTGTCGTTAGAACTCCAATTCATGCTTGAATTGATCTTGACATAGTGTACAGGTTTTCACGAAGCAATTAGGAATAAAAGGAAATCCGCTCATATGGGTTTTGACGCACAGTACCAAGGTTTAGTAGATTTATCAATCTAACCTTTAACCGGAAGGATTTTATGCACAGAACAATAAATTATCAATAAACAGTTTCTTTTAATTTTGGAGAAAACATATTTACTTATTCAGTTCATCAAATCAATTACAAAAAAACTCTCAAAAGGTAATCTTTTGTCAACTCAAACAATCATTCATAACAAGGAAAGGGTTCGTAAAAAGTATTGTTACTCACCTCTTGAAGACCTCCAAGTAGCTCCAAGCGTTTCCTACGGAGAATCCTAGCGTTTGCCAAGAGTTCTCATCATCTTCCTCTTCCTAGAATACCTCTTCCATAACTCTTTCTTCCCAGTCCTTGAACTTCTTCTCTTATTAGCCGTTTGAGTTTATAGGTGTAATTAGGGTTCAGAAACACACCCTAAGAGTGTTAAGATTCTATTTATAGAGCCCCCAATGACCCAAAACGTGTAAAAACGCGTCAGGCCCACTTTCCAAGCATGCAACTCTGCATTTCGCACATATCTTGAGTTTCAGATATCCAAAAATTATGAATTCTATGTCGTTGGAAAGATAAAAGGAATATATACAACTTTCATTAAGACCATGAAATCTGAAACGGACGTTTAGATGGTCAAAACGGGGGTAGAAGTTATAAAAACGATTCTTGCGCTGAAACATGAATAGTGTGTACGAATTTGGTAATAACTTGAGCTACAAGAATCCAATTTGGATGAATTTGGTGTCTATGGAAAGCTAAGAGACAAGGATATATTTCTTATGCAGATCTCGAATTCAAACAAGTTCTCTTTGGTTACGAAATATCCATCTGCAGTTAGGTATCTAGTCATATTATGGAAATTGAGCTTAAAACACTCAAACTATCTATTTATAATGGGTAACACAGCATAGGCCTTGGTATGCTTATGTTTCCTATCATTATTGCCTCAATAATTTAGTCCAGGGTAGGTTCTTATTTTTATTTTATTTTTTAAAATCAATTTTACATTATTGTGGAACCCACTGGATTTTTATTATAAAGAAAACAATTATAATAAACTCTTATACTACCCTTTTTTTTTATTAAAATAATTATATTTGAATTTTTAGGATGTTACACCTCACCCTAATCACTCAGAGAGACTCCCTCTCTCTTTACAATTGAAAAGTAAAAACAAAAGTTGATTCCTAACTCTCAATAGTCAGATAAACATATTGAAGCACTTATGAGTATTAAAACACTCTTTTCACAGTAAGCTCAATGAAGATGATGAATGATATGTGTATCGTTATAATTTTTTTGTTATTCGTTATGATTCTTCTCAAAGTGTTTATTTGATCCCTCTTTATATAGAAAACACGTTATAGTCATTGGGATCAATCAAAACATATTTGGATCTGATTTAACAGAATCTGTTTTCTTGATTCTCGTTCTTGAGATAAGATTCTGATAGTTCTTATAGAATTCGCGTCCATAAAATAATGAGTCCATTTGGAAAAATAGCCGCGTCCATCATAAAAAATAGCCACGTCCATTTGTCACCTCAGCAGACGGGAGTACTAACACAAAGAAATTGGATGTGCTTCAACTAGTAGACGAGCGCTTGTATTACTTTAGTAGACGAGCGCTTATATCACTTTAGTGGATGAGCACTTCCGTCACTTTAGTAGACGTGTGCTTGTGTCACTTTAGTAGACGTGGGCTTGTGTCACTTTAGTAGACGTGAGCTTCTGCCACTTTAGTAGATGTGAGCTTTTGTCACTTTCTTGGACACCTGCTTTTACCATTGTTGGACGAGCGCTTCTATTATTCCCAGTGTTGGACGAGCGCTTATATTATTCCAGTGTTGGACGAGCGCTTCTATTATTATTTCCAAAAATCATTTTCGTTAACGAAAACTTATTCCTTTTAATGCAGGTTATGAAAAATGATTTTCTTCATGCATCTTTCTTAATTGAGCTATTTGTGAATAAGAGATTTCATCTCTTACAAATCATCTAAGACATAACACTAATTTCTTCGTTTAAGCTCTTGTCTTGATGATTCCTTGATCTTCGTCCTTGCTCTTTGATTCCTCCAAGTTCTTCCTTGAATATTCTCCTTTGATTGCTCACTGAACTTGTTGAATATTGCTTGATACCTATCTTTACAATTTGACTCTAAACACTTGCATATACATTAAGTTGTATTTGTCATATATCAAAATTTCTCAGTCATTGAGTCTAACAGAGTTTTGATGTAGTTTTGTTCATTGTTTTGATGTATGATCATGTATTCCAACATACATACATGTACACTTGTTAAAACCTCATTGGTTCATGAAACTACAAACCCTAACCCTAGGATTTATTGATGGTCGACCTTGAGACTTGGAGGATTAGGATGATTTTGATTTCCTAATCTTGTTGTTTAGTCTTAATCCATTGTCTGAAGTATGTTAGAAACCTTAATCCATGACTTAGGAGATTTTTGGAATTGGTTAAGCCACTAAACCCTAGTAGGTCGTGACCTATATATGTTTATTTAGTGATGTTTAATTGTTTGATTAAGGGATTGATTGGTTGTGTGTTGAAGGTTAACTATGTTTATGGCGTACGAGGATTTCCGACACCCGACGAGTTGTTACTTTTTCACCGAGGAACTTCGAGAGGTAAGCGGGGTTACCCGACGGGTTATTCGGATGGCCACATGTTCTTGTTTGTGGTCTATATATTTTTATTTATGTGTTTGGGGTGTTTTCAATTTATTTTATTCGGCTATGTGTGTTTATAGCTGTAATTTATTTATCTGCTTTTTAATTTATTTAATTATCTGCAGTTATTTATTATATTATTGCGATGCATAATCTTCCTGTAATATATTGATGATGTTGATGTTGGATGTTGTTTGTGAAGCCTGACAGTGGTCAGTGCCCAACCGATTAATCAGATAAAAGCGTTAATAAGCGGTATAAATTATATTCAATGTTTCTATGGGAAAATGTTGATATATAATATTTATGGAAAATATTATTTGGGAAAAATAATAAGTATTTGAGAAATATTATTATTTTAATGATTTATTAATAAAAAATTGATTTATGAGTCACAGAGTGCGTAACCGTGAAAATATTTTACTACTGCTAGTAGCTATATAATATATTCCGCAATATTATAAAATGTTGTTCTGTGAAATTTATCTGCGAAAAGAAGTTAACCGTGATTTTAAAAAAATGTTTAAGTGGAAAAAGCTGAGTTTTGGCTTTAAATTGGTTTAGAATGATGTAACGACGGCAATTTGGAAAACCGACGACGGCAAGTATTTTGGAGACGGCAACGCGTATTTTTGGTGAACTTCAAATCTCTGTGACCCTCTTTTCTGAAAGTGTCATTTTCCGTAACCGGTGTTTTATGACAGAATTTACCCATATAATAAGTTTTCCAGAAATCAAGTTTTGAGTTGAACACGATTTTAAAGATTTTAGAACTTAATAGCCGAGACGTCGGGATGTTAAGGTTCTGTGCGTTGTGGACTTAATGTCTACTGTATACAAGAGGTATATTGTGCGTAAAATAGGAGTTTAATGATGTTTTCTATCACCACGAACTTAAGACTGATTGCAAGGTCTAAAGGTTTCATGATTGAGCACTCGGATTACGAAATCCTGTGTTGTTAATAATGTTTTAAAGACGTTTTGAGTTGAAGATTGTCGAATGTTTTGTGTACTTCGACAAAAGAACATTATTCACAAAGAGAAAAGACGAGACTAAAATGTTTTACATGCATTTAAGCATATGTGCTTTCGAATTGGGTTGAGCATGACACCTTAATGGTATACATGTAGTTAATCATGATATCGAGAGGATATTCATGTCATTGTACCTTGTGTGGACAATGAGGACCAATTGTGTTAACGGCCACTGTACCTTGTGTGGACAATAGTGCATGGTCTTGCGAGTGCCTTTATGGCAACTGAGTTTGATCAACTCTGCGTGTTGTTGATATCCCCGGGAGATTACGTAAAATGTTAGAGAACGATTATTGAAGTGTATCATGCATATTTTAAAACAACGACGTTTGGGTGTGAATCCCTTTGAGATGCTATGATGTGTGATACCTTACTTGTAAGAGCTTAACTGATATGGATATATATATCGTATACATATGTTTTGTTGTGTCGTGCATGTGGTTCTCGCGTTATGACTCAAATGTCGGTTTCTCACTCTTGCATGTTTTCTTTCCGTTCTCTACTGGTGTTATATTTAACTGCGATTAGATGGATATAGAGATCCCCTTAGCCCATCAGCGGTTGAAGGCGATCACGTTTGATCAAGCCCACTATGCTGGCACATGGGAGATAAATCCCGGGGCTTTGAGCGCCACATACTATGGCCCATCTACGGAGACTTGTGAGCCATCGTTACCTCCTGTATGGCAATACCTACAGTTTTTGAGGGATCATGGATTGCTTGATTATCCGCACCAGCCTGCTGAGCCGCTTTAGGTGGCACCTGTAGCAGCAGTATCACTAGTTGAGGTGGAGCTGGATGAGATAGAGGAAGATCCCGAGGAGCATTTTGAGGAGGAGCTTGAGGTTCACTCACCGACCTTTGGAGATGACCCAATGGGTGAGGTAGTAGATGTATCTTCACCGGATACGCCTTCAGTGAGTGTGGGTGATCATTTTGATTCCCCCAGTAGTTCTTATTAGCTTTGACCAGCTTAGGCTGAGAGCCATTTATTTTGATCATGGTTCTAGTTGTGTCGCTACTGTTTATGTATAGGTCTTTACCTTTTCTTATTTAGTGTGATGGAGAAAAACCTATCGTGATGGAGGCTCTTTTGTGATCTCCTATAGTTATAGTTTTATGTTTTGTATAAAACTTATGATGATCATTTATGCTTATGACGTACATCTCCGAGTTGGTTGCGTTGTCTTGAGTGGGTATTATGAAGAAGGGAAAATTTCAAATTTTATCACAATTTCCGTAAAGGTAAAACATTGAAAGTAACATTTTCCAAAAGTAACCAGCATTTTAGTTTTATTTCCGCATTTTGGGTAACTATGTGACGGCCCCCAGAAAGGATGTCGCAACACGCACGACTCTCAAATAGCATTTAACATGAATATTTAAAGATAAACAATATATTTATCAAAGGGTTTCATACCCGACAGTCGTAACCGTTTTAAAAATCATGACACTTCAATATTCATCAACTAACTTTGAGACCTAATCTCCGGAGCTTCCAACACCAAATAAATGAGCTGATCATGATCTTATTGCCAAATAAGGCAGAATGTAAACATTGCCAGATAAGGAAAGTTTCAAATGATTTGGCCTGTCAAGGTTCCGAGTTCCAACTATTTAAGTAAATAACTTGGCAGGATACGAGCTCCAACCATCATCGTAAGTAGTTCATAAGAACATCCAACGATAGTCGTAATTAACTCGGCCTATAAAATATGAGTAACATCCGAGCTGCCGAAATAGTCGTAATTAGCCCGGCTTTTCCTAGACCACCATTCATTTCATCCAAAGGTGAAATGTATCCCATAACATGGATACCTACAAAGGTATCATGCATAAAACCTTTAGGCACATTTGCCACAGTAAAATGCAAAATGCATGTAAAACGTTTAAGTTTAACAAACTTTACAATCAAACAGACTCCAAGTCAAAAATGTACAAATCACGAAATCTAGACCGATGTACCAGATTTAGATTCGTAGATTCTACCACACAAAAATCAAAATCACTTTTTATAGGTCATCTAGTCCCTACTTCACCTTTTGGACCCCAGACCCATATCATAGAACTCTAGACCCGACGACTCGGTTGCTAGGTTCATTTAAACCATTTTCGTTCTGTGAAATACAATACAAAATCAAAGTTTCCCCAACTCATCCAAGTTGATGGAAATAACTCATTGTTTACTGAAAATCCTTTTACGTTAGAAATTCGTTTTGTAAACTTGTCAAAAATCCCTTAAAACTCATTTTGTTCAAAACTCATTAATTTGAACTTGGAAACCTCATTTGAGACAAATTCTCAGCATTACTCAATATTACCCTTTTTTAAAAATGCTTTCGTAAATGTTGACGGAATTGTCCGTCGTTTGCCATTTTAAAACGTTTTTAGGTCAAAACATGACTTTCATAATAAAGTAATTTCTCCAACACTGTAATAAAATTATTTTTGAATTTATTTTGAAAAAGGATATCGTAACTGAAATATTTTCAATAATTTTCTTCCACTTTCATAACCAAATCCTTTAAATTTCTCCTTAAGCTCTTTAAAGCTTTTATCTTTGATTTAATTGGGCACTGACCACCGTCAGGCTTTCAATCAATCAATCAAACAAAACAGATAATCCATACATCATATACATAATCATGCTTTCACAAAAAACATTAAAACCACATAACAACCATATAACAACTTAATTTAACACCACACATCACAACAGATAAACTAAAATAAGACACACAAATAGCATGCAGTTCCCGAAAATCCCTCAGGCAATCTCCCCTTACCTTTGAAGACAAGAAGAAGATCATTCATTCCGAGTTCCTCTAACACTTCGCAACACTTATAAACAACTTCGAGATAGCTCCAAAAATGTATCCTCTGCTCCTCCAACCATGACAGTCACATCCACATAGATGAAAATTGGCCATCAACATAGCCAATAGCAAGCACAACAAAAAAAAGTAGAGACTTACCATTACAAAGAATAAGTTTGTACAACTTAATTAGTTGATTCAACTAAGGAAACAATATTGATTTTTCACTTAAAAACCGATTGGAGTTTTAGAGTTCACTAGGAATTTGGGAAAAACCAATTTCGATCAAATCAATATGAAATTAGGCTAGGGAATCATAAATTAACAACTTTAATTACATTAAAACATAATCCAATTTGAGAAATCAACATAATTTGACTAATGTTTCAAATTGAGAAATTTGAGGTTTTAGTGAAATTGGGGAAAAACATAGTTCAATTTCAAAATTGGAAGCCGAATTAAAAAGGCTAGGGTTAGGGTTTCAAATAAATTTGGGGGAAAATGAAAGAAAGAGTGAAACATAGGGGAAACAACTCACCCAAGGTGGAAGAGGAAGAGAACATGGTGGCTGCCTTGGAGTTTCGGCGTGACTGTGACGGTGGAGGCGCGACGGAGCAACGACGAATGGAGGTCGGAACGCGTACATAGTCACGGCTGTCTCCTCCCTACGCGGCCCGATAGAGCGGCGATGAATGACGGCCTAGACGATGACACAGCGGCGAGTTCGGGCGATGCTGGTGGCGACTGACGCGACGCACAACAAAACCGACCAAACGTTGAGCTCGCGTGGTCTTCTTCCTCTCTCTAGGTGATGGTGCGCGGCTTTGAGATGAAGAGAATGAGGATGAAGATGAGGTGAAGAGAAGGAAGTGTGTGGGTGTGGGTTTTCTACAGGGAGAAAAACAATGAAGAGGAAGGAAAAAAATAATAAGAAGAAGAAGTGTGGGGGAAGGGGTCGTGCGAGTACGGGGAGAGAAAGGAGAGGAACTTATTTTGTTTTATTTTCTTTTTCTTTTTGTTAGTATTAGGAAAAATGTGTGATTGAAATTGATTTTAGAAAAAAGGAAATAATATAACCTATTAGATCTAAAAACAATATGTGACCATTATATACTTTAAAATTCAAATTACAGTCAAGATTGATAGTTGAACTAATCAACTAAGAAAATCAATAGTCCAAAATTTAATCTCCGATTAAATTTAAACCAACATATTTAAAATATAAAATTAAATAGTGGCAAATATGAAAATAATTTTCTTTCAATCATATCCTTTAAAATATTTTTCTAAACAAATACTACTAGTGATAATAACATAATATTATTGTCTAGTAATCGTGCATACACTGACATAAGATAACATTAACGCACTGAAAAATAAATTTTAAATGAGTAATTAAAATTACTCAAACCAAACCACATAAAAATAAACAAAAGTAAACATTCAGATAATTAATCACTCCAAATAAAATAATATAACATACTATATATTCTTCAATATTGAAGAACAGTAAAAACCGGGGTGTTACATGTTACACCCTAAACTCGGCATCACATGGTTACCCAAATGCAGAAATATTTCTGATTTACAAAGATGGTTACTTTCGGAAAGTATCATTTACTCGATGGACGAGTACACTAAAAATGATAGTTATTATTTTTTTTATGAGATGAAGGAATGAAACAAGATAGAGGAGATGAACATTGAGAACATGAATTGAAGACAACATATATATATATATATATATATATATATATATATATATATATATATATATATATATATAACATGTCCCAATGAGAGTCAAGTTTCGGTACATAAGATAAGGCCTTATCAACGGCCATTGCAAGAAAATTAGACATCTATAAGATACAGCTTAAAAGAGAGTAAGTAAAGACACAGGGAAAGAGGGTCCGGAACCACATCCAAAAGATAACTCTAAAAGTAAGATGACGGAATATTATCCACAAAGCGCTCCGAACTGGTTACTGACACTGGCTGCAAGCAAGGTCTCCACAAAGGCTTCCACAAGATGAGACCTCAGGTAATGGATCTATAACGTCTCCGCCCTCCTCTACGGAATCATTGTCGTCGTCATGATCCATAACGTGATCCTCCGACTCATCCTCCTCCATGACCTCATCAAAGTCTTCCTCAGGATCCTCCTTAGGGTCCTCCTCAATCGGCACTGCCGGCTCTACGTCTAGAGGTGGTGGCTCATGTAGCAGTCCGTGAGCTCGCAGTGTGTGAAGGTAATACCAAATCGGAGGTAGAGCTACCCTCCTAGTTTCCACAATGTGGCTTCTACGGATTGGGTTCCCGTCAGCATTTAAATCGGTCGTAGTGATTGCTCCGTGGTATGTGGCAGATGTCGCCCCTGGGTGTATCTGTCATGCCCCAGCATTCCCTGCGTCATTGAAGACCTCAGTCTTCGATGTTGTCGGTACAAGCGGGATATTGGGATCCATCTGGACTCATGTACATACGGCGATACCAAAAAGGAAGAGAGAATAACAAGTTGAAATGAAAGAGTGAGATACCGACAACGGATATATCGCACAACAACCATACACATGATACATACAACACCTTCGCATATAGACATTTTAAACATTACTCATAGGTAAACAACAAGCATTATTTCAGTGGGTCTCATACCCGAATCAATCAATTTTATAAAGATAATGCATGACACTTCAATCACCAGGCTCTAATCTTAATCTCATGAGATACCATCACCGTTTTATAATTAAGAAAGAAAGAGTTGATCAGGCTCATACGCCACGTTTGGCAAGTTGACTCCGTCACCTCATGTACCCGGATCAACACCATCACAAATCCCTTATAACGGCCATTCGGATGTATACATCATCAAATGCCACATCTTAAGAGGGTATTCGGTAACTCAAGCACGTTTGCGAAGGGGAAATGCATATGAATAAAAGACTTTTCATTAACGAGGCTTTTCTTTGTGTTCACTCTTTTTCGTTTGTCGATGCCCAAAGCTAACGACTATTCACAATTTCCATCACTTGAAAATTAATAACACAGGACGCACAGTCCAAGTGCTCAATCACAACACCTTAGACAGAGGTCGCAGTCCAAGGTTGTGGTCGTAGAAACAATTATAATTTTATCCATGTTTTATTTTAACATGATAATGACTCCTAGCCCATAACAATGAAATTAGAACACACAGTCCTCAATTCCAAGATTTGGACTCCTAGCCCATAATATCACAACTTGGACCATTGGTCCATAATTCTTGACACGGATCCCAGATCACGTGCTTATAACTGAATGCTAGAGGCAACGTCTCGCGAACTAGATTCTTTTTCACATGTGTTTACTTTTCGTTTAGTGAAAATCAAAAACCAAAACAAAAACCTCGGTCACCTATCCAAGTAACCGGAACATTTCTAAATCATTTAGGAGAAAATCTTTTCCTTTACAAATTCTTTTATAAAACATTTGGAAATTCGTTTGCTTTTGAAATCCTTGATGGAGTAGGGTCAAATATTTTCAAAGGGGTCTTTCCTTCATGAAACACATAGTTCGAAAAAGGTTTTCTCTCGTACAAACTTTGGATCATAAAAAGGTAGTTTCTATTGACTTAAAAACACTTCAACGTTTCTTTTCAAAACTAGAATCTCCTTCTCTTGAAGTAAGCGTTTTAAACAAGGAACTTTTATAAATGAAACCAATACTTTCAGAGTTCTATTCAAGGCTTATTAAGGCTTTTAATCCTTATAATCATTGTGCACAGACTTAAGTCCGGCTTCTCAAACTTCAATCAACAGTAATATATTCTCAACAATAATATCACAGTTAATGACAGTTCATCACATATACACAACTCACAATACTTTAAGGCAAGTAATAATCAACTTCAAGTAATAATCACAATAGTTCAAGTAAACAAGTTATTCAAGTGTTTGCTCCACATCATAATAATATTCAAATCACTCAAGCAAACACATACACACATGCATATAGTCATTGAATATCCCTAGGTAATCCCCTCTTACTTTCTGTGAAGGTAATAAAGTTAGATGCTCGATGAGGTAAGTCACGAACGTTCTCGTTTCCTCCGCGATGGAAGTCTAAGGTTAAGAACACAAAATCACAAGTTAAAATCAAAACAAGAACACTAAACCACAAGGTATAGGTTCGGCCAAGACTAGTTCTTAGGGTTAGAGATTCCCAAAAATTATACAACTCATGGATTTATGATCCTTAAGTGTTAGGAGTTCATAAACAATGATCATTTAACAAATTTGAATTAAAATTCCACTAAGTTAAAAAAAAACATAGGACATTCGGCCAAGGCTAGTAAAATAGGCTAGCATTCACTAAACTTTCCAATCTCTTAGGTTTAGAGTCCATATGTGTTAAGGAGCTCAAAACCATGATCATTTTGGAAAAATAAGAACAAGGTATCCTAGGTCCATAACCTTCTACGTTCGGCCTTCATAGGATTTATTGGCTAGAGATCTTTAAACTTTCCAATATCTTAGACTTAGCATCCAAATACCTTATGGGGTTCAAGTCCATGATCATCTTGGAAAAATGAAAGTAACACATACTAGTTTTAATAACATAAAATAAACAAGTTATAAATTCTTAAACTTTCCAATCTCTTAGACTTAGCATCCAAATATCTTATGGAGCTCAAGTCCATGATCATCTTGGAAAAATGAAAGTAACACATACTAGCTTTAATAACATAAAATAAACAAGTTGTAAATTCTTAAACTTTCCAATCTCTTAGAATTAGCATCCAAATATCTTATGGAGCTCAAGTCCATGATCATCTTGGAAAAATGAAAGTAACACATACTAGCTTTAATAACATAAAATAAACAAGTTATTAAGAGTTCTAAATCCATGATCAATACTTGGAAAGTTGAAACATAGTATCCTAGGCCTTCTTATTCATATTTTTCAGCCATCTTAGGAACAATCTATCAAAACTTTCAAGATTTATAGATTCAAGATCAAGGGATAGTTAGAAACTCAAACATATGATCATATTCCAAAAGTTGAAACAAAAACTTCCTAGGTGACAAATGCAAGCATTCAGCCTTCATTGAAAGAGATGGACAGAGATTTTTGTTTTACACAACCTCTTGGTATGTGAACATATAAGCTAATACAAGTTTATAGAAAGTGGTTTCAACTCAAAAGGAGCTTTCTACCATTTTAGAGAGATTTTAGAAGTTTAAAGCATATAAAGAACACATAAAGTAAACTAAGAAATAAAAGATGAAACCTTCAAAAAGATTTATATGAGAGCATTACCCTTAGTAAAAGGAAGAACTTTAATGAAGAACTTAAGTAGAAAAGATGAATAAAAACTAAAGCTATAAGAGCTTGAACTTTTAGAATAAATGAAGAAGATGAACTTTAATGGAGGTTGAAGGAGGTGGATGATGATGTGAAAATGAAAGGGGTATATATAGGGAAAGGGGGGAGAGTTCAGTTCACGGCCAAAGGGGGAGAGGGGGAGCTTGTTGAGCAAGCTTGGTGGTTTAATGCTTGATTGGATGGAGAAGAGAGAGAAATGACTTTTTGGATTAGAATAGTATTATAATTTGAAAAGTGTGATGATTGTACTTTTAGAGTGTGTCATAGCCCTTTCCATCATGTCTCCTTACTTCTTTTATGGTCCATAATATACTCCATTTGGTACCCGATTGTATTTTTTATCGTAATTCTTCCGACGTTTTCACCCGAATAAAATATTTTATTTTATTTTTTCACGAAAATTTTCAAAATAACCAAGGTTTAAGGAAACATAATAAAAACATTAACTATCTCATTCACGGGTCAAAATTAGGTTTTCTGCACAGTAAACTTGTACCGGCAGTGAAAGCGCAGACCGACTTCCGTTTGAATTTTCAACCGAAAATTTTACCGTGAATTCATATGATATAACAACACAAGAAAATGATTTTATTTTAATTAAAATCATCCTCTGAGTTTAATCTAAAATAAACACATTTAAATATGTATTTACTGCTACAGAAAACGTAGGAAAAACAGGGTGTTACAATACTACCCCTCTAAAAAGAATTTCATCCTCGAAATTACGCATCTGGAAATAACTCAGGGTATTGCAATTTCATCTTGCCCTCCACTTCCCATGTAGCTTCTTTGGCTGTCTCGTTCCAGATGACTTTGACTAAAGGAATTTGTTTACCTCTGAGCTGCTTCATCATCCTATCTATGATCCGTACCGGCGAAGTCTCGAAAGACAAGTTCTCTTTTAATTGTACTTTATCAGGGTTAATAACGTGTGATGGATCAGAAATATACTTTCTCAACTGAGAGACATGGAAAACATCATGGATGTTGGAAAGAAAAGGAGGTAAAGATATTTTGTACGCTACTGGACCTACGCGACGAAGAATTTGGTAGGGTCCAATGAATTTGGGAGTAAGCTTTCTGGATTTATCACTCTGTGAATCCCAGTCGTTGGTGTGACTCTCAAGAACACATGCTCTCCTTCCTCAAATTCAAGAGGTCGTCGTCTCTTGTCAGCGTAGCTTTTCTGTCGACTTTGGGCCGACCACATTTTTTCCTGGATCATCTTCACCTTCTCGGTCATTTGTTGTACAATCTTTGGTCCTAACAGTAGACTCTCACCATCCTGGTACCAACACAAAGGTGTTCGGCATCGTCGACCATACAAAGCCTCATAGGGTGCCATCCCTATACTGGAGTGAAAACTGTTGTTGTAGGTGAATTCTATCAACGGTAGGAACTCCTCCCAGCTCCCAGTGTCTTCCATCACACGTGCTCTTAGTAAGTCTTCGAGTGATTGGATTGCCCTCTCTGACTGTCCGTTAGTCTGTGGATGATATGCAGAACTCAATTTGAGTTTTGTTCCCAACGAGCTTTGTAGTCCCTTCCAAAATTCCGACGTAAACCTTGGATCACGATCCGAAATGATACTCGAGGGAATACCGTGTAACCTGACAATCTCGTCAATGTAAAACTGAGTCAACCTTTTCATCGGGTACTTCATGTTGATAGGTAAAAAGTGAGCTGACTTGGTCAGTTGATCCACAATTACCCTTATAGCCTCATGTCCCTTCCGAGTCCTTGGTAAGCTGGTCACAAAGTCCATAGAAATACCGTCCCACTTCCATTCTGGGATGTCCAATGATTTTAAGATTCCTGGTGGCCTCTGGTGTTCAATCTTAGCCTTTTGACATATCAGATAAGAAGCGACGTATTCCATTACGTCCCTCTTCATTCCATACCACCAAAATAACTTCTTGAGATCTTGATACATTTTTGTGGCTCCTGGGTGTAAACTCAGCTTACTCCTGTGAGCCTCCTCTAAAATCAACTTCCTGAGCTTGGCGTCATCTGGTATACAGTTTCTTTCACCGAATTTCAAAATTCCATCCGCTCATTCTCTGAATTCTGACAGTGCTCCTTGTCGCACTAAGTCCCTTTCTTCCTACAGATACTGATCACTCCCTAGTTTCTCTTTTATCTGTTCCATCAATCCGTTTGAAACGGTGATCCTATTCAGACACAGCCTTCCCGAAAATGTCTTAGCTGACAAACTGAGATCCCGGAATTGTTCCAACAATCCCTGCTCTTTAACCATCATTACTGACGCGTGTATTGACTTCCTGCTCAGTGCATCTGCCACCACATTAGCCTTTCCAGGGTGATACTGTAGTTGAAAGTCATAGTCCTTCAAAAATTCCAACCAACGCCTCTGACGCATGTTCAACTCCTTCTGGTCGAAGAGGTACTTCAAACTCTTGTAGTCACTGAAAACATTCAAAGTAGATCCATACAAATAATGCCTCCAGATTTTGGAGCATATGCCTTGAAGCATACGCGACGACCTTTCGGTTCTGCACCAGCACACAACCCAACCCTTGATGGGAAGCGTCACAATAAACCTCAAAAGGCTCCTTAGGATCAGGTAGGATCAACACGGGTGAGGTTGTCAACCTTCTCTTAAGCTCTTGAAAACATCCTTCACAAGCCTCCGTCCAGACAAACGCTTGGTCTTTCCGAGTTAACTGGGTAAGGGGTCCCACTATCTTGGAAAATCCCTCAATGAATCTCCTATAGTAGCCCGCCAAACCCCCAAAGCTACGGATTTCAGTTGCCGTTGTTGGACTTTTCCATTCTAAAACAGCCTCGACTTTTGACGGATCCACTGCGATTCCTTCGCATGATATTACATGACCTAAGAATTGCACTTGGTCCAACCAGAATTCGCACTTTTCTGGCTTCACATAGAGTTGCTTCTCTTTCAAGGTCTGAAGGACAATGCTGAGATGTTCAGCATGTTTTTCCTTGTTTGGAGAATAGATCAGAATATCATCAATGAAAACGACAACAAATTGATCTAAGTAAGGTCGAAAAATCCTATTCATGTAATCCATGAATATGGCAGGAGCATTCGTCACTCCAAACGGCATTACTAAGTACTCATAATGCCCGTAGCCTGTCCGAAACGCCGTCTTTGGGACATTCTCTGCTTTCACACGAAACTGATGGTAGCCTGATCGTAAATATATTTTCGAGAATATGGTGGCGGCACGCAATTGGTCCATGAGATCATCAATTCTTGGGAGTGGATATCTGTTCTTGATCGTAACCTTGTTCAACTGTCGAAAATCTACACAGAGTCGAGAAGTCCCATCCTCCTTCTTTACCAACAGAACTGGAGCTCCCCATGGCGATACACTGGGTCGGATGAATTCCTTTCTCATTAACTCTTCAAGTTGTTCCTTCAGGGTTTCTAACTCCGATGGTGACATGCGATACGGTGCCATGTATATCGGTCCAGTGCCTGGAATCAGATCAATCGCAAACTCGATATCTCGAACAGACGGTAGACCAGGTACATCCTCAGGAAAACTTCCGAAAACTCATTGACGACAGGTACGGAATCTAAGTCTAACTCACTCTTAACATTTGAGGAGAACAGGAACATATAACCTTGAGCTCCCTCTTTCAAAGAATCTCTTACCTGACTAGCAGATAGTAATCCAGAAATCTCATCCCTAAAGACTAAGGTTCTTTGAGCACAGTCTATCAGGATATGGTTGGAAGATAACCAATCCATGCCTAGAATTACATCTAGTTGTGTTAAAGGTAAACATACTAAATCTACAAGAAAGTGCCTATCCTGAATAATGATAGGACAATTTAAGCAAACAGAATTAACAGTTACTGGCTCAGTCGTTGGGGTAGAAGCAATAAAGTTATATGGTAAGGAAGAAATAGGCAAGTCTATAAGTTTCACACGATCCATCGAGATAAAAGAATGAGTTGCACCTGAATCGAAAAGTACAGTTAAAAGATTACCGGCTAAATCGCACTTACCCTGCACCAGATCGGCGGAATTTGATGCTTCAGTTCCACTCATCGTATACACTCTCCCTTTAGCAGTCGGCTTGCTTGCTTTGGCATGATTGGTAGTTGGTTCTCTTTTCGGTGCTCTGCATTCCCTCGCTATGTGCCCCATACGATCGCAGTTAAAGCACTTCATCTCTTTCCTCGGGCACGTATCAGCTAGATGACTGGGATCTCCGCACCTGTAACACTTCCTCTCTCGGCCTTGATTATTATTTCTATGGCCTCCACTTCCCGTTCCCGAAGTACCGGAACGATGTTGTTGCTATTGTTTCTGATTGTTACCAGGTGTTTGGTAATATGGCTTCCTCTAGAGCTGCTTCCAATTTTGGTTCTGTTCCAGATATTGACTCTTGGGACGAACGGGTCCTCCAACAATTCCCCTGCTATCTCGCCCCTTGTGCATCAGTTCTACCTTTCGGCTTATCTCTACCAGGGCTTGGAAATTCCTGATTTCCAAGGGCATCACAGATTCCTTGATCTTGAAGCGTAGATCGGCTTCGAAACTTTCGTACTTCCACTCCTCATCGGGGTTGTTCTGGAAAAAGCGGAAATATTTGGCAAGGGACTCAAACCTTGCTGCATATTCCCCCACGTCATGACCCGCTGACTCAGCTTCAAGAATTCCTGCTCTTTCTCTGTCCGAGCACTTTGGGGAAAATATTTGTCCAGGAATTTGTGGCAAAATACTCCCCAGGTGATTCCCTGATGCTCATCTACTAGCAGTTGTCTGGTGCCCTTCCACCAGTATTCAGCATCTCCAATCAGTTGGAATGTTGCGTAAGGCACCTTTGCTTCCTCCGGGGTGTACACCGGCTCAAAGATCTTTTCCAGCTCTTGGATCCAAAGATCGGCTTTAGTCGGGTCTATGTCCCCGTCAAACTGTGACGGATTCTGTAACACCCTGTTTTTCGTATGTTTCTTTATCAGAAAATACATGCTTTAATGTATTTATTTTTGATAAAATCCAGAGGATGATTTTATTTAAAATAAAATCATTTTCTTGTGTTGTTTTACCGTATGAAGTCACAGTAAAATTTTCGGTTGAAAATTCAGACGAAAACCGGTCTGCGTTTTCTCTGCCAGTACAAGTTTACTGAGCTAGAAACAAAATTTTAATTCGTGAACGAGACAGTTAGTGTTTTTATGATGTTTTGTGTGGGTGTGGGAAATTTTCGAATTTTGTTGTCCGGGAATAAAATAATATTTTATCCGGACGAAACCTTCAGAAAATACGATCGGATGGCAACCGATTACGTATTTAAGCAGTTAAAGGAACCCTAAAGGAGGAGAAAAGACTTGATGGGAAGCCTAATTAAATGCCTATGACACACCTAAGAAAAAGTAAATCCTTACTTTATTCTAAAATCTTACTTTTCATCTTTCTCTTTCCAATCACATCACATCACCTTAACTCTTTATCTTCTCTACAAGCAACCACCTTCTTTCTTCTTCTTTCTTCTCTTCTTTCCTCTCCAAAACCGTGCCCCCTCCATCCTTCCTCTATAAATATCACTCATCAACCTCACTTCATCACTTTCCTTTCTCCTACTCCATTAAAACCCTTAAGTTTTCATCTTTTTCTTAACTTCAACCTTCCAAAGCTCTAGTTTTTCTTCTTCTTTTCACTAAGTGTTCTTCATCAAAGTTGTTCCTCTTGCTTAGGTTAATACTCTCATGTATTCTTTTCTTTAAAAACTTCATCTTTTTCTAAAGTTTCTTCTTTATGTCATTTATGAGCTTTTATCTTCAAAAATCTCTCAAAAATGGTAGAAAACTCCTTTTGAGTTGAAACCAATTTCTATGACCTTGTATTTACTTTTAGTTTAACATACTAAAAGGTTGTGTAAAACAAAGTTTCCTAACCTCTACTTTCTAATGAGGCCGAACCATGCCTATGGTTTTGATGGATCTTGTTTCAACTTTTACAAGTTTGAGTTTGTATTTAAAGATTTGTTTTCCAAAATGATCATGGACCAAGGCTCCTTTATGTTAAAGGATGCTATGTCTAAAGTGATTGGAAAGTTTAAAGATTTTTACTCTACTTTTATGTCATATACTTTCATGCCATTTATATTTATGTCATTTACATTATGTCATTTACTTTTATGTCATTTATATTCATGCCATTTACTTTATGTCATTTACTTTATGTCATTTACATTATGTCATTTACTTTTATGTCATTTATATTCATGCCATTTACTTTATGTCATTTACTTTATGTAATTTACATTATGTCATTTACTTTTATGTCATTTATATTTAGGCCATTTACTTTATGTCACTTACTTTATGTCATTTACATTATGTCATTTACTTTTATGTCATTTATATTCATGCCATTTACTTTATGTCATTTACTTTATGTAATTTACATTATGTCATTTACTTTTATGTCATTTATATTTATGCCATTTATTTTATGTCATTTAAATTATGTCATTTACCTTATGTCATTTATGTTTATGTCATTTATTTACTTATGTTATTATACTTTAATTCTTTATAATCATATGTTGCTTTCAAGATGATCATAGGCTTGAGCTCCATAAATTATTGGATGCTAAAAGGTCTAAGAGATTGGAAGAATTTAAAGATTTTTATCATAAAAACCCAAGGATGGCCGAATCTTAAAGGTTATGGACCTAGGGTGTTTCGTTTTTCATTTTCCAAAGTGATCATGGTTTTGAGCTCCTTACTATTAATGGATGCTAAACCAAAGATATTGGAAATTTTAAATGTTCCTAGCCTATTTTATTGGTCAAGGCCGAATCTCCATCAAGGTGTAACTTGGTGGGATTTTTGTTCAACTTTGTTTTAATTAATCATGTTTTTAAACTCTTAGCACTTGAGGATCATAAATCCCTAAGTTGCATATGTTTTGGAAACTTCTAAACCTAAGTTCTTGGTTGAGTTCTAATCCTTTTAACCTTGTGTCTTGAAACCTAGACTTGCCTCCTAACCAACCTTGAAGAACGTCCGCGAAACCGTTTATTTTCTCGCATTCTTTTAACTTCTTAAGGTAAGAGGGGATTTCCGAAAGATATTCAATAACTGTATGCTTGTGTGTATTTGATTAATTGTTTACTTGACTGTTATTGAGTTACTGGATTATCTGAAATGTTATGCTATTATATGAAGTTGAACTGTATCGTTATATATGTTGAGATGTATAACTGTGATGAACTGTGATATTGGCATTGAACTGTGAATATATATATGTGTACATACTGCTGTTGTTGTTTGAAGTTTGCTAAGCCGGACGTGTGTCTGTGCTCAATCATTAATAAGGATTAAAAACCTTAATAAGCTTTGAAGATGAAAGGATGGGCGTTCTTTTCCAAAAAGCTTGAATGTTTAAAAGTACTTGTTTTATGTGACAATATAGTTTTAGTGATTTCTAGAATGCAAGAGAAAAACCCTTTTCGAACTATGTGTTTTAAGTGAAAACTTTCGAAAATATTTTACAATATCCTATTGGGGATTTTCAAAGTTAAAAGTGTTTCAAAAACGTTTTATAAAGGATTTTCAAAAGAAAAGGTTTTCTCCCAAATGATTTAGAAACTTTCCGATAGCCAGCATAGGTTATCGAGGCTTTCGATTTCGAAAATTGTTTTCGTCAAATGAAATATAAGTACTAAAAGAATAGGAATCTAGACGTGAGACGTCGCCTTTAGTTTTCCATGCTTAGCACGTGATCTTGGATCAGTGTTAATTCGGGACCGTAAAGTCCTATTCGTAATGTTATGGACTTCAAGTCCAATTCGCGGAATCGAGGACAGTTCGTTCTGATTTCCGTTGTTGTGGGCTATTGTCCTTAGCATGATAAGTAAAACATGACTAAAAGTATATTGATTTCCATTACCACAAACCTTGACTGCGACCACGGTCTAGGTGTTGGGATTGAGCATTCGGACTGTGTGTCCTTTGTTTCTACGTTTTCAAGTGATGGGGAAATAATGTTAAGTCATTAGCTTTGAGCTTTGACAGTGAAATATTTACACAAAGAAAAACCTTAAAAGGAAAGTTTTTATTCATATGCATTTCCCCTGGCAGACGTGCCTTTGCTTATTGAGGATACCCATGGGGTATCTGAGAGTCAGTCACATTGCTAGCTGTTTCGTTAAGGGCATGTGGCGTTGTCTGACCAAGAGGCCTGGTGCATCAAGATGCGGTGGCAACAGCCCGGTGGGCAGAGCTTGACCAACTCTATCTTCACCAGTGATAACATGGTGTTGTGATCTCATGAGATTAAGTTAGAGCCTGATATTGAAGTGCCATGCATATTTTCGAAAGATTCACTGTGCGGGTTTGAGACCCTTTGATATAACACTGATATATTGTGTATATGCATGATTTAACTGCTTATATGATTCTGTGGTGTATGTATCATGTATATGGTTGTTGTGAGATATATCTTATGATGGTATCTCACTCTTACAATTATATCAGGTATCTTCGGGTTTTGCTGTAGTACCTTGGTACTCTAGTACCGATGTTGCAGAGGAGTCTTTCTAAGTCATTTGAAGACCTAGTGTTAGAGATTGGGAAAGTATCCCGATTGGGGGTCTCTCCATAATATTTGATAGAATGACCAGCTTAGGAGTTTCGAGTTGGGTTGTATATCTAAAGAGGTCGGTAAATGTAGTGTTATATACATCCATCTATAGTTTGAACTTTTCTTACGAAAGTGGAAACTTAGAGAAACGTTGTATGTCATGGTAACTTTGTTACGAACGTGACTTTACATTTTAAATGTATGTATGATGAATTTCAGAGTTATCCTTATATGAGAAAATTTTATACCCCAGTTTTCTGACTTAAGAGAAAACAAATTTTCCGAAAGCAACCAGCAAATTATCTTTTAAATTTACTTCCGGCGATAGGATGGTTTCTAGCGATGTACAATAGAAACCTAACATCGTTAGTGCAAATCTAATGGAAATGACCAACTTGCTGTAACGTTGACAATACAATGTGTAACGCCTCGATTTTTCTATTTTTCAATAACAGTAAATATATGCTTATATGCATTTATTTTAATAAAAATCTCGAAAATGATTTTCCTCCTCTATTTTCCTAAAGAGGCCGAACCTATGTTGTTGTGAAGCAAGAAAGTTTTATTTCAATTTGTGAAATAGGACCATCGATTTAAGCTCTTTTAATACCTTTTGTTGTCAAATCTAAAATCTTGAGAAGTTTAAAAATCTCTAGCCTATTTTATGAACCTTGGTCGAAACCCTAAGCTTGTGGCTTAGAGGAGTTTTTGTTCAATCCTTGTAAGATGACCATTGATTATGAATCTCTAATACTTAAGAATCATTAATCCATGAGTTAGTGAAAGTTTGACATCTCAAACCTTATTTTACCATCATGACCGAAACCTATGCCTAGGGAAGATTATATGTTTTTAATTGTTTTAACTTCTATTATGTGTTAAATCTTTAGACTTCCGTCACGAAGCGAGTCGAGGAAGATCGTTGTACACAACAAAAAACGAGGAACTTTTCTGCTTTTGAATCAAGTAAGAGGAGACTGCCTGAGGGATGTTCCAATAGCTATATGCTATTATTTGTGTCTGTTAAGTTTGTCGTGAATTTTATTGTGTTTGTCTAAGCTATCGTATGTGATCAAATTTTGTTTTTAAATGTCTGAGCTCAATGATTTACTTGAAGATATGTTATAGCTTTGATATATATCATGAACTGTCTTATCTGTTTTGATGTTGATGTGAGAATTACGGTCGAACCAATTGGGAGAGAATCAATAGATTCCTTTTCGGGAGAGATTCATCCTTCCCGAACTCGGCATACAACTATCCGTTGTACTGCACTCTCCTCATGAACTGTCTTATCTATTTTGATGTTGATGTGAGAATTATACTATTGTTGATTATTGTCTAAGAAGCCTGATATTCGTCAGAGCTCAATTAATTATTGAGATAAAAGTCTTAAAAAGCTCTATGAGAAACATTGAAAACAATGATATTCATTGGATGATTTCTTTAATAAAGAATGAGGACAAGGATGAAATCGAAAAAGAAATATATTTTAGCACATTATAATTTTCAATAATGAGGTGGAAAATCATTTTAAGAACTAAGTGTTGAAATATTTTAAAGTTAGAAGAAAAACATTTAACTTATAAATAATTTTAGTGTAAATGGAAACAGTTTAGAAATGTGTTTTATAAAGCAAAATCCATGAGAAAAATGATTTGAAATATTTTGGGTTAGCAATGATTTTAGAAGGGAATTTTACAAAGTTCTAATGTTGTTTAGGAAAAAGGAAGAATTTCAAAAGAAGGTGGATTTGAGATAAAAATGAATTTCTCTATAACTTAACGTTTTATAAAAGAATTTCAAATGAAAAAGGATTTTCTGTAAAACATTTTTATTCAACAAAGATATTCCGTCAAACTTGGATAAGGTGTGGAGGTTTCATTTTGTATTTGTATTTCACTGAACGAAAAATAGCAAAAACATTGAAATGTGAATCTAGTAAACGAGACGTCGGAATACCAGTGTTCTGTAATAAACACGTAGATATTTGATCCATGTCACGATGTTGTGGACTTTGTGTCCTAATCACGTTGTGATGAACGTTGTTATAGGTGAATGTTGTTTTTCTATGACCACAAGCCTAAGACTGGTGCATCGGTTCAAGGCATTGTGATTGAGCACTCGGACTTCGTGTCCCGTGTTGATGTTGAAAAATCTCAAACGTGAAGATTATGAATGGTCGTTTATGACACCCTAAACTGGGACGTCACTTTGTTACCCGTTGCAGAAAATAAAATAATTAAATTGCTGGTTGCTTCCGGTAAATGATATTTTCTTAATAAGTATTCTAAAAAACAAGGGTAAGTGATGAACACTCAACATGAAATGTAAACATCATATATATATATATATATATATATATATATATATATATATATATATATATATATATATATATATTCTATCCCAGTGGGATTCAGTGTTTAGTATAGAAACTAGGGCTCGATCAGGATGACCATTAATAACAGAGTTACAGAACATACTGTTAACGGCTGTTGTAACACCCTAGTTTTTACACATATGATTAATTATTTTATTTGGATGTTTATGTTTATTTTGTTATGTGGTTTAGTTTGAGTAATTAAATTACTCTCTTCAAATTATTTTATTGGGTGCATTAGCACTGACTTATTTCAGTGAATGCACGCTTACTAGACAATAATTTACGTTATTATCACTATTATTACCATTACAAAAAATAATATTTTAAATAATATGATTAAGAGAAAAACATTTTCATATTTTCATTCTATTTAATTTTATATTTGAAAATAAACTGGTTTGACATTAATCGGAGATTAAATGTTGGACCGTGGATTTTCTTAGTTGATCCATTCAACTATCAATCTTTACTTTATTTTGAATTTTGAAAATATATATTTGTCAATTATTATATTTAGATCCAAAGTTTAAAAACAAATCTCTTTTTCTAGACTCAATTTTAACCATTTAACTATGTAATTATCATATAAAAAAAAGGGAAAAGAAATGACCCCTCCCTCTGTCACGCATAAAAACCCCATGCCTCTTTTCTTCTTTCTCTTATCTTCTTTTTTCTTAAACTTTCTAAAGCAGCAAAACTTATGTTCTACTCTCAACATCCAAACTTCATCTCCTCCTTCACTCTTGTCCTCCACCATGACCAGCCGTGTGCGCCACCCTCCTCAGCTGTGCGACCCCTTCCCCTAAGGCAACTGTTCGGCCGCCGCCCATCATGGAGCAAACAGCTCGTGATTCGCCGCCACCCTGCTGGTCCGTTTCAGCCACTATCGCGCCTCACCATCTCCACCGCGGGTGCTTTTCCGGCCACCGCGAGTGTTCCTTTGTAGTTTTTGTTCATGTTTCCTTCTTCCTCATGTGGTCTGTGCAAAAACCCACAGTTTTGGTCACTGTTTGGAAGCCCCTCGCCGGAGTTGCTCCGCCCGCCGCCGCGCCAGTTGTCCTTCCCGCCACCATGTTCTCTTCTCTTCACCTTGGGTAAGTGTTTTACCCTATAATCTCTTCTAGATTGAAAAACCCCAAAATGATTTTGAAACCCTAATCCTAACATTTTGATTTTAGCTTTAGACTTTGAAATTAAATGTGTATTCATGTAATTGAGACTACAAATTGATGTTTTATGAAACTAATTTCAGGATTCTAGGATTATAATGAGTTTTCCCCAATTTAAGATATGAACCCTAAAACCCCAATTCGATTTTTATTGAAATTGGTTATGTTTGGTAAAATTAAGTATGCATTTATGAAATTAGGACTTTTAGTTGATGATTCCTAAGTTCATTTTCATGATCCTTTAATCAAAACAAAGTTTCCTCAAGGGGTATTGTGAAGCTTAAGCCCCAAACATGATTTTCTCTGAAAATGACCTTATTTCGTAATAAGATTAAGTGTTTAGATCAAATTAGAATGTGTGTTGGATTTTGTGTATTTGATTTCTTGATTTCTGGTTGTTGCACGTTGTTGGATTCTCTCTCTGAGACGTTTGACACGACTATGCTTGCTTGATGGAGTAGATAGTTACACTCTTGGAGCTATCGTGAGCATTAAGACGAGGATCCTTTACTTGTCTTCAATGGTAAGGGGAGCTTGCCTAGGGATATTAAATAACTATATGCATGTGTGTATGTGTGTAATTGAGTGTTGTGAATATTATTGTGATATTGAGCCAATACTTGAATAACTTGTTACTTGAACTATTGTGGTTATTACTTGAAGTTGAACATTTCTTGCTTTAAAGTGTTATGAATTGTATAATTGTGATGAATTGTCATTAACTGTTATATTATTATTGTTGTGAATATATTACTGTTGATCGAAGTATGAGAAGCCGGACTTAAGTCTGTGCCCAATGACTATACGGGTTAAAAGCCTTAATAAGCCTTGAATAGAACCTTGAAAGTTTTGGGTTCATTTATAAAAGTTCATTGTTTAAAGTGCTTACTTCAGAAAAATAAGATCTTTGTTTTTATAAAAACGTTGAAGTGATTTTAAGTTGAAGGAAACCACCTTTTTATGATCAAAAGTTTTGTATGAGAGAAAACCTTTTCGAACGGTGTGTTTTATGAAGGAAAGACCCTTTGAAAATATTTGCCTTTATTCCATCAAGGATTTCAAAAGCAAACGAATTTCCTAAATGTTTTATAAAATAATTTGTAAAGGAAAAGATTTTCTCCTAAATGATTTAGAAACGCTCCGGTTACTTGGATAAGTGACCGAGGTTTTATTTTGGTTTTTGATTTTCACTGAGCGAAAAGTAAACACATGTGAAAGAGAATCTAGTTCGTGAGATGTAGCCTCTAGCATTCAGTTATATGCACGCGATCTGGGATCCGTGTCAAGAATAATGGACCAAGGGTCCTAATTGTGATATTATGGGCTAGGAGTCCTAATCTTGGAATTGAGGACTGTGTCCTAATTTCGTTGTTATGGACTAGGAGTCCTTATCATGTTGAAATAAAAATGGATAAAAGTATAATTGTTTCTACGACCACAACCTTGGATTGCGGCATCGGTCTAAGGTGTTGTGATTGAGCACTCAGACTGCGTGCCCTGTGTTATTGATTTTCAAGTGATGAAAATTGTGAATAGTCGTTAGCCTTGGGCTTCGACAATGAAAAAGAGTGAACACAAAGAAAAGTCTCGATAATGAAAAGTCTTTTATTCATATGCATTTCCCCTTGGCAGACGTGCTTGATTTACCGAATACCTGCTTAAGATGTGGTATTTGATGATGTATACATCCGAATGACCGTTATAAGGGATTCGTGATGGTGTTGATCCGGGTACATGAGGTGATGGAGACAACTTGCCAAACGTGGCATATGAGTCTGATCAACTCTTTATTTCTTAATGATAAAACGGTGATGGTATCTTATGAGATTAAGTTTTGAGCTTGATGATTGAAGTGTCATGGATTATCTTTACAAAACTGATTGATTCGGGTATGAGACCCAGTGATATAACACTTGTTGTTTTATCTATGAATGATACTTAAATGCTAATATGCCAATGTGTTGTATGTATCCTGTATATGGTTGTTGTGTGATATATCCATTTGTCGGTATCTCACCCTTACAGATATATCAGGTTTCTTCTGGTTCGCTATCGTACCCTGGGTACTTTAGTACAGATGGTGCAGAGGAGTCTTCCTAAGTCACTCAGAGACTTAGATCTAGTTGTTTGATGAAGTATTTGATTGTGGAATGACCACGTGAGTTTTCCTCAGAAATAACTTTTAGAATGACCAGCTTAGGGTTTGAGACTTAGATTTTTTATAGTATGTATGGGTATGACTCAGCGAGTCTTTATTTAAAAATGGAATGTTTATGGCTTGGAGAGCATATCTTTTGAATGAAAACCTAAATTTTTCCTTTTGGTCATGTATAGCTTATTGATATAACTATTTTTAGCATATTGCTGCCTGGTTGTATTTGGTGTAACTGGAATTCTGGAATGAAAATGTAATTATTTTAGCAGGTGTTCTTTTACCTGGGATGTTCGAATTACAGAGGATACTCTGTCGAAATTTTTGTAAAAATACTAGTTTTTATTCAAGTATATCTCTAAATTAAATAGGCTTGCCATGCTAGGATTGTAAGTCGGTCTGCCGATCAAGGCTTAGGTTTGGAGTCGTGCCAAATTTTTATACCCAATTTCAGACGCTTATGTATTTATATAAATTATTTTTCGAAAGCAAGCAGCAAACTATCTTTTTAATTTAAATTCCGCATGGGTTACGTAGTACTACCTAGTGGGGGTGTTACAGCTGTAAACTAAGTATAGCAAAATATGGGGAGGGTCCGGAACCACGCATCAAAAGGGTGGCTCTAAGAAGCCAAATACAGTCGGGCCGAGAGAGACTAGTCACAAAATATACACCCCTAAGCTGGTCACTACTAACGACTAAAACGAAGACTCGCCACGAACACTCCTACAAGAAGAGACCTCAGGTGATGGGTCCACGACATCTCCGCCCTCATCAGGAGAGTCGGAATCATAAAAATCCGGATCGTCATCAAGCACGTACTCTGACACCTCATCAAGATCATCGTCGTGATCCAAGACGTGGTACACGAGCTCATCCTCCAGGTACTCCTCGGGGTCCTCCTCCGGGTCCTCCTCAATTGGTGAAGCCGACTCGACTCCTAGTAATGTTATCCCTAGAGGCGGGTGCTCATGTAGCTGTCCATTCATCTGTAGCACGTGTAAGTAGTACCAATGTGGTGGGAGAGCAATCCTCCTCATCTCAACTGTCTAAACTCTGTGACATGGTTCACCCTCAGCATTGTTCTCCGGCGTGGTTATCGGTCCATGATAGGTAGCCGATGTAGATCCGGGGTGAATCTGCCACGCCCCCGTATTCCCCGCATCATCGAAGATCTCATTCTTCGATTTCGACTGTACAAATGGGATGTTCGGATCCATCTAAATTCATAGATATACAGCGATGCCGAAAAGCAAAGAGAAATAACAAAAAGATATGCAAGAGTGAGATACCAATATATGGATAGATTACAATAGCCATATGCATGATACATGCATCACATCGACATATTAACATTTACCCAATATCAATAGATAAAACAACAAGTATCATATCAATGGGTGTCTTACCCGTACAATCAGCTTTTATAAAGATTATGCATGACACTTAATCTCATGAGATCCCTTGATCTTTCTAGGAGTTGATCAAACTCAAAGCCCTCACTTGGGCATCATCGTCGTGACTTACATGAGAGCCCCTGATTGGGCATCACCGAAGTGACTAAAAGTCCCTGCTTGGACATCACCGAAGTGACTAATAGCCCTTGCTTGGGCATCACTGAAGTGACTAACCTGTGAGGCACGTCTGCCTAAATGCATGAAGAAAAACATTCATTCAAGATATTTTCATTGTGTTCAATCTCATTCGTTGTCGAAGCTCAAAGCTAACGACCATTCATAATTTTCATCACTTGAAATTACTCAACATCAACACAGGACACGCAGTCCGAGTTCTCAATCACAACACCTAAGACCGATGCCTCAGTCAAGGTTTGTCGTCATAGAAAAAGACTTGCAATCTTACCCATGTTTTATTTCAACATGATTATGACTCTTAGTCCACAACAACGTAATTAGGACACTTGGTCCACAATAACGAGATTAGGACTCTTAGCCCACAACATCATGATTAAGACTCTTGGTCCATAATACTTAACACGGATCAAAGATCAACGTGCACATTATAGAATACAAGAAGCAACGTCTCGCGAACTAGATTCGATTTCACATGTTCTTACTTTTCGTCCAGTGAAAATCAAATACCAAAATAAAACCTCGGTAACCCATCCAAGTTACCGGAATATTTTTGAAAGTATTTCTTTACAGGAAATCTTTTCATTGGAAAATCATTTGTAAACTATTATAAGAAATCCATTTTCTCTTGAAATCCTTTTCTTAAAATCATCTCTATTTAAGGTCAAATATTTTCCAAAGGGTTTTCCTTCCGTAAAAACACATATTTTCTAAATTATTTTCTCTTGTACAAAAACTTAGTTCGTAAGAAAATAATTTCCTTTAACTTCAAATTATTTAACACAAGTTTCAAAGTTTGATCCTTCCGGGATAAATACAAGTAATACCACTTACTTTCCAAAACACATACTATACTAAAGAACAAAATGAACACCATTACTTTCAAAGTTCTCTTTGAAGTTTATTTAGGCTTTTGATCATATAATTAGTTGAGTACCGACTAACGTCAGGATTTTCAGACATCAATCAATATCATCATAATCTCAGTCAACAATATAATAGTTAATGACAGTTCATAACATATATGATTCACAACACTTTAAATCAAGTAAGGATCATCTTCAAATAGTTATCACAACAGTTCAAGTATACAAATCATTCAAACTTTGATTCAATATAATAACAATATTCAAATAAATCGAGCAAACCACATACATACATGCACATAGCTATTGAATATCCCTCAGGCTGTCCCCTCTTACCTTTTGTGAAGGTAAAGGTACGTGATGCTTGAGGAAGTGTACTACGAATGTCCTCGTCTACTCCGCGATGAAAGTCAAGGTTTATAATCACAAAACCACAAGTTAAAAGTTAACCAAGAACACTAAACAAAGAAGGTATAGGTTCGGCCATGGCATAAAATAGGGTTAGAGGTTTTCAAAAAGATAATACAACTCATGGATTAATGATCCTTAAGTGTTAGGAGTTTATAACCAAGGTTCACTTTACAAAGATAGAACAAAATCCCACTAAATCCATGCTTAGGGTTTCAGCCTCTTTAGTATAAGTAGGCTAGAAATTTCCAACCCTTCTAAGCTCTTAGATTTAGCGTTGAAAGATACCAAGAAGTCTAAATTCATGATTATATTGGAAAATGAAAACAAAACATCATAGGTTCACAACCATCATAGGTTCGACCATCATAGGATAAATAGGCTAGAAATCTTTAAACTTTCCAAGCTCTTAGACTTAGCATCCAAATGTATTAAGGAGCTTAAGTCCATGATCATATTGGAAAATGAAAACAAAAAAACTTAGGTTCACAACCATCATAGGATAAATAGGCGAAAACATCCTAGGTTCACAACCATCATAGAATAAATAGGCAAGAAATCTTTAAACTTTCCAATCTCTTAGACTTAGCATCCAAATGTATTAAGGAGCTCAAGTCCATGATCATATTGGAAAATGAAAACAAAACATCCTAGGTCCACAACCTACTAGGTTTGGCCATCGTGGGATTTCCAAGACTTTAGATTTAAGATCAAGAGGTATCTAGAAGCTCAAATACATGATCATCTTTCAAAAATTTGAAACAAAACTTCCTAGGCCACTAATACATAGTTTCAACCATCCTTGGAAAAATAGGTTAGAGATGTTTGTTTGATACAAGCTCTTAGAATATGAAAGTAGAGATTAATAGAAGTCCATAGAAATTGGTTTCAACTCAAACAGAGTTTTCTACCATTTTCTAGAGATTTTAGAAGTTAAAAGAGCTTTAAGAACATTCTAAGAAGACATAAAGTAAACTCATGAAATAAGTATAAAACTTGAAATAGAAGAGTATGAGAGTGTTACCCTTGAAACTAGAAAGAAAAAGTATGAAGAACTTGAAGCTTGAAACTAAGTAAAAATGGAAACTTTAAGTGTTAGAAACTTAAAAATGAGAAAGTGAAGAAGTAGGAAAGTGATGAAGATAAAATGAAATGGGTATTTATAGAGGGAGGGGTGAGATTGGCGTGAAAGAGAAGGGGAGGGCAAGTCTTGATGGCCAAGTTTTGGCTTATGCCTTGTTTGGTTGAAGAAGAGAGAGAAAAATGGGGTTTTATCATATAATATGATATAATTTGAAAAGTGTGATGATTACACTTTTAGAGTGTGTCATAACCCATGTCCATCACATCCCATCAAGTTACTTCACTTCTTTTGGGCTCCATTTTCTTCTCCATTGTGTATCTAGTTCAAGTTTCCGATCGTATTTCGTCCGGAATAAATATTATATTTTATTTCCAAACTCAAATTTTCAAAAATTTTCAATATCATACAAAACATCACAAAAACACTAACCGTTTCGTTCACGATTCAAAATTAGGTTTTCTGCTCTGTAAACTTGTACCGGCAATGAAAATGCAGACAGACTTTCGTCTGAATTTTCAACCGAAAATTTGACCGTGACTTCATACGATAAAACAACATAATAAAATGACTTTAGTTTATTTAAAATCGCTCTCTGGATTTTATCAAAAATTAATACATATACACATGTATTTACTGCTACAAAAACACACAGAAATCGGGGCGTTACAAGACCACCCCTCTAAAAAGAATTTCGTCCTCAAAATTACTTACCTTGAAATAACTCAGGGTATTGCAATTTCATCTTATCCTCGATTTCCCTTGTAGCTTCTCTGGTTACATCATTCCAGATGATCTTGACTAACGGAATTTGTTTACCTCAAAGCTGCTTCGTCATCTTATCCGTGATTCATACAGGCAAAGTCTCAAAAGACAAGTTCTCTTTTAATTGTACATTATCGGGCTCAATTATATGAGATGGATCATGAACATATTTTATAGGCTACTGGACCTACACGACAAAGGATTTGGTAGGGTCCAATGAATTTGGGAGTGAGCTTGCTGGATTTAACTACTATGCCAATCCCAGTCGTAGGCGTGAATGTCAAAAACACATGCTCGCCTTCCTCAAACTCAAGTGGTCGTCGTCTCTTGTCAGCATAACTCTTTTGTCGACTTTGAGTTGTTCGCATTTTCTCCTGAATCATCTTCACCTTTTTTGATGTCTGCTGCACAATCTCTGGTCCTAACAACAAACTTTCTCCATCATGGTACCAACATAGAGGTGTTATGCACCGTCTACCATATAGAGCTTCATCAGACACCATTCCTATGCTTGAATGGAAACTGTTGTTGTAAGTGAGCTCTATCAGTGGTAGAAATTCATCCCAGTTCCTAATGTCTTCCATCACACACGCTCTCAGCAAATCTTCCAATGACTGAATCGTCCTTTCTGATTGTCCATCGGTTTGTGGATGATAGGCAGAACTCAATTTGAGTTTCGTTCCCAATGAGTTTTGTACTCCTTTCTAGAACTCTGACGTAAACCTTGGATCACGATTCGAAATGATACTCGAAGGTATACCGTGCAATCTGACAATTTCATCAATGTACAACCGAGTCAACCTTTTTATCGGGTACTTCATACTAATAGGTAAGAATTGAGCTGACTTGGTCAGTCGATCCACTATTACCCATATAGTCTCATGTCCCTTCCGAGTCCTTGGCAAGCTGGTCACAAAGTCCATTGAAATACCATCCCATTTCCATTCTGGAATGTCTAAAAATTGTAGCTTCCTGGCTGGCCTTTGGTGTTCAATCTTAGCTTTCTGACATACTAGACACGAAGCAACGTATTCCATTACGTCCCTCTTCAAAGAAGCCCTTACCTGACTAGCAGATAATAATCCAGAAATCTCATCCCTAAAAACTAAGGTTTTCTGATCACAATCTATTAAGATATGGTTGGAAGATAGCCAATCCATGCCTAAAATTACATCTAACCGAATTAAAGGCAAACAGATCAGGTCTACAAGAAAATGTCTATCTTGGACAATGATAGGACAGTTCAAACACACGGAGTTTACAGTAACTGGCTCAGCAGTTGGGGTTGAAACAATCAGGTTATATGGCAAGGAAGAAATAGACAAACTTAGAAGTTTCACACGATCCATTGAAATGAAAGAATGTGTTGCACCCGAATCGAAAAGTACAGTTAAAAGATTACCAGCTCTGTCACACGTACCCTGCACGAGATCGCTAGAGTTTGATGCCTCAGATCCACTCATCGTATACACCCTTCATTTTGCAGTCGACTTGTTGGCTCTGGTGTGGTTGACAGCTAGCTCACGCTTTGGTGCTATGTAGTCTTTAGCTAAGTGACCCAAACAATCACAGTTGAAACACCATGCCCCTCTCATCGGGCAAGTGTCAGCCAGGTGGTTAGGATCTCCACACTTAAAACACTTCCTCACTTGGCCTTGATTTTGGTTCCTCTGGTCTCCAGTCCTAGAAGTACCGGAACGATGTTGTTGTTGCCTTTGATTGTTGTTGGGTGATTGGTAGTATGACTTCCTCTGGTCCTGCTTCCATTTCCGGTTCTGCCCTTGAAATTGGCTCTTAGGATGAGAGGGTCCCCCAACATTCCCTTTGGTGTCTCGTCCTTTCTGCATTATCTCTAATTTTCGGCACTTTTCCACTAAGGCTTAGAAGTTCTTGATTTCCAGTGGTAGCACTGACTCCTTGATTTCGAAGCGCAGTTCGCCTTCAAACTTTTCACACTTCCATTCTTCGCTTGGGTTGTTCTGAAAGAAGCGGAAATATTTGGCAAGTGATTCGAATCTTGCCGCATATTCCTCCACAGTCAGGTCTCGCTGACGTAAGCTCAGGAACTCTTTTTCCTTCTCAGATCGAGCACTCTGAGGAAAGTATTTATCCAGAAACTTGTTGCAAAATACTTCCCAGGTGATTGCTTGGTGCTCATACTCTAACAGTTGTCTGGTACCTTTCCACCAGTACTCAGCATCTCCTACCAGTTGAAAAATTGCATAGGGCACCTTTGCTTCCTTAGGTGTATGAACTAGCTCAAAGATCTTTTCCAACTCCTGGATCCATAGATCAGCTTTCGTAGGATCCACGTCTCCCTCAAACTGTGACGGATTAACATCTGAATGCATTCAGATGCTTTCCCTCAGCAGCTTGTTCAGCCATCAGCTGCTCCTGTTGGTTCTGGGTAGCCATCGTAGCAGTCTGAAAAGTAATTGCCGCAGCCACATCAGCCATTACCCGGGCGGCGAAGTCCATCCCGCCATTGCCTCTACCACAACCACCACGCCCGCGCGCACCTCTTGGTTCCATACTGACCTGTAAGACACAATCAGTGAGATGGTAACCAGAAAAGGAAAATCTAACACGACGGTTATTACACATTACTCCTAAGAAGTAATTTAACCAAGTCTTAATCAGAGAATACACAACATCAACCTAACAGACCTAAACCCCAAAGATTTCCGAAAGACTCGACCAGCTTTGATACCACTAATTGTAACACCCTAAACTGGGGCGTCACTTTGTTACCCGTTGCGGAAAATAAAATAATTAAATTGCTGGTTGCTTCCGGTAAATGATATTTTCTTAATAAGTGAGTATTCTCAAAAACAAGGGTAAGTGATGAACACTCAACATGAAATGTAAACATCATAAAAATCTGGATCGTCATCAAGCACGTACTTTGGCACCTCATCAAGATCATCGTCGTGATCCAAGACGTGGTACACAGGTGATCAGCCTCTGGCTCGACTAGTTTTTAACTAGTAAGACCATAGGTTTTATTCGAGTTTAATCTCGTTTTCGCCCAAATTTGGATGTAATTGTCCTCAAGCAACACTTTGAGTCTCTTAAGTATTTTTAGGTTAATTTAGTTGATTTTGAGTCGAATAAAGCACCTATTGCTATTTCTTGCTTTCAGGTTAATAAAGAGAAGCAATTCTGGAATTATTCGCCCTGTGAAAGGCTACTCGCCTCGCGAGCCTGAAGCCTTACTGTGCCAGAAATGTCATCCTCTCTGTCTCGCCTCGCGAATCACCGCCTCGCCTCGCGAGAAATCCAAACCCTGAAGGACGGATACCATCACGGCCTAGCCGTGATAAAGGTCACGGCCGTGGCAGATTGGAATTTGAAGTCTCGCCCCGCGAATCACTGTCTCGCCTCGCGAGAACTCAATTTTGAACTCGCGCCACTCATAAGATTCATGTCGTGAGAGGCTACTCGCCTCGCGAGCGGGCGCAGATGCTGAAGGATATAAATTGCTGTTTTAGGGCAGATTGCAGTAGTTTGGAACATCTTATTTTCCTTTTAGATTAGACGGATGCGAATTAGGTTTTTGTCATATTTGTCATGGAGAACTAACTCCCTTGGATTGATCTACTGTAATCGGTTTCCATGGCCACTTGAGGTTCTGTAATTCCCATTCTATTTGCTATTCTCTTTCAATATTGTTCTATATGTTCTGTTTGCTTAATTCAGGATTGTATAGAATGTGTATTGATTTGTTTTGATGATTGTGTGTTCCTATACTTAATCATGTTTTCTTAATTCGCGTGTGCTCATTCGTGTTTGCTTAATTCACGAGAGCTTCATCTGTTTGCTTAATTCAGAATTAGGAACATACGTCTCGTAGTGCCGGTTTCGCTTGTTAATTGTCGCTACAATCGAAAAGGGATCATAATACTCTTAGGGCTTGGAATGTATATGAATCAATGATAGTGGGAAACCGAGAGCAGTAGATTAGTTGTTTCAATTATTGACAATCACCTATTTGCATTGTTTTCTTAACTGTTTTCTTAATTTAATCTCAAATCCCCCCCCCCCCCCCCCCCCCCCCCAAAAAAAAAAAACTGATTTTTTATGATAATAACAACCCAAGAGTCCTTGTGAGACGATACTCGAGTTGTCGCGCCCTAACTGCAGTTTTTACAAACCACTCGCTTTTTGACGCGCGTGCGACAGCGTGTCAAAATTGGCGCCGTTGCCGGGGACTCTTGTTGTTATTAACAGAAAATAAAAAAAAATTGCATTGCTGAATTAGTTATGGCTGCTTTGTCTAGTTATGAATCTTAGTACTGCCATGGATAATTACATGCAAGGTTATATGCCTTATGTTGATTATGAGCCATGCATATATTATCCTAACTTTGCTGGAGGTTATGAGTTTAGCAGTGATTTTGGCATGTTTGGAGTGAATGATTATTCTAATACAACAAATGGCGCAAGACACTCTTGAATACCAACGGAAGACAGAAGCAAGTCTTCAGGATTTGGCCACTCAAATTGGTCAAATTGCCTCCGCCTTGACTACACTGCAAACTCAACGTCTCCTTGAAGAACATACAGATTCACAAATAGTTGTTCTTGGCAATACTTCTTTTGAACATGATTTTGATAATGATGTCAAGAACACTATTATTGATGAATTGTGTGTTGAATTTCCGGACATTCAAGCCTTTTCTGATTCAGTTTGTTGTACTATATGACTGTACTAACACTAACCCTTGTCTGGTGTGTGCTGAGATTTCTGCATGTATAGCAGGTGATGGATTTGTTAGTGCAGTGAATGAAGATCGTGCAGAAGTTGAAGCAGCACCAGTAGCCCTTCCCACTTATTCATCACCTCCCACTGTGGAACAACCAGCGATGGAGTTCAAGCCTCTGCCTGAGAGACTGGATTTTGCATCCTTGAATATGAAGGCACCATGGCCAGTCCAAGAGGTTGAACCCCATTTTTATTGGGAGGACTTTGTTGACCAGGAGGTCACCTTTGACCCAAGAGGGAGTGAGAAGTCCGCCGCACTTGACGGAGTCACCATAATTGTCAAGCGTCCACTCTCACGCTTACGCTGCATACCACGGGATCCGGGAGGATCATATTGCACTTTGGGCATTCCTTGGCCGCTGTATCACAGACAGTGGGATCCCGGTGGAACCGCCTTCATGAGTTTCTCTAAACCTTTTTCTTTTTAATTATCTTTTCTTTGCTTTGTTTTTGTTTTGTTTTCTTTTAGCTCTTGAATAATTTGAGAAGATCAAGAGTATGTGTGTGAGTCTTGTGTCGGTGAGCTTGAATGGATTTTATTAATTTTTGCATAGATTGATTGCATGATATGTGCTGACTGTTGATGATTTCCCCCTAGGTTTTAAAATTGAAAATTGATCCCCATGTGAAAAATTGAAAATTGAACTTTGAGATATTTTGTTATGATTGCATGATTTATGATAAGTTTGGGGTGAAAGGGGTGCACACACTAGGGATTGTATCTCGGTCAAACAATTTGCGACAAATGTCCAGGTGAGGATTTGAGCCTCCAACATGTTTTTAATTGTGTGAACCACTTTCAAGTTGTACTTTCCCGAATTTGCTTGAGTCTCTTCATGGTTTTCATGATTATATGCTTGCATCAAATGATTTAGGCAATTTTATTTGAATTAACTACTTGGCCTAAAATAACCATCCCTAATGCATGTTCCCTAGTTAGCCCCTTTGAGCCTAATTAGCCTATTGTTTCTTAATGACCCTATTTCATAAGCCAAAATCTGGAAAAACCATGTTAACCCAATCTTAGGATTAGGAGAGCATGGATCCTTAGCAAAACAAGGGTTGCAAGAAACTAAGTTTGGGGTGGCTACAAGGATATGATGTGTCATTCTGGGTTGAGAAAAAGAAAAATAAAGGTTTGAGCCAAATGCAAAAAGAAAGAAAAAAAGAAAAAAAGAGAAA
Organism: Sophora flavescens; assembly: GCA_030762895.1. NCBI lineage: Eukaryota > Viridiplantae > Streptophyta > Magnoliopsida > Fabales > Fabaceae > Sophora > Sophora flavescens. Next base: position 127,388,007 of record CM061067.1, read on the forward strand.
AGTGCAAAATGTCAAAAAGGGTATTGAAAGAAAAAGGGCTGTAGTCACCCAAGGCAAAAAAAAAAAAAAGGGAAAAGGAATCTGAGTGGAAATTCAATGCATCAAAATGCTCATGCTCTCTTAGTTCCTAGGGACTTAAGCCTAGTACCTTTGAATATCCTACCCTTAGCCAGGCCCCATTACAACCTTTAAAAGACCTTTTGATGTTGCATGCATGTTTTCGTGGGAGCCTTGATTGAGATGAAAATCAAATTCATGGGAAGTGCTCTTGAAATGTGAAATTGAGTGAAAGGTTCATAGCCTAGACAAATTGAGCGAATGAGTGAAACACTAAATGCCCTTGTGAGGAAGGCGATTGTTTGAATTTGGTGATCTCCCTTTTGTGTGTAACTTGAATCCCTTGCTTAGATTACTGATTGCATGAATAATGGAATTCTCAATGGTTTAAAGTAAATGAATGTGGGGGTTACATTGTTGTAAAGGGGAAAACACTGAAGGGAAATTGTTTTGCTATAATTGCATGAAATTTGTGCGAAATTGATTGAATCTCTTAAGCTTGCCAAGTTTGAGTCTTTTTGAGTTTTAGTTTGCTTGGGGACAAGCAAAGTTTAAGTTTGGGGTATTTTGATCAGTCTCTGGCTCGACTAGTTTTTAACTAGTAAGACCATAGGTTTTATTCGAGTTTAATCTCGTTTTCGCCCAAATTTGGATGTAATTGTCCTCAAGCAACATTTTGAGTCTCTTAAGTATTTTTAGGTTAATTTAGTTGATTTTGAGTCGAATAAAGCACTTACTGCTATTTCTTGCTTTCAGGTTAATAAAAAGAAGCAATTCTGGAATTATTCGCCCCGCGAAAGGCTACTCGCCTCGCGAGCCTGAAGCCTTACTGTGCCAGAAATGTCATCCTCTCTGTTTCGCCTCGCGAATCACCGCCTCGCCTGCGAGAAATCCAAACCCTGAAGGACAGAGACCATCACGGCCTAGCTGTGATAAAGGTCACAGTCGTGGCAGATTGGAATTTGAAGTCTCGCCCCACGAATCACTGTCTCGCCTCGCGAGAACTCAATTTTGAACTCGCGCCACTCATAAGATTTGCGTCGCGAGAGGCTACTCGCCTCGCGAGCGGGCGCAGATGCTGAAGGATATAAATTGCTGTTTTAGGGCAGATTGCAATAGTTTGGAACATCTTTTTTCCTTTTAGATTAGACAGCTGCGAATTAGGTTTTTGTCATATTTGTAATGGAGAACTAACTTCCTTGGATTGATCTACTATAATCGGTTTCCATGGCCACTTGAGGTTCTGTAATTCCCATTCTATTTGCTATTCTCTTTCTATATTGTTCTATATGTTCTGATTGCTTAATTCAGGATTGTATAGAATGTGTAATGATTTGTTTCGATGATTGTGTGTTACTATACGTAATCGCGTTTGCTTAATTCGCGTGTGTTCATTCGTGTTTGCTTAATTCACGAGAGCTTCATCCGTTTGCTTAATTCGGAATTAGGAACATACGTCTCGTAGTGCCGGTTTCGCTTGTTAATTGTCACTACAATCGAAAAGGGATTAGAATCCGCTTAGGGCTTGGAATGTATATGAATCAATGATAGTGGGAAACCGAGAGCAGTAGATTAGTTGTTTCAATTATTGACAAATGCCTATTTGCATTGTTTTCTTAACTGTTTTCTTAATTTAATCTCAAAACCAACCCCCCCCCCCCCCCCCCAAACTGATTTTTTCTGATAATAACAACCCAAGAGTCCTTGTGAGACGATACTCGAGTTGTCGCGCCTTAACTGCAGTTTTTACAAACCACTCGCTTTTTGACGCGCGTGCGACAGCATGTCAACGGGCTCATCCTCCGGGTACTCCTCGGGGTCCTCCTCCGGGTCCTCCTCAATTGGTGAAGCTGACTCGACTCTAGGTAATGGTACCCCTAGAGGCTGGTGCTCATGTAGCTGTCCATTCATCTATAGCACATATAAGTAGTACAAAGGTGGTGGGAGAGAAATCATCCTCGTCTCAACTGTCTGAACTCTGCGACATGGTTCACCCTCAGCATTCTTCTCCATGGTAGATATCGGTCCATGATAGGTAGTCGATGTAGATCTGGGGTGAACCTGCCATGCCCCCGCATTCCCCATATCATCGTAGATCTCAGTCTTCGATTCCGACGGTACCAATGGGATGTTCGGATCCATTTAAACTCAGATATACAGCGATGACGAAAAGCAAAGAGAAACAACAAGAAGATATGCAAGAGTGAGATACCAATATATGGATAGATTACAATAACCATATGCATGATACATGCATCACATCAACATATTAACATTTACCAAATATTAATAGATAAAACAACAAGTACCATATCAATGGGTGTCATACCCGTACAATCAGCTTTTATAAAGATTATGCATGACACTTCAATATTTCGGCTCTATAAACTTAATCTCATGAGATCCCTTCGTCTTTCTAAGAGTTGATCAAACTCAAAGCCCCCACTTGGGCATCACCATCGTGACTAAAGTCCCTGTTTGGACATCACCGTCGTGACTTATATGATAGCCTCTGCTTGGGCATCACCGAAGTGACTAAAAGTCCTGCTTGGACATCACCGAAGTGACTAATAGCCCCTGCTTGGGCAACACCGAAGTGACTAACCTGTGAGGCACATCTGCCTAAATGCATGAAGAAAAACATTCGTTCAAGATATTTACTTTGTGTTCAATCTCATTCGCTGTTGATCCTCAAAGCTAACGACCATTCATAATTTTCATCACTTGAAATTACTCAACATCAACACATGACACGCAGTCCGAGTGCTCAATCACAACACCTAAGACCGATGCCTCAGTCATAGTTTGTGGTCATAGAAAAAGACTTACAATCTTACCCATGTTTTATTTCAACATGATTAGGACTCTTAGTCCACAACAACGTAATTAGGATACTTGGCCCACAATAACGAGATTAGGACTCTTAGCCTACAACATCATGATTAAGTCTCTCGGTCCACAATACTTAACACGGATTTTTTTCCACATGTTCTTACTTTTTTTTCAGTGAAAATCAAATACCAAAATAAAACCTCAGTAACCTATTGATAAGCCTCTGGCTCATCTAGTTTTATAACTAGTAAGACCATGGTTTTTGTACTAATTATGCGAGTTTAATCTCGTTTTCGCCCAAATTGGATTTAATTGTCCTCAAGCAACGCTTTGAATCTCTTAAGTAGTTTTTAGGATATTTTAGTTAATTTTGAGTCAAATAAAGCATTTAATGCTATTTTACATTTTCAGGTTAAAAGGGAAGGAAGAGCAAAAAGGGAAGGACAATAAAGCAGAAGCCATCACGCCCTAGCCGTGATAGTGATCACGGCCGTGATGAACCAGCCATGAAGACTAGAAAGGATCACGGCCTAGTCGTGATATCCATCACGGGCGTGATGAGAAGACCCTGAAGATCAGAGAGCATCACGGCCTAGCCGTGATAGAGGTCACGGCCGTGACAACCAGCTACTATTGACAGAATTGATCACGGCCAAGCCGTGATGGTGATCACAGCCGTGATAGACAAAAAAGTGAATAAGTGCCCTTGGCAGAACCCGTCACGTCCTGGCCGTGATGGCCATCACGGCCGTGACGCGCACTATTTAGATCCAGACTTCTTTCATCTATAAATAGGGCATCAGACTTTTACCCTAAAGGGGATCTGCACTTGAAGGCTGACGACTGGGGGTGATTCTAACCCTAGAAAGGGATGTTTTCCCTGCTCTGGGACTGGGAGAAGATTGGAGGATTCTTCATGGAGTTTTCTTCATCTCCTCTCTCTTTCTCTTTTGTAGTTTCTCTTATCATGAGTAGTTAAATCCCCTTGTTTTTGGGGTTAGATGTTTGCTTTTCTGAACTTGGTTGTAATGCAAGTTCCTACTTTTTTATGAGTATTTGATTCTATGCTTAATGCTTTTCTTGGCTTGATCACCCATGGAATGTTCTGTTGCTTTGATAGACAATTGAAAAATTGATGTTAAGGCATGCTCATGAATCAAATGCCAAGTAGTTCATGAATCTAGAAATAGGTCTTGGGGTGATTGCAATCTTATAAGTCTTGGCTCTTTATGCAAAATCTCAGGTTAATCCACCTAAGACATTAGGGTTTAATTTGGGATTTTAGGCTCATTCCACCTAAGACTTTAGGGTTTGAGTATTTCAAAAGGCTTGATTGTCATAATTGAATTAGGACTTGTGTTAGTAACCATTTCATTGCAATCAAGGGAGGATTAGTGTAGTCGAACCCTAACAATTTTATCCACGTCTCTGTTTGCATTCCAAGTGTTTGATAAAATTCGCAAAAGACCAAAAAATATTTTATTGCTTTTGCTGTTTTATGTTTTGATCTCTTTTCATACCATAGTTTAGTCTAGATAGTTGTTTGACTTGTGAATTGGTAATTGGCAGCTAATCCCTGAGGACGATATCTGGTCTCACCGCCGTATTACTTGTGCGACTACGTATACTTGCCTAGAAAAAAGTCGTACCAAGTTTTTGGCTCCATTGCTGGGGATTAGTGTTTCCAATATCATAAGTAACAAGGAAAGCACCTAATTTAGACACAAAATTTTTCAGCTTTATTTCCTTCATCTTTGTATTTATGTGATAGCTTCCTTTTGTTAGTTTTGTTTTAATTAATTTGTTGCAATTTTGAACTTGTGCTTCTTTAATCTTGGGTTTCAATTGTCTGTGAGGTGGATTTTGAATTAACAGGATCATGGATTACAATTATTATAATCCATCTGATGAAGAAATTGAGATGTCTGAGCTATAGTTGCGGGCAGATATGCTACAATTAGCCATAAACATCCAACAAGTGAGAAATGTGTTGTCAAGGGCACAAGTCTCTCCTCCACCAGTGGTAGGCTATTCTGAATGGGGAAATCAATATCCCAACACTTACACTCCATGGCAGGGGAATCCTCCAAACAATACTTGGATTGATCAAGAGGAACAATGAGAATCTTCCACACCTTCATATCAACCACAACCTTCTCGATGGTATGATAAGCCATCACCCATGGAAGTTGCTTTGGAGAACTTCACATCCACAACCACAGTCAGTTTTGAGCAACCTATTCCGGATGGTCGGTCTCACTTGGAGGTTGTTTTGGAGAACTTCATGGCAACAAAAAGTTTAAGAAATCAAGAATCTACCATTCGAAGTCTCGGGGAACGTCTTGAGAAAATCTCTAATCAACTATCCGAAAGGTTAAATGGGAACTTGATGGATGATGATGAAGATGATGCAATAATGGATGAAAAGGATGATGAAGAGAGGGGAGCAATCGAATTGAGAAGCGAAGACCATGTTTTGGAGAACATAATTGCACCATCTCCCATTGAACCCTTGACTAAAGAGATTGAAAGGAAGAGGCATTTGGAGGACATCTATTTCACCATGCTAGAGGATGATGAAGAACTTTTGGAATTAGATGATGCTATTGGTTCCTATGCATGTGTTGATTGTGATGAGAGAAATACTTGTGTGGTTTGTGCTGAGATTGCTGCATATATGGAAGGTGATGGATTTGATAATACAGTGAGTGAAGATTGTGCAGAAGTCAAAGCAGCACCAGTGGTCCTCTCTACTTGTTTGCCACCTCCCACTGTGAAGCAACCAACGATGGATTTCAAGCCTCTGCCTGAGAAATTGGATTTTGCATCTTTGAATATGAAGGCACTATGGCCAGTCCAAGAGGTTGAACCCCATTTGTGTTGGCAAGACTTTATTGACAAAGAGGTCATCTTTGACCCGAGAGGGATTGAAAAGTTCGTCACACTTGGAGAAGTCACCATGACTTTTGAGCACTCACTTTCATATCAAAGCTGCAAGTTATGGGACCCTGGAATAAGCTTCCATTCTTTGTCTATCACTTGGCCCCTATGCTACAAGCAATGGGATCCAGGCAGAAGCTTCTCAATGAGTTTTCTTAACCTTTCTCTTTAGTTATTTTCATTTTCTCTTTTTTTATTTATTTTGATTTTCTTTACTTGAGTCGTATGTGTGTGAGTCTTATGTTGGTGAGCTTGAATGGATTCTATTAAATTTAGCATGGATGTAAGGCATGATATATGTTGATTTTTGATGATTTTCCCCTAGGATTTTTTTTAAATTAAAAATTGATCCCCATGTGAACAATTGAAAATTAAACTTTGAGAAATTTTATTGTGATTGCATAATTTATGATAAGTTTGGGGTGAAAGGATGCACACATTAGGGATTGTATCTCGGTCAAACAATTTGCGAAAAATGTCCAGGTGAGGAATTTGAGCCTCCAACATTGTTTTTAATTGTGTGAATCACTTTTAAGTTGCACTTTCCCGGATTTGCTTGAATCTCTTCATGGTTTGCACGTTTATGTGGTTGCATCAAATGATTTAGGCAATTTTCTTTGAAATAGCTACTTGGCCTAAAAAGAACCATCCCTAATGCATGTTCCCTAGTTAGCCACATTGAGCCTAATAAGCCTATTTTTTCTTGACGACCTTAAGTTATAAGCCAAAAATCCAGAAAAAACCATGTTAACCAAATCTTAGGATTTAGGAGAGCATGGAAGCTCAGAAAGAGAAGGGTTGTAAGAAACTAAGTTTGGGGTGGCTACAAGGGTTTGATATGTTATTTTGGGTTGAGAAAAAGAAAAATAGAGGTTGGAGACAAAGGCAAAAAGAAAAAGAAGAAAAGTACAAAAAAAAATAAAAGGGTGTCAGAAAAAAGGCTGTAGCCACCCAAAGCATCAAAAATAAAAATGGAAAAAGGAATTAGAGTGAAAATCAAAGTTTAAAAAAAAGCTTCATGCTCTCTTAATTCCTATGGATGTAAATCCTAGTGCCTTTGAATATCCTACCTTTAGCCAGGTCCCATTACAACCATTAAAAGACCTTTTGATGTTGCATGCATGTTTTCGTGGGAACTTTGTTTGAGATGAAAATCAAATTCATGGAAAGTGCTCTTGAAATGTGAAATTGAGTGAAAGTTGATAGCCTATACAAATTGAGCGAATGAGTGAATTATTAAATACCCTTGTGAGGAAGGCAAATGTTTGAAATTAGTGATCTCCCTTTTGTGTGTAAATTGGATCCTTTGCTTAGACTAATAATTGCATGAATGATTAAATTCTCAATTGTTTAAAGTAAATAAATGTGGGGATTACATTGATGAAAAAGGGGGGAAACATTGAAGAAAAATTGTATTGATAAAATTGCATGAAATTTGTGCGAAATTGATTGAATCCTTTAAGCTTGCCAAGTTTTGAGTCATGTTGAGTTTTAGTTTGCTTGGGGACAAGAAAAGTTTAAGTTTGGGGTATTTTGATAAGCATCTTGCTCAACTAGTTTTATAACTAGTAAGACCATGGTTTTTGTGCTAATTATGCGAGTTTAATCTCGTTTTCGCCCAAATTGGATTTAATTGTCCTCAAGCAACGCTTTGAGTCTCTTAAGTAGTTTTTAGGATATTTTAGTTAATTTTGAGTCAAATAAAACATTTAACGATATTTTACATTTTCAGGTTAAAAGGGAAGGAAGAGCAAAAAGGGAAGGACAATAAAGCAGAAGCCATCACGCCCTAGCCGTGATAGTGATCACGGCCGTGATGAACCAGCCATGAAGATCAGAAAGGATCACAGGCCCAGCCATGATATCCATCACGGGCGTGATGAGAAGACCCTGAAGATCAGAGAGCATCACGACCTAGCTGTGATAGAGGTCACGGCCGTGACAGGCCAGCTCCTATGGACAGAATTGATCACGGCCAAACCGTGATGGTGATCACGACCGTGACAGACAAAACAGTGAAGAAGCGCCCTTGGCAGAACCCGTCACGGCCTGGCCGTGATGGCCATCACGGCCGTGACGCGCACTATTTAGATCCATACTTCTTTCATCTATAAATAGGGCATCAGACTTTTATCCTAAAGGGGATCTGCACTTGAAGGCTGACGGCTGGGGGTGATTCTAACCCTAGAAAGGGATGTTTTCCCTGCTCTGGGACTGGGAGAAGATTGGAGGATTCTTCATGGAGTTTTCTTCATCTCCTCTCTCTTTCTCTTTTGTAGTTTCTCTTATCATGAGTAGTTAAATCCCCTTGTTGTTGGGGTTAGATGTTTGCTTTTCTGAACTTGGTTGTCTTTTGACTTGGTTGTAATGCAAGTTCCTACTTTTTTATGAATATTTGATTCTATGCTTAATGCTTTTCTTGGCTTGATCACCCATGGAATGTTCTGTTGCTTTGATAGACAATTGAAAAATTGATGTTAAGGCATGCTCATGAATCAAATGCCAAGTAGTTCATGAATCTAGAAATAGGTCTTGGGGTGCTTGCAATCTTATAAGTCTTGGCTCTTTATGCAAAATCTCAGGTTAATCCACCTAAGACATTAGGGTTTAATTTGGGATTTTAGGCTCATTCCACCTAAGACATTAGGGTTTGAGTATTTCAAAAGGCTTGATTGTCATAATTGAATTAGGACTTGTGTTAGTAACCATTTCATTGCAATCAAGGGAGGATTAGTGTAGTCTAACCCTGACAATTTTATCCACATCTCTGTTTGCATTCCAAGTGATTGATAAATTCCCAAAAGACCAAAAATATTTTATTGCTTTTACTGTTTTATGTTTTGATCTCTCTTCATACCATAGTTTAGTCTAGATAGTTGTTTGACTTGTGAATTGGTAATTGGCAACTAATCCCTGAGGACGATATTTGGTCTCACCACTGTATTACTTGTGCGACTAGGTATACTTGCCTAGAAAAAAGTCGTACCACCCATCCAAGTTACCGGAATATTTTCGAAAGTATTTCTTTACAGGAAATCTTGTCATTGGAAAATCATTTGTAAACTATTATCAGAAATCCATTTTCTCTTGAAATCCTTTTCTTAAAATCATCTCTATTTAAGGTCAAATATTTTCCAAAGGTTTTTCCTTACGTAAAAACACATATTTTCTAAATGATTTTCTCTTGTGCAAAAACTTAGTTCGTAAGAAAATAATTTAATTTAACTTGAAATTATTTAACACAAGTTTCAAAGTTTAATCCTTCCAGAATAAATACAAGTAAGATCACTTACTTTCCAAAACACATACTTTACTAAAGAACATTTTAAAATGAACACCATTACTTTCAAAGTTCTCTTTGAAGCTTATTTAGGCTTTTAATCATATAATTAGTTGAGCACCGACTAACGTCAGGATTTTCAGACATCAATCAATATCATCATAATCTCAGTCAACAATATAACAGTTAATGATAGTTGATAACATATATGATTCACAACACTTTAAATCAAGTAAGGATCAACTTCAAATAGTTATCACAACAGTTCAAGTATACAAATCATTCAAACTTTGATTCAATATAATAACAATATTTAAATAAATCGAGAAAACCACATACACACATGCACATAGCTATTGAATATCCCTCAGACTGTCCCCTCTTACCTTTTGTGAAGGTAAAGGTACGTGATGCTTGAGGAAGTGTCCTACGAATGTCCTCGTCTACTCCGTGACGAAAATCTAGGTTTATGAACACAAAACCACAAGTTAAAAGTTAACCAAGAACACTAAACCAAGAATGTATAGGTTCGGTCATGGCATAAAATAGGGTTAGAGGTTTTCAAAAAAAGAATACAACTCATGGATTAATGATCCTTAAGTGTTAGGAGTTCATAACCAAGGTTCACTTTACAAAGATAGAACAAAATCCCACTAAATCCATGCTTAGGGTTTTGGCCTCTTTAGTATAAGTAGGCTAGAAATTTCCAACCCTTCTAAGCTCTTAGATTTAGCGTTAAAAGATACCAAGAAGTCTAAATTCATGATTATATTGGAAAATGAAAACAAAACATCATAGGTTCACAACCATCATAGGTTCGGCCATCATAGGATAAATGGGCTAGAAATCTTTAAACTTTCCAATCTCTTAGACTTAGCATCCAGATATATTAAGGAGCTCAAGTCCATGATCATATAGGAAAATGAAAACAAAACATCCTAGGTTCACAACCATCATAGGATAAATAGGCTAGAAATCTTTAAACTTTCCAACCTCTTAGACTTAGCATCCAAATGTATTAAGGAGCTCAAGTCCATGATCATATTGGAAAATGAAAACAAAATATCCTAGGTTCACAACCATCATAGGATAAATAGGCTATAAATCTTTAAACTTTCCAATCTCTTAGACTTAGCATCCAAATGTATTAAGGAGCTCAAGTCCATGATCTTATTGGAAAATGAAAACAAAACATCTTAGGTCCACAACCTACAAGGTTCGGCCATCATAGGATTAACAAGCTAGGAATTTTCAAACTTTCTAAGACTTTAGATTTAAGATCAAGAGGTATCTAGAAGCTCAAATACATGATCATCTTTCAAAAAGTTGAAACAAAACTTCCTAGGCCACCAATACATAGTTTCGGCCATCCTTGGAAAAATAGGTTAGAGATGTTTGTTTGATACAAGCTCTTAGAATATGAAATTAGAGATTAATAGAAGTCAATAGAAATTGGTTTCAACTCAAACGGGGTTTTCTATCATTTTCTAGAGATTTTAGAAATTAAAAGAGCTTTAAGAACATTTTAAGAAGACATAAAGTAAACTCATGAAATAAGTGTAAAACTTGAAATATAAGAGTATAAGAGTGTTACTGTAACATCTTATTTCCTCAATTAGTGTATGAGGAAAGGATTAAGCATATTTGAAGGCGTAATCATGTTCCTTAGGTGTTAGTTAACTTGTGTTTCAAGTTTGAGGAGAATCGGAGTTGAAACGAGTCTGAAACACAAACAAATGCAAAACCAAGAGATTAATTGGTCAATTAATTATTTGAGAGTTGGGATATTAAATTAGGTATGGCTTGAGTATAATAGGCTTTTGAGAGTAGCCTAAAATAATTGAGAGAAAATATTCCAACAGTAGGTTACGCTCGATGGGTCGAATTAAAACACTCGGGCGTACCGAGAGGGCAATACGTGGTAAAATGTGTGGATGACACATGTCACAATTGGACATGTGTCCGAAGATGGAAGGTTGCATGGATAGGGGTTGCCACCAAGGGACACTTGGATTTCCATTACACCTAAATAAATGACACCTAAAATGCATGCATGCCACCTAATATGCAATGCATAACACCTAAAATGCATGCATGACACTTGTACTCCACTAAAAATAAAGATAATAATAATATAATCCTAACTAATTAATATAAAAGTAAGTTAATGAATGCATGAAGGCCTTTTCCTCATCTTCTTCATCCTTCCTCTTCTTAAAACATGAGAACTCCATTGACCCACCGAAACCATATTGAAATTTTGACCCTATTCTGTTCTGAAAATCGGAAAACCTCATACATGAAAGTTGTTCCTCTTCCTATCCTCTTTCCAACGAGATAAATATCATCAAAAATGGATAAGTATATTGGGATATATCCCCAAATCACCAGAGCAGCTCAAAACCCTCAGCATCACACGAAAACAATAGAAAGAAGGCTCTTTACGCCCCTTTTATGTTCTGAATCAAGCAAAACATTCAACATCAAAGTTGTGCCTTTCTCTATTACATTTTTAACAAGACCAGGTTTGAAATTTTTAGAGGAGCAGATCGTGAGATACACTCACAATACCACCACATCCTCAAAGCTGTCAAGGTTTTTTTTTTTTTACTAAGCTTGCTTTGGATCACTTCTCTTCACGATCTTCATCACTCAAGGGTGATCTCTTCACTCTTAATCCTCATCTTCTCAACAATCTTTATTTCATCCTAGTACACTAGGGCGGGTGGCACCGAGAAGTTCCTAACCTCACTTGGGGATATAAATCCCGATCCTTGAAGAGGTTGGTGATGATTATAATGGTAAGAACTACGGAGTTCTTTTCAGTTGATGTCTCGTAGAGTGGCCAGCTTATGATTTTTCCTTCGGGGTTGTGTGGTTTGAGAAAGTCAGTTTATGTGGTTGAAAACCTTTCTAAAATTTGTTGTGAATAATGAAGTATTTTCAAGAGAAATCTGTACATTGTAGAAGAGTTTGTTTTTGAATAAAATCAGTCTATGTATGTTGGTGAGTATGATATAGTTTGTACTATTGTGTTGCCCCCATACTTTCAGACTTTTGAAAATAATAGAAGTTTTTTTTTTCCGAAAGCAACCAGTAAACTTTCTTTTTAATTCATTTCTGCATGTGATTAGGAAGTAATGCCCAAGGGGGGTGTTACAGTTACCCTTGAAACTAGAAAGAAAAAGTATGAAGAACTTGAAGCTTGAAACTAAGTAAAAATGGAAACTTTAAGTGTTAGAAACTTAAAAATGAGAAAGTGGAGAATTAGGAAAGTGATGAAGAGAAAATGAAATGGGTATTTATAGAGAGATGGGTGAGATTGGCATGAAGGAGAAGGGGAGGGCAAGTCTTGATGGCCAAGTTTTGGCTTATGCCTTGTTTGGTTGAAGAAGAGAGAGGAAAAGGGATTTTTAGCATATAATATGATATAATTTGAAAAGTGTGATGATTACACTTTTGGAGTGTGTCATAACCTATGTCTATCACATCCCATCAAGTCACTTCACTTCGTTTGGGCTCCCTTTTTTGCTCCATTGTGTATCCGGTTCAAATTTCAGATCGTATTTCGCCCGGAATAAATATTTTATTTTATTTTCGAACTCAAATTTTATAAAATTTCCAAAATCATACAAAACATCACAAAACACTAATGGTTTCGTTCACGGTTCAAAATTAGATTTTCTACTCGGTAAACTTGTACCGGCAGTGAAAATGCAGACCGACTTTCGTCTGAATTTTCAACCGAAAATTTAACCGTGACTTCATACAATAAAACCACATAAGAAAATGATTTTATTTTATTTAAAATCACACTCTGGATTTTATCAAAAATTAATACATATACACATGTATTTAATGCTACAGAAAGACATAGAAATCGGGGCGTTACATAGTTAGTCTTTGAGCTTCGACAATGAAAGAATGAACACAAAGAAAAGTACCGAGAACAAATTGTTTTACATGCATTATTTGGTAGACGTACCCCACGTTGTTAGGAGTGATGCCTTGATGGTTGGGGTATTCACATCACGATGCAGCATTGTGCCTTGGTGGATAATGAAATCCATAAGTGTTGATCACTGCATGCTGTATTGGGCAGTGTGCTATGGAAAATAAACACGTTGTGCCTTATTTTGGCAATTGAGTTTGATCCACTCATAGAATGATGTTGGGATCTCCGGAGATTAAGTTAGAGCCTGAATATTGAAGTGTCATGCATATTTTTAAAATGACGATGATTGTTCGGGTATGAAACCCATTGATATAATACTTGTTTATTTTTGAGAAATTAATGATATATTATTTTTATTTCTTCCATGGGTATTGGTGTTGTCCCCCCATGCTTTGTATTGTTTTCTTATTTTTAATAAATCTGTGGTGTGCTGCAAGTGATTGGTGGTGCTTGGGGTGCCAACATAGTTGGGATGCCAAGTTTCCACAGTGATGCCATTGCACCCCCATTTTGCTTTTAAAAAAATGCCTTTATGATGTTTTGAGTGTCGTGCATATGGTTATTGTGATTAATTCATATATTGGTATCTCACCCTTGCATATTTTCTTGTTATTTGCTTTTCCTATATGGAAATTGGTATATATATATATATATATATATGTCTGAGTTTAGATGGACCCCACATTCCTTTGGCACCGCGGGGGTGCGGGCACTAATCTTTGAGAATGCAGGCAATCCCAGAGCGTGGGTTATTCATCCGGGAGCCCACACAGCCACATACACCGGACCTATGAGTTCAGTAGAAGGCACCGTAGCAGAGGGACCACAACGTAGAGTTCAGACAATGGAGTCGATTGAGGTATCTCTACCTCCTACATGGTACTACCTTCAACTGTTAAGTCTCTAAAATGTCTGATGTGCATTTCCCTAAGTTTTGATGAGAACTAAACATTGGTTAATGATTTAATTAACCTTCATATTGGTTGCTAACCTTTCTATCTAGTGTGCATATTAAAATAGTAAGAATCATATGTCTACTCATATAGGTGACTACCTGTCTGGATAAGCGAAAGTCAACCTGTCTGCTGACTAGGATTATTGACTTCTTTCAAGGTACGTCTTCAACCTGTCTCCCCACGAGTTCCTACACTTTTCTAAGGTTACACGTTGAAGAATCAAGGACCAAACAAGCTTTTGTTGGTTGTCCCATTATAAAGAGACTTGAAGCCTTCTCTCCTACTTAGTCTCACGCTTATCAAGAAAAGTTAGAGTTACTCTCTCAAGCAACCTAGGATATCAGAACCAAAGACTAGTTAAAGAATGCTTACAACGTGCTTTATTCTCTAGTACCTCTGGTCTTTACACGAAAAGAGAATTGTACTCAACAAAGTACAAAAAGCTCTCTGCACAACTCTGATATGGTTGTTTCACGATGCATAAAGCCGTGATCCTTCAAGTTAAAGTACAATCAACGTTCCTATTGCATTAATGGCTGCCCAGAACGACTCTATTGCATTTAATGAAGTTCTGCTTGAAGCCAACATCTGAGGGAATGTCTTTAACGGATCTTTAATGCTTGAAGACTATAAATACAGAAGTCATTGAAGATGAAGATATAGAGAATACATATAGCATTAAAGAGCCATTACTCTGCGCATTAATATCTTCATTCTTTCATTCTGTATTCTTCAATCATTTGAAGTTATTACACAGACTTTCCTAAGCTTTACATTTAAACCACTCTCTGAGTGTTAGTGAAAGATATGTCTGTCTGAAGTTGTATTTATTACAAACCAAATTTCTCAAACAAATCTGAGTGAGCCTGAAGAGGCTAGGTGTGCAAAGAATACTTGTCTTGGAGCCTGAAGAGGCTGGATGTGCAAACAATACTTGGAGTCTATAACATGATCAGTTATAGTGGATAAAACTTGGTGCTGCCAAGGACTAGAAGTAGCTCATTTCTTTTAAGAGTGAACCAGGATAAATAACTGCGTCAATATCTCTTTCCTTATAAACTCTTTAGTTGCTTTAGTTTTCTTATCTGTTTATCAAGTGGTGTGTTTGCCTAAGTCACTGTTAAAATTCATTAGACAGGTCACCTGTCCGTCCTGTATCTTTCCACTCGTCTGAACCAAGCTTCTGTATGCGAAAAGTTTTCAACTTTGTTTAAATTCTGATAAACACAATCCAACCCCCCTTCTCGTGTTTATAGTTGTCTGTTTCAGTTGGTATCAGAGCTCAGCCTCTGGGTTGAGCATCTAACAGTGTAGAGGTAAAAGGTCCTGAAGAATAGACATGACTGCTGGAGCTAGTTCAAGTGGAAGTCACCAGACTGAAGGAGCTTCCCTAACCAGACCTCCTTACTTCAATGGAGAAACTCTGATCTCTGGGATGTCATTACAGATGGTCCATTCATTCCCAAGAATGATGATGACACTAACAAGCCAAAAGCTCAGTGGACTACTGCAGAAAAGACAAAATGGGAGCTGAACCACAAAGCTAGATATAACATCATTTGTGCTCTCAGTCCTGAGGAGTTTGAGAAGGTATGTGCTTGTGACTCTGCCAAAGAAATATGGGACACTTTAGCTGTCACACATGAAGGAATAACCAAAGTCAAAGAGTCAAAGATTGCCATACTTGTCATAATGTATGAACTGTTTGTCATGGAGGAAGGAGAATCTGTTGCTCAAATGATAGGAAGATTTTAAACTATAGTCAAATGGTTTAAAATCTCTTGGAAAAGTCTACACCAATGCTGAGAAGGTTGGAAAGATTCTGAGAAGTCTACCTAAACAGTGGAGACCTTTGGTCACTGCTATCTCTCAAGCCAAGGATCTCACTACCTTGACTATAGATGAACTTCTTGGAACACTCACTGTTCATGAGCAAGAACTTGGAGATAAAGTTGCACCAAAGAAGGGCAAGTCAATTGCTCTGAAAGCTTATCAAAAGTCAGCAAAAGCTTCCAAGGCTCTAAAGGCAGACGAGTCATCCAGTGATACTGACCTGTCTGAACACGAGGATTCTGAGAGTGATGAAGAATTGTCTCTCATGACCAGGAAGATAAAGCTTCTCCTACAGAAAAATAAGTTCAAGAGGGATAAGCCATTCAGAAGGTTAAACAAGGACAAGAACTTCAAAGAATCCACTCCAACAGACAAAAGTCCAATTGTCTGCTATGAGTGCAAGAAGCCTGGTCACATTAAGGCTAAATGTCCTCAACTCAAGAAGGCCCCTTTTAAGAAATTCTTCAAGAAGAAGAAGAAATGAATGATGGCTACTTGGGAGGATTTGGAGTCAACATCTTCTGATGAATAAACAGAGGAAGAAGTCAATCTCTTTTTGATGGCCAACACTGATTCAGACTCAGACGATGAGGTACATCTTGACTATGAGGAATTACTTGATGCCTATGAGGAGTTGCTGAAGGAATCCAACATTTTATCTAAGGCCTTGAAATCCCTCAAGAGAGAGTATGTAAAGCTCATCAGTGAGCATAAACAGAAATCTTGAGAGTGTGAGAAGCTGGCTAAAGAAAACAGTGAGCTGAAGACTGAAAAGTCTAATGAAGCTAGGATCTCAAGTGAAACATCACCATCTGAAGAAATTGAAAAACTTCAATAGAAAGTGGAAGAGCTCACTTCTGATCTTGCCAAATTTGTTAATGATAGAGATAATCTGACTAAGCTACTTGGCTGTCAGAGGATCTCTCTTAACAAAGAAGGTATTGGATATGTCCATCAGACACATCATAAAGTATCAACTAAAGCTTCTACAGTATCTGTTAAGTCAACTGTAACCAAATCTACACCTATCTGTAACTTTTGTGGAAAAACTGGTCCAAGTGTATTCACAGTAAGAGAATGAAGTCTTCACAGACTCCTAGAACTAACATAAAAGGACCCAGAAAAATATGGGTACCTAAAGATCAAATAATTTTTGTTGCAGATGTCCTCAACAGGACAAAGAAAACACCACTGCTGGTACCTGGACACTGGTTGCTCGTGTCATATGACAGGAGATATGTCTATGTTCCTAGACCTCCAACATAAGAAAGACACGTTGCCTTTGGAGGGAATCAGAGAGGAAAAGTTATAGGAATTGGTACTATTAGTGGTAAACCCTCTCTTCTCTCTATATCTAACGTTCTTATGGTTAAAGGATTAAGACACAATTTTCTTAGCATAAGTCAATTATGTGATAGTGGATTTGATGTTTCCTTTACCAAGGATGTATGCATAGTTAAAGACTGTTGTGGCAAAACCCTGTTTTCAGCTAAAAGGCAACAAAATCTTTATAAGATTGAACTGTCTGATCTCTCAAATCAAAGTGTAACCTGTATGATGTCTAAAGAGTATGAGAGATGGTTATGGCATAAGAAACTAGGACATGCTAGTATGAAACTAATTTCTAAATTAAAAAGGAATAACCTTGTGAGAGGATTGCTTGATATTAGTTTTAAGAAAGATGTCTTATGTGATGCATGTCAGAGAGGTAAACAGATAAAATCAAGTTTCAAATCTAAACACCAAGTATCAACCTCTCGACCTCTTCAGTTGTTACACATGGATCTGTTTGGACCAGTTAGTGTTGCCATCCTGGCTGGAAGAAAATATGGATTTTTCATAGTTGATGACTATTCTAGATTCACATGGGTACTCTTCCTAACACACTAGGATGGGTCTTTTAATGCTTTCTCAGTATTCTTCAAAAGAGTACAAAATAAGCAGGGTTTCTGTATTTCTACCCTAAGAAGTGATTGTTAGACTCAATGATTTAGAGATTTTGATATATGACAAATACAACTTAATGTGTATGCAAATGTTTTATTATCAAATAGCAAAGACAGGTATCAAGCAGTGATCAGCAAGTTCAGTGAGCAATCAAAGGAGAATATTCAAGGAAGAACTTGGAGGAATCAAAGAGCAAGGACGGAGATCAAGGAATCATCAAGACAAGAGCTTAAATGAGAAATTAGATTCAAGTCTTAGATGATTTGTAAGAGATGAAATCTCTTATTCACAAATATCTCAATCAAAAAGATGCATGAAGAAAATCATTTTTTTCATAACCTGCATTAAAAGGAATAAGTTTTCGTTAATGAAAATGATTTTTGGAAATAAGATTTCAGAAGCGCTCGTCCAACACTGGAATAATATAAGCTCTTGTCCAACACTGGAATAATAGAAGCGCTCGTCCAACTCTGAAGCGCTCGTCCAATAAAGTGATAAAAGCTGGCGTCCAATAAAGCGATAAAAGCGGGCGTCCAATAAAGTGATACAAACGCTCGTCTACTAAAGTGACAGAAGCGCTCATCTACTAAAGTGACAGAAGTGCTCATCCAATAAAGTGTAACAAGCGCTCGTCCACTAAAGTGACAGAAGCACTCGTCCACTAAAGTAGTATATGAAGCTCGTCTACCATATGGAGCTCATCTACCATATAGAGCTCGTATACTAAATGGAGCTTGTCTACTAGCCTATCCGAATGTAAAATCTTAATGGCTAGATGGACTCGGGTATTTTATGGACGCGAATTCTACAAGAACTATCAGAATCTTATTTCAAGAACCAGAATCAAGAAAACAGATTCTGTTAAATCAGATTCAAATCTGTTTTGATTGATCCCAACGACTAAAACTTGTTTTCTATATAAAGAGGGGTCAAAGGAACACTTTTACAACATATACGAATATCATAACATATCACAGTTTTACGAAATCAATTTAAGAAATCAATTGTGAAAGTCGTTCATCATCTTCCTCGAGCTTATTGTGAAAAGAGTGTTTCAATACTCATAAGTGCTTCAATTTGTTTATCTGACTATTGAGAGTTAGGAATCAAATTTTGTTTTACATTTTGATTGCAAAGTGAGAGGGAGTCTCTCTGAGTGGTTAGGGTGAGGTATCCCTAATGTTGAACATTGAGTCTCTTCACAAGTGTGTTATATCTCAAGGTGAAGGAGTGCTCTGTGGTGTAAAGGTTTTTCAAGCTACCTGGCAAAGCTTGTGTGTTTGTGTGTGAAATCCCACAGGTGGAGGGGGGGACTGGATATAGGTCACAGTGGAGGTGACTAAACCAGGATAAATCCGGTTGTGTGGTATCTCTAAACTTCTGTTTATGTTTAAGAACCTGCGACTTTGATGTTTAAAGTTCAATATAATTTATGTTCTTGATCTGTATTTTGTTATTACTGAGTTATTGAACCTGAACCTATTCTTAAATAATTCTGAATAAATCCTTCTTATCCTCATCACCTTCTATTCAAGATTTTATATAAACCCTTCATTGATCTTGTAAAAGATCCTGAGGCCACAAATCCGCAACTCTGAAAAGTAACGTTTTGTGAAAAGTTTTTAAGAGGGAAAGATTTTATTGAAAACTCAATCCCCCCCCCCCCCCCCCTCTTGAGTCGTTGAAGCCAAAACAACAGTTATCATGGGGGAGAATTTGAAAATGAGCAGTTTAGACAGTTCTGTGAGGAGCATGGAATCTCTCACAATTTCTCTGCACCTAGAACTCCACAGCAAAATGGAGTGGTTGAGAGAAAGAACAGATCTCTGCAAGAGATGGCTAGATCTATGCTCAATGAAAATAATCTCCGTAAGTACTTCTAGCCAGAAGCTATAAACACTGCTTGTTATGTACAAAACAGAATACTTATTAGGCCTTTTATAAAGAAGTCTCCTTATGAATTGTGGATAAGAAAAAGCCCCAACATATCTTATTTTCATGCTTTTGGATGTGAATGTTTTATTCTGAATACCAAAGATAATCTTGGAAATTTTGATTCTAAGGTAGATAAAGGTATTTTCGTAGGATATTCTCAAATGTCTAAGGCTTTTAGAGTTTGCAATTCAAGAACTTGCATTATTGAAGAATCTTTTCATGTTAAATTCAATGATGGACTAAAGACCGATAAAGAACTATCAGATCTAGAAGATGATCTTGCAAGTCTTGATATAAACAATACAGAAATTCAAAAACACGATCTGACCAAGAAAGAACCTGTGCTTGAGGCTGACAGACAAGTGGAGCAGACAAGTCAGCAGACTAGTCAACAGACGAGTCAGTAGACAAGTCAACATCTTCATGATGATCTAGAAAGGGATTAGAAGTTCAACACTCATCACCCTAAGGATCTTATTATTGGAAATCCTTCTAAAGGAGTAATAACTAGATCCACATTAAGAGAATCAAGCAATGTGGATTTTATATCAGAATTGGAGCCAAAACGCATTGAAGAAGCTCTTGAGGATGAAAGCTGGATTCTTGCAATGCAAGAAGAACTCAACTAGTTCACCAGAAATGATGTCTGGACTCTTGTCTCTAAGCCTAAAAACAAGTCTGTTATTGAAACAAGATGGGTCTTCAGAAACAAATTGGATGAAGATGGTAAAGTTGTCAGAAATAAGGTAAGGTTAGTAGCTCAAGGCTATAACCAAAAAGAAGGTATTGATTATACTGAAACCTTTGTACATGTAGCTAGAATAGAAACCATATGTACTGTAATGTCATATGATGCACAACACCAAATCACCTTGTTTCAAATGGATGTTAAAAGTACTTTTCTAGATGGTATAATTGAAGAAGAAGTGTATGTTAAACAACCCCCTGGTTTTGAGGATACTGATAAACCAGATCACATCTTTAAACTTAAGATGACATTATATGGTTTGAAACAAGCACCTAGAGTATGGTACGATAAACTTAGTTCTTTTCTCATGCATAATGGTTTTACTAGAGGACAAGTAGACACTACTCTGTTCAAGAAATGCTCTAAAGAGAACTTTATTATAGTTCAAATATATGTTGATGATATTATTTTTGGAGCAACTAATGAAAAGCTGTGCAAGGAATTTTCAAATCTAATGCAAGTTGAATTTGAGATGAGCATGATAGGAGAATTGAAGTTCTTCCTTGGATTACAAATCAAGTAGACAAGTGATGGAATTTATATCCATCAACAAAAGTATACCAAGGAAATACTCAAGAAATACAAAAATGGAAAATGCTAAGCTCATGAAAACCCCTATGCAACCCAATGCAAAACTAAGCAAAGATGATGAAAGTAAAAAGGTAGATCAAACTATCTATAGAGGTATGATTGGCTCTCTACTGTACTTAACTTCAAGCAGACCTAACATTCAATTTAGTGTCTGTATGTATGCTAGATTCCAATCTGATCCTCGAGAATCTTATCTTAAGACTGTTAAAAGAATATTTAGATATTTTCTTGGGACTACTAATCTTGGTTTGCTGTATTTAAGATCAAAAGAATACAGATTAGTGGGATATTGTGATGCTGATTTTGCTGGAGACAGAATAGAAAGAAAAAGCACCAGTGGAGGATGTCACTTCATTGGAGCAAGCTTAGTCTCATGGTCAAGCAAGAGGCAGACAACTATTGCCCTGTCTACTGCTGAAGTAGAATACATCTCAGCTTCTAGTTACTACTCTCAACTCTTATGGGTAAAACATCAACTTGAGGATTACTCTATTTATGAACATAACATATCTGTATGGTGTGATAATTCCAGTGCTATATGCTTATCAAAAAACCCAATTCAGCATTCTAAGGCTAAGCATATTGAAATCAAACACATTTTATTAGGGATTATGCTCAGAAAGGCATCTTTGGTATTAAGTTTGTTAAAACTGAAAATCAATGGGCTGATATTTTCACTAAACCCCTAGCAGAAGAAATGTTTTTATTTATTAGAGATAATCTAAACATGCATTGCGTTGTTGAATGACATGTCTGAGTGCTAACCTATCTATGCTTTATCACCTATCTATGCTTACGTGTCTGACTCTGTTGAGTCACTATGCTAGAACTCAACAGTTTTGTTGAAATGGTTATTAATAAACTAATGTCATTCCCTTATCTGAAGCTAATCAGGTGCACAATAGTTTATATACCTCGAAACCATGTTTTCATTATGTCTTAAGTGGGCGTTGCGGTTCCCCATACAAATCTTGCCATTTTGAATTAAAAATGTCGTTTTTCTCTCTCCTACCTTTATGACTATAAGACAATAGATCAGAAAAGTTGAACCTTTATGTTTTCAAAATTCCAAAATCTCTCTGTCTTTTCGTCTCTGAAACCCTCTTCTCTCTCAAAACCCTAGAATCGTTTTCTCTAAAAAAATGGCATCATCCAAGCGTCTCTCTACAAAATAAATCGCTGAGAAATACAATCTCAAAGTTACTGAGATTGAGAAGATCATTCCGGGAAAGACTGTTGATCTTTAACAGATGAAGAAGCTAGGTATGGATGTCATTGAAGAGTTGGAGTATTCTAAATGGACTCCTTTCTTCGACATCAAGGAGCTTGTTCACCCTATGCTCGTTCAAACATTCTGGAAAAATGTTGTGGTTGTCACCAACCGACTCAACAGAACCAAGAGCTTTAAGGCTGAAATGGGGGATAGAACCCTTATCTTCCCCATTAGCTCTCTGGAGCTTGTCACAAAATGTCAGAGAATCGGAGCTGGTCTCACACCCAACTAGGAAGATGAAGTGGGAGTTGACAATGCCAACATTGGCATCTATGGTGTTCCCAAGCCTGTGAACCCTAAGTCTGTCAACATGGTGGTCAAGTGCAGATTCCTACACAAATTACTGTTGGAGTGCGTGATGCCAAGGAAAGGCTCACGAGATAGTGTGACCAAGATGGACAGATTTGCTCTGTACCACTTGACCCACAAAATCAAGGTTGACATCAACGACCTTATCTACATGTACCTTGAGACTCTGATCAATAGAACCAACATCCAGACCTATCCTTATGGGATGTTGCTGACAAGGGTCTTCAGGAACAAGTTGTTTGTTCCTAGTGATGTTCACTTTGTGGACATGTCACTTCCCATAGACAGGAAGATACTGTCTATGATGGACATCAAGGGAATCCCTCTTGCTGATGATGAGGCAGATGATAAGAAGAAACAGAAGAAGAAGAAGAAGAAGAAGCCTGCTGTTGAACAGAAGGAGGAAGAACCAGTGGTTTCCACTGATGAGTCAGAAGTCCCCATTTTTGAGAGACTGTTCAAATCGTTTGGAAAGGTGGCCAGACAAGACCAAATTCCAGAGCTGCAACCTTCAGTGTCTGAAGATTCTTCTGAGACAGTTGAGCCTTTGAGTTTCAAGCTGAAGAGACCTTCTCCCAAGAGGAAGACTAGTGAAGTTGAGGAATTAATGGATGTTGCTGCTCATCCTAGCAAGAAGAGGAAGCTGGTGAAGACCTTTGCCAAGGTCAAACAAGTTGAGCCTGAGCCTAGCAAATAGGAAGCATCTGCTCAGGAGGAGCAGACAGAGCAAGTCCTAGAAGAACCAAAGAAGACTTTTATTTTGGGAATTATTCCCAAAAAGAGAAGATCTGGTTACCCAGTACCTGCAAAGACTGAAATACCTGCAGAAGCTAACACTACAGAATACCTGTTTGGAGGAGCTCAAACAGTTGTACCCAAGGATGACCAAGTGTCTCCATCTCACAAGAAGTTGAAGCTATTTGAAAACTAGATAGCTCCTTCTTCCCCTTTTCATCAAGGTATCATCACCCCATCTGTCTCTTCTCCATCTGCCCTTTTTGTTCAACCTCTCTATGTTGCATCTCCTCCTCCCTCACTCGTCTCCTCTTTACAAACTCAAAAATCGTCTTTCACTGTCGTACCTGATGAATGCCGGTACACAGTTGTTCACAGGGACTCTGCTCCCAAAGAACAAACTGGCATATCATCGAGACTCTTTGTGTCTGATCTGCCATCTCTTTTATTTGCAAGTATCTCACATGTCTCTGTCATTCCTTCTCCTCCACCTCATATTCTTAACCCCTGTAGAGAACTTTTCTTCTACCCACCTATTGTTGTCTTCATTAGAACATTAGCTGGAACTCACTATCCTGCTTCTATTGTGATGCTACATCGTAGGTCTAGGTATTTCTTTATGTTAGTTATTGGATCAAATTCTTTCTTTTGTCATATTGATTCCTTATTACCTCTCCCTCCCTCTGTTTTAGCTTAAACACCTATTTCCCCACCTATCCCAATAACCATCACCAGACTGTCTCTATCCGAGAGACTTTCCTGTATGTTTCCTTGACCTAATATTGAATTTGTCAGAATCAGTCTTCTCTTCAAATTCGTCTATATTTCTTTCTATGCCCTTCAAACTCTCCATGAACTTTTCTTCCCTTCCATCACCTCTCCCCTATCTCTACCTAAGGCACCCCCATTTTTAACCTTACCCTGGCACTCTTCTCTATCTGTCTCTTCCTCAAGTCTGTCTACAGAAGCCTCCTCTTCTCAGACAGTGGCCTTACAAGACTTTCATCTGCTTCAAACACAAGTAGAAGACTTAGAAGACAGCTAGATGAAGAAAGGCGAGCTAGGTTGCTCTTAGAGCAAAGGGTTGCTGCTTTATTTTTGTTACTTAGTCAATCTAGGTAGCTTTGTTTCTCTGTTGTCAACTGTCGTGTACTTATCAAAGCTCATGATGAATAAAATATATTTCTTCCTTACTTTCCTTATTTTTTTTACTTTTTTATTATGATTACTCCTTTTTGCTATTGACAAAAGGGGGAGAATGAATGAATGTGATATGATCTTAATGAGAAAATAATATATGAACATGATATGATCAAAGTATGTTCTGATAAGTATGTTCTGATAGTTGCTATAATTGCTCACGCAAGTAAGATTGCTCTGATAATTTCAATGTAAAACAAGTCAAATATATGTGTGACTAAGTTAACTAGAACATATGATCAAGCCCGTCTGATTAAGAAAATTTCAACCTGTCTGATATTTGCTACTTTCATTTGTTGAAATTTTCTGAGGTTCATTAAATCATCTCAATGTTTGTCATCATCAAAAAGGGGGAGATTGTTAAGTCTCTAAAATGTCTGATGTGCATTTCCCTAAGTTTTGATGAGAACTAAACATTGGTTAATGATTTAATTAACCTTCATATTGGTTGCTAACCTGTCTATCTAGTGTGCATATTAAAATGTAAGAATCATATGCCTGCTCATATAGGTGACTACCTGTCTGGATAAACGAAAGTCAACCTGTCTGTTGACTAGGATTATTGACTCTTTCAAGATACGTCTTCAACCTGTCTCCCCACGAGTTCCTACACTTGTCTGAGGCTACTCGTTGAAGAATCAAGGACCAAACAAGCTTTTGTTGGTTGTCCCATCAGAAAGAGACTTGAAGCCTTCTCTCCTACTTAGTCTCACGCTTATCAAGAAAAGTCAGAAGTTACTCTCTCAAGCAACCTCGGATATCAGAACCAAAGACCAGTTAAAGAATGATTCCAACGTGATTTATTCCCTAGTACCTCTGGTATTTACATGAAAAGGGAATTGTACTCAGAAAAGTATAAAAAGCTCTCTGCACAACTCTGATATGGTTGTTTCACGATGCATAAAGCCATGATCCTTCAAGTTAGAGTACAACCAATGTTCCTATTGCATTAATGGCTGCCCAGAACCACTCTATTGCATTTAATGAAGTTCTACTTGAAGCCAACATCTGAAGGAATGTCTCTAACGGATCTTTAATGCTTGAAGACTATAAATACAGAAGTCATTGAATATGAAGATATAGAGAATACATATAGCATTAAAGAGCCATTACTCTGCGCATTAATATCTTCATTCTTTCATTCTGTATTCTTCAATCATTTGAAGTTATTACACAGTCTTTCCTTAGCTTTACATTTAAACCACTCTCTGAGTGTTAGTTAAAGATCTGTCTATCTGAAGTTGTATTTATTACAAACCAAATTCTCAAACAAATATGAGTGATCCTGAAGAGGCTAGGTGTGCAAAGAATACTTGTCTTGGAGCCTGAAGAGGCTAGGTGTGCAAACAATACTTGGAGTCTGTAACCTGATCAATTATAGTGGATAAAACTTGGTGCAGCCAAGGACTAGACGTAGCTCTTTGATTTGAAGAGTGAACCAGGATAAATAACCGTGTCAATCTCTCTTTCCTTATAAACTCTTTAGTTGCTTTAGTTTTCTTATACGTTTATCAAGTGGTGTGTTTGCTTAAGTCACTGTTAAAATTTCATCAGATAGGTCACATGTCTGTCCTGTATCTTTCCACTCGTTTGAACCAAGCTTCTGTATGCGAAAAGTTTTCAACTTTGTTTAAATTCTGATAAACACAATTCAACCCCCCTTCTTGTGTTTATAGTTGTCTATTTCATCGACATCTGGCTGAGCAGGGGGAACTGCATATTCATCCTCCGCTTGGACAACCACTTCATGGAGTCGCACTAGATTCACCTCCGAAGGAAGACCCAGAGGAGTACGTTGATGAGGACCCTCAGTATGTTGTCCTTGATGATGGTGATGACGATGACTCTCTCGACGAGGGAGGGGAAGTGATGGATTCTTCACCCGACGTTCCAGCTGGGAACGGGGGCGACTATCCTGGTCTTCCCAACAGGCATCTTTAGTTAGACCAGCTGTAGGTTTCATCTTTTTGGGGTAGTTTATCTTGTCTGTCTGATTCCTGGCTACTGAGAGCCATGTATTTTTTAGATGTGGATCCGGACCTTACTACGTGTTGTCTATCATTTCTTTTCCTTACTTTTTAACTTATGACAATGGCCCACTCTTATAGAGGCCCTATTTGAGCTAAGTTAAAAGAAAATATTATTTTCTGAAAGTAACCAGCGATTTTCTAAAGTTTTATTTTCCGCAATGGGTAACCATGTGATGCCCAAGTTGGGGTGTTACACAATGGATCAAATCGGAACAAAAATTAAAATAAGGATCGAATCGAAACCTAAAACAAAGATAAGGGACCAAAACTATTGTTTAGCCTTTTATATACTATTTTCAAAAAAAAATTCAAAAACTTTGTTTTTTATATCATATTTCAAAACCTTTTCTCTATAAACTATTTTTTTTCAAATGTATATCTTTAACCTCATTTTTATATCCTATTTACTACTATCATGAATTGTATTTAACTATTTATGAAACTATTTTTATATACTATTTCAAAACGTTTTTCTATAAAATAATTTTTAAAAAGTACTTT
This sequence comes from Sophora flavescens, assembly GCA_030762895.1. NCBI lineage: Eukaryota > Viridiplantae > Streptophyta > Magnoliopsida > Fabales > Fabaceae > Sophora > Sophora flavescens. The sequence goes on from CM061067.1 coordinate 127,415,129, forward strand.
TTGAACTCATTTTATATTATATTTAAAAATCATTTTTATATAAAATAGTTTGTGCAAAGTATTTTTTAAACCCTTCCGGAAATATGCTATTTTCAAAAAAGTATAGTATAAACTAGCTTTTTCAGAAGTAAATTTAAAACTTGTTTCTTATACCCCATTTTTAAAACTTTTTTTAATAAACTTGGTTTTTGAAACTTTTTCAACTCTTTCTTATACATTGCTTTCAAAACCTTCTTTTTTAACATAAACTATATTTGTGAGAACTAATTTTTAAACCGTGATTTTACTTCATATTTTTATATAATCAATTTTCACATATTATGTTTTTTTTCAATATTTGTATTTGCTTTCATTTTATTTTTCAAAACTTTTCTATAAACATGTATTTCACTTCTTTCAAAAGTTTTCTCCATAAACTAGTGTTTTGAAAGAATCATTTGTATAAACATGTATTTTGAAAATTACTTTTTAAGCTCTATGTATATCTTATTCTTCACCCTCATTTTATATCCTATTTTCAAAACATTTTCCCCTATAAAATAATATTATGATTTTTTAAAAAATATTTTTCAAACTCTTTTGTATTCTATTTTAAAGACTTTTTTTTTATAAAATAATTTCTGAAATATACTTTTTAAACCCTTCCTACGTACTATTTTCAAAACATTTTTCTATATACTAACTTTTTGAGAAGTAACTTTTAAACCTTGTCTCTATATCCTATTTTGAAAAAAAAAACATTATATAAAAAAAGACCTGTTTTTTATGTCCTATTTTTATATTTTATTATAAAATTATTTTTTAATAAGTAATTTTTAAGCTCTTTTTATATCCTATTTTAAAAAGTCTTTATAGAAACATTTTTTAAAAGTATTTATTCAACCCTTCTTATGTACTATTTTCAAATCTTTTTAAATAGAGTTTTTTTTATATGAAATTTTTAAACTTTGTTTTTATATCCTAGTTTCAAATTCTTGTTTTTTATATTTTAATTTTAGATATTATTTATATAAACTAGTTTCTTTGAAAAGTACTTTTTGTAACATCCTGTTTTTATGATGCTTTCTGTAGCAGTAAATACATATTTAAATGTGTTTATTTTAGATTAAACCCAGAGGATGATTTTAATGAAACTAAAATCATTTTCTTGTGTTGTTATATCATATGAAGTTACAGTAAAAATTTCGGTTGAAAATTCAGACGGAAGCCGATCTGTGTTTTCACTGCCGGTACAAGTTTATTGAGCAGAAAACCTAATTTTGACCCGTGAACGAGAGAGTTAGTGTTTTTATTATGTTTCCTTCCACTTTGGTTATTTTGAAAATTTTCGTTCAAAAATAAAATATAATATTTTATTCGGGCGAAAACATCGGAAGAATTATGTTCGGAAATGCAACCGGGTACGAAATGGAGCAGAACAGGAGACATAGAAGGCTTGAGGTGATATGAGGGAGTGAGGTGACTCACTAGAGGTATGGCGTAAGCTACCTTCTAAAAAGTGGTCATGATGACACTTTTTGAAATATATCATAATATATTCTAAAAACCTATTTTTCTCTTTCCTCTTCAACCAAACAAGGCACAAGGTCAAAACTTGCTCTCCAAGCTCATTCCTCTCTCCTCAATTTCGTGCCACTCTCTCCCCTCTCTATATATACCCCTTTCATTTTCACTTCATCATCTTCCTCCTTCAACCTCCATTAAACCTTCATCTTCTTTTTTCTTCTAAAAGTTCAAACTCTTAAAGCTTTAGTTTTTATTCATCTTTTCTATTTAAGTTCTTCATTAAAGTTTTTACTTATACTAAGGGTAATGCTCTCATATAAATCTTTTTGAAAGTTTCATCTTTTATTTCTTAGTTTACTTTATGTGTTCTTTATATGCTTTAAACTTCTAAAATCTCTCTAAAATGGTAGAAAACTCCTTTTGAGTTGAAACCACTTTCTATAGTCTTGTATTAACTTACATTTTCACATACTAAGAGATTGTGTAAAACAAAAATCTCTATCCATCTCTTCCAATGAAGGCAGAATGCTTGCATTTGTGACCTAGGAAGTTTTTGTCTCAACTTTTGGAATATGATCATGTGTTTGAGTTTCTAACTATCCCTTGATCTTGGATCTATAAATCTTGGAAGTTTTGATAGCTTTTTCCTATGATGGCCAAAAAGTATGAATAAGTAGGCCTAGGATACTATGTTTCAACTTTCCAAGTATTGATCATGGATTTAGAACTCTTAATAACTTGTTTATTTTATGTTATTAAAGCTAGTATGTGGTACTTTCATTTTTCAAAGATGATCATGGACTTGAGCTTCATAAGATATTTGGATTCTAAGTCTAAGAGATTGGAAGGTTTAAGGATTTATAACTTGTTTATTTTATGTTATTAAAGCTAGTATGTGTTACTTTCATTTTTCCAAGATGATCATGGACTTGAGCTCCATAAGATATTTGGATGCTAAGTCTAAGAGATTGGAAAGTATAAGGATTTATAACTTGTTTATTTTATGTTATTAAAGCTAGTATGTGTTACTTTCATTTTTCCGAGATGATCATGGACTTGAGCTCCATAAGATATTTGGATGCTAAGTCTAAGAGATTGGAATGTTTAAATTTACATTGTTTTCCAATATGATCATGGACTTGAGCTCCATAAGATATTTGGATGCTAAGTATAAGAGATTGGAAAGTTTAAAGATTTCTAGCCTATAAGAAGGCCGAACCTAGAAGGTTATGGACCTATGATACTTTGTTCTTATTTTCCCAAAATGATCATGGTTTTGAGCTCCTTAATACATATGGATGCTAAACCTAAGAGATTGGAAAGTTTAGTGAATTCTAGCCTATTTTACTAGCCTTGACCGAATGCCCTATGTTTTTAACTTAGTGGGATTTTAATTCAACTTTGTTAAATGATCATTGTTTATGAACTCCTAACACTTAAGGATTATAAATCCATGAGTTGTATAATTTTCGGGAATCTCTAAACATAAGAACTAGTCTTGGCCGAACCTATACCTTATGGTTTAGTGTTCTTGTTTGATTTTAACTTGTGATTTTGTGTTCATAAACTTAGACTTCCATCGCGGAGGAAACGAGGACGTTCGTGGTATACCTCTTCGAGCATCTAATCTCCTTACCTTCCCAGAAGGTAAGAGGGGATTGCCTAGGGATATTCAATGACTATATGCATGTGTGTATGTGTTTATTTGAGTGATTTGAATATTATTGTGATATTGAGCCAATACTTGAATAACTTGTTTCCTTGAACTATTGTGGTTATTACTTGAAGTTGAACATTACTTGCTTTAAAGTGTTATGAATTATATATATGTGATGAACTGTCGTTAACTGTGATATTATTGTTGAGAATATATTACTGTTGATTGAAGTTTGAGAAGCCGGACTTGAGTCTGTGCCCAATGATGATTAAAAGCCTTGATAAGCCTTGAATAGAACTTTGAAAGTATTGGTTTCATTTATAAAAGTTCCTTGTTTAAAACGCTTACTTCAAGAAAATGAGATTCTTATTTTGAAAAGAAACGTTGAAGTATTTTTCAGACAATAGAAACTACCTTTTTATGATCCAAGGTTGGTACGAGAGAAAACCTTTTTCGAACTATGTGTTTTAAGAAGGAAAATCCCTTTGAAAATATTTGACTTTATTTCATCAAGGATTTCAAAAGCGAACGAATTTCCTAAATGTTTTATCAAATAATTTGTAAAGGAAAAGTTTTTCTCCTAAATGATTTAGAAACGTTCCAGTTACTTGGATAAGTGACCGTGGTTTTGTTTTGGTTTTTGATTTTCACTGAGCGAAAAGTAAGCACATGTGAAAGAGAATACTAGTTCACGAGACGTTGCCTCTAGTATTCAGTTTATGCACGTGATCTGGGATCCGTGTCAAGAATTATAGGTCAAGGGTCCCAATCGTGATTTTATGGGCTAGGAGTCCTAATTTTGAAATTGAGGACTGTGTGTCCTAATTTCGTTGTTATGGGCTAGGAGTCCTTATCATGTTGAAATAAAACGTGGATCAAATTACAATTGTTTCTACGACCACAACCTCGGACTGTGGCATCGGTCTAAGGTGTTGTGATTGAGCACTCGGACTGCGTGTCCTGTGTTATTGATTTTCAAGTAATGAAAATTGTGAATAGTCGTTAGCTTTGGGCTTCGACAACGGAAAAGAGTGAACACAAAGAAAAGTCTCGATATTGAAAAGTCTTTTATTCATATGCATTTCCCCTTAGCATACGTGCTTGAGTTATCCGAATACCCGCTTACGATGTGGTATTCGATGTGGTATACATCCGAATGACCGTTATAAGGGATTCGTGATGATGTTGATCCGGGCGCATGAGGTGACGGAGACAACTTACCAAACGGGGTGTATGAGCATGATCAACTCTTTCTTTCTTAATGGTAAAACGGTGTTGGTATCTCATGAGATTAAGTTTAGAGCCTAATTATTGAAGTGTCATGCATTCTCTTTATAAAACTGATTGTTCGGGTATGAGACCCACTGAAATAATACTTGTTGTTTATCTATGAGTAGTGTTTAAAATGTTAATATGCCAAGGTGTTGTATGTATCATTTGTATGGTTGTTGTGTGATATATCCAATTGTCGGTATCTCACTCTTACAGTTATATCAGGTCTCTCCGGGTTTTGCTGTAGTACCTTCGTACTCTAGTATCGAGGTTGCAGAGAAGTCTTTCTAAGTCACTTGAAGACCTAGTGTTAGAGGTTGGGAAAGTGTTCTGATTGGGGTCTCTCCAATGAATATTTGATAGATGACCGGCTTAGGAGTCTGAGTTGGGTTGTATATCTAAAAAGGTTGGTAAATGTAGTGTTATATACATTCATCTGTAATTTGAACTTTTTCTTTCGAAAGTGGAAACTTAGAGAAATGATGTATGTCATGGCAACTTTGTTACGAACGTGACTTTACGTTTTGAATGTATGAACGATGGATTTCTGAGTTATCCTTAAAGAAAAAATTTATACCCCAGTTTTCTAACTTAAAAGAAAACAATTTTTCGAAAGCAACCAGTAAATTATCTTTTTATTTACTTCCGCATGTGTTACGTAGTAATGCCCGCGGGGGGGGGGGGGGGGGGTTTACACTTTTCAAACCCATTTCATTTACAATTTTAAAATGTTTTTTCTTTAAAGTTGTTATTTAAAAAGTATATTATTAAAAAGTTAAACATTTTAAACACATTCTTAAGGACCAACTGGATAGTTTTTTTTTGGTTAGGGACTATTTCAGACCCGAGTGTTTTTCTCAGGGACCAAATTGGGGGTTTAGTCTTTTTTAAACCTCGTTTTTATATCCTATTTTTAATTTTTAAAAGTAGTATTTGTTGTTTTGGCTTCAACGACTCAAGAGGGGGGTGAATTGAGTTTTCTTAAAATCTTCCCCTCTTGAGAATTCTTTTCAAAAACTTTTCAAATCAGAGTTGCCTCAGGATCTTTTACAAAAACAGTGAAGGGATTTTTATGAAATCTTGAATAGAAGGTGATGAGGATAAGAAAGATTGGTTCAGAATTAATAGATCACAGAATAGGTTCAGGTTTAAAACTTAGTAGTAACAAAATAAAGAAACTGATTAAGTCTTTAAAGATTAAGAACAAGTTATGCAAGTTTCAAATACAAGCATTAACAATCAAGATCAAACTTGCAGGTTTCGGTTTCAGTTTTAGTTCAGTTTCAGCAATCAAGAATGGTTTTGATCAACTCAGTTTTGAACACAAATAACAGAGACTTGATTACAATCAGACTCAGGTTTCAATACAGTTTATGCAGATCAAGAACAGAAATTATATTGAACTTTAAACATCAAAATCACAAGTTCTTGAACATAAACAGAAAGTAAAAGAGTTTGAGTTTAGAGATACCGTACAACCAGATTTATCCTGGTTCAGTCACCACCTCTGTGACCTACATCCAGTCCCCACTCCACCTGTGGGTTTTCACACACTAACACAACAAGCTATAGCCAGGTAGCTTGAAAAACTTTTAATTCACAGAGCACTCCTTCACCTCGAGATACCACACTCTTGTGAAGAGCCTCAATGTTCTTCCTTAGGGATACCTCACCCTAATCACACTGAGAGACTCCCTCTCTCTCTTTACAATCAAATAAAACGAAAAATTGATTCCTAACTCCCAATAGTCAGATAAACAAATTGAAGCACTTATGAGTATTGAAACACTCTCTTCACAATAAGCTCAAGAAAGAAGATGAATGATTTTCACAATTGATTTCATATAAAATTTCTAATCTGGTTGTGATTTGTTTTCTTGTTGTTGTATGTATCAAAGTGTTCCTTTGATCCCTCTTCATATAGAAAACCAGTTATAGTCGTTGGGATCAATTAAAACAGATTTGGGTCTGCTAACAGAATCTGTTTTCTTAATTCTGGTTTTTTAAATAAGATTCTACAATGGTGTCGTCTTCAATCCTCAGGGCTCGTAGTTGATAGTAGATGAGCTCCATATGCTATGTAACACCTTGTTTTTCCTATGCTTTTTGTAGCAGTAAATACATATTTAAATGTGTTTATTTTAGATTAAATTCATAGGATGATTTTAATTAAACTAAAATCATTTTCTTGTGTTGTTATATCATATGAAGTTACGTTAAAAATTTTGGTTGAAAATTCAGACGGAAGCCAGTCTGCGTTTTCACTGCCAGTACAAGTTTACTGAGCAGAAAACCTAATTTTGACCCGCGAACAAGATAGTTAGTGTTTTTATTATGTTTCCTTCCACTTTGGTTATTTTGAAAATTTTTGTTCAAAAATAAAATAAAATATTTTATTCAACCGAAAACGTCGGAAGAATTACAATCGGAAATGCAACCGGGTAAGAAATGGAGCGGAATAGGAGACATAAAAGGCTTGAGGTGAGATAAGGGAGTGAGGTGACTCACTAGAGGTATGGCCTAAGCTACCTCCTAAAAAGTGGTCATGATGGACTTTTTGAAATATATCATATTATATTCTAAAAACCTATTTTTCTCTTTCCTCTTCAACCAAACAAGGCACAAGGTCAAAACTTGCTCTCCAAGCTCATTCCTCTCTCCTCAATTTCGTGCCACTCGCTCCCCTATCCATATATACCCCTTTCATTTTCACTTCATCATCTTCATCCTTCAACCTCCATTAAACCTTCATCTTCTTCTTTCTTCTAAAAGTTCAAACTCTTAAAGTTTTAATTCTTTCGAAAATGGAAACTTAGAGAAATGTTGTATGTCATTGTAACTTTGTTACGAATGTGACTTTAGGTCTTAAATGTATGTATTATGGATTTCAGAGTTATCCTTAAAGAAAAATTTTATACCCCAGTTTTCTGACTTAAAGGAAAACAATTTTCCGAAAGAAACCTGCAAATTATCTTTTAATTTATTTCTGCATGTGTTACGTAGTAATACCCTAGGGGGTGGGTGTTACAGGTGGTATCAGAGCTGGTCGAGTCTTTCGGGATCTTTGGGAAATAGTTCTGTTGTGTTGACGTTGTGTTTTCTCTGTATTAAGTTTTATTTAGATTACTTCTTAGAGGTAATGTGTGTTGATACGCCTTTACACGTTTCATTTTCTGGTTGTTGCCTAACTGATTTGTTCGGCAGGTTAGTTATGGAACCAGCACCAGAAGGTGGACGTGGACGAGGAAGTGGATGCGGTCGTGGACGTGGTCGTAGAGGTGGTCCTATTGGCGGTCGTGCCAACAGGAATGAGAATTATGACGATGGAGTGGACTATGCTGCTCAGGCTATGGAAAACGTGGCAGCGACTATTGCACATCAAACTGCTATGATGACTGCCCAGAACCAACAGGAACAAGCTCAAGCAAAGCAGGCTATTGAAGGCAAAAATTTAACTGCTTTTAGATGCCAAAATACATCCCAATTTCATGGAGACGTGGATCCTATGAAAGCTGACTTATGGATTCAAGAGTTAGAGAAATTTTTTAAGCTGATTCACAGTCCTAAATGAGTGAAGGTATCCTATGCCACTTTTCTGTTGGTCGGTGATGCTGAGTATTGGTGGAAGGGCACCGAACAGGTGCTGGAAGCAGAGAATCAGGAGATCACATTGGGAGTATTCTAGAATAGGTTCTTTGACAAGTATTTTCCTCAAAGTGCACGAGCTGAGAAGGAGCAAGAATTTCTACAATTTCAGCAGAAAGAATTAACTGTTAGAGAGTACGTGGCAAGGTTTGGATCTCTTGCCAAGTACTTTCGCTTTTTCCAGAATAACCCAAGTGAAGATTGGAAGTGCGAGCGTTTTTTGAAAGGACTGTGTTTCGAAATCAAGGAATCAATACTACCATTGGGAATCCGGAATTTCCAAGCCTTAGTAGAGAAGTGTAGAAAAGTTGAGCTAATGTGGAAGGAAAGAGGCAACGGAGAAACTGTTGGAGGACCCACTCGTTCCAAAGACCAATATCAAAATCAGAATCAAAAAGGGAGGCAGCATCGGAAGGAACCTTATTTCCGACCACAAGGGAATGACCAGAATCAACAACAACATCGTTATGATAATTCTGAATCAGGAAGTGGAGGCCAACAGAACCAAAACCGAGGCCAATTTAGAAGATGTTACAAGTGTGGAAACCCAGATCACATGGCTGATGTTTGCCCATGCAAGGAAACGAAATGTTACAACTGTGGAAAAATAGGACACTTGTCAAGGGATTGTAATGCACCAAGGTTTGAAAAGGCTATCAACACCTTAGGGACTGATAGACCCACGATAAAGGGAATAGTTTACACCATGACTGGCACTGGAGCTTCACAATTTGATGATCTTTTATGACAGAAGTAGTGTACAATTTGAAGGTCGTATGGCAGTGGTCTATAATTCTAAGTTGTAATAGGATTCTAAGTATAATCGTGTTTTGACGCCCTTAAGTATTTGACTTTATAGGGTCTCCTATGTTACTAGTCGTTCCAGTGAATGTATGTTTCTTATGACTTTTGGGAATAAAAGTCTCTTTAAGAAATTTATTCTAGTTCCCTTCTCTTTTTGATTGTTGTGGTCAGTTTAGACTTTGGATCCAATCTTTCTTTTCCTAGATTTGTGAATTACCTTGTTGCACAGGGTGGGTATGTTTATAAAAGAAGTTTCTTGATGAAACTTAATCTAATCACTGTTACTTTTGTTGGAAGTGATTCAGTTTGAATTCTTATCAAACCGTTGCTCTTTTAAATTGTTGACCAGGAAATTTTAGTGAAAGGAGAAACTTTTTAGATTCATGATTGTAAACGTGTACCGATCATACATTTTTACCTCCCTGAACCTACTAAAGGATCTTCATACACCGGATGTTTCTGTATTATTTTGGATTGATGAAGTTCTTTTAGATACTTTCTTCAGATAGTATGATCTTGATAGTGAGAGATCCTGTTTAGTTTCAAGTTACGTAATTTTGAGGACGGAATTCTTTTTAGAGGGGTAGTATTGTAACACCCTGTTTTTCCTATGCTTTCTATAACAGAAAATACATATTTAAATATGTTTATTTTAGATTAAATTCATAGGATGATTTTAATTAAATTAAATTCATTTTCTTGTGTTGTTATATCATATGAAGTTACCATAAAAATTTCGGTTGGAAATTCAGACGGAAAGTCGGTCTGCGTTTTCACTGCCGGTACAGGTTCACTAAGTAGAAAACCTAATTTTGACCCGTGAACAAGATAGTTAGTGTTTTTATTATGTTTCCTTCCACTTTGGTTATTTTGAAAATTTTCGTTCAAAAATAAAATAAAATATTTTATTCGGTCGAAAACGGCGGAAGAATTACGATCATAAATGCAATCGGGTACGAAATGGAGTAGAATAGGAGACATAAAAGGCTTGAGGTGAGATGAGGGAGTGAGGTGACTCACTAGAGGTATGGCCTAAGCTACCTCCAAAAAAGTTGTCATGATGGACTTTTTGAAATATATCATATTATATTCGAAAAACCTATTTTTCTCTTTCCTCTTCAACCAAACAAGGCACAAGGTCAAAACTTGCTCTCCAAGATCATTCCTCTCTCATCAATTTCGTGCCACTCTCCCCCCTCTCCATATATACCCCTTTCATTTTCACTTCATCATCTTCATCCTTCAACCTCCATTAAACATTCATCTTCTTCTTTCTTCTAAAAGTTCAAGCTCTTAAAGCTTTAGTTTTTATTCATATTTTCTACTTAAGTTCTTCATTAAAGTTCTTCCTTATACTAAGGGTAATGCTCTCATATGAATCTTTTTGCAAGTTTCATCTTTTAATTCTTAGTTTACTTTATGTGTTCTTTATTTGCTTTAAACTTCTAAAATATCTCTAAAATGGTAGAAAACTCCTTTTGAGTTGAAACCACTTTCTATAGTCTTGTATTAACTTATATTTTCACATACTAAGAGGTTGTGTAAAACAAAAATCTCTACCTATCTCTTCCAATGAAGGCCAAATGCTTGCATTTGTTACTTAGGAAGTTTTTGTTTCAACTTTTGGAATATGATCATGTGTTTGAGTTTATAAGTACCCCCTGATCTTGATATATAAATCTTGGAAGTTTTGATAGCTTGTTCCTATAATGACCGAAAAATATGAATAAGTAGGCCTAGGATAGGATACTATGTTTCAACTTTCCAAGTATTGATCATGGATTTAGAACTCTTAATACCTTGTGATTCTAAACCTAAGAGTTATTCTTAAACAAAGAATATTTTCCTCATCATCCTATGATGGCCGAAACTTAGAGTTTAGGTGCTAGGATGTTTGAGTTTTTATTTTTCCTAAATGATCATGGACTTGAGCTCCATAAGATATATGGATGCTGAGTTTAAGAGATTGGAAAGCTTAAGGATTTCTAACTTATTTATTCTATGTTATTAAAGCTAGTATGTATTACTTTCATTTTTCCAAGATGATCACGGACTTGAGCTCCATAAGATATTTGAATGCTAAATCTAAGAGATTGGAATGTTTAAGTTTCCATTGTTTTCCAAGATGATCATGGACTTGAGCTCCATAAGATATTTGGATGCTAAGTCTAAGAGATTTGAATGTTTAAGTTTCCATTGTTTTCCAAGATGATCAAGGACTTGAGCTCCATAGGATATTTGGATGCTAAGTCTAAGAGACTGGAAAGTTTATAGATTTCTAGCCTAGAAATCCTATGAAGGTCGAACCTAAAAGGTTATGGACCTAGGATACTTTGTTCTTATTTTTCCAAAATGATCATGGTTTTGAGCTCCTTAATACATATGGATGATAAACCTAAGAGATTGGAAAGTTTAGTGAATCCTAACCTATTTTACTAGCCTTGGCCGAATACCCTAAGTTTATAACTTAGTGGGATTTTAATTCAACTTTGTTAAATGATCATTGTTTATGAACTCCTAACACTTAAGGATTATAAATCCATGAGTTGTATAATTTTCGAGAATCTCTAACCCTAAGAACTAGTCTTGGCCGAACCTATACCTTGTGGTTTAGTGTACTTGTTTGATTTTAACTTCTAATTTTGTGTTCATAACCTTATACTTCCATCGCGAAGGAAACGAGGACGTTCGTGGTATACCTCTTCGAGCATCTAATCTCCTTACCTTCACAGAAGGTAAGAGGGGCTTGCCTAGGGATATTCAATGAATATATGCATGTGTGTATGTGTTTACTTGAGTGATTTGAATATTATTATGATGAAGAGCAAACACTTGAATGACTTGTTTACTTGAACTACTGTGATTATTACTTGAAGTTGATTATTACTTGCCTTAAAGTATTGTGAGCTGTATATATGTGATGAACTGTCATTAATTGTAATATTACTGTTGAGAATATATTATTGTTGATTGAAGTTTGAGAAGCCGGACTTGAGTCTGTGAACAATGATTATAAGGATTAAAAGTCTTAATAAGCCTTGAATAGAACTTTGAAAGTATTGGTTTCATTTATAAAAGTTCCTTAATTAAAACGCTTACTTCAAGAGAATGAGATTCTAGTTTTGAAAAGAAACGTTGAAGTGTTTTTAAGTCAATAGAAACTACCTTTTTATGATCCAAGGTTTGTACGAGAGAAAACCTTTTTCGAACTATGTGTTTCATGAAGGAAAAACCCCTTTGAAAATATTTGATTTTATTCCATCAAGGATTTCAAAAGCAAACGAATTTCCAAATGTTTTATAAAATATTTTGTAAAGGAACAAATTTTCTCCTAAATGATTTAGAAACGTTCTGGTTACATGGATAAGTGATCGAGGTTTTGTTTTGGTTTTTGATTTTCACTGAGCGAAAAGTAAGCACATGTGAAAGAGAATACTACTTTGCAAGACGTCTCCTCTAGCATTCAGTTTATGCACGTGATCTGGGATCCGTGTCAAGAATTATGGACCAAGGGTCCTAATCGTGATATTATGGGCTAGTAGTCCTATTTTGGAATTGAGGACTGTGTGTCCTAATTTCGTTGTTATGGGCTAGGAGTCCTTATCATGTTGAAATAAAACATGGATAAAATTATAATTGTTTCTACGACCACAACCTTGAACTGTGGCATCGGTCTAAGGTGTTGTGATTAAGCACTCGGACTGCGTGTCCTGTGCTATTAATTTTCAAGTAATGAAAAATGTGAATAGTCGTTAGCTTTGGGCTTCAACAACGGAAAAGAGTGAACACAAAGAAAAGTCTCGATAATGAAAAGTCTTTTATTCGTATGCATTTCCTCTTAGCAGACGTGCTTGAGTTAACCGAATACCCGCTTAAGATGTGGTATTCAATGAGGTATACATCCAAATGGCCGTTATAACAGATTCGTGATGATGTTGATCCGGGTGCATGAGGTGACGAAGACAACTTGCTAAACGTGGCGTATGAGCCTGATCAACTCTTTCTTTCTTAATGATAAAACGGTGATGGTATCTCATAAGATTAAGATTAGATCCTGATGATAGAAGTGTCATGCATTATCTTTATTAAATTGATTGATTCGGGTATGAGACCCACTGAAATAATACTTGTTGTTTATCTATGAGTAATGTTAAAATGTTAATATGCCAAGGTGTTTATGTATCATGTGTATGGCTGTTGTATGATATATCCATTTTCCGGTATCTCACTTTTACAGTTATATCAGGTCTCTTCGGGTTTTGCTGTAGTACCTTGGTACTCTAGAACCGATGTTGCAGAGGAGTCTTTCTAAGTCGTTTGAAGACCTGGTGTTAGAGGTTGGGAGAGTATTCTGATTCGGGGTCTCTCCAATGAATATTTGATAGAATGCCCAGCTTAGGAGTCTGTGTTGGGTTGTGTATCTAAAGAGATCGATAAATGTAGTGTTACATACATCCGTCTGTAGTTTAAACCTTTTCTTTCGAAAATGGAAACTTGGAGAAATGTTGTATGTCATGGCAGCTTTGTTACGAATGTGACTTTACGTCTTAAATGTATGTATTACGGATTTAAGTGTTATCCTTAAAGAAAAATTTTATACCTCTGTTTTCTGACTTAAAAGAAAACAATTTTCCAAAAGCAACCAGCAAATTATCTTTTAATTTACTTCCGCATGTGTTACGTAGTAATACCCTAGGGGTGGGTGTTACAGGTGGTATCAGAGCTGGTCGAGTCTTTCGGGATCTTTGGGAAATAGGTTGGTTCTGTTGACGTTGTGTTTTCTCTGAATTATTTTAATTGGATTACCTCTTAGAAGTAATGTGTGTTGATAAGCCTTTACACGTTTAATTTTCTGGTTGTGGCCTGACTGATTTGTTCGGCAGGTCGGTTATGGAACCAGCACCAGAAGGTGGATGTGGACACGGTCATGGACGTGGTCGCAGAGGTGGTCCTTTTAGCGGTCGTGCCAACATGAATAAGAATTATGACGATGGAGTGGACTATGCTGCTCACGCTATGGAAAATGTGGCAGCGGCAATTGTACATCAAACTGCTATGATGACTATCCATAACCAACAGGAACAAGCTCAAGCTGAGCAGGCTATTGAAGGCAAAAATTTAACTGCTTTTAGACCCCAAAATCCATCCCAATTTCATGGAGACGTGGATCCTGTGAAATCTGACATATGGATTCAAGAGTTAGAGAAAATTTTTAAGCTGATTCACAGTCCTGAGGGAGTAAAGGTAACCTATGCTACTTTTCTGTTGGTCGGTGATGCTGCGTATTGGTGGAAGGGCACCGAACATCTGTTGGAAGCAGAGAATTAGGAGATCACATGGGGAGTATTCCGGACCAGGTTCGTAGACAAGTATTTTCCTCAAAGTGCACGAGCTAAGAAGGAGCAAGAATTTCTACAATTTCAACAGAAATAATTAACTGTTGGAAAGTACGCCGCACGGTTTAAATCTCTTGCCAAGTACTTTCTCTTTTTCCAGAACAACCCAAGTGAAGATTGGAAGTGCGAGCGGTTTGCGAAAGGACTGCATTTCGAAATCAATGAATCAGTACTACCATTGGGAATCCGGAATTTCCAAGCCTTAGTAGAGAAGTGTAGAAAAGTGGAACTAAAGAGGAAGGAAAGAGGCAGCGGAGAAACTGTTGGAGGACTTACTCGTTCCAAAGACCAATATCAAAATCAGAATAAAAAAGGGAAGCAACATCGGAAGGAACCTTATTTCCAACCACAAGGGAATGACCAGAAGCAACAACAGCATCGTTCTGATAATTCTGAATCAAGAAGTGGAGGCCAACAGAACCAAAACCGAGGCCAATTTAGAAGATGTTACAAGTGTGGAAACCCAGATCACATGGCTGATGTTTGCCCATGCAAGGGAACGAATTGTTACAACTGTGGACAAATAGGACACATGTCAAAGGATTGTAATGCACCAAGGTTTGAAAGGGCTGTCAATACCTTAGCGACTGATAGACCCACGACAAAGGGAAGAGTTTACACCATGACTGGCACTGGAGCTTCACAATCTGATGATATTTTAAGACAGGAGTAGCGTTCAATTAGAATGTCTTATTGCAGTGGTCTATAATTCTAAGTTGTAATTGGATTCTAAGTATAATCGTGTTTTGACGCCCTTAAGTATTTGACTCTATAGGGTCTCCTATGTTACTAGTTGTTCCAGTGAATGTATGTTTCTTATGACTTTTGGGAATAAAAGTTTCTTTAAACAATTTATTCATGTTCCCTTCTCTTTTTGATTGTTGTGGTCATCTTAGACTTTGGATCCAATCTTTCTTTTCCTAGAGTTGTGAATTACCTTGTTGCACAGGATGGGTATGTTTATAGAAGAAGTTTCTTGATGAAACTTAATCTAATCACTTTTACTTTTGGTGGAAGTGATTCAGTTTGAATTCTTATCAAACTGCTGCTCTTTTAAAAATGTTGACCATGAAATTCTAGTGAAAGGAGAAACTTTTCATATTCATGATTGTAAACGTGTACCGATCATACATTTTTACCTCCCTGAACCTACAAAAGGATCTTCATACACTGATGTTTCTGTATTCTTTTGGATTGATGAAGTTCTTTTGGATACTTTCTTCAGATAGTATGATCTTGATATGAGAGATCATGTTTAGTTTCAAGTTACGTAATTTCGAGGAGGAAATTCTTTTTAGAGGGGTAGTATTGTAACACCATGTTTTTCCGATGCTTTACAGAGCAGCAAATACATATTTAAATGTGTTTATTTTAGATTAAATTCAGAGGATGATTTTAATTAAACTAAAATCATTTTCTTGTGTTGTTATATCATATGAAGTTACGGTAGAATTTTCGGTTGAAAATTCAAACGAAGCCGGTCTACTTTTTCACACAAATTTACAAGTTTACTGAGATGAAAACCTAATTTGACCCGCGAACAAGATAGTTACTGTTTTTATTATGTTTCCTTCCACTTTGGTTATTTTGAAAATTTTCGTTCAAAAATAAAATATAATATTTTATTCGCCCGAAAATGTCGGAAGAATTACGATCGGAAATGAAACCGGGTACAAAATGGAGTAGAATAGGAGACATAAAAGGCTTGAGGTGAGATGAGGGAGTGAGGTGACTCACTAGAGGTATGGCCTAAGCTACCTCCTAAAAAGTTGTCATGATGGACTTTTTGAAATATATCATATTATATTCTAAAACCCTATTTTTCTCTTTCCTCTTCAACCAAACAAGGAACAAGGTCAAAACTTGCTCTCCAAGCTCATTCCCGTCTCCTCAATTTCGTGCCACTCTCTCCCCTCTCCATATATACCCCTTTCATTTTCACTTCATCATCTTCATCCTTCAACCTCCATTAAACCTTCATCTTCTTCTTTCTTCTAAAAGTTCAAGCTCTTAAAGCTTTAGTTTTTATTCATCTTTTCTACTTAAGTTTTCATTAAAGTTCTTCCTTATACTAAGGGTAACGCTCTCATATGAATCTTTTTGCAAGTTTCATCTTTTAATTCTTAGTTTACTTTATGTGTTCTTTATATGCTTTAAACTTCTAAAATATCTCTAAAATGGTAGAAAACTCCTTTTGAGTTGAAACCACTTTCTATAGTCTTGTATTAACTTATATTTTCACATACTAAGAGGTTGTTTAAAACAAAAATCTCTACGTATCTCTTCCAATGAAGGTTGAATGCTTCCATTTGTGAGCTAGGAAGTTTTTGTTTCAACTTTTGGAATATGATCGTGTGTTTAAGTTTCTAACTATCCCTTGATCTTGAATATATAAATTTTTGAAGTTTTGATAGCTTGTTCCTATGATGGCTGAAAAATATGAATAAGTAGGCCTAGTACAGGATACTATGTTTCAACTTTCCAAGTATTGATCATGGATTTAGAACTCTTAATACCTTGTGATTCTAAACCTAAGAGTTATTGTTAAACAAATAATATTTTCCTCATCATCCTATGATGGCCGAAACGTAGAGTTTAGGTGCTAGGATGTTTGAGTTTTTATTTTTCCAAAATGATCATGGACTTGAGCTCCATAAGATATTTGGATACTAAGTCTAAGAGATTGGAAAGTTTAAGGATTTCTAACTTGTTTATTCTATGTTATTAAAGCTAGTATGTATTACTTTCATTCACTAGTGCAAAATATGCTTTTAACATCGGAGATTCCACATCGTTTTCTCAGTAACCGATGTGTAAAACGAGGCGGTGACATTTTTGAAATTAAATGCAAAGGATTCCACATCGGTTTAAAAATTAACCGATGTGTAAATATTTTACACGTCGATTATATTTTAACCGATGTTTAAAATTGAAACAAAAAAATTTTAAATTGTAAGCTTTTATCTTTTAACATCGGTTCTATAGAAACCGATGTGTAATATATAGATTAACCACATCGGGTTTTTTATAACCGATGTGTAAAATTAAAAAAAAAATAGAATTAAAATGTTATCTTTCCACATCGGTTTTAAAATAACCAATGTAATAAATTAAAAAAAATTAAATATTTATATTAAATCGTAAGTTTCTACATCGGTTTTTCAATAACCGATGTATAATATTTAACAAAAACCTACTTTTTGTTTCTCTTTTCAGTCCCTTCATCTGTCACGCGCCCTTTTCCTTTGTTTTTGCTCTGTTCTTCCTTAAACGAGCAAGAACTGGAAGCTTTGTTTTGGTTGCTTCACACTCACGAGGGCTTCAGCTGACGAAGGCTTCACACTCACAAGCACACTAAGCATAAATCATGTTAAGAACAGAGCATTCCTTTGTTTTACGTTCCCTCCGCTCACGCAATTTCCATTTGGTCCAGGTATTCTTCTTCTTCTTCCACTCGCGTTTTCCTCTTCCATTTGCGCCGGGTATTCGTCTTCTTTTTCTCTTTTGACTTAGCTTCCTCTTCTATTTCGTTTCTTCCTCTCAAGATCTGACTGAGATTTCGTTTCTTCCTCTGTGATTTTGTTCTTCAATACTGAGTTTCGCCTTAACAAGGTTTGAACGAAAACCTAACATCTGTGTGATTTTTTTTCAGATTCTTGAGATTTTTTAGATTTTTGATTTTGTGTTTGTGAAAACCTGGTTGTTGTGATGCTAATGGTGAACTGCATCCATGTACAACTGCATGTCTAGGCTCTGTCATGAGTGTGTTAGTGATACACGAAAAGGAACACCAGTGGTGGTATCACTGGTTGGTCTGTCATCACGCCGTGACCACCATCACGGCTAGGCCGTGATCAGTTCTGCCTGTGAGGATCTGGTTCAGTTGGCATGTCACGGCCGTGATGGTGGTCAATACCTAACATCATGTGTTTAAGTTTCTAACTATCCCTTGGGGCATTACTTACGTAACACATGCGGAATTTAAATTAAAAGATAATTTGCTGGTGCTTTCGGAAAATAATTTATATAAGTATATAAGTGTCTGAAATTGGGTATAAAAAATTTTTGTCACGACTCCTAAGCCTTGATTGGCACACAGACTTACTATCGTAGTATGGCAAGCCTATTTAATTTAAAGAATATACTTGAATAAAAGCTAGTATTTTACGAAAATTTCGACAGAGTCTCCTCTGTAATTCGGACATCCCAGGTAAAAGAACACCTGCTAAAATAATTACATTTTCATTACAGAATTTCAGTTACACCAAATACAATCGAGCAATAACATACTAAAGATAGTTATATCTATTAGCTTTACAAGACCAAAAGGAACAGTTTAAGTTTTCTTTCAAAATAACGCTCTCCGAACCATAAACATTTCATTTTAAAATAAAGGCTCTCTGAGCCATACTCATACATACTTATCAAAATAATCTAAGTCTCAAAACCCTAAGCTGGTCATTCTAAAAGTTATTCCTGAGGAGAACTCACGTGATCGTTCCACAATCAAATACCTCATCAAGCAACTAGATCTAAGTCTCTGAGTGACTTAGGAAGACTCCTCTGCACATCTGTACTAAAATACCCAGGGTACAATAGCAAACCGGAAAGAAACCTGATATGTTTGTAAGGGTGAGATACCGACAAATGGATATATCACACAACAACCATATACATGATACATACATCACATAATCATATAAGCAGTTAAATCATGCATATACATAACATAACAGTATTATATCAAAGGGTCTCAAACCCGCATAAATCAATCTTTGAAAATATGCATGGCACTTCAATATCAGGCTCTAACTTAATCTCATGAGATCTCAACACCGTTTTCCCTGGAGAAGTATTAGAGTTGGTCAATCTCTAGCCCACCGGGCAGTTGCCTCCTTACCCTCATGCATAAGGTCTCAGGACGAGCAACGTCACATGTGCCTCTTCACTCGGTTTACATGGACAGACTCCCAGATACCATCTTTTGTATCTGATTTATTCATCAATAGCACGTTTGCTTGGGGAAATGCACATGAGAAAATATTTTATTTAAAAGGTTTTCTTTGTGTTCATTTTTTTTCGCTGTCGCAGCTCAAAGCTAACGACTTAATCATCATTTCCCCATTACTTAAAGAAAACTCAGAAGCATAGGACTCATAGTCCGAATGCTCAATCACAATGCCCAAGACCGTGACCGCAGTCAAGGGTTGTGGTCGTAGAAAACAACCTTCACCTTTAATCATGTTCATCACACGCGGTTAGAATACACAGTCCAACACAACACGATTAGGACCTAAGTCCATAACATCATAACCAGGACTCGTAGTCCCGAATTAACACTGATCCAAGATCACGTGCCATAACATCATAACCAGGACTCGTAGTCCGGAATTAACACTGATTCAAGATCACGTGCGTATCACTGAATACTAGAGGCGACGTCTCGCGTACTAGATTCTCTTTCTTAAGTACTTATTTTTCGTTCAGTGAAAAACAAATTCAAAACCGAATCCTCGATAACCTATCCAGGTTATTGGAAAGTTTCTAAAATATTTAGGAAAAACCTTTTCTTTGAAAATCTTTTATAAAGCATCTCTGAAATTCTTTTATCTTTGAAATATTTACCCCAATAGGATATTGCCAAAAAATCTTGAAAGTGTTCACTTGGAGACACATAGTTCGAAAAGGATTTTTCTCTTGTATAACAATAGTTCACCAAAACCATTTCAACTTTTAAAACAAGTACTTTAAGTTTAAAGAGCTTTTGGAAAAGAACACCAATCCCTTCATCTTCAAAGCTTATTAAGGTTTTTAATCCTTATAACGGTTGAGCAGCACGACGCACGTCCTGGCTTAGCAAACTTTCAATCAACAACAGTATATATCATCGATTCGATGCTAATATCACAGTTGAAAGCAGTTCATCACATATATGCATTATATCATTTAGAACAAGTACAGTTCAACATCAGATAATAGCATAACAGTTCAAGTACATCAGATATCCAAGTAAGCTCAATTAACATATAAATATCCAGTTAAACACATACACACATGCATACAGTTATTGAATATCCCTAGGCAAACTCCCTTACCTTTGAAGACAAGTAGTGGATCCTCGTCTTAATACTCACATTAGCTCCAAGAGTGTAACTTTCTACTCCATCAAGCAAGCATAGCCGTTTCACACGTCTCAGATAGTGAATCCAACATCGCTCAACAACCAAAAATCAAGAAATCAATTTCACATGATCAAACACACATTCTAACTTTATCTAAACACTTAATCTAATTATCAAACAAGGTTATTTTTAAAGAAAATCATGTTTGAAGCTCACGCTTCCCAATACCCTTTAAGGAAACTTTGTTTTGATTAAAAGATCATGAAAAAGAACTTTGGAAATCATCCATTTAGAGTCCTAATTGCACTAAATCATAATTAATTTCACAAAAACATACTCAAATTCAAATAAAATCAAATTGGGGTTTTAGGGCTCCTTATTAAAATTTAGGGAAAACTAAGAATAATGAAATTGGTTTAGGGAAACACAAATTCACAGTCCTAATTTCATAAAACAAGCTTTAATCTTGATTAAAATATGAAATCGAGAGGGTTAGGGTTAGGGTTTCAAAATCAATTTGGGGATTTACAAAAGAGAAGAGGTTAGAGGTAAAACTCTTACCCAAGGTGAAGAAGAGAGGACATGGTGGCTAAATGTGGTGGTGATGGCGGCGGCGCGATGGAGCAGCCGTGAACGGAGGAGAACAGGGGCCAGAACACGTGATCGTCTCTCCCACTCCATGCAACGGCCTGACGACGAACTGGACGGCGATGCAAGGTCATTCCCTCCCTACCGACCTGCGACGGAACGACGACCAACGACGAGTTACAGCGGTGCTCGCGGCGGCTGCGCGACATGGAGAAGACGAAACTCGCGTAATCTTCTCACTCCAGACCGGACGACGTGCTCGCAGCTGTACATGATCGGAGAAGGGTGGCGGCGTGCGGTTTGGAACGGCAAGGGAGAAGAAGATGGAGTTAGGGTGGAAGGAAGAAGAAGAAAAGAGAAAGAAGAAAGAAAGAAAGAAAGAGAAGAAGCAGAGAAGAAAAGGGAGAAAGAGAGAGGTAGCGTCGAGAAAAAGAGAGAGAAAAGAGAGAAAATGGGTTTTTAAACAAATTACTTAGTGATAGGTACAAAATGAGTGATAAATATTAGGCCTAAAATAAACATGTTCTTACTTTTTAGAATCTAAAAATAAAGATTGATAAGGATATGTTTTCGAAATTCAAATTAGAGTAAGGATTAATAATTGAACTGATCCACTAAGAAAATACTCAGTCCAAAATTTAATCTCCGATAAATGTCAAACCAAAATATTTTTAACTCTAAAATTAAATAGAATAGGAATATGAAAATTCTTTTCTCTTAATCATATTATTTAAAATATTATTCTGTACTGGTATAATAGTGACAATAACATAAATTATTGTCTAGTAAACGTGCATTCACTGAAACAAGTTAGTGCTAACGCACCCAATAAAATAATTTGAAGAGAATAATTTAATTACTCAAACTAAACCACATAACATAATAAACTTAAACATCCAAATAAAATAATTAATCATAGGTGTCAAAAAAACTAGGGTGTTACATTACTACCCCTCTAAAAAAATTTCGTCCTCGAAATTTCGTAGCTCAAAGCTACACAGGATTTTGTAATCACACTTTAACTCTAAAATCTTGCTTTGTATTCTCATCGCTTCATTCCTTTCATCTATAACACTATAACAGGATCAATTCTTATGCCATTCTATTTATCCTTGAAACTTTTCACTACCGCATTAGCCCCACTACCTTCGATATTTCACCTTAGGCTATTACACTTTAAAGAACAAAATCAACGCTTAAACTCTTCACTTCTCAATATAGATCCATTAGAAAACTTTCTCCAATATCTAACTTTCACAGCTAACATCAAAACTAACACTAACTTTACCATAACATCAATTAACCTCCTACTCAAGAGATGCAATCATAGTCTTAGTCCATTTGGGCTTAGTCTACTCTTTTAGTCATATCAAATTCACACTTTTCAAATCTCCAATCAAAACGTCATAACATTCCTGAAGGTAAACTGCTAGGATTATCTAACTCATCAACTTTGAACTTTTTCAGAAACTGAATTTTCACAAGCGCTTATCTTATATATCTGCAGTCGAGAAAAGAGATTATAAAACAGAGTTTCTCTGAGATCATAACCCCTAGGAGTTACACCAAAACAAAGCCAATAAATCCGGGAGGACACTCCCCAATGGCAATCTTGGATTTAAAATGTCTAGTTTCCACTATGGATCATTAATCACATATTTACCAGAATAAGACTTCAAAGATTATAAACATTTCACCATAGCTCATCACACTCGAAAGACACAATCAAAACCTAATCACTTCTTGCCTCAAAATTTGTCTACTAGCAAAACTTCTTCAACACCTTATCATCACGATGAACATCAAGTTCAACCTTAACTCTATCACATATATCAACTTTCAACCCAAAGCACACAATTGTTGTCTTAGTTTCCTTTGAACATATTCCACCACTCCAAATTATATTATAGTCATTCATTTCAATCTTAAAGAATACACTTACATTCCTCCATGCAACTACAACCAAAAGGAATCACTTCAGTTTGAATTATCCAAAATCATAATTCTTAAACTTTTCTAATAACTTAGTTTCACTCAAGAACTCCTCTTTACTATTTCCGTTCAGCTTAAGGAAAACTACCATAAATATTTTTCCGTTAATCCTCGGACTCACGAAGTCAAAATTAACCATAAACGTTGATCACTACTCTAAATTCCTTTAATGATATAACTGTCTCGATCATGATAAGGTCCATTGTAATCATCCCACTCAATGATGTTGAACTTAAGGGTTCTCATAGTACCATTCACATCTATACTCTAACGAAACTCCTATCATCTCTGGTTCGTCCTACCATAGAGATGACAAAAATTTAGGTACCACGCTATCTCCCAGCTAACCTGCTAAGGATAGGTAATCTCATTACTCATCCATCCCACTGAGGATGATCAGTTGGACTTAGTCTCAACTTAGTCCTCAACACTTAAAGTAAACTTAACCGACACACATTGATAAACTTCCGTTTTTCATCTGAAACAACACTTAAAGATACTCCATGAAGTCTAAACAATTCTCTGATACTTATTCGGTTCACTAACACTGCATAGTGGATCTTAACTCGTAAGAAGGGTGTAGACTTCACTAGTCGATCAACGATCACTTGAATCCAAACAAAACTCGTGTAAGTCTTCAACAAACTCATAACAAGAATTGAAGGGATGTCAACATCTCAACAAGGAAGGTTTCAATTGTACATCTTGATGTGGAGATATCCAACTCATGACTGATGAGATAAGTCACACATCGACGACATTTGGAGAATATGTAGAACTAAGATGATCAACGACGACAAGTACTTTCGAACTGCAATAAGACAAGACCTTGGCCATCATAAAAGAATTTCTCAAGAAAAGAAAATTTTTCTTGATTTCACTTTCACATAAGCATAGAAAGAATTTCATTAATAGAAGGATGTCGGAACATCCCGTATGGAAAAAGATCATTCCATCAGGTTCGTGGGTGTAAAAATGCATGATCAATACACATTTACAAACATGAATCTAATAAAGTTCATTCTTCCACAAGAATCTTCCAACGGATTTAAGGAATCAAGGGATGAATAATGTCTAATCCAAAGAGGATGAATTCTTATTCTTAGTACAAAGAATTTACAAAATGACGACTTTCACCTCTACCAAAAATAGAAGTGACAAAACTAAGTTTCACCAAGAACTTCTGCTATCACGAAATTATCTGGGTTATAACTCAAGAAATAGTCATAACCACTTTTCTCAACAAAGTGTGAAAGTATCCAGACCAATGGATTCTGTTAAATCAATTCACTCAAATGTCTAATACATCGAGGATCATTTTGAAGTGTGTACGACTTCTCACAAACAAAGAAATGAATAACTAGAAATTTATGAATTAGCATAACTAATTCATAAGTTCTGACAGATTTCAAATTAAAGTCAGAAAATACTTGATCATAATTCGTCCTTTACTTAGTTGTCAGGAATCCAGACTGTGACACGAGACCCCACACAACGTTGGTGCTTCACAAGGAAAACACTCGGTCTAACAAACGGTTCAGACCACCGATCTTTCAGTTGAATGAGTCATCTAACTCGTTTTAACTTCGTAGGCAGCATCCTACACAAAGAGACAGAGATCTGACCGAATCCAGAAACTAGATCAATCAAAAATCAATGTCCTTTGCTAACCATAAACCTAGAATATTTCCAGGGAACACTCCCGAAAAAAACCCTTTACACAAGCACCTTGTTTCGAATATAAGACAAGATTCGCAAGGATAATCGAATGTCATATTCGAACCCAAGTAACATTCAAGATCTAAGGTCTCCCAGGACATAAAGCCCTTGGAAAACCATCAAGAAACATATACTTGTGCGTCAACACACATTGCTTCAACAAGAAACAATTCAAACAAGAGCCAACCAGAGACCACACAACAAAACTTAACAGACCTATTCCCCAAAGATCCCGAAAGACTCGACCAGCTCTGATACCACCTTGTAACGCCCCCCCCCCCCCTTGGGGCATTACTTACGTAACACATGCGGAATTTAAATTAAAAGATAATTTGCTGGTGCTTTCGGAAAATAATTTATATAAGTATATAAGTGTCTGAAATTGGGTATAGAAAAATTTTGTCACGACTCCTAAGCCT
Organism: Sophora flavescens; assembly: GCA_030762895.1. Taxonomy (NCBI): domain Eukaryota; kingdom Viridiplantae; phylum Streptophyta; class Magnoliopsida; order Fabales; family Fabaceae; genus Sophora; species Sophora flavescens. Next base: position 127,440,249 of record CM061067.1, read on the forward strand.
TGATTGGCACACAGACTTACTATCGTAGTATGGCAATCCTATTTAATTTAAAGAATATACTTGAATAAAAGCTAGTATTTTACGAAAATTTTGACAGAGTCTCCTCTGTAATTCGGACATCCCAGGTAAAAGAACACCTGCTAAAATAATTACATTTTCATTCCAGAATTTCAGTTACACCAAATACAATCGAGCAATAACATACTAAAGATAGTTATATCTATTAGCTTTACAAGACCAAAAGGAACAGTTTAAGTTTTCTTTCAAAATAACACTCTCCGAGCCATAAACATTTCATTTTAAAATAAAGGCTCTCTGAGCCATACTCATACATACTTATCAAAATAATCTAAGTCTCAAAACCCTAAGCTGGTCATTCTAAAAGTTATTCCTGAGGAGAACTCACGTGATCGTTCCACAATCAAATACCTCATCAAGCAACTAGATCTAAGTCTCTGAGTGACTTAGGAAGACTCCTCTGCACATCTGTACTAAAATACCCAGGGTACAAAAGCAAACGAAGAAAAACTCGATATGTTTGTAAGGGTGAGATACCGACAAATGGATATATCACACAACAACCATATACATGATACATACATCACATAATCATATAAGCAGTTAAATCATGCATATACATAACATAACAGTATTATATCAAAGGGTCTCAAACCCGCACAGTCAATCTTTGAAAATATGCATGGCACTTCAATATCAGGCTCTAACTTAATCTCATGAGATCTCAACACCGTTTTCCCTGGAGAAGTATTAGAGTTGGTCAATCTCTAGCCCACCGGGCAGTTGCCTCCTTACCCTCATGCATAAGGTCTCAGGACGAGCAACGTCACATGTGCCTCTTCACTCGGTTTACATGGACAGACTCCCAGATACCATCTTTTGTATCAGATTTATTCATCAATAGCACGTCTGCTTGGGGAAATGCACATGAGAAAATATTTTATTTAAAAGGTTTTCTTTGTGTTCATTCTTTTTCGCTGTCGCAGCTCAAAGCTAACGACTTAATCATCATTTCCCCATTACTTAAAGAAAACTCAGAAGCATAGGACTCATAGTCCGAATGCTCAATCACAATGCCCAAGACCGTGGCCGCAGTCAAGGGTTGTGGTCGTAGAAAACAACCTTCACCTTTAATCATGTTCATCACACGCGGTTAGAATACACAGTCCAACACAACACGATTAGGACCTAAGTCCATAACATCATAACCAGGACTCGTAGTCCCGAATTAACACTGATCCAAGATCACGTGCCATAACATCATAACCAGGACTCGTAGTCCCGAATTAGCACTGATTCAAGATCACGTGCGTATCACTGAATACTAGAGGCGACGTCTCGCGTACTAGATTCTCTTTCTTAAGTACTTATTTTTCGTTCAGTGAAAAACAAATTCAAAACCGAATCCTCGATAACCTATCCAGGTTATTGGAAAGTTTCTAAAATATTTAGGAAAAACATTTTCTTTGAAAATCTTTTATAAAGCATCTCTGAAATTCTTTTATCTTTGAAATATTTCCCCCAATAGGATATTGCCAAAAAATCTTGAAAGTGTTCACTTGGAGACACATAGTTCGAAAAGGATTTTTCTCTTGTATAACAATAGTTCACCAAAACCATTTCAACTTTTAAAACAAGTACTTTAAGTTTAAAGAGCTTTTGGAAAAGAACACCAATCCCTTCATCTTCAAAGCTTATTAAGGTTTTTAATCCTTATAACGGTTGAGCACAGACGCACGTCTGGCTTAGCAAACTTTCAATCAACAACAGTATATATCATCAGTTCGATGCTAATATCACAGTTGAAAGCAGTTCATCACATATATGCATTATATCATTTAGAACAAGTACAGTTCAACATCAGATAATAGCATAACAGTTCAAGTACATCAGATATCCAAGTAAGCTCAATTAACATATAAATATCCAGTTAAACACATACACACATGCATACAGTTATTGAATATCCCTAGGCAAACTCCCCTTACCTTTGAAGACAAGTAAAGGATCCTCGTCTTAATACTCACATTAGCTCCAAGAGTGTAACTATCTACTCCATCAAGCAAGCATAGCCGTGTCACACGTCTCAGATAGGGAATCCAACAACGCGCAACAACCAAAAATCAAGAAATCAATTTCACATGATCAAACACACATTCTAACTTTATCTAAACACTTAATCTAATTATCAAACAAGGTTATTTTTAAAGAAAATCATGTTTGAAGCTCACGCTTCCCAATACCCTTTAAGGAAACTTTGTTTTGATTAAAAGATCATGAAAAAGAACTTTGGAAATCATCCATTTAGAGTCCTAATTGCACTAAATCATAATTAATTTCACAAAAACATACTCAAATTCAAATAAAATCAATTTGGGGTTTTAGGGCTCCTTATTAAAATTTAGGGAAAACTAAGAATAATGTAATTGGTTTTGGGAAACTGTTGGACGAATCTGGGCAAGTATACCCAGTCGTACAAGTAATACGGTGGTAAGACCGGTTTATCGTATCCACGGGGACTGCTACAAGTACTAACACTTACCAAACCAATTACTATCTAAGCGGATTCTTGGATTGAAGAGAGCTTTAAACTAACAAAAGATGGAACTAACAACATAAGAAAAACAAACTCTTTTTGTACTTTTCTGAAACACTTGGAAGGCAATAAAAGATGGGTTTTAAATATGATAAAAGATGTTGGGATTAGGTTCACCAAGCTTCATTCTCATGCAATGAAATGAGCCACAAACAGTTTCTACTTCAATTATGACAATCAATCCACTAAATTACTCAAGCCCCGATCCCTCGGATGGCAAGAGCCTAAATCCACTACTAGACCCTAATTCCTTAGGTGCCCTAGATTAATGAATTTGCATTATGATTAGGGATTACACGATTGCTAATAAACCTAGTTCCATTCCTAGATACAAGGCTTATCAGGTGATTAATCTCAATTCCGGTTATGATATGAACGTCCCCATTGCATACCAAAACACATATAAAGTCATGGGGGTGCTAGCCACAACAAACATTAAGCACAGAGAATCAATCACTCAACAATGAAGTAAAAACCATATTGCAATATCAAGTCATATACATGAGAAATCAGAAATGGCTACCCTAACCCCAACAATGGGAGTTTAGTTACACATCATCAAAGGAGAAGGGAAAAAGAAAGATACTAAGATGGAGGAAGGGAAACACTCCATGGAAGGATGAACCCAGCCACCACAACAACAAAGAATCGTCCCCTAGGGTTTCTCTGGGCTGCCTCCTTTTCTCTGCTCCAAAAAAACTCCCCCAGTTCTGTCTGCTGCGTTTCTTTAAATAGACCTGCTGCGCGTCACGGCCGTGATGGCCATCACGGCCAGGCCGTGACGGATTCTGTCTCTGGCAGTTTTGGCAACTTTTAGTCTCTCGCGTGGCGAGCCTTTGCTCGCGTCGCGAGCCCTCTGTTCATGCCTGTGATCTCCATCACGGCCAAGCCGTGATGGATTCTGACTTGTGGTGGTTTTGGGTCACGGCCGTGATGTACATCACGGCTAGGCCGTGACAGACTACCCGACTTGACCTTTTTCGCCTTGTCAGTTTTGCTCGATCATGGCCGTGATGGGCATCACGGCTAGGCCGTGATGGGCTCTGTTTGGGTCATTTTCTTCACTTTTAAGGCTCTAAATCATCCAATCTTCATCCTGACCAAACCTTGGACATTTAATCATGAATTCCTGCAAAACAACACCACAACACCGCTTCACCCGTTCCAAGGGAAAATCTAACTAAAATCAAATAAAGAATGCTTAATCTATATGCAAAAATGCATGCAAAAGTGTACAGAAAATATCATGTAAAATCACACTATCAGAAACACAAATTCACAGTCCTAATTTCAAAAAACAAGCTTTAATCTTCAGATTAAAATCTGAAATCAGAGGGTTAGGGTTAGGGTTTCAAAATCAATTTGGGGATTTACAAAAGAGAAGAGGTTAGAGGTAAAACTCTTACCCAAGGTGAAGAAGAGAGGACATGGTGGATGAAGGTGGTGGTGATGGCGGCGGCGCGATGGAGCAGCCGTGAACGGAGGAGAACAGGGGCCAGAACACGCGATCGTCTCTCCCACTCCATGCAACGGCCTGACGACGAACTGGACGGCGATGCAAGGTCGTTCCCTCCCTACCAGACACGGCGGAACGGTGACCAACGACGAGTTACTGCGGTGATCGTGGCGGCTGCGTGACATGGAGAAGACGAAACTCGCGTAATCTTCTCACTCCAGACGGACGACGTGCTCGCAACTGTACATGATCGGATAAGGGTGGTGGCGTGCGGTTTGGAACGGCAAGGGAGAAGAAGATGGAGTTAGGGTGGAAGGAAGAAGAAGAAAAGAGAAAGAAGAAAGAAAGAAAGAAAGAGAAGAAGCAGAGAAGAAAAGGGAGAAAGAGAGAGGTAGCGTCGAGAAAAAGAGAGAGAAAAGAGAGAAAATGGGTTTTTAAACAAATTACTTAGTGATAGGTACAAAATGAGTGATAAATATTAGGCCTAAAATAAACATGTTTTTACTTTTTAGAATCTAAAAATAAAGATTGATAAGGATATGTTTTCGAAATTCAAATTAGAGTAAGGATTAATAATTGAACTGATCCACTAAGAAAATACTCAGTTCAAAATTTAATCTCCGATAAATGTCAAACCAAAATATTTTTAACTCTAAAATTAAATAGAATAGGAATATGAAAATGCTTTTCTCTTAATCATATTATTTAAAATATTTTTCTGTACTGGTATAATAGTGACAATAACATAAATTATTGTCTAGTAAACGTGCATTCACTAAAACAAGTCAGTGCTAACGCACCCAATAAAATAATTTGAAGAGAGTAATTTAATTACTCAGACTAAACCACATAACATAATAAACTTAAACATCCAAATAAAATAATTAATCATAGGTGTAAAAAAAACTAGGGTGTTACAGACGCGATGATATCTTAGCTGCTGTCATCGGTAAACCAGACCACCCGGGCCATGTCATTGGTGTTGGATGGGGCGTCGGCATTCGCCAATACCATGGTTCATCTTCACACCAATGCCACAGGGATGTTGATGCAGATAGAGCATGGCTAAAACAGGAGATTGCAGCTAAGCTTAGACAGGAGATGGCTGAGCAGTTTGCCCAGCAGATGGCAATATTGACTTTTATGTCCCAGCAGATGACAGCCGGTGTCCAACCCTCTGTCCAACCCTCTGTCCATGTGAGCACTAAGGGCTCATGTGATCCTCCTCATCAGCCTGAAAATGATGATGATGGTGATGATGATGATGATGATGATGATGACCCTGATAGGTGTGAGCTGTATGTTGATGATCATCATGATCGCCGTTTAGTGGCATTGGGGAGGGCACATAATAAATTAGGTAATACCATACACCATCGTTTATTACCGGATGATCAGGTGAGGGTCGTTGTTGAGATTATTCGCGATGCTGATGCTCGAGTCCCTGTGCCCATCGAGGAGGTTCAAACAGTGGGTCAGGCCCACGGTAACTTCATCCTCTAGCCAAGAAGACTGGTCAGCTTTCTTGTTGCATCTGAGGTATTCAGTTAGTTGTGTTTTTCTACATTCATAGTTGAAATTATTTATTATTGTTCAAAGATAATGCTTTATTTTTATTCGTTATAGGATGTTGGAAATGATATTCTGCCTAAAAAGTCGGATCCGGGAAGACCGAGAGATGTCTCGCTCCTACCAAGGTATTCATTTGACCATTTAATTAATGACGAATGAAATAACTTATATGTGATTACTAATATATATCTTTGTTGTTTAGGGGATCGACAAAGGGGCACCTGGGGATGCTTTTAAACTTCTGGCTATACAGGTTGTCACCATGGAGAATGACGCAGCTTTGGTAAGGTTGGAACATGATGCCAGTCCAGGTGATGAACTGTATATCCCAAAGAAGGAACTTATGGAGATTGTACTCAATAAAGAAATGGATAGTTCTGCACACCTATCGTTATGGTGCACGTAAGTACATTTTATTTATAAGTTAAGTAATTAATTTTTAAATACTATGATAATTAACATATTTTTTTCAATATATTAGGTATCTGCATCGTATGTTAGTTGATCAGGGTAACCTCGCCCTTTATGGGTTCATTGACCCCATGTTCATTCAGGGTGATGTTCTCCTAGCATCAGAAGACCGGGTCACCACCATACGTGATATACTTGCCCGAGATGATCATCAATTCTACCTTGCGCCTTATCTCGATAAGTAAGTATCGGTTATTTAATTATAACTATATATGACTTAGTCACTAATTGTTCCGCAAATACAGCCAGCATTGGCAACTGTTGATCTTGTACCCTAGGATGAACGTCGTGGTCTTCTTCTACTCAATTGGAAATAAGCCGACGAATAAGCTGAAGACGATCATCGAAACGTAAGCATTAAAATACTTTATAATCAGTAATGCAGTTGTTTTAATTATCTGAAATCTATTAGATATAGTTTAATTAATGTTTATTTTGTCATGATAGTTCTATTAATGCAAACCACATGTTGCGTGGTGAAAGGCGTTGGGCTATTAGATGGATTATTCCTAGCGTAAGATATTTATTAGTTAAAATGTATCAAATGCAGTGGGTATAATTATTGATTTCTATTTAATTCCTCATATTCTAATTGGGTTTCATTTGTACGTAGTCACGTATACAACGTGGATCATGGGAATGTGGATACTATGTGATGAAGTGGATGTTGGAAATTATCTCCTCCCGGATCACTGAAAGATGACACGAGGTAAATGTTAATTGATAACAATTAGAAGTAACAGTTATAGATTCGTTATATGTTTTATGTTAGTTTATTACTTAAAGGATATAATCTTTTGTCCAATTAAACTTGCAGATATTCAACAGTCCAACTCCATTATCCGATTCGAGCATCAACAACATAAGGAGGCATTGGGCAACTTTCTTTCTTGAAGTGTACCAACCATAGTTTGTATATATGTAGTTAGTTTAAAAACTTATCATGTACTAGCTATAGTGTACTTTTGACTGATCGTATGTATTTTGATATGAAACCTATAATATATCATGTAGCTTTTTGGTTTCTAATTATCTTTGTTGTCTGAATGTAATTGAACGTACATATGTATTGTTCATAATAAATTCATTATATATTAATTTAGTGTGTTTTTGTTGTACAAAAGTGATTGTGTTAAGAATATTTAGAGTATGTTATTCTGGTATTGATTTGCATTACTGAAACAGGGGAAAGGAATGATAGAAATGTAAAAAACAGTTTTAAAAAAAATTAGACTTTACACAACGGTTTTCAGGAAAACCGATGTGTAAATTGAAATTTTCACATTGGTTTTGGCAAAACCGATGTGTAAAGTCTAATTTCCACATCGGTTTTAAAGAAAACCGATGTGGAAAGTGATATTTCCAATAGGTTACCAATTGACAAATGAACTTTCCACATCGGTTAATGTAAAAACCGCTATTAAAAATGTACTTTAAACATCGGTTTTAAAACCGATGTGAAAAGTGGCAATAAACCACATCGGTCTTTTCAACATCAGTTTGAAAGCCGATGTGAAAAGCCAAAAATAACCGATGTGGAATCCTTTTTCTGCACTAGTGATTTTTCAAAGATGATCATGTACTTGAGCTCCATAAGATATTTAAATGCTAAATCTAAGAGATTGGAATGTTTAAGTTTCCATTGTTTTCCAAGATGATCATGGACTTGAGCTCCATAAGATATTTGGATGCTAAGTCTAAGAGATTGGAATGTTTAAGTTTCCATTGTTTTCCAAGATGATCATGGACTTGAGCTCCATAAGATATTTGGATGCTAAGTCTAAGAGATTGGAAAGTTTAAAGATTTCTAGCCTATAAATCCTATGAAGGCCGAACCTAAAAGGTTATGGACCTAGAATACTTTGTTCTTATTTTTCCAAAATGATCATGGTTTTGAGCTCCTTAATACATATGGATGCTAAACCTAAGATATTGAAAAGTTTAGTGAATGCTAACCTATTTTACTAGTCTTGGCCGAATACCCTAAGTTTATAACTTAGTGAGATTTTAATTCAACTTTGTTAAATGATCATTGTTTATGAACTCCTAACACTTAAGGATCATAAATCCATGAGTTGTATAATTTTTGGGAATCTCTAACCCTAATAACTAGTCTTGGCCGAACCTATACCTTGTGGTTTAGTGTTCTTGTTTGATTTTAACTTGTGATTTTGTGTTCATAACCTTAGACTTCCATCGCGAAGGAAACGAGGACATTCGTGATATACTCTTCAAGCATCTAATCTCCTTACCTTCACAAAAGGTAAGAGGGGATTGCCTAGGGATATTCAATGTCTATATGCATGTGTGTATGTGTTTACTTGGGTGATTTGAATATTATTATGATGTGGAGCAAACACTTGAATGACTTGTTAACTTGAACTATTGTGATTATTACTTGAAGTTGATTATTACTTGCCTTAAAGTATTGTGAGTTGTATATATGTGATGAACTGTCATTAACTGTGATATTGTGGTTGAGAATATATTCCTGTTGATTGAAGTTTGAGAAGCCGGACTTGAGTCTGTGCACAATGATTATAAGGATTAAAAGTCTTAATAAGCCATGAATAGAACTTTGAAAATATTGGTTTCATTTATAAAAGTTCCTTGTTTAAAACGCTTACTTCAAGAGAATGAGATTCTAGTTTTGAAAAGAAACGTTGAAGTGTTTTTAAGTCAATAGAAACTACCTTTTTATGATCAAAGGTTTGTACGAGATAAAACCTTTGTCGAACTAAGTGTTTCATGAAGGAAAAACCCCTTTGAAAATATTTGATTTTATTCCATCAAGGATTTCAAAAGCAAACGAATTTAAAAAATGTTTTATAAAAGATTTTGTAAAGGAAAAGAATATTTTCTCCTAAATGATTTATTAGAAACGTTCCGGTTACTTGGATAAGTGACCGAGGTTTTGTTTTGGTTTTTGATTTTCACTGAGCGAAAAGTAAGCACATGCGAAAGAGAATACTAGTTCGCGAGACGTCGCCTCTAGGATTCAGTTGTATGCACGTGATCTGGGATCCGTGTCAAGAATTATGGGCCAAGGGTCCCAATCGTGATATTATGGGCTAGGAGTCCTGATTTTGGAATTGAGGACTGTGTGTCCTAATTTCATTGTTATGGGCTACGAGTCCTTATCATGTTGAAATAAAACATGGATAAAATTATAATTGTTTCTACGACCACAACCTTGGACTGCGGCATCGGTCTAAGGCGTTGTGATTGAGCACTCGGACTGTGTGTCCTGTGTTATTGATTTTCAAGTAATGAAAATTGTGAATAGTCGTTAGCTTTGGGCTTTGACAACGGAAAAGAGTGAACACAAAGAAAAGTCTCGATAATGAAAAGTCTTTTATTCATATTCATTTCCCCTTAGCATATGTGCTTGAGTTGACCGAATACCCGCTTAATATGTGGTATTCAATGAGGTATACATCCGAATGGCCGTTATAAGGGATTCGTGATGATGTTGATCCGGGTGCATGAGGTGACGAAGACAACTTGCCAAACGTGGCGTATGAGCCTGATCAACTCTTTATTTCTTAATAATAAAAGGGTGATGGTATCTCATGAGATTAAGATTGGAGCCTGATGATTGAAGTGTCATGCATTGTCTTTATAAAATTGATTGATTCGGGTATGAGACCCACTGAAATAATACTTGTTGTTTACCTATGAGTAATGTTAAATTGTTAATATGCCAAGGTGTTGTATGTATCATGTGTATGGTTGTTGTATGATATATCCATTTGCCGGTATCTCGCTCTTACAGTTATATCAGGTCTCTTCGGGTTTTACTGTAGAACCTTGGTACTCTAGTACCGATGTTGCGGAGGAGTCTTTTTAAGTCACTTGAAGACCTAGTGTTAGAGGTTGGGAAAGTATTCTGATTAGGGGTCTCTCCAATGAATATTTGATAGAATGGCCAACTTAGGAGTCTTCGTTGGGTTGTATATCTTAAGGGATCGATAAATGTAGTGTTATATACATCCGTCGGTAGTTTAAACCTTTTCTTTCGAAAATGGAAACTTAGAGAAATGTTGTATGTCATGGTAACTTTGTTATGAATGTGACTTTACGTCTTAAATATATGTATGATGGATTTCAGAGTTATCCTTAAAGAAAAATTTTATACCCTAGTTTTCTGACTTAAAAGAAAACAATTTTCAGAAAGCAACCGGCAAATTATCTTTTAATTTACTTCCGCATGTGTTACGTAGTAATACCCTAGGGGGTGGGTGTTACAGGTGGTATCAGAGCTGGTCGAGTCTTTGGGGATCTTTGGAAAATAGGTCTGTTGTGTTGTCGTTGTGTTTTCTCTGAATTAAGTTTTATTTGGATTACTTCTTAGAAGTAATGTGTGTTGATACGCCTTTACACGTTTCATTTTCATGTTGTGGCCTGACTGATTTATTCGGCGGGTCAGTTATGGAACTAGCACCAGAAGGTGGACGTGGACGAGGACGAGGACGTGGACGCGGTCGTGGACGTGGTCGTAGAGGTGGTCCTATTGGCGGTCGTGCCAACATGAACGAGAATTATGACGATGGAGTGGACTATGCTGCTCAGGCAATGGAAAACGTGGCAACGGCTATTGCACATCAAACTGCTTTGATGACTGCCCAGAACCAACAGGAATAAGCTCAAGCCGAGCAGGCTATTGAAGGCAAAAAAATTACTGCTTTTAGACGCCAAAATCCATCCCAATTTCATGGAGACGTGGATCCTGTGAAAGTTGACTTATGGATTCAAGAGTTAGAGAAAATTTTTAAGCTGATTCACAGTCCTGAGGGTGGTGGAAGGGCACCGAACAGCTGCTGGAAGCAGAGAATCAGGAGTTCACATGGGGAGTATTCCGGACCAGGTTCTTAGACAAGTATTTTCCTCAAAGTGCACGAGCTGAGAAGGAGCAAGAATTTCTACAATTTCAGCAGAAAGAATTAACTGTTAGAGAGTACGTGGCAAGGTTTGGATCTCTTGCCAAGTACTTTCGCTTTTTCCAGAATAACCCAAGTGAAGATTGGAAGTGCGAGCGTTTTTCGAAAGGACTGTGTTTCGAAATCAAGGAATCAATACTACCATTGGGAATCCGGAATTTCCAAGCCTTAGTAGAGAAGTGTAGAAAAGTTGAGCTAATGTGGAAGGAAAGAGGCAACGGAGAAACTGTTGGAGGACCCACTCGTTCCAAAGACCAATATCAAAATCAGAATCAAAAAGGGAAGAAGCATCGGATTGAACCTTATTTCCGACCACAAGGGAATGACCAGAATCAACAACAACATCGTTCTGATAATTCTGAATCAGGAAGTGGAGGCCAACAGAAAAAAAAAACCGAGGCCAATTTAGAAGATGTTACAAGTGTGGAAACCCAGATCACAAGGCTGATGTTTGCCCATGCAAGGGAAGTTACAATTGTGTACAAATAGGACACTTGTCAAGGGATTGTAATGCACCAAGGTTTGAAAGGGTTGTCAACACCTTAGGGATTGATAGACCCACGGCAAAGGGAAGAGTTTACACCGTGACTGGCACTAGAACTTCACAATCTGATGATCTTTTACGACAGAAGTAGCATGCAATTTGAAGGTCTTATGGCAGTGGTCTATAATTCTAAGTTGTAATAGGATTCTAAGTATAATCGTGTTATGACGCCCTTAAGTATTTGACTCTATAGGGTCTCCTATGTTACTAGTCGTTCTAGTGAATGTATGTTTCTTAAGACTTTTGGGAATAAAAGTCTCTTTAAGAAATTTATTCCAGTTCCCTTCTCTTTTTGATTGTTGTGATTAGTTTAGACTTTGGATCCAATCTTTATTTTCCTAGAGTTGTGAATTACCTTCTTGTTGCACAGGATGGGTATGTTTATAAAAGAAGCTTCTTGATGAAACTTAATCTAATCACTTTTAATTTTGGTGGAAGTGATTTAGTTTGAATTCTTATCAAACTGTTGCTCTTTTAAATTGTTTACCAGGAAATTCTAGTGAAAGGAGAAAATTTTTAGATTCATGATTGTAAACGTGTACCGATCAAACATTTTTACCTCCCTGAACCTACTAAAGGATCTTCATACACCGGATGTTTCTGTATTCTTTTGGATTGATGAAGTTCTTTTAGATACTTTCTTCTGATAGTATGATCTTGATAGTGAGAGATCCTGTTTAGTTTCAAGTTACGTAATTTCGAGGACAAAATTCTTTTTAGAGGGGTAGTATTGTAACACCCTGTTTTTCCTATGCTTTCTATAGCAGTAAATACATATTTAAATGTTTTTATTTTAGATTAAATTCAGAGTACGATTTTAATTAAACTAAAATCATTTTCGTGTGTTGTTATATAATATGAAGTTACGGTAGAATTTTCGGTTGAAAATTCAGACGGAAGCCGGTCTACTTTTTCACAGCCGGTACAAGTTTACTGAGATGAAAACCTAATTTGACCCGCGAACAAGATAGTTACTATTTTTATTATGTTTCCTTCCACTTTGGTTATTTTGAAAATTTTCGTTCAAAAATAAAATATAATATTTTATTCGCCCGAAAATGTCGGAAGAATTACGATCGGAAATGAAACCGGGTACAAAATGGAGTAGAATAGGAGACATAAAAGGCTTGAGGTGAGATGAGGGAGTGAGGTGACTCACTAGAGGTATGTCCTAAGCTACCTCCTAAAAAGTTGTCATGATGGACTTTTTGAAATATATCATATTATATTCTAAAACCCTATTTTTCTCTTTCCTCTTCAACCAAACAAGGAACAAGGTCAAAACTTGCTCTCCAAGCTCATTCCCGTCTCCTCAATTTCGTGCCACTCTCTCCCCTCTCCATATATACCCCTTTCATTTTCACTTCATCATCTTCATCCTTCAACCTCCATTAAACCTTCATCTTCTTCTTTCTTCTAAAAGTTCAAGCTCTTAAAGCTTTAGTTTTTATTCATCTTTTCTACTTAAGTTTTCATTAAAGTTCTTCCTTATACTAAGGGTAATGCTCTCATATGAATCTTTTTGCAAGTTTCATCTTTTAATTCTTAGTTTACTTTATGTGTTCTTTATATGCTTTAAACTTCTAAAATATCTCTAAAATGGTAAAAAAAAAACTCCTGTTGAGTTGAAACCACTTTCTATAGTCTTGTATTAACTTATATTTTCACATACTAAGAGGTTGTATAAAACAAAAATCTATACCTATCTCTTCCAATGAAGGCCGGATGCTTGCATTTGTTACCTAGGAAGTTTTTGTTTCAACTTTTGGAATATAATCATGTGTTTGAGTTGCTAACTATCCCTTGATCTTGAATATATAAATCTTGGAAGTTTTGATAGCTTGTTCCAATGATGGCCGAAAAATATGAATAAGTAGGCCCAGGATACTATGTTTCAGCTTTCCAAGTATTGATCATGGATTTAGAACTCTAAATACCTTGTGATTCTAAACCTAAGAGTTATTGTTAAACAAAGAATATTTTCCTCATCATCCTATGATGTCCGAAACTTAGAGTTTAGTTGCTAGGATGTTTGAGTTTTTATTTTTCCAAAATGATCATGGACTTGAGCACCATAAGATATATGGATGCTAAGTCTAAGACATTGGAAAGTGTAAGGATTTCTAACTTGTTTATTCTATGTTATTAAAGCTAGTATGTATTACTTTCCTTTTTCCAAGATGATCATGGACTTGAGCTCCATAAGATATTTGGATGCTAAGTCTAAGAGATTGGAAATTTTAAAGATTTCTAGCCTATAAATCCTATGAAGGCCGAACCTAAAAGGTTATGGACCTAGGATACTTTGTTCTTATTTTTCCAAAATGATCATGGTTTTGAGCTCCTTAATACATATGGATGCTTGATGAGCCTCTGTTTGACTGGTTTTATAACTAGTAAAGACCTTGGCTTTGTGCTAATTTTATATCATTTTCACCCAAATTAGACTTGATTGTCCTTAAGTAGTATTTTGAGTCTGTAAAGTATTTTTAAGTTAATTTAGTTGTTTTAGAGTTAAATAAATCACTTATGTTATTTTCTTATTTTCAGGTTAATAAATAGGAAATAATTCCGGTTCGCCCCGCGAAGGATATCTCGCGTCGTGAGTCACCCAGCCCTGAAAAGTCAGAGACGATCACGGCTTGCCCGTGTTGAAGATCATGGCTGTGGCAGTTTTGAAGTTGAAGCGTTCGCCTCGCGAGCATCCATTCGCCTCGCGAGTCTGGAAGTCAGAATATAATTGCTGTCACTGGAACCTGAACTGGTCATGAAGATTGGGCCATAACTTGGGCTGTAGATGTCGGTTTGAACTGAAACCGGTGGCAAATGAAAGATCAAACAAAGAGGTTTAACTCTCATGAAGACAATTATTCCAAACAGAGCCGTTTTGAAGGGCTTTAATCCATGTGAAGTCAGACGTTTCAGCTGCCCTATGAGTTGAATGTGGACATAACTCCCTCATCTTAACTCATAATTAAGCAAATTAAGTGGCTTTGGAAAGCTAAGAGGCAGAGGTTGAAGTTAATAAAAGGGCATTCAGATATTGAGAGATTTTATATAAATAGGAGTCATAGTTAGGCGGAGGAGGAGTCGGTAGGGAGTAGTGGTAGTTTCAATAGTTTATTTTCCTTTTCTTTTCTTTTACGCTTATGTCCGTAATGGAGAATTAATCTCCTAGATTAATCTACTGTGATTGGTTTCTGTTAAGACTTGAGGTTTCTGTAATCCTGTTTCATTTGCTTTTCTCTTTTCAATGCCATGCTTTATATTTCTGTTTGCTTAATTCAGGAGTATATTGTGTTGTGTTGGTTTATCTCGGTGATATCATGTTCCTATAATTAATCGCGTTTTCTTAATTCGCGTGTGTTCGTTTCGTGTTCGCTTAGTTCACGAAGGGCTTAACCCCGCTTTGCTTAATTCGGGAATAGGGACATATATTTGTAGTAGTGGTTTCGCTTGTAAATTGTTGCTACAACCGGGGGGATTAGAATCGCTTAGGGTTGCATGAGCCGATGATAGTTGGGAAACCGAGAACAGATGGGTTAATCGCTTAGCTTATTTGGTAACTGCTCTGTTTTCTTGCTTTGTTTTCTGTTTTGCTTCTTAATTTAGTTTTCAATCCAAAACCCCCAATTCGACTTTTTCTAACTTTTTCATTAATAATAACAACAACTAAAGAGTCCTTGAGTGACGATCCGAGTTGTCGCTCTATACTACATTATATTGTAAACGCTCGTTCTATTTGGGGCGTGGCGACAGCGCGTTCAAAAATTGGCGCCGTTCGTTGGGGACTACTGGTTTGTTGTTATTAGCGAAAATAATTTTTGAAAAAAAAAAAAAAACTTTTTGCTTTGCTAATTAGTTTTGTCTGCTTTATGCAGTCTCAGAATTTTAATTTTGCCCCATGGATAATTATATGCGAAATTATGTGCCTAATGTTTATTATGAGCAACCATGCATGTATTATCCTAATTTTAATGAGCCACCACCATACTATCCTAGCCAAGTGACCACCTCTGCACCTTCCGAACCTTCACAGAGCACCTTGGATGAGATTGCTTCAATGCTACAACAAATGGAAGAGAACAATCAACGGATGGCATACAATCTTGAATTTCAACAGAGGATGGAGGCAATGGAGGCAAGTAATCGTGAAGCCCAACAGAGGGACCAAGCTGAATCTCAAAAGTTGTGGGCTCTAATTGATCAAGTTACCGCCAACTCGGTGCAATGCTAACTCCACAGCCCCTTGAAGAACATACGAGTCACAAGTTATTCTTGAAGATATTTCGATGATAATGTTTCACGTGATGATGGTTTATGTGTTGAATCCCCGATCCTAATGCTTGTTATTGTGATGGAACTGCTTTGTGTGTTGAATGTTTTACGGGTTTATACTTTTCAGGAAAAATAGAAAATGCGGATCGTTTTGCAGGTTTGTTCTGCTTCAGAAACTTAGATCGGGAGGATCAAGAGGGCGTCTGCTCCCCGTGCCCGAAGATAAAGAAGAACCTTTGGGAGTAGATGATTCAAGTAAAACAATTGAATGTGTTGAGAGTAATGGGGTGGATGAATTGATTGAAGAATTCCCAGACATTCTAACTTTTTCTGATTCATTTTCTTGTAATATATGTACTAACTCTAACCCTTGTGTGGTGTGTGCTGAAATTTATGCGTGTATAGCAGGTGAAAATTTTGTTAGTGCAGTGGATGAAGACATTGCGAGAGTTGAAGCAGCACCAGTAACCCCAGCTAACTGTTTGCCACCTCCCTCTGTGGAACCAAAAGCTCTGGATTTTGCACCCTTGGATTTGGCACCCTGGCCAGTCCAAGAGGTTGAGCCCCGATTCTATTGGGAGGATTTTATGGACAAAGTTGAAAGAGAGGTCAACTGTGACCTGAAGGGGAGTGAGAAGTCCGCCGCACTCAGTGAGGTTATTATAATTGTCAAGTGCTCACCCCCACATCAAGGCTGCAAGTTAGGGAGGCATGGAATGAATTTCAGTCCTTTGGCTACCATGTGGGACTTATGTTACAAGCAGTGGGAACCTGGTGGAACCGCCCTTCAATGAGTTTTCTTAACCCTTTCTTCTTTTTAATTTTCTTTTGCTTTGCTTTATTTTCTGTTTTGTTTTCTAATAAAGCTCCTGAATAATTTGAGAAGCTCGGGGAGTTGTGTGTTGAGTCTAGTAGTGGCAAGTTTATTGGTTTTGATTAATTTTTGCATAGATTGATTGCATGTTATGTGTTGACTGTTTCCCCCTAGGTTGAAAAAAAATTTTGTTTTTAAAAAAAATTTGATCCCCATATGATTGAAAACTGAACTTTGAGATTTTAATATGATGGCATGATTTATGATAAGTTTGGGGTGATAGGAAGCACACACTAGGGATAGAATCTCTTTCAAACAATTTGCAAAAATGTCCAGGTGAGGTTTTGAGCCTCCAACATGTTTTAAACTGTGTGAAAATCACTTTTGATTGCACTTTCCTGAATTTGCTTGAATCTCTTTTTGGTTTGCATGATTATGTGTTTGCTTCAGATGATTTAGGCATTTTCTTTGTAAATAGCTACTTAGCCTAAAAATAACCAATTCCTAATGCATGTTCCTTAGTTAGCCCCATTGAGCCTATTAGCCTGTTAATTCTTGATAACCTAATGTTATAAGCCCAAAAATCTGGAAAACCATGTTAACCCGATCTTAGGATTAGGAGAGCATGTAATCTTAGAATGGGTGCAAGAAACCAAAGTTTGGGGTGGCTACCCGGTGCAATATGTTGTTTGGGATTGAGAAAAAAATTTATGTAAAAAAAATTTGTGAAAAAAAAAAAGAAAAGAAAAGAAAAGAAAAGAAAAACAGAAAAAAAATAAAAAGTGCAAAAATGCCAAAAAGAAATAAAAAGGCTGTAGCCACCCAGAAGCATAAAGAAAAAAATTAAGAAAGGAACTTGATTTAAATTCAAAGTGTAAATAATGTTCATGCTCTCTTAGTTCCTAGGGTCTTCAGCCTAGTAGCTTTGTATATCCTACCCTTAGCCAGGCCCCATTACAACCCATAAAAGACCTTTTGATGTTGCTTGCATGTTTTCTGTGGGAATCATTTTGAGATGAAAATCAAATTTATGGGAAGTGCTCTTAAAAGTGAAATTGAGTGAATTGTTGATAGCCTGACACAAACTGAGTGAATGAGTGAACACAAATTTCCCTTGTGAGGAAGGCAGTTGTTTGATTTTGGTGATCTCCCTTTTGTGTGTGACTTAGACCCCTTGCTTAGATTTCTGATTGTTTTCATGATGAAATTCTCAACTGTTTAGAATAAATGAATGTGGGGATTGTTTTGCTTGTAAGGGGGAACATTGAAAGAAAAATTGTTTTGTTAAATTGCTTGAAATTTGTGTGAAAGTTAATTGAGTCCTTAAGCTTGCCATGTTTTGCCAGGTCTTGAGTCTTTTTAAGTTTTTGAGTTTTAGTTTGCTTGGGGACAAGCAAAGTTTAAGTTTGGGGTATTTTGATGAGCCTCTGTTTGACTGGTTTTATAACTAGTAAAGACCTTGGCTTTGTGCTAATTTTATATCATTTTCACCCAAATTAGACTTGATTGTCCTTAAGTAGTATTTTGAGTCTGTAAAGTATTTTTAAGTTAATTTAGTTGTTTTAGAGTTAAATAAATCACTTATGTTATTTTCTTATTTTCAGGTTAATAAATAGGAAATAATTCCGGTTCGCCCCGCGAAGGATATCTCGCGTCGTGAGTCACCCAGCCCTGAAAAGTCAGAGACAATCACGGCTTGCCCGTGTTGAAGATCACGACTGTGGGAGTTTTGAAGTTGAAGCGTTCGCCTCGCGAGCATCCATTCGCCTCGCGAGTCTGGAAGTCAGAATATAATTGCCGCCACCTTGGAACTCGAATCGGTCATGAAGATTGGGCCATAACTTGGGCTGTAGATGTCGGTTTGAACTGAAACTGGTGGCAAATGAAAGATCAAACAAAGAGGTTTAACTCATGAAGACCATTATTCCAAACAGAGCCGTTTTGAAGGGCTTTAATCCATGTGAAGTCAGAGACATTTCAGCTGCCCTATGAGTTGAATGTGGACATAACTCCCTCATCTTAACTCATAATTAAGCAAATTAAGTGGCTTTGGAAAGCTAAGAGGCAGAGGTTGAAGTTAATAAAAGGGCATTCAGATATTGAGAGATTTTATATAAATAGGAGTCATAGTTAGGCGGAGGAGGAGGAGTCTGTAGGAGTAGTGGTAGTTTCAATAGTTTATTTTCCTTTTCTTTTCTTTTCTGCTTATGTCTGTAATGGAGAATTAATCTCCTAAATTAATCTACTGTGATTGGTTTCTATTAAGACTTGAGGTTTCTGTAATCCTGTTTCATTTGCTTTTCTCTTTTCAATGCCATGCTTTATATTTACGTTTGCTTAATTCAGGAGTATATTGTGTTGTGTTGGTTTATCTCGGTGATATCATGTTCCTATAATTAATCGCGTTTGCTTAATTCGCGTGTGTTCGCTTTCGTGTTCGCTTAGTTCACGAAGGGCTTAACCCCGTTTGCTTAATTCGGGAATAGGGACATATATTTGTAGTAGTGGTTTCGCTTGTAAATTGTTGCTACAACCGGGAGGGGATTAGAATCTGCTTAGGGTTGCATGAACCGATGATAGTTGGGAAACCGAGAACAGAGGGTTAATCGCTTAGCTTATTTCAGAATCGCTCTGTTTTCTTGCTTTGTTTTCTGTTTTGCTTCTTAATTTAGTTTTCAATCCAAAACCCCCAATTCTGACTTTTTCTAACTTTTTCTGTTAATAATAACAACAACTAAAGAGTCCTTGAGAGACGATCCGAGTTGTCGCTCTATACTACATTATTTTGTAAACGCTCGTTCTTTTTGGCGCGTGGCGACAACGCGTTCAATGCTAAACCTAAGAGATTGGAAAGTTTAGTGAATGCTAACCTATTTTACTAGTCTTGGCCGAATACCCTAAGTTTATAACTTAGAGGGATTTTAATTCAACTTTGTTAAATAATCATTGTTTATGAACCCCTAACACTTAAGGATCATAAATCCATGAGTTGTATAATTTTCAGGAATCTCTAACCCTAAGAACTATTCTTGGCCGAACCTATACCTTGTGGTTTAGTGTTCTGGTTTGATTTTAACTTGTGATTTTGTGTTCATAACCTTGGACTTCCATCGCGAAGGAAACGAGGATGTTCGTGGTATACCTCTTCGAGCATCTAATCGCCTTACCTTCACAGAAGGTAAGAGGGGGTTGCCTAGGGATATTCAATGACTATATGCATGTGTGTATGTGTTTACTTGAGTGATTTGAATATTATTATGATGTGGAGAAAACACTTGAATGACTTGCTTACTTGAACTATTGTGATTATTACTTGAAGTTGATTATTACTTGCCTTAAAGTATTGTGAGTTGTATATATGTGATGAACTGTCATTAACTGTGATATTATTGTTGAGAATATATTACTGTTGATTGAAGTTTGAGAAGCCGGACTTGAGTCTGTGCACAATGATTATAAGGATTAAAAGTCTTAATAAGCCTTGAATAGAACTTTGAAAGTATTGGTTTCGTTTATAAAAGTTCCTTGTTTAAAAAGCTTACTTCAAGTGATTGAGATTCTAGTTTTGAAAAGAAACGTTGAAGTGTTTTTAAGTCAATAGAAACTACCTTTTTATGATCCAAGGTTTGTACGAGAGAAAACCTTTTTCGAACTATGTGTATCATGAAGGAAAAACCTCTTTGAAAATATTTGATTTTATTCCACCAAGGATTTCAAAAGCAAATGAATTTCCAAATGTTTTATAAAAGATTTTGTAAAGGAAAGATTTTCTCCTAAATGATTTAGAAATGTTCCGGTTACTTGGATAAGTGAACGAGGTTTTATTTTGGTTTTTGATTTTCACTGAGCGAAAAGTAAGCACATGTGAAAGAGAATACTAGTTCGTGAGACGTCGCCTCTAGCATTCAGTTTATGCACGTGATCTGGGATCCGTGTCAAGAATTATGGACCAAGGGTCCTAATCATGATATTCTGGGCTAGGAGTCCTAATTTTGGAATTGACTGTGTGTCCTAATTTCGTTGTTATGGGCTAGGAGTCCTTATCATGTTGATTTAAAACATGGATAAAATTATAATTGTTTCTACGACCACAACCTTGGACTGTGGCATCGGTCTAAGGTGTTGTGATTGAGCACTCGGACTGCGTGTCCTGTGTTATTGATATTCAAGTAACGAAAATTGTGAATAGTCATTAGCTTTGGGCTTCGACAACGGAAAAGAGTGAACACAAAGAAAAGTCTCTATAATGAAAAGTCTTTTATTCATATGCATTTCCCCTTAGCGGACATGCTTGAGTTAACCAAATAGCCTCTTAAGATGTGGTATTTGATGAGGTATACTTCCGAAGGGCCATTATAAGGGATTCGTGATGATGTTGATCCGGGTGCATGAGGTGATGGAGACAACTTGCCAAATGTGGCGTATTAGTCTGATCAACTCTTTCTTTCTTAATGATAAAACGGTGATGGTATCTCATGAGATTAAGATTAGAGACTGATGATTGAAGTGTCATGCATTATCTTTATAAAATTGATTGATTCGGGTATGAGACCCACTGAAACAATACTTGTTGTTTACCTATGAGTAATGTTAAAATGTTAATATGCCAAGGTGTTGTATGTATCATGTGTATGGTTTTTGTATGATATATCCATTTGCCGGTATCTCACTCTTACTGTTATATCAGGTCTCTTTGGGTTTTGCTGTAGTACCTTGGTACTCTAGTACCGATATTGCAGAGGAGTCGTTTTAAGTCGCTTGAAGACCTAGTGTTAGAGGTTGGGAAAGTATTCTGATTGGGGGTCTCTCCAATGAATATTTGATAGAATGACCAGCTTAGGAGTCTGCGTTGGTTTTTATATCTAAAGAGATCGGTAAATGTAGTGTTATATACATCCATCTGTAGTTTAAACCTTTCCTTTCGAAAATGGAAACTTAGAGAAATGTTGTCATGGTAAATTTGTTACGAATGTGACTTCACGTCTTAAATGTATGTATTATGGATTTCAGAGTTATCCTTAAATAAAAATTTTATTCCCCAGTTTTCTGACTTAAAAGAAAACAATTTTCCGAAAGTAACCAGCAACTTATCTTTTAATTTAATTCCGCATGTGTTACGTAGTAATACCCTAGGGGTGGGTGTTACTTGCTACGTCATTGGACGGATACTCTTTTAACTGGTTGAACGTAACCTAGTAGGAGAGCTCTTCTATCTCTTTAGTGGACGAGCATTTCTGTCACTTTAGTGGATGAGCACTTCTGTCACTTTAGTGGACGAGCGCTTGTATCACTTTAGTGGACGAGCACTTCTATCACTTTAGTGGATGAGCGCTTGTATCACTTTAGTGGACGAGCACTTCTGTCACTTTAATGGACGAGCGCTTTTATCACTTCAGTGGACGAGTGCTCCTGTCACTTGTGTTGGACGAGCGCTTCTGTCACTTGTGTTGGATGAGCGCTTCTATTACTTTAGTGGCCGAGCGCTTATTATTTCCAAAAATCATTTTCATTAACGAAAACTTATTCCTTTTAATGCAAGTTATGAAAATTGATTTTCTTCATGCATCTTTTTAATTGAGCTATTTTGTGACTAAGAGATTTCTTTCTCTTACAAATCATCTAAGACTTAAATCTAATTTCTCCTTTAATCTTTTGTCTTGATGATTCCTTGATCTTTGTCTTTGCTCTTTGATTCCTCCATGTAGCTCTTTTGATTTCTTCAAGTTCTTCCTTGAATATTTTCCTTGAATTTGCTTAACGAACTTGTTGATCTCTGCTCGATACCTGTCTTTGCTATTTGACACTAAAAAACTTGCATACACATTAAATTGTATTTGTCATATATCAAAATCTCTAAGTCATTGAGTCTAACAAACTCCCCCTTTTTTATTATGACAAACTTTTAACAAATTATAAGATCAGAGTACAAGTATAGCATAAGCTTAAGTGTTTTTGATAGATTTATATCATGGTATCAGAGCAGAAGTATATCAGAGCAAATAAAATATTATCAGAGAAGAATTTGATTTACTCTCCATTAATCATGTAAACTTGTATTGATTTACTCCCCATTAAGTATGTAAGCTTATAATGATTTACTCCCCATTAATCATGTAAGCTTATAGCTCTCCCTCAACATATGCATGTATAATTTGTTATTATCCCTTTCTCTATATCATACTTTTTCCTCCCCCTTTTGGCATCATAAAAAAGGTAAAGAAAAGAAACATTCAAAGCAATAGAGGAGGCAAGCATTTAAACATTCAAACATAGCATATAAAATTGTTCATGATAGAGGGATAGGTGTAGGGATAAATCAAAAAGAACGCGTCCATCTAAAATTGTTCCTTTTTGATTTTCTTTTGTTTCTTTAGATATTAGACTTAGGATTGATCAATCATACCCAATTCTCTTCTAGTGAAAAAGAAGCTTTCCTTGTTCAAGGGCTTGTTAAAAATATCAGCAAGTTTTTTAGTTGTATCAACATACTCAATCTCAATTTCTCTACTTTGAATAAAAGTTCTTATGATAGAGATCATGTTCAAAGTTAATTGTTGCATAGCAAGCAAGACAAATCATTTAAGGCTTCATAAATTTTCTTAGATTCAATTTGTGAAACAAAAGCCATATGATTATTCCAAGATTGATCAAATAACTTTAATACAACAATGTAGACATACTACATAATGATATATAAGTCAACACAAAGATTCACAATCATACATTAATAATGATAATTAGAAAACATATTCAATCAATATTCTTTCTTTATTGCTACCCATTTTGTGTTTGGTGAAGGCTCTATATAATGATTCCAATTTTTGCTCTTGACCTTCCACCACACCTACAAAACATAATTTCATGTTTTTGCTATAGGTACCCAAGTCTGTTTGGGTCCTTTTGAGTTAGTTGCAGCAATAGTTCCTTTAGGAACCCATATATACTTAGATTTATTGTATGCTGATTTTCTGTATTGACATGTAGAAGCTGTGTGACCTTTTCTAGCACAAAAATTGCATTTAACAAATGGTGTGTTTGATGTCTTAGGTGAAGTAAAAAATTTCTTGAAAGATTTCTCATGTATCTTAGGTTCATAGCCTATTCCAGCCTTATCATAAAGACATTTTTGCTATCCTAATAAAGCATTTAAGTTATCTCTACCATTTGTGAACTTGGCTAAGTCATTTTTCAGTTTTTCAACTTTTTTAGTCAATGTACAACACTTAGAACAATTAGAGAGATCACCATTCAAATGATTTATATGTTTCTCCAACTTAGGACAATTATCACATATAGGTGGTTCCAAAACAGTAGCCAATCTTTCTTTTACAGCAAAATTTTCTGTTTTTAATTCATCTAGCTCTTTGTTTAAAACAAAATTTTTCTCTTCTAGGCATGTGATGATTTTCTTAGGCTTAATTAGCAATCTAGCAAGTCTAATGGATTCTTTATGAATTTCTTCAAAATCATTTTGCAATTCATCATAAGAAGGTAATTCATCAAGGTTAGAATCAGAATTTACCTCACTCTCTGAATCACTGTTATTGCTTGCCATCAAGCACAAGTTTGCCTCCTCAGATTCAGATTCTTCAGAGGAATCTATATCATTATCATCCCAAGCAATGTAGGCCTTTCTTGGCTTTCTCCACTTATTGTCCTTTAAGTCAAACTTTTCTGTTTTGTCCTTCTTTTGCAATTTGGGACAGTCAAGCTTCATGTGGACAATCTTTCTACATTCATAGAATGTGATGTTGTTGGAAGAGTTGTCACCTTTGCTGAAATTTCTCCTTTGAAAAGTGGATGACTTTCTTTTGAAGTTACCTTTCTTCTTGAGGAACTTTTTGAATTTTCTAACTAGAGTTCCCATTTCTTCATCAGATTCAGCCTCTTGATCTGTATTATCATCATCACTCTCTTCTACTTCTTTGACTTGTGATTTCAGAGCCAATCCCTTCTTTCTTTTATCAGTTTCTTCACTCTCATTCAGTCTGTTCAACTCCAATTCATGTTCTTTCAATTTTCCAAACAATGTGGCAATGGTCATTGATGAGAGGTCTTTAGATTCTTAGATTGTAGTGACTTTAGGCTGCCATTCCCTGCTCAAGCATCTCATTACTTTGTTAATTTGATCCTTATTTGATATAGCTTTTCCAAGACCAGCAAGTTGGTTGACAATCTGAGTGAATCTTTTTTGTATTTCAGTCATAGGTTCTCCTTGCTTCATTCTGAACAGCTCATACTCATGTGTGAGGGTGTTCATTCTTGCTCTCTTGACATCTGTGGTTCCTTCATGTGTTACTTGCAATGTATCCTACATCTCCTTTGCTGATTTGCAATTTGAAACCCTGAAAAACTCATCACGGCTTAAAGCAGATGTTATGATATTCTTAGCGCGTGCATTATATTGAACTCTTTTCTTATCATCCTCATTCCATTCAGTTTTAGGCTTATTTCTTGGAGCACCATTAGCATCCACAGTAAATGGGACAAATGGTCCATTTTCTACTGCATCCCATATGTCAACACATGCTGTCTCAAGAAAGATTACCATTCTTTCCTTCCAAAAGATATACTCAGATCCATTGATCCATTGAAGGCAGGAGGGCGTGCAAGGGAAGCCCCTATGTAACACCCTAGTTTTTACACATATGATTAATTATTTTATTTGGATGTTTATGTTTATTTTGTTATATGGTTTAGTTTGAGTAATTAAATTACTCTCTTCAAATTATTTTATCGGGTGCATTAGCACTGACTTATTTCAGTGAATGCACGCTTACTAGACAATAAATTACATTATTGTCACTATTATTACCAGTACAGAAAAGTGTTTTAAAGAATATGATTAAGAGAAAAGCATTTTTATATTTTCATTCTATTTAATTTTAGAGTGAAAAATATTTTGGCTTGACATTAATCATAAATTAATTTTGGAACGTTGATTTTCTTAGTTGATTAGTTCAACTATCAATCTCGACTCTAATTTAAATTTTGAAAGTATATAATTGTCAACCATTAATTTTAGATCTAAAAGTCGAAAACATGTTTATTTTTAGGCTTAATATTTATCACTCATTTTGTACCCACTAGTACAAAAATCAGAAATTCTCTCTCATCTCTCCCTTAATGACCCGTACCCCCCCTCCTCACTCTTTTCTCTCTTTCTTTCCTTGCTACTTTCTCTTCTTCCCTTCAACCCAATCTTCTTCTTCCTCAAAACCCAAAAGCTTCCTCCTCTTTCCATCATGTCATCTTCATCAACCACCTTCCCGCCCTGAAAACAGCAGTGCACCACACTGGACTGCGACCACCGTTGGACCGCGTAGCACGAGGAGAAGACAGTCGCGACCCAGTCGTCGTCCCACGTGCGCCTGGTAGCTGCTCTGCCATTCATCGCCGGATCGCCGCTACAGGACCACCTTGGAGCGCTGTCCGACCACCACGTAGTAAGAAGAAGATGGTCGCACACCGCCACTCGTCGCCCCGCGGTGTTGTTCTGTTCGACACCACTCTTGGCCGCTGATGAGTGTGATTTCACCTCATTTTACATGTACATTTCTGCATGCATTTGCATATAGTTAGGCCAATTTAGTGTTGATTTTGTATAGTTTTTCCTTTGGAACGGATGAGGTGGTTTCTGTGTGTTGTTTTGCAGGATTTAATGGAAAAATGCCCAGAAATCAGCCTTGGTGGAGCTTGGATGAAAAAGAGCTTGAAAAGTGAAGATTATGAGTCAAACAGAGCCCATCACGGCCTAGCCGTGATGACCATCACGGCCGTGATCAAGCAGAGCAGAAGGCAAAAGTCAGAGACTGTCACGGCCTGCCCGTGATATGAATCACGGCCGTGACCTAGGATTCGCGTCGCGAACAAAGGGCTCGCCTCGCGAGTGACCATTTTGTGCAAATTCGCCCAAGTCAGAAACCATCACGGCCTGGCCGTGATGGCCATCACGGCCGTGACGCGATACTGATCTATAAATAGGGCTGCGATGAACAGAAAAGGGGACTAACTTCTAACCTAAAATAATCTGCACTTGGAGGCAGGCTGAGGCTGGCGGCTGGAGAGGGTTTCTACCCAAATAAGGGGGTGTTTTCTCTGCTCTTGGATGGGGAGATGATGGAGGAAGCTTGTCTATGAGTGTTCTCCATCCCTTTTCTCATTCTGTTTTGTATTTCATTTTATCATGAGTAGTTAAATCCCCATTGTTGGGGTTAGATGTGACTTTTCTGAACTTGTTGTAATTGATTTGGTGTTTTAATGCAAGTCTTTATTTCTTTATGAGTATGTGATTCTGTGCTTAATGCTTTCCTTGGATTAGCTACCCATAGGAATGATATGTTGCTTTGATAGATGACTGGAAGGTTGGTGTTAAGGCATGCTCATGAATCATATGCCAAGTAGTTCAAGAATCTAGGAATAGGTGTTGAATGCTTGCAATCTTATAAGTCTTGACTTAATGCAAAATCTCAGGTTAATCCACCTAAGGAATTAGGGTTTAATTTGGGGTTTTAGGCTCAATGCATCTAAGGAATTAGGCTTGAGTATTTTAGAAAAGGCTTGATTGTCATAATTGAATTAGGACTTGTGTTGATTACCATTTCATTGCAATTAAGGGAGGATTAGTGTAGTCTAACCCTAACAATCTTAGCCATATCTCTGTTTGCCTTCCAAGTGTTCGATATAATTCCTAAAAGACTCTCAGATTATAGTTAAGTCTAGATAGTTGTTAAGTTTGTGAATTGGTAATTGACAACCAATCCCTGTGGATACGATAACCGGTCTCACCACCGTATTACTTGATTGCGACAAGGTGCACTTGCCTTTATATCTTAAAAATCACGTATCAAGTTTTTGGCGCCGTTGCCGGGGATTGGCTTTGTCAATATCAGTAGTAACAAATGAGGCAACTAGTTTAGACATTTTTTTTTATTTTTATTTCCTGTGTATATTTGATATTTTTCTGTATATATTTGATTTTTTTTTTGTTTTGAGTTCTGTTTTGTAAGGTGGACAAAAGTCATGGAAAATTTTTATTGTCCACCTGATAAGGAAGCTTCCAGTCATGTTTTGGAGGACAACTTGTGGTGGGACGACGATATAAATTTGGGAGAATTCTTCGAGGAGTTTTCTCTATCTCATAACATCCCATCACGAGTCGATCCTATGACTGGTGAGCTTATATATATATATATATACCGAGGAGGATTGGGAAACCTTTTGTTCTTATTTACCACCTCCACCACCATGTATGATTCCCATAGAGCCACATGAAGTGGAAGTTGAGAAAAATCTGGTTATGGGAATGGACCAAATTGAAAACGAAGTGGTGGTGGTGAGTGAACCACAACAAGAGGAATTACCTTCCACAAATCCTTGGGAAACAACAAGTGAGGAGGCAGAGCATCTAGATAGCACTCCTTCCACCATGCATCTTTGAGCAATCTGATTTTACTGCACTAGATAAATATGTTGGCTTGCATGCATGTGTGGACATTGGTAAGTTAGCCCCTCCCACTTGTCTGTCATACTTCCTCTTGACAATTCCATTTGACCCGAGAGGAAGTGAGTTTATAATTTTAAAGGTTAATGGAATTTCCACCCAATGGCTGGGTGGAATTGAAAATAAAGTTATTTTACTGTTACAATCACCATCCCAATTTCCATTTGATCCGGGAGGAGGATCCAGGTGATGCTTTTCAATAAGTCAAGCTAGTGACATTAAAGAAGCGCTTATTGGGAGGCAACCCAATTTTTCTTTTTTCTTTTTTTTTTCTTTTTTTTTTTTTTCCTTTTTGTTTAGTTAGAATTGATTTTTGATTTCAAACTCTTGAATAATTTGAGAAGCTCAAGAGTTTTCTTTTACTAATAAAATTGCCAAGTGATTTCAGGGAAAGAAGGAAGGAAGGGAGAGCAAGAAGACAAGGAGAAGAGCAAAAGGGGCAAAGAAAAAGCAAAGTCAGCACCCGCTACCGCCTCGGTAAGCCGTTCCAATTTTTTTGCTTTATTTTATTTTTCTTCTCCTCTCTCCAACTTGATTGTTTACATTGGGGACAATGTAAATCTTTAAGCTTGGGGGTAGGGGTAATCTTTTTGCTTGCATTGTAAATATTGCATTCATATAGGCTTAAGTTTGCATGATCGCATGATTCGGTTACCCTTGCTTAGATTGAGCTTATGATTGTGAGAGCTAAGTGCCAATTTTTTTTTTTTTTGTGATAGTGAATTCTTGAACCCAATTCTGTTTATTCTTGTGATATGGCTGCAAATGAATATGCTTGAGATGATCTTGGATAGTTAATGATTAGCATATGTTTCTTTAGACTTGTGTTTCTCACTGGTTCTTGAACTGATAAATGTGAGCTTTTGAGCCATTAGGGGGTACTCACTAAATCTGCCCCCGTTCTTTGTGTTGAGTGTTATTCCTCTTGGTTTGTTTTCTCTAGAACTTGACTTGAAACCATTTCGAAGCTTGAAAATTTTTGGAAACATTTTTTAAAATGATTGAGGCAATAGGTATTTTTTCTGGCCTTCTGAGTTTTGAATGATGAAATGCTACCCCTTAGTTGCCCAATTTTGAGCCTACAAAAGAATAAAATGCTTTTCTTGGTACCCTGGAATGTTTTTATAAATATGTTTGATAAGGGACCTTCTAAAGTATTACAAAAAGGGTGAAAAAGGTAGTTGAAAGTTTGGGATAAGAATCAGAAAAAAATAATTCTTTTGAGTTGAAAAATCTCCCCTCTCCAATTATTAAAAAAAAAAAAAGAAAGAAAAGAAAAGAAAAGAAAAGAAAAGAAAAGAAAAATATAAAGAGATGGGGATGACAAAAAAAAAAAAGAAAAGAAGTGAGAAATAAAAGAAAAAGAAAGAAAAGAAAGGTGGAAAAATGTATTGAAAACCCAAGAAGGTATTTTAGAAGGTGTCTTGTGTTGAAATGTTTGATACTTGGTTTAGCCTTTTGAAATATCCCTTTCTTGTTATCCCCACCTAAAGATTAATCCCATGGCCATGTTACAACCAAATAAAGACCTCTTGATTCTTAGGTGTTTTCATAAATAAAGTGGAGATTTGGTTGATAGTCAAGCATATGGTAGGAATCATTCCTTGAGGAAAATGGAGCGAATTGTTATATATACTTGAACACTTGAGTGAGTGAGGCAAGAAAGAGAGCCAAGCAAATAAACAAGCTTGGGGTGAGCTTCAAGTGAGCAAGAGTGCCCGAATCAGTGAGAATGTGAGTCTAGGAAACTTAAGCCCCTAATTGGACTTGAATTGATTATCTCTTGCTGAATTGTTTGAATTGCCTATTGCTTGGATCATTTACTCGGGTTCTTGGTTCACTATCCATGCTTTGACTGTTTATCTCTTCTGGCCTTAGTTTTTGCTTGAGGACAAGCAAAGTCTTAAGCTTGGGGTGATTTGATGAGTGTGATTTCACCTCATTTTACATGTACATTTCTGCATGCATTTGCATATAGTTAGGCCAATTTAGTGTTGATTTTGTATAGTTTTTCCTTTGGAACGGATGAGGTGGTTTTACGTGTTGTTGTTTTGCAGGATTTAATGGAAAAATGCCCAGAAATCAGCCTTGGTGGAGCTTGGATGAAAAAGAGCTTGAAAAGTGAAGATTATGAGTCAAACGAGGCCCATCACGGCCTGGCCGTGATGACCATCACGGCCGTGATCAAGCGGAGCGAGAAGGCAAAAGTCAGAGACTGTCACGGCCTGCCCGTGATATGAATCACGGCCGTGACCTAGGATTCGCGTCGCGAACAAAGGGCTCGCCTCGCGAGTGACCATTTTGTGCAAATTCGCCCAAGTCAGAAACCATCACGGCCTGGCCGTGATGGCCATCACGGCCGTGACGCGATACTGATCTATAAATAGGGCTGCGATGAACAGAAAAGGGGACTAACTTCTAACCTAAAATAATCTGCACTTGGAGGCAGGCTGAGGCTGGCGGCTGGAGAGGGTTTCTACCCAAATAAGGGGGTGTTTTCTCTGCTCTTGGATGGGGAGATGATGGAGGAAGCTTGTCTATGAGTGTTCTCCATCCCTTTTCTCATTCTGTTTTGTATTTCATTTTATCATGAGTAGTTAAATCCCCATTGTTGGGGTTAGATGTGACTTTTCTGAACTTGTTGTAATTGATTTGGTGTTTTAATGCAAGTCTTTATTTCTTTATGAGTATGTGATTATGTGCTTAATGCTTTCCTTGGATTAGCTACCCATAGGAATGATATGTTGCTTTGATAGATGACTGGAAGGTTGGTGTTAAGGCATGCTCATGAATCATATGCCAAGTAGTTCAAGAATCTAGGAATAGGTGTTGAATGCTTGCAATCTTATAAGTCTTGACTTAATGCAAAATCTCAGGTTAATCCACCTAAGGAATTAGGGTTTAATTTGGGGTTTTAGGCTCAATGCATCTAAGGAATTAGGCTTGAGTATTTTAGAAAAGGCTTGATTGTCATAATTGAATTAGGACTTGTGTTGATTACCATTTCATTGCAATTAAGGGAGGATTAGTGTAGTCTAACCCTAACAATCTTAGCCATATCTCTGTTTGCCTTCCAAGTGTTCGATATAATTCCTAAAAGACTCTCAGATTATAGTTAAGTCTAGATAGTTGTTAAGTTTGTGAATTGGTAATTGACAACCAATCCCTGTGGATACGATAACCGGTCTCACCACCGTATTACTTGATTGCGACGAGGTGCACTTGCCTTTATTTATATTTCTAAAAACACGCATCAGCCACCGTCACTGCCACGATGAGTTTCCCGGTCATTGCCATGGTGGTTCCCACCCTCCTGTTTCTTTGAACCTCTTTAACCTATTATATGGAACCCATCTTCATTTGGGCTTTTCTGATACAGAGTATGAAGGTCGCCGTCTCTGTTGCGACGCCGCCGCCGCCGTCTCCGCCGCTTCGGCGCCTGAGTCTTCTTGGCCACCATCTACTTTCAGCTTCTTCTATGGTGAGTGAAATCCACCTATTGTGTTTCAAAGTCAAAATCCCCAAATCTGATTTTTGAAACCCTAACCCTAGCTCCTTGATTTCAAGTTGTAATATGAAATTAAACTATTTTTTATGCAATTGGGACTATAAATTAGTGTTTTATTAAACTAAATTTTATCATCCTTTGATTAAATGAGTTTTCCCCCAAATTGTGTTTAGGAATCCTAAACCCCAATTTGATTATATTTGAAATCGATTGTGTTTCTATAAAATTAACTATGTTTATTCAAATTAGGACCTTTAATTTGAGATTTCCAAGTTCAATTTCATGTTTCTCAAACCAAATCAAATGTTCCCCAATTTTAATTATGGATCCTTTTTACCCAAATCGATATTATTGAGAAACCGATTCTATTTACTAAATTAAATGTATGGTTTCTTTTGATTATATGTTTTGAGGATGAAAAATTGAATTGGTAAATTTGTTTGTTGTTATCATGCTTGGTTTGTGTCTCCGTGATGTTGAACACGGCTATGCTTACTTGGTGGAGTATAGTTTGCACTCTTGGAACTAACGTGAGCATTTAGACGAGGATCCTTTACTTATCTTCAAAGGTAAGGGGAGCTTGCCTAGGGATATTCAATAACTATATGTATGTGTGTATGTGTGTAATTGAGTGTTGTGAATATTATTGTGATATTGAGCCAATACTTTAATAACTTGTTTACTTGAACTATTGTGGTTATTACTTGAAGTTGAACCTTTCTTGCTTTAAAGTGTTATGAATTATATATTTGTCATGAAATGTCATTAACTGTGATATTATTATTGTTGTGAATACATTACTGTTGAGTGAAGTTTGAGAAGCGGGACTTGAGTGTCATGCCCGGTGACTATAAGGATTAAAAGCCTTAATAAGCTTGAAATAGAACTTTGAAAGTTTTGGGTTCACTTATAAAAGTTCCTTGTTTAAAGTGCTTACTACAGAAGAATAAGATCAAAAGTTTTGTACGAGAGAAAACCTTTTCGAAGGAAACTACATTTTTATGATCAAAAGTTTTGTACGAGAGAAAACCTTTTCGAACGGTGTGTTTTATGAAGGAAAGACCCTTTGATAATATTTGACTTTATTCCCTCAAGGATTTCAAAAGCAAACGAATTTCCAAATGTTTTACAAAAGACTTTGTAAAGGAAAAGCTTTTCTCCTAAATGATTTATCAGAAATGTTCCGGTTACTTGGATAAGTGACCGAGGTTTTATTTTGGTTTTTGATTTTCACTGAGCGAAAAGTAAGCACATGTGAAAGAGAATACTAGTTCACGAGATGTCGCCTCTAGTATTCAGTTGTATGCACGTGATCTGGGATCCGTGTCAAGAATTATGGACCAAGGGTCCCAATCGTGATATTATGGGCTAGGAGTCCTAATTTTGGAATTGAGGACTGTGTGTCCTAATTTCGTTGTTATGGGCTAGGAGTCCTTATCATGTTGAAATAAAATATGGATACAATTATAACAACCTCGGACTGCGACATCGGTCTAAGGTGTTGTGATTGAGAACTCGGACTGCGTGTCCTGTGTTATTGATTTTCAAGTAATGAAAATTGTGAATAGTCATTAGCTTTGGGCTTCGACAACGGAAAAGAGTGAACACAAAGAAAAGCCTCGATAACGAAAAGTCTTTTATTCATATGCATTTCCTTTTAGCAGACGTGCTTGAGTTATCTGAATACCTGCTTCAGATGTGGTATTTGATGAGGTATACATTCGAACGACCGTTATAAGGGATTTGTTATGATGTTGATCCGGGTACATGAGGTGACGGAGACAACTTGCCAAACGGGGCGTATGAGCCTGATCAGCTCTTTCTTTCTTAATGATAAAACGGTGTTGGTATCTCATGAGATTAAGTTTAGAGCCTAATTATCGAAGTGTCATACATTCTCTTTATAAAACTGATTGTTCGGGTATGAGACCCACTGATATAACACTTGTCATTTTATCTATGAATAATAATTAAATGTTAATGTGCTGAGGTGATGTATGTATCGTGTATATGGTTGTTGTGTGATATATCCATTTGTCGGTATCTCTCCCTTACAGATATATCAGGTTTCTTCTAGTTCGCTATTGTACCCTAGGTACTTTAGTACAGATGGTGCAGAGGAGTCTTCCTAAGTCACTTAGAGACTTAGATCTGGTTGTTTGATGAAGTATTTGATTGGGGAATTATCACGTGAGTTTTCCTCAGGAATAAATTTTAGAATGACCAGCTTAGGGTTTGAGACTTAGATTTTTGATAGTATGTATGAGTATGACTCAGAGAGTCTTTATTTTAAAATGGAATGTTTATGGCTTGGAGAGCATCTCTTTTGAATAAAAACCTAAGCTTTTCCTTTTGGTCATGTATAGCCTATTGATGTAGCTATTTTTAGTATATTACTGCCTGGTGGTATTTGGTGTAACTGGAATTCTGGAATGAAAATGTAATTATTTTAGCAGGTGTCCTTTTACCTGGGATGTTCGAATTATAGAGGAGACTCTGTCGAAATTTTTGTAAAAATACTAGCTTTTATACAAGTATATCTCTGAATTAAATAGACTTGTCAGGCTAGGATTGAAAACTGGTGTGCCGATCAAGGCTTAGGTTTAGAGTCATGACAAATTTTTTTTATACCCAATTTCAGACGCTTATGTACTTATATAAATTATTTTCCGAAAGAAACCAGCAAATTATCCTTTTAATTTATTTCCGCACGTGTTTACAAAGTAATGCCCAAGGGGGTATTACAAAGTGGTATCAGAGCTGGTCGAGTCTTTCGGGATCTTTGGGGAATAGGTCTGTTAAGTTTTTGTTGTGTGATCTCTGGTTGGCCCTTGTTTGAATTGTTTCTTGTTGAAGCAATGTGTGTTGACGCACAAGCATATGTTTTCTTGATGGTTTTCCAAGGGTTTTATGTCCTGGGAGATCGTAGATCTTGAATGTTACTTGGGTTCGGATATGACATTCGATTATGCTTGCGTATCGTGTCGGACATTCGAAACAAGGTGCTTGTGTAAAGGGTTTTTCCAGGAGTGTTCCCTGGAAATATTCTAGGTTTATGGTTAGTAAAGGACATTGATTTTAGATTGATCTAGTTTCTGGATTCGGTCATATCTCTGTCGCTTTGTGTAGGATGTTGCCTACAAAGTTAAAACGAGTTGGACGACTCGATTCAACTGAAAGATCGGTGGTCTGAACCATTTGTTAGACCGAGTGTTTTCCTTGTGAAGCACCAATGTTGTGTGAAGGCTCGTGTCATCGTGTGGATTTCTGACAATTAAGTAAAAGGACGAATTATGAACAAGTATTCTCTGACTTGCATAGTTGATTTTGTAAATCAATTTCGAGGAGTTGTCGTCTGCTTAAAGATCGACTTGAAAACGAGTTATTACCAGATTGGAGCGATGGCCTATCCAAGATTATGCGTCATCAACTCAGATTATGAAGAAAGATCAACCCTTTGTATGTTTGATCGACTGATTAAGTTGTCCGGGATCGTACCCAATTCAAGGTGGTCATACTAAGCATGGCTAGAAAGACTTGTTTGTTGGTTGGAACCAAGATGAATCGAGTGGATTTTCGATCTTGGGTGAGTGTCTTGTTATTAAGGAACTCTCCACTGTACCCTTTGATTCTCTTGTATTTGTCAGTTGACATTTATTTCTCAAATCCTATGATTGTATTAGATAATCACAATGGTGAAGTTTGTATGTGTTAGACAAATTTTATGATTTTAATTTGAAATCTGTCAGGACTCATGAATTAGTTATGCTAATTCATAAATTTCCAGTTATTCATTTCTTTGTTTGTGAGAAGTCGTACTCACACTTCTAAATAGTCCTCGATGTATTAGACGTTTGAGTGAATTGATTTAACGGAATCCATTGGTCTGGATACTTTCACATTTTGTTGAGAGAAGTGGTTATGACTATTTCTTGAGTTATAACACAGATAATTTTGTGATAGCAGAAGTTTCTTGGTGAAACTTAGTTTCTTCACTTCTATTTTTGGTAGAGATGAAAGTCATCATTTTGTAAATTCTTTGTACTAAGAATAAGAATTAATCCTCTTTGGATTAGAAGTTATTCACCCCTTTGATTCCTTAAATCCGATGGAAGATTCTTGTGGAGGAATGAACTTTATTAGATTCATGTTTGTAAATGTGTATTGATCATGCATTTTTACACCCACGAACCTGATGGAAGGATCTTTTTCCATACTGGATGTTCCTGTATCCTTCAAAATTTAATGAAATTCTTTTCTATGCTTATGTGAAAGTGAAATCAAGAAAATTTTCTTTTCTTGAGAAATTCTTTTATGATCGCCAAGGTCATGTCTTATTAGTCGTCGTCATTGATCATCTTAGTTCTACGTATTCTCCAAATGTCGTCGATGTGTAACCTATCTCATCAGTCATGAGTTGGGTATCTCCACATCAAGATGTCATAGTTAGTCGAGTATAGTGAAAAATTTATAGTTTTACAATCGAGACCTTCCTTGTTAAGGTATTAGCATTCCTTGAATCTTTGTTATGAGTTTGCTGCAGGCCTTCATGAGTCTTGTTTGAATTCAAGTGATCGTGGATCGATTAGTGAAGTCTACACCCTTCTTACAAATTAAGATCCACTATGCAGTGTTAGTGAACCGAATAATGTATCAGAGGAGTGTTCAGACTTCATGGAGTATCTTCAAGTGTTGTTTCAGATTAAAAATGGAATTTTATCAACGTGTTACGGTTAAGTTTACTTTAAGTGTTGAGGACTAAGTTGAGGCTAAGTCAAACTGATCATCCTCAGTGGGATGGATAAGTAATGAGATGACCTATCCTTAGTAGGTTAGTTGGGAGATAGTGTGGTACCTAATTTTTGTCATCTCTATGGTAGGACAAACTAGAGTTGAAAGGAGCTTCGTTAATGTATAGATGTGAATGGTACTATGAGAACCCTTAAGTTCAACATCATTGAGTGAGATGATTGCAATGGGCTTTATCATGATCGAGGCAGATATATCATTAAAGGAATTTAGAGTAATGATCAACGTTTATGGTTAATGTTGACTTCGTGAGTCCGAGGATTAACGGAAAAATATCTATAATAGTTTCCCTTAAGCTGAACGAAAATAGTAAAGAGAAGTTCTTGAGAAACAAAGTTGTGAGAAGATTTTGATAGCTCTGTTTTAGAGTTTGAAAGGTCTAACCGTGATGAAATTTGGAGTGGTGGAATAAGTCCAAAGGAAACTAAGACTACAATTGTGTGCTTTGGGTTGAAAGTTGATATATGTGGTAGATTCAATGTTGAACTTGATGTTCGTCGTGAGGATAAGGTGTTGAAGAATTTTTGCAAGCGGACTAATTTTGAGGCAAGAAGTGATTAAGTTTTGATTATGTCTTTCGAGTGTGATAGAGCTATGTCTTTAGATTGAGGAATTGTTAGTGGTTGTATATTTTCCTTGGACAATAGGGTAGATGTGCATGCGAAATCTCTTAAACCAGGGATATTAATGGGGCTTGAGAACCAAATTGAAAATGAGAGGCAACTAAATGTGGTAATATTCAATTTCAATAAGAAGATAGAATTTCTTAGGTTCTTGGCGCAAAGTTTATCATGGGCAACTCAGGCCCAGATGTAGTTAGAGGATAAATGGAATGACATAAGAATCGATCCTATTATAGAGTTATAGATGAAAGGAATGAAGCGACGAGAATACAAAGTGAGATTTTAGGGTCAAGGTGTGATTACAAAATCCTGTTTAGTTTTGAGTTACGAATTTTCGAGGACGAATTTTTTTTTAAGAGGGGTAGTAATGTAACACCCTAGTTTTTACACATATGATTAATTATTTTATTTGGATGTTTATGTTTATTTTGTTATATGGTTTAGTTTGAGTAATTAAATTACTCTCTTCAAATTATTTTATCGGGTGCGTTAGCACTGACTTATTTCAGTGAATGCACGCTTACTAGACAATAAATTACATTATTGTCACTATTATTACCAGTACAGAAAAGTGTTTTAAATAATATGATTAAGGGAAAAACATTTTTATATTTTCATTCTATTTAATTTTAGAGTTAACAATATTTTGGCTTGACATTAATCAGAAATTAATTTTGGACCGTTGATTTTCTTAGTTGATTAGTTCAACTATCAATCTCGACTCTAATTTAAAATTTGAAAGTATATAATTGTCAACCATTATTTTTAGATCCAAAAGCCGAAAACATGTTTATTTTAAGGCTTAATATTTATCATTCATTTTGTACCCACTAGTACAAAAATCAGAAATTCTCTCTCCTCTCTCCCTTAATGACCCGTAACCCCCCCCCCCTCCCCAACTCTTTTCTCTCTTTCTTTCCCTGCTACTTTATCTTCTTCCCTTCAACCTAACCTTCTTCTTCCTCAAAACCCAAAAGATTCCTCCTCTTTCCCTCATGTCATCTTCATCAACCACCTTCCCTCCCTGAAAACAGCCGTGCGCCACACTGGACTGCGACCACCGTTGGACCGCGTCGCATAAGTAGAAGACAGCCACGACCCAGCCGCCATCCCACACGCGCCTGGTAGCTGCTTTGCCATTCATCGCCGGATCGCCGCCACAGGACCACCTTGGAGCGTTGTCCGACCACCACGCAGTAGGAAGAAGATGGTCACGCACCGCCACTCGTCGCCCCGCGGTGCTGTTCTGTTCGACACCACTCTTAGCCGCCAACACCGCCACGATGAGTTTCCCGGCCATTGCCATGGTGGTTCCCACCCTCCTATTTCTTTGAACCTCTTCAACCTATTATATGGAACCCACCTTCATTTGGGCTTTTCTGATACAGAGTATGAAGGTCTCCGTCTCCGTCGCGTCGCCGCCGCCGCTACCGCGCCTGAGCCTTCTTGGCCACCATCTAGTTTCAGCTTCTTCTATGGTGAGTGAAATCCACCTATTGTGATTCAAAGTCAAAATCAAAATCCCCAAATCTGATTTTTGAAACCCTAACCCTAGATCCTTGATTTCATGTTGTAATATGAAATTAAACTATGTTTTTATGCAATTGGGACTATAAATTAGTGTTTTATTAAACTAATTTTTATTATCCTTTGATTAAATGAATTTCCCCCAAATTGTGTTTAGGAACCCTAAACCCCAATTTGATTTTATTTGAAAACGATTGTGTTTCTATCAAAATTAACTATGTTTTATTCAAATTAGGAACTTTAATTTGAGATTTCCAAGTTCAATTTCATGTTTCTCAAACCAAATCAAATGTTCCCCAATTTTATTATGGATCCTTTTGACCCAAATCAATATTATTGAGAAACCGATTCTATTTACTATATTAAATGTATGGTTTCTTTTGATTATATGTTTTGAGGATGAAAAATTGAATTGGTTAATTTGTTTGTTGTTATCATGCTTGGTTTGTGTCTCCGTGATGTTGAACACGGCTATGCTTACTTGGTGGAGTAGAGTTTGCACTATTGGAACTAACGTGAGCATTAAGACGAGGATCTTTTACTTGTCTTCAAAGGTAAGGGGAGCTTTCCTAGGGATATTCAATAACTATATGTATGTGTGTATGTGTGTAATTGAGTGTTGTGAATATTATTGTGATATTGAGCCAATACTTGAATAACTTGTTTACTTGAACAATTGTGGTTATTACTTGAAGTTGAACCCTTCTTGCTTTAAAGTGTTATGAATTATATATTTGTCATGAACTGTCATTAATTGTGATATTATTAGTGTTGTGAATATATTACTGTTGAGTGAAGTTTGAGAAGTCGGACTTGAGTCTGTGCCCAATGACTATAAGGATTAAAAGCCTTAATAAGCCTTGAATTGAACTTTGAAAGTTTTGGGTTCACTTATAAAAGTTCCTTGTTTAAAGTGCTTACTTCAGAAGAATAAGATCTTGGTTTTTAGAAAAAATGTTGAAGTGATTTTGAGTTGAAGGAAACTACATTTTTATGATCAAAAGTTTTGTACGAGAGAAAACCTTTTCGAA
Organism: Sophora flavescens; assembly: GCA_030762895.1. Taxonomy (NCBI): domain Eukaryota; kingdom Viridiplantae; phylum Streptophyta; class Magnoliopsida; order Fabales; family Fabaceae; genus Sophora; species Sophora flavescens. Next base: position 127,479,939 of record CM061067.1, read on the forward strand.
CGGTGTGTTTTAAGAAGGAAAGACCCTTTGAAAATATTTGACTATATTCCATCAAGGATTTCAAAAGCAAACGAATTTCCAAATGTTTTATAAAAGACTTTGTAAAGGAAAATATTTTCTCCTAAATGATTTATTAGAAACGTTCCGGTTACTTGGATAAGTGACCGAGGTTTTGTTTTGGTTTTTGATTTTCACTGAGCGAAAAGTAAGCACATGCGAAAGAGAATACTAGTTCGCGAGACGTCGCCTCTAGTATTCAGTTGTATGCACGTGATCTAGGATCCGTGTCAAGAATTATGGGCCAAGGGTCCCAATCGTGATATTATGGGCTAGGAGTCCTGATTTTGGAATTGAGGACTGTGTGTCCTAATTTCGTTGTTATGGGCTAGGAGTCCTTATCATGTTGAAATAAAACATGGATAAAATTATAATTGTTTCTACGACCAAAACCTCAGACTGCGGCATCGATCTAAGGTGTTGTGGTTGAGCACTCGGACTGCGTGTCCTGTGTTATTGATTTTCAAGTAATGAAAATTGTGAATAGTCGTTAGTTTTGGGCTTCGACAACGGAAAAGTGTGACCACAAAGAAAAGTCTCGATAACGAAAAGTCTTTTATTCATATGCATTTCCCCTTAGCAGACGTGCTTGAGTTATCCGAATACCCGCTTAAGATGTGGTATTCGATGAGGTATACATCCGAATGTCCGTTATAAGGGATTCGTGATGATGTTGATCCGAGCGCATGAGGTGATGGAGACAACTTGCCAAACGGGGCGTATGAGCCTGATCAGCTCTTTCTTTATTATTGATAAAACGGTGTTGGTATCTCATGAGATTAAGTTTAGAACTTAATTATTGAAGTGTCATACATTCTCTTTATAAAACTGATTGTTCGGGTATGAGACCCACTGATATAACACTTGTCATTTTATCTATGAATAATAATTAAATGTTAATGTGCTGAGGTGATGTATGTATCGTGTATATGTTTGTTGTGTGATATATCCATTTGTTTGTATCTCACCCTTACAGATATATCAGGTTTCTTCTGGTTCGCTATTGTACCATGGGTACTTTAGTACAGATGGTGCAGAGGAGTCTTCCTAAGTCACTCAGAGACTTAGATCTGGTTGTTTGATGAAGTATTTGACTGTGGAATGATCACGTGAGTTTTCCTCTGGAATAAATTTTAGAATGACCAGCTTAGGGTTTGAGACTTACATTTTTGATAGTATGTATGAGTATGACTCAGAATCTTTATTTTAAAATGGAATGTTTATGGCTCGGAGAGCATCTCTTTTGAATAAAAACCTAAGCTTTTCCTTTTGGTCGTGTATAGCCTATTGATGTAACTATTTTTATTATATTACTGCCTGGTGGTATTTGGTGTAACTGGAATTCCGGAATGAAAATGTAATTATTTTAGCAGGTGTCCTTTTACCTGGGATGTTCGAATTACAGAGGAGAATCTGTCGAAATTTTTGTAAAAATACTAGCTTTTATTCAAGCATATCTCTGAATTAAATAGACTTGTCAGGCTATGATTGAAAACCGGTGTGCCGATCAAGGCTTAGGTTTGGAGTCGTGACAAATTTTTTTATACCCAATTTCAGACGCTTATGTACTTATATAAATTATTTTCCGAAAAAGACCAGCAAATTATCCTTTTAATTTATTTCGTCACGTGTTTACAAAATAATGCCCAAGGGGGTGTTACACCCTTCATTCAAACAGTTATTGGAAGCCATACTCTTATAGCTGTTAAGCCAAACTTAAGAGTTTAGCGCTGATGCCAATCGTTATTTTGGCTTCAACGACTCAGGAGAAGGAGGGGGGGGGGGGTGAATTGAGTTTTCTTAAAATCTTTCCCTCTTAAAAATTCTTTTCAAAAATTTTTCAAATCAGAGCTGCCTCAGGATCTTTTACAAAAACAGTGAAGGGCTTTTTATGAAATCTTGAATAGAAAGTGATGAGGATAAGAAAGATTGATTCAGAATTAATAGATCACAGAATAGGTTGAGGTTCAAAACTTAGTAATAACAAAATATAGAAACTGATTAAGCCTTTAAAGATTAAGAACAAGTTATGTAACTTTCAGATACAAGCATTAACAATCAAGAACAAACTTGCAGGTTTCAGTTTTAGTTCAGTTTCAGCAATCAAGAATGGTTTTGATCAACTCAGTTTTGAACACAGACTTGATTACAATCGGACTCAGGTTTCAATACGGTTTATGCAGATCAAGAACAGAAATTATATTGAACTTTAAACATCAAAATCACAGGTTCTTGAATATAAACAGTAAGTAAAAGAGTTTGAGTTTAGAGATACCACACAACCAGATTTATCCTAGTTCAGTCACCACCACTGTGACCTAAATCCAGTCCCCACTCCACCTGTGGGTTTTCACACACTAACACAACAAGCTTTAGCCAGGTAGCTTGAAAAACCTTTACACCACAGAGCACTCCTTCACCTCGAGATACCACACTCTTGTGAAGAGCCTCAATTTTCTTCCTTAGGGATACCTCACCCTAATCACACAGGGAGACTCACTATCTCTTTACAATCAAATAAAACGAAAAATTGATTCCTAACTCTCAATAGTCAAATAAACAAATTGAAGCACTTATGAGTATTGAAACACTCTTTTCACAATAAGCTCAAGAAAGAATATGAATTATTTTCACAATTGATTTCGTATAAAATTTCTGATCTGGTTGTGATTCGTTTTCTTGTTGTTGTATGTATCAAAGTGTTCCTTTGATCCCTCTTTATATAGAAAACAAGTTATAGTCGTTGGGATCAATTAAAAACAGATTTGGGTCTGATAAAAGAATCTGTTTTCTTGATTCTGGTTCTTGAAATAAGATTCTACATTGGCGTCATCTTCAATCCTCAGGGTTTGTAGTTGATAGTAGACGAGCTCCATATGCTACGTCATTGGACGGATACTCTTTTAACTGGTTGAACGTAACCTAGTAGACGAGCTCTTCTATCTCTTTAGTGGACGAGCACTTCTGTCACTTTGGTGGACTAGCGCTTGTATCACTTTAGTGGACGAGCACTTCTGTCACTTTAGTGGACAAGTGCTTGTATCACTTTAGTGGACGAGCACTTCTGTCACTTTAATGGATGAGCGCTTCTATCACTTCAGTTGACGAGCGCTTCTGTCACTTGTGTTGGATGAGCGCTTCTGTCACTTTTGTTGGACGAGCGCTTCTATCACTTATGTTGGACGAGCACTTCTTATTTCCAAAAATCATTTTCATTAACGAAAACTTATTCCTTTTAATGCAAGTTATGAAAATTGATTTTCTTCGTGCATCTTTTTAATTGAGCTATTTTGTGACTAAGATTTCTTTCTCTTACAAATCATCTAAGACTTAAATCTAATTTCTCCTTTAAGCTTTTGTCTTGATGATTCCTTGATCTCTGTCTTTGCTCTTTGATTCCTCCATGTAGCTCTTTTGATTTCTTCAAGTTCTTCCTTAAATATTTTCCTTGAATTTGCTTAATGAACTTGTTAATCACTGCTTGATACTTGTCTTTGCTATTTGACACTAAAACACTTGCACACACATTAAATTATATTTGTCATATATCAAAATCTTTAAGTCATCGAGTCTAACAAACTCCCCCTTTTTGATTATGACAAATCGTTTAACAAATTATAAGATCAGAGTATAAGTGTAGCATAAGCTAAGTGTTTTTGACAGATTTATATTATGGTATCAGAGCAAATAAAATATTATCTGAGCATAATTTGATTTACTCTCAATTAATCATGTAAGCTTATATTGATTTACTCCCCATTAAGTATGTAAGCTTATAATGATTTACTCCCCATTAATCATGTAAACTTATAAGCTCCCCCTCAACATATGCATGTATACTTTTTCATTTTTTTTTATAAAACCAAGGTTTTTATGAACTTGTTTTTAAAATTTTTTAAAATCCGTATTTTTATAATTGTTTCTTTAAATTGGTTTTCTGAGAAGTAGTTTTTACACTTGTCTTTATATCTTATTTTTCAAAAAAATAAATTTAAAAAAGTATTCTTGAAATGTGTTTTTAAACCTTTTTTTTTTTTTACTTTTTTAAACCCTTTTTTTTTATAAACTAGTTTCTTAAGAAGTAATTTTAAATCCTGTTTCTATATCCTATTTAAAACCAGAATTTATTTTTTTAATAAAAATCTTATTTTTATCTTATTTTTTATAAACTTATTTTGTCGAAATGCATTTTGAGCACATCTTTCAAATGTTTTTCTTCTTCCATAAACTAGTTTTTTTAAAGAATCTTTTGATCTTTGTTTTTAAATCTTGTTTTTAAAATCCTTTATATAAACTCGTATTTTGAAAATTACATTTCAAGCCCTATGTGTATCCTATGTTATTTTTGTTTCTACAAACAAGTTTTTTTAAAAGTATTTTTTTAAACCCTTTTTTTATAGTATTTTTAAAACTTTTCTATGTAAACTAGTTAAAGTATTTTTTTTTAATCCTTGTTTTAATCCTATTATGAGACTTTTATTTCATAAATGAGTTTTTTAAGAGAAGTTTTTAAACCCTATATACTATTTTCAATTTTTTTGATAAATTAGTTTTTTGAATCCTTGTATATTATTCCATAACTTTTTTTTATATATAAATAAGTTTTTTTATATGTAATTTTTAAACGTTGTTATTGTATCTTATTTTCGTAAAACTAGTATTTGGAGAAGAAACTTTTGCACTTTGTTTTTATATTTTAATTTTTAAATTTTTTTATTAAACTTGTTTTTTTGAAATGTGTTTTTTTAAACCCTTTTTATATATTGTTTTTTATTAGTAATTTTAAAACCTTGTTTGTATATCCTATTTTCAAAACGGAGTTTAATTTTTTTTTTATAATAAAAACCTTTTTTTATATCTTATTGTTAAACAATTTTATAAACTTGTTTTTGCATAGTACATTTATACACTTCTTTCAAAAGTTTTCTCCATTAAAATTATAAACTTGTTTTTGCATAGTACATTTATACAAGAAGAGATGACTGTTGGAGAATATGCGGCCAAATTCGAGTCATTGGCCAAATATTTTCAGTTTTTCCAAGACAACCCAAATGAGGGGTGGAAGTGCGAAACGTTTGAAGGAGGATTGTGGTATTGTGAACACCTAATTTTGTCTGGGTATTTTCTTTTTAATTAACATTTTTGAAAACAAAAGAGAACACTAGTGGAAAATATACATTAGACGGTAAAGGTTTACGTCAGTTAACCAAAAGATAGACGTTAAAAAGGGGGCGGTTGAGACACCCCGTTGTGCCCCATTGTATTATTACATTAAATCCTTAATTAGTTATTTACTTAATCGCGCGCTTATCGTTGAAAATACGTAAAAATTAAAAACTTAATTAATAATTAGATAACTTCTACAAATATACAACACACCAACTATTTTACATAAATACACACCTAAGTATCCTTTATCTTACACCACATTCTTGTAACTAACGGAAACAAAACATCTTATGTGACTCACTGGCCTTAAACTAACTACACCACATTATTAGGATCAGTAGGTTGTTCTTGACATCAACTTCATGCGGGCGTCGTTCAACTCTTCAACTATCTCCGTCTCGTATGGGATTCCATCCATCTCCTCCGTAACATATTCGTTCATCTGGTCTTCTAACGTAACAAAGTAGACATACCCCAAAAATACAGAAATAGGGAGATAAGAAACAGTTCTATCATCATAAGTGGAAAAGATTCATAGCATATAATACAATAATAGTCACAGACACGCATCATTCAAAATCAACAATCATCCTCAATTCACTATATCATCCTTTACCCTTCAACTCATGCAACTAGACCTTTATGTTGGCGTGGCCACTACTACTCTGTCACACATCCCTCGTTAGGGATGCCAGTCGACCCAAGTGACACGTTCCCCACGCCGGTGCACATTCTCATCCATGGTAAGAATGCTCATGCAAAGCAATGACACTATAGCTGCACTTTGTATCGTCGGTGCACACCCAGATTCTCTCTCTCACTCTGTCAAGGGTGCTCATGCAAAGCAATGACACTATAGTTGCACAACTTAAATTCTAATTTGGAACGGTCTACAAGAACTTCGGACCTCGTGTATCTCAAATACACGGTTATGAACAACAATGCAACACATGATTCTCACTGACTTTTATCAATAACAACCTAGTACCTCAAGCTTTTCCTCATCACCTCCACTTACACTCTATATCACATCACTTCTATAAAATAATAGCGAGGCACTTCTAATTCATATTCAAAACTCTCACCCAAACAAAATACCTCCGATCAATATATATCTTTCCTTAAAATTTTCTAAGCATAGAATTAAACCCAGGCAGATCATGCATACACATTAAACAACAGAATATTCAAACATCTCCATATCATGTAAAGCAATTTATCACAACCAACTCATAATAGTTCAACCAAATAAATAACAAAGTCAGATTCTGTCACGGCCGTGACAGACAACAAAGACAAGAATCCTACAACACAGAACCTGTCACGGCCTGGCCATGACAACCATCACGGCCGTGACAAACAGCAAACATCCTCAATATCATAATTATTCAAACACCGAAACAATACGTCACATGCAGATGGAATACCTCAACCAGCGTATCACAAACAGTCAAAAGTAAATAATTCAAACATCCTCAAATATGAATAATCAACCTAAGTCGATAAACCTACAATTCCCAAATCGTCATTGGTTTTACGGAAAAGATTTCAATACGATTTTGGTATTGTCGATTACTCGACCACTAGTAGGGTTTAGGTCGCCCTACACCATTATTATAAATTATATACTACTTATCGATTCCGATGATGGAATGGTTCTTTCTCCCACCTGAGTTTGCACCGAAAACACGTACTCGACGATCCTCGTTATCCCGCCACGAGTTAACACAATCACCTTCAACCAAACAACATAATTATAATTAATCAACTAACACCCATCAATGACACTTTAGGGCTAGGTTCGGCCAATACTTAGAAAATAGGTTTAGGATTATCTTCTTAATGCTATCTTTTGGATCCTAATTACTAGAGTCTTAACTAACATAGATTACTTATTACAAGACTAAAATTTAAAACAAAATCCTCTAACCTTTAGGGTTAGGGTTTCGGCCAAGGGCTGACTTTTAGGGTTCAAAATCCTTAAAATTCCTAATCATGATTAAGTCATAGATTAATGATCCTTGATTAACCTAAATCATGGATTAGTGACTAAACAACTAAAGTTGAAACTCAAAACTTTCTAACTCTTTTATACATAGATTCGGCCTCAACATAATCTTAGGGTTAGGGTTCTTAGTTTAATAAACCAACTTGGATTTATTAATCATACATACTAATAGCTTGATTAACAAGATCATTAATGAAAACCATGAACAAAAACTCTACCAAACCTACTTTGATAGATTCGGCCAAGGCTAGGTTTTCAAGAAAGAAACTTTTGATTGCTTCATGCTCTTGGATTTAGATAGTAGACATGATATCTAGAAGATAGAAAGTAGTTTCATCATCATTAGATTTTCCTAGGATTTATTATGATTTTTCAAAGTTCTAGGGTTTGAAACTTGAAAATGATGAACCACCATGATATAAGTCTTGAATCAAGAAACTATCTAAAGAACATAGGCATGATTAAGAACAAAGATTAGGATTTACCTCTTGAGAATCAATGATGAAGACAATCCAAGAACTTGCTTTGAGAAACTTAGAACTAAGAACTTAGAACTTTAGAGTTTTAGAAGACAACTAACCAAAGAACTAAATGAAAAGTGAGAGAAAGGTATTTATAGTGTAAGTGGCGACATCTCAAGAAGGATCTAGATGAAGATGAGTTGTCATGTTAAAAGGATCAAAGTGCAATTAAGTTCCAAGGACCACATTGCAAAGATTCCAATAGTTGAAGGACTAGTTTGCAAATAGACAATAAAATGTCATGATGATGATTTTTGTCACATTAAAGATTGTCGAAGAAGATTGTTGAAGAAAAATCAAGAATGATGTAGAAAAGTGTGGAACATTCTAGAAAAATCTTGATTCATCCATCAAATGAGAAAGTCATCTTCTCTCATGGGCTTATGTATTTGGGCTTGACACATTTGGGCTTAGTTTCATTTTCTTGTTTGTTGTGGGGCCCACTTGAAGATTTAAGCCTTTAAACCTAAGATAAGAAACTTAAATGGGCTTTATGGACTCAACTATGAACTAGAAAAGTTTGGGCTTCTAAGCCACGACCATTTAAGGTTAGAAACAAGGATTCTAGCCCAATCCACTTGAAAAAACGAAAAAAACTAATTTAGGGACAAAAGGGTAATTTACAGAAAGTTCAGGGACTTAACCGTAAATTTCGAAATTTTCTATTTAACCCTGAAAAACCTTCTAGACTTAAAAATATGATTCATCCCATTGAATCATCTCAAAATCCTAAGATAAACCCTCTATCCACTCTTAGAAACTCTAATTTCCCTTCGTCGTCTACCCGATTACGTGTTCCGCCTGAAAAACGTAATTTATTTTATTTTTTTCTGAAAAAATTCTATCAATACAGAATCGTAGAAAATAAAATACTATACTTAAGTCTTTCGTTCACGAATTAAAATTTTGTTTTCTGAGCGATGAAACTTTTCTTGTCAATGAAAACACACAAAAACAGACAGAACTTCCGTCTGAATTTTCAACCAAAAACTTCCCGTAACCTTATGAAAATAAGTATAACAAGGAAATGACCTTGGTTTATCCAAAATCATTTTCTAAGTCTCGGATAAAAATATATATTTATATATTTATTACCGAGCATTACAAAAGCGTGAAAATCGGGGTGTTACATTACTACCCCTCTTAGAAAAAAATTCCGTCCTCGGAATTTCTTAACTCAACACTAGACATCATCTTGTAATAGAATCTTAATCTAAAGCTCCAACAATATATTTCTCATCGCTGTTTTTCCCCTAGGTGACAGCGGTAACTTCATAACAAAATTCATTCTTATATCGTTCTATTTATCCTCAAAACAATCCATCACTACATTATATTCATTGTCCTTAACGTTTCACCTTGATCTATCATCCTTAAAGGACATAATTAAAACTTAATCATTTCATTCTTATTACTACTGATCCACTAGAGAACTTTATTTCAACATCTAACTCCCGCAATTAACACCACAATCAATTCCAACATTTAACTTCTACAATTAACCACAATTAACACCACAATCAATTTCAACATCTAACTTCTACAATTAAAACCGAAATCGAACTACCCTAACTTCCTACTTCATGTATCCAATCACAGTCTTAGTTCCTTAGAATGTATTTCACTATTCTGGATTATATCAAAATCACGCCTTTCAAATCTCCAAATAAACCTCTCAACACTCCGTAAGATAAATTGCAATCAAAGATCAACACCTGTTAGGATTATCTAACTTAACAAATTTGAATTTCTCTAGTAACCTCAATTTACATCAGAAATCATATTTTCTGCTCATATTCATCTTAGGTGAAAGCTCATATTCAACTTAGGTGAACATACTATATACACTTTCGTTTACTCTTCCCAAACTCATACAATCCATCTTAACTACGATCATTAATCATTGCCCTAGATTCCATAATGATACTATGCCTCGATCAACATTTGATTTATAGTAATTGTCTTACTCACTGATACTGATCTTAATCTTACCAGTCATATCTATATCTAAAAACTCCCATCACTTCCTATTTATCCTACTATAGGGAAACAATACTTAGGTACTATACCTAGATTATATGTTGCTCAATAAAGTCTTCATTGCAATCCACAACCATTTGAGCTTAAGGTGAAATCCCAACTCACCATTTAAACAAGAACAACATATCATTATAACCATTATCTCAAAAATAAAAGGCTACAAAGCTTCAACCAAATGAATCCTATACTAGATAAGCTCCAAACTAATTCGTTATCTCTTTATTATTTTCAAGGACTACCCATACTATCCAAATATATCAAGCACTTAATATAAAGTTCCCTTAATACCAATTATCCCACAACAATCTATACTTTCACTGTACTTGATTTTAAACAAGCATGAAAACCACAACTGACTAACTAAAAAAAAACTTGCGGATTTCCGTTACCACCTTCCGACTTTCCCACCAAGAGCACGATTTCCACTTCCGTAAGTTCATCGACAAGTGTTTACAATAAATTTCATATTCTTAACAACTATATGACACTGATGTCAAACACATACCTTATATGAGATCTGCAGAGTGAGAAGGTTCAGCTTCCGTCACTGTAAACACTCTCCCAGTGACCCACTGTCCGCAATCTCTAACTATATGACCAGGTTTTCCACAGTGGAAGCAACTAGGTTTCTCCTTACAATTTCTAACATGATGAGGTCCTCCGCATCTAAAGCAAACCAAGCTCTTTTGCGGCTCCTGACCTGCTCCTGGATCTCTTCTCCTAGCTTCACCTCCATAACTTCCAGCTCCTTTACCAACAGCTACAGTCTGCTATCCATTTCTCTGTCTACACTTACGAGCATAATGACCTAGTTTACCACAATGGAAACAACTAGGTTTTTCCGTGCAATCTCTAAAATGATGCGATCCTCTGCATCCGAAGCAAGCATAGACTTGTTGTTGTTGATCCGATCTAACCACTAGTGTTGGTGCAGCTGTCTGCACTGGTTTAGTATATGGTCCCCATCTCCCTTGAGAACCACTTTCTACCCTCCTTGGAGAACCTGATCGATTAGGGCCTCCACTTCTTGGTTGTTTCATTTCGACGATCTTGCCTCTGGTCTATGCTTTCTATAGCACTTTGCAACTATCAACCAACTCCGGAAAACACTGAATATCTAAATACACTACAGCTCTTCGCAGCTCATGTCGCAATCCTTCTTCAAACCTTCTACACCGCCAATCCTCATCTGGGAATCTCTGATAGAATTCTGAAAACTTAATCAGAGCCTCAAAGCGTGATACATAATCGCCTACAGTCATGTTTCCTTGTCAGAGACTAGTAAACTTCCTCTCCTTCGCACGTCGGACTACATTCGGAAAATAATTCTCGAAGAAGCATTCAGTAAACAACTGCCAGCAGATAATCCTACCCTCTAACTCCATTAATCTTATCTTACCTCTCCACCAAGACTCTGCTTCTCCAGTTAGCATGTATGCAACATAAGTCACTTTCCTCTCCTCCATGCAGCGCATGGTGTCAAATATCTTCTCTATCTCTTGTACCCACCATTCTGCCTTCTTTGGGTTATAGTCCCCTCGGAACTGTGGTGGCTTCCATTTTAGGAAAGTAATCAATTCTGACTCTTCAGTTTCAATGGTTGTTATTTGATTCTGCAGTTCCTGCTGCTCTTTGTTTATTTGTAGCATCTTCGTATTATGCTGTGTTTGAAATAGCAAGGCAGCAGCTATCGTTTCCATGATATTGGGAGTCACAGATGACTCTCCTCCATTTCAAGTAGGATTAACCTCACCGTTGTCAGCTCCAATAGTTCCCTCAGGAGATCCGTCACCACTAATAATCGAACTTCTTCTTTCATGAGCCATGATTCTGTAACAGAAATTATCCTCTCTCATCAGTATGACATATAATACTACATAGACAGGTATATAAATACCATATGCCATACTAATGCTAATTATCGCATCGGGTTCGGACACACTACCCAACTTCTAAGCATAGTTAAAATCCGATGTGGACTCAACTAGACACGGCCAGTAACACATCCTAGACCTCACAGTCCGATTAGAATCGAACTGCTCTGATACCACCAAATGAGACACCCCGTTGTGCCCCATTGTATTATTACATTAAATCCTTAATTAGTTATTTACTTAATCGCGCGCTTATCGTTGAAAATACGTAAAAATTAAAAACTTAATTAATAATTAGATAACTTCTACAAATATACAACACACCAACTATTTTACATAAATACACACCTAAGTATCCTTTATCTTACACCACATTCTTGTAACTAACGGAAACAAAACATCTTATGTGACTCACTGGCCTTAAACTAACTACACCACATTATTAGGATCAGTAGGTTGTTCTTCAGCATCAACTTCATGCGGAACGTCGTTCAACTCTTCAACTATCTCCGTCTCGTATGGGATTCCATCCATCTCCTCCGTAACATATTCGTTCATCTGGTCTTCTAACGTAACAAAGTAGACATACCCCAAAAATACAGAAATAGGGAGATAAGAAACAGTTCTATCATCATAAGTGGAAAAGATTCATAGCATATAATACAATAATAGTCACAGACACGCATCATTCAAAATCAACAATCATCCTCAATTCACTATATCATCCTTTACCCTTCAACTCATGCAACTAGACCTTTATGTTGACGTGGCCACTACTACTCCTGTCACACATCCCTCGTTAGGGATGCCAGTCAGTCGCCCAAGTGACACGTTGTAACATCCTAAAATTCTAACATAATTAATTTGAAAAAAAATGATAAATAAATTAATAATAGTACTATTAGGTTATTAAAAAGTATAATGCAAATAAAATATAAATAAGAGATTTAGTGTAAAGAAATGATAGTATAAGGATTTATTGAAATTTATTAACTATTATAAAGAATACAAAATTATATATATATATATATATATATATATATATATATATATATATATATAAAGAAGAGGATAAAAGTCAGATAACAAAAAAAAAAACGTACAGGGAATCAAATTTAATTGATTAGGTTATATTAGTTGGAGAATGAGAAGTTCGCCTGAATTTAGGATTGGGCTTTAATTAACAAATATAATAAAAATAGGGCCTGTGGGAAGAGTAGAATTCAAATAAAGGGTTAGACTCTATTGTACGGGGAACATCGTGGGCAGCAAGGGAGATATTCACAGCAGCGGCGCCGTACAGTGAGTGACGGGGAGGGCGTTCTTTGTTTCGCAGTATAGCCATAGCAGTACACAGATCCAATAACGTCATCAAACGGAAAAAGGATTTTTAGGGAATCACTAATTCTTATCATCAATAATTTTTAGAGCACTTTGGAGGTCTTCAAGAGGTGAGTAAAAATACTTTTTCTCACACTTTCATGGTACAATTGATTTGAAGCTTTGTTATATAGATTTGTTTAATTACAAAAATTAAGATTTTAGAGTACATGATTTTTATTTGGAACCTTGAAATATTTTCACGTCACTTGATGAATTGGTTTAGTGAGTGTAATTTTCTTGTTATTCTATTAATGTTTGATGCAATAAAATGATAATGATAAAGAAAATAAATAGCTAAATAGATGCCCAAATTTCGTATCGTGCGTAACCTTATTGCAGTGGCATAACATTATTTATGTTTGATATTAGATGATTTTTATTGATACATATATGCCACACCCCTGTGAGTGAATACATGTACTATAACAAGCATAAATTATATTAAGGACTTATATGTTATGGCTGTGTTTGTATTTTAAATCCTGTTATAGTGTCTATGTAAACGTTGCATGGAGTTTGAGGAAATATTTGGTAGTCATCTGGGATGACATTTGACAGTCATTTGGAATGACATGTTGCATGGTACATATGAGTTGGTCATCACCTTCCGGGAAGGGGTGACGGTTGTACATTCTATTCCGGGAATAGGATGAGAGATATCACCATCTGGGATGGGATATCAATTTATTGAAAATATTCACATCTGGGATGGAATATTAGATACCTCCATCTGGGATGGGGAAGGCAGTGGGACGCCATTGCACGGATATGAGCTCATAGACCTTAGTGGATCTGGGATTCACACCGGTTCTGGGAACCAAAGAGTCAAGTTGAGTGATTCTGGAATCACCGAGTCATGTTCGTGGAGTTGCATTGTGCAGAGTTTGCATGGTGAATGTGATTAAATGCAATGTAATGTGACCGTTGCTGAGTTTATGAGTTTGTGCTTTAAATACTTGACATTAATTTTATATATATGTATATATAATTATTATTTTAGAGGTTTATTATATTCAATATTTTAAAAATTAGCGGGTACCATGAATGTTTTTCCGGTTACACAAGACCATTTGAGAACAACACTATTTGCGAAAAAAATTTTAGAACTTGATTTTTATTCACTGGGATTATATCTCATTAAAAGTGTTGTTTTCAGAGCACGAGGACGATATCACTGAAGCTGAAGAGGATTGAAGACTTAGCGAATTTACTTATTTATTATCTAGCTTTGTTAGTATTTTATTTTGAATAAGGAGCCGTTTATGGCTAGACATATTTATTTTATTTTTTATTTTATCGTTGGGTTTACTAGTAGACGCCCGGTTTTGAGGCTTGGGGTTTTTATTTGGACGTATGGATTTATTATTTATTGCTTCGATACATTATTACTATTTTATTTAATATGAGACATTTTCCAGACTTATATATATAATTGATAAAATTCTTATGACTAACACATTTTAATTAAATGTATTAAAGGATTTTTATACAATTTGTTTTGGGTTACTAATGTAACGAAGGGCGTTACACACGTTCCCCACGCCGGTGCACATTCTAATCCATGGTAAGAATGCTCATGTAAAGCAATGACACTATAGCTGCACTGTATCGTCGGTGCACACCCTGATTCTCTCTCTCACTCTGTCAAGGGTGCTCATGCAAAGCAATGACACTATAGTTGCACAACTTAAATTCTAATTTGGAACGGTCTACAAGAACTTCGGACCTCGTGTATCTCAAATACACGGTTATGAACAACAATGCAACACATGATTCTCACTGACTTTTATCAATAACAACCTAGTACCTCAAGCTTTTCCTCATCACCTCCACTTACACTCTATATCACATCACTTCTATAAAATAATAGCGAGGCACTTCTAATTCATATTCAAAACTCTCACCCAAACAAAATACCTCCGATCAATATATATCTTTCCTTAAAATTTTCTAAGCATAGAATTAAACCCAGGCAGATCATGCATACACATTAAACAACAGAATATTCAAACATCTCCATATCATGTAAAGCAATTTATCACAACCAACTCATAATAGTTCAACCAAATAAATAACAAAGTCAGATTCTGTCACGGCCTGGCCGTGATAGCCATCACGGCCGTGACAGACAACAAAGACAAGAATCCTACAACCACGAGAACCTGTCACGGCCTGGCCATGACAACCATCACGGCCGTGACAAACAGCAAACATCCTCAATATCATAATTATTCAAACACCGAAACAATACGTCACATGCAGATGGAATACCTCAACCAGCGTATCACAAACAGTCAAAAGTAAATAATTCAAACATCCTCAAATATGAATAATCAACCTAAGTCGATAAACCTACAATTCCCAAATCGTCATTGGTTTTACGGAAAAGATTTCAATACGATTTTGGTATTGTCGATTACTCGACCACTAGTAGGGTTTAGGTCGCCCTACACCATTATTATAAATTATATACTACTTATCGATTCCGATGATGGAATGGTTCTTTCTCCCACCTGAGTTTGCACCGAAAACACGTACTCGACGATCCTCGTTATCCCGCCACGAGTTAACACAATCACCTTCAACCAAACAACATAATTATAATTAATCAACTAACACCCATCTATGACACTTTAGGGCTAGGTTCGGCCAAGACTTAGAAAATAGGTTTAGGATTATCTTCTTAATGCTATCTTTTGGATCCTAATTACTAGAGTCTTAACTAACATAGATTACTTATTACAAGACTAAAATTTAAAACAAAATCCTCTAACCTTTAGGGTTAGGGTTTCGGCCAAGGGCTGACTTTTAGGGTTCAAAATCCTTAAAATTCCTAATCATGATTAAGTCATAGATTAATGATCCTTGATTAACCTAAATCATGGATTAATGACTAAACAACTAAAGTTGAAACTCAAAACTTTCTAACTCTTTTATACATAGATTCGGCCTCAACATAATCTTAGGGTTAGGGTTCTTAGTTTAATAAACCAACTTGGATTTATTAATCATACATACTAATAGCTTGATTAACAAGATCATTAATGAAAACCATGAACAAAAACTCTACCAAACCTACTTTGATAGATTCGGCCAAGGCTAGGTTTTCAAGAAAGAAATTTTTGATTGCTTCATGCTCTTGGATTTAGATAGTAGACATGATATCTAGAAGATAGAAAGTAGTTTCATCATCATTAGATTTTCCTAGGATTTATTATGATTTTTCAAAGTTCTAGGGTTTGAAACTTGAAAATGATGAACCACCATGATATAAGTCTTGAATCAAGAAACTATCTAAAGAACATAGGCATGATTAAGAACAAAGATTAGGATTTACCTCTTGAGAATCAATGATGAAGACAATCCAAGAACTTGCTTTGAGAAACTTAGAACTAAGAACTTAGAACTTTAGAGTTTTAGAAGACAACTAACCAAAGAACTAAATGAAAAGTGAGAGAAAGGTATTTATAGTGTAAGTGGCGACATCTCAAGAAGGATCTAGATGAAGATGAGTTGTCATGTTAAAAGGATCAAAGTGCAATTAAGTTCCAAGGACCACATTGCAAAGATTCCAATAGTTGAAGGACTAGTTTGCAAATAGACAATAAAATGTCATGATGATGATTTTTGTCACATTAAATGCCAGCTTATCTTTGACTTAGTTGGCTGATTTTGGTGTCATAGATATTTTAGAGAAAACCTAACTTGTTGAAGAAGATTTGTTGAAGAAGATTGTTGAAGAAGATTGTTGAAGAAAAATCAAGAATGATGTAGAAAAGTGTGGAACATTCTAGAAAAATCTTGATTCATCCATCAAATGAGAAAGTCATCTTCTCTCATGGGCTTATGTATTTGGGCTTGACACATTTGGGCTTAGTTTCATTTTCTTGTTTGTTGTGGGGCCCACTTGAAGATTTAAGCCTTTAAACCTAAGATAAGAAACTTAAATGGGCTTTATGGACTCAACTATGAACTAGAAAAGTTTGGGCTTCTAAGCCACGACCATTTAAGGTTAGAAACAAGGATTCTAGCCCAATCCACTTGAAAAAACGAAAAAAACTAATTTAGGGACAAAAGGGTAATTTACAGAAAGTTCAGGGACTTAACCGTAAATTTTGAAATTTTCTATTTAACCCTGAAAAACCTTCTAGACTTAAAAATATGATTCATCCCATTGAATCATCTCAAAATCCTAAGATAAACCCTCTATCCACTCTTTGAAACTCTAATTTCCCTTCTGTCGTCTACCCGATTATGTGTTCCGCCTGAAAAACGTATTTTATTTTATTTTTTTCTGAAAAAATTCTATCAATACAGAATCGTAGAAAATAAAATACTAAACTTAAGTCTTTCGTTCACGAATTAAAATTTGGTTTTCTGAGCAGTAAACTTTTCTTTGTCGTGAAAACCTGAAAAACAGTGAAAACGGCAGACCGGCTTCCGTCTGAATTTTCAACCAAAAACTTCCCCGTAACCTTATGAAAATAAGTATAACAAGGAAATGACCTTGGTTTATCCAAAATCATTTTCTAAGTCTCGGATAAAAATATATATTTATATATTTATTACCGACATTACAAAGCGTGAAAATCGGGGTGTTACATTACTACCCTCTTAGAAAAAAATTCCGTCCTCGGAATTTCTTAACTCAACACTAGACATCATCTTGTAATAGAATCTTAATCTAAAGCTCCAACAATATATTTCTCATCATTGTTTTTTTCCCTAGGTGACAGCGGTAACTTCATAACAAAATTCATTCTTATATCGTTCTATTTATCCTCAAAACAATCCATCACTACATTATATTCATTGTCCTTAACGTTTCACCTTGATCTATCATCCTTAAAGGACATAATTAAAACTTAATCATTTCATTCTTATTACTACTGATCCACTAGAGAACTTTATTTCAACATCTAACTCCCGCAATTAACACCACAATCAATTCCAACATTTAACTTCTACAATTAACCACAATTAACACCACAATCAATTTCAACATCTAACTTCTACAATTAAAACCGAAATCGAACTACCCTAACTTCCTACTTCATGTATCCAATCACAGTCTTAGTTCCTTAGAATGTATTTCACTATTCTGGATTATATCAAAATCGCACCTTTCAAATCTCCAAATAAACCTCTCAACACTCCGTAAGATAAATTGCAATCAAAGATCAACACCTGTTAGGATTATCTAACTTAACAAATTTGAATTTCTCTAGTAACCTCAATTTACATCAGAAATCATATTTTCTGCTCATATTCATCTTAGGTGAAAGCTCATATTCAACTTAGGTGAACTTACTATATACACTTTCGTTTACTCTTCCCAAACTCATACAATCCATCTTAACTACGATCATTAATCATTGCCCTAGATTCCATAATGATACTATGCCTCGATCAACATTTGATTTATAGTAATTGTCTTACTCACTGATACTGATCTTAATCTTACCAGTCATATCTATATCTAAAAACTCACATCACTTCCTATTTATCCTACTATAGGGAAACAATACTTAGGTACTATACCTAGATTATATGTTGCTCAATAAAGTCTTCATTGCAATCCACAACCATTTGAGCTTAAGGTGAAATCCCAACTCACCATTTAAACAAGAACAACATATCATTATAACCATTATCTCAAAAATAAAAGGCTACAAAGCTTCAACCAAATGAATCCTATACTAGATAAGCTCCAAACTAATTCGTTATCTCTTTATTATTTTCAAGGACTACCCATACTATCCAAATATATCAAGCACTTAATATAAAGTTCCCTTAATACCAATTATCCCACAACAATCTATACTTTCACTGTACTTGATTTTAAACAAGCATGAAAACCACAACTGACTAACTAAAAAAAAACTTGCGGATTTCCATTACCACCTTCCGACTTTCCCACCAAGAGCACGATTTCCACTTCCGTAAGTTCATCGACAAGTGTTTACAATAAATGTCATATTCTTAACAACTATATGACACTGATGTCAAACACATACCTTATATGAGATCTGCAGAGTGAGAAGGTCCAGCTTCCGTCACTGTAAACACTCTCCCAGTGACCCACTGTCCGCAATCTCTAACTATATGACCAGGTTTTCCACAGTGGAAGCAACTAGGTTTCTCCTTACAATTTCTAACATGATGAGGTCCGACGCATCTAAAGCAAACCAAGCTCTTTTGCGGCTCCTGACCTGCTCCTGGATCTCTTCTCCTAGCTTCACCTCCATAACTTCCAGCTCCTTTACCAACAGCTACAGTCTGCTGCCCATTTCTCTGTCTACACTTACGAGCATAATGACCTAGTTTACCACAATGGAAACAACTAGGTTTTTCCGTGCAATCTCTAAAATGATGCGATCCTCTGCATCCGAAGCAAGCATAGACTTGTTGTTGTTGATCCGATCTAACCACTAGTGTTGGTGCAGCTGTCTGCACTGGTTTAGTATATGGTCCCCATCTCCCTTGAGAACCACTTTCTACCCTCCTTGGAGAACCTGATCGATTAGGGCCTCCACTTCTTGGTTGTTTCAGCTCAGCATCTTGCCTCTGGTCTATGCTTTCTATAGCACTGCAACTATCAACCAACTCCGGAAAACACTGAATATCTAAATACACTACAGCTCTTCGCAGCTCATGTCGCAATCCTTCTTCAAACCTTCTACACCGCCAATCCTCATCTGGGAATCTCTGATAGAATTATGAAAACTTAATCAGAGCCTCAAAGCGTGATACATAATCGCCTACAGTCATGTTTCCTTGTCAGAGACTAGTAAACTTCCTCTCCTTCGCACGTCGGACTACATTCGGAAAATAATTCTCGAAGAAGCATTCAGTAAACAACTGCCAGCAGATAATCCTACCCTCTAACTCCATTAATCTTATCTTACCTCTCCACCAAGACTCTGCTTCTCCAGTTAGCATGTATGCAGCATAAGTCACTTTCCTCTCCTCCATGCAGCGCATGGTGTCAAATATCTTCTCTATCTCTTGTACCCACCATTCTGCCTTCTGTGGGTTATAGTCCCCTCGAACTGTGGTTGCTTCCATTTTAGGAAAGTAATCAATTCGACTCTTCAGTTTCAATGGTTGTTATTTGATTCTGCAGTTCCTGCTGCTCTTTGTTTATTTGTAGCATCTTCGTATTCTGCTGTGTTTGAAATAGCAAGGCAGCAGCTATCATTTCCATGATATTGGGAGTCACAGATGACTCTCCTCCATTTCAAGTAGGATTAACCTCACCGTTGTCAGCTCCAATAGTTCCCTCAGGAGATCCGTCACCACTAATAATCGAACTTCTTCTTTCATGAGCCATGATTCTGTAACAGAAATTATCCTCTCTCATCAGTATGACATATAATACTACATAGACAGGTATATAAATACCATATGCCATACTAATGCTAATTATCGCATCGGGTTCGGACACACTACCCAACTTCTAAGCATAGTTAAAATCCGATGTGGACTCAACTAGACACGGCCAGTAACACATCCTAGACCTCACAGTCCGATTAGAATCGAACTGCTCTGATACCACCAAATGAGACACCCCGTTGTGCCCCATTGTATTATTACATTAAATCCTTAATTAGTTATTTACTTAATCGTGCGCTTATCGTTGAAAATACGTAAAAATTAAAAACTTAATTAATAATTAGATAACTTCTACAAATATACAACACACCAACTATTTTACATAAATACACACCTAAGTATCCTTTATCTTACACCACATTCTTGTAACTAACGGAAACAAAACATCTTATGTGACTCACTGGCCTTAAACTAACTACACCACATTATTAGGATCAGTAGGTTGTTCTTCAGCATCAACTTCATGCGGAACGTCGTTCAACTCTTCAACTATCTTCGTCTCGTATGGGATTCCATCCATCTCCTCCGTAACATATTCGTTCATCTGGTCTTCTAACGTAACAAAGTAGACATACCCCAAAAATACAGAAATAGGGAGATAAGAAACAGTTCTATCATCATAAGTGGAAAAGATTCATAGCATATAATACAATAATAGTCACAGACACGCATCATTCAAAATCAACAATCATCCTCAATTCACTATATCATCCTTTACCCTTCAACTCATTCAACTAGACCTTTATGTTGACGTGGCCACTACTACTCCTGTCACACATCCCTCGTTAGGGATGCCAGTCAGTCGCCCAAGTGACACGTTCCCCACGCCGGTGCACATTCTCATCCATGGTAAGAATGCTCATGCAAAGCAATGACACTATAGCTGCACTGTATCGTCGGTGCACACCCTGATTCTCTCTCTCACTCTGTCAAGGGTGCTCATGCAAAGCAATGACACTATAGTTGCACAACTTAAATTCTAATTTGGAACGGTCTACAAGAACTTCGGACCTCGTGTATCTCAAATACACGGTTATGAACAACAATGCAACACATGATTCTCACTGACTTTTATCAATAACAACCTAGTACCTCAAGCTTTTCCTCATCACCTCCACTTACACTCTATATCACATCACTTCTATAAAATAATAGCGAGGCATTTCTAATTCATATTCAAAACTCTCACCCAAACAAAATACCTCCGATCAATATATATCTTTCCTTAAAATTTTCTAAGCATAGAATTAAACCCAGGCAGATCATGCATACACATTAAACAACAGAATATTCAAACATCTCCATATCATGTAAAGCAATTTATCACAACCAACTCATAATAGTTCAACCAAATAAATAACAAAGTCAGATTCTGTCACGGCCTGGCCGTGATAGCCATCACGGCCGTGACAGACAACAAAGACAAGAATCCTACAACACAGAACCTGTCACGGCCTAGCCATGACAACCATCACGGCCGTGACAAACAGCAAACATCCTCAATATCATAATTATTCAAACACCGAAACAATACGTCACATGCAGATGGAATACCTCAACCAGCGTATCACAAACAGTCAAAAGTAAATAATTCAAACATCCTCAAATATGAATAATCAACCTAAGTCGATAAACCTACAATTCCCAAATCGTCATTGGTTTTACGGAAAAGATTTCAATACGATTTTGGTATTGTCGATTACTCGACCACTAGTAGGGTTTAGGTCGCCCTACACCATTATTATAAATTATATACTACTTATCGATTCCGATGATGGAATGGTTCTTTCTCCCACCTGAGTTTGCACCGAAAACACGTACTCGACGATCCTCGTTATCCCGCCACGAGTTAACACAATCACCTTCAACCAAACAACATAATTATAATTAATCAACTAACACCCATCTATGACACTTTAGGGCTAGGTTCGGCCAAGACTTAGAAAATAGGTTTAGGATTATCTTCTTAATGCTATCTTTTGGATCCTAATTACTAGAGTCTTAACTAACATAGATTACTTATTACAAGACTAAAATTTAAAACAAAATCCTCTAACCTTTAGGGTTAGGGTTTCGGCCAAGGGCTGACTTTTAGGGTTCAAAATCCTTAAAATTCCTAATCATGATTAAGTCATAGATTAATGATCCTTGATTAACCTAAATCATGGATTAGTGACTAAACAACTAAAGTTGAAACTCAAAACTTTCTAACTCTTTTATACATAGATTCGGCCTCAACATAATCTTAGGGTTAGGGTTCTTAGTTTAATAAACCAACTTGGATTTATTAATCATACATACTAATAGCTTGATTAACAAGATCATTAATGAAAACCATGAACAAAAACTCTACCAAACCTACTTTGATAGATTCGGCCAAGGCTAGGTTTTCAAGAAAGAAATTTTTGATTGCTTCATGCTCTTGGATTTAGATAGTAGACATGATATCTAGAAGATAGAAAGTAGTTTCATCATCATTAGATTTTCCTAGGATTTATTATGATTTTTCAAAGTTCTAGGGTTTGAAACTTGAAAATGATGAACCACCATGATATAAGTCTTGAATCAAGAAACTATCTAAAGAACATAGGCATGATTAAGAACAAAGATTAGGATTTACCTCTTGAGAATCAATGATGAAGACAATCCAAGAACTTGCTTTGAGAAACTTAGAACTAAGAACTTAGAACTTTAGAGTTTTAGAAGACAACTAACCAAAGAACTAAATGAAAAGTGAGAGAAAGGTATTTATAGTGTAAGTGGCGACATCTCAAGAAGGATCTAGATGAAGATGAGTTGTCATGTTAAAAGGATCAAAGTGCAATTAAGTTCCAAGGACCACATTGCAAAGATTCCAATAGTTGAAGGACTAGTTTGCAAATAGACAATAAAATGTCATGATGATGATTTTTGTCACATTAAATGCCAGCTTATCTTTGACTTAGTTGGCTGATTTTGGTGTCATAGATATTTTAGAGAAAACCTAACTTGTTGAAGAAGATTTGTTGAAGAAGATTGTTGAAGAAGATTGTTGAAGAAAAATCAAGAATGATGTAGAAAAGTGTGGAACATTCTAGAAAAATCTTGATTCATCCATCAAATGAGAAAGTCATCTTCTCTCATGGGCTTATGTATTTGGGCTTGACACATTTGGGCTTAGTTTCATTTTCTTGTTTGTTGTGGGGCCCACTTGAAGATTTAAGCCTTTAAACCTAAGATAAGAAACTTAAATGGGCTTTATGGACTCAACTATGAACTAGAAAAGTTTAGGCTTCTAAGCCACGACCATTTAAGGTTAGAAACAAGGATTCTAGCCCAATCCACTTGAAAAAACGAAAAAAACTAATTTAGGGACAAAAGGGTAATTTACAGAAAGTTCAGGGACTTAACCGTAAATTTCGAAATTTTCTATTTAACCCTGAAAAACCTTCTAGACTTAAAAATATGATTCATCCCATTGAATCATCTCAAAATCCTAAGATAAACCCTCTATCCACTCTTAGAAACTCTAATTTCCCTTCATCGTCGTCTACCCGATTACGTGTTCCACTTAAAAACGTAATTTATTTTATTTTTTTCTGAAAAAATTCTATCAATACAGAATCGTAGAAAATAAAATACTAAACTTAAGTCTTTCGTTCATGAATTAAAATTTGGTTTTCTGAGCAAGAACTTTTTATCACAAATAAAACACGAAAACGGCAGACCGGCTTCCGTCTGAATTTTCAACCAAAAACTTCCCCGTAACCTTATGAAAATAAGTATAACAAGGAAATGACCTTGGTTTATCCAAAATCATTTTCTAAGTCTCGGATAAAAATATATATTTATATATTTATTACCGACATTACAAAGCAGCGAAAATCGGGGTGTTACATTACTACCCCTCTTAGAAAAAAATTCCGTCCTCGGAATTTCTTAACTCAACACTAGACATCATCTTGTAATAGAATCTTAATCTAAAGCTCCAACAATATATTTCTCATCGCTGTTTTTCCCCTAGGTGACAGCGGTAACTTCATAACAAAATTCATTCTTATATCGTTCTATTTATCCTCAAAACAATCCATCACTACATTATATTCATTGTCCTTAACGTTTCACCTTGATCTATCATCCTTAAAGGACATAATTAAAACTTAATCATTTCATTCTTATTACTACTGATCCACTAGAGAACTTTATTTCAACATCTAACTCCCGCAATTAACACCACAATCAATTCCAACATTTAACTTCTACAATTAACCACAATTAACACCACAATCAATTTCAACATCTAACTTCTACAATTAAAACCGAAATCGAACTACCCTAACTTCCTACTTCATGTATCCAATCACAGTCTTAGTTCCTTAGAATGTATTTCACTATTCTGGATTATATCAAAATCACACCTTTCAAATCTCCAAATAAACCTCTCAACACTCCGTAAGATAAATTGCAATCAAAGATCAACACCTGTTAGGATTATCTAACTTAACAAATTTGAATTTCTCTAGTAACCTCAATTTACATCAGAAATCATATTTTCTGCTCATATTCATCTTAGGTGAAAGCTCATATTCAACTTAGGTGAACTTACTATATACACTTTCGTTTACTCTTCCCAAACTCATACAATCCATCTTAACTACGATCATTAATCATTGCCCTAGATTCCATAATGATACTATGCCTCGATCAACATTTGATTTATAGTAATTGTCTTACTCACTGATACTGATCTTAATCTTACCAGTCATATCTATATCTAAAAACTCCCATCACTTCCTATTTATCCTACTATAGGGAAACAATACTTAGGTACTATACCTAGATTATATGTTGCTCAATAAAGTCTTCATTGCAATCCACAACCATTCGAGCTTAAGGTGAAATCCCAACTCACCATTTAAACAAGAACAACATATCATTATAACCATTATCTCAAAAATAAAAGGCTACAAAGCTTCAACCAAATGAATCCTATACTAGATAAGCTCCAAACTAATTCGTTATCTCTTTATTATTTTCAAGGACTACCCATACTATCCAAATATATCAAGCACTTAATATAAAGTTCCCTTAATACCAATTATCCCACAACAATCTATACTTTCACTGTACTTGATTTTAAACAAGCATGAAAACCACAACTGACTAACTAAAAAAAAACTTGCGGATTTCCATTACCACCTTCCGACTTTCCCACCAAGAGCACGATTTCCACTTCCGTAAGTTCATCGACAAGTGTTTACAATAAATGTCATATTCTTAACAACTATATGACACACGATGTCAAACACATACCTTATATGAGATCTGCAGAGTGAGAAGGTCCAGCTTTCCGTCATCAGTAAACACTCTCCCGAAGTGACCCACTATCCGCAATCTCTAACTATATGACCAGGTTTTCCACAGTGTAAGCAACTAGGTTTCTACTTACAATTTCTAACATGATGAGGTCCTCCACATCTAAAGCAAACAAAGCTCTTTAGCTGCTCCAGACCTGCTCCCCGGATCTCTTCTCCTAGCTTCACCTCCATAACTTCCAGCTCCTTTACCAACAACTCTGATCTGCTGCCCATTTCTCTGTCTACACTTACGAGCATAATGACCTAGTTTACCACAATGGAAACAACTAGGTTTTTCCGTGCAATCTCTAAAATGATGCGATCCTCTCGCATCCGAAGCAAGCATAGACTTGTTGTTGTTGATCCGATCTAACCACTAGTGTTGGTGCAGCTGTCTGCACTGGTTTAGTATATGGTCCCCATCTCCCTTGAGAACCACTTTCTACCCTACTTGGAGAACCTGATC
The DNA here is from genome assembly GCA_030762895.1 of Sophora flavescens. Lineage (NCBI taxonomy): Eukaryota > Viridiplantae > Streptophyta > Magnoliopsida > Fabales > Fabaceae > Sophora > Sophora flavescens. Next base: position 127,506,188 of record CM061067.1, read on the forward strand.
GATTAGGGCCTCCACTTCTTGGTTGTTTCAGCTCAGCATCTTGCCTCTGGTCTATGCTTTCTATAGCACTGCAACTATCAACCAACTCCGGAAAACACTGAATATCTAAATACACTACAGCTCTTCGCAGCTCATGTCGCAATCCTTCTTCAAACCTTCTACACCGCCAATCCTCATCTGGGAATCTCTGATAGAATTATGAAAACTTAATCAGAGCCTCAAAGCGTGATACATAATCGCCTACAGTCATGTTTCCTTGTCAGAGACTAGTAAACTTCCTCTCCTTCGCACGTCGGACTACATTCGGAAAATAATTCTCGAAGAAGCATTCAGTAAACAACTGCCAGCAGATAATCCTACCCTCTAACTCCATTAATCTTATCTTACCTCTCCACCAAGACTCTGCTTCTCCAGTTAGCATGTATGCAGCATAAGTCACTTTCCTCTCCTCCATGCAGCGCATGGTGTCAAATATCTTCTCTATCTCTTGTACCCACCATTCTGCCTTCTTTGGGTTATAGTCCCCTCGGAACTGTGGTGGCTTCCATTTTAGGAAAGTAATCAATTCTGACTCTTCAGTTTCAATGGTTGTTATTTGATTCTGCAGTTCCTGCTGCTCTTTGTTTATTTGTAGCATCTTCGTATTCTGCTGTGTTTGAAATAGCAAGGCAGCAGCTATCGTTTCCATGATATTGGGAGTCACAGATGACTCTCCTCCATTTCAAGTAGGATTAACCTCACCGTTGTCAGCTCCAATAGTTCCCTCAGGAGATCCGTCACCACTAATAATCGAACTTCTTCTTTCATGAGCCATGATTCTGTAACAGAAATTATCCTCTCTCATCAGTATGACATATAATACTACATAGACAGGTATATAAATACCATATGCCATACTAATGCTAATTATCGCATCGGGTTCGGACACACTACCCAACTTCTAAGCATAGTTAAAATCCGATGTGGACTCAACTAGACACGGCCAGTAACACATCCTAGACCTCACAGTTCGATTAGAATCGAACTGCTCTGATACCACCAAATGAGACACCCCGTTGTGCCCCATTGTATTATTACATTAAATCCTTAATTAGTTATTTACTTAATCGCGCGCTTATCGTTGAAAATACGTAAAAATTAAAAACTTAATTAATAATTAGATAACTTCTACAAATATACAACACACCAACTATTTTACATAAATACACACCTAAGTATCCTTTATCTTACACCACATTCTTGTAACTAATGGAAACAAAACATCTTATGTGACTCACTGGCCTTAAACTAACTACACCACATTATTAGGATCAGTAGGTTGTTCTTCAGCATCAACTTCATGCGGAACGTCGTTCAACTCTTCAACTATCTCCGTCTCGTATGGGATTCCATCCATCTCCTCCGTAACATATTCGTTCATCTGGTCTTCTAACGTAACAAAGTAGACATACCCCAAAAATACAGAAATAGGGAGATAAGAAACAGTTCTATCATCATAAGTGGAAAAGATTCATAGCATATAATACAATAATAGTCACAGACACGCATCATTCAAAATCAACAATCATCCTCAATTCACTATATCATCCTTTACCCTTCAACTCATGCAACTAGACCTTTATGTTGACGTGGCCACTACTACTCCTGTCACACATCCCTCGTTAGGGATGCCAGTCAGTCGCCCAAGTGACACGTTCCCCACGCCGGTGCACATTCTCATCCATGGTAAGAATGCTCATGCAAAGCAATGACACTATAGCTGCACTGTATCGTCGGTGCACACCCTGATTCTCTCTCTCACTCTGTCAAGGGTGCTCATGCAAAGCAATGACACTATAGTTGCACAACTTAAATTCTAATTTGGAACGGTCTACAAGAACTTCGGACCTCGTGTATCTCAAATACACGGTTATGAACAACAATGCAACACATGATTCTCACTGACTTTTATCAATAACAACCTAGTACCTCAAGCTTTTCCTCATCACCTCCACTTACACTCTATATCACATCACTTCTATAAAATAATAGCGAGGCACTTCTAATTCATATTCAAAACTCTCACCCAAACAAAATACCTCCGATCAATATATATCTTTCCTTAAAATTTTCTAAGCATAGAATTAAACCCAGGCAGATCATGCATACACATTAAACAACAGAATATTCAAACATCTCCATATCATGTAAAGCAATTTATCACAACCAACTCATAATAGTTCAACCAAATAAATAACAAAGTCAGATTCTCACATCACTAGTGACAGACAACAAAGACAAGAATCCTACAACACGTAACCTGTCACACGGCCTGGCCATGACAACCATCACGCGTGACAAACAGCAAACATCCTCAATATCATAATTATTCAAACACCGAAACAATACGTCACATGCAGATGGAATACCTCAACCAGCGTATCACAAACAAATAAAAGTAAATAATTCAAACATCCTCAAATATGAATAATCAACCTAAGTCGATAAACCTACAATTCCCAAATCGTCATTGGTTTTACGGAAAAGATTTCAATACGATTTTGGTATTGTCGATTACTCGACCACTAGTAGGGTTTAGGTCGCCCTACACCATTATTATAAATTATATACTACTTATCGATTCCGATGATGGAATGGTTCTTTCTCCCACCTGAGTTTGCACCGAAAACACGTACTCGACGATCCTCGTTATCCCGCCACGAGTTAACACAATCACCTTCAACCAAACAACATAATTATAATTAATCAACTAACACCCATCAATGACACTTTAGGGCTAGGTTCGGCCAATACTTAGAAAATAGGTTTAGGATTATCTTCTTAATGCTATCTTTTGGATCCTAATTACTAGAGTCTTAACTAACATAGATTACTTATTACAAGACTAAAATTTAAAACAAAATCCTCTAACCTTTAGGGTTAGGGTTTCGGCCAAGGGCTGACTTTTAGGGTTCAAAATCCTTAAAATTCCTAATCATGATTAAGTCATAGATTAATGATCCTTGATTAACCTAAATCATGGATTAGTGACTAAACAACTAAAGTTGAAACTCAAAACTTTCTAACTCTTTTATACATAGATTCGGCCTCAACATAATCTTAGGGTTAGGGTTCTTAGTTTAATAAACCAACTTGGATTTATTAATCATACATACTAATAGCTTGATTAACAAGATCATTAATGAAAACCATGAACAAAAACTCTACCAAACCTACTTTGATAGATTCGGCCAAGGCTAGGTTTTCAAGAAAGAAATTTTTGATTGCTTCATGCTCTTGGATTTAGATAGTAGACATGATATCTAGAAGATAGAAAGTAGTTTCATCATCATTAGATTTTCCTAGGATTTATTATGATTTTTCAAAGTTCTAGGGTTTGAAACTTGAAAATGATGAACCACCATGATATAAGTCTTGAATCAAGAAACTATCTAAAGAACATAGGCATGATTAAGAACAAAGATTAGGATTTACCTCTTGAGAATCAATGATGAAGACAATCCAAGAACTTGCTTTGAGAAACTTAGAACTAAGAACTTAGAACTTTAGAGTTTTAGAAGACAACTAACCAAAGAACTAAATGAAAAGTGAGAGAAAGGTATTTATAGTGTAAGTGGCGACATCTCAAGAAGGATCTAGATGAAGATGAGTTGTCATGTTAAAAGGATCAAAGTGCAATTAAGTTCCAAGGACCACATTGCAAAGATTCCAATAGTTGAAGGACTAGTTTGCAAATAGACAATAAAATGTCATGATGATGATTTTTGTCACATTAAATGCCAGCTTATCTTTGACTTAGTTGGCTGATTTTGGTGTCATAGATATTTTAGAGAAAACCTAACTTGTTGAAGAAGATTTGTTGAAGAAGATTGTTGAAGAAGATTGTTGAAGAAAAATCAAGAATGATGTAGAAAAGTGTGGAACATTCTAGAAAAATCTTGATTCATCCATCAAATGAGAAAGTCATCTTCTCTCATGGGCTTATGTATTTGGGCTTGACACATTTGGGCTTAGTTTCATTTTCTTGTTTGTTGTGGGGCCCACTTGAAGATTTAAGCCTTTAAACCTAAGATAAGAAACTTAAATGGGCTTTATGGACTCAACTATGAACTAGAAAAGTTTGGGCTTCTAAGCCACGACCATTTAAGGTTAGAAACAAGGATTCTAGCCCAATCCACTTGAAAAAACGAAAAAAACTAATTTAGGGACAAAAGGGTAATTTACAGAAAGTTCGGGGACTTAACCGTAAATTTCAAATTTTCTATTTAACCCTGAAAAACCTTCTAGACTTAAAAATATGATTCATCCCATTGAATCATCTCAAAATCCTAAGATAAACCCTCTATCCACTCTTAGAAACTCTAATTTCCCTTCGTCGTCTCTACCCGATTACGTGTTCCGCTTGAAAAACGTAATTTATTTTATTTTTTCTGAAAAAATTCTATCAATACAGAATCGTAGAAAATAAAATACTAAACTTAAGTCTTTCGTTCACGAATTAAAATTTGGTTTTCTCGAGCAAGAAACTTTTCTTTGTCAAAACAAAAAACTGAAAGCAGCCAGGCTTCCGTCTGAATTTTCAACCAAAAACTTCCCCGTAACCTTATGAAAATAAGTATAACAAGGAAATGACCTTGGTTTATCCAAAATTATTTTCTAAGTCTCGGATAAAAATATATATTTATATATTTATTACCGACATTACAAAGCAGCGAAAATCGGGGTGTTACAGCGGTGGCAGTTTTGTAAATATCGGACTTCATTAATTCAATTTTAACGTCAATTGTTTTAATGACTGACGTTAAAAGTGAAGTGACTCACTTTTAACGTTAGTTCAATAAAAAACTGACGTTAACAGTGAACATTTTAACGTCAGTTCGATATAGAACTGACGTTAAAAGTAAGTTACTTCACTTTTAACGTCAGTCCTTACATCAACATACGTTAAAGGTTATTTTAATAATTTTTTTATCTAGTATACGATCCCTTCCGCATTGCCTTCCTCAAAGTTTCTGTTTCACATGAATTGCTTTGATGTTTTGTGTTTCTGTTTTGAAAACTAAAATATATGCGCGAAGTATAAGTTGAATCAATAACCCAAACCGGATCTCATTCATGAAGTGTAATACAGACTGATACAGAAGATTGAAAGGGTTTAAAATCCTATAAAAAGTTACATTGAAAGGGTTTAAAATCCTATAAAAAGTTACATTGAAAGGGTTTAAAATCCTAAACATTAAAGCTACATCCCATCAGAGAGTTTTATGAAATATGCCAAAGGGAAAACTATACTCAAAGACCTCAGAAAATGGGGGGCATGAGAGAGCTCAAGAGAGGCAAAAACAGGTGCACTAGATCTGTTTCAAGCAAAGGCAGTGGTTCCAGAGACTTCCATGACGGTCACTTGCTGCCAAAGCTGAGGTTTTGGAACTGTGATGCCCGAGCACCTGATTTACCCTCCAAAGATTCATTCTCCGGAAGGATGATAAGGTGAGCAACTCACATAATGTGCTTTACTCAAACTTATCACCCATGTAATGTGATTTACTCAAACTCAGAAGTTGTTTGACCATTAAGACAAAGACCTTTGAGTCTAGGAATAGGAAGAAAGAGTGATGAAGTTAATCTCCACGGTAGAGCCATATTGTGAAGCAGAAAATTAAAAGGATGGAAGGAAGCTATTTATAGGAGCAGGGGATGAAGTTACTAAGCTATTCTGATTTTCTTGAAAACTTATCTATAAACTTAATGCTCATTAAGAGGATTAAGTTACAAGGTGCATGGGTAAGTGGCACAGTAGTCAAAGAAATGAATGTTTTTGCAGATATCTATACACTTTTAACGTCAGTTATTTAAAAAAATTGACGTTAAAAGTGTTTTTAAAATAAAAAATATTTATTGTTAACGTTAGTTTTTTATACAACTGACGTTAAAAGTTTGATTTTTACTTCAGTTAAATAAATAGCTGACGTAAATAATCCTATATATTATAAACGTGCAGAATGAATATTGGAAATAATGTAATTAATATACGGGAACTTGACAAAAATTAAATTAAGTTGACGTTAAAAATGAGGTGGTGGCAGTTTGTAAATATTAAATCACTATTTGCGTCAGTTCTATAAATAACTGACGTAAATAATTATGAAACTCATTTCATTGGTTGTCATGTCCCTGTTGTCCCTCTTAACGCAGATCACTCCATATAGTACTGTAGTTTATTTCTAAACCTTTTTTTTATACAAGTTTATTTTTAATTTTTATTAATTATATTGAATTAGTAAACAAATTCTTGTGCAAATTAAAATAAATAAACACTTAACATAAAACAAGTTATATGTATAATCAAATCGTATGTCATTGAAACGATTCATAAGTTCAAATTACATGATTAAAAGATAAAAAATTTCTGCAACATAGCCCTAAAATATAAAAAAGTTTCTGCATCAACATAATTTTCTTCTCAGTCCTGTCATCAGAAACTCCAATGGATGCATCTTGAATCCACAATCACTTGCTTCCAAAGCAAAGTGAAAGGGATGACGGGGATGAAATAAAGTGAGAGAATCACATTACGTGATTCACCCAACCTTAATATCCATGTAATGTGATTTACACAAAATCAGAAATTGTTTGACCATTAAGACAAAGATCTTTGAGTCTAGGAATATGAAGAAATAGTGATGAAGTTAGTCTCCATGGCAGAGCCATATTGTGAAGCAGAAAAATTAAAAGGATGGAAGCAAGCTATTTATAGGAGCAGTGGATGAAGTTACTAAGCTATTCTTATTTTCTTGAAAACTTATCTATAAACTTAATGCTCATTAAGAGGATTAAGTACAAGGTGAATGGGTAAGTAGCACAGTAGTCAAAGGAATGAATGTTTTTGCAGAAACTAATAAACTTTTAACGTCCATTGTGTAATACAACTGATGTAAGAAGTTGTGAGTGGTTTTAACGTCAGTTTCTTAATACAATTGACGTTAAATATATGACCTTTAACGTCAGTTTTTACTAATAACTGATGTAATAAGTGTGAGAGTTTTTAACGTCAGTTTCTTAAGACAACTGACGTTAAATATATGATCTTTAACGTCAGGTTTTACTAAAAACTGACGTAAAATGTTGTTTTATTTTAATTATAACGTTTACCACCGTGCGCCTTGTCCACTTCTCTGTACGTCTCTTTTCTCTTTTCATCACGCTCAACCCTCATTGTCAACCCTCACTCTCGCTTTCACTCTGCCCTAATCACGAGCTCATCTCCACCGCAACCACCGCGAGGGCTTCTTCGCCACCACCGTGAGGTACACTCTTAACCCCTAACTCTGTCTTTCCCGCTCATTCTTTGCAATAACTTGACATCTCTCTTTCCCCTTCCCGAGCACTAACTCTCCTTGTCCCTCTGCTCTCAGTAACCACATCGAACGTTGGCCACCACTCGAGCTTCCCCCCCACCACCACGCGAGCGCCTATTTCTGGTGAGTCTTTAGGGCACATTTTTTTATTTTTGGTTTTGAGTGCATGCATGTTGCTCTGCTGGTTGAAACTGTAGTCTCAGTAGTTGAAACTTGAAACTGTGAGTTTGAGTTGTTTGGAATGTCTCTATTTTTGGTTTTGAGTGTATGTTGAAACTGTAGTCTCAGTAGTTGTAACTTTAAACCGTGAGTTTGAGTTGTTTGGAATGTCTCTATTTTTGGTTTTGAGTGCATGTTGCTCTGCTGGTTGATCTGTCACGGCCGTGATGCTCATCACGGCTAGGCCGTGATCAGTTTTGCCTATGAGGGTATGGTTCAGTTGGCATGTTACGGCCGTGATGTCCGTGACCAGTGCTTGGCAATCTTCAAAAACTATAGTTTTCAATCTCCCGTATTGTCCTTATATTGGATATATAGATGTTTTGTATATCTACAAGACCTATCTAGTTATTTTTATTTATACTTATGTATTTATTTTGAGTTATAACCTATGTTAATACATATATATTGTTTCTGAACAGGCATACATATGGATCAGTCGGATAGCCCACATGCACGGGAGGACATTGTGGGGGTTTCGCAGGACCCGATCACGCCTACGCCTGATTCTAGTGTAAGTTTACATGTTATATACTATCTTTAGTCCTTCTTTTTAATGTAAGTTTATAATGTTACAACCCTCTATTTTATCATTTTTTTTGTCCATACAGACATCACAGGCTCATAGGAAACGGGGTAGAGGAGCCACCTCGTTCAAGAAACTAGAGAAGGACAGACAGAGCGGACAAAAGCTTGAGGTGTCCTTCGATGCTAATCTAAATGCCCAGGGACCCCGTGCTAAAGAATTTAATAAGTGGGTGTTTCTACAAGCGAAGCAGCATATAAGCATCAACTACAACCACTGGAATGACGTTCCACAGAATGTTAAGGATCAGATTTGGGAGGCTATCACGGTATTTTACCTTTACATTCGTTTGATTTACATTATTAGATAATTATCCGAGTTATAATCCATCCAGTTGTTATATATGTATCTAATGTGTAGGTAGCTTGGACTGTGCCAAATGACGAGGATCATTGTCATAAATGTATGAAAATGGCATCAAAGCGTTGGAATGGGTTCAAGCATGATCTTACCAGGTACTATGTATCTGGGAAGAAGCGGCTTGATAAAATGTTCTCGGATTATCCCTGGATTGATCAGGATACTTGGGATATGTTTGCCAGGAGTCGACAGGATGGAGAATTTCAGGTTGGTTGATTAAGTTAATTTTGTATGCTTATTATAGATCATTTAACTGTATTTAATTATGTGTTTTTGTTTGAATAGGCTAAGGCAAATAAGGGTCGGCAGAATCAGGCGAAGAACGTCCACCGCCACACCACGTCTCAGGGTGGGTACCAGACTCGGATCGAGCAGATGATGGTGGATAGGCTGAGGGCGAAGCAGGAAGAGCACTCTGCTAGGATTGAAAGAGGGGAGGTGCCTGAGGGCACACCATCAAGTCCTCCGTCGAACATCGACCGCGAGGATGTCTGGGTAGCCGGCCGCATGACAAAGACGGGATCTTTTAAAGTTGATGCCACTCGCGAAGTGGCAGATAAGATTGTAAGTAAATAATTAACTTGATTTCAATTGATATTTGTATAGATATTTGCAACACTTTTCACTTGCACGTTTTTTCATTTTTTTTTCATTGTAGATGGATCTTAAATAAAAATCCTCCCAGGGCGCATTCGTCCCTTCTGGACGGCAGGACGTCTTGATGACTGCTCTAGGCAAGAAAGACCATCCTGGTCGGGTTCTCGGTGTTCCTGGGAACGTGACCATCAAAGAATATTATGGCAAGTCTGCTTCACGAAAGCGGGTGGTCAATGAAGCATCAATTTTGGCTGACATTACTCAGCACCTCATGTCCAACCCAGATATTACAACACATCTGATGCAAGGCTTAATATCCAACCCAGAATTCAAGCAGGCGCTTGCCAGAGAGCTTTCCTCCGTCGGTACATCCCAGGACACCGCAGGGCTTGCCAACCCTTCACATGTGAGCACAAAAGAGAGTTTTAGTAGGGCACATGTGGAGGACGATGAGTTGGCAGCTAGGGAGCGGGAGTTGGACGTCCAGCGCCATGAGCATGAGTTGGAAATGAAAAGGCGTGAGCTTGAGTTGGACTCCAAACGACGTGAGCTGGAAATGTTAGCAAAGGTATTTATTCATTATTAATGTCCAAATTAGTCAAATAATTACTTGTGTTTTTTTTAATTATCAAAAACTTATCTATTTTATTTTTCCTAAACTGAAGGCCAAGTCGACGTCGGTGTCGTTGTCACCTATCACTCGTTTGTTCTCACTTGGTGAGGATTATGCGTTTGATATTTTTGAATGTCCATTGGAGCATGATGGATGGGTGGCACGCCCAGATCAATGGAGGATATTTACCTTCTGTGGTGATGATCTCGGGAACGCCTGCAGAAATAGCGTCTGGATGAACAGCAATGTTTTCAGTCTCTGGTGCACGTAAGTTAATTTTAATTTTATAACTTATTTATTTTTGGTATTTTTCCATTTAATAATTTATTTTAATTTCAATATATATATTATGTAATTAACATCCACACCTTTTCATATCTTAGGTATCTCCATCGTCTTCAGCTTGATAAGGGCGTTGCATCAGTTTACGGTTTGTTAGATCCGTCAATCCTTCTGCCTGATTTCTTTGCTGGCGATGCATTGAGTAAATACTTAGGGAATTTGTTGGGAGACAATCCGAAACAAATATATCTGGCTCCCTACTGTATGAAAAACCATTGGCAGTTGTTCGTACTTCACCCGTCTAGGCATAGAGTCATATTCTTCTGCTCTCTCCACCAAGATCCGCCACCGAAGGTGGTGGATGCTGTAAATAAGTAAGTAACTAATCTTAAATTTAATTTAAGTTTTAATATCAGTTGTTTTTAGTTTATTACACACATGATATATGAATTTGTTAATTGATCGACATGATTATTTGTTTATGATAGCGCGCTGAAGGCGAGTAGCATAAGTTGCGCCAACGGGAGAAGTAGGACTTCTAAGGCTAAAGAAAATCCTGTATGGAACATCCTCAAGGTTTGGTAGTTTATTTATCAAATAATTAATATTATAATTACTAATTTATATGTATATTCAACTGACGTTGAAATTAATTTTGTTGGTAGTCTCGATTTCAAATTGACGGGTGGTCGTGCGGCTATTATGTGATGCTTCATATGTTGAACATAGTCTCCGCATCTATTACGGATGGATGGAATAAGGTAATATTTAAACAACTTGTTAAATTATATATTATAGTTTTGAAGATGACTTGCATTGATGTTATTGTTATTATTTGAACGTGTCTAGGCATTTATCGACCAATCGCCTATTCAAGAAGATGAGTTAAGAGACTTGAGGATGAGCTTCGCCGAATTCTTCTTCAAGTATGCGGCTGAAAAAGGAATTGACAAGATACCTCCGCAATACTTAGATAAATAGTTTTTTTGTTAGACTTTAGAAACTAATTAATAACATGTATATATATATCCTTAGATTGATAGTTTTGTTTTTTAGACATTGGAACTAAAATTTATTTATATATATACATGGGTTTTGGTTTTAAGTCCCCCCATTGTTCCATTTTTCCTTTGCAATTCTGTAATGTGTGTGATATTCTGTGTTACTGGGATATTTACTGAATGCAGGGATAGCTGAGGGAGTGATATTTTAAAACTGAATTTAAAAAAAAAAAAAACCTATTAACGTCAGTTGTATCAAACAACTGATGTTAATAGTATTTTATAAAATATAAAGTACACTATTAACGTCAGTTGTTTATTAAAACTGACGTTAAAATTAAACCTTTAACGTCAGTTCTTTATAACCACTGACGTTAGTTTTAACAAAATTAACGTCAGTTGTCTTAAAGAACTGACGTTAATAGTTTTATGTTTAACGTCAGTTGTTTAAAAAACCGACGTTAATTTTTACAAAATTAACGTCGGTTTTGTTAAGGAACTGACGTTAATAGTTTTATATTTAACGTCAGTTCTCAACTGACGTTAAAATATTAACTATTAATGTCAGCTGTATTTACGTCAGTCAGTATTCTGATGTAAAAAATCAATTTTAACTGACGTAAAAAGCACTTATTGCACTAGTGGAAATATAAGATTGTAATATATATATATATATATATATATATATATATATATATATATATATATATATATATATATATATATATATATATCTTTGTTATGTCTTGGCCCAATTTTCTTTTGCAAGTGTTGAGCCCATAGCCCAAACTCAAATATAAAAAAGGAAGAAGAATGCTTAAAATAAAAATAAAAATGCCTGCTCCCACACTTGTACCCCTCTTTGTCATCTTCTTCTTTTTCAGAAAAAAAAGGGATAATGGTACAGACCATCCTTACCCTTGCACCAGCCAAGCAAGGTGGTGGAGCAAAGGCTGATTTGTTCCCCACTACTTGTACCCACACCAGCTGACCTAACAAGAAGATTTATCATCTTGTTCCTTTTTATGCTATATATTGTATTGAACAATGACAAAGGGGAGGGGGGTGAACGAAAAAAGACCATGAGGGGGACACTTTTTCTCCACCATTTTCTGATTCACCTACAGACACCACAATTATCTCCATCTTTCTCCCTACAACATCACCCTCAACAACAACAGCCAGGAAAAAAAATAAAAAATCAGAACCACTTTCCACCCATAACCATCTTCATCTTCTACCTCCAGCATCTGCTATCATCCTCTCCACCAATCCAAGCCACCACTAATACAGAAAAACTCAAACATTTCTTTCTCAAAACAAAAACAAAACAAACCAAAATCAGAGATCCAAACACCATCAAAACACAGTTCAGAACCTTGTCACAATTGCGCCCCTCTTCCTCCATCTTCCTCAAGCTCTGCCGCTGCCCCTCGCCGTCACGACCCACCCAGAAACCGACGCCCTCCACTTGGTCCAGCTGCACGACGCCTCACGCCGCACCAGATCCACCGAACCGCCACCATCCCTACCGCGAGCTCCGCCCTGAACGGCCGAACGCAGATCCGCGTCTCCGGAACGGTCGTCCACCACGCGAGCCGCCGTTGACCAGACGCCCTTCGCTCCGCTATTCAACGCGCTGCCCCCACGACCGACCACCGTCACTGCGCCGTTCAGTCACTGCCTGGGTCACCAAGCTGCTCCTATTTCATTTTGGTTTATCCCTGTTCCTTGTTTTCTCTGGTCTGCTATTACGTTTCTTAAAAGATTTTTATTCTCTTTTTCTTTTAACTTAAAGTTCTGATTTGATAAAGCCAAATGGGTCTTTGTGGGGCATGGGTGTACTGTATAGGCCAGATGTATGCTCATAAAAATGTTTTCTTTCCAATAAAAAAAGGGGTATAAGCTCTTTGGATTTGGGCTTAGAGAGGAGCTGTCTCCTATTGGGTCAGGGTCAGGTTTTGAATAAAAATAAATTTTAAATGAAATTTCAAAAAAAATATTTTTAGGTTGCTTTTTTGGATTCAAAAAGCCATTTTTTAAAAAAGGGAAGTACAAAGAAATAAAAAATAAAATAAATCCTTTTTTTAAAAAGGGGGCAAACAAAAAATAAAAATATATCCTTTTTAAATTCACGCAACAATCTACGGTGTTGATGTATGGATTTTTTTCATCCTCCAGTGCCGTATGAATTGTAAGGGTTCATCGTATAACTTTGCTGTCTTTAACCCTGTGCAAGAGTGAATTCCTTTTTGTAAAAAATAATAAATGTTTTTTTTTTCAATTTACACTTTCACCCAATTTCATTTTATAAAAAAATATCTTTTGAATTCACGCAACAATCTACGACGTTGATGTATGGACTTATTCATCCTCAAGTGTCGTATGAATTGTAAGGGTTTATAGTATAGCACGACTATCTTGGACTCCATGCAAAAGTGAAGTTATTTCAAAATAAAATCTTTTTTTAAATAAATCTTTTCAAAATCAAATCTTTATCAAAATTAAAATCAACCAACCAATCAAATATTTTATAAGGAACTACGTGGCTTTGAGTTTCCCATCGCACCCGGGAATACGCAGGAGCAAGATAAATCATCTTGTTTCCTTTTTTTTGCGTCTCTTTTTATGTTAAAATAATTAATCAAATAATTAAGCTTTTCTATTTTTAGGGATGTTCTATGGACACGGTGCCATATCCAGTCCCTTATATTTGAGGTTACCCTGTGGACTCACGTGCCATGTTCAACCTCATTTAGCTTTTTTATAAACAATAAATTTAAAAATATAAAAATTAATAAAAATTTAAAATATTAAAATTTAAAAATAATTCTTTCTCGTAAATAATTTTTTGGGGTAAAATAAATATTTAAAAGGTTATTAAATTTTTTTTGCACGATTAACTTGAGGTACCGTTTTTTTTAAACGGGCGATGTGGGGTGCTAACACCTTCCCTACTCGTAACCGACTCCCGGACTCATCTCTCTCTTTTTTTTAGACCGATTTACCTTTAAATAATTGGGTTTTTCTAAGATTTTCCCAATTAAAAATTTTAGTGGCGACTCCTCTGTTTTTTTATCTCTTTTTTCGCGGCGCCCGGACAGGACAGTCGCGACAAGTATGAAATCAGAGACTCAGTACTGCCCCTGGAGATCATGAATTTTCAAGCTCTGGTGGAGAAATGTAGAAAAGTGGAACAAACGTGGAAAGGAAGGGACAATAGAGGAAATGTTGGGGGGCCCTCATGAACAAGGAACCAAGGCCAGAAAGGAAGGCAAGTCCAGAAGAAGCCATACTCTAGACCAACTGGGACCAATTGGAGCCACCCACAATACCGTCCAGTTGCTTCAGCCACTGAAAGTGTTAACCAGATGAGTCAAGGCAATAGTCAAGGGAGGAGGTGTTTTAAATGTAGAGAGCCGACCCACTTAGCTGATGTATGTTGTAACACCATGTTTTTCCTAAGATTTATGCAGTAGTAAATACATATTTAAATGTGTTTATTTAAGATTAAACTCAGAGGATGATTTTAATTAAACTAAAATCATTTTCTTGTGTTTTTATATCATATGAAGTTACGGTAAAAATTTCGGTGGAAAATTCAGACGAAAGTCAGTCTGCGTTTTCACTGTCGGTACAAGTTTACTGAGCAGAAAACCTAATTTTGACCCGTGAACGAAACGGTTAGTGTTTTTATTATGTTTTGTAGGATATTGGAAATTTTCAAAAATTTGAGTTCGGAAATAAAATATAATATTTTATTCGGGCAAAAACGTCAGAAGAATTACGATCGGAAATGCTACCGGGTACAAAATGGAGCAGAATAGGAGACATAAAAGGCTTGAGGTGAGATGAGAGAGTGAGGTGACTCACTAGAGGTATGACCTAAGCTACCTTCTAAAAAGTGGTCATGATGGCACTTTTTGAAATATAACATATTATATTCTAAAAACTCATTTTTCTCTCTCTTCTCAAACCAAACAAGGCACAAGGTCAAAACCTGTTCTCCAAGCTCATTCCTCTCTCCTCAATTTCGTGCCACTCTCTCCCCTCTCTATATATACCCCTTTCATTTTCACTTTATCATCTTCCTCCTTCAAACTCCATTAAACATTCATCTTCTTCTTTCTTCTAAAAGTTCAAGCTCTTAAAGCTTTAGTTTTTATTCATCTTTTCTACTTAAGTTCTTCATTAAAGTTCTTCCTTATACTAAGGGTAATGCTCTCATATGAATCTTTTTGTAAGTTTCATCTTTTATTTCTTAGTTTACTTTATGTGTTCTTTATATGCTTTAAACTTCTAAAATCTCTCTAAAATGGTAGAAAACTCCTTTTGAGTTGAAACCATTTTCTATAGTCTTGTATTAACTTATATTTTCACATACTAAGAGGTTGTGTAAAGCAAAAATCTATATCGATCTCTTCCAATGAAGGCAGAATGCTTGCATTTTTTACCTATGAAGTTTTTGTTTCAACTTTTGGAATATGATCATGTGTTTGAGTTTCTAACTATCCCTTGATCTTGAATCTATAAATCTTGGAAGTTTTGATAGCTTTTTCCTATGATGGACGAAAATATAAATAAGTAGGCCTATGATACTATGTTTCAACTTTCCAAGTATTGATCATAGATTTAGAACTCTTAATACCTTGTGATTCTAAACCTAAGAGTTATTGTTAAACAAATAATATTTTCCTCATCATCCTATGATGGTCAAAACTTAGAGTTTAGCTGCTAGGAAGTATTACTTTCATTTTTCCAAGATGATCATGGACTTAAGCTCCATAAGGTATTTGGATGCTAAGTCTAAGAGACTGGAATGTTTAAGTTTCCATTGTTTTCCAAAATGATCATGGACTTGAGCTCCATAAGATATTCGGATGCTAAGTCTAAGAGATTGGAAAGTTTAAGGATTTCTAACTTGTTTATTCTATGTTATTAAAGCATAGATGTATTACTTTCATTTTTCCAAGATGATAAGGGACTTAAGCTCCATAAGATATTTGGATGCTAAGTCTAAGAGATTGGAATGTTTAAGTTTCCTTTTTTCCCAAAATGATCATGGACCTAAGCTCCATAAGATATTTGGATGCTAAGTCTAAGAGATTGGAAAGTTTAAAGATTTCTAGCCTATAAATCATATGAAGGTCGAACCTAGAAAGTTATGGACCTAGGATACTTTGTTCTTTTTTTTCCAAAATGATCATGGTTTTGATCTCCTTAATACATATGGATGCTAAACCTAAGAGATTGTAAAGTTTAGTGAATGCTAGCCTATTTTACTAGCCTTGGCCGAATACCCTAAGTTTATAACTTAGTGGGATTTTACTTCAACTTTGTTAAATGAACATTGTTTATGAACTCCTAACACTTAAGGATCATAAATCCATGAGTTGTATAATTTTCGGGAATCTCTAACCCTAAGAACTAGTCTTGGCCGAACCTATACCTTGTGGTTTAGTGTTCTTGTTTGATTTTAACTTGTGATTTTGTGTCCATCACCTTAGACTTCCATCGCAGAGGAAACAAGGACGTTTGTGGTTTACCTCTCCAAGCAGCTAATCTCCTTACCTTCACGGAAGGTAAGAGGGGATTGCCTAGGGATAGTCAATGACTATATGCATGTGTGTATGTGTTTACTTGAGTGATTTGAATATTATTGTGATATTGAGCCAATACTTGAATAACTTGTTTACTTGAACTATTGTGGTTATTACTTGAAGTTGAACATTACTTGCTTTAAAGTGTTATGAATTATATATATGTGATGAACTGTCGTTAACTATGATATTATTGTTGAGAATATATTACTGTTGATTGAAGTTTGAGAAGCAGGACTTCAGTCTGTGCACAATGATTATAAAGGATTAAAAGCATTAATAAGCCTTGAATAGAACTTTGAAAGTATTGGTTTCATTTATAGAAGTTCCTTGTTTAAAACGCTTACTTCAAGAGATTGAGATTCTAGTTTTGAAAAGAAACGTTGAAGTGTTTTTAAGTTAATAGAAACTACCTTTTTATGATCCAAAGTTTGTATGAGAGAAAACCTTTTTCGAACTATGTGTTTCATGAAGGAAAAACCCCTTTGAAGATATTTGACATTATTCCATCAAGGATTTCAAAAGCAAATGAATTTCCAAATGTTTTATAAAAGACTTTGTAAAGGAAAAGATTTTCTCCTAAATGATTTAGAAACGTTCCGGTTACATGGATAAGTGACCAAGGTTTTGTTTTGGTTTTTGATTTTCACTGAGTGAAAAGTAAGGACATGTGAAAGAGAATACTAGTTCGCGAGATGTAGCCTCTAGCATTCAGTTTATTCACGTGATCTGGGATCCGTGTCAAGAAATATGGGCCAAGGGTCCCAATCGTGATATTATGGGCTAGGAGTCCTAATTTTGGAATTGAGGACTGTGTATCCTAATTTCATTGTTATGGGCTAGGCGTCCTTATCTTGTTGAAATAAAACATGGATACAATTATAATTGTTTCTACGACCACAGCTTTCGACTGCGGCATCGGTCTAAGGTGTTGTGATTGAGCACTCGACTGCGTGTCCTGTGTTATTTATTTTCAAGTATCAAAATTGTGAATAGTCGTTAGCTTTGGGCTTCTACAATGGAAAAGAGTGAATACAAAGAAAAGTCTCGATAATGAAAAGCCTTTTATTCATATGCATTTACCCTTAGCAGACGTGCTTGAGTTAACCGAATACCCGCTTAAGATGTGGTATTCGATGAGGTATACATCCGAATGGCCGTTATAAGGGATTCGTGATGATGTTGATCCGGGTACATGAGGTGACGGAGACAACTTTCCAAACATGGCGTATGAGCCTGATCAACTCTTTCTTTCTTCTTCGGTGTTAGAATAGAATATTCCTTGAGGCTATGTAGGAATGGGACTATACGGTTTCAATCAGTTTCTCTCTATTCCTGTCCTCTGATGGACAAACCGTGTCTGGTATGCTTGATAAGCTTAATGTCGAGTTTGGTATAGTATATTCTTGGAGTTTTGAGTTGCAGAATTAAAATGGGAGATAAAAGAAATATAGTACTATTGTATTATGTACTTGTGAGTCGTAGAGGATGGGATTCGAGCATGCGGATGATATGGTGGAGTTTCTAATGGACATCTTCCAGACTGTCGATGGTTCGTCGACCATGTTTTCCTCTTGGAAGAGGAAATGGCTTAGTTTGAGAGGTACTATTGTAGTAGCTCTAGTAGTGTCTTTTGTGACGACGTCGGTAGTGGACTCAAATAGTGTTTTCACTAGATTTCGTCATTTAGGTTTGTCCTTCTCATGGTGTTTGAGAAAGGATGATCTTTTCTATTTTAGTTTGGTCAGCTGGGTATGTTTGGGAGTTAATGTAACTGTCCATGGAGCTGTGATTCCAAGTATCTTATATTTTAGGAGCAGCGTCTCCACATCTTTATATTGAGTCTGTACATTCTATGATTTATGTTTATGAGTCAGGTTGGGTATCCTGTAAATGATTTTTGAACTTATGATCCCAATTGTGATAATGGAAAATTTCATTGTCCATTAATTTAATCAAAGTAGTTATATTTATAACTATTGAAAAAAAAATCACCCCATTCTTTTATAGCGAATTTTAATTAACCTACTCTTCGTCCTTAAAATGTCACGTACTATGTAGCACTCGAGAAGGGTGTTACACTTTCCAACCCGAAAACCCTACTTTGACTGATTATCACCCTTACCAACATCCATTTCCCCTGATCCTCTTGTCCTTTCCTTGAGATTTACAATTTTTCCAAACTCTTTGTTTGAAAATTTATCATGAAGCCGTTGCAAGTCATCGGCCCCTACATCCTCTGAAAGCATTGTGTCCGGCACGGCGGGGTCAGAACCGTTGTGAGAATCATCATCTTCTGTGGAATCCCCCAACGATTGTTGGTACTTCCAATCTATGTAAAAAATTGTTGAAATTATCACCGGACGGCTCCTCTAACACCCTGATTGAATAAATGGCCCCATTTACCTTGATCTCAAGCTTTCTGTTTAATGTTTCCGAGATTGAGGTGAAAATGAATGCCCTCCCCACATCCAACCTGACTCTATCTCTCATCAAATAGTCTATTGTGACGAAGGTACCAAAGAGCTGTGCTGATCTTTTGAAGGAATCTTCACTCCAAACATGTGCATGCACCCCCAAGAACTTTTGCCAGATTGATATTTCTTTAACCACTAGCCCCGGGTTCCACGGTCTAATTTATGAAAACCACTTCTCAAACAATTTTCTCCTTTCTTTTAGAATCACCGCGAGACTCTCCCCTTCCAGTGTCCGGATAAGGACAAAATTACCTCCCATGGGGATTAAAGAGATAGATAGTAACCCTTTGAGGTCAAGTTTTCTCCTTAAACAGTGTATCCCTTTCGGGTCCACCGTTTTTCCTACGTAGCTCTCTCTTAAACAAGACATATCCTATTCCTTAACATTAAATTCCAGACCTTTCCACTCATTGCTTCTAAAGGGAGCCTTTCTCTGTCTGATATTTATAAATGGACCCCTAACACCTCTTTGTGGGCTAACCCCTGCTGAAACCTGACTCTGCCCATCGACCATCGCCCTTGCAAAGGTTTTCTTAAGCTCTTGATTTTTGTCCTGTTTCACAAGAGCATTGATAGTTTGTCCCTTGGAAGCATTGAAAGACAAGACACCGGTGGGGACCTTCTTAATAACTACACGATCAAAGAGAGGAAAGTTGACTCGGAGTTTATAAGTTCCTATCCAAATTGAATCCAGACTGGCTTCTAAAGCTTTAGGATCTTTGACGTCAACAAAATCAACAAAACCAAAACTTCTTCCTGACATATCCTTCCTAGGCGATATGTAGATATCAACCACCCTACCCTAAGAGTGAAAAATTTTCCACATCTCCTCCAAACCATGATCCTCCGGAAAATTTGAGAAGAAAAATTTTATGATTCCCGTGTTGTACCGATTGGGATCATTTCGGTCCGCCTGATGCTTGAAGAACTCGCTCCCAATAACTCTCAAATTTGAGGATTTTCTCTAAGTTTCCTTCTCATCTCTCATTGACAGTACACTATACGTTGTGTCTTACTACTTACTAGTATTCCCCCATTGTATCCATACACTTAGTAACACAATCTCGCAAGCATTTTAGGTCTAGTTTCGATCATGCGAAGGATAGAATGGCCTGTGCGTCTTCAACATAATTATATTTATTCAGAAAGTGGAGGTTTCTTAACTGCAGCTTTTTGTGTTTGTAGTAGAATTTATTCAATTCTTTACTTAGCTTTGCTGTAACTGGTTACTTAGTTGCATCAGGTTGGCATGGCTTTTGGTTACAATAGCTCTCAAGTCAGGATGACTTTAGTTATCACTCAACCTTCTAGTTACTCCCTATGTGCTTTAGGTTGTGAAGTAGCTTTGGTTATCCTTCTTGTTCTCTAAATCGATATTTTTTATATGAGTTGAGTACCCCTTGTACTCAAGTTTATATACATTTTGCTTATAAAAAAAAACAGAAGCAAACATGATGGTGATAGCAATGAAGATAACAAGTAAAACTTTGTTGGAGGCCATTAGAACCTAATGTTTCAGAGGGGAATAACACAAAGCTTTTCTTAATATTTGAGTTTTTGGTGTATCCTCGGATCTCATTTATAAGAAAGAGAAGGTTTATGACAACGTGATATTTTTCCCCAGAATTGGAATGTATTTATGGGATTGACATATAATATATCCAAGATTATTATTTTCGTAAATGTAATTGATGGAGATATTAGAAATTAGAATTTTAATGCATGTAGTGGATTTCCAAGGTGAAAATGAGAATTTTTTTGGCTGTCACTAATTTTTTGATTTTTTTTATAATCCAAAAATGTATTAGATAAAGCACTAGGGGTGCTTTAATACAAAGAACCACAAAGAACCTGTTACAGAAGTAATAAAAATAAAAATAAAAATAGAAATAAAAATCCCATACAATCATCATAATCCAGAAAAACAAGTGCATATCCACCTAACTAAAATTTATCTGTGTTACCCAAACCCCTGACGCCAAAGATACTGATGCAGACCCAGTAAACTTGTTTGGCGCAAGCTATAAAGACATGGCCAGGAACAAATTCCTAAATGAGCAACAAGTAAGTTCAATTCTAGCTCTCATTAGCAATCATACCATGATAACTCAACAACAAATAAGTACCCGAGCTGATATCTATCAGATAGTAAATCTGTTGTTACCTCCCAAAGCCAAAGGTAGTATTCCATATTAACCTATTCCAGCTTCCAATGGATTGTTGCAGTAGTCTGAAAAAATTAGATTACACCCCAGAAATGCATTTGTCCAGCTCCAACTTCTGGTTTTCACAAGATCTAGCAACCTTAGGAAATCTGGTTCATAACCCTTGAAAATGGTCACATTTGTCTCAATCCAAAGTGACCATAACACAGCCAACCAAATAATTCCCCCTCTTTTGCCTTTGTTTTTCCCTTTAAGCAACCTTCTGTGAAGAATAAAATGATCCAAAACAGATGAAGGTAAATTCACATTTAGTCCAAGCCATCTTTAAACTTTTACCCATAATAAATTAGTGAATGAGCAATTCAAGAAGAGATGATCAGCATCTTCCACTGCATGTTTACAATAGACACGGTACAACTCTTGGTGTGAATAAATAACTCTTCGTTTGAACAGATTTTCCTTTGTAGGAACTCTGTTCTTCAGAACCTGCCAAGCAAATGCTACCACCTTTGAGGGTGCTTTGAATTTCCAGATATGTTTGGTTGTTGCCAAATCTGTGTTGTGCTCCTCCTGTTCTGAAAACTGAAATGAAACCAGTAAATTATATGTAGATTTTGTTGAAAAATCACCATTTGAATCAGCCCCCCAAAGCCATGTTTCCTCCCTATCCTTATATGGCCAAATCATGAGCAAGGTGTTGTTGAACTCCTCAAATAATAGATTTTGCCATTCAAAAAAGTCTCTTATCCATTTAAAGGACCACCTCCAACTCTCATCAGTCCACTCACCCATATTTTGTACATACTCCCCTCTCTATTTTGAAATGGAAAAGAGCCTTAGAAAAATATCTTTTAGGCCACTTGTTCCCACCCAAATATGTTCCCAAAAAAATGTTTGATCTCCCCTACCAATCTTTCTTTTTAAAGTCTCACCGAACCAGTCTAAGGAACTTCTGAACCTGCCAATTCCAGCAATGTTTTTCCACCAAGATGAGACTCTATTATTCACACTACCCTCACCCAATGCCACTGCTTTAATGTTTTGTTCCCCATACCCAGATCTCAACAATCTCACCCAAAGACCCTCATCTTCATTAATAATACGCCATCTCCACTTAGCTAGGAGAGCTAAGTTGAACAACTCAATGTTTTTCACTCCCAACCCACCCTCCGATTTTGCTTTGCACACTATATCCCATCTAACCCAAGCTATCTTCCTTTTTTCCTCACCCCCCCCCCCCCCCCCCAATAAAAATGATCTTTGTAACCAGACCAAGATATTAACAACCTTTGTCGGAATCAAGTAAAAGGAAAGAAAGTATATAGGAAGGCTATTAGGAACCGAGTTGAGCAAAGTTAATCTGCCTCTAAATAAAAGATGTTTGTGTTTCAAAGATGCTAACAGCTTTCGCATGGAATTAATTACCGGCTGCCAGGTAGACACACTTCTAGATTAGCACCTATTGGTAATCCCAAATATTTGAATGGTATCCTTCCGCACTTACAATTCTGAAAAGTAGAGGCCGCCTCCAACAAGCTTTCATTAACATTAATCCCAATTATGTTACTCTTGTGGAAATTCACTTTTAAGCCTGACACCAATTCAAAGCACCTCAGTATTGATTTCATGGCCCATAAGTTTCCCCACGAAGCCTCTCTAACAAGCAACGTGTCATCTGCGTATTGTAGGATAGATACCTCTTCCCCACCACGAATCCTTTGAAAATTCCTAATGAGACAACATTCCTCATCATACCCGTGAGACCTTCCACCACTAAAAGAAAAAGGAACGAAGCTAAAGGATCTCCTTGTTTCAAGCCCTTTTGGATTTTTACTTCCTCCATTGGGCTTCCATTCACAAGTACTGATAGATTACCACCAAAGACACTTTCTTTTATCCATTGTCTCAATTTTCCAGACATATTGACCCTGCACATCATGTAATCCAAGAAATTCCAATTCACCGTATCATAAGCTTTCTCAAAATCTACCTTTAGAATTAAGCATTCCTTCATCTCATTTCTTAAAAAATCCACCACCTCATTGATGATTACAGCTCCATCCAGAATGTACCCTTTAGGTAGAAATGCAGATTGGTTTAATGCAATACATCGAGACAACACCCTTCTTAGACGTGAAGCTAGTAACTTTGATAAAATTTTGTGAAGGCGGCCAATTAGTTAAATCGACCTAAAATTACGTAAACCTTGCGGGCTCCCTATTTTTGGAATAAATGCCAAAAAATAGGAAGTGAACCCGTGTGGCAATATGCAATTAACATAGAATTCTTGAACCATTCCCCAAACATCCTGTTTGATAAGTTGCCAAAAACTCTTGATGAAGTTAAAATTGAAACCATCCGGTCCGAGGCATTTGTTTCCATCACAGTTTTCTATTGCCTCATCTAATTCATCCATTGAGAAAGGTTGTGATAGCTCACTGCCTTCATCCTCAGAAATCCTTTGGAAATCAACTCCATCAAGCAAAGGTCTCCTCCACTTCACTTCGGAGAAATTTTTTGAGAAATAATTCTTTATCTCCAGTTTGATAACATCTACCTCTTCAATCCAATGGTCATCAATCAGAAGTGCCTCCATTTGGTTTGACTTTCTCCTCATCGCAATGCAAGCATGAAAATATGAAGAATTTGCAACCCCCTCAACTAAACACCTCTGTCTTGATTTTTGTCTGAGCAAAATTTCCTTGTCTCTAAGTTTCTGCCACTATTCTGCAAATTTTTGTCTTCTTAGATCAACCTCCAACACTAATTACAAATCACCCATTTCGGCTTTCACATCCAGCTCATGAATTGTGCTTTCTACTTCTTTTATTTTCTCATCAATGGACCCAAAGAGTTTAAGTCCAATCTCTAATAGCCACTTTCATGGCTTTAAGCTTTTCTTTTAAGATAATAGCCTTCCAACCGTCCACAGATGATTCCAACCAGCTATCTTCAACGGTGTTCTTAAAGCCCGAGTATGTTAACCATCAATTTTTGAACCTAAAAGGCTTTGGGCCCCAATTTTTGTTTCCCATTTTTAGAATGATTGGACAATGATCGGAGACATCCCGATTCAAAATCCATTGTGCAGTGATCACCCAAAACTGTATCCATTCCTCCGAGAGCCAAAATCTGTCCAACCTACTCATCGTCGTCCCATCCGCCTTATACCATGTGAATTTTCTCCCCAAAACTTGTGGTTCCACCAAATTCATAACGACTATAAAATTGTTGAATAAATCAATCTCTGGAATGTTGTTCCTTTCATTTATCCCCTTCCTTTCTCTCGGGTTAGTGACTGCGTTAAAATCACCAACCAAACACCATAAATCTCCCCCCAAAGCCTTTCTTTGACATTCACAAATCCTCCCGAAGTTTCATTTTATCAACTAGGTTGCAAGGGGAATATATGTTGACTACGTAACATTTTTTTTTGGTCCCTACGACACACAGACTCCAGTAAAGCCACATCCTCTGAAGGAGAAAATCAAGGATCCTAAATTTGAATCCCAGATACTTAGAATGCCTCCAGAACTCCCACTGGCTGTTGAATGACTCCAATCGAAGTCACTATTTCCCCATACCAGCTGACAGAACTTGTCATCCATATGTTAAAGCTTTGTTTCCTATACCGCCAAGAAATCCAAACCTTCTTTTTCAACGAAAGAGCGCAGTTTTTTCTTCTTTGGCTCTGTTTGGCAAAATTAGCTGATAAGCTAGCTGATAGCTGATAGCTGAAAAGGTAACTGATTGAATTTGAAGTGTTTGGTAAAATTAGCGGTTGAAATAGCTTATGAATATAAAATGACATAAAAGGACATATTTATGATAAGCATGGTAAAGTGAGAATTTCATTAAATGAATAGGGGTAAAAGCGAGAAAAATGTCAATATGCTATAAGCTATAAGCCATAAGCTAAATAAATTAGCTTATGAAGAAAAACTATAAGCAAATGAGATAAGCTTGTTTACCAAACATATCTATTTCAGTCATACAAGCTTATAAGCTAGTCAAACAAGCTATAAGTTAGCTTATTGGACTTTCCAAACAGAGCCTTTATTGGCGCCCCCAACCCTCTGATGTTTATAGATCCAACCTTCATAAGGAACTTTTATCAACACCCTTACTGGAAATGATCTTTAGATTTCTTTCCTCCATCTCCAAATTTTTTTGGATAACCATTCCCTCATCACCATCAAAACCGACTCCTGACTTTTTTCCCATCTCCCAACATTTCCTAGCCGAATCCACTGACAGCTTATCGAGAAGTAATCTATTGCAATTCTTGATAGTATTGTCTGAGACAGACATACCCGAAGCGCATGAATTTGGTTGAGAATGCAAGCCCAATCCTCCCAAACCAGATGCACCACCAAACTTCGAGCATCCCGTGTCATGAATATTCCCCCTTGTGACCCCCTTTTATGCGATGATTTCCAGTACTTGATACCATCCAACTAGAGCCACCTTCTTCAATCTCGACCTCTACCAGATTAACAGATGTCCTCTATTGCATCGAATCAGAGTCACTGCAGATAGGATCTTCAGTCATGGTGCGTCCTCCTCCGTCACCCAACTGTCCTTCATCTAGTCGATAGGCACCATCATCTTCAAGAAATGATTGGAACGATCTTGGTAAAATTTGTCTTTTGAGAAAGAGATACGACCTCCATTTTGTAAGAGCTTTCTGTTTGGGAATGATTGAAGAGGAGGTACCCTTCTTCGAGTTTTATAGCACCAACGCCTCAATTTACTTTCCCTTTTTCTTTAAGTACACGTGTGAATTTTTAGAACCAGCAACTTGGACACTTTCCACTTCTGTGGCCTGGCCAATTTCAACTTCTATCATATTTTCACTAAGAAAATTTCGCACAACCTCCTGGCCGTTTAAGTGATTTGGACCCAACAAGTTTTGTTTTTGTCCACGGTCCAAACACCCTTCAACGCCCCCTGTCCTTAACTCTGGATCCAAATTGTTTTGAGTTACACTTTGGCCTACATCCCCTAGTCACTTATTTTCACACCTCCAGCCTCACTACCACCCTTGGCTTCTTACAAATCCGGTACCCCTGACGCCAATTGACAAAACCCATCCAACTCAAGAAGCTTCTGGCCTTTTAACAGATTCTTATGCGGGCCACTTCCTTTAAACCCAAGGCCCACTTCCGCATCCCCTCTAGTAACCCCATTGACTATAGGCTTGCCGTTCAGAGTGAAAGGACGAGAGAAGTACCTCTCTGCTGTACTTCTCATTGGGACCTTCCATTGGATTAGAAAGTTGCATACCATATGGTTGTCACCTCCCACACTACGCTACAGTCTACAATTGTTTGAATTCAAAAATTAATCATCGGCATGGTTGAACTCTACTTGTGACCGACCACCAGTGTTTTCATTTTTCGATAACCCCATCTCACTATCACCCACAGCTTCAGAATCATCTGAAGAATTCTCCTCTTCAGTGAACAAGACATTATTAGTTGGTAACCTGTACGAGTCGAAACTGTAAATGTCCTCCATTAGCCTGTTATAAATACCGCTTCATTAATCTTGACTTCGACCCATTTGTTGACGATTTCAGGAGAAACGGCTGTCAACATCACTCTAGCAACATCCAGCCTAGACTTCAATCTTGTGCTTTCATCCATGTTGATGTATTTCCCAACCGTGGCTATCATCAACTTGAAAAACTCTTCTGACCAAGCGTGAAATGGAGTGCCTGCAATATTAAGCCACCCTACATACCATTTAAGGGGCCCATGGTTTGAATTCCTCAAATAAGCTTAAGATGTTATCCAGTTCATGCCCAAGGAGTGATACTAAGTCTTCATCCCCTACTGGTGATAGCAGTACAAGATTGCCACCCATGGGAATAGTGTTAATGAAATACCCTTTTGACCTCAGTTTGTCTTGAATGCTTAGGACACCTTCCATGTTGAAAGTTTTACCAACATAACAACCCTGCAACCATTTCATATTTTCCACAGGTACATTAAAGGCCATTTCATTCCAATTATTTGTCCCATTAACACGTGGAGCAACTCCTCCTTGTCTCATATTGTGTATATGCCTTTGATTGTGATCAATAAATGCTCCTTCTTTGACCGCCTTTGAATATGATATCCCATTCCAGACATTTCTCTCCAACAGCTTCCTAGCTTGATGTTGATGATTCTGCTTTAAGACAAGTTGCCTATTTGTGATGTTTCGCTCAAATCTTGGAATGTTAAGTCTGAGCTTCATGTCTCCAATCCAAATGTTGTCTAGCTTCACTTCCAAACCTTTTGGATGTATAATATCCTTGAATTTCACAAAACCAAATCTCTTCCCCAACATATCCTTCTTTGGTGGAATATAGATCTCTATAACACTTCCCCATTTGATGAACACCTTCCACATATCCTCTTCTCTATACTCTTCCGGGAAGTTGGTAAAGAAAAAAGAGGTTAACCCCTTGTTGAAGTAGTTTGCTCTTCTCACTTCATTTCTCCAAACATTCATGTCATTGTTTGAATGTTTGAGGAAAGGGAGTGGTCTCTCTCTCCCAAAGTGATTAAACCTCTCAGTGAATCTCTCCCTCCCAGAGCTCCTCTCTCTTACCATCTCTCTAAACTTATGTCTTATGTCTTGTCACTAATTTTTGATACATTTTATATAATTATTAATAATTATATATAGGTCAATAAATCATTAAAAATGTTTAACATTTATGATAATTACCTAAAAAGTTAAATATTTTGTGATGTGTTATTGATGATAGTATAAATTTTTTTTATATCGATATTATATTAAAATTAAACCCTTTTATTTTATTATTTTGAAATAATAATATCTCAACAATTTTAAATTAGCATATAAAAGAAGGCAAATGTTAACGAGTGCCCTAAGGGCATTGTTTAAGGATCTAAATAAGTAATTTTTTATAGGAAGTTGTGTAATCAATATATTGGAAAGAGATATATTTAGTTTCTCAATGAATATTTATCTTGTTTGGGTTCTTTAAACAATGCCACAGGGGCACACTCTAGGGGTTGACTCGTTTTGCTCCCGAGTTCGATTCCTGGCAGCGTTAAAATAATGCTTGGCCAACGGAAGCCACGCCCCGTGAACAGTGATTAGTCCTTCGTTGACAGCGTTCGGATACACTGGGTTTAGGCAAAAAACAATGCCCTATGGAACTCGTTAGCAAGACCCAGAAAAGAAAACAGCTAATGTAGGCGCAAATTACTTGGTAAAGCATCGAGTCAAAGAGTTTAGGTCATTCTAACCAGTGCCCTTAAGGATTCCTAAACCAGAAAGTTTTTATTAGAAATATAACTACATCACTCTTCAAGATTTTAAATACAATAACTTTCAATGCATTTTTTTCTATTCTTGGTTCCTTAATCGGTGTCCTTAGAGCATATCCAATGAGGGTTGCTTATGGAGTTCTTAAATCTATGTGGAAACTAAGGAATCATTGTTTATTTTTTTCCTCCCAGTGGAGTTGATCTATGTGGCAATGTGGGTTGCTTAAAATAAGACATGGTTGCTTATATAAGGAACCCAAAAGATGGGTTGCTTATGAATAAAAAATTAATTTTTGCTCAAATTTCAAGGATGAATTGCTATTTTAAATTAAAACAAAATTAGGTGCAAATAAAGAAATATAAAAATGTGGGTTGCTTAAGATTTGCTTAAATAAGTACTATTGGAGTAAAAGTATGGTGAATTTCTTCAATATGATGTGGTATAGTGGGGTTCACTTAGGGTAGCTCAAGTGATAAGAGCTAAGGGTTTAAGGTGTTAAAGGTGTTGGAGATCCAATGTTCAAACCTTGGCAAAGGAGAAAAATTAACAACTAACATACTAACATTTGCCTAAAAAAAAGAAAGATAAGCAACGCAAAATGAGTTGCTTAAATATCACTCATTATAGATGCTCTTAGCATTCTCCATTCTCCAAAGAGTTTAGGATTTTTGAGATGATCTCCTGTTGATTCCATTATCTACTATTGGCGGATCAAACGAGGCATTTTTTCTCTATGTTAGTGGTGTCTTGTTGTTTCTTCTACATCTTACCCAAAAAACATTCTATTTACAACAAGATGTCGTATAATTATTATTATTTTTGGTATTAAAAAATTATTTGTTTTTTAAAAAGTGATTTGTTTTCTAAAAAAACTGTAGTGATTTTTTAATGATATAATATATTTTTGCCATCCTTAATAAGTACAAGCAAAGTCAAATGTAATTCATTCATTAAAGTCAGATCTTTTTAATATTCATGGGCATGATATTGCATATGCCTCCAAGATGAGGGTATCATGCAATCAATTTTGCGTGTCATTGATTTTCCATAATTAAAATGATTGATATTGTAATTAGTTATGAATTATTGTATCGATACATCAGTGCATTAAATTTTTTATTTTGTTTTTAGATGATTGTTTTACATGATTTGTGTTTTCCAAATCTAAAAATTAAGGAATTTTTCTATTGGACAAAAGACTTTGAAAATGCATTGAAAGATTGAAAGGATGGTGGCATTATATGTTTAAGGTTTTTCTGAAAGTAGGCTCGGATTGTATTTAATGTATTGTAAATAAATGAAGGTTTTACTATTTCAACTGTCATTCAAATAATTCGGTTTAAATTTTAAAATATTTAAGATTTATTAATTTAAATATAAATTAAAATAACATATATACTATATTTTAAATTGATTTTATAATATATTGATTTTTTTATTTTTATAGACAAATGTTTGTATGTTAGTTGTTAATTTTTTCTACTTTTCCAAGGATTGAACTTTGGATCTCCAATACCTTAAACTATTAGCTCTAACCACATGAGCTAGCCCACCCCTATATTAATTTTTATTTACATTAATATCAATCTGTTTTTCAAAACAATGTGATTGAATTATAATTTTCATCATATATATATATATATATATATATATATATATATATATATATATATATATATATATATATTTATTTTTGTAAAGAGATAGCATCAAAATAATTTGAAAAAATTAAAAAATATATATGATTTCTAAATTATCTTTAATTTAGAAGATAAAATGTTCTCTTAAAACAACACCAGGCCCCATTTTTTATATTATCATAAAACATTTTAAAATAGCAAGAGTGCAACAATATATTTTAATTTAATTTTATAATATTAACCGTTTGTTTCAACTTTTAGTGAAAAAAATATTTTTTTTAAAAATATTTTTGAAATTAGTTTTTTGTTTTATAACTTGAAATTAATAAGAATCTAAAAAAAATATTTGGAACAAAATTTCAAGTTATTTTTTCGATGCTAAATTAATTTGATTGTTCGACATGAAATGAAATACTTTTTCACAAAAATTCAACTCTTTGATGGGCCCTGTGATTTTAAGTATACACAAACTATAGTATTTTAAATTGAAATGGACATGTCTGTGTTTGAGTGAATATTTATTTTTTTGAATCATGGGTGAATATTTTATGCCTCAAAAAAAGTATTTATACATTAAATATTTTTCCAACATAAATCCAATGTTATCAACACTAACCTCTATATACCGTTAATTTTAACCCCTCAACCCTAATTAGTTAGTTGGGCTGGCAAATCAAACTACGGGAGAAAATGGAGCCTTAACACTATATAGTAATCGGGTTTATTCTTGCTGGTTATATAGTAATCGTGTTTAGTTAAAGAAGTTAACAAAGTTATATCCTTGAAAGAAAATTAAGGAATGCTGCAAATTTTTTTTAAAAAATACATAAAAAAAAGAAGCCAAGAGATTTGCAATTATTCTTTCGTCTTATTTTATTTCCGAACCTCTCTTATGACAATCATGTAATTTTGACTCTTCAAAAAAAACATGTAATTTTGAAACATTTGCTCTAAACAATCAAGTTAGGCAAATATTGGTATGATATATCATATTCACTACTCTGTCTACTGATTCTTCCCTGGGCCGCATGGACCTTTATTACAAGAATTCATGCACCAGTCTTGAGAACGCTTCAGCTCAGTCATACAACGCATCACACATAATTGGTAGCATCTTGATCTCCAAGACTGTCCTGATGGTGGTCGAATGGCCTCTCCATATTCCACAGAAGCAAACATGATGATCATGGCAATCAAGATAACAAGTGCAACTTTGTTGGAGGCCATTACAACTAAATAAAAGTTTACGACAACAATTGAACAAAGGTTTTCTTAATATTTGAGCTTTTGGGGTGTCCTTGGGTCTAATTTATAAGCAAGAGAAGGATCATGACAACATGATCTTTTTCTCAGAATTGGAATGCATTTATGTGATTGACATGTAATTTCCCAGGATTATCTTTTTTCATTAATGTTATTGATGGATGTAATATATATGGGATTATATATTCTAATTTTAATAGTGGGTTTGAAGGTGATAATCATAATTCTTTGACCGTCATTATTTTTTTGATACATTTTTATTTGGATTTAATTATAATGCATAATATTGTCTATGATGGTGCAAATATTTTACATTATCAATCAATCATATATTGTCATATCATTAAATAATTGTGATAGGGTATTGATAGGTGATAGAGATTCCTTGTTTTGGAGGACAAGAATAACCTCCTTAGAAATTAGGGAGAGAGAGATTTCTTGATCAATTTTATGATTGCCTTCATTCACATCACTATTGGTTTATATAACCAATTCTTACAAATTCAGTTTCCTAGATTATACTCATTATAGGACCTCATGACATTTGGCCTCACTAACCTCATTAATAAAATACTGAAATAGTAAATTGCTCATATTCTAGAATATTCTTGATGCAGTCTCCCTTTACATGTTCTCATATCCTCCTTGAGGTGTTGTTGCCTTTGCACTTTACATTTGGGCGTAGAATGGTTTGAAGACCCATCTTTAGTGCTCGTTGTTAACTTATCTGAGCCAACATTATTATCTTTTGTTGGGTCCCGGGTCATATCATTCCATACCCCATCAACACCAACATTGTCCTCAAGGTTGTAAAACATCTTTAACTCAGCCCAATTCGCATAGGATATGTAATATTTGTTGGGGATTGATACCTACACTCCACATATTTGGCATCCACCCCCATACTTTTAATTTAATTTGTGAAATGACAATCATAACCCTACAAGTTTCAAAAAAGTTTCCCTTCCTTCCTTTCTCTCTGAAACACGTGCACACCCCACTCATCCTCTTCTTCTTCTTTCTTTGAGCAGACCCCCACCCACCCTTTGCGTCATTTTTTTTTGTTTTATTCGTGCCTTCTGGCATTTAATTAATTGCCAGACTTAGAAACTATGATTCCGACATTTAATTGTTAGGAAATTTTTAAATTTTGAAAAAAAAATTCCGGCAACTAGTTGTCGGAAGACTAAAAACTGTGCCTCCGGCAATTAGATTTCGGAACAAATTTTTTCAGAAACTTCTGACCTATCAGTAATTAGTTACCGGAAGACTTTATTAAGTTGTCTGGTAACTAGTTGCCGGAAGAACAAAAAACTTGAAAACTGTAATCCGGCAATTAGTTGTCGGGGGCTACGTGTTTGTTCATCCGGCATCTAATTGTCGGAGGCATAGTTTTTTGTCTTTTGGCAACCAATTGCCGGAAACACATTTTTCAAAATTTAAGAATTTTCCAGCAATTAAATGCCGGAAACATAATTTCTGAATTCGATAATAAAATGCCGGAAGGCATGGAAAAAAAATGGATGCATGGAAGCTGGACGCGGAACATAGAGAAGAGGAGATGAAGTAGCTGACTTGCCTTCATTTTCAGTTTTCAGAGTATAGAGGGAGATGAGAAGAAGAGGGGGTGGAGGGAGATGAGAGAGAAGAAGGGGTGGGTGGTGATTTTTACCAAATAATTAGAGTAGATATGTTTATTAAGGGTATTTTAGTAATAAAAAATATTTTAAGATTTGTGTGGTGGTGGATGTCTATGTTTGGGGGTGTAGGTAGCAGCCCCCATATTTGTTTCGTAATAGTTCATTGGAGTCCTTTGGCAGTAAGGAGGCCCAAATTGTTACTTGGCCCAAATGGGTAATGATGCCCATTCCTGAGTTACTCTGTAACAAGTCCCAGATTCTCATCGAAACTCTGAAGTTAGTGTGGTTGCTGCTGCTCCAAGACGTCCATGACTGCCATGTCGGCGGAGAAGTTTGTAGGTACCGTATTCCACTATTCCAAGGGATCCAAGGCCATCCAGAAGCTGGTCCATGTGGAGGAAGAACCGAAACACGTTTGACGGAGGTGCATCTGGCATCGACATTTTTTTATGGAAATGGAGAAGGTGGAGCCGTGGTTGAAACGTAACGACTTGACAGACGAGATCGCCATTAGGGAATGAAGCTTCTAGAACCTCCAATTGTGAAGAGGACGGCACATGGCGGGACGAGTTCCATCGGTATCGAAGATGAAGATACAAATGTTGGGGAGTTCAAGGACCCACCGGAGATCGTGACGGGAAACGGTGTTGACCAGAATAGAAGAGTCTCGGGGTGACGTAGTCGTGCCGGCGAAATCCTCGCCGAAGACACGTGTGCATGGGCAAGCTAGCTGACGCGCTTGCTTCGCTGTCCCCAATTCGTTCCAAAAATTCTCCTGGCACAGCCACAAACACGCAACCAGAAAAATCGGGGTGAAGATCTTCGCAAGGTCAATTGTCACGGGGCTTGGAACAGGCATGGTGACAGATCTAATGGAGGTTGGGGTTTGTTGGGGGTCCGGGATTGGGGAGTGATGCGCATTGTTGCTAGTTTGGACTGATTGTGAAGATAGAAATGATTGATGTTGTATCTGGCTTGTGGGGAGTGGATTTGTAGTGGGGTTGCGAAGGTCATGGAGTTGGGTTTGCATAATGTTAAGACTTGTAAGAAGGATTCATTGTAAGCTTCCTCCGAAGCTTATAGTGCAGGGAAGGCAGCAGTGAGGTCTTTCATGGATTCTCTGAGGTGGAGAAGGAAAGCAAACGGATTTTCTGAGTTTTAAATTTTTTTTTGAATGAGGTCTCCACGTGTTAGATTCTAGACAGTTAGGTCTGTCCGATGGCTCAGGAAATAACTTTACACCGACGGTATATATACCAATTAAACTCTTTATATACCTTGAAGTTTTAATATTGAGATTTCAATCGGTAAGCGCTAAACATTTATTTCAAATAGACGTTACAAAAATAATTTCGTTCAAATCAATTTTATAAAACAAAATTCACTCAATATCACTTTTAGAAAACAGTCACTCAAACACACAATGAGTCATGATTTGCATCAATTAATTGACATGCATATATGCAGAATATTTTGAAAGATTAATATTAAAGTATTCGTACATACAGTTGTAAGTATAATAGTGTGACACCATCTATCCTGCATGTATTTATAAAAAATTTAAATAAAAGATATAAAATAAAAACATGCATTTATTTCATAAAATAAAAACTGGATAGAAAGTATCATATTGTAACTACATCTCAACGCGGAAAATTACATAAGTTCGAAATAAAACATAACAAAACATAACCTAAAAGAAAACACAACCCAGATGTCACATTAGAGCTGATATAACCGAAAATCCGGAAGAACATCACGGATAACAAACTAAAACTAAACATAAGTCCTAACTACGAGTAGTGGCTCATCGGAGTCACTCCTCACCGGGTTGCTCACCGTCATCTGCAAAAACAAAAGGGGTACATGCAAAACAACAACAAAAGACGGGGAGTAAGAAACATATATATGAACATAACGGCATGAAGCAGTTAGTAAGACGAGCATGCATCACAACAAGCATATATAGCAGTAACAAATATAACATATACATATCAATCTCATCATATAACAACGTATGCTATGCGATGCAGTGTTACTCCACTGCTCCATTATGCACTTGGATCCAATCTACCTCAGGAAGTCAACTTCAGAGTTACATATTGATGTGTGTGAAATATGCATATATTTTCATATTAGTTAGAATTTAATTGTTTCATTTTCTAGCATAGTTTTTGGTAATTTTTAGCATTTAGCATGCATTTTTTAATTTACCTTTAGTTCGGATGATTTATGTTTGTTTTTGTTGCACAAGTAGGTGGATCGCAAGTTTTACAAGTTAGCCATGGAATGAACCACACCCACGGATGGTTCTGCTCTATTTCTTTCAGCAGCTGAAGGTTCCACGGCCTGACCATTGAACCTGCCATGGCCATGGAATATAGATGAGTATCCCAGAAATCAGTTGAAAGATCAACAACCAGCCCATGGAACATTCCACGACCTTGGATCTTGGTAACCCATGCTGTGCGGCTTTGTTTGTAGGAACTGGAATGCTCCACGGTGTAACACCCTGTTTTTCGTATGCTTCTTTATCAGTAAATACATGCTTTAATGTATTTATTTTTGATAAAATCCAGAGGATGATTTTATTTAAAATAAAATCATTTTCTTGTGTTGTTTTACCATATGAAGCCCCAATAAAATTTTCAGTCGAAAATTCGAGGCGAAAACCTAAGTCTGGGGTTCTCACTACTCACAAGTTTACTGAGCTAGAAACAAAATTTTAATTCGTGAACGAGACAGTTAGTGTTTTTATGACGTTTTGTGTGGGTTTGGTAAATTTTGAATTTTGTTGTCCGGGAAATAAAATATAATATTTTATCCGGACAAAACCTTCGTAAAATACGATCGGATGTGCAACCTGTTTACGTATTTAGGCAGTTAAAGGAACCCTAAAGGAGGAGAAAAGGCTTGATGGGAAGTCTCATTAAATGCTTATGACACACCTAAGGAAAAAGAGAATCCTTATGTCATTCCAAAATCTTACTTTTCAACTTTCTCTCTGCAATCACATCACATCACATTAACTCTTATACCTTTCTTCAAGAAACTCATCTTCTTTCTTCTTCTCCCTCTCAAGGTCGTGCACCCTCCCCTTTCCCTCTATAAATATCACTCATCAACTTCACTTCATCACTTTCCTTTCTCCTACTCCATTAAAACCCTTAAGTTTTCCTCTTTTTTCTTAACTTCAAGCTTCCAAAGCTCTAGTTTTTCTTCTTCTTTTCACTAAGTGTTATTCATCAAAGTTGTTCCTCTTGTTTAGGGTAATACTCTCATGTATTCTTTTCTTTAAAAACTTCATCTTTTTCTAAAGTTTCTTCTTTATGTCATATATGAGCTTTTATCTTCAAAAATCTCTCAAAAATGGTAGAAAACTCCTTTTGAGTTGAAACCAATTTCTATGGTCTTGTATTTACTTGTAGTTTAACATACTAAAAGGTTGAGTAAAACAAAGTTTCCTAACCTCTACTTTCTAATGAGGCCGAACCATGCCTATGGTTTTGATGGATCTTGTTTCAACTTTTACAAGTGTGAGTTTGTATTTAAAGATTTGTTTTCCAAAATGATCATGGACCAAGGCTCCTTTATGTTAAAGGATGCTATGTCTAAAGTGATTGGAAAGTTTAAAGATTTGTTTTCCCAAAATGATCATGGACCAAGGCTCCTTTATGTTAAAGGATGCTATGTCTAAAGTGATTGGAAAGTTTAAAGATTTTTACTCTACTTCTATGTCATTTACTTTCATGCCATTTATATTCATGCCATTTACATTATGTCATTTACTTTTATGTCATTTATATTTATGCCATTTACTTTATGTCATTTACATTATGTCATTTACTTTTATGTCATTTATATTTATGCCATTTACTTTATGTCATTTACATTATGTCATTTACTTTATGTCATCTATGTTTATGTCATTTATGATTCATTTACTTATGTCATTATACTTTAATTATTTATAAGCCTATGTTGCTTTCAAGATGATCATAGACTTGAGCTCCATAAGTTATTGGATGCTAAAAGGTCTAAGAGATTGGAAGAATTTAAAGATTTTTATCATAAAAACCCAAGGATGGCCGAATCTAAAAGGTTATGGACCTAGGGTGTTTCGTTTTTCATTTTCCAAAGTGATCATGGTTTTGAGCTCCTTACTATTAATGGATGCTAAACCAAAGAGATTGGAAATTTTAAATGTTCCTAGCCTATTTTATTGGTCAAGGCCGAATCTCCATCAAGGTGTAACTTGGTGGGATTTTTGTTCAACTTTGTTTTAAGTAATCATGTTTTAAACTCTTAGCACTTGAGGATCATAAATCCCTAAGTTGCATATGTTTTGGAAACTTCTAACCCTAAGTTCTTGGTTGAGTTCTAATCCTTTGAACCTTGTGTCTTAAAACCTAGACTTGCCTCCTAACCAACCTTGAAGAACGTCCGCGAAACCGTTTATTTTCTAGCATTCTTTTACCTTCTTAAGGTAAGAGGGGATTTCCTAAAGATATTCAATAACTGTATGCATGTGTGTAAGTGTTTAATTGGATTTTTACCTGTTGATTGAGTTTAGTTGATTATCTAATGTACTTGAACTGTTGTGCTATTATCTGATGTTGAACTGTACTTGTTCTAAATGATATAATGCATATATGTGATGAACTGTTTTCAACTGTGATATTAGCATTGCACTGATGATATATACTGTTGTTGATTGAAAGTTTGCTAAGCCAGACGTGCGTCTGTGCTCAACCATAATAAGGATTAAAAACCTTAATAAGCTTTGAAGATGGAGGGATTGGTGTTCTTTTCCAAAAGCTCTCTAAACTTAAAATACTTGTTTTAATTGTTGAAATGGTTTTGGTGTACTATTGTTGTACAAGAGAAAAATCCTTTTCGAACTATGTGTCTTCAAGTGAAAATGTTCAAGATTATTTGGCAATATCCTATTGGGGGAAATATTTCAAAGACAAAAGAATTTCAAAGATGCTTTATAAAAGATTTTCAAAGAAAAGGTTTTTCCTAAAATATTTTAGAAACTTTCCGATAACCTGGATAGGTTATCGAGGATTCGGTTTTGAATTTGTTTTTCACTGAACGAAAAATAAGTACTTAAGAAAGAGAATCTAGTACGCGAGACGTCGCCTCTAGTATTCAGTGATGCGCACGTGATCTTGGATCAGTGTTAATTCGGGACTACGAGTCCTGGTTATGATGTTATGGCACGTGATCTTGGATCAGTGTTAATTCGGGACTACGAGTCCTGGTTATGATGTTATGGCACGTGATCTTGGATCAGTGTTAATTCGGGACTACGAGTCCTGGTTATGATGTTATGGACTTAGGTCCTAATCGCGTTGTGTTGGACTGTGTATTCTAACCGCGTGTGATGAACATGATTAAAGGTGAAGGTTGTTTTCTACGACCACAACCCTTGACTGCGGCCACGGTCTTGGGCATTGTGATTGAGCATTCGGACTATGAGTCCTATGCTTCTGAGTTTTCTTTAAGTAATGGGGAAATGATGAATAAGTCGTTAGCGTTGAGCTGCGATAGTGAAAAGAATGAACACAAAGAAATCCTTTTAAATAAAATATTTTCTCATGTGCATTTCCCCAAGCATACGTGCTATTGATGAATAAATCAGATACAAAAGATGGTATCTGGGAGTGTGTCCATGTAAACCGAGTGAAGAGGCACATGTGACGTTGCTCGTCCTTGAGACCTTAATGCATGAGGGTAAGGAGGCAACTGCCCGGTGGGCTAGAGATTGACCAACTCTAATTCTTCTCCAGTGAAAACGGTGTTGAGATCTCATGAGATTAAGTTAGAGCCTGATATTGAAGTGCCATGCATATTTTCGAAAGATAGACTGTGCGGGTTTGAGACCCTTTGATATAACACTGTTATATTGTGTATATGCATGATTTAACTGCTTATATGATTCTGTGATGTATGTATCATGTATATGGTTGTTGAGGGATATATCTTATGATGGTATCTCACTCTTACAATTATATCAGGTCTCTTCGGGTTTTTCTGTAGTACCTTGGTACTCTAGTGTCGATGTTGCAGAGGAGTCCTTCTAAGTCAATTGAAGACCTAGTGTTAGTGGTTGGGAAAGTATTCCGATTGGGGGTCTCTCCAATGAATATTTGATAGAATGACCAGCTTAGGAGTATGAGTTGGGTTGTATATCTAAAGGGCTCCGTGAATGTAGTGTCACATACATCCATCTGAAGTTTAAACTTTCTCTTTCGAAAATGGAAACTTATAGAAATGTTGTATGTCATGGTAACTTCGTTACGAACGTGACTTTACATTTTAAATGTATGTATGATGGATTTCAGAGTTATCCTTATAGAAGAAAATTTTATACCCCAGTTTTTCTGACTTAAGAGAAAACAAATTTTCCGAAAGCAACCAGCAAATTATCTTTTAAATTTACTTCCGCATGTGTTACGTAAGTAGTGCCCCTAGGGGGGCGTTACACACGGCCTGGCCGTGGAACCTGCCATGGCCGCGGATTGTGTGCGTCAGAAACATAAATGTCCACTCATTGTCTTTTATTGAGGGAGGAGTGGTAACAAACCAAAGGAAGATGTTAAAAGGAATAGAAGGGGGCTCGAAAATGACACAGAGAAGACACTACAGAACACAAAGAACATCAAGGATTAGAGGGATTTTACAATAGAGATCTTTGGGATTTCTCTATTGCTGCAACTCTAAGATTTTTCCTTTCCTTCTTTTGTATTTTCTTATTTATTCTGAAAGATGTTTCTGTTTCCAAGATGCTAACCGCTTTCGCAAGGAATCAATTAACGGCTGCCAGGTAGACACACTTCTAGATTAGCACCTATTGGTAATCCCAAATATTTGATTGGTATACTTCTGTACTTACAATTCTGAAAAGTAGAGGCCGCCTCCAACAAGCTTTCATTAACATTAATCCCAATTATGTTACTCTTGTGGAAATTCACTTTTAAGCCTGACACCAATTCAAAGCACCTCAGTATTGATTTCATGGCCCATAAGTTTCCCCCACGAAGCCCCTCTAACAAGTAACGTGTCATCTGCGTACTGTAGGATAGATACCTCTTCCCTACCATTCCCCACCACGATTCCTTTGAAAATTCCTAATGAGACAGCATTCCTCATCATACCCGTGAGACCTTCCGCCACTAAAAGAAAAAGGAACGGATCTAAGGGATCTCCTTGTTTCATGCCCTTTTGGATTTTTACTTCCTCCGTTGGGCTTCCATTCACAAGTACTGATAGATTGCCACCAAAGACACTTTCTTTTATCCATTGTCTCCATTTTCCAGACATACCGACCCTGCACATCATGTAGTCCAAGAAATTTCAATTCACCGTATCATAAGTTTTATCAAAATCTACCTTTAGAACTAAGCATTCCTTCTTCTTTTTTCTTAAAAAATCCACCACCTCATTGATGATTACAGCTCCATCCAGAATGTACCTTTTAGGTAGAATTGCAGATTGGTTTAATGCAATGCATCGAGACAACACCCTTCTTAGACGTGAAGCTAGTAACTTTGCCAAAATTTTGTGAAGACGGTCAGTTAGTGAAATTGGCCTAAAATTACCTAAACCTTGCGGGCTCCCTATTTTTGGAATAAATGCCAAAAATAGGAAGTGAACCCGTGTGGCAATCTGCAATTAACATAGAATTATTGAACCATTCCGCAAACATCCTGTTTGATAAGTTGCCAAAAACTCGTGATGAAGTTAAAATTGAAACCATCCGGTCCGGGGCATTTGTTTCCATCACAGTTATCTATTGCCTTATCTAATTCCTCCATTGAGAAAGGTTGTGACAGCTCACTTCCTTCATCCTCAGAAATCCTTTGGAAATCAACTCCATCAAGCAAAGGCCTCCTCCACTTCACTTCAGAGAAAAGTTTTGAGAAATAATTCTTTATCTCCAGTTTGATAACATCTACCTCCTCAATCCAATGGTCATCAATCAGAAGTGCTTCCATTTGGTTCCACTTTCTCCTCCTCGCAATTCAAGCATGAAAATATGAAAAATTTACAACCCCTCTCGCTAACCACCTCTGTCTTGATTTTTGTCTCAGTGCAAACTTTCCTTGTCTCTAAGTTTCTGCCACAATTCTGTAAATTTTTGTCTTCTTAGATCAACCTCCAACACCGACAAATCATCCATTTCAGCTTTCTTATCCAGCTCATGAATTGTGCTTTCTACTTTTTTTATTTTCTCATCTATGGATCCAAAGAGTTTTATTCCAATCTCTAATAGCCACTTTCGTGGCTTTAAGCTTTTCTTTTAAGACAATAGCCTTCCAACCGTCCATAGATGATTCCAACCAGCTATCTTCAACAGTCTTCTTAAAGCCCGAGTGTGTTAACCATCAGTTATTGAACCTAAAAGGCTTTGGGCCCCAATTTTTGTTTCCCATTTTTAGAATGATTGGGCAATGATCGGAGACATCCCAATTCAAAATCCTTTGTGCAATGATCCCCCAAAACTGTATCCATTCCTCCGAGAGCAAAAATATGTCCAACATGCTCATCGACGTCCCATCCGCTTTATACCGTATGAATCTTCTCCCCAAAACTTGTGGATCCACCAAATTCATAACGGCTATAAAATTGTTGAATTCATCAGTCTTTGGAATGTTGTTCCTTTCATTTAGCCCCTTCCTTTCTCTCGGGTTAGTGATTGCGTTAAAATCACTAACCAAACACCATAAATCTCCCCTAAAGCCATTCTTTGACATTCACAAATCCTCCCGAAGTTTCCTTTTATCAACTAGGTTGCAAGGGGAATATATGTTAACTACGTAACATTTTTTTTTGGTCCCTGCGACACACAGACTCCAGTAAAGCCACATCCTCTGAAGGAGAAAATCAGGGATCCTAAATTTGAATCCCAGATACTTAGCATGCCTCCAGAACTCCCACTGGCTGTTGAATGACTCCAATCGAAGTCACTATTTCCCCATACCATCTGACATAACTTGTCATCCATCTGTTAAAGCTTTGTTTCCTATACCGCCAAGAAATCCAAACCTTCTTTTTCAATGGAAGAGCGTAGTTTTTTCTTCTTTGGCTCTGTTTGGCAAAATTAGCTGATAAGCTAGCTGATAGCTGAAAAGGTAGCTGATTGAATTTGAAGTGTTTGGTAAAATTAGTGGTTGAAATAGCTTATAAATATAAAATGACATAAAAGGACAAATTTATGATTAGCATGGTAAAGAGAGAATTTCATTAAATGAATGGGGGTAAAAGCGAGAAAAATGTCAATAAGCTATAAGCTATAAGCTAAATAAATTAGCTTATGAAGAAAAGCTATAAGCTAATGGGATAAGCTTGTTTACCAAACACGTATATTTCAGTCAAACAAGCTTATACGCTAGTCAAA
The DNA here is from genome assembly GCA_030762895.1 of Sophora flavescens. Taxonomy (NCBI): domain Eukaryota; kingdom Viridiplantae; phylum Streptophyta; class Magnoliopsida; order Fabales; family Fabaceae; genus Sophora; species Sophora flavescens. The sequence continues at coordinate 127,548,685 of CM061067.1, forward strand.
TAAGCTATAAGCTAGCTTATTGGACTTGCCAAACAGAGCCTTTATTGGCGCCCCAACCCTCTGATGTTTATAGATCCAACCTTCATAAGGAACTTTTATCAACACCCTTACTGCAAATGATCTTTCGATCTCTTTCCTCCATCTCCAAATTTGTTTGGATACCCATTCCCTCATCACCATCAAAACCGACTCCTGACTTTTTTCCCATCTCCCAACATTTCCTAGCCGAATCCACTGACAGCTTATCGAGAATTAATGTATTGCAATTCTTGATAGTATTGTCTGAGACAGACATACCCGAAGGGCATTAATTCGGTTGAGAATGCAAGCCCGAGCCTCCCAAACCAGATCCGCCACCAAACTTCGAGCATCCCGTGTCATGAATATTCCCCCTTGTGACCCCCTTTTCTGCGAAGATTTCCAGCACTTGATACCATCCAACTAGAGCCAGCTTCTTCAATCTCGACCTCTAACAGATTAACAGATGTCCTCTATTGCATCGAATCAGAGTCGCTGCAGATAGGATCTTCAGTCATGGTGTGTCCTCCTCCGTCACCCAACTGCCCTTCATCTAGTCGATAGGTACCATCATCTTCAAGAAATGATTGGAACGGTCTTGGTAAAATTTGTCTTTTGAGAGAGAGATACGACCTCCATTTTGTAAGAGCTTTATGTTTGGGAATGATTGAAGAGGAGGTACCCTTCTTCGAGTTTTATAGCACCAACGCCTCAATTTGTATTCCCTTTTTCTTCAAGTCCACTTGTGAATTTTTAGAACCAGCAACTTGGACACTTTCCACTTTCGTGGCCAGGACAATTTCAACTTATATCATATTTTCACTAAGAAAATTTCCCACAACCTCCTGGCCGTTTAAGTGATTTGGATCCAACAAGTTTTGTTTTTGTCCACGGCTCAAACACGCTTTAACGCCCCCTGTCCCTTGCTCTGGATCCAAAATTTTCTGAGTTACACTTTGGCCTACATCCCCTAAATCACTTATTTTCTCACCTCCAGTCTCACTACCATCTTTTACTTCTTGCGAATCTGGTACTCCTAATGCCAATTGACAAAACCCATCCAACTCAAGAAGCTTCTGGCCTTTTAACAGATTCTTATGTGGGCCACTTCCTTTAAACCCAAGGCCCACTTCCGTATCCCCTTTAGTAACCCCATTGACTATAGGCTCGCCGCCATGTTCAGAGTGAAAGGATGAGAGAAGTACCTCTCTACTGTACTTCTCATTGGGACCTTCCATTGGATTAGACAAGTTGCGTACCCTATGGCAGTCACCTCCCACACTACGCTACAGTCTACAGTTGTTTGAATTCGAAAATTAGTCATCGGCATGGTTGACCTTTGCTTGTGACCGACCACCAGTGTTTTCATTTTTCGATAACCCCATCTCACTATCACCCACAGCTTCAGAATCATCTGAAGAATTTTCCTCTTCAGTGAAGAAGACATTATCAGTTGGAAACCTGTATGCGCCAAACCAGTAAATGTCCTCCATCAGCCTAATAATTATACAGCTTCATTAATCTTCACTTTGACCCATTTGTTGATGATTTCAGGAGAAGCGGTTGTCAACATCACTCTAGCAACATCCAGCCTAGACTTCAATCTTGTGCTTTCATCATGTTGATGTATTTCCCAACCGTGGCTATCACCAACTTGAAAAACTCTTCTGACCAAGCGTGCAATGGATTGCCTGCAATCTTAAGCCACCATACATACCATTTCAGGGGCCCATGGTTTGAATTCCTCAAATAAGTTTGAGATGTTATCCAGTTCGTTCCCAAGGAGTGATACTAAGTCTTCATCCCCTACTGGTGATAGCAGTACAAGATTGCCACCCATGGGAATAGTGTTAATGAAATACCCTTCTGACCTCAGTTTGTCTTGAATGCTTAGGACACCTTCCATGTTGAAAGTTTTACCAACATAACAGCCCTGCAACCTTTTCATATTTTCCTCAGGTACATTAAAAGCCATTTCATTCCAATTATTTGTCCCATTAACACGTGGAGCAGCTCCTTCTTGTCTCCTATTATGTGAATGCCTTTGATTGTGATCAATAAATGCTTCTTCTTTGACCGCCTTTGAATATGATACCCCATTCCTGACATTGATCTCCAATAGCTTCCTAGCTTGATGTTGATGATTCTGCTTTAAGACAAGTTGCCTATTTGTGGTGTTTCGCTCAAATCTTGGAATGTTCAGTCTGAGCTTCATGTCTCCAATCCAAATGTTATCTAGCTTCATTTCCAAACCTTTTGGATGTATAATGTCCTTCAATTTCACAAAACCAAATCTCTTTCCCAACATATCCTTCTTTGGTGGAATATAGATCTCTCTAATACTTCCCCATTTGATGAACACCTTCCACATATCCTCTTCTCTATACTCTTCCGGGAAGTTGGTAAAGAAAAAAGAGGTTAACCCCATGTTGAAGTAGTTTGCTCTTCTCAATTCATTTCTCCAAACATTCATGTCATTGTTTGAATGTTTGAGGAAAGGGAGTGGTCTCTCTCCCAAAGTGATTAAACCTCTCAGTGAATCTCTCCCTCCCAGAGCTCCTCTCTCTTACCATCTCTCTAAACTTATGTCTTATGTCTTGTCACTAATTTTTTGATACATTTTATATAATTATTAATAATTATGTATAGGTCAATAAATCATTAAAAATGTTTAACATTTATGATAATTACCTAAAAAGTTAAATATTTTGTGATGTATTATTGATGATAGTATAAATTTTTTTATATCGATATTATATTAAAATTAAACCTTTTTATTTTATTAATTTGAAATAATAATATCTCAACAATTTTAAATTAGCATATAAAAGAAGGCAAATGTTAACGAGTGCCCTAAGGGCATTGTTTAAGGATCTAAATAAGTACTTTTTTATAGGAAGTTGTGTAATCAATATATTGGAAAGAGATATATTTAGTTTCTCAATGAATATTTATCTTGTTTGGGTTCTTTAAACAATGCCACAGGGGCACACTCTAGGGGTTGACTTCGGTTTGCTCCCTGGTTCGATTCCCGGCAGCGTTAAAATAATGCTTGGCCAACGGAAGCCACGCCCGCGAATGCTGATTAGTCCTTCGTTGACAGCGTTGGAATACACTGGGTTTAGGCAAAAACTATGCCCTATGGAACTCGTTAGCAAGACCCGAAAAGAAAACAGCTAATGTAGGCGCAAATTACTTGGCAAAGCATGGAGTCAAAGAGTTTGGGTCATTCTAACCAAGTGCCCTTAAGGATTCCTAAATCGAAAGTTTCTATTGGAAATATAACAATATCACTCTTCAAGATTTTAAATACAATAACTTTCAATGCATTTTTTCTATTCTTGGTTCCTTAACCGGTGTCCTTAGAGCATATCCAATGAGGGTTGCTTATGGAGTTCTTAAATCTATGTGGCAAATAAGGAATCATTGTTTATTTTTTCCTCCCAAGTGGAGTTGATCTATGTGGCAATGTGGGTTGCTTAAAATAAGACATAGTTGCTTATAGAAGGAACCCAAAGGATGGGTTGCTTATGAATAAAAAAATTAATTTTTGCTAAAATTTCAAGGATGAATTGCTATTTTAAATTAAAACAAAATTAAGTGCAAATAAAAATATAAAAATGTGGGTTGCTTAAGAGTTGCTTAAATAAGTACCGTTGGAGTAAAAGTATGGTGAATTGCTTCAATATGATGTGGTATAGTGGGGCTTACTTAGGGTAGCTCAAGTGATAAGAGCTAAGAGTTTAAGGTGTTAAAGGTGTTGGAGATCCAAGGTTCAAACCTTGGCAAAGGAGAAAAATTAACAACTAACATACTAACATTTACCTAAAAAGAAAGAAAGATAAGCAACCCAAAATGAGTTGCTTAAATACCACTCAGTATAAATGCTCTTGGCATTCTCCATTCTCCAAAGAGCTTAGGATTTTTGAGATGATCTCCTGCTGATTCCATTATCTACTATTGGCGGATCTCCAAACGAGGCATTTCTTCTTTCTTTTCCATCTTACCCAAAAAACATTCTATTTATAACAAGATGTCGTATAATTATTATTATTTTTGGGTTAAAAAATTATTTGTTTTTTAAAAAGTGATTTTTTTCTTAAAAAAAAAGAGTAGTGATTTTTAATGATATAATATATTTTTGCCATCCTTGATAAGTACAGGCAAAGTCAAATGTAATTCATTCATTAAAGTCAGATCTTTTTAATATTCATGGGCATGATATTGCATATGCCTCCAAGATGAGGGTATAATGCAATCAATTTTGCGTATCAATGATTTTCCATAATTAAAATGATTGATATTGTAATTAGTTATGAATTATTGTATTGATACATCAGTGCATTAAATTTTTTATTTTGTTTTACATGATTTGTGCTTTCCATATCTAAACATTAAGGAATTTTTCTATTGGACAAAAGGCTTTGAAAATGCATCGAAAGATTGAAAGAATGGTGGCATTATATGTTTAAGGTTTTTCTGAAAGTAGACTCAGATTATATTTAATATATTGTAAATAAATGAAAGTTTTACTTTTTCAACTGTCATTCAAATAATTCGTTTTAAATTTTAAAATATTTAAGATTTATTAATTTAAATATAAATTAAAATAACATATATACTATATTTTAAATTGATTTTATAATATATTGATTTTTTTATTTTTATAGGCAAATGTTTGTATGTTAGTTGTTAATTATTTCTACTTTTCTAAGGATTGAACTTTGGATCTCCAATGCTTTAAACACTTAGCTCTAACCACATGAGCTAGCCCACCCCTATATTGGTTTTTATTTACATTAATATCAATCAGTTTTTCAAAACAATGTGATTGAATTATAATTTTCATCCATTAATTGGAATATATATATATATATATATTATTTTTAAAGAGATAGCATCAAAATAATTTGAAAAAATTTAAAAATATATATGATTTCTAAATTATCTTTAATTTACGAGATAAAACTTGCTCTTAATACAACACCAGGCCCTATTTTTTTATATTATAATAAAACTTTTTAAAATAGTCGTGGTTGAAACGTAACGACTTGACGGAGACGAGATTACCATTGGGGAATGAAGCTTCTAGAACCTCCAATTGTGAAGAGGACGGCACACGCCTGGACGAGTTCCATCGGATCAAAGCCGAAGATACAAATGGCATGGAGTTCAAGGACCCACCGGAGATCATGACGGGAAACGACGTTGACCAGAATAGAAGATCGAGTCTCGGGGTGACGCTGTCGTGCCGGTGAAATCCTCGCGGGAGACACGTGTGCATGGGCAAGCTAGCAGACGCGCTTGCTTCGGTCCCCAATTCGTTCCCAAAATTCTCCTGGCACAACCCCAAACACGCAACCACAAAAATCGGGGTGAAGATCTTCGCAAGGTCAATTGTCACGGGGCTTGGAACAGGCATGGTGAAAGATCTAATGGAGGTTGGGGTCTGTTGGGGGTCCGGGATTGGGGAGTGATGCGCATTGTTTCTGGTTTGGACTGATTGTGAAGATGGAAATGATTAACGTTGTATCTGGCTTGTGGGGAGTGGATTTGTAGTGGGGTTGCGAAGGTCATGGAGTTGGGTTTGCATAATGTTAAGGCTTGCAAGAAGGATTCATTATAAGCTTCCTCCGAAGCTTACAGTGCAATGAAGGCTGCAGTGAGGTCTTTCATGGATTCTCTGCGGTGGAGAAGGGATGCAAACAGATTTTGAGTTTTACTTTTTTTTTTGAATGAGGTCTCCACGTGTTAGATTCTAGATAGTTCGGTCTGTCTGACGACTCAGGAAATAACTTTACACCGACAGTATATATACCAATTAAACTCGTTATATACCATGAAGTTTTAATATTGAGATTTCAATCGGAAACGCTAAACATTTCTTTCAAATAAACGTTACAAAAACAATTTCATTCAAATCAATTTGATAAAACAAAATTAACTCAATATCACTTTTAGTAAACCGTCACTCAAACACACAATGAGTCATGATTTACATCAATTAATTGACATGCATATATGCAGAATATTTTGAAAGAATAATATTAAAGTATTCGTACATACAGTTGTAAGTATAATAGTGTGACACCATCTACCCTACATGTATTTATAAGACATTTAAATAAAAGATATAAAATAAAAACATGCATTTATTTCATAAAATAGAATCTGGATAGAAAGTATCACATTGTAACAACATCTCAACGCGAAAAATTACATAAGTTCAAAATAAAACATAACAAAACATAACATAAAAGAAAACCCAACCCAGATGTCACATTACGAGCTGGTATAACCGAAAATCCGGAAGAACATCACGTATAATAAACTAAAACTAAACATAAGTCCTAACTACGAGTAGCGGCTCCTCGGAGTCACTCCTCAACAGGCTGCTCACCGTCATCTGCAAAAACAAAAGGGGTCCATGCAAAACAACAACAAAAGACGGGGAGTAAGAAACTTATATATGAACATAACAGCATGGAAGCAGTTAATAAGACGAGCATGCATCACAACAAGCATATATAGCAGGAACAAATGTAACATATACAAATCAATCTCATCATATAACAACGTATGCTATGTGATGCAGTGTTACTCCACTGCCCCGTTATGCACTTGGATCCAATCTACCTCAGGAAGTCAACTTCGGAGTTACATATTGATGTGTGTGAAACATGCATATATTTTCATATTAGTTAGCATTTCATTATTGCATTTTCTAGCATAGTTTTTGGTAATTTTTAGTATTTAGCATGCATTTTTGAATTTACCTTTAGTTCGGATGATTTTTGTTTGTTTCTGTTGCACAAGTAGGTGGATCGCAAGTTTTACAGGTTAGCCATGGAATGTACCACACCCACGGATGGTTCTGCTCTATTTCCTTCAGTAGCTGAAGGTTCCATAGCCTGACCGTTGAACCTGCCATGGCCAGGGAATACAGATGAGCATTCCAGAAACCAGCTGAAAGATCCACAACCAGCCCATGGAATATTCCACGACCGTGGATCTTGGTAACCCATTCTGTTCGGCTTTGTTTGAAGGAACTGGAACGATCCACGGCCTGGCCGTTGAACCTGCCATGGTCGTGGATCGCGTGCATCAGAAACATAAATGTCCACTTATCGTCTTTTATTGAGGGAGGAGTGGTTACAAACCAAAGGAAGATGTTAAAAGGAATAGAAGGCAACTCGAAAATGACACAAAGAAGACACTACAGAACACAAAGAACATCAAGGATTAGAGGGATTTTACATAGGAGGTCTCTGGGATTTCTATATTGTTGCAACTCTAAGACTTTTCTTCTCCTTCTTTTGTATTTTCTTCTTTATTCTGAAAGATGTTTCTGTTTCCAAGATGCTAACCGGTTTTGCAAGGAATCAGTTACCGGATGCCAGGTAGACACACTTCTAGATTAGCACCTATTGGTAATCCCAAATATTTTAATGGTATCCTTCCGCACTTACAATTATGAAAAGTAGAGGCCGCCTCCAACAAGCTTTCATTAACATTAATCACAATTACGTTACCCTTGTGGAAATTCACTTTTAAGCCTAACACCAATTCAAAGCACCTCAGTATTGATTTCATGGCCCATAAGTTTCCCCACGAAGCCTCTCTAACAAGCAACATGTCATCTGCGTCTCGTAGGATAGATTCCTCTTCGCCACCATTCCCCACCACGATTCCTTTGAAAATTCCTAATGAGACAAGCATTCCTCATCATACCCGTGAGACCTTCCGCCACAAAAAGAAAAAGGAACGAGCTAAGGGATCTCCTTGTTTCAAGCCCTTTTGGATTTTTACTTCCTCCGTTGGGCTTCCATTCACAAGTACTGATAGATTACCACCAAAGACACTTTCTTTTATCCATTGTCTCCATTTTCCAGACATACCGACCCTGCACATCATGTAGTCCAAGAAATTCCAACTCACCGTATCATAAGCTTTCTCAAAATCTACCTTTAGAATTAAGCATTCCTTCTTCTCTTTTCTTACAAAATCCACCACCTCATTGATGATTCCAGCTCCATCCAGAATGTACCTTTTAGGTAGAAATGGAGATTGGTTTAATGCAATGCATCGAGACAACACCCTTCTTAGACGTGAAGCTAGTAACTTTGCCAAAATTTTGTGAAGACGGCCAATTAGTGAAATCAGCCTAAAATTACCTAAACCTTGTGGGCTCCCTATTTTTGGAATAAATGCCAAAAAATAGGAAGTGAACCTGTGTGGCAATCTGCAATTAACATAGAATTCTTGAACCATTCCCCAAACATCCTGTTTGATAAGTTACCAAAAACTCTTGATGATGTTAAAATTGAAACCATCCGGTCTGGGGCATTTGTTTCCATCACAGTTATCTATTGCCTCATCTAATTTCCTCCATTGAGAAAGGTTGTGAGAGCTCACTGCCTTCATCCTCAGAAATCCTTTGGAAATCAACTCCATCTAGCAAAGGCCTCCTCCACTCCACTTCATAGAAAAGTTTTGAGAAATAATTCTTTATCTCCAGTTTGATAACATCTACCTCTTCAATCCAATGGTCATGAATCAAAAGTCCTTCCATTTGGTTCCACTTTCTCCTCATCGCAATGCAAGCATGAAAATATGAAGAATTTGCAACCCCCTCTACTAACCACCTTTGTCTTGATTTTTGTCTGAGCAAACTTTCCTTGTCTCTAAGTTTCTGCCACAATTCTGCAAATTTTTGTCTTCTTAGATCAACCTCCAACACTGACAAATCACCCATTTCAGCTTTCTCATCCAGCTCATGAATTGTGCTTTCTACTTCTTTTATTTTCTCATCTATGGACCCAAAGAGTTTTATTCCAATCTCTAATAGTCACTTTCGTGGCTTTAAGCTTTTCTTTCAAGACAATAGCCTTCCAACCATCCACAGATGATTCCAACCAGCTCTCTTCAACGGTCTTCTTAAAGCCCGAGTGTGTTAACCATCAGTTATTGAACCTAAAAGGCTTTGGGCCCCAATTTGTGTTTCCCATTTTTAGAATGATTGCACAATGATCGGAAACATCCCGATTCAAAATCCATTATGCAGTGATCCCCCAAAACTGTATCCATTCCTCCGAGAGCAAAAATCTGTCCAACCTGCTCATCGACGTCCCATCCACTTTATACCATGTGAATCTTCTCCCCAAAACTTGTGGATCCACCAAATTCTTAACTGCTATAAAATTATTGAATTCATCAATCTCTGGAATGTTGTTCCTTTCATTTAGCCCCTTCCTTTATCTCGGGTTAGTGACCGATTTAGAATCACCAACCAAACATCATAAAATCTCCCCCAAAGCCATTCTTTGACATTCACAAATCCTCCCAAAGTTTCCTTTTATCAACTAGGTTGCAAGGGGAATATATGTTGACTACGTAACATTTTTTTTTGGGTCCCCACGACAGACAGACTCCAGTAAAGAACTAAAGCCACATCCTCTAAAGGAGAAAATCAAGGATCCTAAATTTGAATCCCAGATACTTAGCATGCCTCCAGAACTCCCACTGGCTGGTGAATGACACCAACTGTAGTCACTATTTCCCCAAACCAGCTGACATAACCTGTCATCAATCTGTTAAAGCTTTGTTTCCTGTACCGCCAAGAAATCCAAACCTTCTTTTTCAATGAAAGAGCGCAGTTTTTTCTTCTTTGTCTCTGTTTGGAAAACTTAGCTGATATACTAGCTAATAGCTGATAAGCTAATTTTTAGCTGATAGCTTATAGCCGATAAATTGAAAAGGTAGTCGATCAATTTGAAGTGTTTGATAAAATTATCAGTTGAAATAGCTTATAAATATAAAATGACATTAAAGGACATATTTATGATAAGCATGGTAATTAAAGTGAGAATTTCATTAAATGAATGGGGGTAAAAGAGAAAAATGTCAATAAGCTATAAGCTATAAGCCATAAGCTAAATAAATTAGCTTATGAAAAAAAGCTATAAGCTAATGAGATAAGCTTGTTTACCAAACACCTCTATTTCAGTCAAACAAGCTTATAAGCTAGCCAAATAAGCTATAAGCTAGCTTATTGGACTTGCCAAACAGAGCCTTTATTAGCGCTCCCAACCCTCTGATGTTTATAGATCCAACCTTCATAAGGAACTTTTATCAACACCCTTACTGGAAATGATCTTTCGATCTCTTTCCTCCATCTCCAAATTTTTTGGATAACCATTCCCTCATCACCATCAAAACCGACTCTTGACTTTTTTTCCCATCTCCCAACATTTCCTAGCCGAATCCACTCACAGCTTATCGAGAATTAATCTATTGCAATTCTTGATAGTATTGTCTGAGACAGGCATACCCGAAGCGCATGAATTCGGTTGAGAATACAAGCACGAACCTCCCAAACCAGATCCACCACCAATTCGAGCATCCTATGTCATGAATATTCCCCATTGTGACCCCCTTTTTCTGCGAAGATTTCTAGCACTTGATACCATCCAACTAGAGACACCTTCTTCAATCTCGGCCTCTACCAGATTAACAGATGTCCTCTGTTGCATTGAATCAGAGTCACTGCAGATAGGATCTTCAGTCATGGTGCGTCCCCCTCCATCACCCAACTGCCCTTCTTCTAGTCGATAGGTACCATCATATACAAGAAACCATCGGAACAGTCTTGGTAAAATTTGTGTTTTGAGAGAGAGATACGACCTCCATTTTGTAAGAGCTTTCTGTTTGGGAATGATTGAAGAGGAGGTACCCTTCTTCGAGTTTTATAGCCCCAACGCCTCAATTTGCATTCCCTTTTTCTTAAAGTCCACGTGTGAATTTTTAGAACCAGCAACTTGGACACTTTCCACTTCCGTGGCCAGGCCAATTTCAACTTATATCATATTTTCACTACGAAAATTTCCCACAACCTCCTGGCCGTTTAAGTGATTTGGCCGTTTAAGTGATTTGGATCCAACAAGTTTTGTTTTTGTCCACGGCCCAAACACGCTTTAACACCCCATGTCCCTTGCTCTGGATCCAAATTTTTTTGAGTTACACTTTGGCCTACATCCCCTAAATCACTTATTTTCTCACCTCCAGCCTCACTACCACCCTTTATTTTTTGCGAATCCGGTACCCCTGACGCCAATTGACAAAATCATGTGAGAACGCCAAGTGTGTACCGGTCGTCGCAAGTAATAAAATAAACACGGTAAGTAATTACCGAGGTCGAACTCAGGGATTGGGCTACCAATTTGACTAATCCGCGGGAAATCCGATACGTTGGTCAAGTTACAAAAGGTGGTTGAGAGAGAGAATAAGAGGATCGATATTCAATTAACAAATCTAAATAAAACTAAACTATTAAAGTCTGAAATTAAAATGTCCAAGGTCACAAATCCACCTACCCAACATGCATACCCAAGTGATGATGAATTCCTCCCTAAGTTCAATTACAATGTCAACCGGGACCCCTAAATTCTCCTAAATCCACTATCGTGCTCATTAGGACGTATTCGACGATTGGATTAATTACTTACTAGGTCTCATAATCCTAATCTCGAATTTGGTTAATTCTTGTTCCCCATATGGTTGCACTAATATCCTACTCACTGCCGTGCAATATTCAATTAGCGATCCCGATTCAAGTTCTAAAACGTGAGTCGCCGTTCGGCCTCAAACACGTTTAACTAATTAATCACGCAATACATATGATCAAACATTCAAATCAGAATCGGAAAACATCAATTCAAAGAAGGGGAGAAAGACATACATCACATGAACACTACACTGCCATGGGTGGCTTCATTGATCCCTCGGACGAGGGGATTAGTTCCTCATGCTCATAGACAAACAATCGGAACTCATCCTAAGACTAAGAATAAGAAAAGAGAAGAGGAGACGCAGCTCCAGAATAAGGATTCTAAAAGATCTCTGAAACGTTCTGATCCAAAAGTCCCCTAAATCTGATCTGCACTGTCTTATTTATAGGGAGGCCACGCGTCACGATCGTGATGGTCATCACGGCTAGGCCGTGACAGCTTCTGTTTCTGGCGCACTTCTGGAATTTAAACCCTCGCGACGCGAAGGATGTCTCGCGACGCGATCCTTCTTTTCACGGCCCGTGATGTGAATCACGACTAGACCGTGATGGTCTCTGACTTGTGTGGATTTTAGGTCACGGCCGTGATATACATCACGGCTAGGCCGTGATGGTCTCTGTCTTCCCGGGTCTTCAAACTCTCGCGAGGCGAGATTCCTCTCGCGGGGCGAGAATCTCCAGAATGGCAATCTCCACTACTTCTTGACTTTCCTTGATTCTCAGAGCTTCACTTATTGACCTGAAAACAACACAAGAAACCACAAGCGTAATTCTATCCAAAATAAGCTAAAAACTACACAAAAGACGCAAAACGAGTCAAAGTCCAACTTAGGAACAAAACAAGGCAAATTTGGGCGAAAACGAGAGTGAACTCGACTGATTGGCACATAAACCCTAGTTCATCTAGTCATAAAACTAGATAAGCCAGAGACTTATCAAAATACCCCAAACTTAAACCTTGCTTGTCCCCAAGCAAGCTTAAAACTCAAAAAGGACTCAAGGCTTGGCAAACCTGAAGGATCTAATCAATTTCGCACAAATTTCATGCACTCAAAACAGTTTTTCTTCTTTGATTCCCCCCCTTTTTCATCAATGTAATCCCCACATTCATCTACTTTAAACAATTGAGAATTTATCATTCATGCCATCATTACTCTAAGTTGAGGCTCAAAGATACACAAAAAGGAAGATCACCTATTTCAAACAATTGCCTTCCTCACAAGGGCATTTAGTATTTCACTCATTCGCTCAAGTTTGTCTAGGCTATCAACTTTTCACTCACTTTCACATTCTAAGAGCACTTCCCATGAATTTGATTTTCATCTCAAACATAGTTCCCACGAAAACATGCATGCAACATCAATAGGTCTTTCAAAGGTTGTAATGGGGCCTGGCTAAGGGTAGGATAATGAAGGATATTTAGGCTTAAGTCCCTAGGAACTAAGAGAGCATGAGCATTTTGACACTTTTTCCACTCAAATTCCTTTTTCCATTTTTCATTTGGGCTCGGGTGACTACATCCTTTTCCTTGCTAATCTTTTTGTTTTGCCCCTTTTTTTTTTGGCCATTTTTTGTGTTTTCTTCTTTTCTTTTCTTTTCTTTTTGCCTTGGGTCAACCTTTATTTTCTTTTTCTCATCCCAATATGACATATCACCTCGTAGCCACCCCAAAATTAGTTTCTCACAACTCTTTTCTCATTAAGCTTCCATGCTCTCCTAATCCTAAGATTGGGTTAACATGGTTTTTTCAGATTTCGGCTCATAATATAGGGTCATAAAGAAACAATAGGCTAATTAGGCTCAATGTGGCTGACTAGGGAACATGCATGAGGGATGGTTCATTTTAGGCCAAGTAGTTATTCAAAGAAAATTGCCTAAATCATTTGATGCAACACATAAAAATGCAAACCATATAGAGATTCAAGCAAATTCGGGAAAGTGCAACTTAACAGTGATTCACACATTCAAAAACAGAGTTGGAGGCTCAAATCCTCACCTGGACATTTTGCAAATTGTTTGACCGAGATACGATTCCTAGTGTGTGCACCCCCCTCACCCCAAACTTATCATAAATCAAGTAATCACAACAAAGTTCTCAAAGTTCAGTTTTCAATTTTTAAGTAGGGATAAACTTTTCTAATTTCAGAACTTAGGGGAAATCATCAATGGTCAAATAATTCATGCAATCAATCTACGCTCAATCTAATTAAAATCCAACAAGCTTGCCGACACGACATTTCATACAAAAACTATTGATATTCTCAAATTATTCAAGAGTGACAAACAAAAACAAAACAAAAAGCAAAAACAAAACAAAAGTTAGGAGAAGCGAGGGATACCTAGCTTGGGTTGCCTCCCAAGTAGCGCTTGTTTAACGTCCCGAGCTTGACTTATTAAGAAACATCCACCTGGATCCCATAGTCTGTGGTACAACGGCCAAGAGATGCTCATTATGTGAGATTCTCCACCCGGATCAAATGGTAATTGGAGTGGAGATTGTAGCAAAGAATATGACTTTATCATCAACTCCACCCACCAAAGTGTGTGAAAACTCCATTGACCTTTGTAATTATGAATTCACTTCCTCTCGGGTCAAATGGTGTTTTCTCGAGGAAGTGTGCCAGACGAGTGGGAGGGTCTAACTTACCCATGTCCACACATGCATGTAAGCCAACATAGTTATCCAATGCCGCAAAATCAGATCGCTCGGCAAGCATGGTGGAGTCCACTACCACTTCGTCTTCATTTTGATCTTTACCCCCTTGCTCCGGTGCCTTGTCACTTGTCCACTCCTCTTCCTTAGGTTGCTATTCCTCAACATGTGGTAGTTCTTCCTCAACTTCATGAGAACTAGTTGCATCTCTGTTAGATCCCAACACCCCACTGCTTCTAGTTGTTATGGCATCACATTGGCTCTTAGGGTGGTTCTCGGTATCACCTGGGAGAGTGTCTGGGAGAGGCTCCTTTAGTTGCTTTGCAAGCTGGGCAATCTGCATCTCTAGATTCTGAAGTGCCATCCCTGTATGAGTTGCCAACTTGTCAATGTCTGCGTTTGTATTGATTGACACTTTCTCAAGTGTCGCACTCAACTTCTCAAAAGCCAACTCCCAAGGTTGTCTTCCACCATTCTGTTGAGGTTGTTGTTGCCAATTTTGTTGAGGTTGTGGTTGCCAGGCTAGACCATCGTCAGCATTACTCCAAGCGAAATCCGGATGGTCTCTACTCATATCACCCCAATACTGATTCTGACTCTGATAGTTGTTCTGGGGCACGCTGTCATAGAAATTATGCCATGGTTCCACATATTCTTGAGAGAAGTAGAACGGACAACTCCAAGTGTCATGGTTCCCATTACAATATTCGCAACCCGGAAGCATTCCTTCGTGTACCTCGCATACAAAACAAGGCAGGACCAAGTGGAATCAAAGAAGTAGAGAATAGTAATAGATATTAAAAAAATAAAAATAAAAAATAACTTAACCAAATAATCAATCTACCCTAAAATTAGAAAATTTGGTTTTGCCAATCCCCGGCAACGGCGCCAAAACCTTGTTGTGAACGCCGGCAAGTGTACCGGGTCGTCGCAAGTAATAAAATAAACACGGTAAGTAATTACCGAGGTCGAACTCAGGGATTGGGCTACCAATTTGACTAATCCGCGGTTAATCCGTTACGTTGGTCAATTTACAGAAGGTGGTTGAGAGAGAGAATAAGAGGATCGATATTCAATTAACAAATCTAAATAAAACTAAACTATTAAAGTCTGAAATTAAAATGTCCAAGGTCACAAATCCACCTACCCAACATGCATACCCAAGTGATGATGAATTCCTCCCTAAGTTCAATTACAATGTCAACCGGGACCCCTAAATTCTCCTAAATCCACTATCGTGCTCATTAGGACGTATTCGACGATTGGATTAATTACTTACTAGGTCTCATAATCCTAATCTCGAATTTGGTTAATTCTTGTTCCCTATATGGTTGCACTAATATCCTACTCACTGTGTGCAATATTCAATTAGCGATCCCGATTCAAGTTCTAAAACGCGAATCGCCGTTCGGCCTCAAACACGTTTAACTAATTAATCACGCAATACATATGATCAAACATTCAAATCAGAATCGGAAAACATCAATTCAAAGAAGGGGAGAAAGACATACATCACATGAACACTACACTGCCATGGGTGGCTTCATTGATCCCTCGGACGAGGGGATTAGTTCCTCATGCTCATAGACAAACAATCGGAACTCATCCTAAGACTAAGAATAAGAAAAGAGAAGAGGAGACGCAGCTCCAGAATAAGGATTCTAAAAGATCTCTGAAAAGTTCTGATCCAAAAGTCCCCTAAATCTGATCTGCACCGTCTTATTTATAGGGAGGCCACGCGTCACGATCGTGATGGTCATCACGGCTAGGCCGTGACAGCTTCTGTTTCTGGCGCACTTCTGGAATTTAAACCCTCGCGACGCGAAGGATGTCTCGCGACGCGATCCTTCTTTTCACGGCCCGTGATGTGAATCACGACTAGACCGTGATGGTCTCTGACTTGTGTGGATTTTAGGTCACGGCCGTGATATACATCACGGCTAGGCCGTGATGGTCTCTGTCTTCCCGAGTCTTCAAACTCTCGCGAGGCTAGATTCCTCTCGCGGGGCGAGAATCTCCAGAATGGAAATCTCCACTACTTCTTGACTTTCCTTGATTCTCAGAGCTTCACTTATTGACCTGAAAACAACACAAGCAACCACAAGCGTAATTCTATCCAAAATAAGCTAAAAACTACACAAAAGACGCAAAACGAGTCAAAGTCCAACTTAGGAACAAAACAAGGCAAATTTGGGCGAAAACGAGAGTGAACTCGACTGATTGGCACATAAACCCTAGTTCATCTAGTCATAAAACTAGATAAGCCAGAGGCTTATCAAAAACCCATCCAACTCAAGAAGCTTCTGGCCTTTTAACAGATTCTTATCCTGGCCACTTCCTTTAAACCCAAGGCCCACTTCCGCATCCCCTCTAATAACACCATTGACTATAGGCTCGCCGCCATGTTCAGAGTGAAAGGACGAGAGAAGTACCTCTCTACTGTACTTATCATTGGGACCTTCCATTGGATTAGACAAGTTGCATACCCTATGGCTGTCACCTCCCACACTACACTACAGTCTATAGTTGTTTGAATTCGAAAATCAAACATCGGCATGGTTGACCTTTGCTTGTGACCGACCACTAGTGTTTTCATTTTTCGATAACCCCATCTCACTATCACCCACAGCTTCAGAATATTTTGAAGAATTTTCCTCTTTAGTGAACAAGACATTATTAGTTGGTAAACTGTATGCGCCGAACCTGTAAATGTCCTCCATCAGCTTGATAATTAATACCACTTCATTAATCTTCACTTTGACCCATTTTGGATGATTCCAGGAGAAGCGGTTGTCAACATAACTCTAGCAACATCCAGCCTAGACTTCAATCTTGTGCTTTCATCATTTTGATGTATTTCCCAACCGTGGCTATCACCAACTTGAAAAACTCTTCTGACCAAGCGTGGAATGGAGTGCCTGCAATATTAAGCCACCCTACATACCATTTTAGGGGCCCATGGTTTGAATTCCTCAAATAAGCTTGAGATGTTATCCAATTCGTGCCCAAGGAGTGATACTAAGTCTTCATCCCCTACTGGGGATCGCAGTACAAGATTGCCACCCATGGGAATATTGTTAATGAAATACCCTTCTGACCTCAGTTTGTCTTGAATGCTTAGGACACCTTCCATGTTGAAAGTTTTACCAACATAACAACACTGCAACCGTTTCATATTTTCCTCAGGTACATTAAAGGCCATTTCATTCCAATCATTTGTCCCATTAACACGTGGAGCAGCTCCTCCTTGTCTCCTATTGTGTAAATGCCTTTGATTGTGATCAATAAATGCTCCTTCTTTGACCGCCTTTGAATATGGTACCCCATTCCTAACATTGCTCTCCAACAGCTTCCTAGCTTGATATTGATGATTCTGCTTTAAGACAAGTTGCCTATTTGTGGCGTTTCGCTCAAATCTTGGAATGCTCAGTCTGAGCTTCATGGATCCAATCCAAATGTTGTCTAGCTTCACTTCCAAATCATTTGGATGTATAATGTCCTTGAATTTCACAAAACCAAATCTCTTCCCCAACATATCCTTCTTTGGTGGAATATAGATCTCTCTAACATTTCCCCATTTGATGAACACCTTCCACATATCCTCTTCTCTATACTCTTCCGGGAAGTTGGTAAAGAAAAAAGAGGTTAACCCCTTGATGAATTATTTTGGTCTTCTCACTTCATTTCTCCATACTTTCATGTCATTGTTTGAATGTTTGAGGAAAGGGAGTGGTCTCTCTCTCCCAAAGTGATTAAACCTCTCAGTGAATCTCTCCCTCCCAGAGCTCCTCTCTCTTACCATCTCTCTAAAATTATGTCTTATGTCTTGTCACTAATTTTTTGATACATTTTATATAATTATTAATAACTATATATAGGTCAATAAATCATTAAAAATGTTTAACTTTTATGATAATTACCTAAAAAGTTAAATATTTTGTGATGTGTTATTGATTGATAGTATAAATTTTTTTATATCGATATCATATTAAAATTAAATCCGTTTTATTTTATTATTTTGAAATAATAATATCTCAACAATTTTAAATTAGCATTTAAAAGAAGGCAAATGTTAACGAGTGCCCTCACTACAAAAAAAGGTCATTTAGCGACCGAAAATAGCGACCGAATTTTTAGGTTGCTATTTGCGACCGAAATAGCGACCGATTGTAGGATCTACATGAAACACTGGTTAGAGTTGATTCTGCGACCGCAATAGCGACCGAAATAGAGCGTAGCAGAGATATCGGTCGCTAATTCGGTCGCTAAACAAAGGAGGGTAAAAGCCAGAAGTTTATGAATTGTTAGCGACCGAAATGGCGACCGAATTAAATGCGACGGTCAAAATGTGTTTATATTAGCGACCGATTTATATATCCGTCGCTAAATTTATGAATTCACACTTTAAACTGTATTTATATTTGCGACCAATATTAATTCGGTCGCTAAAAGGCGCTTTAAAAAAATAAAATTGCGTGTGTTAGCGACCGAAAAGTTAAATCGGTCGCTAAAATTACAAATTCAAAATAAAACTAACCAAATTAGCGACCTATATAGCGACCGAATAATTCGGTCGCTAAAACTGAAACCCCTGAATCGCGAGCCCTTCCCCTTTCTTCCCCATTTCTCTCATTCCTTCTCTCTCCCTTGCACGCTCTGCTCCTCCCTGCCACCATGCGCGGTTCTGTGCTCCGGTCACCGCCAGGTCACGCACCTCCGGTGAGTGATTCCACCTTCCCTCTCGCGCTCTCTCTCTCTCTCTCTCTCTCTTTCTCGATGTCTCTCTGTCTCTGTCTCTCGTAGCGCACCGAGCCGCCTCCCTTGAGCCACCACTCGTCCGCAGCCTCCGGTGACACCACCACCACCAAGGGTAAGCTACCTTGTCTTCTCTCTTCTTCCCCTCTCTCTCTCTCTTTCTGATGTCTCTCTGTCTCTGTCTCTGTCTCTTTCTTTTGGACAGCTTCTATATAACTTCTAGGCTCATCTTGTTGAGCAATGGCAGCCACATAAGCTTTGTGTTTATTAGGGAAACTGTCATAGTCTATATATTTGGAAATGGGATATTCTATGTCAGTTTTGGATGCTGCCTGTAATGACATAAGGGTAGGATTGTTGGTAGTGCTATAACAGTAATAGTCCTTTAAATATGAAGGAGGCTGCCTTGTCCTAATTTAATTTCTTGTGGGTTGTTGGGTGGCCATTTGAGGCTCCCCTGGTTCAGGACCTCTGTTTTTTTTTTTTTGATAAGCAAAGATGTATATTGAAAAGAATACAAGGTGTATTCTAACCCGAATACAAAGATATCAAAGTGAAGGAATGAACAATGTAAAGAAAATACTAACTTAGGAAGCAGTATTTGTATTACAAAGCACAAACCCAGTAACAAAGAAACAGGGAGAATAAATGACATTGATATTCCCCCAACAAAAAGACACCTAACACTGCTCACCCACTAGCCAAACCAAGCCACAGAAACAGTAAAATAACCACTAAAGCCACAAGACACCTAAACTTAGCCATTTGAGACCTTGAATTAAATTGTACTCTTCCAGCCCCATGTTTAGCCACTGCAGAAATGGGAGATAAGGATTGTCCCACTTGCCACCTACCACTCCGAAATGCCATCCACAGAATTGCGCCCAAACACTAAGTAATGGCAAGCCAGATTTATATTGGTTCTGCGCTAAGCTAAATAGCCTAAGACCAGCCCACATGCCGGTCACCTCCCGCAAACCCTTTGCAAAATACCAGACCAAAAACAGAACCAACATCAACAACTTAGCAACAACAAATAAACAGCGAGAAAAACAAACTCAGCAGATCCTGCGTTTTATGCAAACATATTTGAATCGTAGTCACCAAAGGATTAGGATTAATACACCAATCAGAGTATTAGTAGCCACTCCTATTTGATATACTTCTATGCTTGATACATTGTATGCTTGATACACAGCCCTACAAAATAATAGCTGTCAACAACAGGACATGGACTAGGTAGCCAAGTTCCCATCAGTGAGTATAGCCTAATGATTTGATGCAGAAATCTGGATTTAAACACCAATCTATGTAGGAGAACGAAGCCTTCTTCACCAAAGCCTTGCACCAAGTCCACATTCTTACTCTAACCAGATTTAACAAGACCCTATCTAACAAGACCCTCCAACAAAAAGCTCCCACCTTTAGTGGTATGCCTCTTTCCCATAGGAACTTGAAGTGCCGAGTATTAACACCATTAGAAACTGTTGTTGTCAGAGCTGAGTATGCTGATTTGACCGTGTAGTTTTGATCATTTCCCCCTCTCCAAATCCAGCAATCCTCCTTGTTTTCCACCAAAATTGCATTGTCCAGTATTTGCAGGAGTGTAGCCACCATGTCTTCCTCCCAAACGAACAAACCTCTCCTCCAGCTGAAATCCCATTTCCAACTACCATTGTTCCAAGTGCCTTGATCTGCAACCATTGTTCCCTCATGTCTTTGTCTACATACTTTACCATACATAACATTCAACCCCACGTACTAGGGTGCTAGAGAACTATGCATATTGTACATTGAGGACTAATAAAATGACACTAAGAAGCTGTGGAACTACAGATTTATTAGGCTTCTAACTCATTAAGAATTTTCCTCTAGAACAAAGATAAAGGATGGCTAGATGGGCTTTGGCACTTCCAAGTCGAGAGGGATATCAGATTCTCAGAACAAAGTCATAATATATATATATATATATATATATATATATATATATATATATATATATATATATATATATATATATATATATATATATATATATATATATCCACTTTCAAATTTCGAATATGATTTCCACTTTTACCTGACAAACGAATAAGAATGCATATTGGATTAAAATTTGAAGGATCAATTCTGGAACCTAATGCAGTTAGGAAATTGATATTGGCACATCACTTTAATTTTATCATATAAATTTTTTGCGTACATTATTATATAAATTATGTGCAATTCGTGTACATGGAAACTTATAACATGTGAGGGGATAAAGGTTATCTAAGGAAAAAAGTGTGGTAATATTATTTCCAAAGTTGTATAGCAGAGAGGAACTCAAATGGACAACACTATCTGAGAATGGAAAGTGAAAGTAAGAAACATGGCCCACAAGTGAACAAAAGTAGGAAGGAATAATATCTATTTTTCAGGTCACTTGCATACAAGGGATTAAGTTTGGTTTTCTATTGGTTCAAGAGTAAGTTTAAAAGGCTTGCTCTATATTCCTACCCTTCAATTTAAATTGGTGTATTGGATTGAGATTTTAAAAGATTATTTTGGTATAAAAGAATCTTGTGGATTTTAAAAGACTACATAGGAATCTTGATATTAGCCAACCCCAAAACCATATTTCTCCATAGTTTCAAAGCACCTAATTTCGTAAACCAAAAACTTCAAAACAATGACTCAGTTTCTTTTCCTTTGCTTTCTATTAGCAAATATTTTCCTTGGTTTTGGAATAGTGATTTGATTTGAAATGAATAATTTCATTTATGCACGATAGGTCCTTGTTGTCAAATTCTTCTACCTAGGCTCCTCCACTTATCCTTGCTCGCTTGTGTTTTCTCTCTCTCAGGTCAGTTCTCCGAACACTCAAGGTAATGTATTATGTGAATTATCGTCTTGTTTGGTAGTGGAGAGCTGAGCTCAATAGGATGTGATCTTGTCCGATTGTATGCTGATAATTAATTTAATGTTTATGCATGTGTTTGTCAATATGTGTTGTTTGTTAGTGGAGAGCGGAGCTCAATAGGATGTGATCTTGTCTGATTGTATGCTGATAATTTAATGTTTATGCATGTGTTTGTCAATATGTGTTGTTTGTTAGTGGAGAGCGGAGCTCAATAGGATGTGATCCTGTCCGAAAGGCAGGATGATGGTTGTGTCTTGATAATTTAGAAATTATGCATGTGTTTGACAATTAACTGCTACTTGTTAGTGGAGAGCGGAGCTCAATAGGATGTTTGCTACAATATTTAATCTAAGTTTGTATTGATTTACGCTGCAATTTATATAAACTCAACAATGTTGCAATATTTATAGGTTAATGGTTTTATTTTCTGTTAGAGTTAATAATTAATTTACGAAAGCCTTAGTTTCCTGTTTGAGATTCAATATTAATGAGCATGCGTAACTTATCAAGGTATGCATGCTCATTGTATTGAATCTTGAATTGTCCAATTGGGACAGTTTGGGAAAAAACCTTTTTCACACTCGCACAATAGTCATTTCAATGTTCAAATGCCTTATATACTTGTTGAAATCTCGGTCCGATGCATTTCCTTTTGTTCTCCTCGGTGCATACTTGATCGCGGTGATTCCGACCGTGCTCGAGTCGTGTAACTTGGAGAACGATGGGTGATTCTGCCTAAATTTTGTCAAGTATAAGGTATTTGAATATGGGAATAACTATTAGTAGCCGAGTGTGACAAAGGTTTCTTATCGAATGGGATAGGTTCATACCTTGTCATAAGAACGAGATTGATGGAGTTATTGGAATGCACCGTAATATATAAGTGTTATTGTAGGATTGGTCGGGCTATTTAATTGCCAAGAATGGATATTCCGGAGAATCAGAAATGGATGTATCGTAGGTTGGATCGGAATAAACGTCTTAGGGAAGAGTATAGAGTTGGAGTGGGTGAGTTTATAGAGTTTGTTGTTAGCCAGGAGAGATTTATACGGCTGGGCGGTGATCAATTGAGGTGTCCTTGCAAAAGATGCAAGTGTCAATCTTTCAAAAGTGTGGATGGAGTTGTAGCCGATCTTTATGAGAAGGGCTTCATGCCTGATTACTATTGGTGGAGTAACCATGGTGAGACGTTGCCTGACTTAAACCCGATTGTGGCTGAAGGTTCGTACTATGGAAGTGGTGACGGGAGGGAAGAATTGAATCCATACGAGCAGATGATAATGGATCATGCTGGACCATCGGTTGGTGTTGTACTAGAAGAAGATGGGGGAGAAGATGGTGGAATGGGTTCCCAATACATAGAGGAGAATCCGAATCCCAAAGCTCAAAGATTCTATGATATGCTGAGTGTTGCACGATCTCCATTGTGGGAAGGATGTCGGGAGTACACGGAGTTGTCGATGTGCATGGAATGGTTGAGTATCAAATCTGACTACAATATGCAAGAAGGATGTTTTAATCGCCTCAGCAGGTCAGTGTCCAAGGCGTTGCCAGAAGGCAATCGGATGCCTACAAGTTTTTATCATGCTAAGAAGTCCGTGGAAAATTTGGGTCTGGGGTGTTTGAAAATTGATTGTTGCCCGAATGGATGTATGTTGTAATATAAGGATGATTCAGCGGAAAGCATAACGTGTTGTCGATTTTGTGGTGCGGATCGGTATAAGACAACCACTAGGATGGGCATTGAGAAGAAGAGGTCGCTAAAAAAGATGTGGTACTTTCCGCTCGTGCCAAGAGTTACAAGATTGTACTCTTCGATGGCCACTGCAGCTCACATGAGGTGGCACAGTGAGCATGAGAGGGGGCAAGATATCTTGTGTCATCCATCTGATGGAGAAGCTTGGAAGCATTTTGATAGGGTTCATATGGCATTTTCGCAGGACCCTCGCAATGTCCGATTGGGGTTATCTGCAGATGGATTTAATCCTTTTGGGCAGTCTGGAAAAGCATACTCTTGTTGGCCGGTTATCCTGACTCCGTACAATCTTCCCCCGGGGATGTGCATGAAGCGGGAGTTTATGCTCCTAACAGTCATAATTCCGGGTCCGTCTAATCCAAGAGGTAAGATTGATGTGTACTTGCAGCCACTGATAGATGAGTTGACAATGTTGTGGAATGATGGTGTGTTGACATATGACATATCTTTGAGGCAGAATTTCATCATGAAAGCAGCTTTAATGTGAACGATCAACGACTTTCCTGCTTATGGGATGATGTCGGGTTGGATGACCGCGGGGAAGCTTGGATGCCCAATATGTATGGAGCGATCGAAGGCATTCACGCTTAAACACAGTCGAAAGATCTCATATTTTGATTGTCATCGTCAATTCCTTTTGGAAGATCATCCTTATAGGCGGAACAAGAATGCATTCAAGAAGCGTTGTGCGGAGAGAACACCGCCTCCACCACGTTTGACTGGTCCTAATGTATGGCGTAGAGTACAGTACTTACCGCTCGTCCATGAAACCCAAGGAGAACATATTCCTGATTATGGCGTCAACCATAATTGGACAAAACAAAGTATAGTTTGGAGGTTGCCGTATTGGAGGACGCAGCTACTCCGTCACAACATTGATGTCATGCATACTGAGAGGAATGTGTTTTTGAATGTGTTTGACACTGTGATGGACATCAAGGGGAGGACAAAGGATACAAATAAAGCTCGATTGGACCTGGCTGACATTTGCAATCGGAAGGAGCTTGAGTTGCAAGACGGTGGTCGTGGCAAACTTATCAAACCGAAGGCAAGTTATACACTAAGCAAAGCACAGAAATTGGCCGTCTGTAAGTGGGTTAAAGAACTAAAGTTACCAGATGGGTATGCTTCCAATCTGGGTAGATGTGTTGACATTAAGGAAGCAAAGTTACATGGAATGAAGAGTCATGATTGCCACGTGTTCATGCAACGGTTGCTTCCAATTGCGTTTGACGATTATCAAGCAAATTTGGAACCCACTTGTTGAGCTTAGCCACTTTTTCAGGGAGCTTACATCGACAACACTAAATGTGAATCAATTAAAGGATATGGAAGTCAAGATACCCGTTTTGTTATGTAAGTCGGAGCAAATCTTCCCGCCGAAGTTTCTTTGATTCCATGGAACACCGCCGCTTCATCTACCTTACGAAGCAAGAGTTGGTGGCCCAGTCCAATACCGCTGGATGTATCCATTTGAGAGGTAAACAACATCAACTATTTTACTTAATACATATGAAATTCACGAACACGAGAGCAGTAGTTTAGCTTTCCCTAAAACTAGTAATTATTTGTATGTATCCCTCTTTAATAGGTTCCTGCACTCCCTTAAACACAAAGTCAAGAACAAGGCACGAGTGGAGGGTTCCATTTGTGAAGCATACTTAGTAGAGGAGACTTCCACTTTTGCCTCTTATTACTATCCGGACGAAGTTAACACGAGAAGGACAAGGATGCCTAGAAACGTTGATTCGAGCGAAGGATGTTCAACTAGTCCTCCTATATCAATATTCAACTATCCGGGCAGATTTAGTGGCAAATCAAAAGGATATTTCTTGGAGCAGCGTGGACATTAATGCTTGCTCATCTGTATATCCTTCAAAATTGTGAAGAGGTGGCACCATATTTAGAGTAAGTTTCTATAACGTCTTTAATAAGTTCAATTGACATTTATTATTATTAATCGTCCTGCTGTTAATCTCCCATATGTAGGATGTACGGCAATTTTCTAAGGGAACTCCAACCTGACATTTCAAACGATCAGGTTGATCGAGAAATTACTTCTCACTTTGCTACGTGGTTCAGTAACTATGTAGGTTAAGCATCTTCATTTTTTGAAGCATACATTTTATCTCCTTAAATATATAGCATGTATAAGAATAATATAATATTTGATTGTTTAGGTACTAGATTCAGAAAACAATGTTCAAAATCCATTGTTGACAAATTTGGCATGGGGGCCTAACAGATGGGTTACATCATGGAATACTTATTTTGTAAATGGATATAAATTTAACACAAAAACATGGAATGAAGGAATGCAGACGTGTAACTATGGTGTTTGTGTGCGAGCCACTGATGGCAATGTAGAGGATGATTTCTATGGGGTTCTAACTGACATCCTTGAACTCGATTATACCGGTTTCCCCGTGATGAAGTTAGTTATCTTCAAGTGTGATTGGTTTGATCCTACTCTTGACTTAGGGACAAAAATAGATAAAAATTATGGTATTGTTCAAGTTAGGCTGTCTCGAAGGTATAATAAGGCGTCACGACCCATTCATTTTTTCACAACAAGCGGAGAAAGGTGTTTATTACTCGCCATATCCCGAAGGACATCATGGTTGGTTGGGTGTTATTAAGATAAAGGCTCGCAGTATAATTACTGATAATGTAATCAACCAGCCTGAAAAAGATGCTCCGTACCAAGATGATGAGTTTTCAAGACCCCACGTACCGTTGCAAATTACGCCGGACATTATTGTTAATTCTCTGGCGGACATTTCCGGAAATGGGGAAGAAGTTGAAAGAGAGTTAATGGATCAATCCGAGTTGGACGCATCTAGCGAAGGTACATTCCGATCAAGTGATACTGATGAGACTGAGGGTGAATTTAGTGACGGAGATTCTACTTAGGTAATTTATTTATGTCATAATTCATTGTGTGAATGTCATTCTACTTATTAGGTAATTTATTTTTGTATTATTTACACTGTTGTGTAATCATATTTTCATTTTTTTCACAGATGGCAGATTCCTCCAGAGGTAGGGGTCGTCGTGGAGGTCGTCGTGGAGGTCGTGCTGCGAGAGTCCCTTCGCCGGCCGACCCACAGCCTTCTCGGGACGAGTCCATCCCGCCAAAGCACCTCTGTTGACGGGACACCTCGGGGTGATGGAGTTGCACCCCCCACCCATCCTCATGTGGTCGGGACACAGGCTGCACCCTCATCATCCACACCTACGACGACAGGGACCACCATCATCATCTTCGGACAGGAGAGTCGTGGGTCCATCCGACAGAGGATTCTTCTTATCCCTAGGGGGGATAACGAGTATGCTAATTTAATTTTTTAATATATATATAAAGTATCGTTAATTTCTATTTACTTGTTTTTAAAATTTAATTATAACATTTATTAATGCTCTAATTTTGCTGCAGCTTTCTGCCCGAAGGGCGGCCCTTCGATTCGATCTCAAAGATCCTGCGACGCAAGTTTGATGGCCCATGGCCTACATGGAAGGCCATCCCACCGGGCCATAGGGATCGCTTGTTTCTAGAGTTTAAGGTAACAGTTTATTAAGTTTTTTAAATTAAATTTACATTATATATATGTACACACGAATTTCCTAACAACTGTAAGTTGCAGAAAGAGTATAGGTGGGACTTAGCTTTAGAGGCTCTCGTCAGGGACATATTTGAGCATAAAGGCTCACCTTGGTTATGAAGAATCGATGAACAAGCCGAGGAAGGGGCAGAATAAGGGGAGGTGGGTAGATCCCGAGATCATGAGGCAGCTGGACCAAGATCTGGGCTCTTGAGAAGTTCCAGGAGATCCAGGCCACACCTTCGGCATAATCGAGCTTCGATGGTGGCGCATGTGCTTGGACCTGGGGTCTAAATCAGCCGCCACCACCACTACGACGCTGGGTAATACATTAAACTTTTGACTTAATATACTATTTAATTAATTAGTTTTCATTTTTAATTATTCTTATGAATTTAATATTATATTATTCTATGCAAAGCATAGAAACAAGCGGGCCCCGATCGCTATGGAGTTGGTGGAGAGGACGAAGAAGTTGAAGTCGGGGACATGGGTCAACGACAAGGCCCGTAACTATGCTGTAAGCAAAAAAATAATTTAGTGTTTACTTGTAATTTATTATAAATGATTTGTTAATATTGGATATAATTATTTTAACTAAATCTATTCAACTATACTTTGTAGGCGGGCTTCAACAAGAAGAAGGACGATGCCATATCACGTGCCTCACAGTCACAAGATGAGGCTTTGATCGGTGATGGCTGCTCTCTGTCTCCGTCGGCGATAATGCCATTTATTTGGAGGTCGTCGGGGCGGGAACAAGAAGGGGCACGTGTATGGCCTCGGACACCGGGAGCCGAAGTTCATCGCTTCATCGCCCAAAGACGCCTGCTTGCTCCTTGCTGCGCCGATACCGTCCCTCAGGAGCAATTCCACCAAATGCAGGACACCATCACGCAGCTGAACGCGGAGCTTCGGGAGAAGAGCGAGAGAGAGCAGCAGATGGCGGACCAGATTGCACAGTTGACTCGGGCACACCAAAGAATCGATGCAAGCGAGCATCGAGCGAGGCCGTACATCGCGGCCGGTGTTGGAGCAGATGAGGATCCAGACTCGATGCTTGTCGGATGATGCTCGACGGCCGGTTGTCCCGCTGCTGCCGCTCCTCCGGCTTCCGCCGCCCGATCGATGTCGTATCGCAGAGGACGATCGCCTAGCGTGACGTTGGTGGTACGGACGCTGAGGATGATTGGATTCCTCCATCTCCCCCTCATCATGACTGATTTTTTCTCTCCATATTTTTTACTTTAAACGATTCTTGTACGACATTTTGGATTATTCTTTTTATATATATTTATTATTTTTTATGATTGTATATTTCATAAGTTATTTGGTGTGTTTTATTAGTAATTTTTTTAACGTTTAAAGAAAATTAGAAAAAAAATTATTATAAAAATTAAAATTAAAAAACAAATTAATAATAACCAGTTTAGTGACCGAATTAGAAACCAATAATTTGGTCGCTAAACTTTATTTAAGATTTTCAGATGATGTATAGCGACCGAAAATCCGTCGCTAATATAGGTTAACAGTAACCAAAATTAGCGACCGAATTAGCAACCGATTATCGGTCGCTAAAAATGGTTACCCAAAAAATGCGACCAACCTAATAGCGACCGATTATTATTTTATAGCGACCGAATTTACGGTCGCTAATTAGCGACCGAAATAATAATTCGGTAGCTAAAACCTTAGCGACCAGGTATTCAGCTACCACCATAAATCGGTCTCTGATTCGGTCGCTAAAACAAATAGCGACCGATTTACATGGTTTAGCGACCGAAAAGTACGGTCGCTAAACAATTTTTTTTTTGTAGTGCCTAAGGGCATTGTTTAAGGATCTAAATAAGTAATTTTTTATAGGAAGTTGTGTAATCAATATATTGGAAAGAGATATATTTAGTTTTTCAATGAATATTTACCTTGTTTGGGTTCTTTAAACAATGCCACATGGGGACACTCTAGGGGTTAACTCGGTTTGCTCCCGGGTTCGATTCCTGGCAGCGTTAAAATAATGCTTGGCCAGCGGAAGCCACGTACGCCTCGCGAACAATGATTAGTCCTTCGTTGACAACGTTGGGTTACACTGGGTTTACGCAAAAAATAATGCCCTAGGAAATTCGTTAGCAAGACCCAGAAAAGAAAACAGCTAATGTAGGCGCAAATTACTTGGCAAAGCATGGTGTCAAAGAATTTGGGTCATTCTAACTAGTGCCCTTAAGGATTCCTAAATTAGAAAGTTTTTATTGGAAATATAACTATATCACTCTTCAAGATTTTAAATACAATAACTTTCAATGCATTTTTTTTATTCTTGGTTCCTTAACCGGTGCCCTTAGAGCATCTCCAATGAGGGTTGCTTTTGGAGTTCTTAAATCTATGTGGCAACTAAGGAATCATTGTTTATTTTTTCCTCCAAGTGGAGTTGATCTTTGTGGCAATGTGAGTTGCTGAAAATAAGACATGGTTGCTTATATAAGGAACCCAAAGGATGCGTTGCTTATGAATAAAAAATTAATTTTTTCTCAATTTCCAAGGATGTATTGCTATTTTAAATTAAAACAAAATTAAGTGCAAATAAAAAAATATAAAAATGTGGGTTGCTTAAGAGTTGCTTAAATAAGTACCATTGGAGTAAAAGTATGGTGAATTGCTCCAATATGATGTGGTATAGTGGGGCTCACTTAGGGTAGCTCAAGTGATAAGAGCTAAGGGTTTAAGGTGTTAAAGGAAATGAATTGCTTAAATATCCCCCATTATAGATGCTCTTAGCATTCTCCAAAGAGTTTAGGATTTTTGAGATGATCGAGCTTCCTGTTGATTCCATTATCCACTATCGGCGGATCTCCAAGCGTGGAATTTCTTCTCTATATTAATGTTGTCTTGTCGTTTCTTTTCCATCTTACCAAAAAAAACATTCTATTTATAACAAGATGTCATATTATTATTATTATTATTGGTGTTAAAAAATTATTTGTTTTTTAAAAAGTGATTTTTTAATGATATAATATATTTTTGCCATCCTTGATAAGTATAGGCCAAAGTCAAATGTAATTCATTCATTAAAGTCATATCTTTTTAATATTCATGGGCATGATATTGCATATGCCTCCAAGATGAGGGTATCATGCAATCAATTTTGCGTATCAATGATTTTCCATAATTAAAATGATTGATATTGTAATTAGTTATAATTATTGTATTGATACATCAGTGCATTAAATTTTTTATTTTGTTTTTAGATGATTGTTTTACATGATTTGTGCTTTCCAAATCTAAACATTAAGGAATTTTTCTATTGGACAAAAGGCTTTGAAAATGCATCGAAAGAATGAAAGAATGGTAGCATTATATGTTTAAGGTTTTTATGAAAAAAGACTCAGATTGTATTTAATATATTGTAAATAAATGAAAGTTTTACTATTTCAACTGTCATTCAAATAATTCGTTTTAAATTTTAAAATATTTAAGATTTGTTGATTTAAATATAAATTAAAATAACATATATACAATATTTTAAATTGATTTTATAATATATTATTTTTTATTTTTTTATAGGCAAATGTTAGTATTTTATTTGTTAATTTTTTCTACTTTTCCAAGTTGAATCTGGGATCTCCAACACCTTAAACCGTTAGCTCTAACCACATGAGCTACCCCACCCCCTATATTGTTTTTTATTTACATTAATATCAATCTGTTTTTCAAAACAATGTGATTGAATTATAATTTCCATCCATTAATTGGAATATATATATAATTTTTAAAGAGATAGCATCAAAATAATTTGAAAAATTTTAACAATATATATGATTTCTAAATTATCTTTAATTTACGAGAGAAAACTTGCTCTTAAAACAACACCAGGCCCCATTTTTTATATTATAATAAAACATTTTAAAATAGTAAGAGTGCAACAATATATTTTAATTTAATTTTATAATATTAAGCGTTTGTTTCAACTTTTTTAGTGAAAAAAATATTATTTTTTAAAATATTTTTGAAATTAGTTACCTGTTTTATAACTTGGAATAAATAAGAATCTGCACACAAAAAAATGATTTGGAACAAAATTTGAAGTTATTTTTTTCGACGCTAAATTAATTTGATTGTTCGACATGAAATGAAATACCCTTTCACAAAATTTCGACTCTTTGATGGGCCATGTGATTTTAAGTACACACAAACTACAGTATTTTAAATTGAAATGGACATGTCTGTGTTTGAGTGAATATTTATTTTTTTGAATCATGGGTGAATATTTTATGCCTCAAAAAAAGTATTTATACACTAAATATTTTTCAAACATAAATCCAATGTTATAACCTCTATACCCTTAATTTTAACCCCTCAATCCTAATTAGTTAGTTGGGCTGGCAAATCAAACTGAAATTAACCAAAATTTTGGCAAGATGTTAATAACATTAAACTAATTATATTTGTGATTCCAATAACTCTTGTAAGAAACAATACGTACGGGATAAAATGGAGCCTTAACACTATATAGTAACCCGGTTTTTTTTACTAGTTATATAGTAATCATGTTTAGTTAAAGAAGTTAACAAAGTTATATTCTTGAAAGAAAATTAAGGAATGCCACAAAATTTTTAAAAAAATACATAAAAAAGAAGCAAAGAGATTTGCAATTATTCTTTGTCTCATTTTATTTCCGAACCTCTCTTATGACAATCATGTAATTTTGACTCTTCAAAAAAAAGAAACATGTAATTTTGAAACATTTGCTCTAAAAAAATCAAGTTAGGCAAATATTGGTATGATATATCATATTCACTACTCTATCTACTGATTCATCCCTGGGCCGCATGGACCTTTATTACAAGAATTCATGCACCAGTCTTGAGAATGCTTCAGCTCAGTCATACAACGCATCACACATAATTGGTAGCATCTTGATCTCCAAGATTGTCCTGATGGTGGTCGAATGGCCTCTCCATATTCCACAGAAGCAAACATGATGATCATGGCAATCAAGATAACAAGTGCAACTTTGTTGGGGGCCATTACAACTAAATAAAAGTTTACGACAACAATTGAACAAAGGTTTTCTTAATATTTGAGCTTTTGGTGTGTCCTTGGGTCTAATTTATAAGAAAGAGAAGGATCATGACAACATGATCTTTTTCTCAGAGTTGGAATGCATTTATGTGATTGACATGTAATTTCCCAGGATTATCTTTTTTCATTAATGTTATTGATGGATGTAATATATATGGGATTATATATGCTAATTTTAATAGTGGGTTTGAAGGTGATAATCATAATTCTTTGACCGTAATTATTTTTTTGATACATTTTTATTTGGATTTAATTATAAAGCATAATATTGTCTATGATGGTGCAAATATTTTACATTATCAATCAATCATATATTGTCATATCATTAAATAATTGTGATAGGGTATTGATAGGTGATAGAGATTCCTTGTTTTGGAGGACAAGAATAACCTCCTTAGAAATTAGGGAGAGAGAGATTTCTTGATCAATTTTATGATTGCCTTCATTCACATCACTATTGGTTTATATAACCAATTCTTACAAATTCAGTTTCCTAGATTATACTCATTATAGGGCCTCGTGACATCTGGCCTCACTAACTTCATTAATAAAATACTCAAATAGTAAATTGCTCATACTCTAGAATATACTTGATGTAGTCTCCCTGTACATGTTCTCATATCCTCCTTGAGGTGTTGTTGCCGTTGCACTTTACATTTGGGCTTAGAATGGTTTAAAGACCCATCTTTAGTGCTCGTTAACTTATCTGAGCCAACATTATTATCTTTTGTTGGGTCCTGGGTCATATCATTCCATACTCCATCAACACCAACATTGTCCTCAAGGTTGTAAAACATCTTTAAATCTTTAACTCAGCCCAATTCGCATAGGATATGTAATTTTTGTTGGGGACTGATACCTACACTCCACATATTTGGCATCCACCCCTACACTTTTAATTTAATTTGTGAAATGACAATCATAACCCTACAAGGTTCAAAAAAGTTTCCAAGCCTTCCTTTCTCTCTGAAACATGCACACACACCAATCATCCTCTTATTCTTCTTTCTTTGTGCAGACCCCCACCCACCATTTGCGTCATTTTGTTTTGTTTTTTTCGTGCCTTCCGGCATTTAATTAATTACCGGACTTAGAAACTATAACTCCGACATTTAATTGTCAGGAAATTTTTTAATTTTTTTTAAAAAAATTCCGGCAACTAGTTGTCGGAAGACAAAAAACTGTGCATCCGGCAATTAGATTTCGGAACATATTTTTCCAGGAACTTCTGACCTATCGGTAATTAGTTGTTAGAAGACTTTATTATGTTGTCTGACAACTAGTTGCCAGAAGAACAAAAAACTTGAAAACCGTAATCCGACAATTAGTTGTCGGGGGACTACGTGTTTGTTCATCCGGCTTCTAATTGTCGGAGGCATAGTTTTTTGTCTTCCGGCAACTAATTGCCGGAAACACATTTTTCAAAATTTAAGAATTTTCCAGAAATTAAATACCGGAAACATAATTTCTGAATTCGATAACAAAATGCCGGAAGGCAAGGGAAAAAAAAAGGACGCATGGAACCTGGACGCGGAACATAGAGAAGAGGAGATGAAGTCGCTGACTTGCCTTCATTTTCAGTTTTCAGAGTATAGAGGGAGATGAGAAGAAGTGGGGGTGGAGGGAGATGAGAGAGAAGAAGGGGTGGTGGTGATTTTTACCAAATAATTAGGGTAGATATGTTTATTAAGGGTATTTTAGTAATAAAAAATATTTTAAGAGTTGTGTGGCGGTGGATGTCTATGTGTGGGGGTGTAGGTAACAACCCCCATATTTGTTTCTTAATAGTTCATTGGAGTCCTTTGGAAGTAAGGAGGCCCAAATGGGTAATGATGCCCATTGCTGAGTTACTCTGTAACAAGTCCCAGATTCTCATCGAAACCCTGAAGTTAGTGTGGTTGCTGCTGCTCCAAGACGTACATGGCTGCCATGGCAGCGATGAAGCTTGTAGGTACCGTATTCCACTATTCCAAGGGATCCACGGCCATCCAGAAGCTGGTCCATGTGGAGGAAGAACCGAAACACGTTTGGCTGGGGTGCATCCAACATCGACGTTTTTAATGGAAATGGAGAAGGTGGAGTCGTGGTTGAAACGTAACGACTTGACGGAGACGAGATTGCCATTGGGGAATGAAGCTTCTAGAACCTCCAATTGTGAAGAGGACGGCACACGCCTGGACGAGTTCCATCGGATCAAAGTTGAAGATACAAATGGCATGGAGTTCAAGGACCCACCGGAGATCATGACGGGAAACGACGTTGACTAGAATAGAAGAGTCTCGGGGTGACGCTGTCGTGCTTGGTGAAATCCTCGCCGAGACACGTGTGCATGGGCAAGCTAGCAGACGCGCTTGCTTCGCTGTCCCCAATTCGTTCCCAAAATTCTCCTGGCACAACCCCAAACACGCAACCACAAAAATCGGGGTGAAGATCTTCGCAAGGTCAATTGTCACGGGGCTTGGAACAGGCATGGTGAAAGATCTAATGGAGGTTGGGGTCTGTTGGGGGTCCGGGATTGGGGAGTGATGCGCATTGTTTCTGGTTTGGACTGATTGTGAAGATGGAAATGATTGATGTTGTATCTGGCCTGTGGGGAGTGGATTTGTAGTGGGGTTGCGAAGGTCATGGAGTTGGGTTTGCATAATGTTAAGGCTTGCAAGAAGGATTCATTATAAGCTTCCTCCGAAGCTTATAGTGCAGTGAAGGCTGCAGTGAGGTCTTTCATGGATTCTCTGCGGTGGAGAAGGGATGCAAACAGATTTTGAGTTTTACTTTCTTTTCTTTTTTTTGAATGAGGTCTCCACGTGTTAGATTCTGGACAGTTCGGTCTGTCTGATGACTCAGGAAATAACTTTACACCGACAGTGTATATACCAATTAAACGCTAAACATTTATTTCAAATAAACGTTACAAAAACAATTTCATTCAAATCAATTTGATAAAACAAAATTCACTCAATATCACTTTTAGCAAACCCTCACTCAAACACACAATGAGTCATGATTTACATCAATTAATTGACATGCATATATGCAGAATATTTTGAAAGAATAATATTAAAGTATTCGTACATACAGTTGTAAGTATAATAGTGTGACACCATCTACCCTACATGTCTTTATAAGACATTTAAATAAAAGATATAAAATAAAAACATGCAATTTTTCATAAAATAAAATCTGGATAGAAAGTATCACATTGTAACAACATCTCAACGCGAAAAATTACATAAGTTCAAAATAAAACATAACAAAACATAACATAAAAGAAAACCCAACCCAGATGTCACATTACAGAGCTGGTATAACCGAAAATCCGGAAGAACATCACGTATAACAAACTAAAACTAAACATAAGTCCTAACTACGAGTAGCGGCTCCTCGGAGTCACTCCTCAACAGGCTGCTCACCGTCATCTGCAAAAACAAAAGGGGTCCATGCAAAACAACAACAAAAGACGGGGAATAAGAAACATATATATGAACATAACAGCATGGAAGCAATTAGTAAGACGAGCATGCATCACAACAAGCATATATAGCAGGAACAAATGTAACATATACAAATCAATCTCATCATATAACAACGTATGCTATGTGATGCAGTGTTACTCCACTGCTCCGTTATGCACTTGGATCCAATCTACCTCAGGAAGTCAACTTCGGAGTTACATATTGATGTGTGTGAAACATGCATATATTTTCATATTAGTTAGCATTTCATTGTTGCATTTTCTAGCATAGTTTTTGGTAATTTTTAGTATTTAGCATGCATTTTTGAATTTACCTTTAGTTCGGATGATTTTTTGTTTGTTTCTGTTGCACAAGTAGGTGGATCGCAAGTTTTACAGGTTAGCCATGGAATGTACCACACCCACGGATGGTTCTGCTCTATTTCCTTCAGTAGCTGAAGGTTCCATAGCCTGACCGTTGAACTCCGCCATGGCCAGGGAATATAGATGAGCATCCCGAAAACCAGCTGAAAGATCCACAACCAGCCCATGGAATATTCCACGACCGTGGATCTTGGTAACCTATTCTGTTCGGCTTTGTTTGAAGGGAAGCTGAACGATCCACGGCCTGGCCGTTGAACCCGCCATGGCCGTGGATCGCGTGCATCGAAACATAAATGTCCACTTATTGTCTTTTATTGAGGGAGGAGTGGTTACAAACCAAAGGAAGATGTTAAAAGGAATAGAAGGCAGCTCGAAAATGACACGAAGAAGACACTACAGAACACAAAGAACATCAAGGATTAGAGGGATTTTACATAGGTGGTCTCTGGGATTTCTATATTGTTGCAACTCTAAGACTTTTCTTCTCCTTCTTTTGTATTTTCTTCTTTATTCTGAAAGATGTATCTGTTTCCAAGATGCTAACCGCTTTTGCAAGGAATCAGTTACCGGATGCCAGGTAGACACACTTCTAGATTAGCACCTATTGGTAATCCCAAATATTTGAATGGTATCCTTCCGCACTTACAATTATGAAAAGTAGAGGCCGCCTCCAACAAGCTTTCATTAACATTAATCACAATTTCGTTACCCTTGTGGAAATTCACTTTTAAGCCTGACACCAATTCAAAGCACCTCAGTATTGATTTCATGGCCCATAAGTTTCCCCACGAAGCCTCTCTAACAAGCAACATGTCATCTGCGTACTGTAGGATAGATTCCTCTTCCCCACCATTCCTCACCATGATTCCTTTGAAAATTCCTAATGAGACAGCATTCCTCATCATACCCGTGAGACCTTCCGCCACTAAAAGAAAAGGGAACGGGGCTAAGGGATCTCCTTGTTTCAAGCCCTTTTGGATTTTTACTTCCTCCGTTGGGCTTCCATTCACAAGTACTGATAGATTACCACCAAAGACACTTTCTTTTATCCATTGTCTCCATTTTCCAGACATACCGACCCCTGCACATCATGTAGTCCAAGAAATTCCAATTCACCGTATCGTAAGCTTTCTCAAAATCTACCTTTAGAATTAAGCATTCCTTCTTCTCTTTTCTTACAAAATCCACCACCTCATTGATGATTCCAGTTCCATCCAGAATGTACCTTTT
Organism: Sophora flavescens; assembly: GCA_030762895.1. Taxonomy (NCBI): domain Eukaryota; kingdom Viridiplantae; phylum Streptophyta; class Magnoliopsida; order Fabales; family Fabaceae; genus Sophora; species Sophora flavescens. Next base: position 127,586,078 of record CM061067.1, read on the forward strand.
AGGTAGAAATGGAGATTGCTTTAATGCAATGCATCGAGACAACACCCTTCTTAGACGTGAAGCTAGTAACTTTGCCAAAATTTTGTGAAGATGGCCAATTAGTGAAATCAGCCTAAAATTACCTAAACCTTGTGGGCTCCCTATTTTTGGAATAAATGCCAAAAAATAGGAAGTGAACCTGTGTGGCAATCTGCAATTAACATAGAATTCTTGAACCATTCCCCAAACATCCTGTTTGATAAGTTACCAAAAACTCTTGATGATGTTAAAATTGAAACCATCCTGGTCCTGGGGGTATTTGTTTCCATCACAGTTATCTATTGCCTCATCTAATTTCCTCCATTGAGAAAGGTTGTGGGAGCTCACTGCCTTCATCCTCAGAAATCCTTTGGAAATCAACTCCATCTAGCAAAGGCCTCCTCCACTCCACTTCATAGGAAAGTTTTGAGAAATAATTCTTTATCTCCAGTTTGATAACATCTACCTCTTCAATCCAATGGTCATCAATCAAAAGTCCTTCCATTTGGTTCCACTTTCTCCTCATCGCAATGCAAGCATGAAAATATGAAGAATTTGCAACCCCCTCTACTAACCACCTTTGTCTTGATTTTTGTCTGAGCAAACTTTCCTTGTCTCTAAGTTTCTGCCACAATTCTGCAAATTTTTGTCTTCTTAGATCAACCTCCAACACTGACAAATCACCCATTTCAGCTTTCTCATCCAGCTCATGAATTGTGCTTTCTACTTCTTTTATTTTCTCATCTATGGACCCAAAGAGTTTTATTCCAATCTCTAATAGTCACTTTCGTGGCTTTAAGCTTTTCTTTCAAGACAATAGCCTTCCAACCGTCCCGAGATGATTCCAACCAGCTCTCTTCAACGGTCTTATTAAAGCCCGAGTGTGTTAACCATCAGTTATTGAACCTAAAAGGCTTTGGGCCCCAATTTGTGTTTCCCATTTTTAGAATGATTGCGCAATGATCGGAGACATCCCGATTCAAAATCCATTATGCAGTGATCCCCCAAAACTGTATCCATTACTCCGAGAGCAAAAAGCTGTCCAACCTGCTCATCGACGTCCCATCTGCTTTATACCATGTGAATCTTCTCCCCAAAACTTGTGGATCCACCAAATTCTTAACTGCTATAAAATTATTGAATTCATCAATCTCTGGAATGTTGTTCCTTTCATTTAGCCCCTTCCTTTATCTCGGGTTAGTGACCGATTTAGAATCACCAACCAAATATCATAAATCTCCCCCAAAGCCATTCTTTGACATTCACAAATCCTCCCAAAGTTTCCTTTTATCAACTAGGTTGCAACGGGAATATATGTTGACTACTTAACATTTTTTTTTTGGGTCCCCGCGACAGATAGACTCCAGTAAAGAACTAAAGCCACATCCTCTAAAGGAGAAAATCAAGGATCCTAAATTTGAATCCCAGATACTTAGCATGCATCCAGAACTCCCACTGGCTGGTGAATGACACCAACCGTAGTCACTATTTCCCCAAACCAGCCAACATAACCTGTCATCAATCTGTTAAAGCTTTGTTTCCTGTACCGCCAAGAAATCCAAACCTTCTTTTTCAATGAAAGAGCGCAGTTTTTTCTTCTTTGTCTCTGTTTGGAAAAATTTGCTGATATACTAGATAATACCGATAGTAAAAAGGTAGTAGCCGATCAATTTGAAGTGTTTGATAAAATTATAGGTTGAAATAGCTTATAAATATAAAATGACATAAAAGGACATATTTATGATAAGCATGGTAATTAAAGTGAGAATTTCATTAAATGAATGGGGGTAAAAGAGAAAAATGTCAATAAGCTATAAGCTATAAGCCATAAGCTAAATAAATTAGCTTATGAAAAAAAAGCTATAAGCTAATGAGATAAGCTTGTTTACCAAACACCTCTATTTCAGTCAAACAAGCTTATAAGCTAGTCAAATAAGCTATAAGCTAGCTTATTGGACTTGCAAAACAGAACCTTTATTGGCGCTCCCAACCCTCTGATGTTTATAGATCCAACCTTCATAAGGAACTTTTATCAACACCCCATCGGAAATGATCTTTCGATCTCTTTCCTCCATCTCCAAATTTTTTGGATAACCATTCCCTCATCACCATCAAAACCGACTCTTGACTTTTTTCCCATCTCCCAACATTTCCTAGCCGAATCCACTAACAGCTTATCGAGAATTAATCTATTGCAATTTTTGATAGTATTGTCTGAGACAGGCATACCCGAAGCGCATGAATTCGGTTGAGAATGCAAGCACGAACCTCCCAAACCAGATCCACCCCCAATTCGAGCATCCTATGTCATGAATATTCCCCCTTGTGACCCCTTTTTTCTGCGAAGATTTCCAGCACTTGATACCATCCAACTAGAGCCACCTTCTTCAATCTCGGCCTCTACCAGTTAACGATGTCCTCTCGTTGCATCGAATCGCAGTCACCGCAGATAGGATCTTCGATCAAGGTGCGTCCCCCTCCATCACCCAACTGCCCTTCTTCTAGTCGATAGGTACCATCATATTCAAGAAACCATCGGAACAGTCTTGGTAAAATTTGTGTTTTGAGAGAGAGATACGACCTCCATTTTGTAAGAGCTTTCTGTTTGGGAATGATTGAAGAGGAGGTACCCTTCTTCAAGTTTTATAGCCCCAACGCCTCAATTTGCATTCCCTTTTTCTTAAAGTCCACGTGTGAATTTTTAGAACCAGCAACTTGGACACTTTCCACTTCCGTGGCCAGGCCAATTTCAACTTATATCATACTTTCACTACGAAAATTTCCCACAACCTCCTCGGCCGTTTAAGTGATTTGGATCCAACAAGTTTTGTTTTTGTCCACGGCCCAAACACGCTTTAACACCCCATGTCCCTTGCTCGGATCCAAATTTTTTTGAGTTACACTTTGGCCTACATCCCCTAAATCACTTATTTTCTCACCTCCACCTCACTACCACCCTTTACTTCTTGCGAATCTGGTACCCCGACGCCAATTGACAAAACCCATCCAACTCAAGAAGCTTCGGCCTTTTAACGGATTCTTATCCGGCCACTTCCTTTAAACCCAAGGCCCACTTCCGCATCCCCTCTAGTAACACCATTGACTATAGGCTCGCCGCCATGTTCAAAGTGAAAGGACGAGAGAAGTACCTCTCTCTTGTACTTCTCATTGGGACCTTCCATTGGATTAGACAAGTTGCATACCCTATGGCTGTCACCTCCCACACTACGCTACAGTCTACGATTGTTTGAATTCAAAAAATCAAACATCGGCATGGTTGACCTTTGCTTGTGACCGACCACTAGTGTTTTCATTTTTCGATAACCCCATCTCACTATCACCCACACTTGAGAATATTTTGAAGAATTTTCCTCTTTAGTGAACAAGACATTATTAGTTGGTAAACTGTATGCGCGAACTCGTAAATGTCCTCCATCACCCGATAATTAATACCGCTTCATTAATCTTCACTTTGACCCATTTTTGATGATTCCAGGAGAAGCGGTTGTCAACATAACTCTAGCAACATCCAGCCTAGACTTCAATCTTGTGCTTTCATCATTTTGATGTATTTCCCAACCGTGGCTATCACCAACTTGAAAAACTCTTCTGACCAAGCATGGAATGGAGTGCCTGCAATATTAAGCCACCCTACATACCATTTTAGGGGCCCACGGTTTGAATTCCTCAAATAAGCTTGAGATGTTATCCAATTCGTGCCCAAGGAGTGATACTAAGTCTTCATCCCCTACTTGGGATCGCAAGTACAAGATTGCCACCCATGGGAATAGTGTTAATGAAATACCCTTCTGACCTCAGTTTGTCTTGAATGCTTAGGACACCTTCCATGTTGAAAGTTTTACCAACATAACAACACTGCAACCATTTCATATTTTCCTCAGGTACATTAAAGGCCATTTCATTCCAATCATTTGTCCCATTAACACGTGGAGCAGCTCCTCCTTGTCTCCTATTGTGTAAATGCCTTTGATTGTGATCAATAAATGCTCCTTCTTTGACCGCCTTTGAATATGATACCCCATTCCTGACATTGCTCTCCAACAGCTTCCTAGCTTGATGTTGATGATTCTACTTTCAGACAAGTTGCCTATTTGTGGTGTTTCGCTCAAATCTTGGAATGCTCAGTCTGAGCTTCAGGGATCCAATCCAAATGTTGTCTAGCTTCACTTCCAAACCATTTGGATGTATAATGTCCTTGAATTTCACAAAACCAAATCTCTTCCCCAACATATCCTTCTTTGGTGGAATATAGATCTCTCTAACATTTCCCCATTTGATGAACACCTTCCACATATCCTCTTCTCTATACTCTTCCGGGAAGTTGGTAAAGAAAAAAGAGGTTAACCCCTTGATGAATTATTTTGCTCTTCTCACTTCATTTCTCCATACTTTCATGTCATTGTTTGAATGTTTGAGGAAAGGGAGTGGTCTCTCTCTCCCAAAGTGATTAAACCTCTCAGTGAATCTCTCCCTCCCAGAGCTCCTCTCTCTTACCATCTCTCTAAAATTATGTCTTATGTCTTGTCACTAATTTTTTGATACATTTTATATAATTATTAATAATTATATATAGGTCAATAAATCATTAAAAATGTTTAACTTTTATGATAATTACCTAAAAAGTTAAATATTTTGTGATGTGTTATTGATTGATAGTATAAATTTTTTTATATCGACATCATATTAAAATTAAATCTGTTTTATTTTATTATTTTGAAATAATAATATCTCAACAATTTTAAATTAGCATATAAAAGAAGGCAAATGTTAACGAGTGCCCTAAGGGCATTGTTTAAGGATCTAAATAAGTAATTTTTTATAGGAAGTTGTGTAATCAATATATTGGAAAGAGATATATTTAGTTTTTCAATGAATATTTACCTTGTTTGGGTTCTTTAAACAATGCCACATGGGGACACTCTAGGGGTTAACTCGGTTTGCTCCCGGGTTCGATTCCTGGCAGCGTTAAAATAATGATTGGCCAGTGGAAGCCACGCCTCACGAACAATGATTAGTCCTTCGTTGACAACGTTGGGTTACACTGGGTTTACGCAAAAAATAATGCCCTAGGAAATTCGTTAGCAAGACCCAGAAAAGAAAACAGCTAATGTAGGCGCAAATTACTTGGCAAAGCACGGTGTCAAAGAATTTGGGTTATTCTAACTAGTGCCCTTAAGGATTCCTAAATTAGAAAGTTTTTATTGGAAATATAACTATATCACACTTCAAGATTTTAAATACAATAACTTTCAATGCATTTTTTTTATTCTTGGTTCCTTAACCGGTGCCCTTAGAGCATCTCCAATGAGGGTTGCTTATGGAGTTCTTAAATCTATGTGGCAACTAAGGAATCATTGTTTATTTTTTCCTCCAAGTGGAGTTGATCTTTGTGGCAATGTGGGTTGCTTAAAATAAGACATGGTTGCTTATATAAGGAACCCAAAGGATGCGTTGCTTATGAATAAAAAATTAATTTTTGCTCAATTTTCAAGGATGTATTGCTATTTTAAATTAAAACAAAATTAAGTGCAAATAAAAAAATATAAAAATGTGGGTTGCTTAAGAGTTGCTTAAATAAGTACCATTGGAGTAAAAGTATGGTGAATTGCTCCAATATGATGTGGTATAGTGGGGCTCACTTAGGGTAGCTCAAGTGATAAGAGCTAAGGGTTTAAGGTGTTAAAGGAAATGAATTGCTTAAATATCCCCCATTATAGATGCTCTTAGAATTCTCCAAAGAGTTTAGGATTTTTGAGATGATCGAGCTTCCTGTTGAATCCATTATCCACTATCGGCGGATCTCCAAGCGTGGAATTTCTTCTCTATATTAATGGTGTCTTGTTGTTTCTTTTCCATCTTACCAAAAAAACATTCTAGGCTTAATTGCACTTTTGGTCCCCCAAGTATTGATAATGTCGATTTTGGTCCCCACTTTTTTTGAGCATTTGGTCCCCGAGTTTTTCATTTGTGCCAATATGGTCCTTCCGTCCATCTCTTAAATTGGTGAGATTGATTAAAAATGTGCAGATTTGGTCCCTCAACTATTAGTTATGTGCGATTTTAGTCCCTCAATTAAGGGGATCAAATGCCTTTGAAAAAAATTGAGGGACTAAAATCGCACATAACAAATAGTTGAGGGACCAAATACTGCACATTTTTAATCAATTTCGTTACCAATTTAACTGGATGGACAGGACATATTGGCCACAAATGAAAACTTGGGGGACCAAATGCGCTAAAATGGGGACCAAAATCGCACATTATCAATACTTGGGGGACCAAAAGTGCAATTAAGCCAACATTCTATTTATAACAAGATGTCATATTATTATTATTATTATTGGTGTTAAAAAATTATTTGTTTTTTAAAAAGTGATTTTTTAATGATATAATATATTTTTGCCATCCTTGATAAGTATAGGCCAAAGTCAAATGTAATTCATTCATTAAAGTCAGCTCTTTTTAATATTCATGGGCATGATACTGCATATGCCTCCAAGATGAGGGTATCATGCAATCAATTTTGCGTATCAATGATTTTCCATAATTAAAATGATTGATATTGTAATTAGTTATAATTATTGTATTGATACATCAGTGCATTAAATTTTTTATTTTGTTTTTAGATGATTGTTTTACATGATTTGTGCTTTCCAAATCTAAACATTAAGGAATTTTTCTACTGGACAAAAGGCTTTGAAAATGCATCGAAAGAATGAAAGAATGGTAGCATTATATGTTTAAGGTTTTTATGAAAAAAGACTCAGATTGTATTTAATATATTGTAAATAAATGAAAGTTTTACTATTTCAACTGTGATTCAAATAATTCGTTTTAAATTTTAAAATATTTAAGATTTGTTGATTTAAATATAAATTAAATAACATATATACTATATTTTAAATTGATTTTATAATATATTATTTTTTATTTTTTTATAGGCAAATGTTAGTATTTTATTTGTTAATTTTTTCTACTTTTCAAAGGATTGAATCTTGGATCTCCAACACCTTAAACCGTTAGCTCAAACCACATGAGCTACCCCACCCCCTATATTGATTTTTATTTACATTAATATCAATCTGTTTTTCAAAACAATGTGATTGAATTATAATTTCCATCCATTAATTGGAATATATATATAATTTTTAAAGAGATAGCATCAAAATAATTTGAAAAATTTTAAAAATATATATGATTTCTAAATTATCTTTAATTTACGAGAGAAAACTTGCTCTTAAAACAACACCAGGCCCCATTTTTTATATTATAATAAAACATTTTAAAATAGTAAGAGTGCAACAATATATTTTAATTTAATTTTATAATATTAAGCGTTTGTTTCAACTTTTTTAGTGAAAAAAATATTATTTTTTAAAATATTTTTGAAATTAGTTACTTGTTTTATAACTTGGAATAAATAAGAATCTGCACACAAAAAAATGATTTGGAACAAAATTTGAAGTTATTTTTTTCGACGCAAAATTAATGTGATTGTTCGACATGAAATGAAATACTTTTTCACAAAATTTCGACTCTTTGATGGGCCATGTGATTTTAAGTACACACAAACTACAATATTTTAAATTGAAATGGACATGTCTGTGTTTGAGTGAATATTTATTTTTTTGAATCATGGGTGAATATTTTATGCCTCAAAAAAAGTATTTATACACTAAATATTTTTCAAACATAAATCCAATGTTATCAAGACTAACCTCTATACCCTTAATTTTAACCCCTCAATCCTAATTAGTTAGTTGGGCTGGCAAATCAAACTGAAGTTAACCAAAATTTTGGCAAGATGTTAATAACATTAAACTAATTATATTTGTGATTCCACTAACTCTTGTAAGAAACAATACATACGGGATAAAATGGAGCCTTAACACTATATAGTAACCCGGTTTTTTTACTAGTTATACAGTAATCGTGTTTAGTTAAAGAAGTTAACAAAGTTATATTCTTGAAAGAAAATTAAGGAATACCACAAAATTTTTAAAAAAATACATATAAAAGAAGCCAAGAGATTTGAAATTATTCTTTGTCTCATTTTATTTCCGAACCTCTCTTATGACAATCATGTAATTTTGACTCTTCAAACAAAAAAAAACATGTAATTTTGAAACATTTGCTCTAAACAATCAAGTTAGGCAAATATTGGTATGATATATCATATTCACTACTCTATCTACTGATTCATCCCTGGGCCGCATGGACCTTTATTACAAGAATTCATGCACCAGTCTTGAGAACGCTTCAGCTCAGTCATACAACGCATCACACATAATTGGTAGCATCTTGATCTCCAAGACTGTCCTGATGGTGGTCGAATGGCCTCTCCATATTCCACAGAAGCAAACATGATGATCATGGCAATCAAGATAACAAGTGCAACTTTGTTGGAGGCCATTACAACTAAATAAAAGTTTACGACAACAATTGAACAAAGGTTTTCTTAATATTTGAGCTTTTGGGGTGTCTTTGGGTCTAATTTATAAGCAAGAGAAGGATCATGACAACATTATCTTTTTCTCAGAATTGGAATGCATTTATGTGATTGACATGTAATTTCCCAGGATTATCTTTTTTCATTAATGTTATTGATGGATGTAATATATATGGGATTATATAAGCTAATTTTAATAGTGGGTTTGAAGGTGATAATCATAATTCTTTGACCGTCATTATTTTTTTGATACATTTTTATTTGGATTTAATTATAATGCATAATTTTGCCTATGATGGTGCAAATATTTTATATTATCAATCAATCATATATTGTCATATCATTAAATAATTGTGATAGGGTATTGATAGGTGATAGAGATTCCTTGTTTTGGAGGACAAGAATAACCTCCTTAGAAATTAGGGAGAGAGAGATTTCTTGATCAATTTTATGATTGCCTTCATTCACATCACTATTGGTTTATATAACCAATTCTTACAAATTCAGTTTCCTAGATTATACTCATTATAGGGCCTCATGACATCTGGCCTCACTAACTTGATTAATAAAATACTCAAATAGTAAATTGCTCATATTCTAGAATATACTTGATGTAGTCTCCCAATACAAGTTCTCATATCCTCCTTGAGGTGTTGTTGTCGTTGCACTTTACATTTGGGCTTAGAATGGTTTAAAGACCCATCTTTAGTGCTCGTTAACTTATCTGAGCCAACATTATTATCTTTTGTTGGGTCCTGGGTCATATCATTCCATACTCCATCAACACCAACATTGTCCTCAAGGTTGTAAAACATCTTTAACTCAGCCCAATTCGCATAGGATATGTAATTTTTGTTGGGGACTGATACCTACACTCCACATATTTGGCATCCACCCCTACACTTTTAATTTAATTTGTGAAATGACAATCATAACCCTACAAGTTTCAAAAAAGTTTCCCATCCTTCCTTTCTCTCTGAAACGTGCACACACACCACTCATCCTCTTATTCTTCTTTCTTTGCGCAGACCCCCACCCACCCTTTGCGTCATTTTGTTTTGTTTTTTTCGTGCCTTCTGGCATTTAATTAATTGCCAGACTTAGAAACTATAACTCCGACATTTAATTGTCAGGAAATTTTTAAATTTTTTTTTAAAAAATTCTGGCAACTAGTTTTCGGAAGACAAAAAACTGTGCCTCCGGCAATTAGATTTCGGAACATATTTTTTCAGGAACTTCTGACCTATCGGTAATTAGTTGCTGGAAGACTTTATTATGTTGCCTGGCAACTAGTTGCCGAAAGAACAAAAGACTTGAAAACCGTAATCCGACAATTAGTTGTCGGGGGCTACATGTTTGTTCATCCGGCTTCTAATTGTCGGAGGCATAGTTTTTTGTCTTCCGGCAACTAATTGCCGGAAACACATTTTTCAAAATTCAAGAATTTTCCAGAAATTAAATACCGGAAACATAATTTCTGAATTCGATAACAAAATGCCGGAAGGCAAGGAAAAAAAAAGGACGCATGGAACCTGGACGCGGAACATAGAGAAGAGGAGATGAAGCCGCTGACTTGCCTTCATTTTCAGTTTTCAGAGTATAGAGGGAGATGAGAAGAAGTGGGGGTGGAGGGAGATGAGAGAGAAGAAGGGGTGGGTGGTGATTTTTACCAAATAATTAGGGTAGATATGTTTATTAAGGGTATTTTAGTAATAAAAAATATTTTAAGAGTTGTGTGGCGGTGGATGTCTATGTGTGGGGGTGTAGGTAACAACCCCCATATTTGTTTCTTAATAGTTCATTGGAGTCCTTTGGCAGTAAGGAGGCCCAAATTGTTACTTGGCCCAAATGGGTAATGATGCCCATTGCTGAGTTACTCTGTAACAAGTCCCAGATTCTCATCGAAACCCTGAAGTTAGTGTGGTTGCTGCTGCTCCAAGACGTACATGGCTGCCATGGCAGCGGTGAAGCTTGTAGGTACCGTATTCCACTATTCCAAGGGATCCACGGCCATCCAGAAGCTGGTCCATGTGGAGGAAGAACCGAAACACGTTTGGCTGAGGTGCATCCAACATCGACGTTTTTAATGGAAATGGAGAAGGTGGAGTCGTGGTTGAAACGTAACGACTTGACGGAGACGAGATTACCATTGGGGAATGAAGCTTCTAGAACCTCCAATTGTGAAGAGGACGGCACACGCCTGGACGAGTTCCATCGGATCAAAATTGAAGATACAAATGGCATGGAGTTCAAGGACCCACCGGAGATCATGACGGGAAACGACGTTGACCAGAATAGAAGAGTCTCGGGGTGACGCTGTCGTGCCGGTGAAATCCTCGCCGGAGACACTTGTGCATGGGCAAGCTAGCAGACGCGCTTGCTTCGCTGTCCCCAATTCGCTCCCAAAATTCTCTCGGCACAACCCCAAACACGCAACCACAAAAATCGGGGTGAAGATCTTCGCAAGGTCAATTGTCACGGGGCTTGGAACAGGCATGGTGAAAGATCTAATGGAGGTTGGGGTCTGTTGGGGGTCCGGGATTGGGGAGTGATGCGCATTGTTTCTGGTTTGGACTGATTGTGAAGATGGAAATGATTGATGTTGTATCTGGCCTGTGGGGAGTGGATTTGTAGTGGGGTTGCGAAGGTCATGGAGTTGGGTTTGCATAATGTTAAGGCTTGCAAGAAGGATTCATTATAAGCTTCCTCCGAAGCTTATAGTGCAGTGAAGGCTGCAGTGAGGTCTTTCATGGATTCTCTGTGGTGGAGAAGGGATGCAAACAGATTTTGAGTTTTACTTTTTTTTTTTTTTGAATGAGGTCTCCACGCGTTAGATTTTGGACAGTTCGGTCTGTCTGACGACTCAGGAAATAACTTTACACCACATATATACCAATTAAACGCTAAACATTTATTTCAAATAAACGTTACAAAAACAATTTCATTCAAACCAATTTGATAAAACAAAATTCACTCAATATCACTTTTAGCAAACCCTCACTCAAACACACAATGAGTCATGATTTACATCAATTAATTGACATGCATATATGCAGAATATTTTGAAAGAATAATATTAAAGTATTCGTACATACAGTTGTAAGTATAATAGTGTGACACCATCTACCCTACATGTCTTTATAAGACATTTAAATAAAAGATATAAAATACAAACATGCATTTTTTCATAAAATAAAATCTGGATAGAAAGTATCACATTGTAACAACATCTCAACGCGAAAAATTACATAAGTTCAAAATAAAACATAACAAAACATAACTTAAAAGAAAACCCAACCCAGATGTCACATTACAAAGCTGGTATAACCGAAAAATCCGAAGAACATCACGTATAACAAACTAAAACTAAACATAAGTCCTAACTACGAGTAGCGGCTCCTCGGAGTCACTCCTCAACAGGCTGCTCACCGTCATCTGCAAAAACAAAAGGGGTCCATGCAAAACAACAACAAAAGACGGGGAGTAAGAAACATTTATATGAACATAACAGCATGGAAGCAATTAGTAAGACGAGCATGCATCACAACAAGCATATATAGCAGGAACAAATGTAACATATACAAATCAATCTCATCATATAACAACGTATGCTATGTGATGCAGTGTTACTCCACTGCTCCGTTATGCACTTGGATCCAATCTACCTCAGGAAGTCAACTTTGAGTTACATATTGATGTGTGTGAAACATGCATATATTTTCATATTAGTTAGCATTTCATTGTTGCATTTTCTAGCATAGTTTTTGGTAATTTTTAGTATTTAGCATGCATTTTTGAATTTACCTTTAGTTCGGATGATTTTTGTTTGTTTCTTTGCACAAGTAGGTGGATCGCAAGTTTTACAAAGGTTAGCCATGGAATGTACCACACCCACGGATGGTTCTTCTCTATTTCCTTCAATGAGTCGAAGGTTCCATAGCCTGACCGTTGAACCTGCCATGGCCAGGGAATATAGATGAGCATCCCAGAAACCAGCTGAAAGATCCACAACCAGCCCATGGAATATTCCACGACCGTGGCTCTTGGTAACCCATTCTGTTCGGCTTTGTTTGAAGGAACTGGAACGATCCACGGCCTGGCCGTTGAACCTGCCATGGCCGTGGATCGCGTGCATCAGAAACATAAATGTCCACTTATTGTCTTTTATTGAGGGAGGAGTGGTTACAAACCAAAGGAAGATGTTAAAAGGAATAGAAGGCAGCTCGAAAATGACACGAAGAAGACACTACAGAACACAAAGAACATCAAGGATTAGAGGGATTTTACATAGGAGGTATATGGGATTTCTATATTGTTGCAACTCTAAGACTTTTCTTCTCCTTCTTTTGTATTTTCTTCTTTATTCTGAAAGATGTATCTGTTTCCAAGATGCTAACCGCTTTTGCAAGGAATCGATTCTCGGATGCCGGTAGACACACTTCTAGATTAGCACCTATTGGTAATCCCAAATATTTGAATGGTATCCTTCCGCACTTACAATTATGAAAAGTAGAGGTCGCCTCCAACAAGCTTTCATTAACATTAATCACAATTTCGTTACACTTGTGGAAATTCACTTTTAAGCCTGACACCAATTCAAAGCACCTCGAGATTGATTTCATGGCCTATAAGTTTCCCCACGAAGCCTCTCTAACAAGTAACATGTCATCTGCGTCTTCGTAGGATAGATTCCTCTTCCCCACCATTCCTCACCACGATTCCTTTGAAAATTCCTAATGAGACAGCATTCCTCATCATACCCGTGAGACCTTCCGCCACTAAAAGAAAAGGGAATGGAGCTAAGGGATCTCCTTGTTTCAAGCCCTTTTGGATTTTTACTTCCTCCGTTGGGCTTCCATTCACAAGTACTGATAGATTACCACCAAAGACACTTTCTTTTATCCATTGTCTCCATTTTCCAGACATACCGACCCTGCACATCATGTAGTCCAAGAAATTCCAATTCACCGTATCGTAAGCTTTCTCAAAATCTACCTTTAGAATTAAGCATTCCTTCTTCTCTTTTCTTACAAAATCCACCACCTCATTGATGATTCCAGTTCCATCCAGAATGTACCTTTGAGGTAGAAATGGAGATTGGTTTAATGCAATGCATCGAGACAACACCCTTCTTAGACGTGAAGCTAGTAACTTTGCCAAAATTTTGTGAGGACGGCCAATTAGTGAAATCAGCCTAAAATTACCTAAACCTTGTGGGCTCCCTATTTTTGGAATAAATGCCAAAAAATAGGAAGTGAACCTGTGTGGCAATCTGCAATTAACATAGAATTCTTGAACCATTCCCCAAACATCCTGTTTGATAAGTTACCAAAAACTCTTGATGATGTTAAAATTGAAACCATCCGGTCTGGGGCATTTGTTTCCATCACAGTTATCTATTGCCTCATCTAATTTCCTCCATTGAGAAAGGTTGTGAGAGCTCACTGCCTTCATCCTCAGAAATCCTTTGGAAATCAACTCCATCAAGCAAAGGCCTCCTCCACTCCACTTCATAGAAAAGTTTTGAGAAATAATTCTTTATCTCTAGTTTGATAACATCTACCTCTTCAATCCAATGGTCATCAATCAAAAGTCCTTCCATTTGGTTCCACTTTCTCCTCATCGCAATGCAAGCATGAAAATATGAAGAATTTGCAACCCCTCTACTAACCACCTTTGTCTTGATTTTTGTCTGAGCAAACTTTCCTTGTCTCTAAGTTTCTGCCACAATTCTGCAAATTTTTGTCTTCTTAGATCAACCTCCAACACTGACAAATCACCCATTTCAGCTTTCTCATCCAGCTCATGAATTGTGCTTTCTACTTCTTTTATTTTCTCATCTATGGACCCAAAGAGTTTTATTCCAATCTCTAATAGTCACTTTCGTGGCTTTAAGCTTTTCTTTCAAGACAATAGCCTTCCAACCGTCCACAGATGATTCCAACCAGCTCTCTTCAACGGTCTTATTAAAGCCCGAGTGTGTTAACCATCGAGTTATTGAACCTAAAAGGCTTTGGGCACCAATTTGTGTTTCCCATTTTTAGAATGATTGCGCAATGATCGGAGACATCCCGATTCAAAATCCATTATGCAGTGATCCCCCTAAACTGTATCCATTCCTCCGAGAGCAAAAATCTGTCCAACCTGCTCATCGACGTCCCATCCGCTTTATACCATGTGAATCTTCTCCCCAAAACTTGTGGATCCACCAAATTATTAACTGCTATAAAATTATTGAATTCATCAATCTCTGGAATGTTGTTCCTTTCATTTAGCCCCTTCCTTTATCTCGGGTTAGTGACCGATTTAGAATCACCAACCAAACATCATAAATCTCCCCCAAAGCCATTCTTTGACATTCACAAATCCTCCCAAAGTTTCCTTTTATCAACTAGGTTGCAAGCGGAATATATGTTGACTACTTAACATTTTTTTTGGGTCCCCGCGACAGACAGACTCCAGTAAAGAACTAAAGCCACTTCCTCTAAAGGAGAAAATCAAGGATCCTAAATTTGAATCCCAGATACTTAGCATGCATCCAGAACTCCCACTGGCTGGTGAATGACACCAACCGTAGTCACTATTTCCCCAAACCAGCTAACATAACCTGTCATCAATCTGTTAAAGCTTTGTTTCCTGTACCGCCAAGAAATCCAAACCTTCTTTTTCAATGAAAGAGCGCAGTTTTTTCTTCTTTGTCTCTATTTGGAAAAATTAGCTGATATACTAGATAATAGCTGATAAGCTAATTTTTAGCTGATAGCTTATAGCTGATAGCTGAAAAGGTAGCTGACTGAATTTGAAGTGTTTGATAAAATTATAGGTTGAAATAGCTAATAAATATAAAATGACATAAAAGGACATATTTATGATAAGCATGGTAATTAAAGTGAGAATTTCATTAAATGAATGGGGGTAAAAGAGAAAAATGTCAATAAGCTATAAGCTATAAGCCATAAGCTAAATAAATTAGCTTATGAAAAAAAAGCTATAAGCTAATGAGATAAGCTTGTTTACCAAACACCTCTATTTCAGTCAAACAAGCTTATAAGCTAGTCAAATAAGCTATAAGCTAGCTTATTGGACTTGCCAAACAGAACCTTTATTGGCGCTCCCAACATTTCCTAGCCGAATCCACTAACAGCTTATCGAGAATTAATCTATTGCAATTCTTGATAGTATTGTCTGAGACAGGCATACCCGAAGCGCATGAATTCGGTTGAGAATGCAAGCACGAACCTCCCAAACTAGATCCACCACCAATTCGAGCATCCTATGTCATGAATATTCCCCCTTGTGACCCCCTTTTTCTGCGAAGATTTCCAGCACTTGATACCATCCAACTAGAGCCACCTTCTTCAATCTCGGCCTCTACCAGATTAACAGATGTCCTCTGTTGCATTGAATCAGAGTCACTGCAGATAGGATCTTCAGTCAAGGTGCGTCCCCCTCCATCACCCAACTGCCCTTCTTCTAGTCGATAGGTACCATCATATTCAAGAAACCATCGGAACAGTCTTGGTAAAATTTGTGTTTTGAGAGAGAGATACGACCTCCATTTTGTAAGAGCTTTCTGTTTGGGAATGATTGAAGAGGAGGTACCCTTCTTCGAGTTTTATAGCCCCAACGCCTCAATTTGCATTCCCTTTTTCTTAAAGTCCACGTGTGAATTTTTAGAACCAGCAACTTGGACACTTTCCACTTCCGTGGCCAGGCCAATTTCAACTTATATCATATTTTCACTACGAAAATTTCCCACAACCTCCTGGCCGTTTAAGTGATTTGGATCCAACAAGTTTTGTTTTTGTCCACGGCCCAAACACGCTTTAACACCCCATGTCCCTTGCTCTGGATCCAAATTTTTTTGAGTTACACTTTGGCCTACATCCCCTAAATCACTTATTTTCTCACCTCCAGCCTCTCTACCACCCTTTACTTCTTGCGAATCTGGTACCCCTGACGCCAATTGACAAAACCCATCCAACTCAAGAAGCTTCTGGCCTTTTAACAGATTCTTATCCGGGCACTTCCTTTAAACCCAAGGCCCACTTCCGCATCCCCTTTAGTAACACCATTGACTATAGGCTCTCCGCCATGTTCAGAGTGAAAGGACGAGAGAAGTACCTCTCTACTGTACTTCTCATTGGGACCTTCCATTGGATTAGACAAGTTGCATACCCTATGGCTGTCACCTCCCACACTACGCTACAGTCTACAGTTGTTTGAATTCGAAAATCAAACATCGGCATGGTTGACCATTGCTTGTGACCGACCACTAGTGTTTTCATTTTTCGATAACCCCATCTCACTATCACCCACAGCTTCAGAATATTTTGAAGAATTTTCCTCTTTAGTGAACAAGACATTATTAGTTGGTAAACTATATGCATCGAACCTGTAAATGTCCTCCATCAGCCTGATAATTAATACCGCTTCATTAATCTTCACTTTGACCCATTTTTTATGATTCCAGGAGAAGCGGTTGTCAACATAACTCTAGCAACATCCAGCCTAGACTTCAATCTTTTGCTTTCATCATTTTGATGTATTTCCCAACCGTGGCTATCACCAACTTGAAAAACTCTTCTGACCAAGCATGGAATGGAGTGCCTGCAATATTAAGCCACCCTACATACCATTTTAGGGGCCCATGGTTTGAATTCCTCAAATAAGCTTGAGATGTTATCCAATTCGTGCCCAAGGAGTGATACTAAGTCTTCATCCCCTACTGGGGATCGCAGTACAAGATTGCCACCCATGAGAATAGTGTTAATGAAATACCCTTCTGACCTCAGTTTGTCTTGAATGCTTAGGACACCTTCCATGTTGAAAGTTTTACCAACATAACAACACTGCAACCGTTTCATATTTTCCTCAGGTACATTAAAGGTCATTTCATTCCAATCATTTGTCCCATTAACACGTGGAGCAGCTCCTCCTTGTCTCCTATTGTGTAAATGCCTTTGATTGTGATCAATAAATGCTCCTTCTTTGACCGCCTTTGAATATGATACCCCATTCCTGACATTGCTCTCCAACAGCTTCCTAGCTTGATGTTGATGATTCTACTTTCAGACAAGTTGCCTATTTGTGGTGTTTCGCTCAAATCTTGGAATGCTCAGTCTGAGCTTCAGGGATCCAATCCAAATGTTGTCTAGCTTCACTTCCAAACCATTTGGATGTATAATGTCCTTGAATTTCACAAAACCAAATCTCTTCCCCAACATATCCTTCTTTGGTGGAATATAGATCTCTCTAACATTTCCCCATTTGATGAACACCTTCCACATATCCTCTTCTCTATACTCTTCCGGGAAGTTGGTAAAGAAAAAAGAGGTTAACCCCTTGATGAATTATTTTGCTCTTCTCACTTCATTTCTCCATACTTTCATGTCATTTTTTGAATGTTTGAGGAAAGGGAGTGGGCTCTCTCTCCCAAAGTGATTAAACCTCTCAGTGAATCTCACCCTCCCGGAGCCCTCCCTCTTACCATCTCTCTAAAATTATGTCTTATGTCTTGTCACTAATTTTTTGATACATTTTATATAATTATTAATAATTATATATAGGTCAATAAATCATTAAAAATGTTTAACTTTTATGATAATTGCCTAAAAAGTTAAATATTTTGTGATGTGTTATTGATTGATAGTATAAATTTTTTTATATCGATATCATAGTAAAATTAAATCTGTTTTATTTTATTATTTTGAAATAATAATATCTCAACAATTTTAAATTATCATATAAAAGAAGGCAAATGTTAACGAGTGCCCTAAGGGCATTGTTTAAGGATCTAAATAAGTAATTTTTTATAGGAAGTTGTGTAATCAATATATTGGAAAGAGATATATTTAGTTTTTCAATGAATATTTACCTTGTTTGGGTTCTTTAAACAATGCCACATGGGGACACTCTAGGTGTTAACTCGGTTTGCTCCCGGGTTCGATTCCTGGCAGCGTTAAAATAATGCTTGGCCAGCGGAAGCCACGCCTCGCGAACAATGATCAGTCCTTCGTTGACAACGTTGGGTTACACTGGGTTTACGCAAAAAATAATGCCCTAGGAAATTCGTTAGCAAGACCCAGAAAAGAAAACAGCTAATGTAGGCGCAAATTACTTGGCAAAGCATGGTGTCAAAGAATTTGGGTCATTCTAACTAGTGCCCTTAAGGATTCCTAAATTAGAAAGTTTTTATTGGAAATATAACTATATCACTCTTCAAGATTTTAAATACAATAACTTTCAATGCATTTTTTTTATTCTTGGTTCCTTAACCGGTGCCCTTAGAGCATCTCCAATGAGGGTTGCTTATGGTGTTCTTAAATCTATGTGGCAACTAAGGAATCATTGTTTATTTTTTCCTCCAAGTGGAGTTGATCTTTGTGGCAATGTGGGTTGCTTAAAATAAGACATGGTTGCTTATATAAGGAACCCAAAGGATGCGTTGCTTATGAATAAAAAATTAATTTTTGCTCAATTTTCAAGGATGTATTGCTATTTTAAATTAAAACAAAATTAAGTGCAAATAAAAAAATATAAAAATGTGGGTTGCTTAAGAGTTGCTTAAATAAGTACCATTGGAGTAAAAGTATGGTGAATTGCTCCAATATGATGTGGTATAGTGGGGCTCACTTAGGGTAGCTCAAGTGATAAGAGCTAAGGGTTTAAGGTGTTAAAGGAAATGAATTGCTTAAATATCCCCCATTATAGATGCTCTTAGCATTCTCCAAAGAGTTTAGGATTTTTGAGATGATCGAGCTTCCTGTTGATTCCATTATCCACTATCGGCGGATCTCCAAGCGTGGAATTTCTTCTCTATATTAATGGTGTCTTGTTGTTTCTTTTCCATCTTACCAAAAAAAAAAAAATTCTATTTATAACAAGATGTCATATTATTATTATTATTATTGGTGTTAAAAAATTATTTGTTTTTTAAAAAGTGACTTTTTAATGATATAATATATTTTTGCCATCCTTGATAAGTATAGGCCAAAGTCAAATGTAATTCATTCATTAAAGTCAGCTCTTTTTAATATTCATGGGCATGATACTGCGTATGCCTCCAAGATGAGGGTATCATGCAATCAATTTTGCGTATCAATGATTTTCCATAATTAAAATGATTGATATTGTAATTAGTTATAATTATTGTATTGATACATCAGTGCATTAAATTTTTTATTTTGTTTTTAGATGGTTGTTTTACATGATTTGTGCTTTCCAAATCTAAACATTAAGGAATTTTTCTACTGGACAAAAGGCTTTGAAAATGCATCGAAAGAATGAAAGAATGGTAGCATTATATGTTTAAGGTTTTTATGAAAAAAGACTCAGATTGTATTTAATATATTGTAAATAAATGAAAGTTTTACTATTTCAACTGTCATTCAAACAATTCGTTTTAAATTTTAAAATATTTAAGATTTGTTGATTTAAATATAAATTAAAATAACATATATACTATATTTTAAATTGATTTTATGATATATTATTTTTTATTTTTTTATAGGCAAATGTTAGTATTTTATTTGTTAATTTTTTCTACTATTCAAAGGATTGAATCTTGGATCTCCAACACCTTAAACCGTTAGCTCAAACCACATGAGCTACCCCACCCCCTATATTGATTTTTATTTACATTAATATCAATCTGTTTTTCAAAACAATGTGATTGAATTATAATTTCCATCCATTAATTGGAATATATATATATAATTTTTAAAGAGATAGCATCAAAATAATTTGAAAAATTTTAAAAATAAATATGATTTCTAAATTATCTTTAATTTACGAGAGAAAACTTGCTCTTAAAACAACACCAGGCCCCATTTTTATATTATAATAAAAAATTTTAAAATAGTAAGAGTGCAACAATATATTTTAATTTAATTTTATAATATTAAGCGTTTGTTTCAACTTTTTTAGTGAAAAAAATATTATTTTTTAAAATATTTTTGAAATTAGTTACTTGTTTTATAACTTGGAATAAATAAGAATCTGCACACAAAAAAAATGATTTGGAACAAAATTTGAAGTTATTTTTTTCGACGCTAAATTAATTTGATTGTTCAACATGAAATGAAATACTTTTTCACAAAATTTCGACTCTTTGATGGGCCATGTGATTTTAAGTACACACAAACTACAGTATTTTAAATTGAAATGGACATGTCTGTGTTTGAGTGAATATTTATTTTTTTGAATCATGGGTGAATATTTTATGCCTCAAAAAAAGTATTTATACACTAAATATTTTTCAAACATAAATCCAATGTTATCAAGACTAACCTCTATACCCTTAATTTTAACCCCTCAATCCTAATTAGTTAGTTGGGCTGGCAAATCAAACTGAAATTAACCAAAATTTTGGCAAGATGTTAATAACATTAAACTAATTATATTTGTGATTCCACTAACTCTTGTAAGAAACAATACATACGGGATAAAATGGAGCCTTAACACTATATAGTAACCCGGTTTTTTTACTAGTTATATAGTAATCGTGTTTAGTTAAAGAAGTTAACAAAGTTATATTCTTGAAATAAAATTAAGGAATGCCACAAATTTTTTAAAAAAATACATATAAAATAAGCCAAGAGATTTGCAATTATTCTTTGTCTCATTTTATTTCCGAACCTCTCTTATGACAATCATGTAATTTTGACTCTTCAAAAGAAAAAAAAATGTAACTTTGAAACATTTGCTCTAAACAATCAAGTTAGGCAAATATTGGTATGATATATCATATTCACTACTCTATCTACTGATTCATCCCTGGGCCGCATGGACCTTTATTACAAGAATTCATGCACCAGTCTTGAGAACGCTTCAGCTCAGTCATACAACGCATCACACATAATTGGTAGCATCTTGATCTCCAAGACTGTCCTGATGGTGGTCGAATGGCCTCTCCATATTCCACAGAAGTAAACATGATGATCATGGCAATCAGGATAACAAGTGCAACTTTGTTGGAGGCCATTACAACTAAATAAAAGTTTACGACAACAATTGAACAAAGGTTTTCTTAATATTTGAGCTTTTGGGGTGTCCTTGGGTCTAATTTATAAGCAAGAGAAGGATCATGACAACATGATCTTTTTCTCAGAATTGGAATGCATTTATGTGATTGACATGTAATTTCCCAGGATTATCATTTTTCATTAATGTTATTGATGGATGTAATATATATGGGATTATATATGCTAATTTTAATAGTGGGTTTGAAGGTGATAATCATAATTCTTTGACCGTCATTATTTTTTTGATACATTTTTATTTGGATTTAATTATAATGCATAATTTTGTCTATGATGGTGCAAATATTTTACATTATCAATCAATCATATATTGTCATATCATTAAATAATTGTGATAGGGTATTGATAGGTGATAGAGATTCCTTGTTTTGGAGGACAAGAATAACCTCCTTAGAAATTAGGGAGAGAGAGATTTCTTGATCAATTTTATGATTGCCTTCATTCACATCACTATTGGTTTATATAACCAATTCTTACAAATTCAGTTTCCTAGATTATACTCATTATAGGGCCTCATGACATCTGGCCTCACTAACTTCATTAATAAAATACTCAAATAGTAAATTGCTCATATTCTAGAATATACTTGAGGTAGTCTCCCAGTACATGTTCTCATCTCCTCCTTGAGGTGTTGTTGCCGTTGCACTTTACATTTGGGCTTAGAATGGTTTAAAGACCCATCTTTAGTGCTCGTTAACTTATCTGAGCCAACATTATTATCTTTTGTTGGGTCCTAGGTCATATCATTCCATACTCCATCAACACCAACATTGTCCTCAAGGTTGTAAAACATCTTTAACTCAGCCCAATTCGCATAGGATATGTAATTTTTGTTGGGGACTGATACCTACACTCCACATATTTGGCATCCACCCCGACACTTTTAATTTAATTTGTGAAATGACAATCATAACCCTACAAGTTTCAAAAAAGTTTCCCATCCTTCCTTTCTCTCTGAAACGTGCACACACACCACTCATCCTCTTATTCTTCTTTCTTTGCGCAGACCCCCACCCACCCTTTGCGTCATTTTGTTTTGTTTTTTTCGTGCCTTCCGGCATTTAATTAATTGCCGGACTTAGAAACTATAACTCCGACATTTAATTGTCAGGAAATTTTTAAATTTTTTTTTAAAATTCCTGCAACTAGTTGTCGGAAGACAAAAAAATTGTGCCTGCGGCAATTAGATTTCGGAACATATTTTTTCAGGAACTTCTGACCTATCGGTAATTAGTTACTGGAAGACTTTATTATGTTGCCCGGCAACTAGTTGCCGAAAGAACAAAAAACTTGAAAACCGTAATCCGACAATTAGTTGTCGGGGGCTACATGTTTGTTCATCCGGCTTCTAATTGTCGGAGGCATAGTTTTTTGTCTTCCGGCAACTAATTGCAGGAAACACATTTTTCAAAATTTAATAATTTTCCAGAAATTAAATACCGGAAACATAATTTCTGAATTCGATAACAAAATGCCGGAAGGCAAGGAAAAAAAAAAGGACGCATGGAACCTGGACGCGGAACATAGAGAAGAGGAGATGAAGCCGCTGACTTGCCTTCATTTTCAGTTTTCAGAGTATAGAGGGAGATGAGAAGAAGTGGGGGTGGAGGGAGATAAGAGAGAAGAAGGGGTGGGTGGTGATTTTTACCAAATAATTAGGGTAGATATGTTTATTAAGGGTATTTTAGTAATAAAAAATATTTTAAGAGTTGTGTGGCGGTGGATGTCTATGTGTGGGGGTGTAGGTAACAACCCCCATATTTGTTTCTTAATAGTTCAATGGAGTCCTTTGGCAGTAAGGAGGCCCAAATTGTTACTTGGCCCAAATGGGTAATGATGCCCATTGCTGAGTTACTCTGTAACAAGTCCCAGATTCTCATCGAAACCCTGAAGTTAGTGTGGTTGCTGCTGCTCCAAGACGTACATGGCTGCCATGGCAGCGGTGAAGCTTGTAGGTACCGTATTCCACTATTCCAAGGGATCCACGGCTATCCAGAAGCTGGTCCATGTGGAGGAAGAACCGAAACACGTTTGGCAGAGGTGCATCCAACATCGACGTTTTTAATGGAAATGGAGAAGGTGGAGTCGTGGTTGAAACGTAACGACTTGACGGAGACGAGATTACCATTGGGGAATGAAGCTTCTAGAACCTCCAATTGTGAAGAGGACGGCACACGCCTGGACGAGTTCCATCGGATCAAAACTGAAGATACAAATGGCATGGAGTTCAAGGACCCACCGGAGATCATGACGGGAAACGACGTTGACCAGAATAGAAGAGTCTCGGGGTGACACTGTCGTGCCGGTGAAATCCTCGCCGGAGACACGTGTGCATGGGCAAGCTAGCAGACGCGCTTGCTTCGCTGTCCCCAATTCGTTCCCAAAATTCTCCTGGCACAACCCCAAACACGCAACCACAAAAATCGGGGTGAAGATCTTCGCAAGGTCAATTGTCACGGGGCTTGGAACAGGCATGGTGAAAGATCTAATGGAGGTTGGGGTCTGTTGGGGGTCCGGGATTGGGGAGTGATGCGCATTGTTTCTGGTTTGGACTGATTGTGAAGATGGAAATGATTGATGTTGTATCTGGCCTGTGGGGAGTGGATTTGTAGTGGGGTTGCGAAGGTCATGGAGTTGGGTTTGCATAATGTTAAGGCTTGCAAGAAGGATTCATTATAAGCTTCCTCCGAAGCTTATAGTGCAGTGAAGGCTGCAGTGAGGTCTTTCATGGATTCTCTGCGGTGGAGAAGGGATGCAAACAGATTTTGAGTTTTAATTTTTTTTTTTTTGAATGAGGTCTCCACGTGTTAGATTCTGGACAGTTCGGTCTGTCTGACGACTCAGGAAATAACTTTACACCGACAGTATATATACCAATTAAACTCGTTATATACCATGAAGTTTTAATATTGAGATTTCAATCGGTAAACGCTAAACATTTATTTCAAATAAACGTTACAAAAGCAATTTCATTCAAATCAATTTGATAAAACAAAATTCACTCAATATCACTTTTAGCAAACCCTCACTCAAACACACAATGAGTCATGATTTACATCAATTAATTGACATGCATATATGCAGAATATTTTGAAAGAATAATATTAAAGTATTCGTACATACAGCTGTAAGTATAATAGTGTGACACCATCTACCCTACATGTATTTATAAGACATTTAAATAAAAGATATAAAATAAAAACATGCATTTTTTCATAAAATAAAATCTGGATAGAAAGTATCACATTGTAACAACATCTCAACGCGAAAAATTACATAAGTTCAAAATAAAACATAACAAAACATAACATAAAAGAAAACCCAACCCAGATGTCACATTACAGAGCTGGTATAACCGAAAATCCGGAAGAACATCACGTATAACAAACTAAAACTAAACATAAGTCCTAACTACGAGTAGCGGCTCCTCGGAGTCACTCCTCAACAGGCTGCTCACCGTCATCTGCAAAAACAAAAGGGGTCCATGCAAAACAACAACAAAAGACGGGGAGTAAGAAACATATATATGAACATAACAGCATGGAAGCAATTAGTAAGACGAGCATGCATCACAACAAGCATATATAGCAGGAACAAATGTAACATATACAAATCAATCTCATCATATAACAACGTATGCTATGTGATACAGTGTTACTCCACTGCTCCGTTATGCACTTGGATCCAATCTACCTCAGGAAGTCAACTTCGGAGTTACATATTGATGTGTGTGAAACATGCATATATTTTCATATTAGTTAGCATTTCATTGTTGCATTTTCTAGCATAGTTTTTGGTAATTTTTAGTATTTAGCATGCATTTTTGAATTTACCATTAGTTCGAATGATTTTTGTTTGTTTCTGTTGCACAAGTAGGTGGATCGCAAGTTTTACAGGTTAGCCATGGAATGTACCACACCCACGGATGGTTCTGCTCTATTTCCTTCAGTAGCTGAAGGTTCCATAGCCTGACCGTTGAACCTGCCATGGCCAGGGAATATAGATGAGCATCCCAGAAACCAGTTGAAAGATCCACAACCAGCCCATGGAATATTCCACGACCGTGGATCTTGGTAACCCATTCTGTTCGGCTTTGTTTGAAGGAACTGGAACGATCCACGGCCTGGCCGTTGAACCTGCCATGGCCGTGGATCGCGTGCATCAGAAACATAAATGTCCACTTATTGTCTTTTATTGAGGGAGGAGTGGTTACAAACCAAAGGAAGATGTTAAAAGGAAAAGAAGGCAGCTCGAAAATGACACGAAGAAGACACTACAGAACACAAAGAACATCAAGGATTAGAGGGATTTTACATAGGAGGTCTCTGGGATTTCTATATTGTTGCAACTCTAAGACTTTTCTTCTCCTTCTTTTGTATTTTCTTCTTTATTCTGAAAGATGTATCTGTTTCCAAGATGCTAACCGCTTTTGCAAGGAATCAGTTACCAGATGCCAGGTAGACACACTTCTAGATTAGCACCTATTGGTAATCCCAAATATTTGAATGGTATCCTTCCGCACTTACAATTATGAAAAGTAGAGGCCGCCTCCAACAAGCTTTCATTAACATTAATCACAATTTCGTTACCCTTGTGGAAATTCACTTTTAAGCCTGACACCAATTCAAAGCACCTCAGTATTGATTTCATGGCCCATAAGTTTCCCCACGAAGCCTCTCTAACAAGTAACATGTCATCTGCGTACTGTAGGATAGATTCCTCTTCCCCACCATTCCTCACCAAGATTCCTTTGAAAATTCCTAATGAGACAGCATTCCTCATCATACCCGTGAGACCTTCCGCCACTAAAAGAAAAGGGAACGGAGCTAAGGGATCTCCTTGTTTCAAGCCCTTTTGGATTTTTACTTCCTCCGTTGGGCTTCCATTCACAAGTACTGATAGATTACCACCAAAGACACTTTCTTTTATCCATTGTCTCCATTTTCCAGACATACCGACCCTGCACATCATGTAGTCCAAGAAATTCCAATTCACAGTATCGTAAGCTTTCACAAAATCTACCTTTAGAATTAAGCATTCCTTCTTCTCTTTTCTTACAAAATCCACCACCTCATTGATGATTCCAGTTCCATCCAGAATGTACCTTTTAGGTAGAAATGGAGATTGGTTTAATGCAATGCATCGAGACAACACCCTTCTTAGACGTGAAGCTAGTAACTTTGCCAAAATTTTGTGAAGACGGCCAATTAGTGAAATCAGCCTAAAATTACCTAAACCTTGTGGGCTCCCTATTTTTGGAATAAATGCCAAAAAATAGGAAGTGAACCTGTGTGGCAATCTGCAATTAACATAGAATTCTTGAACCATTCCCCAAACATCCTGTTTGATAAGTTACCAAAAACTCTTGATGATGTTAAAATTGAAACCATCCGGTCTGGGGCATTTGTTTCCATCACAGTTATCTATTGCCTCATCTAATTTCCTCCATTGAGAAAGGTTGTGAGAGCTCACTGCCTTCATCCTCAGAAATCCTTTGGAAATCAACTCCATCAAGCAAAGGCCTCCTCCACTCCACTTCATAGAAAAGTTTTGAGAAATAATTCTTTATCACCAGTTTGATAACATCTACCTCTTCAATCCAATGGTCATCAATCAAAAGTCCTTCCATTTGGTTCCACTTTCTCCTCATCGCAATGCAAGCATGAAAATATGAAGAATTTGCAAACCCCTCTACTAACCACCTTTGTCTTGATTTTTGTCTGAGCAAACTTTCCTTGTCTCTAAGTTTCTGCCACAATTCTGCAAATTTTTGTCTTCTTAGATCAACCTCCAACACTGACAAATCACCCATTTCAGCTTTCTCATCCAGCTCATGAATTGTGCTTTCTACTTCTTTTATTTTCTCATCTATGGACCCAAAGAGTTTTATTCCAATCTCTAATAGTCACTTTCGTGGCTTTAAGCTTTTCTTTCAAAACAATAGCCTTCCAACCGTCCACAGATGATTCCAACCAGCTCTCTTCAACGGTCTTATTAAAGCCCGAGTGTGTTAACCATCAGTTATTGAACCTAAAAGGCTTTGGGCCCCAATTTGTGTTTCCCATTTTTCGAATGATTGCGCAATGATCGGAGACATCCCGATTCAAAATCCTTTATGCAGTGATCCCCCAAAACTGTATCCATTCCTCCGAGAGCAAAAAGTTGTCCAACCTGCTCATCGAAGTCCCATCCGCTTTATACCATGTGAATCTTCTCCCCAAAACTTGTGGATCCACCAAATTCTTAACTGCTATAAAATTATTGAATTCATCAATCTCTGGAATGTTGTTCCTTTCATTTAGCCCCTTCCTTTATCTCGGGTTAGTGACCGATTTAGAATCACCAACCAAACATCATAAATCTCCCCCAAAGCCATTCTTTGACATTCACAAATCCTCCCAAAGTTTCCTTTTATCAACTAGGTTGCAACGGGAATATATGTTGACTAATTAACATTTTTTTTTTGGGTCCCCGCGACAGACAGACTCCAGTAAAGAACTAAAGCCACATCCTCTAAAGGAGAAAATCAAGGATCCTAAATTTGAATCCCAGATACTTAGCATGCATCCAGAACTCCCACTGGCTGGTGAATGACACCAACCGTAGTCACTATTTCCCCAAACCAGCTAACATAACCTGTCATCAATCTGTTAAAGCTTTGTTTCTGTCTGCCAAGAAATCCAAACCTTCTTTTTCAATGAAAGAGCGCAGTTTTTTCTTCTTTGTCTCTGTTTGGAAAAATTAGCTGATATACTAGATAATAGCTGATAAGCTGATTTTTAGCTGATAGCTGAAAAGGTAGCTGACTGAATTTGAAGTGTCTGATAATATTATAGGTTGAAATAGCTTATAAATATAAAATGACATAAAAGGACATATTTATGATAAGCATGGTAATTAAAGTGAGAATTTCATTAAATGAATGGGGGTAAAAGAGAAAAATGTCAATAAGCTATAAGCTATAAGCCATAAGCTAAATAAATTAGCTTATGAAAAAAAAGCTATAAGCTAATGAGATAAGCTTGTTTACCAAACACCTCTATTTCAGTCAAACAAGCTTATAAGCTAGTCAAATAAGCTATAAGCTAGCTTATTGGACTTGCCAAACAGAACCTTTATTGGCGCTCCCAACCCTCTGATGTTTATAGATCCAACCTTCATAAGGAACTTTTATCAACACCCTTACTGGAAATGATCTTTCGATCTCTTTCCTCCATCTCCAAATTTTTTGGATAACCATTCCCTCATCACCATCAAAACCGACTCTTGACTTTTTTCCCATCTCCCAACATTTCCTAGCCGAATCCACTAACAGCTTATCGAGAATTAATCTATTGCAATTCTTGATAGTATTGTCTGAGACAGGCATACCCGAAGCGCATGAATTCGGTTGAGAATGCAAGCACGAACCTCCCAAACCAGATCCACCACCAATTCGAGCATCCTATGTCATGAATATTCCCCCTTGTGACCCCCTTTTTCTGCGAAGATTTCCAGCACTTGATACCATCCAACTAGAGCCACCTTCTTCAATCTCGGCCTCTACCAGATTAACAGATGTCCTCTGTTGCATCGAATCAGAGTCACTGCATATAGGATCTTCAGTCAAGGTGCGTCCCCCTCCATCACCCAACTGCCCTTCTTCTAGTCGATAGGTACCATCATATTCAAGAAACCATCGGAACAGTCTTGGTAAAATTTGTGTTTTGAGAGAGAGATACGACCTCCATTTTGTAAGAGCTTTCTGTTTGGGAATGATTGAAGAGGAGGTACCCTTCTTCGAGTTTTATATCCCCAACGCCTCAATTTGCATTCCATTTTTCTTAAAGTCCATGTGTGAATTTTTAGAACCAGCAACTTGGACACTTTCCACTTCCGTGGCCAGGCCAATTTCAACTTATATCATATTTTCACTACGAAAATTTCCCACAACCTCCTGGCCGTTTAAGTGATTTGGATCCAACAAGTTTTGTTTTTGTCCACGGCCCAAACACGCTTTAACACCCCATGTCCCTTGCTCTGGATCCAAATTTTTTTGAGTTACACTTTGTCCTACATCCCCTAAATCACTTATTTTCTCACCTCCAGCCTCACTACCACCCATTACTTCTTGCGAATCTGGTACCCCTGACGCCAATTGACAAAACCCATCCAACTCAAGAAGCTTTTGGCCTTTTAACAGATTCTTATCCGGGCCACTTCCTTTAAACCCAAGGCCCACTTCCGCACCCCCTCTAGTAACACCATTGACTATAGGCTCGCCGCCATGTTCAGAGTGAAAGGACGAGAGAAGTACCTCTCTACTGTACTTCTCATTGGGACCTTCCATTGGATTAGACAAGTTGCATACCCTATGGCTGTCACCTCCCACACTACGCTACAGTCTACAGTTGTTTGAATTCGAAAATCAAACATCGGCATGGTTGACCTTTACTTGTGACCGACCACTAGTGTTTTCATTTTTCGATAACCCCATCTCACTAACACCCACAGCTTCAGAATATTTTGAAGAATTTTCCTCTTTAGTGAACAAGACATTATTAGTTGGTAAACTGTATGCGTCGAACCTGTAAATGTCCTCCATCAGCCTGATAATTAATACCGCTTCATTAATCTTCACTTTGACCCATTTTTGATGATTCCAGGAGAAGCGGTTGTCAACATAACTCTAGTAACATCCAGCCTAGACTTCAATCTTGTGCTTTCATCATTTTGATGTATTTCCCAACCGTGGTTATCACCAACTTGAAAAACTCTTCTGACCAAGCGTGGAATGGAGTGCCTGCAATATTAAGCCACCCTACATACCATTTTAGGGGCCCATGGTTTGAATTCCTCAAATAAGCTTGAGATGTTATCCAATTCGTGCCCAAGGAGTGATACTAAGTCTTCATCCCCTACTGGGGATCGCAGTACAAGATTGCCACCCAATGGAATAGTGTTAATGAAATACCCTTCTGACCTCAGTTTGTCTTGAATGCTTAGGACACCTTCCATGTTGAAAGTTTTACCAACATAACAACACTGCAACCGTTTCATATTTTCCTCAGGTACATTAAAGGTCATTTCATTCCAATCATTTGTCCCATTAACACGTGGAGCAGCTCCTCCTTGTCTCCTATTGTGTAAATGCCTTTGATTGTGATCAATAAATGCTCCTTCTTTGACCGCCTTTGAATATGATACCCCATTCCTGACATTGCTCTCCAACAGCTTCCTAGCTTGATGTTGATGATTCTACTTTCAGACAAGTTGCCTATTTGTGGTGTTTCGCTCAAATCTTGGAATGCTCGATCCCGAGCTTGAGGATCCAATCTAAATGTTGTCTAGCTTCACTTCCAAACCATTTGGATGTATAATGTCCTTGAATTTCACAAAACCAAATCTCTTCCCCAACATATCCTTCTTTGGTGGAATATAGATCTCTCTAACATTTCCCCATTTGATGAACACCTTCCACATATCCTCTTCTCTATACTCTTCCGGGAAGTTGGTAAAGAAAAAAGAGGTTAACCCCTTGATGAATTATTTTGCTCTTCTCACTTCATTTCTCCATACTTTCATGTCATTGTTTGAATGTTTGAGGAAAGGGAGTGGTCTCTCTCTCCCAAAGTGATTAAACCTCTCAGTGAATCTCTCCCTCCCAGAGCTCCTCTCTCTTACCATCTCTCTAAAATTATGTCTTATGTCTTGTCACTAATTTTTTGATACATTTTATATAATTATTAATAATTATATATAGGTCAATAAATCATTAAAAATGTTTAACTTTTATGATAATTGCCTAAAAAGTTAAATATTTTGTGATGTGTTATTGATTGATAGTATAAATTTTTTTATATCGATATCATATTAAAATTAAATCTGTTTTATTTTATTATTTTGAAATAATAATATCTCAACAATTTTAAATTATCATATAAAAGAAGGCAAATGTTAACGAGTGCCCTACGGGCATTGTTTAAGGATCTAAATAAGTAATTTTTTATAGGAAGTTGTGTAATCAATATATTGGAAAGAGATATATTTAGTTTTTCAATGAATATTTACCTTGTTTGGGTTCTTTAAACAATGCCACATGGGGACACTCTAGGTGTTAACTCGGTTTGCTCCCTGGTTCGATTCCTGGCAGCGTTAAAATAATGCTTGGCCAGCGGAAGCCACGCCTCGCGAACAATGATTAGTCCTTCGTTGACAATGTTGGGTTACACTGGGTTTACGCAAAAAATAATGCCCTAGGAAATTCGTTAGCAAGACCCAGAAAAGAAAACAGCTAATGTAGGCGCAAATTACTTGGCAAAGCACGGTGTCAAAGAATTTGGGTTATTCTAACTAGTGCCCTTAAGGATTCCTAAATTAGAAAGTTTTTATTGGAAATATAACTATATCACTCTTCAAGATTTTAAATACAATAACTTTCAATGCATTTTTTTTATTCTTGGTTCCTTAACCGGTGCCCTTAGAGCATCTCCAATGAGGGTTGCTTATGGAGTTCTTAAATCTATGTGGCAACTAAGGAATCATTGTTTATTTTTTCCTCCAAGTGGAGTTGATCTTTGTGGCAATGTGGGTTGCTTAAAATAAGACATGGTTGCTTATATAAGGAACCCAAAGGATGCGTTGCTTATGAATAAAAAATTAATTTTTGCTCAATTTTCAAGGATGTATTGCTATTTTAAATTAAAACAAAATTAAGTGCAAATAAAAAAATATAAAAATGTGGGTTGCCTAAGAGTTGCTTAAATAAGTACCATTGGAGTAAAAGTATGGTGAATTGCTCCAATATGATGTGGTATAGTGGGGCTCACTTAGGGTAGCTCAAGTGATAAGAGCTAAGGGTTTAAGGTGTTAAAGGAAATGAATTGCTTAAATATCCCCCATTATAGATGCTCTTAGCATTCTCCAAAGAGTTTAGGATTTTTGAGATGATCGAGCTTCCTGTTGATTCCATTATCCACTATCGGCGGATCTCCAAGCGTGGAATTTCTTCTCTATATTAATGGTGTCTTGTTGTTTCTTTTCCATCTTACCAAAAAAAATTCTATTTATAACAAGATGTCATATTATTATTATTATTATTAT
Source organism: Sophora flavescens (assembly GCA_030762895.1). Taxonomy (NCBI): domain Eukaryota; kingdom Viridiplantae; phylum Streptophyta; class Magnoliopsida; order Fabales; family Fabaceae; genus Sophora; species Sophora flavescens. The sequence goes on from CM061067.1 coordinate 127,618,691, forward strand.
TGGTGTTAAAAAATTATTTGTTTTTTAAAGAGTGATTTTTTAATGATATAATATATTTTTGCCATCCTTAATAAGTATAGGCCAAAGTCAAATGTAATTCATTCATTAAAGTCAGCTCTTTTTAATATTCATGGGCATGATACTGCGTATGCCTCCAAGATGAGGGTATCATGCAATCAATTTTGCGTATCAATGATTTTCCATAATTAAAATGATTGATATTGTAATTAGTTATAATTATTGTATTGATACATCAGTGCATTAAATTTTTTATTTTGTTTTTAGATGATTGTTTTACATGATTTGTGCTTTCCAAATCTAAACATTAAGGAATTTTTCTACTGGACAAAAGGCTTTGAAAATGCATCGAAAGAATGAAAGAATGGTAGCATTATATGTTTAAGGTTTTTATGAAAAAAGACTCAGATTGTATTTAATATATTGTAAATAAATGAAAGTTTTACTATTTCAACTGTCATTCAAATAATTCGTTTTAAATTTTAAAATATTTAAGATTTGTTGATTTAAATATAAATTAAAATAACATATATACTATATTTTAAATTGATTTTATGATATATTATTTTTTATTTTTTTATAGGCAAATGTTAGTATTTTATTTGTTAATTTTTTCTACTTTTCAAAGGATTGAATCTTGGATCTCCAACACCTTAAACCGTTAGCTCAAACCACATGAGCTATCCCACCCCCTATATTGATTTTTATTTACATTAATATCAATCTGTTTTTCAAAACAATGTGATTGAATTATAATTTCCATCCATTAATTGGAATATATATATATAATTTTTAAAGAGATAGCATCAAAATAATTTGAAAAATTTTAAAAATATATATGATTTCTAAATTATCTTTCATTTACGAGAGAAAACTTGCTCTTAAAACAACACCAGGCCCCATTTTTATATTATAATAAAAAAATTTAAAATAGTAAGAGTGCAACAATATATTTTAATTTAATTTTATAATATTAACGTTTGTTTCAACTTTTTTAGTGAAAAAAATATTATTTTTTAAAATATTTTTGAAATTAGTTACTTGTTTTATAACTTGGAATAAATAAGAATCTGCACACAAAAAAATGATTTGGAACAAAATTTGAAGTTATTTTTTTCGACGCTAAATTAATTTGATTGTTCAACATGAAATGAAATACTTTTTCACAAAATTTCGACTCTTTGATGGGCCATATGATTTTAAGTATACACAAACTACAGTATTTTAAATTGAAATGGACATGTCTGTGTTTGAGTGAATATTTATTTTTTTGAATCATGGGTGAATATTTTATGCCTCAAAAAAAGTTTTTATACACTAAATATTTTTCAAACATAAATCCAATGTTATCAAGACTAACCTCTATACCCTTAATTTTAACCCCTCAATCCTAATTAGTTAGTTGGGCTGGCAAATCAAACTGAAATTAACCAAAATTTTGGCAAGATGTTAATAACATTAAACTAATTATATTTGTGATTCCACTAACTCTTGTAAGAAACAATACATACGGGATAAAATGGAGCCTTAACACTATATAGTAACCCGGTTTTTTTACTAGTTATATAGTAATCGTGTTTAGTTAAAGAAGTTAACAAAGTTATATTCTTGAAATAAAATTAAGGAATGCCACAAATTTTTTAAAAAAATACATATAAAAGAAGCCAAGAGATTTGCAATTATTCTTTGTCTCGTTTTATTTCCGAACCTCTCTTATGACAATCATGTAATTTTGACTCTTCAAAAGAAAAAAAACATGTAACTTTGAAACATTTGCTCTAAACAATCAAGTTAGGAAAATATTGGTATGATATATCATATTCACTACTCTATCTACTGATTCATCCCTGGGCCGCATGGACCTTTATTACAAGAATTCATGCACCAGTCTTGAGAACGCTTCAGCTCAGTCATACAACGCATCACACATAATTGGTAGCATCTTGATCTCCAAGACTGTCCTGATGGTGGTCGAATGGCCTCTCCATATTCCACAGAAGTAAACATGATGATCATGGCAATCAGGATAACAAGTGCAACTTTGTTGGAGGCCATTACAACTAAATAAAAGTTTACGACAACAATTGAACAAAGGTTTTCTTAATATTTGAGCTTTTGGGGTGTCCTTGGGTCTAATTTATAAGCAAGAGAAGGATCATGACAACATGATCTTTTTCTCAGAATTGGAATGCATTTATGTGATTGACATGTAATTTCCCAGGATTATCATTTTTCATTAATGTTATTGATGGATGTAATATATATGGGATTATATATGCTAATTTTAATAGTGGGTTTGAAGGTGATAATCATAATTCTTTGACCGTCATTATTTTTTTGATACATTTTTATTTGGATTTAATTATAATGCATAATTTTGTCTATGATGGTGCAAATATTTTACATTATCAATCAATCATATATTGTCATATTATTAAATAATTGTGATAGGGTATTGATAGGTGATAGAGATTCCTTGTTTTGGAGGACAAGAATAACCTCCTTAGAAATTAGGGAGAGAGAGATTTCTTGATCAATTTTATGATTGCCTTCATTCACATCACTATTGGTTTATATAACCAATTCTTACAAATTCAGTTTCCTAGATTATACTCATTATAGGGCCTCATGACATCTGGCCTCACTAACTTCATTAATAAAATACTCAAATAGTAAATTTCTCATATTCTAGAATATACTTGATGTAGTCTACCAGTACATGTTCTCATCTCCTCCTTGAGGTGTTGTTGCCATTGCACTTTACATTTGGGCTTAGAATGGTTTAAAGACCCATCTTTAGTGCTCGTTAACTTATCTGAGACAACATTATTATCTTTTGTTGGGTCCTAGGTCATATCATTCCATACTCCATCAACACCAACATTGTCCTCAAGGTTGTAAAACATCTTTTACTCAGCCCAATTCGCATAGGATATGTAATTTTTGTTGGGGACTGATACCTACACTCCACATATTTGGCATCCACCCCTACACTTTTAATTTAATTTGTGAAATGACAATCATAACCCTACAAGTTTCAAAAAAGTTTCCCATCCTTCCTTTCTCTCTGAAACGTGCACACACACCACTCATCCTCTTATTCTTCTTTCTTTGCGCAGACCCCCACCCACCCTTTGCGTCATTTTGTTTTGTTTTTTTCGTGCCTTCCGGCATTTAATTAATTTCCGGACTTAGAAACTATAACTCCGACATTTAATTGTCAGGAAATTTTTAATTTTTTTTTTAAAATTCCTGCAACTAGTTGTCGGAAGACAAAAAACTGTGCCTCCGGCAATTAGACTTCGGAACATATTTTTTCAGGAACTTCTGACCTATCGGTAATTAGTTACTGGAAGACTTTATTATGTTGCCCGGCAACTAGTTGCCGAAAGAACAAAAAACTTGAAAATCGTAATCCGACAATTAGTTGTCGGGGGCTACATGTTTGTTCATCCGGCTTCTAATTGTCGGAGGCATAGTTTTTTGTCTTCCGGCAACTAATTGCCGGAAACACATTTTTCAAAATTTAATAATTTTCCAGAAATTAAATACCGGAAACATAATTTCTGAATTCGATAACAAAATGCCGGAAGGCAAGGAAAAAAAAAGGATGCATGGAACCTGGACGCGGAACATAGAGAAGAGGAGATGAAGCCGCTGACTTGCCTTCATTTTCAGTTTTCAGAGTATAGAGGGAGATGAGAAGAAGTGGGGGTGGAGGGAGATGAGAGAGAAGAAGGGGTGGGTGGTGATTTTTACCAAATAATTAGGGTAGATATGTTTATTAAGGGTATTTTAGTAATAAAAAATATTTTAAGAGTTGTGTGGCGGTGGATGTCTATGTGTGGGGGTGTAGGTAACAACCCCCATATTTGTTTCTTAATAGTTCATTGGAGTCCTTTGGCAGTAAGGAGGCCCAAATTGTTACTTGGCCCAAATGGGTAATGATGCCCATTGCTGAGTTACTCTGTAACAAGTCCCAGATTCTCATCGAAACACTGAAGTTAGTGTGGTTGCTGCTGCTCCAAGACGTACATGGCTGCCATGGCAGCGGTGAAGCTTGTAGGTACCGTATTCCACTATTCCAAGGGATCCACGGCCATCCAGAAGCTGGTCCATGTGGAGGAAGAACCGAAACACGTTTGGCTGAGGTGCATCCAACATCGACGTTTTTAATGGAAATGGAGAAGGTGGAGTCGTGGTTGAAACGTAACGACTTGACGGAGACGAGATTACCATTGGGGAATGAAGCTTCTAGAACCTCCAATTGTGAAGAGGACGGCACACGCCTGGACGAGTTCCATCGGATCAAAACTGAAGATACAAATGGCATGGAGTTCAAGGACCCACCGAAGATCATGACGGGAAACGACGTTGACCAGAATAGAAGAGTCTCGGGGTGACGCTGTCGTGCCGGTGAAATCCTCGCCGGAGACACGTGTGCATGGGCAAGCTAGCAGACGCGCTTGCTTCGCTGTCCCCAATTCGTTCCCAAAATTCTCCTGGCACAACCCCAAACATGCAACCACAAAAATCGGGGTGAAGATCTTCGCAAGGTCAATTGTCACGGGGCTTGGAACAGGCATGGTGAAAGATCTAATGGAGGTTGGGGTCTGTTGGGGGTCCGGGATTGGGGAGTGATGCGCATTGTTTCTGGTTTGGACTGATTGTGAAGATGGAAATGATTGATGTTGTATCTGGCCTGTGGGGAGTGGATTTGTAGTGGGGTTGCGAAGGTCATGGAGTTGGGTTTGCATAATGTTAAGGCTTGCAAGAAGGATTCATTATAAGCTTCCTCCGAAGCTTATAGTGCAGTGAAGGCTGCAGTGAGGTCTTTCATGGATTCTCTGCGGTGGAGAAGGGATGCAAACAGATTTTGAGTTTTAATTTTTTTTTTTTGAATGAGGTCTCCACGTGTTAGATTCTGGACAGTTCGGTCTGTCTGACGACTCAGGAAATAACTTTACACCGACAGTATATATACCAATTAAACTCGTTATATACCATGAAGTTTTAATATTGAGATTTCAATCGGTAAACGCTAAACATTTATTTCAAATAAACGTTACAAAAACAATTTCATTCAAATCAATTTGATAAAACAAAATTCACTCAATATCACTTTTAGCAAACCCTCACTCAAACACACAATGAGTCATGATTTACATCAATTAATTGACATGCATATATGCAGAATATTTTGAAAGAATAATATTAAAGTATTCGTACATACAGTTGTAAGTATAATAGTGTGACACCATCTACCCTACATGTATTTATAAGACATTTAAATAAAAGATATAAAATAAAAACATGCATTTTTTCATAAAATAAAATCTGGATAGAAAGTATCACATTGTAACAACATCTCAACGCGAAAAATTACATAAGTTCAAAATAAAACATAACAAAACATAACATAAAAGAAAACCCAACCCAGATGTCACATTACAGAGCTGGTATAACCGAAAATCCGGAAGAACATCACGTATAACAAACTAAAACTAAACATAAGTCCTAACTACGAGTAGCGGCTCCTCGGAGTCACTCCTCAACAGGCTGCTCACCGTCATCTGCAAAAACAAAAGGGGTCCATGCAAAACAACAACAAAAGACGGGGAGTAAGAAACATATATATGAACATAACAGCATGGAAGCAATTAGTAAGACGAGCATGCATCACAACAAGCATATATAGCAGGAACAAATGTAACATATACAAATCAATCTCATCATATAACAACGTATGCTATGTGATACAGTGTTACTCCACTGCTCCGTTATGCACTTGGATCCAATCTACCTCAGGAAGTCAACTTCGGAGTTACATATTGATGTGTGTGAAACATGCATATATTTTCATATTAGTTAGCATTTCATTGTTGCATTTTCTAGCATAGTTTTTGGTAATTTTTAGTATTTAGCATGCATTTTTGAATTTACCATTAGTTCGAATGATTTTTGTTTGTTTCTGTTGCACAAGTAGGTGGATCGCAAGTTTTACTGAGTTAGCCATGGAATGTACCACACCCACGGATGGTTCTCGCTCTATTTCCTTGATGGTGAAGGTTCCATAGCCTGACCGTTGAACCTGCCATGGCCAGGGAATATAGATGAGCATCCCAGAAACCAGCTGAAAGATCCACAACCAGCCCATGGAATATTCCACGACCGTGGATCTTGGTAACCCATTCTGTTCGGCTTTGTTTGAAGGAACTGGAACGATCCACGGCCTGGCCGTTGAACCTGCCATGGCCGTGGATCGCGTGCATCAGAAACATAAATGTCCACTTATTGTCTTTTATTGAGGGAGGAGTGGTTACAAACCAAAGGAAGATGTTAAAAGGAATAGAAGGCAGCTCGAAAATGACACGAAGAAGACACTACAGAACACAAAGAACATCAAGGATTAGAGGGATTTTACATAGGAGGTCTCTGGGATTTCTATATTGTTGCAACTCTAAGACTTTTCTTCTCCTTCTTTTGTATTTTCTTCTTTATTCTGAAAGATGTATCTGTTTCCAAGATGCTAACCGCTTTTGCAAGGAATCAGTTACCGGATGCCAGGTAGACACACTTCTAGATTAGCACCTATTGGTAATCCCAAATATTTGAATGGTATCCTTCCGCACTTACAATTATGAAAAGTAGAGGCCGCCTCCAACAAGCTTTCATAAACATTAATCACAATTTCGTTACCCTTGTGGAAATTCACTTTTAAGCCTGACACCAATTCAAAGCACCTCAGTATTGATTTCATGGCCCATAAGTTTCCCCACGAAGCCTCTCTAACAAGTAACATGTCATCTGCGTACTGTAGGATAGATTCCTCTTCCCCACCATTCCTCACCACGATTCCTTTGAAAATTCCTAATGAGACAGCATTCCTCATCATACCCGTGAGACCTTCCGCCACTAAAAGAAAAGGGAACGGAGCTAAGGGATCTCCTTGTTTCAAGCCCTTTTGGATTTTTACTTCCTCCGTTGGGCTTCCATTCACAAGTACTGATAGATTACCACCAAAGGCACTTTCTTTTATCCATTGTCTCCATTTTCCAGACATACCGACCCTGCACATCATGTAGTCCAAGAAATTCCAATTCACCGTATCGTAAGCTTTCTCAAAATCTACCTTTAGAATTAAGCATTCCTTCTTCTCTTTTCTTACAAAATCCACCACCTCATTGATGATTCCAGTTCCATCCAGAATGTACCTTTTAGGTAGAAATGGAGATTGGTTTAATGCAATGCATCGAGACAACACCCTTCTTAGATGTGAAGCTAGTAACTTTGCCAAAATTTTGTGAAGACGGCCAATTAGTGAAATCAGCCTAAAATTACCTAAACCTTGTGGGCTCCCTATTTTTGGAATAAATGCCAAAAAATAGGAAGTGAACCTGTGTGGCAATCTGCAATTAACATAGAATTCTTGAACCATTCCCCAAACATCATGTTTGATAAGTTACCAAAAACTCTTGATGATGTTAAAATTGAAACCATCCGGTCTGGGGCATTTGTTTCCATCACAGTTATCTATTGCCTCATCTAATTTCCTCCATTGAGAAAGGTTGTGAGAGCTCACTGCCTTCATCCTCAGAAATCCTTTGGAAATCAACTCCATCAAGCAAAGGCCTCCTCCACTCCACTTCATAGAAAAGTTTTGAGAAATAATTCTTTATCTCCAGTTTGATAACATCTACCTCTTCAATCCAATGCTCATCAATCAAAAGTCCTTCCATTTGGTTCCACTTTCTCCTCATCACAATGCAAGCATGAAAATATGAAGAATTTGCAACCCCTCTACTAACCACCTTTGTCTTGATTTTTGTCTGAGCAAACTTTCCTTGTCTCTAAGTTTCTGCCACAATTCTGCAAATTTTTGTCTTCTTAGATCAACCTCCAACACTGACAAATCACCCATTTCAGCTTTCTCATCCAGCTCATGAATTGTGCTTTCTACTTCTTTTATTTTCTCATCTATGGACCCAAAGAGTTTTATTCCAATCTCTAATAGTCACTTTCGTGGCTTTAAGCTTTTCTTTCAAGACAATAGCCTTCCAACCGTCCACAGATGATTCCAACCAGCTCTCTTCAACGGTCTTATTAAAGCCCGAGTGTGTTAACCATCAGTTATTGAACCTAAAAGGCTTTGGGGCCCAATTTGTGTTTCCCATTTTTAGAATGATTGCGCAATGATCGGAGACATCCCGATTCAAAATCCATTATGCAGTGATCCCCCAAAACTGTATCCATTCCTCCGAGAGCAAAAAGTTGTCCAACCTGCTCATCGACGTCCCATCCGCTTTATACCATGTGAATCTTCTCCCCAAAACTTGTGGATCCACCAAATTCTTAACTGCTATAAAATTATTGAATTCATCAATCTCTGGAATGTTGTTCCTTTCATTTAGCCCCTTCCTTTATCTCGGGTTAGTGACCGATTTAGAATCACCAACCAAACATCATAAATCTCCCCCAAAGCCATTCTTTGACATTCACAAATCCTCCCAAAGTTTCCTTTTATCAACTAGGTTGCAACGGGAATATATGTTGACTAATTAACATTTTTTTTGGGTCCCCGCGACAGACAGACTCCAGTAAAGAACTAAAGCCACATCCTCTAAAGGAGAAAATCAAGGATCCTAAATTTGAATCCCAGATACTTAGCATGCATCCAGAACTCCCACTGGCTGGTGAATGACACCAACCGTACTCACTATTTCCCCAAACCAGCTAACATAACCTGTCATCAATCTGTTAAAGCTTTGTTTCTGTCTGCCAAGAAATCCAAACCTTCTTTTTCAATGAAAGAGCGCAGTTTTTCTTCTTTGTCTCTGTTTGGAAAAATTAGTCGATATACTAGATAATAGGCGATAAGCTGATTTTTAGTCGATAAATTGAAAAGGTAGCTATTTCAATTTGAAGTGTCTGATAATATTATAGGTTGAAATAGCTTATAAATATAAAATGACATAAAAGGACATATTTATGATAAGCATGGTAATTAAAGTGAGAATTTCATTAAATGAATGGGGGTAAAAGAGAAAAATGTCAATAAGCTATAAGCTATAAGTCATAAGCTAAATAAATTAGCTTATGAAAAAAAAGCTATAAGCTAATGATATAAGCTTGTTTACCAAACACCTCTATTTCAGTCAAACAAGCTTATAAGCTAGTCAAATAAGCTATAAGCTAGCTTATTGGACTTGCCAAACAGAACCTTTATTGGCGCTCCCAACCCTCTGATGTTTATAGATCCAACCTTCATAAGGAACTTTTATCAACACCCTTACTGGAAATGATCTTTCGATCTCTTTCCTCCATCTCCAAATTTTTTGGATAACCATTCCCTCATCACCATCAAAACCGACTCTTGACTTTTTTCCCATCTCCCAACATTTCCTAGCCGAATCCACTAACAGCTTATCGAGAATTAATCTATTGCAATTCTTGATAGTATTGTCTGAGACAGGCATACCCGAAGCGCATGAATTCGGTTGAGAATGCAAGCACGAACCTCCCAAACCAGATCCACCACCAATTCGAGCATCCTATGTCATGAATATTCCCCCTTGTGACCCCCTTTTTCTGCGAAGATTTCCAGCACTTGATACCATCCAACTAGAGCCACCTTCTTCAATCTCGGCCTCTACCAGATTAACAGATGTCCTCTGTTGCATCGAATCAGAGTCACTGCAGATAGGATCTTCAGTCAAGGTGCGTCCCCCTCCATCACCCAACTGCCCTTCTTCTAGTCGATAGGTACCATCATATTCAAGAAACCATCGGAACAGTCTTGGTAAAATTTGTGTTTTGAGAGAGAGATACGACCTCCATTTTGTAAGAGCTTTCTGTTTGGGAATGATTGAAGAGGAGGTACCCTTCTTCGAGTTTTATATCCCCAACGCCTCAATTTGCATTCCCTTTTTCTTAAAGTCCACGTGTGAATTTTTAGAACCAGCAACTTGGACACTTTCCACTTCCGTGGCCAGGCCAATTTCAACTTATATCATATTTTCACTACGAAAATTTCCCACAACCTCCTGCCCGTTTAATGATTTGGATCCAACAAGTTTTGTTTTTGTCCACGGCCCAAACACGCTTTAACACCCCATGTCCCTTGCTCTGGATCCAAATTTTTTTTGAGTTCACTTTGTCCTACATCCCCTAAATCACTTATTTTCTCACCTCCAGCCTCACTACCACCCTTTACTTCTTGCGAATCTGGTACCCCTGACGCCAATTGACAAAACCCATCCAACTCAAGAAGCTTCTGGCCTTTTAACAGATTCTTATCCGGGCCACTTCCTTTAAACCCAAGGCCCACTTCCGCACCCCCTCTAGTAACACCATTGACTATAGGCTCGCCGCCATGTTCAGAGTGAAAGGACGAGAGAAGTACCTCTCTACTGTACTTCTCATTGGGACCTTCCATTGGATTAGACAAGTTGCATACCCTATGGCTGTCACCTCCCACACTACGCTACAGTCTACAGTTGTTTGAATTCGAAAATCAAACATCGGCATGGTTGACCTTTGCTTGTGACCGACCACTAGTGTTTTCATTTTTCGATAACCCCATCTCACTATCACCCACAGCTTCAGAATATTTTGAAGAATTTTCCTCTTTAGTGAACAAGACATTATTAGTTGGTAAACTGTATGCGCCGAACCTGTAAATGTCCTCCATCAGCCTGATAATTAATACCGCTTCATTAATCTTCACTTTGACCCATTTTTGATGATTCCACGAGAAGCGGTTGTCAACATAACTCTAGCAACATCCAGCCTAGACTTCAATCTTGTGCTTTCATCATTTTGATGTATTTCCCAACCGTGGCTATCACCAACTTGAAAAACTCTTCTGACCAAGCGTGGAATGGAGTGCCTGCAATATTAAGCCACCCTACATACCATTTTAGGGGCCCATGGTTTGAATTCCTCAAATAAGCTTGAGATGTCATCCAATTTGTGCCCAAGGAGTGATACTAAGTCTTCATCCCCTACTGGGGATCGCAGTACAAGATTGCCACCCATGGGAATAGTGTTAATGAAATACCCTTCTGACCTCAGTTTGTCTTGAATGCTTAGGACACCTTCCATGTTGAAAGTTTTACCAACATAACAACACTGCAACCGTTTCATATTTTCCTCAGGTACATTAAAGGTCATTTCATTCCAATCATTTGTCCCATTAACACGTGGAGCAGCTCCTCCTTGTCTCCTATTGTGTAAATGCCTTTGATTGTGATCAATAAATGCTCCTTCTTTGACCGCCTTTGAATATGATACCCCATTCCTGACATTGCTCTCCAACAGCTTCCTAGCTTGATGTTGATGATTCTACTTTCAGACAAGTTGCCTATTTGTGGTGTTTTGCTCAAATCTTGGAATGCTCAGTCTGAGCTTCAGGGATCCAATCCAAATGTTGTCTAGCTTCACTTCCAAACCATTTGGATGTATAATGTCCTTGAATTTCACAAAACCAAATCTCTTCCCCAACATATCCTTCTTTGGTGGAATATAGATCTCTCTAACATTTCCCCATTTGATGAACACCTTCCACATATCCTCTTCTCTATACTCTTCCGGGAAGTTGGTAAAGAAAAAAGAGGTTAACCCCTTGATGAATTATTTTGCTCTTCTCACTTCATTTCTCCATACTTTCATGTCATTGTTTGAATGTTTGAGGAAAGGGAGTGGTCTCTCTCTCCCAAAGTGATTAAACCTCTCAGTGAATCTCTCCCTCCCAGAGCTCCTCTCTCTTACCATCTCTCTAAAATTATGTCTTATGTCTTATCACTAATTTTTTGATACATTTTATATAATTATTAATAATTATATATAGGTCAATAAATCATTAAAAATGTTTAACTTTTATGATAATTACCTAAAAAGTTAAATATTTTGTGATGTGTTATTGATTGATAGTATAAATTTTTTTATATCGATATCATATTAAAATTAAATCCGTTTTATTTTATTATTTTGAAATAATAATATCTCAACAATTTTAAATTGGCATATAAAAGAAGGCAAATGTTAACGAGTGCCCTAAGGCCATTGTTTAAGGATCTAAATAAGTAATTTTTTATAGGAAGTTGTGTAATCAATATATTGGAAAGAGATATATTAAGTTTTTCAATGAATATTTGTAACGCAACCCCCCCCGGCCATTACTTACGTAACACGTGCGGAATTTAAATTAAAAGATAATTTGCTGGTGCTTTCGGAAAATAATTTATATAAGTATACAAGTGTCTGAAATTGGGTATAAAAATTTTGTCACGACTCCTAAGCCTTGATTGGCACACAGACTTACTATCATAGTATGGCAAGCCTATTTAATTTAAAGAATATACTTGAATAAAAGCTAGTATTTTACGAAAATTTCGACAGAGTCTCCTCTGTAATTCGGACATCCCAGGTAAAAGAACACCTGCTAAAATAATTACATTTTCATTCCAGAATTCCAGTTACACCAAATACAACCAGGTATTAATATGCTAAAGATAGTTATATCAATTAGCTATACATGACCAAAAGGAAAAGTTTAAGTTTTCATTCAAAAGAGACGCTCTCCGAGCCATAAACATTCCGTTTTAAAATATAGACTCTCTGAGTCATATACATACTTATCAAAAATCCAGGTCTCAAACCCTAAGCTGGTCATTCTAAAAGTTATTCCTGAGAAGAACTCACGTGATCGTTCCACAATCAAACACTTCATCAAGCAACTAGATCTAAGTCTCTGAGTGACTTAGGAAGACTCCTCTGCACATCTGTACTAAAATACCCAGGGTACAATAGCAAACCAGAAGAAACCTAATATGTTTGTAAGGGTGAGATACCGACAAATGGATATATCACACAACAACCATATACATGATACATAGATCACATAATCATATAAGCAGTTAAATCATGCATATACATAACATAACAGTGTTATATCAAAGGGTCTCAAACCCGCACAATCAATATTTTGAAAATATGCATGACACTTCAATATCAGGCTCTAACTTAATCTCATGAGATATCAACACCGTTTTTCACTGGAGAAGAATTAGAGTTGGTCAATCTCTAGCCCACCGGGCAGTTGACTCCTTACCCTCATGCATTAAGGTCTCAGGACGAGCAACGTCACATGTGCCTCTTCACTCGGTTTACATGGACAGACTCCCAGATACCATCTTTGTATCTGATATAATCATCAATAGCACGTCTGCTTGGGGAAATGCATATGAGAAAATATTTTATTTAAAAGGATTTCTTTGTGTTCATTCTTTTCACTATCGCTGCTCAAAGCTAACGACTTAAATCATCATTTCCCCATCACTTGAAAACTCAGAAGCATAGGACTCATAGTCCGAATGCTCAATCACAATGCCCAAGACCGTGGCCGCAGTCAAGGGTTGTGGTCGTAGAAAACAACCTTCACCTTTAATCATGTTCATCACACGCGGTTAGAATACACAGTCCAACACAACGTGATTAGGACCTAAGTCCATCACAACAAAATCAGAACGAACTGTCCTCAATTTCGAGAATTGGACTCTCAGTCCATAACATCATATCCAGGACTCGTAGTCCCGAATTAACACTGCATCATAACCAGGACTCGTAGTCCCGAATTAACACTGATCCTAGATCACGTGCGCATCACTGAATACTAGAGGCGACGTCTCGCGTACTAGATTCTCTTTCTTAAGTACTTATTTTTCGTTCAGTGAAAAACAAATTCAAAACCGAATCCTCGATAACCTATCCAGGTTATCGGAAAGTTTCTAAAATATTTAGGAAAACCTTTTCTTTGAAAATCTTTTATAAAGCATCTTTGAAATTCTTTTATCTTTGAAATATTTCCCCCAATAGGATATTGCCAAATAATCTTGAGAGTTTTCACTTGAAGACACATAGTTCGAAAAGGATTTTTTTCTCTTGTATAACAATAGTTCACCAAAACCATTTCAACATTTAAAACAAGTACTTTAAGTTTAAAGAGCTTTTTGGAAAAGAACAACAATCCCTTCATCTTCAAAGCTTATTAAGGTTTTTAATCCTTATAACGGTTGAGCACAGACGCACGTCTGGCTTAGCAAACTTTCAATCAACAACAGTATATATCATCAGTTCAATGCTAATATCACAGTTGAAAGCAGTTCATCACAAATATGCATTATATCATTTAGAACAAGTACAGTTCAACATCAGATAATAGCATAACAGTTCAAGTACATCAGATATCCAAGTAAGCTCAATTAACATATAAATATCCAGTTAAACACATACACACATGCATACAGTTATTGAATATCCCTAGGCAAAACTCCCCTTACCTTTGAAGACAAGTAATGGATCCTCGTCTTAATACTCACATTAGCTCCAAGAGTGTAACTATCTACTCCATCAAGCAAGCATAGCCGTGTCAAACGTCTCAGAGAGGGAATCCAACAACGCGCAAGAACCAAAAATCAAGAAATCAATTTCACATGATCAAACACACATTCTAACTTTATCTAAACACTTAATCTAATTACCAAACAAGGTTATTTTTAAAGAAAATCATGTTTGAAGCTCACGCTTCCCAATACCCTTTAAGGAAACTTTGTTTTGATTAAAAGATCATTAAAAGAACTTTGGAAATCATCCATTAAGAGTCCTAATTGCACTAAATCATAATTAATTTCACAAAAACATACCCAAATTCAAATAAAATCAAATTGGGGGTTTAGGGCTCCTTATTAAAATTTAGGGAAAACCCAGAATAATGAAATTGGTTTAGGGAAACACAAATTCACAGTCCTAATTTCATAAAACAAGCTTTAATCTTAAGATTAAAATCTGAAATCAGAGGGTTAGGGTTAGGGTTTCAAAATCAATTTGGGGTTTCTTGGAATTAGGCAAAGTGAAATGAGAAAATCACTCACCCAACTAAGAGGAAGAAGGAGATGTGGTGGCTGAAGGTGTTTCCGCCGCGGTGGCTTATGGTGGCGGCGCTGCAGCGGTACAGCGGAGGAACAAAACGGAGTAGAATGTGCGGAACAAGGAGGACGCGGTTCAGGTCGGCTTCTTTGCCCTTGATGCAGTCGAACGGCGGCTGGAGGTGAGCAGGACGGCGGAGCTTCGTTTCCACGACGGTGAATGGAGGAGCAGCTGCCAGGCGCGTGTGGGACGATGGCTGGGTCGCGGCTGTCTTCTCGTGCGACGCGGTCCAACGGTGGTCGTGCGGTTCCGAGCAGCGTGCAGGGGCGGCGTGCGATCGGGTCTGGCAAGAAAGAGGGGAGAAGATGAAGTGAAGTAGAAGGAGGAGGAAGAAGAGAAAAAGAAAGAAGAAAAGAGAAAGAAGCGGAGAAATAAAAGAGAAAATGAGAGAGGTGTCGAGAAAGAGAGAGAGAAAAGGTTGAGAAAGTTAAGTTTTAAACCAATTCTTTAGTAATAGGTACAAAATGAGTGATAAATATTAGGCCTAAAATAAACATGTTTTTACTTTTTGGAATCTAAAAATAAAGATTGATAAAGATATGTTTTCGAATTCAAATTAGAGTAAAGATTAATAGTTGAACTGATCCACTAAGAAAATACTCAGTCCAAAATTTAATCTCCGATAAATGTCAAACCAAAATATTTTTAACTCTAAAATTAAATAGAATGAGAATATGAAAATGTTTTTCTCTTAATCATATTATGAAAAATATTTTTCTGTACTGGTATATTAGTGACAATAACGTAATTATTGTCTAGTAAGCGTGCATTCACTGAATTGAGTTAGCGCTAACGCACCCAATAAAATAATTTGAAGAGAGTAATTTAATTACTCAAATTAAACCACATAACATAATAAATTTAAACATCCAAATAAAATAATTAATCATAGGTGTAAAAACTAGGGGGTTACAATATTTACCTTGTTTGGGTTCTTTAAACAATGCCACATGGGGACACTCTAGGGGTTAACTCGGTTTGCTCCCGGGTTCGATTCCTGACAGCGTTAAAATAATGCTTGGCCAGCGGAAGCCACGCCTCGCGAACAATGATCAGTCCTTCGTTGACAACGTTGGTTTACACTGGGTTTACGCAAAAAATAATCCCCTAGGAAATTCGTTAGCAAGACCCAGAAAAGAAAACAGCTAATGTAGGCGCAAATTACTTGGCAAAGCACGGTGTCAAAGAATTTGGGTTATTCTAACTAGTGCCCTTAAGGATTCCTAAATTAGAAAGTTTTTATTGGAAATATAACTATATCACTCTTCAAGATTTTAAATACAATAACTTTCAATGCATTTTTTTTATTCTTGGTTCCTTAACCGGTGCCCTTAGAGCATCTCCAATGAGGGTTGCTTATGGAGTTCTTAAATCTATGTGGCAACTAAGGAATCATTGTTTATTTTTTCCTCCAAGTGGAGTTGATCTTTGTGGCAACGTGGGTTGCTTAAAATAAGACATGATTGCTTATATAAGGAACCCAAAGGATGCGTTGCTTATGAATAAAAAATTAATTTTTGCTCAATTTTCAAGGATGTATTGCTATTTTAAATTAAAACAAAATTAAGTGCAAATAAAAAAATATAAAAATGTGGGTTGCTTAAGGGTTGCTTAAATAAGTACCATTGGAGTAAAAGTATGGTGAATTGCTCCAATATGATGTGGTATAGTGGGGCTCACTTAGGGTAGCTCAAGTGATAAGAGCTAAGGGTTTAAGGTGTTAAAGGAAATGAATTGCTTAAATATCCCCCATTATAGATGCTCTTAGCATTCTCCAAAGAGTTTAGGATTTTTGAGATGATCGAGCTTCCTGTTGATTCCATTATCCACTATCGGCGGATCTCCAAGCGTGGAATTTCTTCTCTATATTAATGGTGTCTTGTTGTTTCTTTTCCATCTTACCAAAAAAACATTTTATTTATAACAAGATGTCATATTATTATTATTATTATTGGTGTTAAAAAATTATTTGTTTTTTAAAAAGTATTTTTTAATGATATAATATATTTTTGCCATCCTTGATAAGTATAGGCCAAAGTCAAATGTAATTCATTCATTAAAGTCAGCTCTTTTTAATATTCATGGGCATGATATTGCATATGCCTCCAAGATGAGGGTATCATGCAATCAATTTTGCGTATCAATGATTTTCCATTATTAAAATGATTGATATTGTAATTAGTTATAATTATTGTATTGATACATCAGTGCATTAAATTTTTTATTTTGTTTTTAGATGATTGTTTTACATGATTTGTGCTTTCCAAATCTAAACATTAAGGAATTTTTCTACTGGACAAAAGGCTTTGAAAATGCATCGAAAGAATGAAAGAATGGTAGCATTATATGTTTAAGGTTTTTATGAAAAAAGACTCAGATTGTATTTAATATATTGTAAATAAATGAAAGTTTTACTATTTCAACTGTCATTCAAATAATTCGTTTTAAATTTTAAAATATTTAAGATTTGTTGATTTAAATATAAATTAAATAACATATATACTATATTTTAAATTGATTTTATAATATATTATTTTTTATTTTTTTATAGGAAAATGTTAGTATTTTATTTGTTAATTTTTCTACTTTTCAAAGGATTGAATCTTGGATCTCCAACACCTTAAACCGTTAGCTCAAACCACATGAGCTACCCCACCCCCTATATTGATTTTTATTTACATTAATATCAATCTGTTTTTCAAAACAATGTGATTGAATTATAATTTCCATCCATTAATTGGAATATATATATAATTTTTAAAGAGATAGCATCAAAATAATTTGAAAAATTTTAAAAATATATATGATTTTTAAATTATCTTTAATTTACGAGAGAAAACTTGCTCTTAAAACAACACCAGGCCCCATTTTTATATTATAATAAAACATTTTAAAATAGTAAGAGTGCAACAATATATTTTAATTTAATTTTATAATATTAAGCGTTTGTTTCAACTTTTTTAGTGAAAAAAATATTATTTTTTAAAATATTTTTGAAATTAGTTACCTGTTTTATAACTTGGAATAAATAAGAATCTGCACACAAAAAAATGATTTGGAACAAAATTTGAAGTTATTTTTTTCGACGCTAAATTAATTTGATTGTTCGACATGAAATGAAATACTTTTTCACAAAATTTCAACTCTTTGATGGGCCATGTGATTTTAAGTACACACAAACTACAGTATTTTAAATTGAAATGGACATGTCTGTGTTTGAGTGAATATTTATTTTTTTGAATCATGGGTGAATATTTTATGCCTCAAAAAAAGTATTTATACACTGAATATTTTTCAAACATAAATCCAATGTTATCAAGACTAACCTCTATACCCTTAATTTTAACCCCTCAATCCTAATTAGTTAGTTGGGCTGGCAAATCAAACTGAAATTAACCAAAATTTTGGCAAGATGTTAATAACATTAAACTAATTATATTTGTGATTCCACTATTGGTCATATCATTAAATAATTGTGATAGGGTATTGATAGGTGATAGAGATTCCTTATTTTGGAGGACAAGAATAACCTCCTTAGAAATTAGGGAGAGAGAGATTTCTTGGTCAATTTTATGATTGCCTTCATTCACATCACTATTGGTTTATATAACCAATTCTTACAAATTCAGTTTCCTAGATTATACTCATTATAGGGCCTCATGACATCTGGCCTCACTAACTTCATTAATAAAATACTCAAATAGTAAATTGCTCATATTCTAGAATATACTTGATGTAGTCTCCTTGTACATGTTCTCATATCCTCCTTGAGGTGTTGTTGCCGTTGCACTTTACATTTGGGCTTAGAATGGTTTAAAGACCCATCTTTAGTGCTCGTTAACTTATCTGAGCCAACATTATTATCTTTTGTTGGGTCCTGGGTCATATCATTCCATACCCCATCAACACCAACATTGTCTTCAAGGTTGTAAAACATCTTTAACTCAGCCCAATTCTTATAGGATATGTAATATTTGTTGGGGACTGATACCTATACTCCACATATTTGGCATCCACCCCCACACTTTTAATTTAATTTGTGAAATGACAATCATTGTAACATCCTAGTTTTTACACATGATTAAATTTTTTATTTGGATGTTTATGTTTATTTTGGTATGTGGTTTTGTTTGAGTAATTAAATTACTCTCTTCAAATTATTTTATCGGGTACGTTAGCACTGACTTATTTCTGTGAATGCACGCTTACTAGACAATAATTATGTTATTGTCACTATTATTACCAGTACAGAAAAATGTTTTAAATAATATGATTGAAAGAAAAGTATTTTTATTTTTTATCCTATTTAATTTTAGACTTGAAACTAAATTGGTTTGACATTAATCGGAGATTAAATGTTGGACTGGGGATTTTCTTAGTTGATCAATTCATCTATCAATCTCTACTTTTGACACGCAGTCGCACGCGCGTCAAAAAGCGAGTGATTTGAAAAAGTGTAGTTAGGGCACGACAACTCGAGTATCGTCTCTCAAGGACTCTTGGATTGTTATTAACACAAAAATCAGTTTTGGGGGGTTTTCGGATTGGAGATTAAATTAAGAAAACAGTTAAGAAAATAATGCAAATAGGTGATTGTCAATAATTGAAACGACTAATCTACGGTTCTCGGTTTCCCTCTATCATTGGTTCATATAATTCCATGCCCTAAGCGGATTCTAATCCCTTTTCGATTGTAGCGACAATTAACAAGCGAAACCGGCACTACGAGACGTATGTTCCTAATTTCGAATTAAGCAAACGGATGAAGCTCTCGTGAATTAAGCAAACACGAATAAACACACGCGAATTAAGCAAACGTGATTAAGTATAGAAACATACAATCATCGAAACAAATCAATACCTATTCTATATAATCCTGAATTAAGCAAACAGAACATATATCATAATATTGAAAGAGAATAGCAATAAGAATGGGAATTACATAACCTCAAGTGTCAATGGAAACCGGTTACAGTAGATCAATCCAAGGGAGTTAGTTCTCCATTACAAATATGACAAAAACCTAATTCGCAGCCTTTTAATCTAAAAGGAAAAGAAGAAGTTCCATCCTCTAATCTGCCCTAAACAACAATTTATAAGCCCAGAATCTGCGCGCGCTCGCGAGGCGAATAACCTCTCGCGATGCGAATATTAATTGTGGCGCGAGTTCAAATTTGGTCTCTCGCGAGGCGAGAGGATGATTCGCGGGGCGAGACTTCAAATTCTAGTTTGTCACAGTCGTGATGCCTATCACGGCCAGGCCGCGATCACTTTTGACTTTGGGTGCTTATCTGTCATGGTCGTGACCTTCATCACGGCTAGGCCGTGATGGTCTCTGTTCTCCAGGGTCTTCTCATCACGCCCGTGATGGGCATCACGGGCTGACCGTGATGCTTTCTGACTTCCAGGCTCGCGAGGCGAGACATGGTTTGCGAGGCGAATCAGAAGGGATGGCTGTTGGTGCTCAGGCTGGTCTTCAGGTTCGCGAGGCGAGTAGCCTTTCGCGGGGCGAATATTCCCAGAATTGCTTTTCTTATTAACCTGAAAACATGAAATAGCAGTGAATGCTTTATTTGACTCAAAATCAACTAAAATGTCCTAAACTACTCAAGAAACTCAAAATGTTGCTTGAGGACAGTCAAATCCAAATCTGGGCTAAAACGAGATTGAAACTCGAATAATTGGAGCAAAAGCCATGGTCTTACTAGTTATAAAACTAGTCAACCAAAGGCTGATCAAAATACCCTAAACTTAAACTTTGTTTGTCCCCAAGCAAACTAAAACTCAAATAAGACTCAGACTTGGCAAGCTTAAAAGATTCAATCAAATTCGCACAAATTTCATGAAATTTAAACAACACAATTTTTCTTCAATGTTTCCCCCTTTTTTTAACAATGCAATCCCCACATTCATTTACTTTAAACAATTGAGAATTCCATCATTCATGCAATCAGTAATCCGAGCAAAAGATCCAAGTTACACACAAAAGGGAGATCACCAAATTCAAACAATCGCCTTCCTCACAAGGGCATTTAATGTTTCACTCATTCGCTCAGTTTGTCTAGGCTATGAACCTTTCACTCAATTTCACATTTCAAGAGCACTTCCCATGAATTTGATTTTCACCTCAAACAAAGTTCCCACGAAAACATGCATGCAATATCAAAAGGTCTTTTAAGGTTGTAATGGGGCCTGGCTAAGGGTAGGATATTCAAAGGTACTAGGCTTAAGTCCCTAGGAACTAAGAGAGTGTGAGCATTTTGATACATTGAATTTCCACTCAAGTTCCTTTTTCCATTTTTCTTTTTGCCTTGGGTGACTACAACCTTTTTCTTCTAATACCCATTTTTGACATTTTGTTCCTTTTTTCTTTTCTTTTTGCCCTTTGGCTCCAACCTTTATTTTCTTTTCTTTTTTTCTACCCAGAATGACATATTGTATCCATGTGGCCACCCCAAACTTAGTTTCTTGCAACCATTCTCTTGCTAAGCTTCCATGCTCTCCTAATCCTAAGATCGGTTAACATGGTTTTTCCAAATTTTGGCTTATAATACAGGGTCATCAAGAAACAATAGGCTAATTATGCTCAATATGGCTAACTAGGGAACATGCATTAGGGATGGTTCTTTTTAGGCCAAGTAGTTAATTCAAAGAAAATTGCCTAAATCATTTGATGCAAACACATAGACATGCAAACCATGAAGAGATTCAAGCAAATTCGGGAAAGCGCGGCTCAAAAATGATTCACACAGTCAAAAACATGTTGGAGGCTCAAATCCTCACCTGGACATTTTTGCAAATTGTTTGACCGAGATTCAATCCCTAGTGTGTGCATCTTTTCACCCCAAACTTATCATAAATCATGCAGTCATAATGGAATATCTGAAAGTTTAATTTTCAATTTTTCACATGGGGATCAGTTTTTCAATTTTCAAAACCTAGGGGGAAATCATCAACAGTCAACACATCATGCAATCCATCTATGCAAATTCAACAAAACCCTATCAAGCTTGCCGACACAAGACTCACACATACTCTTGATCTTCTCAAATTATTCAAGAGCTAAAACAAAACAAAACAAAAACAAAGCAAGGATAATTAAAAAAATAAGAAAGTTTAGAAAAAAACTCATGGAGGCGGTTCCACCGGGATCCCACTGTCTGTGATACAGCGGCCAAGGAATGCCCAAAATTCAATATGATCCTCCCGGATCCCATGGCCTACAGCATAAGTATGGAAGTGAGCACTTGACAGCTATGGTGACCTCGCCAAGTCCGGCGGACTTCTCACTCCCTCTTGGGTCAAAGATGACCTCCTTGTCAACAAAGTCTTCCCAATAAAAATGGGGTTCAACCTCTTGGACTGGCCATGGTGCCTTCAAATTTAAGGATGAAAAATCCAGTCTCTCAGGCAGAGGCTTGAACTCCATTGCTGGTTGTTCCACAGTGGGAGGTGACGAACAAGTGGGGAGGGCTACTGGTGCTGCTTCAACTTATGCACGATCTTCATTCACTGCACTAACAAATCCATCACCTGCTATACATGCAGAAATCTCAGCACACACCACACAAGGGTTAGTGTTAGTACAGTCAGCACATATAGTACAACAAAATGAATCAGAAAAGGCTTGAATGTCCGGAAATTCAACACACAGTTCATCAATAGTAGTGTTAGCACAATCAGCACATGCATAAGAATTAATAGAATCATCTAATTCCAAAAATTCTTCATCATCCTCAAGCACGGTGAAGTAGATGTCCTCCTGATCCTCATTTTCTATATTTCTTGGCCGAACAGGGCCCTCAACCTCATGTGTCTCATGTTCCATATGGACGTTTTTCTCCTCATACCCTAAAAAGGATGAGCTTTCAACACATGCTACACACGAAGCAAATTCATTACAATCAACACATGAAGTATAATAGATAGAATCAGGAAAGGTGTGAATATCTGGAGATTCAACACACAGCTCATCAATAGAAGTATTCTTGACATCATTATCAAAATTATGCTCAAAAGAAGTATTGTCAAGAACAACTATTTGTGAATCTGTATGTTCTTCGAGGAGATGTTGAGTTTGTAGTGTAGTCGAGGTGGAGGCAATGTGAGCAATTTGAGTGGCCAACTTCTGAAAACCAGCTTCTATCCTCTGTTGGGATTGAAAATTGCGTTCCGCCATTTCCTGAAGACTTGCTTGGAATTGAAGATTGTGTTCTGTCATCTGTTGTTGCACCAAAGAAGCTATCTCATCCAAGATGCCCTGTCCTCCACTATGTTGGCTAGAATAGGGAGGTTGCACCTCATTCACTCCAATCATGCCAAAATCACTACTAGACTCATAGTCTCCAGCAAAGTTAGGATAATATATGCATGGTGGTGGCTCATCAAAGTTAGGATAATATATGCATGGTGGTGGCTCATAATCAACATTAGGCATATAACCATGCATGTAATTATCCATGGGAAGTACTAAGATTCACAACCAGACAAAGCAGCCGTAACTAATTCAGCAATGCAATTTTTTTTTCTGTTAATAACAACAAGAGTCCCCGGCAACGGCGCCAATTTTTGATACGTTGTCGCACGCGCGTCAAAAAGCGAGTGATTTGAAAAAGTGTAGTTAGGGTGCGACTACTCGAGTATCATCTCTCAAGGACTCTTGGATTGTTATCAACACAAAAATCAGTTTTGGGGAGTTTCGGATTGGAGATTAAATTAAGAAAACGGTTAAGAAAATAATGCAAATAGGTGATTGTCAATAATTGAAACGACTAATCTACTGTTCTCGGTTTCCCACTATCATTGGTTCATATAATTCCATGCCCTAAGCGGATTTGATAAGCCTCTAGATCATGTAGTTTCCATCTAGAAAAGGGGTATATTTTGTGCCTAATTGGGCGAGTCACCCTCACTAATCTCCCAAATTGGCCTTGTTTTGTCCCTAAGTTAGACTTTGACTCGTTTCATGCATTTTTAGTAGTTTTTAGTTTATTTTGAGTAGAATTACGCTTTTCGTTTGCTTTTATTGTTTCAGGTTAAAAGTGAAGCTCTTAGAGTCAAGGAAAAGGAAGAAAACAGTGGAAAAGCAATTCTGGAGGTTTCGCCTCGCGAAACAGGAGCTCGCCTCGCGAGCCTGAAGACCAACCTGAGCAGCAACAGTCATCCTTTCTGTCTCGCCTCGCGAAAGCCTGAAGACCAGCATGTGGTGAGAAGACCCTGATGGATAGAGACCATCACGGCCCATCCGTGATGAAGGTCACGGTCGTGACAGACTAGAGTTTGAAGTCTCGCCTCGTGAACATCATCTCGCCTCGCGAGAATCCAATTTTGAAAGCGCGCCACTTTTAATATTCGTGTCGCGAGAGGCTACTCGCCTCGCGAGCACGCGCAGAATCTGAAATCTATAAATTGCTGTTTTAGGGCAGGATGCAAAAACTTTTGATACTCCACTTGTTGTAGATAGTTTTATGGTTACGAATCCTTGTTCTCTGGAGCTGCGTCTCCCTACTTCTTTTTCTATTTTGTTTTTATGATGAATTCCGATTGCTTGTGTCTTCTTACAAGCATGAGGAGCTAATCCCCTTTGTCTAAGGGATCAATGAAACCACCCATGACGGTGTAGTTCAATGTGATGTATGTTTCTCTCCTTTTTCTCAATTAATTTTTTCCAATTCTAAATTTATTGCGTTGATCATATGCACGCATGATTGACTTGTTAACGTTGATGAGGCTTAGTCGGCAATTCGCGTTTAGAACTTGAATTGGGATCACTAATTGAATATTGCATGAGAGTGAGTAGGAGATTAGTGCAACCTTATAGGGAACAAGAATTAATAGAGTTTGATGATTGGGTTATGAGACCTAGTAAGTAATTAACTCAATCGTTGAATACGTCCTATTGAGCACGACAGTGGATTTAGGAGAATTTGGGGGTCCCGGTTGACATTGTAATTGAACTAAGGGAGGGAATCATCATCACTTGGGTACAATGAATGATTGGGTAGGTGGATTTGTGACCTTAGATGTTTAATTCCAGATTTTAATTCTTGATTTCTAATTGATTTGTTAATTTGAATTGAGATCCTATTTTCTCTCTCTCTCCTCAACCACTTGCTATTACTTGGCCAAACTTATCGAACTTCTTGCGAATTGGTAGAATTGGTAGCCCAATCCTTGTGTTCGACCTCGGTAATTACTTACCATGTTTATTTTATTACTTGCGACGACCCGATACACTTGCCGGTGACTCAACAAGTTTTTGGCGCCGTTGTCGGGGATTGGCACAACCAATTTTCCTAATTTTTGGGAAGTTTGATTAATTGGTTAAGCTGTTTTTATTTTTTATTGTTTTGTTATTTATTTATTATTATTTTCTCTACTTCTTTGATTCCACTCGATCTTGCCTAGTTTTTGTATGCGAGGTACCCTTTCACAAGAGGGCTTGCTATTTGATTCAGAGATCACCAAGACCGAGAAGCGATTAAGGAAAGAAGCCAGAGAGCGAAAGAGGCTTAAAGCAATTGATTTTGAGGAGATGGACGCAAATCCTCCTCCTCCTTACAAGCCTCTCTTCGAGTACAGTCTACCCAACTTGGGTGATTGTGATTCTTCCATCTTGAGGGGCAACCTCAATACAGATTCCTTCAGAGTGGAAGGATGTGTCACAGCCTATATCCGTGAGAATCAATTTGATGGGAGTGGCAAATAAGACCCTCATAGACACATCACTCACTTCCTTGAAGCTGGTGACCTGCAGAGGACAAGAGGTGTTTCTCAAGATGAGTTTCGCTTGTGGCTATTCCCTCTCTCTCTTAGGGATGTCGTTCGCGATTGGTTTGACAGCTTGGATCGGAACAGTATCAGAACTTGGGAGCAAATGGCACAAAAGTTCCTAACTAAGTATTTTCATCCTCAGAAAACGGCACAAGCAAGAGTAGCCGTCACATCTTTCAGGCAGACAGAAGATGAATCCTATAATGAAGCTTGGGAGAGGTACAATGTGCTCTTGAGAAGATGTCCTTCGGCGTTCTTTGACCCGGTCTCCAAAGTTCAACATTTCTTTAACGGGTTAAGGGGGCGCTACCAGATGAATTGTGATGCCGCAGCTGGCGGTTCCTTTTCTTATTTATCAGCTGAGGACGGATGGGCATTATTGGAGAAGATGTCGTACAATGATTACAACCGTGGTAGAGAAACCTCAAGTGGAGTCAGTTCTGCAGCAATGGAAGCCATTCTAGAGCAAAATAAACTGTTGAAGATGCAAATTGCGGCTTTGTCTGAGAACAAGAAGGTTAATGTGATACACGAGGGAATGCCTCCGGGTTGTGATAATTGTAATGGAGATCATGACATTCAAAGCTGTCCGTTCAACTTCTCTCGAGAACATGTGGATTTATGCCACAATTTCTATGACAGCGTGCCCGAGAACAACTATCAGAGGAACAGACAGAGTGATTACAATCAGAATCAGAATAGGGGTTATATGAGGAGAGACCATCCGGGTATCACTTGGAGTAATGCTAGCAGTGGTCTAGCCCAACAACAACAACCTCAGCAGAATCAGAGGCCAAAATAGGGAATCCATCAGCATAATACTCAGCAGGCTCTTCCGGGGCCTAATCAATTGCAAATAACAGATGGTGGAAGGCAACCTTGGGAGTTGGCTCTTGAGAAGATGAATGCAGCAGTTGAGAAGTTGGCAATCAATACAGGCACAGCCATTGATAAGTTGGCAACTCATACAGGGGCGACAATTCAGAATCTGGAGACGCAGATAGATCAGCTCGCAAAGCATCTAAATGAGCGTCTCCCAGGCACTTTCCCAGGTGATATCGAGAACAACCCTAAGAACCAATGCAATGCCATAACAACTAGAAGCGGAAGGGTGTTGGGATCTAACAAGGGTGCAACTAGTTCTCAGGAAGTTGAGGAAGAACAACCACATGTTGAGGAAGAGCAACCTAAGAAAGAGGAGTTGGCAAGTGACAAGGCATCGGAGCAAGGGGAAGGTTAAAACTTGTAGATGAAGAGTTCCGAAAGAAGAAGTGGGTTGAACCCCAGGACCTACCGCCCTACATGAAGGTACCATATCCTGAAAGATTGAAGAAGCCTCAACAAGATAAGCAATTCAATAAATTCCTTGATGTCTTCCGCAAACTTCAAATTAACATTCCATTTGTGGAAGCCTTGGAACAAATGCCATCTTATACCTGGTTTATGAAGGAGCTTCTCTCCAAGAAGTGGAGAATAGTGGATGAGGAAACGGTTGCTTTGACCGAGGAGTGTAGTGCCATTCTTCAAAGAAAACTACCTCCAAAGTTGAAGGACCCCGGTTCTTTTTTTATACCATGCACCATTGGGGGGTGACTATAGGAAAGGCGTTGTGTGATCTAGGGGCAAGCATCAACTTGATGCCCCTCTCTATGTTGAAGAGGTTGGGGATCAAAGAAGTCAAAGATACGCGGATGTCACTCCAACTGGCTGATCGTTCTATAAAATATCCTTATGGAGTGGTCGAAGATTTGTTAGTAAAGGTGGACAAGTTCATATTTCCGGCGGATTTTGTGGTGCTTGATATAGATGAAGACGCCGAGATCCCTCTAATATTGGGTAGGCCCTTCTTGGCCACTGGGCGTGCCTTGATAGATGTGCAACAAGGGAAACTCACTCTAAAGGTGCAAGATGATGAGGTAGTCTTCAATGTCTTTGAAGCCATGAAGCACCCTGCTTAGAGGTCGGATGTGTATCGAGTGGATATGGTGGACTCAACTGTCAAGGCAAAGGCAACTAGAGAAGCCCATGGTTCTTCACTTGCACAAGTGTTGGTAAAATCCCATGATGATGATAGTGAGGAAAAAGACGCTTTGAGGGATGAGGTCTATCTTGAGTGGTTAAAAGACATGGAAGCCTTACTGAGTCTCCCAGAGGATGAAGGTGTAAGGGAAAAGCTCAACAAAGAAGGAATGAAAGAAGCTGTGCGTAAGGAAGTGATTAAACCTTTAGAGGCCGGAATCATCTATCAAATCTCGGATAGTAGTTGGGTTGGTCTAGTTCATATGATCCCAAGGAAAGGTGGCACGACCGTGGTGGTCAATAAAA
Organism: Sophora flavescens; assembly: GCA_030762895.1. Classification (NCBI taxonomy): domain Eukaryota; kingdom Viridiplantae; phylum Streptophyta; class Magnoliopsida; order Fabales; family Fabaceae; genus Sophora; species Sophora flavescens. The sequence continues at coordinate 127,646,792 of CM061067.1, forward strand.
GCAATAAATCGATCCCAACAAGGACCATCATGGGGTGGAGAGTACGTGCCGATTATAGAGGGCTGTTGAACTTAAATGAGCTGTCCGGGAACCGCATGCAAGCATATGAAAAGGCAAGAACCTACAAAAAGTGGACTAACGCATGGCATGGCAAGCAAGATCTTCTTCCGGATTAACCCTTAGGGGTGACTTGAGTTAGGCTCGGGACGTTAAACAAGCGCTACTTGGGAGGCAACCCAAGCTAGGTATCCTTTATTTTTCTGTCATTTTCCCTTATATATATATATATATATAAGAGATTCACCACGCAAATGCACAGTGACCACGCGAGACAGAAGCCCCGAATCTCAGAGGCTTGCTCACGCTTATGTCTCGCATCGCGAGAGTTACTTTCGTCTCGCGATTCTGGGTACCATCAGCTGTTGGAATTCCAGATTCGCCTCACGAGTTACTACTCGCCTCGCGATTCTGGAAAGTGTGAAGAACAATTTTTCCATATTCGCCTCGCGAATCTGTAATTAAGGTTTTAATTTGCAGGAGTTCTTCCGGGAGAGGCCTTTGGCCCAACAGGGGGTGCCTGAGGGACCGATTGGATGAGGATGCAACCGTAGAAGAACTTTCCGTGGAAGCGCCCACCTACACTACAACTTGATCAGGGAGCACCCTCTCCTTTCCTTACTCTTATTTTATATCTTTGTTGTTTCATTGAGGACAATGTATGCTTTAAGTGTGTGTGTGTGTGTGTGGGGGGGGGGGGGGGGGGGGACCAATTGCTTTGTTTTTGTTTTTGTTTTTGAATGTCGCTCTTGAATAATTTGAGAAGATCAAGAGTTTGTGTATGAATGTTGTGTCGGCAAGCTTGGTGGATTTTAATTAAATTTAGCATAGATTGATTGCATGAATTATTTTGACCATCGATGATTTCACCCTAGGTTCTGAAAATAGAAAATTTGATCCCCATGTGAAAAATTGAAAATTGAACTTTGAGAAATTTTATTGTGATTGCTTGATTTATGACAAGTTTGGGGTGAATGGGTGCACACACTAGGAATTGTATCTCGGTCAAACAATTTGCAAAATGTCCAGGTGAGGATTTGAGCCTCCAACATTGTTTTTGATTGTGTGAATCACTTTTAAGTTGCACTTTCCCGAATTTGCTTGAATGTCTTCATGGTTTGCATGTTTATGTGTTGCATCAAATGATTTAGGTAATTTTCTTTGAAATAGACACTTGGCCTAAGTTGGACCAATCCCTAATGCATGTTCCCTAGTTAGCCACATTAAGCCTAATAAGCCTATTGTTTCTTGATGACCTTATGTTATAAGCCATTAACTGGAAAACCCATGTAAACCCAATCTTAGGATTAGGAGATCATGGATGCTTAGCAAGACAAGGGTTGAAAGAAACTAAGTTTGGGGTGGCTACAAGGATATGATGTGTTGTTTGGGATTGAGAAAAAAATAATAGAGGTTGGAGCCAAAGGCAAAAAGAAAGGAAAAAAGAGAAAAGAACAAAAATGTCAAAAAAGGATATTAAAAGAAAAAGGCTGTAGTCACCCAAAGCAAAAAGAAAAATGGAAAAAAGGAATTTGAGTAGAAGTTCTATGTGTCAAAATGCTCATGCTCTCTTAATTCCTAGGGACTTAAGCCTAGTACCTTTGAATATCCTACCCTTAGCCAGGCCCCATTACAACCGTTAAAAGACCTTTTGATGTTGCTTTCATGTTTTCGTGGGAACTATTTTTGAGATGAAAATCAAATTCATGGTAAGTGCTTTTGAAATGTGAAATTGAGTGAAAAGTTGATAGCCTAGACAAATTAAGCGAATGAGTGAAATACTAAATGCCCTTGTGAGGAAGGCAATTGTTTGAATTTGGTGATCTCCCTTTTGTGTGTAACTTGGATCCTCAACTTAGATTAATGATTGCATGAATGATGAAGTTCTCAATTGTTTAAAGTAAATGAATGTGGGGATTACATTGATGCAGGGGGGGACATTGAAGAAAAACTGTTTTGTTAAGATTGCATGAAATTTGTGCGAAATTGATTGAATCCTTTAAGCTTGCCAAGTCTTGAGTCTTTTTGAGTTTTAGCTTGCTTGGGGACAAGCAAAGTTTAAGTTTGGGGTGTTTTGATAAGCCTCTGGCCCATCTAGTTTCCAGCTAGAAAAGGGGTATATTTTGTGCCTAATTGGGCGAGCCACCCTCGCTAATCTCCCAAATTGGCCTTGTTTTGTCCCTAAGTTAGACTTTGACTCATTTTATCCATTTTTAGTAGTTTTTAGTTTATTTTGAATAGAATTACGCTTTTCGTTTGATTTTATTGTTTTAGGTTAAAAGTGAAGCTCTTAGAGTCAAGGAAAAGGAAGAAAACAGTGGAAAAACAATTCTGGAGGTTTCGCCTCGCGAAACAGGAATTGCCTCGCGAGCCTGAAGACCAGCCTGAGCAGCAACAGCCATCCTTTCTATCTCGCCTCGCGAGAGGCTGCTCGCCTCACGAAAGCCTGAAGACCAGCATGTGGTGAGAAGACCCTGAAGGACAGAGACCATCACGGCCCAGCCGTGATGAAGGTCACGGTCGTGAAAGACTAGAGTTTGAAGTCTCGCCTCGTGAACATCATCTCGCCTCACGAGAATCCAATTTTTAAAGCGCTCCACTTTTAATATTCACGTCGCAAGAGGCTACTCGCCTCGCGAGCGCGCGCAGAATCTGAAATCTATAAATTGCTGTTTTAGTGCAGGATGCAAAAACTTTTGATACTCCACTTGTTGTTGATAGTTTTCTGGTTACGAATCCTTGTTCTCTGGAGTTACGTCTCCCTACTTCTTTTTCTATTTTGTTTTTATGATGAATTCCGATTGCTTGTGTCTTGTTACAAGCATGAGAAGCTAATCCCCTTTGTCTAAGGGATCAATGAAACCACCCATGACGGTGTAGTTCAATGTGATGTATGTTTCTCTCCTTTTTCTCAATTAATGTTTTCCAATTCTGAATTTATTGCGTTGATCATATGCATGCGTGATTGACTTGTTAACGTTGTTGAGGCTTAGTCGGAAATTCGCGTTTAGAACTTGAATTGGGATAACTAATTGAATATTGCACGAGAGTGAGTAGGAGATTAGTGCAACCTTATAGGGAACAAGAATTAATAGAGTTTGATGATTGGGTTATGAGACCTAGTAAGTAATTAACTCAATCATTGAATACGTCCTATTGAGCACGACAGTGGATTTAGGAGAATTTCGGGGTCCCGGTTGACAATGTAATTGAACTAAGGGAGGGAATCATCATCACTTGGGTACTATGCATGATTGGGTAGGTGGATTTGTGACCTTAGATGTTTTAATTCCAGATTTTAATTCTTGATTTCTAATTGATTTGTTAATTTGAATTGCGATCCTATTTTCTCTCTCTCTCCTCAACCACTTGCTATTACTTGGCCAAACTTATCGAACTTCTTGCGCATTGGTAGAATTGGTAGCCCACCTCGGTAATTACTTACCGTGTTTATTTTATTACTTGCGATGACCCGGTACACTTGCCGGTGACTCAACAGGATTCTAATCCCTTTTCAATTGTAGCGACAATTAACAAGCGAAACCGGCACTACGAGACGTATGTTCCTAATTCCGAATTAAGCAAACGGATGAAGCTCTCGTGAATTAAGCAAACACGAATGAACACACTTGAATTAAGCAAACGCGATTAAGTATAGAAACATACAATCATCGAAACAAATCAATACATATTCTATATAATCCTGAATTAAGCAAACAGACCATATATCATAATATTGAAAGAGAATAGCAATAAGAATGGGAATTACATAACCTCAAGTGTCAATGGAAACCAGTTACAGTAGATCAATCCAAGGGAGTTAGTTCTCCATTACAAATATGAAAAAAAAAACCTAATTCGCAGCCGTCTAATCTAAAAGGAAAAGAAGTTCCATCTTCTAATATGCCCTAAACAGCAATTTATAAGCCCAGAATCTGCGCGCGCTCACGAGGCGAATAACCTCTCGTGACGTGAATATTAATTGTGGAGCGAGTTCAAATTTGGTCTCTCGCGAGGCGAGAGGATGATTCGCGGGGCGAGACTTCAAATTCTAGTTTGTCACAGTCGTGATGCCTATCCCGGCCAGGCCGCGATCACTTTTGACTTTGGGTGCTTATCTGTCATGGTCGTGACCTTCATCACGACTAGGCCGTGATGGTCTCTGTTCTCCAGGGTCTTCTCATCACGCCCATGATGGGCATCACGGGCTGACCGTGATGCTTTCTGACTTCCAGGCTCACTAGGCGAGACATGGTTCGCGAGGCGAATCAGAAGGGATGGTTGTTGGTGCTCAGCCTGGTCTTCAGGTTCACGAGGCGAGTAGCCTTTCGCGGGGCGAATATTCCCAGAATTGCTTTTCTTATTAACCTGAAAACATGAAATAGCAGTGAATGCTTTATTTGACTCAAAATCAACTAAAATGTCCTAAACTACTTAAGAAACTCAAAATGTTGCTTGAGGACAGTCAAATCAAAATCTGGGCTAAAACGAGATTGAAACTCGAATAATTGGAGCAAAAGCCATGGTCTTACTAGTTGTAAAACTAGTTAACCGGTGGCTGATCAACTTTGTTTCAAATTTTGAAAGTATATATTCATCAACCTTTATTTGTAGATTCAAAAACCAAAAACATGTATATTTTTAGACTCAATATTTTATCACTCATTTTTTTACCTATCACTAAATGTTAAGTTAAAAACATAAATACTCCCTCCTTTCCCTCATCAGACCCGTAAACCCCCCTCCTTTTCTTTCTTTTTCTTCTTTTTTCCCCCTTCTTTCTCTCTTTTTCTCCCCCACTTCTTCCTCCCTCCAACTTCACCTTCTTCCTTCACTTCCAGCAGGCGCTGTCCCTCCATCGCAGCCACCGTCCGGCCGCGTGCCTGGCCTCCTAGGGACGCCGTTCAGCCACTGCTCAAGACGGAGAAGATGGCTATGCGACCCAGCCCGTCTCCTGCGTGTGCCTGGCCGCTGCTTCGCCCTCCGTCGTCGCGAAACGCCATCTCCACTGCGGTAAGCTCCAGTTGCCGCTATTAATGGTGGTTTTCAACCTCCATGGGTTGTTACACCTCCTTTCCTCCTCCCCTAAAGCTTGATTATTGTTTTCATTTAGATCTTGGCACTATCCAGAAATGCATCACCGTCCTCCGCTGCCACTGCCGCAACGCCGGACAGCCAGACCGCCACCATCTCTTCTCCCTTACCTTGTTGGATTTCAAGAAAACCCCAAATTGATTTTGGAAACCCTAACCCTAAGGTTTTGATTTCAGTTGTTAATCATGAAATTAATTATGTTTGTAATCAATTGAGCTGTTGAATTAGTGATTTCTTGAACCGATTTCATGATTCTTTAATTAGAATGAATTTTTCCCAATTTAGGTTATGAACCCTAAAGCCCCAATTTGATTTTTATGGAAATTGGTCATGATTGGTAAAATTAACTATGCACTCATGAAATCAGGACTGTTAATTTAAGTTTTGACAAATCAATTTCGTGTTTCTGTGAGTAAATCTCATTTTCCCCAATTTCAATTAAAACCCCAAACTTCCCAATTTGAAACATTAGTCAAATCATGTTGGCTTCTCAATTTTGATTATGTTTTAATGTAATTAGAATTATTAATTTATGATTCCCTAGTCTAATTCCATATTACTTGATTAAAATTGGATTTTCCCAAATTCCTAGTGAACTCTAAAACCCCGATTATTTTAAATGAAAAACCAATATCGTTTACTTAGTTGAATTAATTGTTTAAGTGGTACAAACTTATGTTTTGTGATGATAGGTTTCTGATTTTTGGTTGTGCTTGCTATTGGCTATGTTGATGACCAATTTCCATCTATGTGGATGTGACTGTCATGGTTAGAGGAGTAGAGAATACATTTTTGGAGCTATCTTGAAGTTGTTTATAAGCGTTGCAAAGTGTTAGAGGAACCCGGAATGAGTTATCTTATTCTTGTCTTCAAAGGTAAGAGGAGACTGCCTGAGGGATTTTCGGTAACTGCATGCTAATTGTGTGTCGTATTTGAGTTTATTTGTTGTGATGTGTGGTGTCAAATTAAATTGTTATATGATTGTTGTGTGGTTTTTAATGTTTTCTGTGAAAGCATGATTGTACTGTGATATATGGATATCTGCTATGTATGGATTATCTGTAGGTTGGTTGATTGACTGAGAAGCCTGACATTGGTCAGTGCTCAATTAAATTAAAGATAAAAGCATTGAAAAAGCTTGAGGAGGAATTCAAAGGATTTGATTTATGGAACAAAAATATTGAAATTATTTATATTTGATGATGTTTTGGAGAAAAGAGTGAATTATGAGTAAATTGTGAGGACGACATCTTGAAAATATTTCAGTTACATTGTCTTTTCCAAACAAATTCAAAAATAAGATGAAAAGTTATTCTAAGAAATGTAAGTGTCAAGGATATTTTAACAGTGTTGGAAAAATTAATTTACGACAAAGAGTCCTATTTCTTGAAATAGCAAACGACGGACAATTCCGTCAAGGTTTACCAAAGTGTTTTTAAAGAGGGTATTATTGAGAATTTGTCTCAAATAAGGTCTTACAGTTCAAATTATTTATTTTTGAACAAAAATAATTTTTAAGGAATTTTTAAGTTTACAAAACGAATTTCCCACGTAAAAGGATTTTCGGTGAACATCGAGTTATTTCCATCAACTTGGATAGGTTGAGGAAACTTTGATTTTGTTTTGTTTTTCAAAGAATGAAAATGGTTTAAACGAACCTAGCAACCGAGATGTCGGGTCTAGAGTTCTAAGATATGGGCCTAGGGTCCGAAGAGGAAATTATGGACTATAATGTCCTATAAACCGTATATTCGGTTTTGTGCACTAAAATCTATGCGTCGAAGATTGGTGCATCGGTCTGGATTTCGTGTTTTGCACACCTTTTGACTTTGAGTCAGTTATTTTGGAATGAGGTATTAAACTTGAAAGTTTAAATTGGTGATTTAGTCGTGAGACTTTTAGCTCCGACACCTAAAGATTGATCACAAAGAAAACAATGAGAACAAAATGTTTTACATGCATTATAGGGCAGGCGTGCCTTTGCATAGGACTTGAATGCTTGATGGCAAGTATTCATGCAATTTGCGTCACTGTGCCTTGATGGATATACGACCAAGTAGACCATGTGCTATTTGTAGTCACCACTTTGCCTTGAGTTGGACTGTGGAATGGTCAATAGAACTTTGCCATATCGGGCATTGATTCTGCCTTAATTGGCAACTAGAGCCTGATCAGCTCATTTATTTGTTGGTTGGAGCTCCGGAGATTAGGTCTCAAAGTTAGGATTGGAATATTGAAGTGTCATGGTTTTTAAAACGGGTACGACTGTCGGGTATGAAACCCTTTGATAAATATATTGTTTATCTTTGAATATTCATGTTAAATGGTAATTGAGAGTCGTGCATGTGGCTATCATATTTAAATCCATATATTGGTATCTCACCCTTGCATGTATAGGTTTTTCTGGTTTTGCTGTTGTACCTTGGTACACGCATACAGAAGATGCAGGAGAGGTTTCCAGTTTAGCTCGGGGATATTGTTCCCAACCCTGGAAGATGTATAATGTCAGGTATAATGGTAAGAACCATAGAGGTCTTACCTATGAATATCTTTTAGAACGACCAGCTCAGGTTTTGAGATGATATTGATTAATGTTAGTATGTATGTTTATGGCTTGGAGAGCCTTTGTTTTTGGATGGAATGTAAATGGATCGGAGAGCCCTTCTTTTGGAAGAAAAATTTAAAATCTTTCATTTTGGTCAGGTATTTGTTTATGTAAATATTTTCAGAAAAATACCGTCTTTATGTTTACTTGTATGACTGGAATTTCTGGGATGAAAATGGAAATATTTCAACAGGTGTTTCTATCTCAGGATGTTGCAATTATAGAGGAGACTCTGTCAAAATTTTTGTAAAAATATTCAAGCTTTTTATTTAAGTACATTTCGAAAATAAATAGGTTTGCCAGGCTAGGTTTGTAAGTCTTTGCGCCAGTCATGACTTAGGTTTTGGGTCGTATAACAAATGGTCTATATATGACCAAAATTTGTACCATGAGAGGTGAAAATGTGATGTTACTATTTCAAAATAGGTTTAAATTTTACCGTAACCGCATTTAACAAACTTTATACCCATTTTCTGGCGCTTATATATTTATATAAATTAATTTCCGAAAGCAACCAGCGAAATTCCCATTTAAATTTTTTTCCGCACGTGTTTATAAAGTAATGCCCAAGGGGGGTGTTACAATCATAACCCTACAAGTTTCAAAAAAAATCCCCATCCTTCCTTTATCTCTGAAACACGCGCACACCCCACTCATCCTCTTCTTCTTCTTTCTTTGCGCAGACCCCCACCCACCCTTTGCGTCATTTTTTTTTTGTTTTTTTCATGCCTTCCGGCATTTATTTAATCGCCGGACTTAGAAACTATAACTCCGACATTTAATTGTCAGAAAATTTTTAAATTTTGAAAAAAAAAATTCCGGCAACTAGTTGTCGAAAGACAAAAAATTGTGCCTGCAGCAATTAGATTTCGGAACATATTTTTTCAGGAACTTCTGACCTATCGGTAATTAGTTGCCGGAAGACTTTATTATGTTGTCTGGAAATTAGTTGCCGGAAGAACAAAAAAATTGAAAACTGGAATCCGACAATTAGTCATCGGGGGCTACATGTTTGTTCATCTGACATCTAATTGTCGGAGGCATCGTTTTTTGTTTTCCGGCAACTAATTGCCGGAAACACATTTTTCAAAATTTAAGAATTTTCCAGCAATTAAATGCTGGAAACATGATTTCTGAATTCGATAATAAAATACCGGAAGGAACGGAAAAAAAAAGGACGTATGGAACCTGGACGCGGAACATAGAGAAGAGGAGATGAAGTCGCTGACTTGCCTTCATTTTCAGTTTTCAGAGTATAGAGGGAGATGAGAGGAAGAGGGGGTGGAGGGAGTGAGAGAGAAGAAGGGGTGGGTGGTGATTTTTGCCAAATAATTAGAGTAGATATGTTTATTAAGGGTATTTTAGTAATAAAAAATATTTTAAGAGTTGTGTGGCGGTGGATGTCTATGTGTGGGGGTGTAGGTAGCAGCCCCCGTATTTGTTTCTTAATAGTTCATTGGAGTCCTTTGGCAGTAAGGAGGCCCAAATTGTTACTTGGCCCAAATGGGTAATGATGCCCATTGCTGAGTTACTCTGCAACAAGTCCCAGATTCTCATCGAAACCCTGAAGTTAGTGTGGTTGCTGCTGCTCCAAGACGTACATGGCTACCATGTCGACGGAGAAGCTTGTAGGTGCCGTATTCCACTATTCCAAGGGTGTTGGGAATTTGCGTATAAAACAAAATAAAACGCAGCGGAAAAATTCCCATCGAAGGATCCTTGCGAATGGTCATGATTCATGATTAGAAAGTTTACCTCTTGAAGCGATGGCTGTTGGTTGAAATTCGTCTATCACGAACACCGCACGAACGGTGTCTCCAGAGGTATCCACACGAGCGGACTCCGTGAACGTCCAACGTCACGAACCTGAAGCGTCTCTGTCTTGCAGTGCTAGCTTCAAAACCGAGACTTACTGTTCACTCTTACTCTCTCTGTGCGGCTAGGGTATCAACCTTGTGTGCACAACAACTTAAGTGTTCTACTTATAGTAGCGCCTCCTTAAGTGAGTTAGTGAGCAGCACTTGACCTAAGCCCATGTACTATGCGCTAGGCCCAATAGGAAAGTCCAACTCTCCTTTTAATGCTTCTTTTAATCCGCTCTTATGTGTGTGACCCTATAGGTTCCCAAAACGTTAGCAGTAACATTAAATCCCATTTAATATTACAAACAGTGAGTGGTATCTAGCAATACATCACTGCTACCTAAGTAGTGAGAAAGTCAGTGATTTGACGAAACCTTTCTGTGACAAATATTCATGTGCATTATTATCCCTTTGTCCATATATCTATATTGAACACAAGGCATAGAATGTGTCACCCTTGTATGGTTCAATATCATGTTACCTGATACCCGAGTAGACTTAACAACAAATGAGGTCAATATCTCATATTGACTCATTTCAGCATGGCCATGCATTTTACAGTCTCACTCTATCAGGGGGCCCACAGATATTACTCCTGTCATGTAGGAGGGACAAATTCCATCTAGGTCACTCACATCCCTCTGCATGGCTCGTGGTATGCCCAATGACCGTCTTTATAATCATCCTATTACAGATGACGTTTGACGATATTAAAGCACACGACTCCTCATGTAGGGATCGTAGTGATTTCAGGTTGAAAGATTGTATGCACCATTGTCACTATGAGAACTACTTATGACACTCACATAACGCTCCATGTAGTGTTCTCATGGCGGGTCAATCCAGTACATCATTACCTTAATGTGTACCTATGTGGCAACTCGATATCTCATATCTATGACCCGTGAGATGTGGTCATCAGTCTGCACACATAATAGTCTCAATTGTATTATTATTGTCCTTATTAATAAAATACTTGACTACGGATATTTAAGAATAGGATTTCATTGTTCAATAGTGTCTCACGATCAAGTCATATACTTGATATTCTATTAAACTGAAATTTCCATTCTAAGGACTTTATTATGTTTAAACAAGTAACACAATAAACTGGAATGCCTCATATCATATATATATATATAATAGCAAGATACAAATGTAAGTCTAAAGAAATACATTGGCCTCTAGGGCTTACACCAACAAAGGGATCCACGGTCATCCAGAAGATGGTCCATGTGGATGAAGAACCAAAACACGTTTGGCGGAGGTGCATCTGACATTGACGTTTTTTATGGAAATGGAGAAGGCGGAGTCGTGGTTGAAACGTAACCACTTGACGGAGACAAGATTGCCATTGGGGAATGAAGCTTCTAGAACCTCCAATTGTGAAGAGGACGGCACACAGCTGGACGTGTTCCATCGGGATCGAAGCTGAAGATACAAATGTCAGGGAGTTCAAGGACCCACCGGAGATCGTGACGGGAAATGGCGTTGACCAGAATAGAAGAGTCTCGGGGTGACGCCGTCGTGCCGGCAAAATCCTCGTCGGAGACACGTGTGCATGGGCAAGCTAGTAGACGTGCTTGCTTCGCTGTCCCAAATTCATTCACGAAATTCTCCTAGCACAGCCACAAACAAGCAACCACAAAAATTGGGATGAAGATCTTCGCAATGTCAATTGTCACGGGGCTTGGAACAGGCATGGTGACAGATCTAGTGGAGGTTGGGGTCTGTTGGGGGTCCGGGATTGGGGAGTGATGCGCATTGTTTCTGGTTTGGACTGATTGTGAAGATGGAAATGATTGATGTTGTATCTGGATTGAGGGGAGTGGATTTGTAGTGGGGTTGCGAAGGTCATGGAGTTAGGTTTGCATAATGTTAAGGCTTGCAAGAAGGATTCATTGTAAGCTTCCTCCAAAGCTTATAGTGCAGTGAAGGCAGCAGTGAGGTCTTTCATGGATTCTCTGAGGTGGAGAAGGGATGCAAACGGATTTTGAGTTTTACTTTTTTTTTTTTTGAATGAGGTCTCCACGTGTTAGATTCTAGACAGTTGGGTCTATCCGACGGCTCGGGAAATAACTTTACACCGACGGTATATATACCAATTAAACTCTTTATATACCATGATGTTTTAATATTGAGATTTCAATCGGTAAACGATAAACAATTATTTCAAATAAACGTTACAAAAACAATTTCATTCAAATCAATTTTATAAAACAAAATTCACTCAATATCACTTTTAGCAAACAGTCACTCAAACACACAATGAGTCATGATTTGCATCAATTAATTGACATGCATATATGCAGAATATTTTGAAAGATTAATATTAAAGTATTCGTACATACAGTTGTAAGTATAATAGTGTGACACCATCTATCCTGCATATATTTATAAAACGTTTAAATAAAAGATATAAAATAAAAACATGCATTTATTTCATAAAATAAAAACTGGATAGAAAGTATCACATTGTAACAACATCTCAACGCGGAAAATTACATAAGTTCAAAATAAAACATAACAAAACATAACATAAAAGAAAACCCAACCCAGATGCCACATTAGAGCTGGTATAACTGAAAATCCGGAAGAACATCACGGATAACAAACTAAAACTAAACATAAGTCCTAACTACGAGTAGCGGCTCCTTGGAGTCAATCCTCAACAGGTTGCTCACCGTCATCTACAAATTAAAACAAAAGGGGTACATGCAAAACGACAACAAAAGACGGGGAGTATGAAACATATATATGAACATAACAGCATGGAAGCAGTTAGTAAGATGAGCATGCATCACAACAAGCATATATAGCAGCAACAAATATAACATATGCATATCAATCTCATCATATAACAACGTATGTTATGCGATGAAGTGTTACTCCACTGCTCCGTTATACACTTGGATCCAATCTACCTCAGGAAGTCAACTTCAGAGTTATATATTGATGTGTGTGAAACATGCATATATTTTCATATTAGTTAGCATTTAATTGTTGCATTTTCTAGCATAGTTTTTGGTAATTTTTAGCATTTAGCATGCATTTTTTAATTTACCTTTAGTTCGGATGATTTATGTTTGTTTTTGTTGCACAAGTAGGTGGATCGTAAGTTTTACAGGTTAGCCATGGAATGTACCACACCCACGGATGGTTCTGCTCTATTTCTTTCAGTAGTTGAAGGTTCCACGGCCTGACCATTGTGTAACGCCCTTCGTTATATTAGTAACCCAAATTAATTTCAATAAAAATCCTTCAAAACATTTAATTAAAAAAACACAAGTCATAAAAATTTTCTCAAATAACTAAGTAGGAAAATACCTCATATTAAATAGAATAGTAAAAAAATATATCCATGCAATGAATATAAATATAAATGAAAACCACAAGCCTCAATACTGGGCGTCTACTAACAAACCCAACGATAAACAAATAAATGTGTCTAGCCACATACGGCTCCTTATTTAAGAAAATACTAACCAAACTAGAAAGAATAACTAATGGAATCCACTAAGTCTTCACGCCTCTTCAGTTTCAATGACATCCTCCTCGTGCTCTGAAAACAATACTTATAGTGAGATATCAAATCCCAGTGACCGACAATACAGTTTTAAAAAAATATTTTCGAAAATAGCATTGTTCTCAGCCGGCACGGTAACCAGAAAAACTGTCCATGGCACCCACTAATTTTCCAAAATAATATGTATAAAAGAAAATACTTTTAATATCAATAATAATCTCATCTCAATACATCAAATTCCATATACCAGATAAATTCTAGTTTAATCCAAGCGGTCCGAAGACCTCCTAATTAAATTGGCCTCTTGCCGGCATGCCATATATTCACACATCACACGACAATGGCGTCCCATTGTCCACCCCTACTCACGAGGAGTGTTTCGATGTCACCCTCCTGTCGGGGACATTTCCATTTCGATACCTCCCATGTGCACATGGTGGTATTTCTCCTTTTTCGACACCCCAACCTGTGGCGGTGTTACTTTCGATACTCCTTTTTAGGTAGTATTACTTATTTTCGACATCCCAACCACATGGCGATGTTACTTTCGATACCCCATTAAGGCGGTATTTCTCTTCGATACCCCTATCATAGGTGGTATTACGGCAAACATCATACAACTCATCATAAGGCATGAATTTCATGTCTCATACATGTAGCAATTCATTTACCATAAATCAAATATTTAATCCTATCATGCATACTAAATAGACTTATGTCATGTCTCCAAATAAATTTATAATTACACTATGACAATCACGAGCATCAAAACATAATAAATGGCATCAAGCATATCATTCAACTTGTACAAATATCAATCATGTATTCAATTCAAATTCCAAAAAAAAAACTGTAAGGTAGACCCTTCCATACACATACAAATGAGGAATACAGTCCTAAATTTTGTAGGAAAAACAATGAATTGAAATATGAGTTCATCAATTTCAAATTCACCGTAAACACATAAAAAAATACCATGGAAAGTGTTCGCAAAAGGTACTGTTACTCACCTCTTGAAGACCTCCAAATAGCTCAAAGCGTTTCCTACTGTGAATCCTAACGTTTGCCAAGAGTTATCATCATCTTCCTCTTCCTAGACTCCCATTTTCACAACTATCTCTTCTTAATCCTTGAATTTCTTCTCTTCTTAGCCGTTTGAGTTTCTAGGTGTAATTAGGGTTCAAAAATGCACCCTAAGAGTGTTAAGATTCTATTTATAGAGCCCCCAATAGCCCAAAACGTGTAAAAACGCGCTAAGCCCGCTTACTCTGCATATGGTGCTGTATTTCGCACATATCTTGAGTTATAGACATTCAAAAATTATAAATTTTATATCGTTGGAAATATAAAAGAATTGTCTACAACTGTTATGAAGGCCACAAAATCTGAAACCGACTTTTAGATAGTCAAAACGTGGATAGAATTTAAAAAAATGGTTCTGGCGCTGGAACGTGAATAGTGTGTACGAATTTGGTCATAACTTGAGCTACAAGAATCCAATTTGGACGAATTTAGTGTCTATGGAAAGCTAAGAGACAGGCCTACCTTTCTTATGCAGATATCGAATTTAAACAAGTTCTCTTTGGTTACTAAATATCCATCTGAAGTTAGGTATCTAGTCATATTAGGCGAAATTGGGCTTAAAACACTCAAACTATCTATTTATAATGGGTAACACAGCATGAGTCTTGATATGCTTATGTTTCCTATCATTATTGCCGCATTAATTTAGTCCAGGGTAGGTTCTTATCCTTATTTTTATTTTATTTTTTTAAATCAATTTTACATTATTGTGGAACCCACTGGATTTTTATTATAAAGAAAACAATTATAATAAACTCTTGTACGACCCTTTTTTTATTAAAATAATTATATTTGAATTTTTAGGATGTTACATTTCTCCCCTCCTTAGAGAATTTCGTCCCCTAAATTCTTCACATACTCACACACACATTGTAACATATGCTGAAAACCAAACATAAAGGTTACCTTACCTTAAACAACAAGATCTGGGTATTGACATACGATGTCCTCTTCCATCTTTCAAGTAGTTTCCTTCGGAGTTAATCCTTTCCTAGAACACTTTCACCAATGGAATTGTCTTGTTCCTTAGAGTCTTTGTGCCCTTGTCCAAGATTTGACTAGGCCTAGGCTTATAGATCAAATTATCCTTCAATTGTAAAGACTCATGAGCTATCACATGAGACTCGTCAGGTACATATTTTCTAAGTTGCGACACATGGAAAACATCATGAAGATTTGCCAATTGTGGCAGAAGAGCCAATTGGTAAGCAACGGGCACGACTCTTTCAAGAATCAGGAAAGGTCTCATGAAACAAATAGTCAGTTTTCTGAATGACATTGACCACCCCATCCAAAACTTAAGAGTGCCTCTCAAAATTACATGTTCCTCTTCCTAAAATTCTAAATGCTTTCTTTTCTTGTCAACATAACACTTTTTATCTATTCTGTGCAATGCGCATCTTTCCCTCAATTATTAATCCTAATTGCGATCTCTTTGATTAAATCTGATCTTAACAATATCTTCTCACCTACTTCGCACTATCATAAAAGGGGATCTACATTCCTAATCACATCATTAATATATATATATATATGTATGTATGTATAGTCACTAAATATTCCACCAGATAATAAATGTACAATTCATGACCCCTTAACTTAAAAAAAATTATTTTTTTAAAGAAAAAAAATTTTAATTTTAAAATGAAGTCAATAATAACATTTATATAATAAAATCATGCACTTAAGCATTTGTTTCTATCCATCCGCCTATAATTAGAACACTTTCACTTGCATTTCATCTTTATAAGCATTCTCACAAATTAAATTTAACAAACAATCCATAAAAGAAATTGATGTAATATTTTATATCATCCACACATAGACATAATATCTCTTACGAACTCTATACCAAATTTCTTATACTCTACACAGAACTGAGGAATTTTATAAATTCTATAAATAAAGAAATGTGAAGCAGTAGCACGGTCACATACTAATTTTTAGCTATCCCAAAATGATAATTTCAAAAGAGGAAGAAATAGTTTCACTTTATGTTGATAAGAAGATCTTACTAAAAAAAATATGTGATAAAAAATGGAGAATAATGTTTAACAAAATCACAATTAAACTGTGCAGACATTATGCAAAAACAACTGTAAAAATTAACACCACAATAGTATAAGAAACCAATTCAATCTCGATCCTTGAGTAGGCACATACAAATAAGAAATAACATTTTTTTCACTTTTTGTTAAGAAATATAAGTTTGTTAGGATTAGACATGCCATTAATCTATATGGAAAACAAATCATAGGGGAATATCAATCGTTATTAATACTTTGTCACTTGAGAAGCAATTTGAAATTTCAAGGAAAGTGATCCTCTAAAAATTGTATAACAAAATTACAACATTATAATAAAATTTGAACATATATATAAAATTCTTTAATCTCACTTCCATTTTTATTCCCGTCCACTAAGACTTCTTTAAATCTTCATGCTTCTTGGTTATTCCTAGACACATGGTTAACGTTCTTGGTTATTCCTAGACACATGGATAACGCACTTTTGAACCAAATTGGAATTTCTGAATACAATTATTGGAATAGTCCCAAACTTTTGGGGACTCAGCGGAATAATGACGGGACAGGTCACGGAAGATGGTACCGCTCTGATACCATGTTGAAGTTATGGATTTTAGATAGAGAAGAAATTAAGATAAGAAAAAGAATGAAGACTCTACTTGAAAACTGAAACTGAATATGTCTCTCTTGTATTAACATTCCAATAGGACTACAATATATAATAGATAGGGGAACCTGATTCCTAGAGCATTAATTAAAAAAGAATATTCAGTAGAAGGAACTGGAATGATCCACGACCTGGCCGTAGAACCTGCCATGGCCGCGGATCGCGTGCGTCAGAAACATAAATGTCAACTTATTGTCTTTTATTGAGGGAGGAGTGGTACAAACCAAAGGAAAATGTTAAAACGAATAGAAGGGGGCTCGAAAATGACACAGAGAAGACACTACATAACACAAAGAACATCAAGGATTAGAGGGATTTTACAAAGGAGGTCTCTGGGATTTCTATATTGCTGCAACTCTAAGATTTTTCTTTTCCTTCTTTTGTATTTTCTTCTTTATTCTGAAAGATGTTTCTGTTTCCAAGACGCTAACCTCTTTCGCAAGGAATCAATTACCGGCTGCCAGGTAGACACACTTCTAGATTAGCACCTATTGGTAATCCCAAATATTTGAATGGTATCCTTCCGCACTTACAATTCTGAAAAGTAGAGGCCGCCTCCAGCAAGCTTTCATTAACATTAATCCCAGTTACGTTACTCTTGTGGAAATTCACTTGTAAGCCTGACACCAATTCAAAGCACCTCAGTATTGATTTCATGGCCCATAAGTTTCCCCACGAAGCGCCTCTAACAAGTAACTTGTAATCTGCGTATTGTAGGGTAGATACCTCTTCCCCACCATTCCCCGCCACGATTCCTTTGAAAAATCCTAATGAGACAGCATTCCTCATCATACCCGTGAGACCTTCGGCCACTAAAAGAAAAAGGAATGGAGCTAAGATATCTCCTTGTTTCAAGCCCTTTTGGATTTTTACTTCCTCCGTTGGGCTTCCATTCACAAGTACTGATAGATTGCCACCAAAGACACTTTCTTTTATCCATTGTCTCCATTTTCTAGACATACCGACCCTGCACATCATGTAGTACAAGAAATTCCAATTCACCGTAACATAAGTTTTCTCAAAATCTACCTTTAGAATTAAGCATTCCTTCTTCTCTTTTCTTACAAAATCCACCACCTCATTGATGATCACAGCTCCATCCAGAGTGTAATTTTTAGGTAGAAATGCATATTGGTTTAATGCAATGCATCGAGACAACACCCTTCTTAGACGTGAAGCTAGTAACTTTGCCAAAATTTTGTGAAGACGACCAATTAGTGAAATCGGCCTAAAATTACCTAAACCTTGCGGGCTCCCTATTTTTGGAATAAATGTCACAAAATAGGAAGTGAACCCTTGTGGCAATCTGCAATTAACATAGAATTCTTGAACCATTCCCCAAACATCCTGTTTGATAAGTTGCCAAAAACTCTTGATGAAGTTAAAATTGAAACCATCCGGTCCGAGGCATTTGTTTCCATCACAGTTATCTGTTGCCTCATCTAATTCCTCCATTGAGAAACGTTGTGATATCTCACTTCCTTCATCCTCAGAAATCCTTTGGAAATCAACTCCATCAAGCAAAGGCCTCCTCCACTTGACTTCAGAGAAAAGTTTTGAGAAATAATTCTTTATCTCCAGTTTGATAACATCTACCTCCTCAATCCAATGGTCATCAATCATAAGTGCTTCCATTTGGTTCCAGTTTCTCCTCCTCGCAATGCAAGCACGAAAATATGAAGAATTTGCAACCCCCTCTACTAACCACCTGTGTTGATTTTTGTCTGACCAAACTTTCCTTGTCTCTAAGTTTCTGCCACAATTCTGCAAATTTTTGTCTTCTTAGATCAACCTCCAACACTAACAAATCACCCATTTCACCTTTCTCATCCAGCTCATGAATTGTGCTTTCTGCTTCTTTTATTTTCTCATCTATGGATCCAAAGAGTTTTATTCCAATCTCAAATAGCCACTTTCGTGGCTTTAAGCTTTTATTTTAAGATAATAGCCTTCCAACCGTCCATAGATGATTCCAACCAGCTATCTTCAACGGTCTTCTTAAAGCTCGAGTGTGTTAACCATCAGTTATTGAACCTAAAAGGCTTTGGGCCCCAATTTTTGTTTCCCATTTTGAGAATGATTGGGCAATGACCGGATACATCCCGATTAAAAATCCATTGTGCAGTGATCCCCCAAAACTGTATCCATTCCTCTGAGAGGAAAAATCTGTCCAACCTGCTCATCGCCATCCCATCCACCTTATACCATGTGAATCTTCTCCCCAAAACTTGTGGATCCACCAAATTCATAACGGCTATAAAATTGTTGAATTCATCAATCTTTGGAATGTTGTTCCTTTCATTTAGCCCCTTCCTTTCTCTCGGGTTAGTGACTGCGTTAAAATCACCAACCAAACACCATAAATCTCCCCCAAAGACTTTCTTTGACATTCACAAATCCTCCTGAAGTTTCCTTTTATCAACTAGGTTGCAAGGGGAATATATGTTGACTACGTAACATTTTAATTTTTCTGGTCCCCGCGACAGACAGACTCCAGTAAAGCCACATCCACAGAAGGAGAAAATCAAGGATTCTAAATTTGAATCCCAGATACTTAGCATGCCTCCAGAACTCCCACTGGCTGGTGAATGACCCCAACCGAAGTCACTATTTCCCCATACCAGCTGACATAACCTGTCATCAATCTGTTAAAGCTTTGTTTCCTGTACCGCCAAGAAATCCAAACCTTCTTTTTCAATGAAAGAGCGCAGTTTTTTCTTCTTTGGCTCTGTTTGGCAAAATTAGCTGATAAGCTAGCTGATAGCTGATAGCAGAAAAGGTAGCTGATTGAATTTGAAGTGTTTGGTAAAATTAGTGGTTGAAATAGCTTATAAATATAAAATGACATAAAAGGACATATTTATGATCAGCATGGTAAAGTGAGAATTTCATTAAATGAATGGGGGTAAAAGCGAGAAAAATATCAATAAGCTATAAGCTATAAGCTATAAGCCATAAGCTAAATAAATTAGCTTATGAAGAAAAGCTATAAGCTAATGAGATAAGCTTGTTTACCAAACACCTATATTTCAGTCAAACAAGCTTATAAGCTAGTCAAATAAGCTATAAGCTAGCTTATTGGACTTGCCAAACAGAGCCTTTATTGGCGCTCCCAACCCTCTGATGTTTATAGATCCAACCTTCATATGGAACTTTTATCAACACCCTTACTGGAAACGATCTTTCGATCTCTTTCCACCATCCCCAAATTTTTTGGATAACTGTTCCCTCATCACCATCAAAACCGACTCCTGACTTTTTTCCTATCTCCCAACATTTCCCCGCCGAATCCACTGACACCTTATCGAGAATTAATCTATTGCAATTCTTGATAGTATTGTCTGAGACAGGCATACCCGAAGCGCATGAATTTGGTTGAGAATGCAAGCCCGAGCCTCCCAAACCAGATCCGCCACCAAACTTCGAGCATCCTATGTCATGAATATTCCCCCTTGTGACCCCCTTTTCTGCTAAGATTTCCAGCACTAGATACCATCCAACTAGAGCCACCTTCTTCAATATCGACCTCTACCAGATTAACAGATGTCCTCTGTTGCATCGAATCAGAGTCACTGCATATAGGATCTTCAGTCATGGTGTGTCCCCCTCCATCACCCAACTGCCCTTCTGCTGGTCGATAGGTACCATCATCTTCAAGAAACCATTGGAACAGTCTTGGTAAAATTTGTCTTTTGAGAGAGAGATACGACCTCCATTTTGTAAGAGCTTTCTTTTTGGGAATGATTGAAGAGGAGGTACCCTTCTTCGAGTTTTATAGCACAAACGCCTCAATTTGCATTCCCTTTTTCTACAAGTCCACTTGTGAATTTTTAGAACTAGCAACTTGGACACTTTCCACTTTCGTGGCCAGGACAATTTCAACTTATATCATATTTTCACTAAGAAAATTTCCCACAACCTCCTGGACGTTTAAGTGATTTTGATCCAACAAGTTTTGTTTTTGTCCACGGCCCAAACACGCTTTAACACCCCCTGTCCCTTGCTCTGGATCCAAATTTTTGTGAGTTACACTTTGGCCTGCATCCCCTAAATCACTTATTTTCTCACCTCCAGCCTCACTACCACCCTTTACTTCTTGCAAATCTGGTACTCCGGATGCCAATTGACAAAACACATCCAACTCAAGAAGCTTCTGGCCTTTTAACATATTCTTATGTGGCCCACTTCCTTTAAACCCAAGGCCCACTTCCGCATCCCCTCTAGTAACCCCATTGACTATAGGCTCGCCGCCATGTTCAGAGTGAAAGGATGAGAGAAGTACCTCTCTACTGTACTTCTCATTGGGACCTTCCATTGGATTAGACAAGTTGCATACCCTATGGATGTCACCTCCCACACTACGCTACAGTCTACAGTTGTTTGGATTCGAAAATTAATCATCCGCATGGTTGACCTTTGCTTGTGACCGACCACCAGTGTTTTCATTTTTCGATAACACCGTTTCACTATCGCCCACAGCTTCAGAATCAATGGAAGAATTTTCCTTTTCAATGAACAAGACATTATCAGTTAGTAACATGTATGCGTCAAACCTGTAAATGTCCTCCATCAGCCTGATAATTAATACCGCTTCATTAATCTTCACTTTGACCCATTTGTTGATGATTTCAGGAGAAGCGGTTGTCAACATCACTCTAGCAACATCCAGCCTAGACTTCAATCTTGTGCTTTCATCGTGTTGATGTATTTCCGAACCGTGGGTATCATCAACTTGAAAGACACTTCTGACCAAGCGTGCAATGGAGTGCCTGCAATATTAAGCCACCCTACATACCATTTCGGGGGCCCATGGTTTGAATTCCTCAAATAAGCTTGAGATGTTATCCAGTTCGTGCCCAAGGAGTGATACTAAGTCTTCATCCCCTACTGGTTATAGCAGTACAAGATTGCCACCCATGGGAATAGTGTTAATGAAATACCCTTCTGACCTCAGTTTGTCTTGAATGCTTAGGACACCTTCCATGTTGAAAGTTTTACCAACATAACAGCCCTGCGACCATTTTATATTTTCCTCAGGTACATTAAAGGCCATTTCATTCCAATCATTTGTCCCATTAACACGTGGAGCAGCTCCTCCTTCTCTCCTATTGTGTAAATGCCTTTGATTGTGATCAATAAATGCTCCTTCTTTGACCACCTTTGAATATGATACCCCATTCCTGACATTGCTTTCCAACAGCTTCCTAGCTTGATCTTGATGATTCTACTTTAAGACAAGTTGCCTATTTGTGGTGTTTCGCTCAAATCTTGGAATGTACAGTCTGAGCTTCATGTCTCCAATCCAAATGTTGTCTAGCTTCACTTCCAAACCTTTTGGATGTATAATGTCCTTGAATTTCACAAAACCAAATCTCTTCTCCAACATATCCTTCTTTGGTGGAATATAGATCTCTCTAACACTTCCCCATTTGATGAACACCTTCCACATATCCTCTTCTCTATACTCTTCCGGGAAGTTGGTAAAGAAAAAAAAGGTTAACCCCTTGTTGAAGTAGTTTGATTTTCTCACTTCATTTCTCCAAACATTCATGTCATTGTTTGAATGTTTGAGGAAAGGGAGCGGTCTCTCTCTCCCAAAGTGACTAAACCTCTCAGTGAATCTCTCCCTCCCAGAGCTCCTCTCTCTTACCATCTCTCTAAACTTATGTCTTATGTCTTGTCACTAATTTTTTGATACATTTTATATAATTATTTATAATTATATATAGGTCAATAAATCATTAAAAATGTTTAACTTTTATGATAATTACCTAAAAAGTTAAATATTTTGTGATGTGTTATTGATTGATAGTATAAATTTTTTTATATCGATATTATATTAGAATTAAACCCTTTTATTTTATTATTTTGAAATAATAATATCTCAACAATTTTAAATTAGCATATAAAAGAAGGCAAATGATAACGAGTGCCTTAAGGGCATTGTTTAAGGATCTAAATAAGTAATTTTTTATAGGAAGTTGTGTAATCAATATATTGGAAAGATATATCTTTAGTTTTTCAATGAATATTTACCTTGTTTGGGTTATTTAAACAATGCCACAGGGGGACACTCTAGGGGTTGACTCGGTTTGCTCCCGGGTTCGATTCCTAGCAGCATTAAAATAATGCTTGGCCAACGGAAGCCACGTCCCGCGAACAGTGATTAGTCCTTCATTGACAGCGTTAGGATACAATGGGTTTCGGCAAAAAATAATGCCCTAGGGAACTCGTTAGCAAGACCCAGAAAAGAAAACAGCTAATGTAGGCGCAAATTACTTGGAAAAGCATGGTGTCAAAGAGTTTGGGTCATTCTAACCAGTGCCCTTAAGAATTCCTAAATTAGAAAGTTTTTATTGGAAATATAACTATATCACTCTTCAAGATTTTAAATACAATAACTTTCAATGCATTTTTTCTGTTCTTGGTTCTTTAACCGGTGCCCTTATAGCATCTCCAACGAGGGTTGCTTATGGAGTTCTTAAATCTATGTGGCAACTAAGGAATCATTGTTTATTTTTTCCTCCCAGTGGAGTTGATCTATGTGGCAATGTGGGTTGCTTAAAATAAGACATGGTTGCTTATATAAGGAACCCAAAGGATGCGTTGCTTATGAATAAAAAATTAATTTTTGCTCAAATTTCAAGGATGAATTGCTATTTTAAATTAAAACAAAATTAAATGCAAATAAAAAAATATAAAAATGTGGGTTGCTTAAGAGTTGCTTAAATAAGTACCATTGGAGTAAAAGTATGGTGAATTGCTTCAATATGATGTGGTATAGTGGGGCTCACTTAGGATAGGTCAAGTGATAAGAGCTAAGGGTTTAAGGTGTTAAAGGTGTTGAAGATCCAAGGTTCAAACCTTGGTAAAGGAGAAAAATTAACAACTAACATACTAACATTTACCTTTAAAAAAACAAAAAGATGAGCAACCCAAATGAGTTGCTTAAATATCACTCATTATAGATGCTCTTAGCATTCTCCATTCTCCAAAGAGTTTAGGATTTTTGAGATGATCGAGCCTCCTGTTGATTCCATTATCTGCTATCGGTGGATCTCCAAACAAGGCATTTCTTCTCTCTGTTAGTGGTGTCTTGTTGTTTCTTTTCCATCTTACCAAAAAAAAATTCTATATATAACAAGATGTCGTATAATTATTATTATTATTGGTGTTAAAAAATTATTTGTTTTTTAAAAAGTGATTTTTTTTTATAAAAAAAAAAGAAGTGATTTTTTAATGATATAATATATTTTGCCATCCTTGATAAGTATAGGCCAAAGTCAAATGTAATTCATTCATTAAAGTCAGCTCTTTTTAATATTCATGGGCATGATATTGCATATGCCTCCAAGATGAGGGTATCATGCAATCAATTATGCGTATCAATGATTTTCCATAATTAAAATGATTGATATTGTAATTAGTTATGAATTATTGTATTGATACATCAGTGCATTACAACTTTTATTTTGTTTTTAGATGATTGTTTTACATGATTTGTGCTTTCCAAATCTGAACATTAAGGAATTTTTCTATTGGCCAAAAAGCTTTGAAAATGCATTGAAAGATTGAAACAATGGTGGCATTATATGTTTAAGGTTTTTCTGAAAGTAGACTCAGATTGTATTTAATATATTGTAAATAAATGAAAGTTTTACTATTTCAACTGTCATTCAAATAATTCGTTTTAAATTTTAAAATATTTAAGATTTATTAATTTAAACATAAATTAAAATAACATATATACTATATTTTAAATTGATTTTATAATATATTGATTTTTGTATTTTTATAGGCAAATGTTTGTATGTTGATTGTTAATTTTTTCTACTTTTCCAAGGATTGAACCTTGGATCTCCAACACCTTAAACCCTTAGCTCTAACCACACAATCCTTCGATCTCCAACACCTTAAACCCTTAGCTCTAACCACATGAGCTACCCCACCCCTATATTGATTTTTATTTACATTAATATCAATCAGTTTTTCAAAACAATATGATTGGATTCTAATTTTCATCCATTAATTGGAATATATATATATATATATATATATATATATATATATATATATATTATTTTTAAAGAGATAGCATCAAAATAATTTGAAAAAATTTAAAAATATATATGATTTCTAAATTCTCTTTAATTTACCAGAGAAAACTTGCTCTTAAAACAACACCAGGCCCTATTTTTTATATTATAATAAAACATTTTAAAATAGTAAGAGTGCAACAATATATTTTAATTTAATTTTATAATATTAAGCGTTTGTTTCAATTTTTTTAGTAAAAAAATATATTTTTTAAAAAATATTTTTGAAATTAGTTGTCTGTTTTATAACTTGACATTAATAAGAATCTGAAAAAAATAAATTGATTTGGAACAAAATTTGAAGTTATTTTTTTCGATGCTAAATTAATTTGATTGTTTGACATGAAATGAAATACTTTTTCACAAAAATTCAACTCTTTGATGGGCCATGTGATTTTCAGTACACACAAACTCAGTATTTTAAATTGAAATGGTCATGTCTGTGTTTGAGTGAATATTTGTTTTTTCGAATCATGGGTGCATATTTTATTCCTCAAAAAAAGTATTTATACATTAAATATTTTTCACACATAAATTCAATGTTATCAACACTAACCTCTATACCCTTAATTTTAACCCCTCAATCCTAATTAGTTAGTTGGGCTGGCAAATCAAAGTGAAATTAACCAAAATTTTGGCAAGATGTTAATAACATTAAACTAATTATATTTGTGATTCCACTAATAATTGTCTATTTTTAAGAAACAATATGTACGGGAGAAAATGGCGCCTTAACACTATATAGTAATCGGGTTTTTTTACTGGTTATATAGTAATCGTGTTTAGTTAAAGAAGTTAACAAAGTTATATTCTTGAAAGAAAATTAAGGAATGCCGCAAAATTTTTAAAAAAATACATAAAAAAGAAGACAAGAGATTTGCAATTATTCTTTCGCCTCATTTTATTTCTGAACCTCTCTCTTATGACAAACATGTAATCTTGACTCTTCAAAAAAAATGTAATTTTGAAACATTTGCTCTAAACAATCAAGTTAGGCAAATATTGGTATGATATATCATATTCACTACTTTTTCTACTGATTCATCCCCGGGCTGCATGCACCAGTCTTGAGAATGCTTCATGCATCTTGATCTCGAAGACTGTCCTGATGGTGGTCGAATGGCCTCTCCATATTCCACAAAAGCAATCATGATGATCATGGCAATCAAGATAACAAGTGCAACTTTGTTGGAGGCCATTACAACTAAATAAAAGTTTACGACAACAATTGAACAAAGGTTTTCTTAATATTTGAGCTTTTGGAGTGTCCTTGGATCTCATTTATAAGCAAGAGAAGGATCATGACAACCGGATCTTTTTCTCATAATTGGAATGCATTTATGTCATGTAATTTCCTAGGATTATCTTTTTTCATAAATGTTATTGATGGATGTAATAAATATGGGATTATATATGCTAATTTTAATAATTGGTTTGAAGGTGATAATGAGAATTCTTTGACCGTCATTATTTTTTTGATACATTTTTTTTGTATTTAATTATAATGCATAATATTGTCTATGATGGTGCAAATATTTTACATTATCAATCAATCATGTATTGTCATATCATTAAATAATTGTGATTAGGTATTGATAGGTGATAGAGATTCTTTGTTTTGGAAGACAAGAATAACGTCCTTAGAAATTAGGGAGAGAGAGATTTCTTGATCAATTTTATGCTTTCCTTCATTCACATCACTATTGGTTTATATAACCAATTCTTACAAATTCGGTTTCCTAGATTATACTCATTATAGTGCGACATTTGGCCTCACTAACTTCATTAATAAAATACCGAAATGGTAAATTGCTCATATTCTAGAATATTCTTGATGTATTCTCCCTTTACAAGTTCTCATATCCTCCTTCAGGTGTTGTTGCCTTTGCACTTTACATTTGGGCTTAGAATGGTTTGAAGACCCATCTTTAGTGCTCATTAACTTATCTTAGCCAACATTATTATCTTTTGTTGGGTCCTGAGTCATATCATTCCATACCCCATCAACACCAACATTGTCCGAAGGTTGTAAAAAATCTTTAACTCGACCCAATTCGCATAGGATATGTAATATTTCTTGGGGACTGATAC
This sequence comes from Sophora flavescens, assembly GCA_030762895.1. NCBI lineage: Eukaryota > Viridiplantae > Streptophyta > Magnoliopsida > Fabales > Fabaceae > Sophora > Sophora flavescens. The sequence goes on from CM061067.1 coordinate 127,673,900, forward strand.
CTAAACTCCACATATTTTGCATCCACCCCTACACTTTTAATTTAATTTGTGAAATGACAATCATAACCCTACAAGTTTCAAAAAAATTTCCCATCCTTCCTTTCTCTCTGAAACACGCGCACACCCCACCCACTCTCTTATTCTTCTTTCTTTTTGCAGACCCCCACCCACCCTTTGCGTCTTTTTTTTTGTTTTTTTCGTGCCTTCCGGCATTTAATTAATTGATGGACTTAGAAACTATGTTTCCGACATTTAATTGTCAGGAAATTTTTAAATTTTGAAAATAAATTTCCGGCAATTAGTTGTCGGAAGACAAAAAACTATGCCTCCAGCAATTAGATTTCGGAACATATTTTTCTGGAATTTCTGACCTATCGGCAATTAGTTGTCGGGGGCTACTTGTTTGTTCGTCCGGCATCTAATTGTCAGAGGCATAGTTTTTTGTCTTCCGGCAACTAATTGCCGGAAACACATTTTTCAAAATTTAAGAATTTTCCAGCAATTAAATGCCGAAACATAATTTCTGAATTCGATAATAAAATGCTGGAAAGGCACAGAAAAAAAAAGGACGCATGGTACCTGGACGCAGAACATAGAGAAGAGGAAATGAAGTCGCTGACTTACCTTCATTTTCAGTTTTCAGAGTATAGAAGGAGATGAGAAGAAGAGGGGGTGGAGGGAGATGAGAGAGAAGAATGGGTGCGTGGTGATTTTTACCAAATAATTAGAGTAAATATGTTTATTAAGGGTATTTTAGTAATAAAAATATTTTAAGAGTTGTGTGGCGGTGGATGTCTATGTGTGGGGATGTAGGTAACAGCCCCCATATTTGTTTCTTAATAGTTCATTGGAGTCCTTTGGCAGTAAGGAGGCCCAAATTGTTACTTGACCCAAATGGGTAATGATGCCCATTGCTGAGTTACTCTGTAACAAGTCCCAGATTCTCATCGAAACCCTGAAGTTAGTGTGGTTGCTGCTGCTCCAAGACGTCCATGGCTGCCATGGCGGGGGAGAAGCTTGTAGGTGTCGTATTCCACTATTCCAAGGGATCCACGGCCATCCAGAAGCTGGTCCATGTGGAGGAAGAACCGAAACACGTTTGGCGGAGGTGCATTTGACATCGACGTTTTTTTATGGAAATAGAGAAGGTGGAGTCGTGGTTGAAACGTAACGACTTGACGAAGACGAGATCGCCATTGGGGAATGAAGCTTCTAGAACCTCCAATTGTGAAGAGGACGACACACGCCTGGACGAGTTCCATCGGATCAAAGCTGAAGATACAAATTGCATGGAGTTCAAGGACCCACCGGAGATCATGACGGGGAAACGGCGTTGACCAGAATAGAAGAGTCTCGGGGTGACGCTGTCGTGCCGGTGAAATCCTCGCCGGAGACACGTGTGCATGGGCAAGCTAGCAGACGCGCTTGCTTCGCTGTCCCCAATTCATTCCCAAAATTCTCCTGGCACAACCCCAAACACACAACAACAAAAATCGGGCTGAAGATCTTCGTAAGGTCAATTGTCACGGGGCTTGGAACAGGCATGGTGACAGATCTAATGGAGGTTGGGGCCTGTTGGGGGTCCGGGATTGGGGAGTGATGCGCATTGTCACTGGTTTGGACTGATTGTGAAGATGGAAATGATTGATGTTGTATCTGGCTTGTGGGGAGTGGATTTGTAGTGGGATTGCGAAGGTCATGGAGTTAGGTTTGCATAATGTTAAGGCTTGCAAGAAGGATTCATTGTAAGCTTCCTCCGAAGCTTATAATGCAGTGAAGGCAGCAGTTAGGTCTTTCATGGATTCTCTGAGGTGGAGAAGGGATGCAAACGGATTTTGAGTTTTACATTTTTTTTATGTTTTTGAATGAGGTCTCCACATGTTAGATTCTAGACAGGTGGGTCTGTCCGACGGCTCAGGAAATAACTTTACACCGTCGGTATATATACCAATTAAACTCTTTAAATACGATGACGTTTTAATATTGAGATTTAAATCGGTAAACGCTATACATTTATTTCAAATAAACGTTACAAAAACAATTTCATTCAAATCAATTTTATAATACAAAATTCACTCAATATTACTTTTAGCATGCAGTCACTCAAACGCACAATGAGTCATGATTTGCATCAATTAATTGACATGCATATATGCAGAATATTTTGAAAGATTAATATTAAAGCATTCGTAGATACAGTTGTAAGTATAATAGTGTGACACCATCTATCCTGCATGTATTTATAAAACATTTAAATAAAAGTTATAAAATAAAAGCATGCATTTATTTCAAAAAATAAAAACTGGATAGAAAGTATCACATTGTAACAACATCTCAACGCAGAAAATTACATAAGTTCAAAATAAAACATAACAAAACATAACATAAAAGAAAACCCAATCCAGATGTCACATTAGAGCTGGTATAACCGAAAATCCGGAAGAACATCACGGATAACAAACTAAAACTAAACATAAGTCCTAACTACGAGTAACGGTTCCTTGGAGTCAATCCTCAACAGGCTGCTCACCGTCATCTACAAATTAAAACAAAAGGGGTACATGCAAAACAACAACAAAAGATGGGGAGTAAAAAACATATATATGAACATAACGGCATGGAAGCAGTTAGTAAGACGAGCATGCATCACAACAAGCATATATAACAGCAACAAATATAACATATACATTTCAATCTCATCATATAACAACGTATGCTATGCGATGCAGTGTTACTCCACTGCTCCGTTATGCACTTGGATCCAATCTACCTCAGGAAGTCAACTTCGAAGTTACATATTGATGTGTGTGAAACATGCATATATTTTCATATTAGTTAGCATTTAATTGTTGCATTTTCTAGCATAGTTTTTGGTAATTTTTAGCATTTAGCATGAAATTTTGAATTTACCTTTAGTTCAAATGATTTCTGTTTGTTTTTGTTGCACAAGTAGGTGGATCACAAGTTTTACAAGTTAGGCATGGAATGTACCACACCCACGGATGGTTCTGGTCTTTATTTTAGCAGTTGAAGGTTCCACGGCCTGACCATTTAACCTGCCATGGCCATGGAATATAGATGAGTGTCCCAAAAATTAGCTGAAAGATCCACAATCTACCCATGGAACATTCAACGACCGTGGATCTTGGTAACCCATGCTGTGCAGCTTTGTTTGAAGGAACTGGTATGATCCACGGCCTGGCCGTGGAACCTACCATGGTCGTCGATCACGTGCGTCAGAATCATAAATGTTCACTTATTGTCTTTTATTGAGGGAGGAGTGGTTACAAACCAAAGGAGGATGTTAAAAGGAATGGAAGGGGGCTCAAAAATGACACAGAGAAGACACTACAAAACACAAAGAACATCAAGGATTAGAGGGCTGGGATTTTACAAAGGAGGTCTCTGGGATTTCTCTATTGCTGCAACTCTAAGATTTTTCTTTTCCTTCTTTTGTATCTTCTTCTTTATTCTGAAAGATGTTTCTGTTTCCAAGACGCTAACCGCTTTCGCAAGGAATCAATTACCGGCTACCAGGTAGACACACTTCTAGATTAGCACCTATTGGTAATCCCAAAAATTTGATTGGTATCCTTCCGCACTTACAATTCAGAAAAGTAGAGGCCTCCTCCAACAAGCTTTCATTAACATTAATCCCAATTACGTTACTCTTGTGGAAATCCACTTTTAAGTCTGACACCAATTCGAAGCACCTCAGTATTGATTTCATGGCCCATAAGTTTCCCCACGAAACCTCTCTAACAAGCAACGTGTCATCTGCTACTGTAGGATAGATTCCTCTTCCCCACCATTCCCCACCACGAATCCTTTGAAAATTCCTAATGAGACAGCATTCCTCATCATACCCGTGAGACCTTCCGCCACTAAAAGAAAAAGGAACGGAGCTAAGAGATCTCCTTGTTTCAAGCCCTTTTGGATTTTTACTTCCTCCGTTGGGCTTCCATTCACAAGTACTGATAGATTGCCACCAAAGACACTTTCTTTTATCCATTGTCTCCATTTTCCAAACATACCGACCCTGCACATCATGTTGTCCAAGAAATTCCAATTCACCGTATCATAAGCTTTCTCAAAATCTACCTTTAGAATTAAGCATTCCTTCTTCTCTTTTCTTACAAAATCCACCACCTCATTGATGATTACAGCTCCATCCAGAAAGTACCTTTTAGGAAGAAATGCATATTGGTTTAATGCAATGCATCGATACAACACCCTTCTTAGACGTGAAGCTAGTAACTTTGCCAAAATTTTGTGAAGACGGTCAATTAGTGAAATCGGCCTAAAATTACCTAAACCTTGTGTGCTCCCTATTTTTGGAATAAATGCCAAAAATTAGGAAGTGAACCCGTGTGGAAATATGCAATTAACATAGAATTCTTGAACCATCCCCCAAACATCCTGTTTGATAAGTTGCCAAAAACTCTTGATGAAGTTAAAATTGAAACCATCCGGTCTGGGGCATTTGCTTTATCACAGTGTTCTATTGCCTCATCTAATTCATCCATTGATAAAGGTTGTGATAGCTCACTACCTTCATCCTCAGAAATCCTTTGGAAATTAACTCCATCAAGCAAAGGCCTCCTCCACTTCAATTCAGAGAAAAATTTTTGAGAAATAATTCTTTATCTCCAGTTTGATAACATCTACCTCTTCAATCCAATGGTCATCAATCAGAAGTGCCTCCATTTGGTTCCACTTTCTCCTCATCGCAATGCAAGCATGAAAATATGAAGAATTTGAAACCCCCTCTACTAACCACCTCTGTCTTGATTTTTGTCTGAGCAAACTCTCCTTGTCTCTAAGTTTCTGCCACAATTCTGCAAATTTTTGTCTTCTTAGATCAACCTCCAACACTGACAAATCACCCATTTCGGCTTTCTCATCCAGCTCATGAATTGTGCTTTCTATCTTTTATTTTCTCATCTATGGACCCAAAGAGTTTTATTCCAATCTCTAATAGCCACTTTCGTGGCTTTAAGCTTTTCTTTTAAGACAATAGCCTTCCAACCGTCCACAGATGATTCCAACCAGTTATCTTCAACGGTCTTCTTAAAGCCCGAGTGTGTTAACCATCAGTTATTGAACCTAAAAGTCTTTGGGGCCCAATTTTTGTTTCCTATTTTTAGAATGATTGCGCAATGATCGGAGACATCCCGATTCAAAATCCATTGTGCAGTGATCCCCCAAAACTGTATCCATTCCTCCCAGAGAAAAAATCTGTCCAACATGCTCATCGCCATCCCATCCACCTTATACCATGTGAATCTTCTCCCTAAAACTTGTGGATCCACCAAATTCATAACGGCTATAAAATTGTTGAATTCATCAATCTTTGGAATGTTGTTCCTTTCATTTAGCCCCTTCCTTTCTCTCGGGTTAGTGACTGCGTTAAAATCACCAACCAAACACCATAAATCTCCCCCAAAGCCTTTCTTTGACATTCACAAATCCTCCCGAAGTTTCCTTTTATCAACTAGGTTGCAAGGGGAATATATGTTGACTACGTAACATTTTATTTTTTCTGGTCCTCAAGACAGACAGACTCCAGTAAAGCCACATCCACTGAAGGAGAAAATCAAGGATCCTAAATTTGAATCCCAGATACTTAGAATGCCTCCAGAACTCCCACTGGCTGGTGAATGGCCCCAACCGAAGTCAATATTTCCCCATACCAGCTGACATAACTTGTCATCAATCTGTTCAAGCTTTGTTTCCTGTACCGCCAAGAAATCCAAACCTTCTTTTTCAATGAAAGAGCATAGTTTTTTCTTCTTTGGCTCTGTTTGGAAAAATTAGCTGATAAGCTAGCTGATAGCTGATAAGCTAATCTTTAGCTGATAGCTTATAGCTTATAGCATATAGCTGATATCTGAATGGGGGTAAAAGCGATAAAAATGCCAATAAGCTATAAGCCATAAGCTAAATAAATTAGCTTATGAAGAAAAGCTATTAGCTAATGAGATAAGCTTGTTTACCAAACACCTCTATTTCAGTCAAACAAGCTTATAAGCTAGTCAAATAAGCTATAAGCTAGCTTATTGGACTTGCCAAACAGAGCCTTTATTGGTGCTCCCAAACCTCTGATGTTTATAGATCCAACCTTCATAAGGAACTTTTATCAACACCCTTGCTGGAAATGATCTTTCGATCTCTTTCCTCCATCTCCAAATTTTTTGGATAACCATTCCCTCATCACCATCCAAATCGACTCCTGACTTTTTTCCCATCTCCCAACATTTCCTAGCCGAATCCACTGACAGCTTATCGAGAATTAATCTATTGCAATTCTTGATAGTATTGTCTGAGACAGGCATACCCGAAGTGCATGAATTCGGTTGAGAATGCAAGTCCGAGCCTCCCAACCCAGATCCGCCACTAATTTTCGAGCATCCCTTGTCATGAGTATTCCCCCTTGTGACCCCCATTTCTGTGAAGATTTCCAGTACTTGATACCATCCAACTAGAGCCACCTTCTTCAATCTCGACCTCTACCAGATTAACAGATGTCCTCTGTTGCATCGAATCAGAGTCACTGCAGATAGGATCTTCAGTCATGGTGTGTCCCCCGTCACCCAACTGCCCTTCTTCTAGTCGATAAGTACCATCATCTTCAAGAAACGATTGGAATGGTCTTGGTAAAATTTGTCTTTTGAGAGAGAGATATGACCTCCATTTTGTAAGAGCTTTCTGTTTAGGAATGATTGAAGAGGAGGTACCCTTCTTCGAGTTTTATAGCACCAACGCCTCAATTTGCATTCCCTTTTTCTTCAAGTCCACGTGTGAATTTTAAGAACCAGCAACTGGGACACTTTCCACTTCCGTGGCCAGGCCAATTTCAACATATCATATTTTCATTAAGAAAATTTCCCACAACCTCCAAGTCGTTTAAGTGATTTGGATCCAACAAGTTTTGTTTTTGTCCACGGCCCAAACACCCTTTAACGCCCCCTGTCCCTTGCTCTGGATCCAAATTGTTTTGAGTTACACTTTGGCCTACATCCCCTAAATCACCAGCCTCACAACAACCCTTTGCTTCTTGCGAATCTGGTACTCCTGACGCCAATTAACAAAACCCATCCAACTCAAGAAGCTTCTGGCCTTTTAACAGATTCTTATGCAGGCCACTTCCTTTAAACCCAAGGCCCACTTCGGCATGCCCTCTAGTAACCCCATTGACTATAGGATTGCAGCCATGTTCAGAGTGAAAGGACGAGAGAAGTACCTCTCTACTGTACTTCTCATTGGGACCTTCCATTGGAATAGACAAGTTGCATACCCTATGGTCGTCACCTCCCACACTACGCTACAGTCTACAGTTGTTTGAATTCAAAAATTAATCATCGGCATGGTTAACCTCTACTTGTGACCGACCACCAGTGTTTTCATTTTTCGATAACCTCATCTCACTATCACCCACGGATTCATAATTATCTAGTGAATTTTCCTCTTCAATGAACAAGACATTATCAGTTCGTAACCTGTATGCGCCGAACCTGTAAATGTCCTCTATCAGCCTGATAATAAATACTGCTTCATTAATATTCACTTTGACCCATTTGTTGATGATTTCAGGAGAAACGGCTGTCAAGATCACTCTAGCAACATCCAGTCTAGACTTCAATCTTGTGCTTTCATCCATGTTGATGTATTTCCCAAGCGTCCAATGGAGTGCCTGCAATATTAAGCCACCCTACATACCATTTCAGGGGCCAATGGTTTGAATTCCTCAAATAAGCTTGAGATGTTATCATGTTCGTGCCCAAGGAGTGATACTAAGTCTTCATCCCCTACTGGTGATAGAAGTACAAGATTGCCACCCACGGGAATAGTGTTAATGAAATACCCTTCTGACCTCAGTTTGTCTTGAATGATTAGGACATCTTCCATGTTGAAAGTTTTACCAACATAACAGCCCTGCGACCATTTCATATTTTCCTCAGGTACATTAAAGGCCATTTCATTCCAATCATTTGTCCCATTAACACGTGGAGCAGCTCCTCCTTCTCTCCCATTGTGTAAAAGTCTTTGATTGTGATCAATAAATGCTCCTTCTTTGACCGCCTTTGAAAATGATACCCCATTCCTGACATTGCTTTCAAACAACTTCCTAGCTTAATGTTGATGATTCTGCTTTAAGACAAGTTGCCTATTTGTGGTGTTTCGCTCAAATCTTGGAATGTTCAGTCTGAGCTTCATGTTTCCAATCCAAATGTTGTCTAGCTTCACTTCCAAACCTTTTGGATGTATAATGTCCTTGAATTTCACAAAACCAAATCTCTTCCCCAACATATCCTTCTTTGGTGGAATATAGATCTCTCTAACACTTCCCCATTTGATGAACACCTTCCACATATCCTCTTCTCTATACTCTTCCGGGAAGTTGGTAAAGCAAAAAGAGGTTAACCCCTTGTTGAAGTAGTTTGCTCTTCTCACCTTATTTCTCCAAACATTCATGTCATTGTTTGAATGTTTGAGGAAAGTGAGCAGTCTCTCTCTCCCAAAGTGATTAAACCTCTCAGTGAATCTCTCCCTCCCAGAGCTTCTCTCTCTTACCATCTCTCTAAATTTATGTCTTATGTCTTGTCACTAATTTTTTGATACAGTTTATATAATTATTAATAATTATATATAGGTCAATAAATCATTAAAAATGTTTAAGTTTTATGATAATTACCTAAAAAGTAAAATATTTTGTGATGTGTTATTGATTGATAGTATAAATTTTTTTATATCGATATTATATTAAAATTAAACCCTTTTATTTTATTGTTTTGAAATAATAATATCTCAACAATTTTAAATTAGCATATAAAAGAAGGCAAATGTTAACGAGTGCCCTAAGGGCATTGTTTAAGGATCTAAATAAGTAATTTTTTATAGGCAGTTGTGTAATCAATATATTGGAAAGATATATATTTAGTTTTTCAATGAATATTTACCTTGTTTGGGTTCTTTAAACAATGCCACAGGGGTACACTCTAGGGGTTGACTCGATTTGCTCCCGGGTTCGATTCCTGGCAGCGTTAAAATAATGCTTCGCCAGCGGAAACCACGCCCGCGAACAATTATTAGTCCTTCGTTGACAGCGTTGGGATACATTGGGTTTAGGCAAAAAACAATGCCCTAGGGAACTCGTTAGAAAGACCCATTAAAGAAAATGGCTAATGTAGGTGCAAATTACTTGGCAAAGCATGGTGTCAAAGAGTTTGGGTCATTCTAACCAGTACCCTTAAGGATTCCTAAATCAGAAAAATTTTATTGGAAATATAACTATATCACTCTTCAAGATTTTAAATACAATAACTTTCAATGCATTTTTTCTATTCTAGGTTCCTTAACCTGTGCCCTTAGAGCATCTCCAATGAGGGTTGCTTATGGAGTTCTTGAATCTATGTGGCAACTAAGGAATCATTGTTTATTTTTTCCTCCCAGTGGAGTTGATCTATGTAGCAATGTGGGTTGCTTAAAATAAGACATGGTTGCTTATATAAGGAACCCAAAGGATGGGTTGCTTATGAATAAAAAATTAATTTTTGCTCAAATTTCAAGGATGAATTGCTATTTTAAATTAAAACAAAATTAAATGCAAATAAAAAAATATAAAATGTGGGTTGCTTAAGAGTTGCTTAAATAAGTACCATTGGAGTAAAAGTATGGTGAATTGCTTCAATATGATGTGGTATAGTGGGGCTCACTTAGGATAGGTCAAGTGATAAGAGCTAAGGGTTTAAGGTGTTAAAGGTGTTGAAGATCCAAGGTTCAAACCTTGGTAAAGGAGAAAAATTAACAACTAACATACTAACATTTACCTTTAAAAAAACAAAAAGATGAGCAACCCAAATGAGTTGCTTAAATATCACTCATTATAGATGCTCTTAGCATTCTCCATTCTCCAATGAGTTTAGGATTTTTGAGATGATCGAGCCTCGTGTTGATTCCATTATCTACTATTGGCGGATCTCCAAACGAGGCATTTCTTCTCTATGTTAGTGGTGTCTTGTTGTTTTTTTTCCATCTTATCAAAAAAACATTCTATTTATAACAAGATGTCGTATAACTATTATTATTTTTGGTGTTAAAAAATTATTTGTTTTTTAAAAAGTGATTTTTTTTTCTAAAAAAAAAAAGAAGTGATTTTTTAATGGTATAGTATATTTTTTCCATCCTTGATAAGTATAGGCTAAAGTCAAATATAATTCATTCATTAAAGTCAGATCTTTTTAATATTCATGGGCATGATATTGCATATGCCTCCAAGATGAGGGTATCATGCAATCAATTTTGCGTATCAATGATTTTCCATAATTAAAATGATTGATATTGTAATTAGTTGTGAATTATTGTATTGATACATCGATCAGTGCATTAAATTTTTTATTTTGTTTTTAGATGATTGTTTTACATGATTTGTGCTTTCCAAATCTAAACATTAAGGAATTTTTCTATTGGACAAAAGGCTTTGAAAATGCATCGAAATATTGAAAGAATGGTGGCATTATATGTTTAAGGTTTTTCTGAAAGTAGACTCAGATTGTATTTAATATATTGTAAATAAATGAAGGTTTTACTATTTCAACTGTCATTCAAATAATTCGTTTTAAATTTTAAAATATTTAAGATTTGTTAATTTAAATATAAATTAAAATAACATATATACTATATTTTAAATTGATTTTATAATATATTGATTTTTATTTTATTTTATTTTTTATAGGCAAGTGTTAGTATGTTAGTTGTTAATTTTTTCTACTTTTATAAGGATTGAAACTTGAATCTCCAACACCTTAAACCCATAGCTCTACCACATGAGCTACCCCACCCCTATATTGATTTTTATTTACATTAATATCAATGAGTTTTTCAAAACAATGTGATTGAATTATAATTTCCATCCATTAATTGGAATATATATATATATATATATATATATATATATATATATATATATATTATTTTTAAAGAGATAACATCAAAATAATTTGAAAAAAAAAGTTAAAAATATATATGACTTCTAAATTATCTTTAATGTACGAGAGAAAACTTGCTCTTAAAACAACACCAGGCCCCATTTTTTTATATTATAATAAAACATTTTAAAATGGCAAGAGTGCGACAATATATTTTAATTTAATTTTATAATATTAACCATTTGTTTCAACTTTTTTAGTGAAAAAAATAACTTTTAAAAAAAACATTTTTGAAATTAGTTGTTGTTTTATAACTTGAAATTAATAAGAATCTGCAAAAAAAAAATTTGATTTGGGACAAAATTTGAAGTTATTATTTTCGATGCTAAATTAATTTAATTGTTCTACATGAAATGAAATACTTTTTCACAAAAATTCAACTCTTTGATGGGCCATGTGATTTTAAGTACACACAAACTACAATGTTTTAAATTGAAATGGACATGTCTGTGTTTGAGTGAATATTTGTTTTTTAAAATCATGGGTGAATATTTTATGCCTCAAAAAAAGTATTTATACATTAAAAAAATTTCAAACATAAATCCAATGTTATCAACACTAACATCTATACCCTTAATTTTAACCCCTCAATCCTAATTAGTTAGTTGGGCTATTCTTGAAAGAAAATGAAGGAATGCCGCAAAATTTTTAAAAAATACATAAAAAAAAAAAGAAGCCAAGAGATTTGCAATTATTCTTTGTCTCATTTTATTTCGGAACCTCTCTTATGACAAACATGTAATTTTCACTCTTCAAAAAAAAAAAAACATGTAATTTTGAAACATTTGCTCTAAACAATCAAGTTAGGCAAATATTAGTATGATATATCATATTCACTACTCTATCTACTGATTCATCCCCTGGCCACATGGACCTTTATTACAAGAATTCATGCACCAGTCTCGAGAACGCTTCAGCTCAGTCATACAACGCATCACACATAATTGGTAGCATCTTGATCTCCAAGACTGCCCTGATGGTGGTCGAAAGGCCTCTCCATATTCCACAGAAGCAAACATGATGATCATGGCAATCAAGATAACAAGTGCAACTTTGTTGGAGGCCATTACAACTAAATAAAAGTTTACGACAACAATTGAACAAAGGTTTTCTTAATATTTGAGCTTTTGGGGTGTCCTTGGGTCTAATTTATAAGCAAGAGAAGGATCATGACAACATGATCTTTTATTCAGAATTGGAATGCATTTATGTGATTGACATGTAATTTCCCAGGATTATCTTTTTTCATTAATGTTATTGATGGATGTAATATATATGGGATTATATATGCTAATTTTAATAGTGGGTTGAAGGTGATAATCATAATTCTTTGACCGTCATTATTTTTTTGATACATTTTTATTTGGATTTAATTATAATGCATAATATTGTCTATGATGGTGCAAATAATTTACATTAACAATCAATCATATATTGTCATGTCATTAAATAATTGTGATAGGGTATTGATAGGTGATAGAGATTCCTTGTTTTGGAGGACAAGAATAACCTCCTTAGAAATTAGGGAGAGAGAGATTTCTTGATCAATTTTATGATTGCCTTCATTCACATCACTATTGGTTTATATAACCAATTCTTACAAATTCAGTTTCCTAGATTATACTCATTATAGGGCCTCATGACATCTGGCCTCACTAACTTCATTAATAAAATACTCAAATAGTAAATTGCTCATATTCTAGAATATACTTGATGTAGTGTCCATGTACATGTTCTTATATCCTCCTTGAGGTGTTGTTGCCGTTGCACTTTACATTTGGGCTTAGAATGGTTTAAAGACCCATCTTTAGTGCTCGTTAACTTATCTGAGCCAACATTATTATCTTTTGTTGGGTCCTGGGTCATATCATTCCATACCCCATCAACACCAACATTGTCCTCAAGGTTGTAAAACATCTTTAACTCAGCCCAATTCGCACAGGATATATAATTTTTGTTGGGGACTGATACCTACACTCCACATATTTGGCATCCACCCCTACACTTTTAATTTAATTTGTGAAATGACAATCATAACCCTACAAGTTTCAAAAAAGTTTCCCATCCTTCCTTTCTTTGTTTTTTCCGTGCCTTCCGGCATTTAATTAATTTCCGGACTTAGAAACTATGTTTCCGACATTTAATTGTCAGAAAATTTTTAAATTTTGAAAAAAAAAATCCGGCAATTAGTTGTCGGAAGAAAAAAAATTGTGCCTCCGGCAATTAGATTTCGGAACATATTTTTACAAGAATTTCTGACCTATCGATAATTTGTTGCCATAAGACTTTATTATGTTGTTCGGTAACTAGTTGCCGGAAGAACAAAAAACTTGAAAATTGTAATCCGGCAATTAGTTGTCGGGGGCTACTTGTTTGTTCATCCGGCATCTAATTGTCGGAGGCATAGTTTTTTGACTTCCGGCAACTACTTGCCGGAAACACATTTTTCAAAATTTAAGAATTTTACAGCAATTAAATGCCGGAAACATAATTTCTGAATTTGATAATAAAGTGCCGGAAGGCACGGGAAAAAAAAAGGACACATGGAACCTGGACGCGGAACATAGAGAAGAGGAGATGAAGTCGCTGACTTGCCTTCATTTTCAGTTTTCAGAGTATAGAGGGAGATGAGAAGAAGAGGGGGTGGAGGGAGATGAGAGCGAAGAAGGGGTGGGTGGTGATTTTTACCAAATAATTAGAGTAAATATGTTTTTTAAGGGTATTTTAGTAATAAAAATATTTTAAGAGTTGTGTGGCGGTGGATGTCTAAGTGTGGGGGTGTAGGTAGCAGCCCCCATATTTGTTTCTTAATAGTTCGCTGGAGTCCTTTGGCAGTAAGGAGGCCCAAATTGTTACTTGGCCCAAATGGGTAATGATGCCCATTGCTGAGTAACTCTGTAACAAGTCCCAGATTCTCATCGAAACCCTGAAGTTAGTGTGGTTGCTGCTGCTCCAAGACATCCATGGCTGCCATGGCGACGGAGAAGCTTGTAGGTGCCGTATTCCACTATTCCAAGGGATCCACGTCCATCCAGAAGCTGGTCCATGTGGAGGAAGAACCGAAACATGTTTGGCGGAGGTGCATCTGACATCGACATTTTTTATGGAAATGGAGAAGGCGGAGCCGTGGTTGAAACGTAATGACTTGATGGAGACGAGATCGCCATTAGGGAATGAAGCTTCTAGAAACTCCAATTGTGAAGAGGACAGCACACGGCTGGACGAGTTCCATCGGGATCGCTGCTGAAGATACAAATGGCGGGAAGTTTAAGGACCCACCGGAGATCGTGTCGGGAAACGGCATTGACCATAATAGAAGAGTCTCAGGGTGATGCCGTCTTGCTGACGAAATCCACACCGAAGACACGTGTGCATGGGCAAGCTAGCAGACGTTCTTGCTTCGCTGTCCCCAATTCGTTCCCGAAATTCTCCTGGCACATCCCCAAACATGCAACAACAAAAATCAGGGTGAAGATCTTCGCAAGGTCAATTGTCACGGGGCTTGGAACAGGCATGGTGACAGATCTAATGGAGGTTGGAGTCTGTTGGGGGTACAGAATTGGGGAGTGATGCGCATTGTTGTTGGTTTGGACTGATTGTGAAGATGGAAATGATTGATGTTGTATCTGGCTTGTGGAGAGTGGATTTGTAGTGGGGTTACGAAGGTCATGGAGTTAGGTTTGCATAATGTTAAGGCTTGCAAGAAGGATTCGTTGTAAGCTTCCTCCGAAGCTTATAGTGCAGTGAAGGCAGCAGTGAGGTCTTTCATGGATTCTCTGAGGTGGAGAAGGGATGCAAAAGGATTTTGAGTTTTACTTCTTCTTTTTTTTTTTTTTGAATGAGGTCTCCACGTGTTAGATTCTAGACAGTTGGGTCTGTCCGACGGCTCAGGAAATAACTTTACACCGACAGTATATATACCAATTAAACTCTTTATATACCATTTAGTTTTAATATTGAGATTTCAATCGGTAAACGCTAAACATTTATTTCAAATAAACGTTAAAAAAACAATTTCATTCAAATCAAATTATAAAACAAAATTCACTGAATATCACTTTTAGCAAACAGTCACTCAGACACACAATGAGTCATGATTTGCATCAATTAATTGACATGCATATATGTAGAATATTTTGAAAGATTAATATTAAAGTATTCGTACATACAGTTGTAAGTATAATAGTGTGACACCATCTATCATGCATGGATTTATAAAACATTTAAATAAAAGATATAAAATAAAAACATGCATTTATTTCATAAAATAAAAACTGGATAGAAAGTATCACATTGTAACAACATCTCAACGCGGAAAATAACATAAGTTCGAAATAAAACATACCAAAACATAACATAAAAGAAAACCCAACCCAGATGTCATGTTACAGAGTTGGTATAACCGAAAATCCGGAAGAACATCACGGATAACAAACTAAAACAAAACATGAGTCCTAACTACGAGTAGCGGCTCCTCGAAGTCACTCCTCAACAGGCTGGTCACCATCATCTGCAAAAACAAAATGGGTACATGCAAAACAACAACAAAAGACGAGGAGTAAGAAACATATACATGAACATAACGGCATGGAAGCAGTTAGTGAGACAAGCATGAATCACAACAAGCATATATAGCAGCAAAAAATATAACATATACATATCAATCTCATCATATAACAACGTATGCTATGCGATGCAGTGTTACTCCACTGCTCCGTTATGCACTTGGATCCAATCTACCTTAGGAAGTGAACTTCGCAGTTACATATTGATGTGTGTGAAACATGCATATATTTTCATATTAGTTAGCATTTAATTGTTGCATTTTCTAGCATAGTTTTTGGTAATTTTTAGCATTTAGCATGAATTTTTGAATTTACCTTTAGTTCCGATGATTTATGTTTGTTTTTGTTGTACAAGTAGGTGGATCGCAAGTTTTACAGGTTAGACAAGGAATGTACCACACCCACGGATGGTTCTGCTCTATTTCTTTCAGCAGCTGAAGGTTCCATGGCCTGACCATTGAACCTACCATGGCCGTGGAATATAGATGAGTATCCTAGAAATCAGCTGAAAGATCCATAACCAGCCCATTGAACATTCCACGACCATGGATCTTGGTAACCCATGTTGTGCGGCTTTGTTTGAAGGAACTGGAACGATCCACGGCCAGACCATGGATCGCGTGCGTCAGAAACATAAATGTTCACTTATTGTCTTCTATTGAGGGAGGAGTGGTTACAAACCAAAGGAGGAAGTTAAAAGGAATGGAAGGGGGCTAAAAAATGACATAGAGAAGACACTACAGAACACAAAGAACATCAAGGATTAGAGTGATTTTACAAAGGAGGTCTCTGGGATTTCTCTATTGCTGCAACTCTAAGATTTTTCTTCTCCTTCTTTTCTATTTTCTTCTTTATTCTGAATGTTACTTTGGATTCCTATGGATTTTATTCTGAATATATTTGAGTAGTTTCTTTATTCTAGGATGAAGGATTATCCCAATTTGTTAATGATGATGTCTTGATATTTTATCTCCCTAATCTATGAATTATATCTATGATTCAGTTTTTGCACACCAATTGTTTGTGAATATGTTGGCCACATGTTTGCATGATTATCGATCTTGAGGGATGAACTGAAAGGTGAACCTTAATTTTAGAACTCTAAAATTGAACTTGAACTGTTAATCACGAAAGTAGATTAACTTTCCTTGAAGCTATTCTTGTATTATCATTGTTCTTAAAGGGTTCATCTTAATTTGAATGCCATGAAAATAGGTATTAGATTATTTTGGGCACGTTATCGTATTCTGAAAGGGAACGGTAATTAATTAGGATAATTCACTTTCATAGATAATTCATATGATTAAGGGGGAGAATTTGTTATAGACTTGTCGATACTATTGTGGTGAATCCCGATTCCTAGAGTTTTTTATAAAATTGTTTTCCTTATCCAACTCTTAAATTGCCTTATAAATTTTGTTATTTCAGAATTATCTTTTCTTGGTTACTTTAATCTCTTGAAAAATTTATTCGCCTAGATAATCATAATTATGTGTAATTGGAACTCAACAACACGGTCCTAGTGGAACGATATTTTACTAGTTGGCATAATCGTGCATTTGCGATTTACAGAACACATATCCATATTGGCCATTAAGCACCAACGTCGGCAGTCCCCCAACACGGGTGAACCCCTTGGATAGCCGGCGTACATTACTCTCGGATGCGCTACCGCGGGTGTATATGATTCGTTTGAATCGCCGCGGACGACCAGATCGCCTTACTCTCGAATGACTTCCCCTATGTTGAACATCCCCCACTAACATCTCTGATGTATGAATGTGTGAGGAACAACAACACACAAACAACAATCACCACCTCCGCTTGGGCCACTTGGCTACCCAAGTTTTATCACCATCAATACCTCGACCACTTGGCTATCGAGGTTCCCTTGGCCACTTGGCTACCAAGGTTCAACATTATCTTTAATCTTTTAATTAACACTCTGGCCATTAAGCACTAGAGCTCAACACCTTGACCACTTGGCTATCAAGGCCCCCTTGGTCACTTGGCTGCCAAGGTAGAACATCTTATCACCTGTTAATTAGTTATCTGTGTTGGTTATCTAAATTTTACTTCGTTGGGTGTCTTACTACATCATCTAAAACATTTGTGGTGAAACACCCCTGTTACTGCTTTCTGCGTTCTGTTCTGGACAGGGGAGCACGAGCGTGCTGTCCCCAGCACGGGAGTGATAAACTTTAAGTTGAGCCCGGTCGTACTGATTGTTGAGCACGACCGTGCTTACTGGAGCACGGTCATACTGCGTTGGATAGAAAGGGTTAGGAGCCCTTGTCAACCCTCTTGGGCAATTTCTGGATTGAACCTATTGGTTTTTACTAAGTCTTTAATATCAGTTTCACAGTTCTTAATCATTCTCCAAGTCTTATGCTAAGGGGAATTAGTCCTTTAATTCCAGCTTCATTATTAATGTCCCTAAACACTCAAGAATCAATCCTAGGGTCTTAACTAAACCTTTGAGCATTAACCTTGCCTCTCATAACTATCGTTCAAGTCTTATGAACACTTGGGGAAAACATCCCTTAATTCTTAAACATCATTATTAACGTCTTTTAATGTCTTATAACATCATCGTTCATCGTCTCACAACAACAATCAAACAGCCAATTCAAACATCCATGGCAATATCATCATAAAAAAAATCCATTCATGGCATCATCAACCCAAACATATTCAGGGCATAAAACATCATTATTAATTATAATAACAATAAGCATGCCAATCATCAATATTATAAACGAGCATATAGCAAGACAACAATTAAACAGATAGTAAGCAAATAGGGTCATAGGTTAACCCTTCATCTTACGCTACCCCCAAATGTAACACCCCCCCCCCCCTCTCTTTTTTGGGCATTACTTTGTAAACACGTGCGGAAATAAATTAAAAGGATAATTTGCTGGTTGATTTCGGAAAATAATTTATATAAGTACGTAAGCGTCTGAAATTGGGTATAAAATTTGTCACGACTCCAAACCTAAGCCTTGATATCGACACACAGGCTTACTATCCTAGCCTGGCAAGCCTATTTAATTTAAAGATATACTTGAATAAAAGTTAGTATTTTTACGAAAATTTCGACAGAGTCTCCTCTGTAATTCGGACATCCCAGGTAAAAGAAACACCTGCTAAAATAATTACATTTTCATTCCAGAATTCCAGTTACACCAAATACAACCAGGAAGTAATATGCTAAAAAATAGTTATATCAATAAGCTATACATGACCAAAAGGAAAAGCTTAAGTTTTCATTCAAAAGAGATGCTCTCCGAGCCATAAACATTCCATTTTAAATTAAAGGCTCTCTGAGCCATACTCATACATACTATCAAAAATAATCTAAGTCTCAAACCCTAAGCTGGTCATTCTAAAAATTATTCCTGAGGGAAAACTCGCGTGGTCATTCCACAATCAAGTACTTCATCAAACAATCAGATATAAGTCTCTGAGTGACTTAGGGAGACTCCTCTGCACCATCTGTACTAAAGTACCCAGGGTACAATAGCAAACCAGAAGAAACCTGATATATCTGTAAGGGTGAGATACCGACAAATGGATATATCACACAACAACCATATACACGATACATACATCACCTCAGCACATTAACATTTAATTATTATACAGAGATAAAATGACAAGTGTCATATCAGTGGGTCTCATGCCCGAATCAATCAGTTTTATAAAGAGAAGGCATGACACTTCAATCATCAGGATCTAAACTTAATCTCATGAGATACCAACACCATTTTATCATTAATAAAGAAAGAGCTGATCAGGATCTTACGCCCCGTTTGTCAAGTTATCTCCGTCACCTCATGCGCCCGGATCAACATCATCACGAATCCCTTATAACGGCCATTCGGATGTATACCTCATCGAATACCACATCTTAAGCGGGTATTCGGATAACTCAAGCACGTCTGCTAAGGCGAAATGCATATGAACAAATGACTTTTCATTATCGAGACTTTTCTTTGAGTTCACTCTTTTTCGTTGTCGAAGCCCAAGGCTAACGACTATTCACAATTTCCATTACTTGAAAATCAATAACACAGGACACGCAGTCCGAGTGCTCAATCACAACACCTTAGACCGATGCCGCAGTCCGAGGTTGTGGTCGTAGAAACAATTATAATTTTATCCATGTTTCATTTCAACATGATAAGGACTCATAGCCCATAACAACGAAATTAGCACACACAGTCCTCAATTCCAAAATTAGGACTCCTAGCCCATAATATCACGATTGGGACCCCTGGTCCATAATTCTTGACACGGATCCCAAATCACTTGCATACAACTGAATACTAGAGGCGACGTCTCGCGAACTAGTATTCTCTTTCACATGTGCTTACTTTTCGCTCAGTGAAAACCAAAAACCAAAACAAAACCTCGGTCACTTATCCAAGTAACCGGAACGTTTCTAAATCATTTAGGAGAAAATCTTTTCCTTTACAAATTCTTTTATAAAACATTTGGAAATTCGTTTGCTTTTGAAATCCTTGATGGAATAAAGTCAAATATTTTCAAAGGATCTTTCCTTCATAAAACACACCGTTCGAAAAGGTTTTCTCTCGTACAAAACTTTTGATCATAAAAATGTAGTTTCCTTTAACTTAAAAATCACTTCAGCATTTTTCTAAAAACAAGGATCTTATTCTTCGGAAGTAAGCACTTTAAATAAGGAACTTTTATAAGTGAACCCAAAACTTTCAAAGTTCTATTCAAGGCTTATTAAGGCTTTTAATCCTTATAATCATTGGGCACAGACTCAAGTCGGGCTTCTCAAACTTCAATCAACAGTAATGTATTCACAACAATAATAATATCACAGTTAATGACAGTTCATCATAAATATATAATTCATAACACTTTAAATCAAGAAATGTTCAACTTCAAGATATAACCACAATAGTTCAAGTAAACAAGTTATTCAAGTATTGGCTCAATATCACATAATATTCACAACACTCAAGTAAACATATACGCACATGCACATGGTCATCGAATATCCCTAGGCAAACTACCCTTACCTTTGAACACAAGTAAAGGATCCTCGTCTTAATGCTCACGTTCCAAGAGTGTAACTATCTACTCCATCAAGCAAGCATAGCCGTGTTCAACATCACAGAGACATAAACCAACCAAGATAACAAACAAATAAGTTCACCAATCCAATTTTCATTCTCAAAACATATAATCAAAAGAGACCATACATTTAATTTAGTAAATAGAATCGATTTCTCAATAACATCGATTTGGGTAAAAAAAAGATCCATAATTAAAATTGGGGACCATTTGATTCGGTTTGAGAAACATGAAATTGAACTTAGAAATCTCAAATTAAAGGTCCTAATTTGAGTAAAACATAGTTAATTTCGTGGAAACATAATCGATTTCAAATAAAATCAAATTGGGGTTTTGGGTTCAAAGAGCAATTTGGGGAAAATTTGATTTAAATAGAGAATCATAAAATTAACCTTAGAAACCAATAATTACAAGTCCCAATTGCACTAAAACTGAACCAATTTCATGATTAAAGTAAGATGAAAAGTTAGGATTTCAAAATCAATTTGGGGATTTTTGAATCTAAGCAAAATAGATGAGGTTTTCACTTACCCAAGGAAGAAGAAGATGTCATGGTGGTTGTTGGAGGCCAACCGGCACGGTGGTAGTGGTTGAGGATGGCGGCAGCGACGACGGAGTAACCATGAGCCAAAAGTGAGGGTAAGCTTAAAGAGAAGAAGAAGAAGAAGCTTAAACTAACAAGGTAAGGTTCAAAAACCACCATAGATGGCGGCTCATCAAGACTACTGAGGTGGGGCGACGTTCGTACGACGGCGGACGCGTTTTCACGCGGCAGCGACACGTGCAGGCGGTGGCGCCATCGCGTCTCCTCCTCCTTACGCCGAGCGGCGGCCAGCGAGCTTCCAGGCGGTGCAGCGGCTGTCTTGACAAGAGTGAAAGGAAGGAGGTGAGACATGGAGTTTAGGGAGAGAGAGGAAGCAGCAGCAGAGAAAGAAAAGAGAAAGAAGAAGGAAAAGAAAAGAAAAGAAAGAGAGGGGGGTTTCAGGTCATTAAGGGGGAGAGGAGAGAGAATTTCTGATTTTTGTACTAGTGGGTACAAAATGAGTGATAAATATTAGGCCTAAAATAAACATGTTTTTACTTTTTGGAATCTAAAAATAAAGATTGATAAATATATGATTTCGAAATTCAAATTAGAGCAAAGATTAATAATTGAACTGATCAACTAAGAAAATACTCGATCAAAAATTTAATCTCCGATTGATGTCAAACCTGTTTATTTTCAACTCTAAAATTAAATAGAATGAAAATATGAAAATTCTTTTCTCTTAATCATTTTATTTAAAACATTTTTCTGTACTGGTAATAATAGTGACAATAACGTAAATTATTGTCTAGTATGCGTGCATTCACTGTAATAAGTCAGTGCTAACGCACCCAATAAAATAATTTGAAGAGAGTAATTTAATTACTCAACTAAACCACATAACAAAATAAACATAAACATCCAAATAAAATAATTAATCATATGTGTAAAAACTAGGGTGTTACACAAAAGCTTACATGTTCATACTATCCCTTCTCCCCATATCTGGTATGAAGATCAAACTCCTTAGCTAAGCATAAACGAAACTGTCCTCGTTCCCTCGAGCGGCCCGATGAGTTTCCCAAGCCTTGACCAACACAAAAGGGTAACCAATTAATTCCAAATCACAAAAGAAAAGGAATTAAAGAAAGGGATAAACCGTTATCTTTCTAATGGCACTAGCACTTGACTTTGTCTCCCAAATTAGAGGAAGAACACCAAGAACTTGGTTGGGTTCAACGGAAGGGAAAGGGGAAATGTTTGTCACACTAAGATTGCCTAAAGTGCCAAAATAGGGTTTACACTTGTAACCCTCGCACACTGATTATAGACTCAGACCTGAGCACGGGGTAGTGTTTAAGTCAGCATAGTCAGACAGAAAGAGCGTCACGAACGCTCATTTCGGACAGGGTAGTTCTCCCCTTGAGCACGACCGTGCTCGTGGCTCACTTAGCCACTGAGCACGGGCGTGTTGGTACATGAGCAAGGTCATACTCATGCACCAGAAAGGGATTTTTGAGAATGAAAATCCCGTTTATCCCTAAAAACATTTCTAACGCAAACAAAGCATACATACAACAGATACAAACATACTTAAGGGCTTTTATACGAAAACGGGAAATAATCGTCATGCATATTCAATAAAGATGTTATCAAGATTCTTCAATTAAAATAAAATAAAAATTAGAAAAGCAGTAGCTACTAAACAAGGATGCTCTGGCTCATAATTAAAAAAAAAACAAGGATGCTCTGTCCAACTAAAAGGATCTAAAGTCAACACTAGTATACAGAATATGTTCGACTTAATATTTGGCTATGCTCCCTACTGCATTTTATTCTTGCTAATTACGCTTCAGCTGGTCTGATTGGACGTGATGTTTTTCTGGTGCTTTGGGCTTTGCTTTGGACACCACTGGTTTATTTCATTACAATGCCATGCTATAGTTGCAGTTAACTTGATTAGTTTTTGGGGCGGGTGTTTGTACTGGTCACAAATTTATGAATTTAGAATATGTATACTCCCTGCTGGTGTAGGTCTAGTACATGTTTTTGGAGTTGTAAATCTGGGTTATAAGGTTGGTCCATCTTGGAAAACCGGTACACTATATGTAACATGTGCAGGCTACCCAAATTGGTAGTCTTGTTTCTCTTTGAGTACAACCTGTACTCTTTTCATATATATAATTTTTGATTTATCAAAAATATATATATATGTTCGACATACTTATTATGAGTATATATACAAAATCATTTCGGGGTTATAATTAAGTTTTACATGTGGTTGGAACGAGGGAGTTAAGGAGTAGGGTAATAAAAAGGTTGAGAGTCTAAAACAGACCCCACACATTTTTTTTTGACTCAACAGACCCCACACACTAACAACATATATATACTGACATTAATAAAAACATTAGCCTATCCATAAATTTATCCGGGTTTGGCATGTGCATCAGTGATCATGAGGGCAAGTTTGTTCAAGCTAAAACAATCTGGGTAGAATCAAAGTTGGAAGTGAAGGTGGGGGAAGCAATGGGTCTCTTGTTTGCCATTAAATGGTGCATTGAGCTGGGTTTCACCAACGTCCACTTTGAAGTTGATAGTAAAGGGGTGGTGGATGAGTTATCTTCATCAAAGGAAAATATTACTGAGTTTGGTATCATTGTCAATTGTTGCAAGGGTCTTACTTCTTACTATACAAACTTTTCAACAAAGTTTATTAGGAGGCAAGCAAACAAAGTGACTCACTCTTTGGCTACGGCGTCTTTGTTGTATGTTAGCTACTGTTGTTTTTACATTGCTCCTAGTTGTATTGCTGACACTATTATGAATGAATTGCCATAATTTGGCTTTTATCAACAAAAAAAAATTAGCCTATAAAAAAAACATACAAAGTTATTCCAACTCTGTTCTTATGTTCATTTGTTAATTAGTAATATGCTTGTTTACGTATTTGTTCCCCATAGTTGAGTGTAATTAGAAACGGAAAAACCTTATTCTCTCTAACTTCGAACTCTCTCCCTGTCCATACACAGCCGCGTGCCACCACTAGAGGGGTGGTTTTAGGACATTTTTGACTTGAAATCACCCATTTACTTCGTATGGTTCAGATTGACAGATCTGCTTCGATCCAGCACAGATTTGATCAAGAATTAGGCGTCAATGTTACAGATCTGGAGATATGGGTATTCCGGTGACTTTGATTTTGTCACTTTTGTAGGCATTTTGATTTTGCCGTGTTATGCTATTAACCTGGGTGCTGTGAGTTTGTTCGCAGATTCATCCTTTTCGGTTTTTATCGATGTTGGATTTGTGTTGTTTTCGATGTATTATACCAATTTGAATGAATGAATAAAAAAAATGTTCATTTGTAATTAAGCCTAAACAAATAAACTAAAGACAATTCGGTTTCAGTTTTAGAAGAAAGATGGAGAAAATAAATGAATTTTATTCTTCTCCACATCGATTATTGCCTCCATCAATTGTCTAGTTAATTTCCAGGTTATCAAACCTATACCTCCCTTTAATTTTAGCTCCTCAATCCTGAATAGAAAGTTGGATTGGCAAATCGAATTAAAATTAACAAACATTTCCGCACCATTAATATAAATATGTTACAACATTACCCTAATTTTGTCCATTTCAAAGAAACAATACTTAAGATAGGGGGAGAAAATATAGAATATAAATGTGACACCCTAACTTGAGTCATCACATGGTTACCCGTTTGCGGAAATAAAACTTAATTTGCTGGTTGCTTTCGAAAAATAATGTTTTCTCAACGTTCATCTTTTCAAAATATGGTGATAAATTTTTTTTTCCTTTTCTTTTAACCTCATAACCACAACAACGAAATCAAACCACACTTAAATACATACTGTATATAAGTCATACAACTATACTGCCTCATATACTTTCACACCTAGATCATTATCAGTTTAGTTTATTCCCAAAACATCATATAACACAATAGGACCTAAGTTGGTCGCCACTAACAGACACTACACCCGACAGGAGCAGCACAACATGTATCGAACTAGACGGCCTCCTTCTTCTTGTATAGGTCATACCCCTTGTGCTACTCTGATATGTGTTGTAAGGGTGAGACACCAATATATGGATTTAACAAAATAACTAAATGCTTGCACAAAAGAAGACACATACACATATACATAAACATCTCAATTATAGCATACAGTTTATCAATGGGTTTCACACCCCAAACATCAACATTGGAAAAACTATGCATGAACACTTCTATACATCATCTAAACATTCACACCTAATCTCATGAGATATCCCAACAAGTAATGAGTTGATCAAACTCCCAGGCACACAGCCAGAACACCAGGCACACAGCCAGAACAGAACACCAGGCACGCAGCCAGAACAGAATACCAGGCACACAAATGTAACACCGAGCACGCAGCCGAGCAGAACACCGAGGCGGCAGCGAGAATGAGAATACCAGGCACGCAGCCAAAAAACCAAGCACACAGCCAGAACAGAACACCAGGCACGCAGCCAGAATACCAGGCACACAGTCAGAACAGAACACCAGGCACGCAGTCAGAACAGAATACCAGGCACACAGCCAGAACACCAGGCACACAGCCAGAACAGAACACCAGGTACACAGGCAGAACACAGGCACGTCTGCCAAATGCATGGAAAACACTATGTTCTTAACGCTTTTCTTTGTGTTCGATCTTTCTTTGCCGAAGCTCAAAATGGCTTACGACTCACACAGTTTTATCATCCTTAAAACTTTTATTAAAACACAGGACCTCACAGTCCGAGTACTCAATCACGACACCTCTCGACCTTGCAATCAGTCTTAGGTTCGTGGTAGTAGAAAACATCTTCAAATGTTTCAATACAGTATACCTCACGTATACAATATAGGCCCTCAAAGTCCAAATGACTGAGTCCATCACAACACAGAACATTAGTACCCCGACGTCTCGGTTACTAAGTCCAACTGTACTTTCAACACGGTTAAATCAACTTTTGATTTTCAGAAATTCTTTTCCAAGGTAGAACTTCATTATAAAATCCTTAAAAAATAAAAACTTAGTTTTTCACAAACCAATGAGTCACTTGAGGTTTAATTTCCTCAAAATAGGCACTGCCGTTTCGAAAATATTTGCCGTCTATACTTTTCCAAATTTGCCGTCAAATATTATTTTTAAGGCTTTTTAAGCCAAAACTTAACGTTTTCCACTTAATTAATTTTCTAAAATCATGATTAATTTATTTTCAACAATTAATTTCATAAAAGAATATTTTGTAATAATCTGGAATTTCTTATGTAAAAATTAGCAGTTCAAAAATAATTTCACGGTTTCGCTCTCATTGTGACTCATAATTCCCTTTTCCAGAAATAAATTATTAAAATAATAATATTTTCCAAAACTCCTCATTTTCTCAAAATAAAATTCCTTTAATATTATATATCAATATTTTGCCGTTAAAACATTGAATATAATTTGCGTAGCATTTTTAAAGCTTTTATCCAGTTAACTTTAATTGAGCACTGACCACTGTCAGGCTTCTCACACATCAACCAACAGCTATATCACAGATATTCCCCAGGCAGATCATGCATCATAACAGTATAATATACAATTGCAAATAATTAAATAAATTAAACATAACTCCATACTAATACACAGATAAACCACACCACGTAAACAACAAAACCAATAACCACAAACACATATAAATCATATATACCACACCACAAGCAAATAGTTATTGAGAAAAATCCCTCAGGTAAGCTCCCCTTACCTTTTGAAGACTCGAACTAACGGTTTCCAATAATCCCCCGATTTGATCTGGCTTCCTCCGTCGGCTTTAGGTCAAACCAACCCGATCGATTCCTTCATAACGAATTGCAACCAAAATAAATTAAATCAAACAAAAACATACTTGACTCATGGAGGTTAAGGTTCGGCCTCAACAACTTTTCTAGGTTAGGAAAGTTAAAATTTTGTTAACTTAAGGATTTATGATCCATAAGTAACTTAAACATGATTAAGCACTTAACCCAAGATTATGAACCAAGAACATGAACTAAAACTCATCTAGTTCCAAGAACTAGGGTTTCGGCCAAGGGCTGAGTTTGGGGTTAGAAATCTCTAAAATTTCTAAACTCTTGGATTTAATCAACATACAAAACCTAGAGTTAGATTCAAGTGTTACAAACAACTTTTGAATCATAAAACCAACAAGTTCTCATACCCAGGGTTTCGGTTTTGATGAGATCAATAGGTTAAAATTTGATTTTTGATCTTCTATATACTTGAATACAAGAACTATCAAGATATAATCATGAATCAAGACATGAAAATGAAACAAAACCTAAGAACACCAAGTTAACCTAGGTTCGGCCCAGTCCAGATTTTAGGGAAAGAAATTTCTCATGATCTTGTGCTTCTAGATGATGAAAATAGAGATTATTATAAGATCATAGCAATTGGTTTCATGTCAAAAGGATTTTTCTAGAATTAGTTATGAATTTTTGAATCTAGCTCCATGAACTTTGAACAAATGAAGAACATATGGATTTAAGTCATAGATCTAGAAAAGTGATGAAGAGAAATGATTTAAATGACAAGAGAATAAGTTATTACCTCTTGATAATCCAAGAAAACAAAGTTTGGATTATGTTCTTCAAGGACTTCTTATGGAGTTCTTAAGAAACTTAAAGAGAAAAATGGACATAGTTAGAGTTTAGAACAGTTTGAGTATTTTGGGTAGATCTCTCGACATACTTATCCGTTTTGGATGATCTTTATGTCGTTGGAAAGAAAAGAGAAAGATGAACAACTTTCATGTTGAAAGTTTTACGAGATTCAAAATAGAAACTGGTCAGAATTGCTAGGCAAAATCTGATGAATTATGAACACTTTGAAGAAAAGGAACATGGAAATGGAAGAAAATGGTTAATGAAGAAGGCAACAACTTAATGAAGAAGGAACCAAACTTAATGAAGAAGGCTTGGAGCAGTGGGTTTTGGGTAATCTTTAGTCAACTTTTCCAATGGCATTTGCTTGCAATTGTCATAAAGAGACAAGGGCAAAATGGTCATTTCATAGCAAAATTTCACTTTGTCATAAATGCGCCATTATGGCCATTATGACTCGGATAAGCTCGTCATAAATACTCGGCAAATCGGTCAAATCCATCATCTCTGCTACGTTGTCGACTCCTCGATTCATCTGGCGCAAGCTTTTCCTAGAGACATCTAGACGTATACGCCCGCAACAAATATAATATTTTAATTTAATTTTTTTTTTTTTTACCAAAATTTTCAAAACTTCCAGTATCGTAGTAAATACGATAAAAACATTTTTCATCTCGTTCACGGCTCAAAATTAGGTCTTCTGAGCAGTAAACTTTTACTGTCAGTGAAAACGCAGACCGGATTCCGTCTGAATTTTGAACCCAAAATTTCATCGTAACCCTAAGATATAAAACATGACAGGAAAATAACAGTATTTCGCCCAAAATAATTTTCTAGGTCTCGGATAAAAATATATTTTTATATATTAATTATCGACATTAGAAAGCAGTGAAAATGGGGGTGTTACAATAAACTCCCTATATAGTAATCGTGTTTAGTTAAAGAAGTTAAAAAAGTTAGAATTGAAATTGAAGGAAAGAGAAATGTCGCAAAAGTAACCATACACAAAATTAAAAAGGCAAAGAAATTTGGAATTATTATTTTATCTCTTTACTTTATTTCTGAACTTGTCATCACAAAAGCATGTAACAATCCAAAAACATTAGCACTAAAGTAACAATCTAGGCAAATACTTGTAAGATCGGTCATTGATATTCACCCTCTACACATGGGTAGAGATGTCAATTGGGCCCTAAGCCCTAAGGCCAGCCCATCTGGCCCACAATAATAGCCCGGTCCATTTAGCCCATAACTAGAGCTGTCAAATGGGCCACCCTAGCCCTTTTAGCCCTAGCCCATGTGGGCCAGGGCCAGATGGGCCACGGGGCCAAAAGGCCCACATTAAAAAAAGCCCACAGGGCCAAAAAGCACTAAAAAGCCCTAGGGGTCAGGGCCAGCCCATGGGCCATATTTTTTTTGATAGTCCTATTTATTTTATTTAATTTATAAAACTTGACAAAAAGAACAAAAATTATAATCACGTTAACATTAGGTAATAATATCATTTAACTTATGAAATTAACTATCAAATATGTATTAAGTGCTATAATTTTCTCTAAAAAAATGTAAGAGAAACCATTGTTTTATCTCTTTTCATCCTTGCCTTTATATGAAATGCATTGTTAAAGTAGATAACTGATATCAAATTATTGCAATAGATAATATTCCAGCTAAGGAAAACCATTCACTTGGATTTAAGTGGTTGTGCGGTTAGTGAAGGAAAAATTATAGCACGTAATACATATTGAAATAGATAATTTCATAGGTTAAATGATATTATTACATAATGTTAGAGTGATTATAGTTGTTATTCTTTTTGTCAAGTTTTATAAAATAAAATAAAAATAGGTCCATCAAAAAAATTATGGCCCATGGGCTGGCCCTGGCCCTTAGGGCATTTTAGGGCTTTTTGGCCCTGTGGGCTTTTTTTTAATGTGGGCCTTTTGACCCTGTGGCCCATTTGGCCCTAACCCATACGGGCTAGGGCTAAATGGGCTAGGGCCGGCCCATTTGACGGCTCTACACATGGGTAAACACAAGTTCCTGCATTCGTCAAATGTATGGCGGGCCGAGTTCAAACACCTATCAATACACGCTTGCATGCATTCAACGTGAGGATCACCTGGCTGCAGCTGTCCGTTTGCAACAAAAGCAAACATGATGATGATGGCAATGAAGATAACGAGAGCAACTTTGTTGGAGGCCATTAGAACCAACTGTTTTTCAGACGACAAGAACAAATGTTTTTTTTTTTTAATATTTGTGTTTTGTTTGTAACCTTGGATCTCATTTATATAAGCAGAGAATGATTGTGACAAAGGATTTATTTTGTCCCAGAAGTGGATTGCTTTATGGGAATTGACATATAGTAATATCCAGGATTATCATTTCCGTAAATGTTATTGATGGAGGTGATATTGGAGTTTATGCTAATTATAATGTTTGAGGTAGGTTTCAAGGTGAAAATGAGAATTATATGGCCGTAATTAATCTTGATGGATCTGATAATTGGGGTGCCTTGAATCTTCAAAGTGGAAAGGAGTCGGTGGATGATTAAAATTAAAATTAATGGCCAGATTCATGGTTGTGCACTTGTGAAGATGTGCCTCTTCACTTGCTGATAACGGTACTCTCTGATTTTGTAAAATTGCTTTTTCAAGACATTCATATCAATAATTTTTTTCAAAACAATGTGACTGAATCATGGCTTTCATTATCAATTATTTGACGATAGCATCTTACTACTCTAGTATTATAACAAAAATTAAATAAAATATATTAAGGTGGTTAGTTAATCTCGTTTAATATTGTTATTCTTATTTAAAAAATTAAGTTTGTTACCTATATTATTAAGCTTGTGTTGTTGGGAATAAAATGATTCATTAATTGTAAAATAAAATTTGTATTAAATGAAGGATATTTTAGGAATAACATCATTAAATTGGATAGAAGTAATTGAAATTTGTTTATATATATTGGACCAAAATGTTTAAGACTTTTTTACTTATAATAACATCATTTTTGCTAACGAGTGCCCTTGGGAACTGGTTAAGGAACCCAAAAATAGCAAGAATTCTTTGAAAAATGTGACACCTTATTTCGGGTCATCACATGGTTACCCGTTTGCAAAAAATAAAATTTAATTTGCTGGTTGCTTTCGGAAAATAATGTTTTCTCAACGTTCATCTTTTCAAAATATGGTGATAATTTATTTTTAATATGATATTTTCAAATATTTATTTCACAAAATAACTTTTTATAATATTACGTAATTTCTTACGTAAAAATTAGCAGTACAAAAAAAAATTCACGGTTTCGCTCTCACCGTGACTCATAAATTACTTTTACACTAATAAATCATTAAAATAATAATATTTCTCAAAAATTCATTATTTTTCCAAAATAATATTTTCCACCACTATTATATTCCAACATTTCCCATAAAACATTGAATATAATTTTCACAACTTATTAAAGATTTTATCTGATTAATCGGTTGTGCACTGACCACTGTCAGGCCTCTCAAACAACATTCAACAACATCATCAAAATTATATCACCGGGCAGATCATGCATCATAGCAATATAATATACTACTGCAGATAATTAAATAAATTAAAAGCAGATTAATCACCGATACACAGATAAACAACACAACGTAAACAACATAAACAAATAACCACAACCACATATAAATCATATAAACCACACTACAAGTAAATAGTTATTGAGAAAATCCCTCGGGTAAGCTCTCCTTACCTCTTGGAGACTCGAACTAACGTTTTCAAACAATCTCCCTATTTGATCCGGTTTCCTCTGTCGGCTTTAGGTCAAACCAACCCGATCGATTCCTTCATAACGAATTGCAACCAAAATAAATCAAAATCAAACAACAACACGCTTAAATCAAAAGGGTTAGGGTTCGGCCTCTTCTAAAATTCTAGGTTAGGAAAGTTAAAAAATTTATAACTTAGGGATTTATGATCCTTAAGCAACTTAAACATGATTAAGCACTTAATCCAAAATCATGATCTAAGAACTTTGAATGAAACTCATCTAGCTCCAAGAACTAGGGTTTTTGGTTCTCACAATACCAAAAGGCTAGGGATTTTGAACTCTTCTCAATCTTGGATTCAACAAACATACATAACATAAAGTTGGATTTAAGTGTCACAAGACAACTTTGAATAAAAAGAATTCATCCAACAACAAAATTTACTGTGATGCTTCGTATCAAGGCTTAGGATGCGTAATGATGCAAAATCGGAAAGTTGTAGCATACGCGTCACGACAACTAAAGACTCATGAGAAGAATTATCCGACGCACGATCTAGAGCTAGCTGTTGTGGTCTTTGCACTGAAAGATATGGAGACATCATTTGTACGGGGCCAAGTTCGATGTTTCCAGCGATCATAAAAGTCTGAAGTACTTGTTCGATCAGAAGGAACTCAATATGAGGCAAAGGAGATGGATGGAATTCTTGAAGGACTATGATTTTGCATTACAATATCATCCCGGGAAGGCGAACGTTGTAGTAGATGCCCTGAGCCCGAAGGTAATCATTCATGTCTCTGCAATTATGGTAAAAGAACTAGAATTGATCGAGAAGTTCTGTGACCTTGATTTAATGATGGAAATGAGTTCGCAAAAGATTAGCGTGGGGATGATCACGATATCAAGTGGATTGATGAAAGAGATCAAAGAGCAACAAGCCACTGATACATTCCTCCAAGAAAAGAAAGACTCATGGAGCAACGGAAAGTCACCGAGTTTAGTTTGGGATCAGATAACATCTTGAGATGTAATGGTCGAATCTGTGTTCCCGACAACCCTGAGATGAAGAAAATGATTATCGATGAATCACAGAAAAGCACCCTGAGTATCCATCCAGGATCAACCAAGATGTATCAAGACTTGAAGCAAAGATTTGGTGGCGAGGTATGAAGAAACAAGTAGCAGAGTATGTGGCATATTGCCTAACTTGTCAAAAGGCAAAGATAGAACATCAGAGGCCCGGTGGAATGTTACAATCTCTAGATATACCCCAATTGAAGTGGGACAGTATATCCATGGACCTCTTGGTTGGATTACCGAGGACTTCAAAGGGCTTTGACTCGATTTGGGTAATCATAGATAGGTTGACGAAGTCGGCACACTTTTTACCTGTCAAGGCAAACTACACGGTGGAAAGATTAACTGAAGTGTACATCAGGGAAGTGATTAGACTCCAACGAGTGCCTTCCAGTATAGTCTCGGATCGAGACCCAAAGTTTACTTTGCAACTTTGGGGAAGCTTACAAAAAGCACTAGGAACTAAGATAAGGCTAAGCTTGGCTTACCATCCGCAAACAGATGGCCAGACTGAAAGGACAATCCAGACCTCGGAAGACTTACTTAGAGCCTGTGTTCTGGATAATCATGGAAGTTGGGACGAATTGTTACCGCTTATCGAGTTTACGTATTACAACAGTTTCCACTCAAGTAAAGGGATGGCACCCTACGAAGCTTTTTACGGAAGGAAATGTAAGACGCCGTTGTGCTGGTATCAGGATGGAGAAAGTGTCATTTTAGGACCTGAAATTGTGCAGCAGATAACAGAGAAAGTGAGGTAAATCTGCGAAAAGATGAAGGTCTCTCAAAGTAGACAGAAGAGCTATGCCGACCGTAGGAAGATACCTCTTGAATTTCAAGAAGGTGAGCATGTATTCCTAAGAGTCACCCTTACTACAGGGATAAGCAGAGTCATAAAATCCAGATAACTTACTCCAAAATTTATTGGACCTTATCAAATCCTCCGTCGTATTGGTCTAGTAGCTTATCAAATTGCCTTACCGCCATTTCTTTCAAATATCCTTGAAGTATTCCATGTCTCTCAATTGAGAAAATGTGTTTCCGATCCATCACATGTAATTGAGCCCGATGAAGTACAGTTAAGAGAGAACCTATCCTATGAAACTGCACCGGTACAGATCGAAGATAGAAGGATTAAGCAACTCAGGGGAAAACAAATTCCCCTGGTCAAAGTTATCTGGGATGAAGCGATCGGAGAAGCAACCTGGGAGACTGAAGAGAATATGAGATTACAGTACCTTGATCTTTTTCCCGGTACGTAATTTCAAGGATGAAATTTATTTTTAGTGGGGTAATAATGTAACGCCCCGATTTTTTTTGCTTAATGTTAATCTGTGCTTAAGTGTGTGCTTGCCAATAATTAATTTTAAAATTTAAGAGATTATTTTGATAAACTAAAATCTTTTTCATAACTTAGTTTATCTTAGGAAGCTCCAGTAAAAATTTCAGCTGAAAATTAAGACGAATCCCAATCTGCGTTTTCTCTATTAGTACAAGTTTACCGATCAGAAAATGAATTTTTTACTCGTGAATGAAACTAGTGGGCTTCTAATTACGATTTCTAATGTTTCCACTATTTTAAAAAATTTCGTTTAAAAATTTTATTTTGTTGAATTTATTTATTTTATTTATTTTATTCTTAGTACAAATAATTTACAAAATGATGACTTTCACCTCTACCAAAAATAGAAGTGACGAAACTAAGTTTCACCAAGAAACTTCTTCTATCACGAAATTATCTGTGTTATAACTCAAGAAATAGTCATAACCACTTCTCTCAACAAAATGTGAAAGTATCCAGACCAATGGATTTCGTTAAATCAATTCACTCAAATGTCTAATACACCGAGGATTATTTAGAAGTGTGAGTACGACTTCTCACAAACAAAGAAATGAATAACTGGAACTTTATGAATTAGCATAACTAATTCATGAGTCCTGACAGATTTCAAATTAAAGTCGGAAAATTCGTCCGACACATACAAACTCCACTCGATTCGTCTTGGTTCCAACCAACATACAAGTCTTCCTAGCCATGCTTAGTATGACCACCTTGAATTGAGTACGATCTCGGACAACTTAATCAGTCGATCAAACATACAAAGGGTTGATCTTTCTTCATAAACTGAGTTGACGACACAAAATCTTAGATAGGTCATCACTCCAACATGGTAATAACTCGTCTTCAAGTCGATCTTTGAGTAGATGACAACTCCTCGCAATTGATTTACCAAATCAACTACGCAAGTCAAAGAATACTTGTTCATAATTCGTCCTTTTACTTAGTTGTCATAAATCCACACGATGACACGAGACCTCACACAATATTGGTGCTTTGAAAGGCAAACACTCGATCTAACAAACGGTTTAGACCACCGATCTTCCAGTTGAATCGAGTCGTCCAACTCGTTTAACTTTGTAGGCAACATCCTACACAAAGCGACAAAGATCTGACCGAATCCAGAAACTAGATCAATCTAAAATCAATGTCCTTTGCTAACCATAAACCTAGAATATTTTCAAGGAACACTCTTGGAAAACCCTTTACACAAGCACCTTGTTTCGAATGTCTGACACGACTCACAAGGATAATCGAATGTCATATCCGAACCCAAGTAACATTCAAGATCCATGGTCTCCCAGGACATAAAACCCTTGGAAAACCATCAAGAAAACATATACTTGTGCGTTAACACACATTGCTTCAACAAGAAACAATCCAAATAAGAACCAACCAGAGATCACACAACAAAAACTTAATAGACCTATTCCCCAAAGATCCCGAAAGACTCGACCAGCTCTGATGCCACTTTGTAACACCCCCCCTTGGTCATTACTTTGTAAACACGTGCGGAAATAAAATTAAAAGGATAATTTGCTGGTTGCTTTCGAAAAATAATTTATATAAGAGTAGGGATTACACGATTCCTTAGGTGGCCTAATCAATGAATTTGCATTAAGAGTAGGGATTACACGATTACTAATAAACAAAACTCCATTACTAGATGTAAGGTTTACTAGGTGATTAATTCCAGATCCAGAATTGATAAGAACGTCCCCATTGCGAATCAAATCTCAGAATCAATTCATGGATGGCCAACCCACAAAAAGCATTAAGCAAAGGAATTAAACACTAACAGAGAAACATAAACACAGATTGATAAATCAAAGTAATTACATGATATTCAGTTAAGCTACATCTAATCCCAACAAAAAGGGATTTAGCTACTCATAGTAATAGAAATTACAAAAGAGAAAGAGAAAAGGGATGAAGAAAACTCATGACGAATCCTCCAATCTTCTTCCAATCCAAGAGCAGAGAAAAACCACCCCTTTTTGCTTCCCAAGAGTCTCCCTAGGGTAAAATTGCTCATAGGGTAAAAGTCCCTTTTTTTTCTTCAGAGAGAATCCTCTCTGTGCGCCCTCTCTAGCTCTCTTTATAATGCAGTCGTGGCCTTCTTCTTTTAATCCCAAATCAATTATCTATTGGATATGTTTCAATCAAAACCAAATCATGAATTGATCCCCTAATTAATGTTGACATTATCTCCTTGCATATGGTGATTGATATTCTTTAATGACTTCAGATCTTCTAAATTAAATTTCTAATGGACTTTTGTCAATTGTCATTAAATATTTCCATTCCAAATTAAATTGGAGCCATCCAATATCTTCAATTTTCAAGCTCCAACTTTATCCAGGCTCATCATGGCTCATCTTGGGCATTTAATCCTTAATTTCTACAAAACAACACCACAAAACCACCTTACCCGTTCCAAGATAAAAACTAATAAAAATCAAACTATATATGCCTAAACTATATGAAAATGAATGCAAAAATGTACATGAATTATGATGTGAAATCACACTATCAAGATGCTCTCCGAGCCATAAACATTCCATTTTAAAATAAAGACTCTCTGAGCCATACTCATACATACTTATCAAAAATCTAAGTCTCAAACCCTAAGCTGGTCGTTCTAAAAGTTATTCCTAAGGAAAACTCACGTGATCATTCCAAAATAAAATACTTCATCAAACAACCAGATCTAAGTCTCTGAATGACTTAGGAAGACTCCTATGCACCATCTGTATTAAAGTACCCAGAGTACAATAGCGAACTAGAAGAAACCTGATATATCTGTATGGGAGAGATACCGACAAATGGATACATCACACAACAACCATATACACGATACATACATCACCTCAGCACATTAACATTTAATTATTATACAGAGATAAAATAACAAGTATTATATCAGTGGGTCTCATACCTGAACAATCAGTTTTATAAAGAGAATTCATGACACTTCAATAATTAGGTTCTAAACTTAATCTCATGAGATACCAACACTGTTTTATCAATAAGAAAGAAAGAGCTGATCAGGCTCATACGCCCCGTCTGGCAAGTTGTCTCCGTCACCTCATGCGCCCGGATCAACATCATCATGAATCCCTTATAACGGTCATTCGGATGTATACCTCATCAAATACCACATCTTAAGCGGGTATTCGGATAACTCAAGCACGTCTGCTAAGGGGAAATGCATATGAATAAAAGACTTTTCATTATCGAGACTTTTCTTTGTGTTCACTCTTTTCCGTTGTCGAAGCCCAAAGCTAACGACTTTTCACAATTTTCATTACTTGAAAACCAATAACACAGGACACACAGTCCGAGTGCTCAATCACAACACCTTAGACCGATGCCGCAGTCCAAGGTTGTGGTCGTAGAAACAATTATAGTTTTATCCATGTTTCATTTCAACATGATAAGGACTCCTAGCCCATAACAACGAAATTAGGACACACAGTCCTCAATTCCAAAATCAGGACTCCTAGCCCATAATATCACGATTGGGACCCTTGGTCCATAATTCTTGACACGGATCCCAGATCACGTGCATACAATTGAATACTATAGGCGACGTCTCGCGAACTAGTATTCTCTTTCGCATGTGCTTACTTTTCGTTTAGTGAAAATCAAAACCAAAACAAAACATCGGTCACTTATCCAAGTAACCGGAACGTTTCTAAATCATTTAGGAGAAAATCCTTTTCCTTTGCAAAATCTTTTCTAAAACATTTAGGAAATTCGTTTGCTTTTGAAATCCTTGATGGAACAAAGTCAAATATTTTCAAAGGGTCTTTCCTTCATAAAACACACCGTTCGAAAAGGTTTTCTCTCGTACAAAACTTTTGATCATAAAAAGGTAGTTTTCTTCAACTTAAAATCACTTCAACATTTTTCTAAAAACAGAGATCTTATTCTTCTGAAGTAAGCACTTTAAATAAGGAACTTTTATAAGTGACCCCAAAACTTTCAAAGTTCTATTCAAGACTTATTAAGGCTTTTAATCCTTATAGTCATTGGGCACAGACTCAAGTCCGGATTCTCAAACTTCAATCAACAGTAATATATTCACAACCATAATAATATCACAGTTAATGACAGTTCATCACATATATATAATTCATAACACTTTAAAGTAAGTAATGTTCAACTTCAAGTAATAATCACAATAATGTTCACAACACTCAATTAAACACATACACACATGCACATGGTCATTGAATATCCCTAGGCAAGCTCCCCTTACCTTTGAAGACAAGTAAAGGATCCTCGTCTTAATGCTCACGTTTGCTCCAAGGGTGTAACTATCTACTCCATCAAGCAAGCATAGCCGTGTCAAACGTCTCAGAGGGGGAATCCAACAACGCGCAACAACCAGAAATCAAGAAATCAATTACACATGATCAAACACACATTCTAATTTGATCTAAAAACTTAATCTTATTACCAAACAAGGTCATTTTCAAAGAAAATCATGTTTGGAGCTTACGCTTCACAATACCCTTTGAGGAAACTTTGTTTTGATTAAAGGATCATGAAAATGAACTTAGGAATCATCAACTAAAAGTCCTAATTTCATAAATGCATACTTAATTTTACCAAACATAACCAATTTCAATAAAAAATCGAATTGGGGTTTTAGGGTTCAAAGAGCAATTTGGGGAAATTTTGATTTAAATAGAGAATCATAAAATTAACCTTAGAAATAATTAATTACAAGTCCCAAATGCACTAAAACTGAACCAATTTCAATAAAATCAGTTTTGGACTTTAGGGGTCCTAAATCAATTTGGGGAAAACTCATTTTAAATTAAAGAATAATGAAATTGGTTTAGGAAAACACCAATTCACAGCCCCAATTGCATAAAAACAAGTTTTAATTTCAAATCACGGTATGAAATCAAAGAGCTAGGGTTAGGGTTTGCAAACTGATTTAGGGCTTTCATAATCAAAAAGGATTAGGAGTAAGAAACTCACCCAAGGTGAAGAAGAAGTTGTGGTGGTTCTGTGATGCCTAGCACGGCGGCGGATGGTGGGGTCGCGACGGTTCTGACGGCGATAGCAGTGGTTCTATGACACCCATGAACCAAAAATGAAGGGTAAGCTTTGGGGGAGGAGAAGGAAGTTTAAACTAACAAAGAAATGTGTAAAACCACCATAAATGGCGGCCAAACTCACTTACCGCGACGGAGGGCGGTGGCGTGACGGAGTTGGACGGCCAGGCACGGTGATGGTCGTTCTCCTCCACTTCGAATGACAGTCGGAGATCCTCCCAGGGGAGGCGCGACGGCTGGTCATGGTGGAGGGGCTGGTCCAGTTTTGGAGCAAGAGGGAAGATGGAAGTTGAAGGGGGGAAGAAGAAGAAGAGAGAAAGAAGGAGAAAGAAGAAGAAAACGAAAGAAAAGAGAGAGAGGGGGGTGGGGTTACGGGTCTGATGAGGGAAAGGAGAGAGAATTTTAGTTTTTTTGTATTAGTGGGTATAAAATGAATGATAAAAGTTAAGCCTAAAATAAACATGTTTGTATTTTTTGGAATCTAAAAATAAAGGTTGATAAATATATGATTTCGAAATTCAAATTAGAGTAAAGATTAATAATTGAACTGATCAGCTAAGAAAATAATCGGTCCAAAATTTAATCTCCGATTGATGTCAAACTGTTGACGGTCTAGGCAAGTATACATAGTCGTACAAGTAGTAAAGAGGTAAGAGGGATATCGTTCCCACGAGGACTGAGACAAGTACTAACACGTAACAAACCAACTACTATCTAAGCAGATATTTGGATGGAAGGGAGCTCAATATTAAATACCAAGCCAAACAAGAGTTAAAATAAACAAAACAAAAGGAACAAATTCTTTTAGGATTTTTTTCAAACACTTGGAATGCAAAAAAGGGATTCTTCAAATATGATGAAAGATGTTGGAATTAAACTTCGCTAAACCTTTGCCTCATGCAATACTAAGACCACCAATCCAATTTATGCTTCAAATATTAAAATCAACCCACAAAATTACTCAAGTCCTAATTCCTTAGATGACAAGAGCCTAAATCCCCTAATTAGACCCTAATTCCTTAGGTGGCCTAACTAATGAATTTGCATTGAGAGTAGGGATTACACGATTACTAATAAACCAAAATCAATTCCTAGATGCAAGGTTTACTAGGTGATTAATTCCAGATCAATAAATGATAAGAACTTCCCAATTGCAAATCAAATCTCAGAATAATTCATGGATGATCAGACCACAAAAAGCATTAAGCATAGGAATCAAACACTAATAAGGAAGCATAAACATAGATTGATAAATCAAGCCAAATACATGAGATTCGGTTTAGCTACATCTAAT
The DNA here is from genome assembly GCA_030762895.1 of Sophora flavescens. NCBI lineage: Eukaryota > Viridiplantae > Streptophyta > Magnoliopsida > Fabales > Fabaceae > Sophora > Sophora flavescens. Next base: position 127,714,333 of record CM061067.1, read on the forward strand.
CCCAACAAAAAGGGAATTTAGTTACTCATAGTCATAGAGAAAGCCAAAATCAAAACAATAGAAACAAAGGAGAGAAGAAACTCCATGGAAGCTTTCCACAGCAGTCACAGTAGCCCCTGGTTCAGAGAAACCGTCCTTTTAGGGTAAAAATCGCCTCCCCTTATGTTCTGCCCAGATGCCTTATTTATAGATTAGGAATAATGCGCGTCATGGCCATGATGGCCATCACGTCCAGGCCGTGATGGGTTCTGCTCTAGGAGCTTCTTTAATTTTTGGTTTGTCACGGCCGTGACGCTCATCACAGCTAGGCCATGGTCAGTTCTGCCTGTTGAGGGTCTGGTTCAGCTGACATGTCACGGCCGTGATGGGCATCACGGCAAGGCCGTGACCAGTTCTGACTTTTGCCTTCTTTTATTTTCAGTTTTGCTTGATCATGACCGTGATGGTCATCACGGCAAGGCCGTGATGGGCTCTGCTTGGCTCATTTCCTTCACTTTTCAAGCCCCATCTTCATCCAAGCTCCATCATGGTTGATCTTGAGCATTTAATCCTTAATTTCTGCAAAACAACACCACAAAACTGCCTTACCCGTTCCAAGGTAAAAACTAACAAAAAATCAAATTAAAATTGCCTAAACTATATGAAAATGCATGCAAAATGTAAATGAAATATGAGGTGAAATCACACTCATCAAATCACCCCATGCTTAAGACTTTGCTTGTCCTCAAGCAATCATCAAGGCCAGAAGATATAAATAATCAGAACATGGATAGTGAACCAAGAACCCGAGTAACTAATCCAAGTAACAGCATTTTCAAATAATTCACCAAGAGACAATCAATTTCAAGTCCAATTAGAAGCTTAGGTTTTCTAGACTCATATTCTCACTGATTCGGGCACTCTTTCTCACCTCACTCAAGTGTTTAAGGATATATGACAATTCACTCAATTTCCTCAAGGAATGAATTCTACCATAAGTTTGACTATTAACCAAATCTCTACTTTATTAATGAAAACACATAAGAATCAAGAGGTCTTTTACTTTGGTTGTAACGGGGCCATGGGATTAATCGTTAGGTGGGGAAATCAAGAAAATGAAATTTCAAGAAGGCTAAACAAAATATCAGGCATTGCAAAGCATGACACCTTTTAAAGTACCTTTTTGGGTTTTGATTCATTTTTCCACCTTTCTTTCTTTTTATTTTTTTTTCTCACTTCCTTTTGTCATCCCCTTCTCTATATATATTTTTTTTCGGAGAAGGGGAGATTTTCAATTCAAGAGAAATATTTTTCTAACTTTCTCATCCCATACTTTTTCAAACTACCTTTTTACCCTTTTGTGCAATACTTTAGAAGGTCTCCTACCAAGCATCATTCATCAAAATATTTCAAGGTACCAAGAAAAGTATTTTATTCTTGTAGGCTCAAAATCAGGCAACTAAGGGGTAGCGTTTAATAAATCAAATCTCAGAAGGCCGGAAAAATACCTAGTGCCTCAATCATTTACAAAAATGTTTTCAAAAATTTTTAAGCTTCAAAACGGTTTCAAGTCAAGTTCTAGAGAATACAATCCAAGAGGAATAAGACGCTCTATCACAAGGAATGGGGTAGATTTAGTGAGTACCCCTTTTTGGCTCAAAAATCTCACATTTAGTAGTTCAAAAATCAATGAGAAACACAAATCTACGGAACCACATGCTAATTATCAACTATCAAAGATCATCTCAAGCATTTTTATTTGTAGCCCTATCACAAGAATAAAAAAAAAATGGGTTCAAAAATTCACTATCTCAATTTATTTGGCACTAAGTTCTCACAATTGGATGCATAATCTAAGCAAGGGGCAATCTAATCATGTGATCATGCAAAACTATGCCTATATGAATGCAACATGAAAAATGCAAAAATTCAAAAATTTGCAAAAATACCCCTACCCCAAGCATAAAAACTTACATTGTCTCCAATGTAAATAATCAAGTCGGAGAGAGGAGAAAAATGGAACAACTCACCGAGGTGGTAGCGGGTGCTGCCTCACATGCCTAGTCAAAGGGAAGCTGGAAAATGTGTCACGGCCGTGATGCTCATCACGGGCAGGTCGTGATCAATTATGGTCCATAGGAGCTGGCCTGTCACGGCCGTGACCTCCATCACGGCTAGGTCGTGATATTCTCTGATCTTCAGGGTCCTTCTCATCACGCTCGTGATGGATATCATGGCTGGGCCGTGATCCTTTCTGATCTTCTCATTAAGCTGATCACGGCCGTGACCACTATCACGGTCTGGGCGTGATGACTTCTGCTTTATTTGTCCTTGTCTTTTTGCTCTTCCTTCCTTCAGAACCTAAAAATACTTGGCAAAGCCATCAATTACTAATCATTCTTTTCTTATCTTCTCAATTTATTCAAAAACAAAATTTCAAAAACAAATGGAAAAGGAAAGGAAAACTTGGGTTGCCTCCCAAGAAGCACTTCTTTAACGTCACTAGCTTGACGGGCCGGTGATCTCAAGGATCACGAAGGCGCACAGCTGTGGTCAATCTCTCGATGTCACCACCCAAGTAGGTCTTGAGCCTTTGGCCATTAACTTTAAAGGTCCTTTTTGAAGTAGGATCCTCCACTTCTATAGCTCCATGAGATGAGACTTCTTTGACAATGAACGGTCCCGACCACTTAGACTTCAGCATGTCCGGAAACAATCTCAGTCGGGAATTGAATAATAAAACTTGTTGTCCAGGCTGAAATGCTTTCATCACGATCTTCTTGTCATGATAAGTCTTGACTCGCTGCTTGTAAATAGCTACATTCTCATATGCATTAAGACGCATCTCCTCTAATTCATGCAGCTGATGGACTCTTAACTCACCCGCCAAGGTGGCATCAAAATTCAAGAACTTCAATGCCCAAAAGGCTCGATGCTCCAACTCTACGGGTAGATGACATGTCTTCCCATAGACCATCTGAAATGGAGATAACCCCAAAGAAGTTTTTAATGCAGTCCGGTAAGCCCACAAGGCATCGTCAAGCTTCTTTGCCCAATCTTTTCTTGAAGTGGCCACAGCTTTTCCAGAATTCGCTTAATCTCCTGGTTAGAGACCTCCGCTTGCCCATTTGTTTGCGGATGATATGGAGATGCCACCTTATGCCTCACATCATACTTGGTCAACACATTTTTCAGTTGTGAGTTGTAGAAGTGAGATCCCCCATCACTTATAAGGACCCTTGGGACACCGAACCGGGCAAAAATGTTATTTTTGATGAACTTAATTGCTGTTTGTGCATCATTCTTCGGTGTTGCAACGGCCTCCACCCATTTAGAAACATAGTCCACTGCCACCAACATATATTGATTGGAGAATGAAGGTGGAAGTGGACCCATAAAATCTATGCCCCAACAATCAAATACTTCAACCTCCAATATGTTTTGAAGTGGCATCTCATCCCTTTTAGATATGTTCCCGGTCCTTTGGCACTTGTCACAACTCTTCACAAGATTGTAAGAGTCCTTGAAGATTGAGGGCCAAAAGAGCCCAGATTGGAGGACCTTTCCAGCTGTCATCTCCCCATTGTAATGTCCACCATATAAAGAGTTATGGCAATGCCACAAAATACTCTTCTCTTCCTCTTGACTAACACACCTCCTCCATAACCCATTCGGTCTAACCTTGAACAAAAATGGGTTATCCCACATGAAATGGTTGGCATCCCGGAAGAATTTTTTCTTTTGTTGCCAAATGAGGTGCTCTGGAACAATGTTGGCTGCCTTGAAATTCGCAATGTCGGCAAACCATGGTCTTTCATGCACTAGAAATAAAGCCTCATCCGGGAACTCATCCCGAATGTCCTTTTCTTTTGCAGTAACCTCTTCATTCACTAACCGAGATAAGTGGTCAGCCACCATATTTTCGCTGCCCTTTTTGTCCATAATGACTAAGTCAAATTCCTGCAACAATAAAATCCACCTTATGAGTCTTGGTTTTGAATCTAACTTAGTCAACAAATATTTAATTGCAGCATGATCAGTAAAAATAGTGACTTGGGACCCAATCAAGTATGAACGAAATTTTTCCAATGCAAACACTATGGCTAGCAACTCTTTTTCAGTTGTTGCATAATTTATTTGGTTCTCATTGAGAACCTTACTAGCATAGTGAATGGTATGGAAAAACTTTTCCCTTCGCTGTCCCAAAACTGCCCCAACTGCGTAGTCACTGGCATCACATATTAATTCAAATGGTGATTCCCAGTTGGGTGCAACAAGAATGGGACCGGTGATCAACTTTTCTTTCAAAATCTGAAAAGAAGTAAGACAAGCAGTGTCAAACACAAATGGTGTGTCCTTGTTCAAAAGGATACACAACGGCTTCGCTATCTTTGAGAAGTCTTTGATGAACCGCCGGTAAAAGCATGCATGACCAAGAAAACTCCTCACACCCTTGACATTCACTGGTGGAGGTAGTTTCTCAATTACATCAATCTTGGATCTATCCACTTCGATTCCCTTAGCTGAAATCTTGTGCCCGAGCACAATGCCTTCCTGCACCATAAAATTACACTTCTCCCAATTTAAGACTAAATTGGTGTCCATTGCACCTCTTTAACACAGCAGCAAGGTTAGACAAGCAATTATCATAAGAGGAACCGAAAACAGAAAAATCATCCATAAAAACTTCAATGTATTTTTCTACCATATCAGAGAAAATGGAAAGCATGCACCTCTGAAATGTTGCAGGCGCATTACAAAGACCGAAAGGCCTCTTCCGATAGGCAAAATCTCCAAAAGGACATGTGAAGGCAGTTTTCTATTGGTCTTTCGGGTTAACCGCAATTTGGTTATAACCCGAATAACCATCCAAGAAACAGTAATAAGCTTGCCCGGCCAACCTCTCCAACATTTGGTCCATAAATGGAAGTGGGAAGTGGTCTTTCCTAGTAGCTTGATTTAGCTTCCGGTAATCTATACACATTCGCCAACCGGTGACCGTTCTAGTTGGGATTAACTCATTCTTCTCGTTTTTCACAACGGTCATGCCACCTTTCTTGGGAACCACTTGTACCGGACTCACCCAAGCACTATAGGAAATCGAATAGATCATTCTGGCTTCAAGGAGTTTCAGCACCTCCTTCCTTACCACTTCTTTCATTGTAGGATTGAGCCTCCTTTGCGGTTGGACCACCGGTTTAAATTCAGCCTTCATCATAATCTTGTTCATACAAAATGTAGGGCTAATACCTTTCAACTCTAAGATGGACCATCCAATAGCTTTTTTATGCTCTCTAAGAACCCTTACAAGTTTCTCCTCTTCCAATTTGGACAATACATTGCTCACTATGACAGGATTTTCATCATTCTCACCAAGAAACACATATTTCAAGTGGGGAGGTAGAGGTTTAAGCTCTAACTTGAGCTTCTCTTGGACTTCATCCTTTTTGAGCTCTTCTTTCTTAGTATTGACAGAAAGTTGATTGGGTTGAGCTTCCAAATCACACAAACACTCCTCTATATCCTTCTCCTCTTTCTCATCAAGATTTTCAATAGAATTCATAATTACCTTCTCAAGAGTAGAGGAGTGGTGCTGATGTGCAAAGACTTCTTTAGCCACTACATCCACAATGTCCATGCGGAAACAATTCTCTTCATCACTCGGGTGATGCATAGCTTCAAATACATTGAAAATAACCTTTTCATCTTGCACTCTGAGTCGAAGTTGGCCTTTTTGTACATCTATCAAAGCACGACCAGTTGCTAGAAAAGGTCTCCCTAATATAAGTGGAACTTCTGCATCCTCCTCCATGTCTAATATCACAAAATCCGCTGGGAAGATAAACTTATCCACTTTAACCAAAACATCTTCCATAATACCAAGAGGACGCTTGATTGATCTATCGGCTAGTTGCAATGCCATCCTTGTTGGTTTCACTTCACCACCCCCAAGCTTGTTCAAGATTTAAAGCGGCATCAAATTGATATTCTCCTTCAAGTCACACAAGGCCTTCCCAATAGCAACACTCCCAATTGTGCAAGGGATTGTAAAACTACCAGGATCTTTAAGCTTTGGAGGTAGCTTCCTTTGAAGTATCGCACTACATTCTTCCGTCAAGGCAACAGTCTCATCTTCTTTAAACCTCATTTTCTTCGTAAGTAACTCCTTCATGAACTTTGCATAAGTTGGCATTTGCTCTAGTGCTTCAGCAAAGGGTGTGTTGATTTGTAACCTCTTAAAGATGTCAAGAAATTTGGCAAATTGCTCTTCCTTCTCCTTCTTCTTGCTTAAGTGAGGATATGGCAATTTTACATAAGAAGGGACCTCTTAAGGCTTGTCTCCATCTTTCAAAATATGACTTTTACACTTCCTCAAAATTGAATTTTCATCCACTAACTTTTCTCTGTTGTCTTTTTCAATGTTTTTTTCTTCTTCCTCTATTACAACCTCTTTGCCTTTTTCCTCATTTTTCGCTCTTTTTTCAGCACTCAACTCAGTTTTTTCAGCAACTCTCTTATTTTCCAACAAAGGCTCACCGCTCACTTTCTCAAGACTTTTACCACTCCTCAAAACAACAGCCTTACAATGCTCTTTAGGATTTATTTGAGTATTACCTGAAAAACTGCCGCTAGATTGTTCCGCTAGGTCCTTTGCAATTTGTCCAACTTAAACCTCCAAGTTTTTTATGGAAGCATCGGTGTTTTTCTGGTTTGACATGGACATTTGCATGAATTGATTGAGGGTGTTCTCCAAGATAGAAGTCCGGTCTTGAGGCGGTTGTGTGGGATGAGGCTTACTTGCCTGTCCGGCATCTTGTTTCCAACCAAAACTTGTTTGATTCCTCCACCCTTGGTTGTAATTGTTAGAATATTGGTTGTTACCTTGCCGCCCATTGTTCCCCATATGATTAGCTTCCTCATGGGAACTAGGTGTGACCTCACAATTTCCATTATCATGATCTCCTCCACAAAAATCACATATCATTACCTGTTGAGGTGGCATGGTTGTCCCTTGCATGGATTGGAGTTGTTGTGGGGGTTGAACTAGTTGCTTGGTAATGGACTCAAGTTGTTGTGTCATAAGCTTATTTTGAGCCAAAACTGCAGTTTGTGAGTCTAACTCCAACACTCCCCTTCTTGATGTGGTACCTCGGTCATGATGCATCAGATAGTCATTAGATGCCATAGCTTCTATCAAAGTCAATGCTTACTCTGGTGTCTTTGTGTTCATGGAACCTCCAGCTGAGGCATCCAACATAAGCTTGGTTGACGGCCTCAATCCATTGCAAAATGTTTGCATTTGGACAAGATCATCAAACCCATGATTTGGACATTTTCGGAGCAAGTCTTTGAACCTTTCCCATGTGTCATGAAGTGTCTCACCCTCTTGTTGAATAAAGCTTGTGATATCACCCCGTGTCTTCACAAATCTTGAGGCGGGAAAGAACCTTGCAAGGAATTTAGCCTCTAAGTCATCCCATGTAGTGATGCTCCCCCTTGGTTGAGATTGGAGCCAAGCCTTGGCTCTATCTCTTAGAGAGAAAGGAAACAACCTTAGGCGAATTGCATCATCGGTAGCACCATTTATCTTCACCGTATCACATAACTCAATGAAGTTGGAGACATGATTATTAGGATCCTCCTTCTCCATCCCGGCAAATTGATTTTGTTGCATCATATTCAAGAGAGACGGCTTGATCTCAAAATTGTTGGAATTCACTGGAGGCCTCACTATGCTAGTGACATGCCGATTGACATTTGTATTGGCATAATCCCCAAGTGTCCTCCATGGAACACCCTCACCATTGCCTGCCATCTCAAGTGGTTCTTGATGAAATAGTGAAGTGGAGGTCTCTTGTTCTCTTTCTTGTTGTGCTAATAACTTCCGCTGTCTTGCTTGACTCCGATTCTTCCTAGCCGCTTTTTCTATTTCAGGATCGTAGAGAAGTTGGTAAACTGGGATAGTACCTCGCATGCACAAAAGCCTAGAGACCAAGAATGTTAGTACTAAATGATAGCAAAGATAAACAGATAATAAAACAGAAAAAATAAAATTGTGCTTAAATTAGTAATCGAAATGGGTATGCTAATATTGAAACTCAAGTCCCCGGCAACGGTGCCAAAAACTTGTTGACGGTCTAGGCAAGTATACCTAGTCGTACAAGTAGTAAAGAGGTAAGAGGGATATCGTTCCCACGAGGACTGAGACAAGTACTAGCACGTAACAAACCAACTACTATCTAAGCAGGTATTTGGATGGAAGGGAGCTCAATATTAAATACCAAGCCAAACAAGAGTTAAAATAAACAAAATAAAAGGAACAAATTCTTTTAGGATTTTTGTCAAACACTTGGAATGCAAAAAAGGGATTCTTCAAATATGATGAAAGATGTTGGGATTAAACTTCGCTAAACCTTTGTCTCATACAATACTAAGACCACCAATCCAATTTATGCTTCAAATATTAAAATCAACCCACAAGATTACACAAGTCCTAATTCCTTAGATGACAAGAGCCTAAATCCCCTAATTAGACCCTAATTCCTTAGGTGGCCTAACTAATGAATTTGCATTAAGAGTAGGGATTACACGATTACTAATAAACCAAAATCCATTCCTAGATGCAAGGTTTACTAGGTGATTAATTCCAGATCAAGAAATGATAAGAACTTCCCAATTGCAAATCAAATCTCAGAACAATTCATGGATGATCAGACCACAAAAAGCATTAAGCATAGGAATCAAACACTAATAAGGAAGCATAAACATAGATTGATAAATCAAGGCAAATACATGAGATTCGGTTTAGCTACATCTAATCCCAACAAAAAGGGAATTTAGTTACTCGTAGTCATAAATAAAGCCAAAATCAAAACAATAGAAACAAAGGAGAGAAGAAACTCCATGGAAGCTTTCCACAGCAGTCACAGCAGCCCCTGGTTCAGAGAAACCGTCCCTTTAGGGTAAAAATCGCCTCCCCTTATGTTCTGCCTGATTCCTTATTTATAGATTAGGAATAATGCATGTCACGACCGTGATGGCCATCACGGCCAGGCCGTGACGGGTTCTGCCCTGGGCGCTTCTTCAATTTTTGGTTTGTCACGGCCGTGACGCTCATCACGGCTAGGCCGTGATCAGTTCTGCCTGTTGAGGGTCTGGTTTAGCTGACATGTCACGGCCGTGATTGGCATCACGGCTAGGCCGTGACCAGTTCTGACATGGCCATGATGGTCATCACGGCTAGGCCGTGATGGGCTCTGCTTGGCTCATTTCCTTCACTTTTCAAGCCCCATCTTCATGCAAGCTCCATCATGGTTGATCTTGAGCATTTAATCCTTAATTTCTGTAAAACAACACCACAAAACCGCCTTACCTGTTCCAAGGTAAAAACTAACAAAAATTAAAATTAAAATTTCCTAGACTATATGAAAATGCATGCAAAATGTAAATGAAATATGAGGTGAAATCACACTCATCACAAACCAGTTTATTTTCAACTCTAAAATTAAATAGAATGAAAATATGAAAATGCTTTTCTCTTAATCATATTATTTAAAATATTTTTCTGTACTGGTAATAATAGTGACAATAACGTAAGTTATTGTCTAGTAAGTGTGCATTCACTGTAATAAGTCAGTACTAACGCACCCAATAAAATAATTTGAAGAGGGTAATTGAATTATTCAAACTAAACCACATAACAAAATTAACATAAACATTCAAATAAAATAATTAATCATATGTGTAAAAACTAGGGTGTTACACATGTTGATTATTTATGCTATATGTTCATGGTTCCAACTCTTGGTCTTAGAAGAAAAATCCCTTTTACATGAAAATGGTTTCTATCAACTCCTACTCATTTTCACTTTCATTTTCATGTCTTGCATGTGTTCAAAAAGTTATCCTCCCTATGATCATGGTGTGGCCAAAGACACCAAGAGGGGAAAAAAAGGAGAGCTCACTAGTGGAAAATATACATTAGACGGTAAAGGTTTACGTCAATTAACCAAAAGCTAGACGTTAAAAAGGAGGCGGTGGCAGTTTTGTAAATATCAGGCTTCATTAATTCAATTTTAACGTCAGTTGTTTTAATGACTGACGTTAAAAGTGAAGTGACTCACTTTTAACGTCAGTTCAATAAAAAACTGACGTTAAAAGTGAACATTTTAACGTCAGTTTGATAAAGAACTGACGTTAGAAGTAAGTCTCTTCAATTTTAACGTCAGTCCCTACATCAACAGACGTTAAAAGTTATTTTAATAATTTTTTTATCTAGTATACGATTCCTTCCGCATTGCCTTCCTCAAAGTTTCAGTTTCACATGAATTGCTTTGATGTTTTGTGTTTCTGTTTTGAAAACTAAAATATATGTGCGAAGTATAAGTTGAATCAATAACCCAAACCGGATCTCATTCATGAAGTGTAATACGATCGATCGATCTGAGAAGATTGAAAGGGTTTAAAATCCTATAAAAAGTTACATTGAAAGGGTTTAAAATCCTAAACATTAAAGCTACATCCCATCAGAGAGTTTTATGAAATATGCCAAAGGGAAAACTATATATACTCCGAAGACCTCAGAAAACTGGGGGGCATGAGAGAGCTCAAGAGAGAGGCAAAAACAGGTGCACCAGATCCGTTTGAAGCAAAGGCAGTGGTTCCAGAGACTTTCAAGACGGTCACTTGCTGCCAAAGCTGAGGTTTTGGAACTGTGACCCCCGAGCACCTGATTAGCCCTCCAAAGAATGATTCTCCGGAAGGTGATAAGGTGAGCAACTCACACAATGTAATTTACTCAGACTTATCACCCATGCAATGTAATTTACTCAAACTTAGAAGTTGTTTGACCATTAAGACAAAGACCTTTGAGTCTAGGAATAGGAACAAAGAGTGATGAAGTTAATCTCCACGGCAGAGCCATATTGTGAAGCAGAAAATTAAAAGGATGGAAGGAAGCTATTTATAGGAGCAGGGGATGAAGTTACTAAGCTATTCTGATTTTGTTGAAAACTTACCTATAAACTTAATGCTCATTAAGAGGATTGAGTTACAAGGTGCATGGGTAAGTAGCACAGTACAGTCAAAGGAATGAATGTTTTTGCAGATATCTATACACTTTTAACGTCAGTTTTTTAAAAAAACTGACGTTAAAAGTGTTTTTAAATAAAAAATATTAATTGTTAACGTCAGTTTTTTATACAACTGACGTTAAAAGTTTGATTTTTACTTCAGTTAAATAAATAGCTGACGTAAATAATCCTATATATTATAAACGTGCAGAATGAATATTGGAAATAATGTAATTAATATACGGGAACTTGGCAGTCATCAATTAAGTTGACGTTAAAAATGAGGTGGTGGGTAAACTATTTGCGTCAGTTCTATAAATAACTGACGTAAATAATTATGAAACTCATTTCATTGGTTGTCATGTCCCTGTTGTCCCTCTTAACGCAGATCACTCCATATAGTACTGCAGTTTATTTCTAAACCTTTTTTTTATACAAGTTTATTTTTAATTTTTATTAATTAGCTTGAATTAGTAAACAAATTATTGTGCAAATTAAAATAAATAAACACTTAACATAAAACAAGTTATATGTATAATCAAATCGTATGACATTGAAGCGATTCATAAGTTAAAATTACATGATTAAAAGATAAAAAAATTCTGCAACATAGCCCTAAAATATAAAAAAGTTTCTGCATCAACATCATTTTCTTCTCAGTCCTGTCATCAGAAACTCCAATGGATGCATCACCTCCCTCACTTGAATTCCAAGATGCAAAGTAAATCCTCGATCACTAGCAAAAAAAGCAAAGTGAAATGGATCTTTGCATCTTTCTTCTTCATGGAGTTCCTTGATGCATCATCTTGAATCCACAATCACTTGCTTCCAAAGCAAAGTGAAAGGGATGATGGGGATGAAATAAAGTGAGAGAATCACATTACGTGATTCACCCAACCTTAATATCCATGCAATGTAATTTACTCAAACTCAGAAGTTGTTTAACCATTAAGACAAAGACCTTTGAGTCTAGGAATAGGAAGAAAGAGTGATGAAGTTAATCTCACTACAGAGCCATATTGTGAAGCAGAAAATTAATTAAAAGGATGGAAGGAAGCTATTTATAGGAGCAGTGGATGAAGTTACTAAGTTATTCTGATTTTCTTGAAAACTTATCTATAAACTTAATGCTCATTAAGAGGATTAGGTACAAAGGTGAATGGGTAAGTAGCACAAGAGTCAAGGGAATGAATGTTTTTGCAGAAAACTAATAAACCTTTAAAGTCCGTTGTGTAATACAACCGACGTAAGAAGTTGTGAGTGTTTTTAACGCCGGTTTCTTAATACAACTTACGTTAAATATATGACCTTTAACGTCAGTTTTTACTAACAACTGACGTAATAAGTGCGAGAGTTTTTAACGTCAGTTTATTAAGACAACTGACGTTAAATATATGATCTTCAACGTCAGGTTTTAACAAAAACTGACGTAAAATGTTGTTTTATTTTAATTATAACGTTTATCCCCGCGCGCCTTCTCCACTTCTCTGTACGTCTTTTCTCTTTTCATCACGCTCAACCCTCACTCTCGCTCTCACTCTGCCCTAATCGCGAGCTCATCTCCACCGCAACCACCGCGAGGGCTTCTTCGCCACCACCGTGAGAGACACTCTTAACCCCTAACTCTGTCTTTCCCGCTCATTCTTTGCAATAACTTGACATCTCTCTTTCCCCTGGCCCTCCCGCGCACTAACTCTTCTTGTCCCTCTGCTTTAGTAACCACATCGAACGTTGGCCACCACTCGAGCTTCCCCCCCACCACCACGCGAACGCCTATTTCTGGTGAGTCTTTAATTAGGGCACATTTTTTTATTCACGGTTTTGAGTGCATGCATGTTGTTCTGCTGGTTTGAAACTATAGTCTCAGTAGTTGAAACTTGAAACTGTGAGTTTGAGTTGTTTGGAATGTCTCTATTTTTGGTTTTGAGTGTATGTTGAAACTGTAGTCTCAGTAGTTGTAACTTTAAACCGTGAGTTTGAGTTGTTTGGAATGTCTCTATTTTTGGTTTTGAGTAAATGTTGTTCTGCTGGTTGATCTGTCACGGCCGTGATGCTCATCACGGCTAGGCCGTGATCAGTTCTGCCTATGAGGGTCTGGTTCAGTTGGCACGTTACGGCCGTGATGGACATCACGGCCAGGCCATGACCAGTGCTTGGCAATCTTCAAAAACTATAGTTTTCAATCTCCCGTATTGTCCTTATATTGGATATATAGATGTTTTGTATATCTACAGGACCTATCTAGTTATTTTTATTTATACTTCTGTATTTATTTTGAGTTATAACCTATGTTAATACATATATATTGTTTCTGAACAGGCATACATATGGATCAGTCGGATAGCCCACATGCACGGGAGGACACTGTGGGGGTTTCGCAGGACCCAATCACGCCTACGCCTGATTCTAGTGTAAGTTTACATGTTATATACTATATTTAGTCCTTCTTTTTAATGTAAGTTTATAATGTTACAACCCTCTATTTTATCATTTTTTTTGTCCATACAGACATCACAGGCTCATAGGAAACGGGGTAGAGGAGCCACCTCGTTGAAGAAACTAGAGAAGGACAGGCGGAGCGGACAGAAGCTTGAGGTGTCCTTCGATGCTAATCTAAATTCCCAGGGACCCCGTGCTGAAGAATTTAATAAGTGGATGTTTCTACAAGCGAAGCTGCACGTAAGCATCAACTACAACCACTGGAATGACGTTCCACAGAACGTTAAGGATCAGATTTGGGAGGCTATCACGGTATTTTACCTTTACATTCGTTTGATTTACATTATTAGATAATTATCCGAGTTATAATCCATCCAGTTGTTATATATGTATCTAATGTGTAGGTAGCTTGGACTGTGTCAAATGACGAGGATCATCGTCATAAATGTATGAAAATGGCATCAAAGCGTTGGAATGGGTTCAAGCATGATCTTACCAGGTACTGTCTATCTGGGAAGAAGCGGCTTGATAAAATGTTCTCGGATTATCCCTGGATTGATCAGGATACTTGGGATATGTTTGCCAGGAGTCGACAGGATGAAGAATTTCAAGTTGGTTGATTAAGTTAATTTTGTATGCTTATTATAGATCATTTAACTGTATTTAATTATGTGTTTTTGTTTGAATAGGCTGAGGCAAATAAGGGTCGGCAGAATCAGGCGAAGAACGTCCACCGCCACACCATGTCTCAGGGTGGGTACCATACTCGGATCCAGCAGATGATGGTGGATAGGCTGAGGGCGAAGCAGGAAGAGCACTCTGCTAGGATTGAAAGAGGAGAGGTGCCTGAGGGCACACCATCAAGTCCTCCGTCGGACATCGATCGCGAGGATGTCTGGTTAGCCGGCCGCATGACAAAGGCGGGATCTTTTAAAGCTGATGCCACTCGCGAAGTGACAGATAAGATTGTAAGTAAATAATTAACTTGATTTCAATTGATATTTGTATCGATATTTGCAACACTTTTCACTTGCACGTTTTTTCATTTTTTTTTCATTGTAGATGGATCTTAAAGCAAAATCCTCCCCGGGCGCATTCGTCCCTTCTGGACGGCAGAACGTCTTGATGACTGCTCTAGGCAAGAAAGACCATCCTGGTCGGGTTCTCGGTGTTCCTAGGAACGTGACCATCAAACAATATTATGGCAAGTCTACTTCACGAAAGCGGGTGGTCAATGAAGCATCAATTTTGGCTGACATTACTCAGCACCTCATGACCAACCCAGATATTACAACACATCTGATGCAAGGCTTAATAGCCAACCCAGAATTCAAGCAGGCGCTTGCCAGAGAGCTTTCCTCCGTCGGTACATCCCAGGACACCGCAAGGCTTGCCAACGCTTCACATGTGAGCACAAAAGAGAGTTCTAGTATGGCACATGTGGAGGACGATGAGTTGGCAGCTAGGGAGCGGGAGTTGGAAGTCCAGCGCCATGAGCATGAGTTGGAAATGAAAAGGTGTGAGCTTGAGTTGGACTCCAAACGACGTGAGCTCGAAATGTTAGCAAAGGTATTTATTCATTATTAATGTCCAAATTAGTCAAATAATTACTTGTGTGTTTTTAATTATCAAAAACTTATATATTTTATTTTTCCTAAACTGAAGGCCAAGTCGACGTCGGTGTTGCTGTCACCTATCACTCGTTTGTTCTCACTTGGTGAGGATTATGCGTATGAGATTTTTGAATGTCCATTGGATCACGATGGATGGGTGGCACGCCCAGATCAACAGAGGATATTTTCCTTCGTTGGTGACGATCTCGAACGCTGCGAGAAATAACGTCCTGGATGAACAAAGCAATGTCATCGGTCTACGGTGCACGTAAGTTAATTTTAATTTTATAACTTATTTATTTTTGGTATTTTTCCATTTAATAATTTATTTTAATTTCAATATATATATTATGTAATTAACATCCACACCCTTTTCATATCTTAGGTATCTCCATCGTCTTCAACTTGATAAGGGCGTTGCATCAGTTTACGGTTTCTTAGATCCGTCAATCCTTCTGCCCGAGTTCTTTGCTGGCGATGCATTGAGTAAATACATAGGGAACTTGTTGGGAGACAATCCGAAAGAATTATATCTGGCTCCCTCTTGTATCGATGACCATTGGCGGTTGTTGGTACTTCACCCGTCTAGGCATACTTGTCATATTCTTCTCTCTCTCTCACCATGATCCGCCACCGAAGGTGGTGGATGTCAGAATATGTAAGTAACTAATCTTAAATTTAATTTAAGTTTTAATATCAGTTGTTTTTAGTTTATTACACACATGATATATGAGTTTGTTAATTGATCGACATGATTATTTGTTTATGATAGCGCGCTGAAGGCGAGTAGCATAAGTTGCGCCAACGGGAGAAGTAGGACTTCTAAGGCTAAAGAAAATCCTGTATGGAACATCCTCAAGGTTTGGTAGTTTATTTATCAAATAATTAATATTATAATTACTAATTTATGTGTATATTCAACTGACGTTGAAATTAATTTTGTTGGTAGTCTCGATTTCAACCTAACAGTTGGTCGTGCGGCTATTATGTGATGCTTCATATGCTGAACATAGTCTCCGCATCTATTACGGATGGATGGAAGAAGGTAATATTTAAACAACTTGTTAAATTATATATTATAGTTTTGAAGATGACTTGCATTGATGTTATTGTTATTATTTGAACGTGTCTAGGCATTTATCGACCAATCGCCTATTCAAGAAGATGAGTTAAGAGACTTGAGGATGCGCTTCGCTGAATTCTTCTTCAAGTATGCGGCTGAAAAAGGAATTGACAACATACCTCCGCACTACTTAGATAAATAGTTTTTTTGTTAGACTTTAGAAACTAATTAATAACATGTATATATATATCCTTAGATAGTTTTGTTTTTTAGACATTGGAACTAAAATTTATTTATATATATACATGGGTTTTGGTTTTAAGTCCCCCCATTGTTCAATTTTCCTTTGCAATTCTGTAATGTATGTGATATTCTGTTCTTGGGACTGAATGCGGGGATAGGCTGGGGAGTGATATTTTAAAACTGAATTTAAAAAAAAAAACCTATTAACGTCAGTTGTATCAAACAACTGACGTTAATAGTATTTTATAAAATATACAGTACACTATTAACGTCAGTTGTTTATTACAACTGACGTTAAAATTAAACCTTTAACGTCAGTTCTTTAAAACAACTGACGTTAGTTTTAACAAAATCAACGTCCGTTGTATTAAAGAACTGACGTTAATAGTTTTAGTTTAACGTCAGTTGTTTAAAAAACCGACATTAATTCTTACAAAATTAACGTCGGTTTTGTTAAGGAACTGACGTTGATAGTGTTATATTTAACGTCAAATATTAACTATTAACGTCAGCTGTATTTACGTCAGTCAGTATTCTGACGTAAAAAATCAATTTTAACTGACGTAAAAAGTACTTATTGCACTAGGGGCTTTTGATGAAAATCCAACATGCATGGCTTAAGGACTTTGATTTAAGTATTTCTTCAAATTATGTAGTTGTTAACAATATGTATTCCTTCCTTGTTGTGATTCTATGACTAAAACTCTAAAACACTTGAGTTAGTGAAGCCTAACTTTTGATCATTGGAAGGATGCATGTTTAATGAAACTATAAACTTTGCTTGAGTGAAGCAATGTTTACTTTGAAAAATTTTAATGTTCCTAACCCTTGTATTTTAAAGGGGCCGAAACTAACTTGATGAGTTGATGAGGCTTGTTCAAATTTTTTTAAGTAAAAGGATGTTTAGAACACTATAGTATTTACATGCATAAAATTAGATTGCTGAAAAATCATATTTATCCACCATTTCTTGTGGAGGCCGAAACCTATGGTTGATGAGGCTAGGGTTTGAATTTTTTTTCAAGTTTTAAATTTTATTTTACTTATTTGATACTTAAAAAGTCTAAATCCAAAAGCTTGTAGAAATTAAAATTTTCTATCCTATTTTATAGAGCATGACCGAAAGCATGCATGAAGAATAAGGGTGATTTATAAAATTTCTAACTTATGTTAAACATTTGTTTTGATTAGAATTGCAATCGTAACGAGAACTCAAGTTTGTTGCTTTGAAACCGTGATCGAATCCTTTACCGTTTTACTCTGAGGTAAGGGAAGAAAGCCTGAGGGATATTATTATTATGATCACTATGCGTTACCTATGTTTGCTTAATGACGATTGATTGAATATTGGTGAATATGATTTGGTTTAATGATTGATTTTGTTTGGATGAATATGATGAGTTTTATGTGAATTATATGCATTATGTGTTTATTTGATTTGTACAAAGTTTATGATTATATAAATGTGTTGGCGTAATGATATATTTGTTTAAGTTGTTGCATTGAAAGCCTAACCTTGGGTTAGAGCTCAAATAAAAAAATAAAGATAAAAGTCTTAATAGAAATTGTGGAGAAAATTATAAATAAATAATTTTATTTGAAAATAAGTTTTGATTGAAAAGAGAAGAAGGATAAAATCATATTTCAAATTTATTTTGTAATATTAGAAATTTTATGAAAAAGGGCAATATTTTTTTCTTTTGATGAGAAGTAGAATTTTTGGAAATAAATTAACAAGTAAAAAAAGGGGGTTTCCAAATTAATTCCTTAAATTAGAAGGAATTCTTTTGAAAGAAAAGTTAATTTGATTTTCATTGAAAAAGAACGAAATTTTTAAAAACAAGGTGATTTTTGAAAATGAATTTCAAATAAAAAGTTTTACTAAAGTCTTTACTCAAAACAATATTCCAATAACTTGGATAAGTTATGGAAATTTTGGTTTTGTTTTATTTTTCACTGAACAAAAAATAACGTTGAAAAGTGGATCCAGTAACCGAGACGTCAGGCTACTAGTGATAATAAACACGTTGATCTATGATCCGTTTCACGCTGTTGTGGACTGTGTGTCCTTATACGTCGTTGTGGACTGTGTGTCCTACATACGTTATACAAACGTGGTGAAATAAGTAAAGGTGATAAGTTAATTTTTCTATGACCACAAAGTCTAAAACAGGTGCATCGGTTTAAGACTCTTGTGATTGGACACTCGGACTCAAATGTCCGGTGTTTACAAATTTTAATACATTGAAAAATTATGGAGGTCGTGAGCCTTTGAGCTTCGACAAGGAAGGAATTATACACAAAGAAAAGTTGCGGTAATGAAATGTTTTTCATGCATTTGGCAGACGTGCCCAAAGTTGTTTTGTGTGAATAACTTGAAAGGCAGGATATATCATGCTACGTTGTATCATTGTGCCGTGACAGACAATGAAATCCATATGCCTTGATTATTATGCCTTGAGTTGGATAGTATGCTATGGATATCCACGCACATTGCACACTATGCCAGGAGTTTTGGACAGTGTAGTGGAATAAAACGTTGTGCCTTTTATGGCAAAATTTCGGGCCTAATCAGCTTATTTTAAACAATTTGAAGTTGGGGTCTCCGGAGATTAGGATAGAAGTTGAATTATAGAAGTGTCATGGTTTTCAAAAACAATGATTATCTCTTTCTATGTACTGCTTAAAGTGGTATCTTGTTATTTGTATATGATGTTTTTGTATGTTTTGGGTGCATATAGTTGTCATAATTATCCATATATTGGTATCTTACCCTTGCATTTTCCTTTATGTATATATATGTATCCTGTTATGTTGAGATTAGATGGACCCGGCACTACCTCTCGTGCACTCCCGGGTGCGGGTGATCATGTTTGAGGATGCTGATAACCCTGGGGCTTGGGTGATTCATCCGGGGAATCACACGACCGAGTACACTGGCCCGATTTGCACTATAGAAGGAACACAGGAGGGAGGTCCAGAGAGGAGGATTCATACCGTGGAGACCATCCAGATATCACTTCCGCCAGTCAGTGTTTAGCTAACCAGGGACAGCTAGTGTTGGATCCACCACCACTGAATCAGGCTCCTGCTTCACCCATAGAGGAGGATCCCGAGGAATTCATGGAGGGGGAACCTCGGTATCATCCTATGAGCAGTGATGATGATGATGATGCACCTGGCGAGGGAGCCGGGGTGGAAGTATCCTCTTCTGATACTTCCTCTGGAAATGAGGGAGACTTTCGTGGTCTCCCGAATGGGTATCACTAGTTTGTCTTGACCAGCTTAGAAAGTCTAGCTATATTTTGGGGGTAGTGATGTTGGATGGATCTTGTCAGTAACATGTTTTATTTTGTCTCTTTGACCACTAAGTATAATGTAGTGTTTTGTTTAAGTAACTTGGATGTACACTCAAGGAAACTTCTGTCAATGTACCTGTCACTAAGGAGGTGTTTGTTATCAATGTGAATATTATGTATGCTTTCTATGTATGTAAGTTAGTCTTTAAATTACATGTCTTATGTTGTGAGTTTTTAATTGAAAATGAATTATTAATTAAATATTAACTTCCGAAAGAAATCGACATGTCTTCTAATAACATTAATATTAGTAAAAAGGGTTAATTAATGTAATGCTCCGGGTAAGGGTGAGAGAGAGAGAATGATTTCTCTCTATAAAACTCATATTAAGGACCAAATTGCGGTAATGGGTGGTTTCCGCCGAGGTATAGTGGAAACCTAACAACTATAGCAGTGTTATAAACATATTTATTTATCATGTTGTGGATGATTATATTATCTTAATACAAAACTGTTTGGTGGATAACTATCTATTTATCCTACGATGGATCTTATCTCCAATGTACACTCAAATTACCAATACAACAATTATAGTTAGTTCCTGAAAAACTAACATTTGAATCCTAGTTCCTAAAGAACTAGCATTTGAGTCTATATTTCTATTGTTTTGATCTCTCTAGTATCTTTTTCATTTTAACACTTTTATATTTATTAGCTAGTTCAACTGTTAATTTTATCAAATCACTAGTGGAAAATATACATTAGACGGTAAAGGTTTACGTCAGTTAACCAAAAGCTAGACGTTAAAAAGGAGGCGGTGGCAGTTTTGCAAATATCAGACTTCATTAATTCAATTTTAACGTCAGTTGTTTTAAGGACTGACGTTAAAAGTGAAGTGACTCACTTTTAACTTTTGTTCTTTCATCAACAGACGTTAAATGTTATTTTAATAATTTTTTTATCTATTATACGTACCCTTCCGCATTGCCTTCCTCAAAGTTTCAGTTTCACAATTGCTTTGATGTTTTGTGTTTCTGTTTTGAAAACTAAAATATATGTGCAAAGTATAAGTTGATTCAATAACCCAAACCGGATCTCATTCATTGAAAGGGTTTAAAATCCTTTAAAATCCTATAAAAAGTTACCTTGATAGGGTTTAAAATCCTATAAAAAGTTATATTGAAAGGGTTTAAAATCCTAAACATTTTGTTGAGGGGCTTCGTTCCCTTCATGGGTGAGCAAGAGAGGAGAGTCGAGCGACCGAGTTTTCCAGAGCGGCTGAGCAAGGGTGCACCTGATCTGTTTCAGTCTTGGAACAGTCATTTGCTTCCAAAGCTGACGTTCTGGTGCTGTAGCTAGTTGCTGATTCTCCAGAAAGATGATAAGGTGAGCAACTCACACTATGTGATTTACACAACCTTATCACCCATGTTATGTGATTTACACAACCTCAGAAGTTGTTTGACCATTAAGACAAAGACCTTTGAGTCTAGGAATAGGAAGAAAGAGTGATGAAGTTAATCTCCACGGCAGAGCCATATTGTGAAGCAGAAAATTAAAAGGATGGAAGGAAGCTATTTATAGGAGCAGGGGATGAAGTTACTAAGCTATTCTGATTTTCTTGAAAACTTACCTGTAAACTTTAATGCTCATTAAGAGGATTAAGTTACAAGGTGCATGGGTAAGTAGCACAGTAGTCAAATAAATGAATTCTTGCAGAAACTTATACACCTTTAACGTCAGTTGTTTTAATATAACTGACGTTAAAAGTGTTTTTAAATAAAAAATATTTATTTTTAACGTCAGTTTTTTATACAACTGACGTTAAAAGTGTGGTTTTTACTTCAGTATAATAAATAGCTGACGTAAATAATCCTATAAATTATAAACGTGCAGAATGAATATTGGAAATAACGTAATATACGGGAACTTGGCAGTCATAAATTAAGTTGACGTTAAAAATGAGGTGGTGGCAATTTGGCAGTCATATTTATTTTTAACGTCGGTTTTTTATACAACTGATGTTAAAAGTGTGGTTTTTTACTTCAGTTTAATAAATAGCTGACGTAAATAATACTATAAATTGTAAACGTGCAGAATGAATATTGGAAATAATGTAATATACGGGAACTTGGTAGTCATAAATTATGTTGACGTTAAAAATGAGGTGGTGGCAATTTGTAAATATTAAATCACTATTTGCGTCAGTTGTGTAAAGAACTTGTGTAAATATTAAACAAGTTTATTTTTAATCTACATTAATTAGCTTGAATTAGTAAACATATTCTTGTGAAAATTAAAATAAATAAACACTTAACATAAAAGTGTTATATGTATAATCAAATCGTATCTCATTGAAGCGATTCATAAGTTACAATTACATGATTAAAAGATAAAAAATTTCTGCAACATAGCACTAAAATATTAAAAAGTTTCTGCTTCAACATCAATTTCTTCTCAGTTCTGTCCTTCGAAACTCCAATGGATGCATCGATCCCCTCCCTGCTCATTTGAAGTCCTTGATGCTCCATCTGTGCTTTATCCACAGTCGCTTGGGGAGGAGATGGAATAAAGTGAGGGAGTCATATTATGTGATTTACACAACCTCAGATGTTTTTTGACCATTAAGACAGAGACCTTTAAGTATAGGTATAGGAAGAAATAACAAAAGTCTCAAATGTGATAGAACCATATTGTGAAGGAATAGAAAATGCACGAAATATAGAGGAAAAGAAGAGGGTGTATTTACATACTGATACAGAAGAATGGCACTTTATATAGAGAATAGTCTCTCTCTGATTTTCTTGAAAACTTATCTATAAACTTAATGCTCATTAAGAGGATTAAGTTTCAAGCTGCATGGGTTAGCACAGTAGCCAAAGGAATGAATTTTTTTTGCAGATATACACTTTTAACGTCAGTTGTCTTCAAAAACTGACGTAAAAGTGCTTTTAAAATAAAAAATATTTATTTTTAACGTCAGTTTTTTATACAACTGACGTTAAAAGTTTTATTTTTACTTCAATTAAATAAATAGTCAAAGGAATGTATGTTTTTAGATAAAGGTATACACTTTTAACGTCAGTTTCTTAAGACAACTGACGTTAAATATACGACCTTTAAAGTCAGTCTTTACAAACAACTGACGTCAAATGTTGTTTTATTTTGGTTTACACCCCGCGCGCCTTCTGCACTTCGCTCTGTACGTCTCTTTTCTCTTTTCATCACGCTCAACCCTCACTCTCAACCCTCACTCTCACTCCCACTCTCACTCTGCCCTAATCGCGAGCTCATCTCCACCGCAACCACCGCGAGGGCTTCTTCGCCACCACCGTGAGGTACACTATTAACCCTAACTCTGTCTTTCCATTCATTCTTTGCAATAACTTTACATCTCTCTTTCCCCTTCCCGCGCACTAACTCTCCTTGTCCCTCTGCTCTCAGTAACCACATCGAACGTTGGCCACCACTCGAGCTCCCCTCCCCACCACCACGCGAGCACCTATTTCTGGTGAGTCTTTAGGGCACATTTTTTTATTTTTAGTTTTGAGTGTATGTTGAAATTGTAGTCTCAGTAGTTGAAACTTGAAACCGTCAGTTTGAGTTGTTTGGAATGTACGTCTCTATTTTTGGTTTTGAGTGCATGTTGCTCTGCTGGTTGATCTGTCACGGCCGTGATGCTCATCACGGCTAGGCCGTGATCAGTTCTTCCTATGAGGGTCTGGTTCAGTTGGCACGTTACGGCCGTGATAGACATCACTGCCAGGCCGTGACCAGTGCTTGGCAATGTTCAAAAACTATAGTTTTCAATCTCCCGTATTGTCCTTATATTGGATATATAGATGTTTTGTATATCTACAGGACCTATCTAGTTATGGATCGTAGTTGGATGGTTTGTAAGCGTACTAGTGCTGAGTATTTGAAGGGGGTGGGAGAATTTATAGAATTTGCTCAAAGGAATGTTCCTAATAGTAATGGAATGTTCTGTTGTCCTTGTGTCAAGTGTTTGAATACGAGGAAATGTACGGTGAAGGATATACGTACTCATTTGATTTGTGAAGGGATTTGCTTGAGTTATACAAGATGGATATGGCATGGTGATGTGTTGTTGAGTAGTATGGCAAGTGTCTCCCAAAGTGAGGACGTTGACGTAGATATGGAGGGTGATCGAGTAGAGGACATGATCCGTGATATTGGACAAGAATCTTTTCATCGAGCTCATGTGTATGATAGGTTGTGCGGTGATGCGGATAAGCCTTTATATCCAGGGTGTACTACTCATACACGGTTGTCAGCGGTGCTAAAATTGATTTGTGTGAAGGCGAGAAATGGTTGGACCGATAAAAGCTTCACGGAATTGCTTGAAGTGTTGAAAGACTTGCTTCCGGAGGACAACACATTGCCTGACCGTAACTATGAGGTCAAGAAAGTATTGTGTCCTATGGGTATGGACTATAAGAAGATACACGCATGCCCCAATGATTGCATATTGTACACCGGTGTTCATGAAGACAATCACGATTGCCCCAAATGTGGGTTATCACGATACAAAGTGAAGGGTGGTGATGATGATGATGATCTTGATGATGTGAGAAAAAAGGGTCCTCCTGCGAAGGTGTTGTGGTATCTTCCAATAATTCCAAGGTTCAAGCGATTGTTTGCCAATGCGAAAGATGCGAAGAATCTTAGATGGCATAATGATGAGAGGAAACGTAATGGAAAGGTTCGTCATCCTGCTGATTCTATTCAATGGAAGAATATCGATACTATGTTTCCGGATTTCGCCGATGAGCCAAGAAACCTAAGGCTTGGACTTGCTACGGATGGAATGAATCCTTATGGTAACATGAGTAGTATTCATAGTTCATGGCCTGTTCTGTTGGTAATTTACAACATGCCCCCTTGGTTGTGCATGAAGCGCAAATACATGATGTTGTCTATGATGATTTCGGGCCCAAAACAACCGGGAAATGACTTAGATGTTTATCTAGGTCCCTTGATTGAAGACTTGAAAACGCTGTGGGTGGAAGGTGTTGATGTAGTTGATGGGTATTCTCATGAGACTTTCAAGCTTCGTGTCATGTTTTTTGCACCATCAACGACTTTCCAGCATACGGTAACTTGTCCGGGTACAGTGTCAAGGGGCATAAAGCATGCCCTATATTTGAAGAAGGCACATGCTACACTCAGTTTCATCATGGAAAGAATACGGTTTACCTTGGGCATCGGAGATTTCTTAGACGTGATCACCCATATCGTAAGATGAAAAAAGCTTTTAATGGATGCCAAGAGACAGAAGAAGCGTCGACGGCCTTAATTGGAGAGCAGGTTTATCAGAGGGTAAAGGACATCGATGTTATATTCGGCAAGTCCAAAAATAAAGGTAAAGCTGCTGAGAAAAACATATGGAAGAAGAGGTCGATATTCTTTGATCTTCCATACTGGCGCAAGCTTGATGTCAGACACTGCATTGATGTGATGCATGTGGAGAAAAATGTGTGTGATAGTATGATCGGGATGCTTCTCAACATTCAGGGCAAGACAAAGGATGGTGTGAATGCTCGTCTCGACCTCGTTGCTATGGGTATACGAGAGCAGTTAGCTCCAGTTGTTGAGGATGGTAAGCGGACTTATTTGCCGCCAGCATGTCATACTTTGTCAAAAAAAAGAGACAAAGTTTCTCCGGGTGTCTTCAGGGCATCAAAGTTCCACATGGTTACTCTTCAAATATGAAGAGGCTTGTCTCTAGTGATCTTAAATTTGTTGGCTTAAAGTCTCATGATTGTCATATCTTGATGCAACAACTTCTGCCCGTTGCTATTCGTGGTATTGCTCCAAAAAATGTGAGACATGACATTACTCGGTTGTGCTCATTCTTCAATTCTATATGTAGCAAAGTCGTTGACCCTCGTATGTTGGATGACTTGGAAGTTGAGGTTGCTACAATCTTGTGCCAATTGGAGATGTATTTTCCTCCTTCCTTTTTCGACATAATGGTTCACTTAATTGTTCATTTGGTGAGGGAGATTAGATTATGTGGGCCGGTTTTTCTGAGATGGATGTACCCAGTTGAGCGCTACATGAAGATCTTGAAAGGGTACGTGAAGAATCCTCATCGTCCAGAAGCATCTATTGTTCAAAGGTATGTTGCAGAAGAAGCTATTGAGTTTTGTTCGGACTACCTTCATAACACGGATCCTATAGGGGTTCCTAAGCCTCGGCATGATGAGATCATATGTCAAGGTAAGGGTACACATGGCTTAAGAATTAATAGGAAGGATCAGGAGGAAGTGCTTCAAGCACATTTGTATGTATTGAATAACATCGAATGTGTTCAGCCTTTCTTATTTGAACATAAAAGAAAAGTCAATCAAGAAAACCCTCGAATGAGCGAAAGGTGGTTGTTGAACAAGCATAACAAGGCTTTCTTACCATGGTTCAAGGAAGAAATGCTTAAGGATGATGGTACTGCTTCTGATGACGTAAGATGGCTAGCACGTGGGCCTAGCTTCAACGTCATATGTTGGAGCGGATACGACATAAATAACTTTTCCTTTTATACAAAGGAACAAGATAACAAGAGTACCATGCAAAATAGTGGGGTTATGATCGTGGCCGAAGCAATGCACTTCTCTAGTGCAAAGAACACAAAACCCGTTAAAGCACCGACACCTTACTTTGGATATATTGAAGATATTTGGGTGCTCGATTACACTAAGCTTATTGTGCCGGTATTTAAATGTAAGTGGGTTGATAGTAACGGTGGTGTACAAACCGACGAATTGGGGTTCACATTGGTAGACCTCAACAAGTTAGGTCATATAAATGAGCCTTTCATAATGGCTTCCCAAGCAAAACAAGTGTTCTACATCACTGATCCTTCTAACAAAAGGTTGTCCGTGGTTCTCCAAGGAAAAAGCATGTATAATGGTAGTGATGAAAATGAAGATTCAAATCTTGATATTCCTGAGACTCCTTCTTTTTCAACAAACATGCCTACTATAATCGAGGAGACACAGGTGGACGATGTACATGCCACTCGTGATGATCATCACGAAGGGATATTGATATAGGTAGTTTAAACTTAGTATACATTTATTTTTATTTATATTTCTGTATTTATTTTGAGTTATAACCTATGTTAATAAATATATATTGTTTCTGCACAGGCATACATATGGATCATCGTTCCATTTTTTCTTTGCAATTCTGTAATGTGTGTGATATTCTGTGTTACTGTGATATTTACTGAATGCAGGGATAGCTGAGGGGAGTGATATTTTAAAACTGAATTTAAAAAAAAAATTACTATTAACGTCAGTTGTATGATACAACTGACGTTAATAGTATTTTATAAAATATACATTACACTATTAACGTCAGTTGTTTATAACAACTGACGTTAAAATTAAGACCTTTAACGTCAGTTCTTTATAACAACTGACGTTAGTTTTGACAAAATTAACGTCCATTCTTAAAGAACTGGCGTTAATTTTTACAAAATTAACGTCAGTTGTGTTAAAGAACTGACGTTAATTTTGACAAAATTAACGTCAGTTGTGTTAAAGAATCGACGTTAATAGTTTTATATTTAACGTCAGTTCTCAACTGACGTTAAAATTTTAACTTTTAACGTCAGCTATATTTACGTCAGTCAGTATTCTGACGTAAAAACTCAATTTTAACTGACGTAAAAAGCACATATTGCACTAGTGAATACTCCAAAACTCAATCGTTACCCTGTTAACTATTAATTAGCTTATCTTATATCAATTAACTTATCCACTATCAATTATAAATTCATCCTGATCAGTTATCAATCATTTTTTTGTTATTAAAACAAGCCATTCCTATTCCCTCGATCCAAACAACACCCAAAAATCCTTCCACTCCCTCCTTCTAAATTCTATATATAATTAAAACATATTACAACCTTTGTTCCTATCTGAATCCCAAACCAAACAGACAATCACACTTCGTTTCTACCATGATGCTCAGAATGCGAAGCCATGACAGCCTAGAACGACTCTCCATCGACAATACAAACATCACAGTCTCTCAACTCAAAATCATAATCCAAAACCACAGCAAGACTGCCTGAGTCAATAGAACAATTTGGTCGGTAGAAAGACGATTTTTGTGATAGATTGAAAATAAGAAGGCAGAATAAGGGAAGTAATTTTTCCTCCAACTCAATGAAGCCTGTATGCAGGGATGGCCCATGCTTGCCCCTTAGAATAGATTGTAAAATTAGTTATTTATATTATGTTTTTTTTTATAAAAGTATCTTGTAAAAAATATTTTTGCTACATGTTTATATCTTTAGAACCATTACCTTGTAAAAGGGAGGATCATACAAATTCATTGGAGTTAAAGATCAAGAAGAATCATTTCTCTTATGATTTTGTCTACCTAAATTAAATTAAACCTAATATTTACATCAAATTCTATTTCAAGTGCAAAGCACTGTCCATTTTTGCATCATCAAGGGCTTTATAAGCCCAAAGCCCTAAAGTTCTTCCCAAAGAGGACCCTACACAAGTTCTTCCCAAAGAGGACCCTACACATATCTTTCCTTCTTCATCTCTATCTTGTTAAAGGCCTCAGTGTCAAAACTGAACTGTGTGTATGTGATTTGACAACATTTAGATCTGTTGATGCTTTATTTATTATTTCGATGTTGATGTGCTTGGTCAATACATTTCTAGTGGTAATGGGATATCATTTAATGCTCCTTCAGCTTACTGTCTCATGCAAGACTGAACTACAAGATTTTTGTAAAATATACTTGTCATGGCACATAAATGTATTGTTACCAAAATGCAGGGTCCTCTCTTATCAACATTTCCCATTGAGAACTGGAATACTCAAGTGACTATGAAGCCACCGAAGAAGGACAAAATATCTTCCATTTGTGAAGCAGATTTATGATTTTCATCTTCTGGTATTAGCTAAGGTTACCAAATCCTTATTTTCTTTTGTTGAGAAGGGTATGAATATGATGATACCAATCAATTGTGACAATTTCAAAACCCTTTCAGCAGTGTCTCATGCGGACCAACATATGCTATATTCACAACTACTTCAGTTCCTTCCCTTCAATTATTGGCGTCTTTGATACCATTTCCTATTTTAGGGTGATTTTCATTGTTGTCTTGGTAACTCTATCTCTTTTTTGCTTTACACTATTTGATCAAAGAAAGGAAGTCCCTGTCTTCAGTCTTGGTACTATTCTCGCTTCTCTTTTTTGTTCCTTATCAATCAGTAATGATGGGTGAACATCCAAATGGGACACTCATTTGGGACACTCATTTGGGACACTTGATTAATCATGTATAAATATTTGGTTAATTCAGTTCATTATATGGTTAATGGACTTATTTACCATAACCATGTAAATCTTTGGTTAATCACATGCAAATATCTGGTTAATTCAGTTCTTTACATGATTAATGAATCATCATGAATTAACCAAATACTTGCACATGATTAACCATATAATGAATTAACCAAATATTTATACATAATTAACCAGGTATCTCAAATAGATGTCTCATTTAGATGTTCACCTATCATTAGTCTTATCTATTTCCCTTAGCTGCGATCCAAGCCTAATAAATATTCATGCCTTGCTATAAGTGGCACACTCGAACAATTTTGGTTGAACCTCTTCCTTTTTAACAAGCAAATTTTGAAATAATACAAGAGAGAGAAGGTTGGAATCTATGAATGTCGTGTTCCCCACATGAGAACAAGAAGATAAAAACAAACAGGTGTTGAGACTTGAGAGTTGGAATCTTCTAAAATACAATTCTGGAGCTTATTCAACAACCAATGAATTATTATAATTATTATATATTATATTTTGCCCAGCTGCACAAACGGACGCTATGGCCCTTATAGTGTTGTAGTGATTCATGTGAAATCTGACATTAAAATATATATATATATATATATATATATATATATATATATATATATAGGGGAGGAGAGTGGACCTAAAACAATAGGGTGAAAGGGCCTAATATGTATTTCAAAGGACAACACAATCCGTAAAAGGACATAAATTGCACAATCATGAACATATATTGTACCCTGCTATGCCTATCACTAGTCTTTAAAAATTCTGGAAAAGTTATTTTATTACGGATTCATATTGACATTCACAGTAAGGCAATAAACATAATAACAGTAATCAAGAATCAACTCTCTTATCGATTATTTTGAATTTCAGGTCTAATAAGCTTAACACTTTATCATCTTTCAGTATTCTTATTTTTGAAGTTCAAATGCGAAGGCATTAGGTCTCACGAGGGTATGAGATGTTATAATAACTAGAAGAGTATTAAACAACTATATTTTCTACAAAACAGCTCAATTATATACTTCATTGGACGTAACTGGATTGTTCAATTTCACCATGTTTACTAAGAAGATACTTCAATTGCTGATTGATATAAATCATGATCCCTGGCTTCTAACTCTTGATCAAGATTCGCCTTTTAGTAGTTCCATTTGCTTGTTGCTGGTGATTAATAATTAATTTGTTTGGTTCATTTAATGGTTTTTTATCCCCTTTTATCCACGCAAAAGTAAAATAATCAACATTTTTTTAGAGTTTGACTCATTTAAAGTAAGGGATTCACTTTACAAAGGAAAGTGGTCAGAAAGGTGTAGATGTTGAATCATTTTAGAGTAAATGATTCATTTAACTGTATAGTTAATTATATCAATGGCACATATTTAATTTTTATGTCACATTATATTTTAATTTATTCAATGTATTATTCTGAAATTACACAAAAAAATTCCATTTCACTCAACAGCTACGATTTGGCTGGGATTACTAGGTAAAATAGATTCATTTTTAGTATTATAATATGTTTTTCTTGTAATAATAATTCCATGTAGAATGGGTGTAAAGAAGTTAGTCGACTAAGTGTGTGTTTGGTTTCACTTCTGGAGGTATCAGAAGTGCTTCTGCACCTGTCAAACGTGATTCTTGTTAAAAAAGAGGTGTTTGGGAACATGTTTGTGGAAGCAATTTTGTATCCAGAATTGATTCTACTAAAAGCAGCTTAGAGTAGCTTCTGCTTTTGGATTGAAAAATTATACTAAGTTTTACATCAAACTTGTTTTCAAAGTAAAAACATCCAAACATCAATCACTTTACTTCAAACTCAATTGTATTGAAATCAATTCTACAAAATCAATTCCATCCAAAATCACGTTTGTCAAACGCTCATCCAAACACACACTAACACAACATTGTGGAGAGGGTTTGTAGGCTTTTTCAATTTGCCAAAATTTAGGAGTTGCAGAATTCACTTTTCTGCAACTTCCTCTGCAAAAACAGCAACTTTTGGCTACCTTTGATAGTTGATGGTACTGGCGGAATCTACAATACTCCACCTTTAGTTGAGTTTCGATCCTCACTCCAAGTTCTATGGGTATAATAGGTATTTCACTACAATAAAAAAAACATAGAAACACCCTCTCTCTCTCAAGTCAGGTCCACCCAAACCTTTCCCTCTCTCCATCGGCCGCCATCCCTCACCCTCCTCCGCCGTCGTCCAATTCCTTCCTCTACCACCATCTCCCTCTCCCTTAACTCTTCGACAAATTCAAATCAGTATAAAAAAATTCCATAAAAACCAATAATCACTCGTTGATAACAAGGGGAAGGTGGGGTATAAATGAGTAACCAGGAAGAAGGAATGAAGAAGATAAAAAGAAGATAAATACGGAGTCACCGAGAGAAGAGAAGAGGGATCCAAACTGGAGAGAGAAAGAGACAGAAGATTTTGACAATTACACAGTCCAAACCCAACACAGAGCATCATTGTATTTAGACCCTTCTTCCTGTCAAAGATTGGAAGCTGAAGGTGTTCAATACTAGATCTGAATACCTACCTGTGAGTTCTCCTCCGCCACCGCCGTCGACGGCTCCGATTTCGTCGTCATCCTTGTCGCCCTCCTCTCCTCTGCATCCCCAGCCTCGTCGGCATCACCGTCTGCGCCAGTCTCCACCGCTTCCGTCTCTCCTTCGCCCGGAGCCTCCTGCCGCCGTCAACAAATGTAAAAAAAAAACGAGTTGTGAGAGACAAAGCAGAAAATGAGAGAGAAAGAGAAAAAATTGGATTACCTATCTTACCCTTGTTGAATCTTAACCATTCGATTTATTTATTATTATATCAATGGTCCAAACGTAGTGTGTTTCCATCCTCCAACCTCACAATGGAGGATTGAAGCCGAAGCCGATGGTACTGCTAGTTTAAAAAGAAAAATATTCAAATGCTTACTAAAAAATGTATGACGTATTGAAGACTTTTATAAAATTACAGTTCTATGAATCTCTGCTATTACTGTTTTGGATTTGACCCAGGGAAGAATTTTTAAACAGAATAATGATTTAAATTTGAGAAAACGTGACAGAATGAGTCCAGGGTTGTTGAATGACCGCTACTCATTAGATCCCTTCATCTTTCTAAGATTTGATCAAACTCAAAGCCCCCACTTGGGCATCACCGTCGTGACTAAAGTCCCTGTTTGGACATCACCGTCGTGACTTATATAACAGCCCCTGCTTGGGCATCACCGAAGTGACTAAAAGTCCCTGTTTGGACATCACCGAAGTGACTAATAGCCCCTGCTTGGATATCACCAAAGTGACTAACCTGTGATTCAATCTAATAACAATATTCAAATAAATCGAGCAAACCACATACACACGTGCACATAGTTATTGAATATCCCTCAGGTTGTCCCCTTTTACCTTTTGTGAAGGTAAAGGTACGTGATGCTTGAGGAAGTGTACTACGAATGTCCTCGTCTACTCCGCGACGAAAGTCTCTACGAATGTCCTCGTCTACTCCGTGACGAAAGTCTAGGTTCATGAACACAAAACCACAAATTAAAAGTTAACCAAGAATGTAACATCCCCGTCTGCTTTATGGACTGACAACTGTCCCCACAAACCAACACAAGTCTTTTCAGCGTGCTTTGCCCTCACTCACACGCTTCCTGGGAAAACTTCCCAAGAGGTCACCCATCCCAGAATTGCTCCAAGTCAAGCACGCTTGACTGTGGAGTTCTTAAGTGATGGGATCCCGAAAAGAAGATGCATCTTGTTAGTATAGGCAGTACCAATCAATTCATATAAGTCTTTCTCAATTGTATAGTCTCATACCTACACAGTCTCATGATCCCTCTCATTCGGGTGTGTAATCGGTTCATTCATGTGTCCCTCCGCCTAGAAGCCTGTCAGGAGCCGCTCCTTATCCGTGCCTTCTTGCACCGGCGACCACTCCCAGCCCTCGTCGGCACCCGGGTGTTACAACGACGAGGGCGGGGAGTGGTCGCCGGTGCAAGAAGGCACGGACAAGGAGCGGCTCCTGGCAGGCTTCTAGGCGGAAGGACACATGAATGAACCGATTACACGCCCGAATGAGAGGGATCCTGAGACTGTGTAGGTATGGGACTATACAGTCGATGAAGGCTTATATGAATTGATTGGTACTACCTATACTAACAAGATGCATCTTCTTTTTGGGAGCCCATCACTTAAGAACTCCACAGTTAAGCATGCTTGACTTGGAGCAATTCTGGGATGGGTGACCTCTTGGGAAGTTTTCCCAAGAAGTGTGTGAAAAGGCCTGTGTTGGTTTGTGGGGACAGTCGTCAATCCATAAAGCAGACAGGGATGTTATAAATGGTATCAGAGCGGCACCTCTCCCAGTACGGTGTGGTTCGGGGACGAACCAAGCGGAAGCTGGTGGACCCACGGACAAGGAGCGGCTAGGGATCCTGAGACTGTGTAGGTATGGGACTATACAGTTGAGGAATGCTTATATGAATTGATTGGTACTACCTATACTAACAAGATGCATCTTCTTTTCGGGAGCCCATCACTTAAGAACTCCACAGTTAAGCGTGCTTGACTTGAAGCAATTCTGGGATGGGTGACCTCCTCGGAAGTTTTCCCAAGAAGCGTGTGAGTGAGGACAAAGCATGCTGAAAAGGTCCGTGTTGGTTTGTAGGGACAATCGTCAATCCATAAAGCAGTCAGGGATGTTACAAAGAACATTAAACCAAGAAGGTATAGGTTCAGCCATGGCATAAAATAAGGTTAAAGGTTTTCAAAAGAGAATACAACTCATGGATTCATGATCCTTAAGTGTTAGGAGTTCATAACCAAGGTTCACTTTACAAAGATAGAGCAAAAATACCACTAAATCTATGCTTAGGGTTTTGGCCTCTTTAGTATAAGTAGGCTAGAAATTTCCAGCCCTTCTAAGCTCTTAGATTTAGCATTAAAAGATACCAAGAAGTCTAAATTCATGATCATATTGGAAAATGAAAAAAAAACATCATAGGTTCACAACCATCATAGGTTCGGCCATCATAGGATAAATAGGCTAGAAATCTTTAAACTTTCCAATCTCTTAGACTTAGCATCCAAATGTATTAAGGAGCTTAAGTCCATGATCACATTGGAAAATGAAAACAAAACATCATAGGTTCACAACCATCATAGGATAAATAGGCTAGAAATCTTTAAACTTTCCAATCTCTTAGGCTTAGCATCCAAATGTATTAAGGAGCTTAAGTCCATGATCATATTGGAAAATGAAAACAAAACATCCTAGGTCCATAACCGACTAGGTTCGGCCATCATGGGATCAACAAGCTAGGAATTTTCAAACTTTCCAATACTTTAGATTTAAGATCATGAGGTATCTAGAAGCTCAAATACATGATCATCTTTCAAAAAGTTGAAACAAAACATCCTAGGCCACTAATACATAGTTTCGGCCATCCTTGGAAAAATATGTTAGAGATGTTTGTTTGATACAAGCTCTTAGAATATGAAAGGAGAGATTAATAGAAGTTCATAGAATTTGGTTTCAACTCAAACGGAGTTTTCTACCATTTTCTAGAGATTTTAGAAGTTAAAAGAGCTTTAAGAATATTTTAAGAAGACATAAAGTAAACTCATGAAATAAGTGTAAAACTTGAAATAGAAGAGTATGAGAGTGTTACCCTTGAAACTAGGAAGAAAAAGTATGAAGAACTTGAAGCTTGAAACTAAGTAAAAATGGAAGTTTTAAGTGTTAGAAACTTAAAAATGAGAAAGTGAAGAAGTAGGAAAGTGATGAAGAGAAAATGAAATAGAAGGAGAGGTGAGAGTGGCATGAAAGAGAGAGGGAGAAGCAAGTCTTGATGACCAAGTTTTGGCTTATGCCTTGTTTGGTTGAAAAAGAGAGAGAAAAATAGGTTGTTAGCATATAATATGTTATAATTCAAAAAGTCTCGTCATGACCATTTTTTTAGGATGTGACTTAGGTCATCCCCTAGTAAGTCACCTCACTCTCACATGTCACCTCATCACTTTTATGCTCCCTACTCTGCTCCATTACGTATCCGGTTCAAGTTTCCGATCGTATTTCACCCGAGATAAATATTATATTTAATTCCAAACACAGATTTTCAAAAAATTCTAATATCATACAAAACATCACAAAAACACTAACCGTTTCGTTCACGGTTCAAAATTATGTTTTCTGCTCAGTAAACATGTACCGGCACTGAAAATGCAGACCGACTTTCGTCTGAATTATCAACCAAAAATTTAACCGTGACTTCCTACGATAAAAGAACATAAGAAAATGATTTTAGTTTATTTAAAATCACTCTCTGGATTTTATCAAAAATTAATATATATAAATATATATTTGCTACTATAGAAAGACACAGAAATCGGAAAGTTACGGTGGTCAGCAAGATGTGTAGATGTTGAATCATTTTAGAGTAAATGATTCATTTAACTGTTTAAATTTTATTATAGTTAATTATATCAATGGCACAAATTTAATTTTTATGTCACATTATATTTTAATTTATTCAAAGCATTATTCTGAAATTACACATAAAAATTCCATTTCACTCAACAGCTACAATTTGGCTGGGATTACTAGGTAAAATAGATTCTTTTTTAGTATTTTATTATGTTTTTCTTGTAATAATAATTCCAGGTACAAAGGGTGTAAAGACGTTAGTGGACTAACACAACATTGTGGAGAGGGTTTGTAGGCTTTTTCAATTTGCCAAAATTTAGGAGTTGCAGAATTCACTTTTCTGAAACTTTCTATGCAAAAAACAGCAACTTTTGGCTACCTTTGTTAGTTGGTGGTACTGCTAGTCTAAAAAGAAAAATATTCAAATGCTTACTAAAAAATGTTTGAAGCATTGAAGACTTTTATAAAATTACAGTTCTATGAATCTCTGCTATTACTGTTTTGGATTTGACCCAGGGAAGAATTTTCAAACAGAATAATGATTTAAATTTGAGAAAACATGACAGAATGAGCCCAGGGTTGTTGAATGACCGCTACTTAAGAAGTCATACAGTTCATTACTCAAGCAATCATCATGCTAATTCAATTCTCTAATGCATACAAAAAGTTTGAGTACAGAATAAAGTAGATGAATGCAGGGAAAACCATTTTTACCTAGACAAGTTACTCTAATGAACAAGTTAACCACAAAAAGGACTTTGCTTTTAACAATAGTTTAATTCACATATGTAACTTTATTATTTTCATTCTGCTACCTAGGGATTCGATGTGAACATAGTACAACTTCATGGGGCCATTGCATTGTTTTACCTTCAATGTTCTAATCATTTGCTTTTTTTTAATAGCTATAAAATAATTGTAGACTCACAAAGTGGTGTAAGAACTCCATGATATAATATGTACACAGAGACTCAGGCACGTGCATTTTTAGGTTCCTGGAATCATTTTAGTAATTTTGATAATGATGAGGATGGACCAATTTTTCTTTGTTCTGTGTGTAACATAAAAGATGCATGCAGAGAAGAAATGTTAGCTCTTCTAAAGTTGTGCCCCGCAGCCTTCCCTTGCTATGCAATTGTACGTAGAGCAGAGTATATGCGTATCCTTTGATAGTTAAACCTTTGGCTAGAAGTATACAACAGAATATTATACAATAAATTTACATTATTATTTTCCTTTAATCAAAGTTTACAGAACCATCTTTTATTGTAATGTTTGAAACTTTGAATCAAATCATCAGAACAGAATCTCTTATAATACTGCTTTGCAGGTAACATAATTCTAATAACAATAATGCTAATTGTGGACACCATACCGTTGACACCGTATGAACAGTGCACTGTACGGCACTGTAGCTGTAGTTGTACTATACAGCACTGTAGTGGGTCCTTTTTTAAAAAAAAATAAATAATTTTTTTTTTTATAAATAATTTTTTTGATTAAATATGTATAAATATCTGGTGAATCGGTTACAAATATCTGGTGAATTGGTTTTTTGAGAAATAATTTTTTTGATTAAGTATGTGCAAATATATGGTGAATCCGGTATAAATATCTAGTGAATTCAGTTCATTATCTGGTGAATAGGTTTTTTTGATAAATAAATTTTGTGGTTAAGTATGTGCAAATATATGGTGAATCAGGTATAAATATCTGGTGAATGTGTTTTCTTTTTAAAAATAAATTTTTTAGTGAAGTATGTGCAAATATCTGGTGAATGCGTTTTTTTGAGAAATAAATTTTTTGGTTAAGTATGTGCAAATATCTGGTGAATCAGGTATAAATATCTGGTGAATTCAGTTTATTATCTGGTGAATAGGTTTTTTGGTTAAGTATGTGCAAATATATGGTGAATCATGTACAAATATCTGGTGAATTCAGTTCATTATCTGGTGAATGGGTTTTTTTAGAAATAAAATTTTTATTTTTTTAAAAAAATCAAAATTTAAATAAAAAAAAGTGTTGCTACAGTAACTCAACTGTAGCAGATGTCGCGTATGATGTCAAAAAATTGTGTCAAATTAGCAGCACTCTTCTAATAATATTGGAAAACATATAATCAATTAAAAGGTATAGACTTTCAAATTAACCTCTTCCATTCCTAGCATACTGTATTCCTTGCATGATGCTGTTGTTGTTGTATTTCAAACATTGTCAAGAGACGAGAATAAAACCAATTTGAGGGCGTTTTTGGTTTAATTGTCCATGCACATAAATTTATCAAATTATGACAACCAAATAAAAGAAAACAATATGGACTAAATAATATTAACAAACTGCCAAAATCCTTTGGCCCTCATTTTCATTCAATGTTATTTTCAGAAATTCTCAATTTGGGCTTGGCAATTTGCCTTATGGGTGAGAGAGACATCAAAGCAAGTTAGGCAGAATTGACCAAGCACTTAAACACTATGTCTCAAGCACAAAATATACCATAACCTTCTCCACCCCAACCCCAGAGAAAAAAGAGGAGAGAGATAGAGATAGAGATAGAGATCAAAAGAAGCTAACAAAAAAGACATATAAGAAGGAATAAACCAAAAACTTCCTCCAAGGAGCCCACAGAATGGCACCATCAGTAGATTAACAGAGGATGAACATCCATTGCAATAATTAGAGACACCTTGAGAGAGAGAGAGTATCCAGAATGAATAAGGTCAGGACTCATGAGGTTAAACAACTAAATGGGCAAACTTGGTCATGGTCAGATCTTAATTCAACATTGCCTCTTGTCGAATCCTATCCAGCATCTGGTATACAGCTGCAGCTATATCATCCACTGATCCCAACTTGCAATCTTCTTCTACCTGCATAGTAAAATTTTCAATACAATTTCACTTTCAGCACTTACAAAGACATGGAGAAGCTAGAAAAGAACTCTAGTGATCTCCAGGGACATAAAATGCTAGAAATGCCGGAAAGAGAGATGCCGACAACATACTCTTTTTAATAATCCCTCCAACACACTCTTTGTTCTTGGATGAATTTCAGGTAGCTCTCACTAAACGGAGTAAGTCCCATATAAAATTTATAGCCACTCATAAAATATATCCAATTACAAAGAATGTATTAGAGAAAATATTGAAAAGAATGTGTTCATATCTGAAATGAAATCTAAGACGGCAACAACAACAACAACAAAGACAAACCTTGACACTGAGAGAGTAGAGGACAACTTCACCAGTGGTAGTAACGTTTAGGTGCAAGATTGTGAGGCGCATGCTATGCAAACCAGATACCATCTTCAAGAGCTGCTTTGGCTGCTTCTTGGATCTTATCTTGAGATTTGCATGGCTTTCAACCATTGTCACTTCTATATCAGCAATGCCACACTGAACCTTACCCACTTGCTGGTCACCTATGGCCACAGAATTATCACAGCCACTGACACTTGTTGAATACTGGGGAAAGGTGAAGAACTCAGAAAATGGCATATTTGCACCAGCTGCATCAGATTTTCCTTCTGTTTCTTTTTGAGCACCAAGAAATTGCAGCCTGTGCTCAAGCTCTTTAACAAAGTTAATAGCACCTCCAATTATAGAAGCTTGATCACCCTATGTTCACCAACAAAAACAATAAAAACATCTTCACTAAGAAAAATAGCATACAAAAATAACATGGAGTTAGAAACAATGTACAAGAGTATAGAGCAAGAAGCAAGTACCCTTTGGACATAAGAGTCTGGCATTAGAAACTTAAGAACAGAGAGATACTCATTCATCTGCTTCCTTCTGTTGCGCTCCACTGCAATGTGAGTCATTCTCTGGTTCTCAATCTCTTCCTTGTTCTTTCTGCTTTTGGCTCTGCGCCTCTTGGGACGACAGGTTGAAGCATCTATGTTCTGAGTGTTGTTGAAATGAGTGACCTCTGAGGATGGATCATTGGAGTGATAATTTTCTGTTGTTTGGTTCTCAACAAAACTTAGAGTCCCTCTTTGCTCTTGTTCTTTTACAAGGTTGAAGTCTTCATAGCCCCAGTTGGCTGAACCAGCTAGCAAGTTGTGGTGGTACAAGTCTTTGTAAACAAATGGGTCTTGTGGTTGTGAGTATACCACTGCTTCTAGTGCCATGCCTCTCTCTTCTTCAGGCAAACACATATGCACAGTTCAGTTTTGACACTGAGGCCTTCAACAAGAGAGAGATGAAGAAGGAAAAATATGTGTTGGGTCCTCTTTGGGAAGAGCTTTTGGGCTTATAAAGGCCTTGAGGATGCAAAAATGAACAGTGCTTTGCACGTGAAATAGAATTTGATATAAATATTAGGTCTAATTTATTTTAATTTAGGTAGACAAAATCATGAGAAGAAAGATTGCTTGATCTTTAACTACAATGAATTTGAATGATCCTCTCCTCCCCTTTTACAAGGTTATCTGGTTCTAAAGATATGAACATAAGTTTTATTGTGCTGATACCTACAACGATGGAATTATAAAATTCACTAGATAAATATATTTTAAATTATTTATACCTTTATCTCTCTGATAAAACATTTCATGTATTTCAAAATTGGAGAGAATTCAAAGAATCTGGATTTAAATCATACCGATTTATTTATTTGGAGTTTAAGTAGTTTGCATAGGTTATATAGGTTTGGATTTTTGTAATGTGATCATATTAAAATAAAATAGATAAGAAAAGAGAATTAAACATAAGAAAAACTGGGGATAAAAAGAAAAGAGAGAGAAAAGGAATATTGTGGTAGGAACTTCGTGTGGTAGGAACTTCGTGTAGTAGGTGCATATGAATTGAACTTGTAATAAAACAACACACTCGCACTTTTACGACACTTGCAGTCATGTCTACATTTGTATGAAAATGATATATCGAAAAACATAATGAGTTCATTTCCCCTGTACACGCAAAAATGTAGGTATTGAGTATAGGGTTCAAATTCTATATACTTGTGATTTTTTATTGGTTGGTTATTATAAATTAGTGTAGTTGCCCATGCGAGACAAACATGTTAGATAATTATTTTCGTAATATTTTTATAAATAATTTCAACATAATTGTACTATTTTTTTTAAATATATAAAATAATACTATTGTGTGCAACAGATGGATTCGTGTATTCAATAGTTAGCTGAAAAGGAAAAGAACCAAGAATGAAAGACAATAATTAATAGAGTATTTAACTAATCAATTAATAATAATTAAATAATTTATTAAAATTTTAAAAAAAGACCGCTGAACATAGTCCAGAGATCCGCTATTGACATGTGTCGTTATACAGTGACCAGATACTCAAAACTGCATTAGAGAACAACAACCCAAATAAAAAATTAATAAAAAAATGGGTCCCTAGAATAAATAATACAATAACTAAAATAATTAATTAAACATTTATTATTTAAAAAAGGCAGAGGCTGAAATTTTATGTGGACCGCACCCATGACAAGTGTCGTCCGTTTATTAATCCACAGTAAAATCATGTTACAAATTTATTGTAACAAAAAGCCCTAGAATAAATAATACAATGATTAAAATAATTAATTAAATAATTATTATTAAAAAAATCAGAATGAAAATATATGTGGGTCCCGCCCGTGACTCGAGTTGCTTATTTAATCGTCCAAAGTAAAATCATGCTAGAAATTTATTTTAAGAAAAGGGACTAGAATAAATAATACAATAATTAAAATAATTAATTAAATAATTATTTTTAACAAAATTCCAGAGGACGAAAAATTCGTTAGGCTGAAATTATATGTGGATCCACCCGTGACACGTGTCATCGGTTTCTTCGTCCACAACAAAATCATGGTAAAAATTTATTTTAAGAGAAGGTCCAGAATAAATGTTATAATAATTAAAACAATTAATAAAATATTTATTACTAAAAAAATTTGTTAGGTTGAAATTATATGTGGATCCACCCATGACATGTGTTATCGGTTTATTCGTCCACAGCAAAATCATATTACAAATTTATTTTAAGAGAAGGCCCCAGAATAAATATTACAATAACTAAAACAATTAATTAAATATTTATTATTAAAAAAATCATTAGGCTGAAATAATATGTAGATCCACTCATGACACGTCTCACCGGTTTATTTGTCCACAGCAGAAGCATGGTAGAAAAGTATTTAAGAGAAGGCCCAAGAATAAATAATACAATAATTAAAATAATTAATTAAGTAACTATTATTAAAAAAATACCAGAGGACAGAAAAATATATCGATCACGCCCATGACACGTGTCACCGGTTTATTAGTCCACGGTAAATGCAAGGTTGAAATTTCAAAAAAAAATTGAAAAAAGAGAAGGCCATATAATAAGTAATAATACAACAATTAAAATAATTATGTAAATATTTTTTATTATAAAAAATTAAGAGGCCAAAAATTCTAATCGAAGAGGTCAATGAGATGTGGTGCCCACCTATTCGTCTACGGTAAAAGCATGACATAATATAATTTAAAAAAATTATATATTTTTTAAAAAATTAATATTTAAATTGTTAAACACAGCAAAACCAAAAGCACAAAATTAGAGCTAGGACCCGCCACGAACATATGTCGTCATCCAACTCGTCTACAATGACAAGATGGACAAAAACTGGGGGCGATTCCCAAGCTACACCATGTCTCAAGAAGGAATTAAAAATAAAAATAAAGAATAAATATCACACATTAAAAAGGTATAATTTAACCAATAGTTACAACAATGGTATAAAAAGGAGAAGGCTATAGAATAAATGATACAAAAATTAATAAAATATTTAGTATATTTAATGTTAAAAAAATAAATAATAACAAAAAAGATGTTGAGACCTACAGGTGATACGTGTCAAAATTTCATTCGTGTACAGTAAAAACTTGTTCCCCATTGAACTTTAGAAAAAAAGACAAAATCCAAAAATATTTATGAGCCCCACCAGTGACACGTGTGACTAACAGGTTGGTGTACAGTAAACTAATGTTTTGCATTGTTTGCACCAGATTAATAAATATCAATAGAAAATAATATTAATTTGTTAAATTAGTCGAAACACGAGGAGGAAATTTTAGGCGGAATACGTTCGAGACATGTGTCACTTCGTCATTCAGCTATAACATCATATGGCTCCAAAACTGCAACACGTTCCCTAAATAATGATCCCAAATAGTAAAAATAATAAATGTTAGCAATAAAAGATAAAAGTTAAATTAAAAAGAAGATAAAAGAAAAAAAATTATTACATGAAAGTAAAGGTTTTTTAAAAAAAAAATTTAGCTACATTTCTAAAATAAAAATAAAAATAAATTTAATTAAAAAATGTTTTTATTTAACAATGTTTTTTTTTAAAAAAATAATTTTACAATGTTTTGAAAACAATAATGTTTTAAATATTTTTTTAAGATAAAATAAATGTTTTTAATTTAACAATGTTTTTAAATAAATTTTTTTATATTTTTAAATAAAATAAATGTTTTTATTTTAACAATTATTCAAATAAAAATGTTTTTAATATAAATAAAAAAATGTTTTTTATGTAACAATGTTTTTAAATAAAAAATGTTTTTAATAAATTTGTTATTAAAAAAATTTGTTAATTAAAAAAATGTTTAAAAAGATATTAAGAAAAATTACTTTTTTAATTAAAAAAATTTGGTAATTTAATTAATATCAATAAAAAAATTAATCTTAATTTGTTAAAATAGTTGAAACAGGAAGAGGAAATTTTAGGCGGGACCCGACCGAGACACTTGTCACTTCATCATTCTGCTACAGCATCATATGGCTCCAAAGCTTAAATAATGATCCCAAATAGTAATAAATAATAAATGTTTACAATAAAAGTCAAAAGTTAAATTAAAAGAAGACAAAAGAAAAAAAATTATTACATAAAAGTAAAGGTTTTTTTAATAATTTTTTAATTAAACAAATTTTTTTAATTAAAAATTACTTTTTTTGATCAAAATTTTTTTGACAATGTTTTTAAATAAAAAATGTTTTTAATTTAACAATGTTTTTAAATAAAAAATGTTTTCAATATTTTTTTTAAATAAAATAAATGTTTTTTATTTAACAATGTTTTAAATAAAAAAAATAAATAATTTTTAAATAAAACAAAGGTTTTTTATTTAACAATGTTTTTAAATAAAATATGTTTTTAATAAATTTTTTAATAAAAAAATGTAATAAAAAATTTTTAAAAAGACGAATATTTTTTAAAAAATAATTTTTTTAATAAAAAAACATTTAAAACAATATTTTAAATACTTTTTTTAAATAAAAAAATTTCTAAAATTTTAAAATAATTTTTTAAAAATAAAATAAATGTTTTTTGTTTAATTTTTTTAAAAAAATAATTAAAATTGAATATTTTTAATTTTTTTTACAAAAGTTAATACAAGTTAATAAAAAAATTATTTTAAAATTTTTTGTGATTAATTTTTTTTTAATTATACAATTTTTTAATTTTAAAAATAATTTTTAAATAAAATAAATGTTTTAAATTTAAATGTTTTAATTTTTTTTTTTAATGTCTGATTATAAAAATGTTTAAAAAAACTTTTTTTTAAATAAAAACTGTTTTTAAAAAGAAACAAAACTGTCGCCATTAGGGGATGTGAAAACTGGATCCCCTTATTAATATATTATGATAGATATGAGATTTTGTGCAAGCTTGTGACATAATGTAGCCTTCGAAGTTGGAACAATACAAGTTTCCCTCATCATAAACATTCCTTTAAAAAAATATGGGGTTTTATGAACTTCTTAAGAACGAAATCAAAAATTTAATTTATCCTTACAACAAACAGACTAAAAAACTACATCCCAATTGAGCTACACACTTTTCTTCATACTTTTAATTAGCACCATCATCCATACCACTTCTTAGGATCAAGGAACACATGCCACCAAGAAACCTTTTTTCATGGGCTGTCATATATATTTTTTCATAGACTAGGTAAAGAATTGAATAAGTGAACTTCACATCAAATTTCAAAATCTTGAAAGTCACTTATAGCATGAATTATGATTTATTGATAGTATAAAAAATTTATTTTAATAA
Source organism: Sophora flavescens (assembly GCA_030762895.1). Classification (NCBI taxonomy): domain Eukaryota; kingdom Viridiplantae; phylum Streptophyta; class Magnoliopsida; order Fabales; family Fabaceae; genus Sophora; species Sophora flavescens. The sequence continues at coordinate 127,758,902 of CM061067.1, forward strand.
TGTATCAAAATTGAACTTATGAATAATATATAATAAATCATTCTATTTATATCTCTGTGTCAATGTGCTCGTCTTTGAGATTTTTTTTTTATAACCAAAACATATATTGACGATAATAGAAGACTATTCTAACCCACATACAAGACGCAACCTATATTATGCCCAAATTTAAGGCCAAGAGAAATAACAAAACCCAGAATCACCACAGTAGTATCCGCCAGCAGGGAAACACAACCACATATTAGATGAGCTAATCCAATCTAATGCCTAACCCTGTCAAGTAAACACAAGTAATAAACCACCATAAACATTCTGCCCAGCACATATGTCCTATAACTGAGTCATCCAATGCCTGCAGAATACCATTACCATACATACAGCATAACCCACACCACCAAAAACCAGAACCAATACTTCAACAAAAGATAACAACATATACCATTTTCCAAATATCTATGGACAAGTAATAACAATTGTAAAGTGGAACTAACCCAATACTTCAGCATATACCACAAACCACCTACACCACCCCTCACAACAACCAGAAGACAAACAGGATGAGCAATGCTCGCTTTCTTTGATTTTTTGACAACCAAACAAATGTTATCAAAAATCACCGTGCTATTGATAGATGTTAGATTCCGTCCAATTGGCCTTAAGTGGAGTTGCTCAACAGATATTTAAATCATACCCCAGAATTTGAGGCAGGTAATGTGGGACTTCCAACACCCCTCCTCTATAGATGTCTGTCAGAATAGACGCAGGCGCTACATAGGAAGATTGTCATAATAAGCACTTCGCAGGAAGATAAGTTGTGACTCTGATACTATGTTAGATTCTAGCTTATAACCAATTGGCCTTAAGTGGAGTTGGTCAACATATATTTAAACCGCATCCCAGGATTCGAGGCATGCGATTGTAAAATTAATTATTAATTTGCTATTTTTGACAAAAAGAATGTGCAATTAATGATATTATATTCCTCCATTGAAAAAGTTCCAACAGTACCAAGAAACCAATCGACAAAGCTTAGCTAGGCATGCCTTCAAGCAATGCTTAGAAAGCCCTTTGAGATCAATCTCTTTATGAAGTCTGAAAAATCAGTTTCATGGAAATTGAGTGGACGTGCTTTTTGGGCAACGATGGATATATAATGTGTGCTTGGTTTCACGGTTGAAAACGGTAGAATTGATTATAGTTCCTGTCAAACGTAATTTTAGTGAAAACGGGATGTTTGGATACTGTTAGCTAAAATTGATTCTGTCTTCAGAAACTATCCTGACTTGAAGTTACAGAAAGTAGCTTTTGCATTGAATTGAAAAATTTACAATAAGTTTTACCTCAAACTTGCTTTTAAAACAAAAACATCAAAAAATAAATCATTTTACTATCAACTCAATTCTAACAAAATCAATTTTACAAAATCAACTTTATTCAAACTCACTTTTATCAATCATCCAAACATACACATAGTCGGAGGAAGGGTACTTCGGGAGACCAGATTATTGCGATTCCATCATGTCTGCAAACTTGTCAAGTACCACGAGACTGATGTAATTTAAATGCAATGTAACACGAAACACCCGAATAATAAATATGGTATCTAAATAACATTGATGGATGGATTACACTTGCTAATTATTGAAATCATAATTACTATGCCCCCACCCCAACATTATTTGCTCCCGTGAGTCATTCCATTTTATCTTCGATTAATACATTTTGATAAAGACTTTTTTTTGTGTGTGTGTGACCAAAGGGATGTTTCAGTTGATAATAAGAGACTATAATCCATTTCTTTCAACACGTAGAGATTATCGAAGTGAGTTTTATCTCTTCCAACAAAGCAATTTCTATACATATGACAGAAGTCGAAACTCTAACATTATACTTAAGAAACACAATTATCTACTAAGTTGGTGATAAAAACTCTTTTAAAATAAGCTTGAAAGTAAAGTTTGTTGGAAAATTGGGTATGGATCTGCAACAAAGAAGAAGAAAATAATTGTAATGCGCAATCTCCAAGGCGTGTGAGGACACTAGGCTTTAGGTTCGATTCGCCCCCACCAATCTCTCCTTGTAGATTGGATGCAACAGGTGTAACTGGAGAATCCCCTTCAGGATACAATGGAGAACCTTGGTTTGGTTTGCACACCCTAAACCAAGCATATCAACAATGGCAGTTTACAGAACAATAGTCTCCTTAACTCTCTCTGCGCATAAGGGAGAAAAGAGGGTGATTTGGAGTGAAGAATGGTTGAGAGATTCTGAGTTTTTTCGTGTCAATTACTGCATGCAGATGATTTTATTTATAGACCAACTCATGTCACTTGGTGAAAGGAAACAACTCTTCAAAAGTTTCAAAAACGGTCAAATTCGATACATAAGTAGTATTAACGTTCATTAACTGTCACAAGACATCAGTTGGCATAGTGGCCAACAGATGTGTCCCTTCCCTCACAGAGCCAGGTTCGAATCTGCTCAACAGCACTTTATCATTTTATTTTTTCAGAACGTTAAACAACGGTCATAATATTCAACAAAAATGAAGGACATAGGATTCGAATACTGACCAAGGCATCAAACCAATGAAGTCGCTACCACTAGGCTACGCGACCAAGTAGTGACAATTAGGCGCCATTAATTAGATTTAACCGTTTAAGAATTTTGAAAATTTCTCACAATCCCCCACCATTTTCAAAATAAATCCAAATCCCATTATTCCGGAAATCACATGCTTTCAGACAAAGGTATCTTGGCGATTTGAATCTTTGCTTAGTAAGCCATGGGTTTCACTCATCCCCTAATAATTTGGTAGACAAGCTTTGAACCAAATATTCATTAGTACAAGCGTGCATGACTTACACATGAAATCTCGGTACCATTGAACGACGTGGTAGTGTGACACATTTGATAAGGCCTTGTGTCGTGTATCCTTTTCATGAGAGCTTACAGAGTCAAGCCCAACTCTAAGAAGTCGCCACACTTCACTCTCACATAGGTGGACTTTACCAGAAGCACCCCCATAAGTTGGGCACCTCAGCACATATGTGCTATAGGTCCATTAAGAGCAAAAGCTCACCCTTTTCTTTATTGTCCTTATGGTTTCCAAGTACTTTTAAACCTTGGGATGTATCTATTTGTCAAGTACTTGCAATCACTCTCATAGTGTACTTTGGCCCATTGAACTCAAGACTTGATGCTACTCAAGTGTGAGTCGGGTTTCCACCATTGGTGATCATGTAGATATGGGCTTGAGTCCCATCCCTAATGATGTGTTCAACACCATATCCCTTGTCAATCCTTTCGTCAAAGGATCTGCAAGATTCCTCTCTGTTTTCACAAAGACTATGGATATTGCTCCATTTATAATCAAATCTTTTACATACCTATGTCTTAGCCCAATGTGCCTGGACTTTCCATTATAAACCTGGCTATATGCCTTTGATAGTGTTGATTGACTATCACAATGTATGGATATTGGTGCTATTGGCTTTGACCAAATTGGTATCTCATACATCAAATTTCTAAGCCATTCAGCTTCTTTGCTTCCTGCTGCCAATGCTATGAATTCTGCAGCCATGGTGGAGTCAGCAATGCAAGTTTGTTTCTTGGATCTCCAAGAAATAGCACCCCCACCAAGTGTGAAGACCCAACCGCTTGTTGAAGCATGATCTTCTGTATAAGTCACCCAACTGGCATCCGTATAACCCTCTAATACTGAAGGATATCCATTATAGTTCAAACTATAATTCATTGTCCCCTTCAAGTATTTCAATACTCTTCGGATAGCATGCCAATGGTCTTTGCTTGGATTACTTGTATACCTACTTAGTATCCCAACAGCATATGCAATGTCTAGTCTAGTACATGTCATGGCATACATTAAGCATCCAATTACTTTTGAGTATTCAAGTTGTGCTACTGGACAACTTTTATTTGGTACTAAATTAGTGTTGTGATCAAAGGGAGTAACAACAGATTGACAATCAAATTCATTAAATTTCTTTAACACCTTTTCTATATAGTGAGATTGGGATAAACCTATGTTCTCACCATCTCTTATTATTCTAATCCCTAGTATCACATCGGCTTCCCCTAAGTCTTTCATATCAAAATTACTAGAGAGAAAACTCTTAGTTTTTTCCACCTCATCTAGATCAGTACCAAATATTAACATATCATCAACATATAAACAAATCATAACGCCTTTTCCATTATGGAATTTACTATAAATACACTTGTCAGATTCATTTATTTTATATCCACTAGCTAGCACAACTTGATCAAACTTTTGATGCCATTGTTTAGGAGCTTGTTTCAGTCCATACAATGACTTATTCAATTTACACACCTTCTTTTCTTGACCATTAACCACAAACCCTTCAGGTTGTGTGGTGAGTCACCGGCAAGTGTACCGGGTCGTCGCAAGTAATAAAATAAACACGGTAAGTAATTACCGAGGTCGAACTCAGGAATTGGGCGACCAATTCGACTAATCCGTGGGAAATCCGATGCGTTTGGTCAAGTAACAGAAAGTGGTTGAGAGAGAGAGATTAATATCGCAATTCAAATAAGAAATCAAATAAGGCTAAGGTTTTAAAATCAGAAATTAAAATATCCAAGGTCTCAAATCCACCTACCCAATCATGTATAGTACCCAAGTGATGATGAATTCCTCCCTAAGTTCAATTATAATGTCAACCGGGACCCCCAATTTCTCCTATATCCACTGTCGTGCTCAATAGGACGTATTCGATGATTGGATTAATTACTTACTAGGTCTCATAACCCTAATCTCGAATTATATTAATTCTTGTTCCCTATAAGGTTGCACTAATCTCCTACTCACTCTCGTGCAATATTTGATTAGTGATCCCAATTCAAGTTCTAAAATGCGAATCGCCGATCAACCTCAACACGTTTAACTAGTTAATCACGCAATACATATGATCAACGCATTCAAATCAGAATTGGAAAACATTCATTGAGAGAAGGGGAGAAAAACATACATCACATGAACACTATACCGCCATGGGCGGCTTCATTGATCCCTCGGACGAGGGGATTAGTTCCTCATGCCCATGACGACGTACAAACAATCCGACATAATCTCCATAATAAAATAAAATAAGAAAAAGGGAGACGCAGCTCCAGAGAAAACAAGGATTCGTAACTAAACTGATCTCAACCAGTGGAAAAACTTCGATACTGGTTCTGATCTGAAACAGCCTATAAATAAGGATTCTGGTTCTCGGCCGCTCGCGGGGCGAACACGCTTTCGCGAGGCGAACATTAGTTTTGGCGCGCTTTCAATTTGGATTCTCGCGTGGCGGTAGTGTATTCGCGGGGCGAGTCTTCCAACTTCAATCTGTCACAGCCGTGACATTCATCACGGCTAGGCCGTGATGGTCTCTGTCTTCCAGGGTCTTCAAGATCTCGCGGGGCGAGCTTCCTCTCGCGGGGCGAGACTTCAAACCTTAATCTGTCACAGCCGTAACCTTCATCACGGCTTAGCCGTGATGGTCTCTGTCTTGCAGGTCTTCATGATTCGCGAGGCGAGAATATTCTCGCGGGGCGAGACAGAATTGATGACGTTGCTGCTTAGCTGATCTTCAGACTCGCGAGGCGAGCATTCACTCGCGGGGCGAGCATCTCCAGAATGGCAATTTCCACTATTTCTTGACTTTCCTTGACTCCCGGAGCTTCACTTCTATTCTGAAACAATAAAAAGATACAAAAAGCGTAATTCTATTCAAAATAGACTAAAAACTACTAAAAAATGCCTAGAACGAGTAAAAGTCTACTTAGGAACAAAACAAGGCCAAATTTGGGAGAAAACGATATTGAACTTGAACAATTTGCACAAAAACCACAGTCCATCTAGTTATAAAACTAGATAAGCCAAAGGCTTATCAAAACACCCCAAACTTAAACCTTGCTTGTCCCCAAGCAAGCTAAAACTCAAAAACGAATCAAGACTTGGCAAGCTTAAGGGAATCAATCGATTTCGCACAAATTTCATGCACTCAAAACAGTTTTTCTCCTATGATTTCCCCCCTAAATTAACGTAATCCCCACATTCATTTACTTTAAACAATTGAGAACTTATCATTCATGCAAGCATTAATCTAAGTTGAGGATCAGAATTACACACAAAAGGAAGATCACCAATTCCAAACAACTGCCTTCCTCACAAGGGTATGTAAAATTTCACTCATTCGCTCAAATTCGTCTAGGCTATCAACTTTTCACTCAATTTCACATATCAAGAGCACTTCCCATGAATTTGATTTTCATCTCAAAAATGGTTCCCACGAAAACATGCATGCAACATCAGAAGGTCTTTTAAAGGTTGTAATGGGGCCTGGCTAAGGGTAGGATATTAAGGATGCTAGGCTTAAGTCCCTAGGAACTAAGAGAGCATGAGCATTTAACACATATTCCACTCAAATTCCTTTTTCCATTTTTCTTTTTGCCTCGGGTGACTACAGCCTTTTCCTTGCTAATCTTTTTGTTTTGCCCCTTTTCTTTTGGCATTTTTTTTTTATATATTGCCTTGGGTTTCAACCTTTATTTTTCTTTTTCTCACCCCAATTTGACACATCACCTTGTAGCCACCCCAAACTTAGTTCCTCACAACCCTTCTCTTGCTACGCTTCCATGCTCTCCTAATCCTAAGATTGGGTTAACATGGTTTTTCAGATTTTGGCTTATAATATAGGGTCATCAAGAAACAATAGGCTAATTAGGCTCAACGGGGCTAACTAGGGAACATGCATTAGGGATGGTTCTTTTTAGGCCAAGTAGTTATTTCAAAGAAAATTGCCTAAATCATTTGATGCAACACATAAACATGCAAACCATGAAGAGATTCAAGCAAATCCGGGAAAGTGCAACTTAACAGTGATTCACACAACCAAAAACAAAGTTGGAGGCTCAAATCCTCACCTGGACATTTTGCAAATTATTTGACCGAGATACAATTCCTAGTGTGTGCACCCCCTCACCCCAAACTTATCATAAATCAAGTAATCACAATAAGATTCTCAAAGTTCAATTTTCAATTTTTCACATGGGGATCAATTTTCTATTTTAAGAACCTAGGGGGAAATCATCAATGGTCAAAATAATTCATGCAATCAATCTATGCTCAATTTAATCAAAATCCAACAAGCTTGCCGACACACATTCATACACAAACTCTTGATCTTCTCAAATTATTCAAGAGTGACAAACAAAAACAAAAACAAGAGTGAGGAAAGGAGAGGGTGCTCCCTGATCAAGTTTCAATGGTTGCATCCTCGTCCAATTGGTCTCACGGGTTCCCTTCTGTTGCATAGCATCCTGTAAGAACTCCTACAAATTAAAACCTTAAGTGCAGATTCGCGAGGCGAATCTGGAATTCCAACAGATGATGATGCCCAGAATCGCGAGGCGACAGTATACCTCGCTGCGCGAGACAGAAAAGTGAGCATGCCTCTGAGATTCAGGGCTTCTGTCTCGCGCGGCCACTATGGATTCACGTGGCGAATCAAGCTTTTTTTTTTTAATAATATAAATGAAAATGACAGAACTAAAACCAAAGGATACCTAGCTTGGGTTGCCTCCCAAGTAGCGCTTGTTTAACGTCCCGAGCCTGACTCAAGTCACCCCCTAAGGGTTAATCCGGACGAAGATCTTGCTTGCCATGCCATGCCTCAGTCCGTTTTCTGTATGCTCTTGCCCTTTCATATGCTCGCTTGCTGTTCCCGGACAACTCCTTTAAGTCCAGCATCCTTCTATAATCAGCACGAACTCTCCACTCCGTGATGGTCCCTTTTGGGATCAACTGGTTGTTTTCATTGACCACCACGGGTGTGCCACCTTTCAACTTCGGTGCTTTATCCTCTTTTTCCATGCCCTTGTTGTTGCGCTCTTCCCTTGCACATTCATCCCTTGGGGAACTCGGTAAGGCTTCCATGTCTTTCAACCACTCGAGATAGACCTCATCCCCCAAGGGGTCTTTTTTCTCACTATCATCATCATGGGATTTTACCAACACTTGAGCAAGTGAAGAACCATGGGCTTCTCTAGTTTCCTTTGCCTTGACAGTTGGATCCACCATATCCACTCGATACACTTCCGACCTCTCTGCAGGGTGCTTCATTGCTTCAAAGAGATTGAAGACTACCTCATCATCTTGCACCCTTAGAGTGAGTTTCCCTTGCTGCACATCTATCAAGGCACCCCCAGTGGCCAAGAAGGGCCTACCCAATATGAGAGGGACCTCGGCGTCTTCATCCATATCAAGCACTACAAAGTCCGCCGGAAATATGAGCTTGTCCACTTTTACTAACAAGTCTTCGATCACCCCATAAGGATATTTTATAGAGCGATCGGCTAGTTAGAGCGACATCTGTGTATCCTTGAATTCTTTGATCCCCAACCTCTTCATCATAGAGAGGGGCATCAAGTTGATGCTTGCCCCTAGATCACATAATGCCTTCCCTACAGTCATCCCCCCAATGGTGCATGGTATCAAAAAAGAACCGGGATCCTTCAACTTCGGAGGCAGTTTTCTTTGAAGAATGGCACTACACTCCTCGGTCAAAGCAACCGTTTCCTCATCCACTATTCTCTGCTTCTTGGTGAGAAGTTCCTTCATAAACCGGGCATATGATGGCATCTGTTCCAAGGCTTCCGCAAATGGAATGTTAATCTGAAGTTTGCGGAAGACATCAAGGAATTTGTTGAACTGCTTATCTTGTTGAGGCTTCTTCAATCTTTCAGGATATGGTACCTTCATGTAGGGCGGGAGGTCTTGGGGTTCAACCCACTTCTTCTTTCGGAACTCTTCATCCACAAGCTTCAGCCTTCTCCCTTGCTCTGGTGCCTTGTCACTTGCCAACTTCTCTTTCTCAGGTTGCTCTTCCTCAACATGTGGTTGTTCCGGGGCCTTGTCTTCCTGAGAACTAGTTGCACCCCTGTTAGATCCCAACACTTTACCGCTCCTGATTGTTATGGCATTGCAATGGTTCTTAGGGTTGTTCTCGGTATCACTTGGGAAAGTGTCTGGGAGACGCTCATTTAGTTGCTTCGCGAGCTGAGCTATCTGCGTCTCAAGATTCTGAATTGCCGACCCTGTATGAGTCGCCAACTTGTCAATGGCAGTGTTCGTGTTAATTGACGATTTCTCTACTGCTGCACTTATCTTCTCAAAAGCCAGCTCCCACGGTTGTCTTCCACTATCTGTTAGTTGCATCTGATTAGGCCCCGGAAAAGCCTGCTGAGTATTGCGCTGCTGGATCCCAATGTTTGGCCTCAGACCCTGTTGAGGTTGTTGTTACCCGGCTAGACCACCACTAGCATTACTCCAAGCGAAACCGGATGGTCTCTCCTCATATACCCCTTATTCTGATTCTGACTGTAGTCATTCTATCTGTTCCTCTGATAGTTATTCTGGGGCACAGTGTCATAGAAGTTGTGGCATGAGTCCACATGTTCCTGAGAGAAGTTGAGCGGACAACTATGAATGTCATGATCTCCATTACAATTGTCACAACCCGGAGGCATCCCCTCGTGTATCACATTAACCCTTTTGCTTCCAGACAAAGCCTCATTCTGCATCTTCAACAATCTGTTTAGCTCGAGAATGGCTTCCATTGTCGCTGAACTGATTCCACTTGGGTTTCCCTACCACGGTTGTAATCTATATGACATCTTTTCCAATAATGCCCATCCATCCTCAGCTGATAAATAGGAAAAAGAACCGCCAGCTGCGGCGTCACAATTCATCTGATAGCGTCCCCTCAACCCGTTAAAGAAATGCTGAACTTTGGAGACCGGGTCAAAGAACGTTGAAGGGCATCTTCTCAGGAGCCCGTTGTACCTCTCCCAGGCCTCATTATAGGTTTCATCTTCTGTCTGCCTGAAGGATGTGACGGCAATTCTTGCTTGTGCCGCTTTCTGAGGGGGAAAATATTTGGTTAGGAACTTTTGTGCCATTTGCTCCCAAGTTCTGATGCTATTCCTATCCAAGCTGTCAACCCAATCGCGAGCGACATCCCTAAGAGAGAGAGGGAAAAGCCGCAACCGAAACTCATCTTGTGAGACTCCTCTTGTCTTCTGTAGGTCACAAGCTTCAAGGAAGCGAGTGATGTGTCTATGAGGGTCCTGTTTGCCACTCCCATCAAACTGATTCTCACGGATCTGGAATGTGACACATCCCTCCACTCTGAAGGAGTCTGTATTCAGGTTGCCCCTCACAATAGAAGAATCACAATCACCCAAGCTGGGTAGATCGTACTCGAAGAGAGGCTTGTAACGAGGAGGAGGAGGAGGAGGGTTTTCTTCGGTCATGCCCTCAAGATTAATCGCTTCAAGCCTCTTTCTTTCTCTGACTTCCTTCCTTAAGCGCTTCTCAGTCTTGGTGATCTCCGAATCAAATAGCAGGTCCTCTTGCGAAAGGGTACCTCGCATACAAAAACACGGCAAGACCAAGTGGAATAAAAGAAGTAGAGAGAAATAATAAAGAAATAACAGAAAAATAACAATAAAATCAACTTAACCAATCAATCAAATTTCTTAAAAATTAGGAAAATTGGTTGTGCCAATCCCCGGCAACGGCGCAAAAAACGTGGTGAGTCACCGGCAAGTGTACCGGGTCGTCGCAAGTAATAAAATAAACACGGTAAGTAATTACCGAGGTCGAACTCAGGGATTGGGCGACCAATTCGACTAATCCGTGGGAAATCCGATGCGTTTGGTCAAGTAACAGAAAGTGGTTGAGAGAGAGAGATTAATATCGCAATTCAAATAAGAAATCAAATAAGGCTAAGGTTTTAAAATCAGAAATTAAAATATCCAAGGTCTCAAATCCACCTACCCAATCATGTATAGTACCCAAGTAATGATGAATTCCTCCCTAAGTTCAATTATAATGTCAACCGGGACCCCCAATTTCTCCTACATCCAATGTCGTGCTCAATAGGACGTATTCGACGATTGGATTAATTACTTACTAGGTCTCATAACCCTAATCTCGAATTCTATTAATTCTTGTTCCCTATAAGGTTGCACTAATCTCCTACTCACTCTCGTGCAATATTCGATTAGTGATCCCAATTCAAGTTCTAAAACGCGAATCGCCAATCAGCCTCAACACGTTTAACTAGTTAATCACGCAATACATATGATCAACGCATTCAAATCAGAATTGGAAAACATTCATTGAGAGAAGGGGAGAAAAACATACATCACATGAACACTATACCGCCATGGGCGGCTTCATTGATCCCTCGGACGAGGGGATTAGTTCCTCATGCCCGTGACGACGCACAAACAATCCGACATAATCTCCATAATAAAATAAAATAAGAAAAAGGGAGACGCAGCTCCAGAGAAAACAAGGATTCGTAACTAAACTGATCTCAACCAGTGGAAAAACTTCGATACTGGTTCTGATCTGAAACAGCCTATAAATAAGGATTCTGGTTCTCGGCTGCTCGCGGGGCGAACACGCTTTCGCGAGGCGAACATTAGTTTTGGCGCGCTTTCAATTTGGATTCTCTTGTGGCGATAGTGTATTCGCGGGGCGAGTCTTCCAACTTCAATCTGTCACAGCCGTGACATTCATCACGGCTAGGCCGTGATGGTCTCTGTCTTCCAGGGTCTTCATGATTCGCGAGGCGAGAATATTCTCGCGGGGCGAGACAGAATTGATGACGTTGCTGCTTAGCTGATCTTCAGACTCGCGAGGCGAGCATTCACTCGCGGGGCGACCATCTCCAGAATGGTAATTTCCACTATTTCTTGACTTTCCTTGACTCCCGGAGCTTCACTTCTATCCTGAAACAATAAAAAGACACAAAAAGCGTAATTTTATTCAAAATAGACTAAAAACTACTAAAAAATGACTAGAACAAGTAAAAGTCTACTTAGGAACAAAACAAGGCCAAATTTGGGTGAAAACGAGATTGAACTCGAACAATTTGCACAAAAACCACAGTCCATCTAGTTATAAAACTAGATAAGCCAAAGGCTTATCATTGTGTCATATACACCTCTTCATCTAACTCCCCATTAAGAAATGTTGTTTTCACATCCATTTGATGAATGACAAACTTATAGATGGATGCAAGTGCCAATAGCACTCTAATTGAGGCAATTCTTGCCACAGGTGCATATGTATCAAAATAGTCAATGCCCTCTTTTTGTGTAAATCCCTTAGCAACTAGTCTTGCCTTAAACTTATATATGGTTCCATCTACCTTCATTTTCCTTTTGAAAATCCATTTACAACCTATAGGTTTGGAACCAGGTGGGAGGTCTACTAATTTCCACGTTTTATTCCCCATTATTGAGTCTATTTCCTCTTGTATAGTTTCCTTCCAGAAAGCGGCATCTTGAGACTTTATTGCCTCTTCGAATGTTTCTGGATCACTTTCTGTATTATAACATATTGGTCCATAACTGTCTATGGACTCTCTTGTTCCTTCAACAAGGAACATGAAAAAGTCTGGTCCATACGTTTTCTCTTTCCTAGCTCTCTGACTTCTTCTAAGTTCTGAACTCTCTAAAGTATCATTATTAAATACATTGGTTTCTAGATTATGTGCATTACTATGAACACCATTTTTGTTACTTGGAATTGAGTTAAACCTATCTTCTTGAAAGATAGCATCCCTAGACTCAATTACTGTATTTACAGGATATGAGTCATTAGATTCTATAACCATGAATCTATATGCTTTGCTATTTTTAGCATAGCCCAGGAACACACATTCAATTCCCCTTTCACCTATTTTCTTTCTTTTTGGTTTAGGAACTTTTACTATTGCCCTACAACCCCAAACTTTGAAATAGTCAAGGTTGGGCTTTCTATTTTTCCAAAGTTCATATGGGGTTATTTTGTTCCTTTGTTTGGAACTCTATTCAAGATATAACAAGTCGTCAACAAGGCTTCTCCCCAATAACCCTTTGCTAGACCAGAATATGATAACATTGCATTTACCATTTCTTCTAATACTCTATTTTTCCTTTCAGCTATACCGTTTTGTTGTGGGGAATAAGGTGCGGTTGTTTGGTGAATTATTCCAGTAGACTCAAAGTAACTAGGGTTATAGAACTCTCCTCCTCTGTCACTCCTAAAACATTTAATAAATGTTTCATGTTGAAGTTCTACTTCTGTTTTAAATATCTTAAATTTATCTAACACTTCATCCTTTGAATGCATTAAATATACATAGCAATATCTAGTACAATCATCTATGAATGTCACAAAATATTTTTTATCACCTATAGTGGGCCAACCATGTAAATCACATACATCATAATGAATTAAATCTAACACTTTAGAACTTCTTTCAACTCTAGGAAAAGGAAATCTAGTTATCTTAGTTAGCATACAAGTTGTACATGTATCCGAAATCCTACTTGTTTTAGGAATTAAACATGAATTCATCATTTCATCCATTTTCCTAAAATTAACATGTCCTAAACGAGAATGCCATAAATTACAAGACTCAACAATATAAGCATAAATAAATCCATTATCATTAATAATATTGAGTTTGAACATATTCTCACAAAGGTACCCCTTTCCTACAAACATTCCTCCCTTAGAGAGAATAAACTTGTCTCCCTCAAATACACATTTGAACCCGTACTTATTAAGTAACGATATAGAAATTATATTCTTCCTAACATCTGGTACATAATAAACATCTGTAAGAGTGACTACTATACCCGAAGTGAATTCTAGTTCCACCGTCCCTTTGCCTTTAACTTGGACAGTTGATGCATTTCCCATATATAGAACGGTTCCATCTTCTTCATTAATTGTCTTGAAGAGATCCTTGTTCTTACACACATGGCGAGTTGCACCGGAGTCAATCCACCATGATCCAACATCTTCTATCATGTTGATTTCGGAAATGACCGCAACAAGATTGTCCTTTGTTGCACTAGATTCCTTCTCTTTTTCCTTTTTCAGGAGACGATAATTCCTCTTGAAATGTCCCGGTTTTACACAATAGAAACAACCATTTTTCTTTTTCTTTTTCTTGTAGTCATTCTCATTGTTGTTTTCATGAGATTTTCCAAAATCTCGATTCCTCTTTTTAGAGGACTTACCAGATTTCCCTTCCTCTACTACATGCACCTTCTCATGAACAGAATGTTCTTTAGTATCATCTTGTTTACGATACTCTTCTTCTAAACGAAGGTGATTACCCAATTGTTCAAGAGAAATGTCATCTTTTCGATGTTTAAGACTTCTTTTAAAGTCTTTCCATGAAGGAGGAAGTTTGTCAATGATTGAGGAGACAATGATGGTTTCATCCATGTGCATATTATGTTGTTTGTAGTTATTGAGAATACGTTCAATTTCATGCATTTGTTCCATGATAGGCATACCATCAACCATTTTATAATTATTAAAACGACTAACAAGAAATTTCTTACTTGTTGCGTCCTCCATCATGTATCTTGCCTCAAGTTTCTCCCATAGTTCTTTGGAGGATCCCGCATTTTGATACACATCGAACAATGAGTCGGTCATGCCATTCAAAATATGCCCCATGCAAATGTAGTCATCATTAACCCACTTGTTCCTCTCACGAGTCTCATTGATGGTCTCATCTTCTCTTTCCTCTGGTCTTGGTGTGTTCAACACATATGCCACCTTCAATGTTGTAAGAAGGAAGCGCATCTTCTTTTGCCAACGATGAAAGTTTCCGCCTTCGAACCTCTCAAGTTTTATAAAGCCAGAAGTCATCTCCTTCAATGTTGCAGCCATTATTACAGAAATCGAACCTAAAGATTGTTGGAAAATTGGGTATGGATCTGCAACAAAGAAGAAGAAAATAATTGTAATACGCAATCTCCAAGGCGTGTGAGGACACTAGGCTTTAGGTTCGATTCGCCCCCACCAATCTCTCCTCGTAGATTGGATGCAACATGTGTAACTGGCGAATCCCCTTAAGGATACAATGGAGAACCTTGGTTTGGTTTGCACACCCTAAACCAAGCGTATTGACAATGGCAGTTTACAGAACAATAGTCTCCTTAACTCTCTCTGCGCATAAGGGAGAAAAGAAGGTGATTTGGAGTGAAGAATGGTTGAGAGATTCTGAGTTTTTTCGTGTCAATTACTGCATGCAGATGGTTTTATTTATAGACCAACTCATGTCACTTGGTGAAAGGAAACAACTCTTCAAAAGTTTCCAAAACGGTCAAATTCGATACATAAGTAGTATTAACGTTCATTAACTATCACAAGACATCAATTAGATTTAACCGTTTAAGAATTTTGAAAATTTCTCACAAAGTTGGCTAGCAAGGATATATTCATGTGCAAGAGCAAGTGATTATTAGCTTAAAAGAAACTTATATAAAACCATAGGTTTTTGGAGCCTGGGCCCTAAAATGAGGTAAAAGTATGCTTTGATTGCTTGCTTCCAACACTGTGGAAAAACTTATAAGAGAATTTAAAAATAATAGAAGGTGCTTCGTCATTTGGAAATAACACGGTCGGATGTAAGACCAACACAGAAAGAGCCAAAGAGGAAAGAAAGTAAAAAACGATTTAAAGGAAATGAAGGATGACACATTTAGAGATTCTTGCAAAGCTGACACTGAGAAAAGCTGAACAACGTTGGAGCATCCTCCATGACAAAATGATTGATCCAAATGCATGGTCAACAAGGTGTAAAGTCGCACCATTTAAATGTTGGTGCCCCATAGAAGGCACGGAGAAAGGAACCTATCTTCAGGTTTTTCTATTAGTTAAATACAAAGTATACAACCTTTAACCTACGAGGCTAAACAAATTACTAAAGTTTAATTCCAGAACATATAAACTTCGTTTATATAATGTGGCGACTGTGCTGTTTGTTTATTATTAAGCTTTTGGAGCCAAAAGTACCATTCATTTTCTTTAGTACAAGGTGCTCAAACTGAAAGTGCATCCCTGGCTTAACTGCAACTTTCTCAGCTAACTTTGACACGAGTTTTGAAGTCAATTAGTATATTTAGAAGATGGAAAAAGGAGAGGAAAAAAAAAATGGCACTTCGCAGTTGGCAGTGGCACTCTGTTGATTAATGTAGGGCCCTGTTCATTAATTAGCATTATTATTAATATTGGCTAACCTATATATCCATATTAGAAGTAGTGTTAGACCCAACTGGCACCCGATTGAATGATATAAAAGTAATGTATAGAAACGTTGACAATGAAGTCTGCTAATTAAGGATTAGTTCCATTGGATTAAACCTTCTTTGTTTATTTTGTCTCCTAAAATTACTATTACACTAATATATTACATATAATATTTAAGCATCTTGTCAGTTGTCATCACAATATATACATTCATCATGTGGTTAAGATGCTTCTACCAAAGGGTACTGCAGCAAACAAGAAATTACGCAACCCTGCCATCTTCTTTGTCATTTTAGTGGGGACCTCTCTAAATTTAGTATAACTTTATTAACTGTTATTAAATAGTCCATATAATTAATAATAACTATATAGACAGTACACTATACGTTGTGTGTTGTTCTGGTTGTTTTAATGCATAAAAACAATACAGGAGCATATATATGTAATGTATACATAAGATAAAGGTGACTGCATGTGAACTGTGAAGACGTATACTCACAAAATCTGAAAATAAAACATATAATGCTGCCATGTTGAAATTTTCTTTAGTACGTTTTGACTAGCAAAGTGATCTATATACAGGCCAGTGGGCAGATACAAAGAACAGAACTAATTAATTAATTAATTGTTTTGCAGCTAATTTACTCAGGCCGCAATATATATATTAAAGAACATTTATTAATAAGAAAAATTAAATTAGTACCATATCATATATCTTCTTTATAGGCAATTACAAATTAAGGTTAAAAATGCATTACTTAAACATCATGTTAATCGAGCACCCAAAAAAAAAATTCATGTTAATCATTGGATTGAAAATTGCTGCCCCTGCAGTTCCTTTTGTACACACACACAAATAAAGAGAGACTGAGAGAGGAAGGTCAAGTACAACATCCGAATAAATTAGTGGACATATTTAGCAAGCTTGAATGTTTTTTTAAATTTTTTTTTTTCTCTTTTCTGCTCTGTATTCAAAGCCATGCTTGTCGTTTTGCAGAAGGTTGCTGGAGATTAAATTCGTGTTTGAAACAATATAAACTGTAATGGATAGTTTTTAATTTTTTTGTAATGGATAATGAAGTGGCATGCTAGCGTTGTAAGAAAATGTAATACTCTTGCATTTGTGAGAGTAAGCATTATCACAATTTAGAGGCCCTCCCCAACTATGAATTTTTTTCTGAAATTTTAATTTTGGTCATTTCTTTAAAAATGTGACTGCTATAATTGCACTAAATCCTTACTAGTGGTATACATGACATAATGGTGTCGTGAGCAATTCAACCCAATTAAGCATTGTAGAAATGAGATATTGATTAGGTAAATCCATACTAAATTACAACCATTATTAATCAAAGGTGGATGCGGTTAGAGCTATGAAAGATTATTTAGGTATTAGGCCGGTTGATCCCACACCCAAAGACTTGACCCAAGTCAATTAATTAGAAATAATGCATGGAAGCAATGGCGGTGGTTTATACACTCATATATAAACTTCATTGGACATGCATTAACTTATTTAATTTATTGGAGACAAAACTGTAATTACATCGGCAAGGTACTCAAATAGGTTTAAAATATGCAGATATACATGTGCTTTTTCATGCATGTGGGGGCGGATACCATACCCTGATGCTCAAGTCTTGGTTTGGTTAACTAGCTAGGGTTCGATTAGGATACATATGA
Source organism: Sophora flavescens (assembly GCA_030762895.1). Classification (NCBI taxonomy): domain Eukaryota; kingdom Viridiplantae; phylum Streptophyta; class Magnoliopsida; order Fabales; family Fabaceae; genus Sophora; species Sophora flavescens. The sequence goes on from CM061067.1 coordinate 127,776,726, forward strand.
TGGATTATTTTTGAGCTCAAATGCATGCATGGAAACTCTCGAATTGGTTCATTGGCTGAAGTTTTGTCTGTATTTGGATATAGATGCTTAGACGGAAACAAATTCAGTTTAATTTCAAGGATTCAGATTTTGTTGTTGCCGAAGAACGACGAAACACACACGCTTGCTGGTCTACTCTGAGCTTTGTCCCTTATGAATGACATCCTATATATATATTAAATTTACATGCATGCATGGTCATCTATAAGTTTTTTTTTTTTTTTTTGAGAGAAATCTATAAGTTAACTAATCACATATTTAATCATCCATCATATATGACTGCTATTAATTTATCCTAATGAATAACAGCTCATCATTATGTCATAGCTTACGAGATATATAACCATTTTAGTTAACTTTTTAATCACTGTATCTAATAAGAAATTATAAATATTCAGTATACAAAGAAAATTAAGCATACATATGTAGAGTTAATTAGCTTTGTATTATATTTGAGATATATATATATATTGCTTAGTTTGTTTGTTTTAATCTATTGCTTGAATCAAGCTTATGAAGTGTTCCATGATTTTAGGGTCTAGTCCATCAGTACAATCTTGACGTCTTTGAGTAATTAGTGAACATTATTCTAGATCTAATACATTATTGGTTTCTATTTACATATATAAATGTGTGTGTGTACAATAATTAAAATGTACTACTTGTAGCAGATAAGGCAGATGCAAATCAGATCGAGACCGCAAAAAAGAAGACCAAATATCGCCCCTTTAATATGGAAAGGAACGATTTTGAACTTTTCTGAATTAGTTTTCTTGGTCTGTTTAACACCACAGATTGTTTGGTCATGTTGATAGCATTATTATGTGTAGATGCCGTTGCTGTTGTAAACTGTCTGCTGCAGTTTTTGTTGTTTACACAGAGTGTGTGTGTAAAAGTTACTGAGCTAGTATCCTTATGCTCCCATAAATATATTTTTTGCTTATAAAAAAAAAATATATCACCCCCCTTTTTTTTATAATGAAAAATATCGCCCCAAAGTGACTGTTGCATCTGTAATCAATATTACATATGCTGGCAAGAAAATAAAAGGAACCTCATTACAATATGGAAGTGATCAGCAGGGAAAAGATATGTATAATTTGGGCCGGATAACTGATTAAAAAGAAATGGATTTACTTTCCAAAAAAAAAAAATCGTGGATTAAAAAGAGAATCAATACACATATATATAAATTAGTACAGGCATTCTATTGTTATTAAAATATATATTTAGACATGGAATAGTTTACACAGAATGTATATAGAAGTGAGTAAATAGATTAAAAAATTTGAATCTATGAGATGAGTTTTTTTGGGGTTGACATATATATGGGTAATTCTTGGCTATGAAATCTGGCTTCCTGGGTGTAAGGCTAAGTTTTTTTTTTTCTGTTGTTACTAAACAGTAGATTAATTGGCCTGGGTTTAAAGAATTGCTTGATAACTCCATTTTAGGGCTTTGTAAGGGTTTGAGTATTCACATAACTCTTTTTAATATACTTTGAATTCATAAAAAAAAAATAAAAATGAGATGAAGTAATAGCTGAAAAAATTTGAAGCACTCATTTTTTCATCGGTAAGGTTTTCGCAGCAGAAATTAATTCAGAGGATGATATTAAAGCAAATTCTCATTTGTCAATATCCAAGTCTTGGAATCTTTATCCAAAATGTTCAAGAAAATTTGAACTTATACACTCCAAACTTTATATTACCAATTAACGTTTCAAGAGAGATACAAAGTCATTGCTTAATTCTCACTTTACTATCTAGCTACTGTCTGTGTGAACTGTTAGAAGCAGAAAAGCATTTGATAGAGTTGATCAGGGACAAAAAATTATTATCGCTTTAATCCTTTCATCATGTGAGCACAAATTGTTGTGGGACCTCAATATCAATGCTTTATATATTCCCTCATGTCCAACTCTAAAACTTTGAGATTATATATATATATATATATATAAATGAGTACTACATTGCAGACTAATATTCATATATACTACAGATTCGCCCAAAAAGAAATTGACGAATTCTGCTCAGCAGATGAACCAGACCCACATTGGTCAATTTTAGAAGTCAATTCAGCATGAAAATTAATCGCAAAGGGTAAACACCATCCACAAATGTATATCCTAATATACTGGCAAAATCAATTTTCAATTTCAATTTCAATTTCAATTTCGTCCTATATAATCAAATATTTGGACCGCCCACAATCCTTTTACCAACCTTCTTTATGTCACCATCCAAAATGCCTTCGAATACAATTATTACGATTCTTGTGGTGAAAAGTTCATTCACATCCAATCAAATTCTTCTCAAGGCTTTGGGTGTCTCCAGGTGATAGGAACTAGCTTTCACCAATTTTCTAAAACTTACCCATACCTAGTGGAATTCTCAATTTGTGTCATACTATGTAATTAACGTCTTTCATTAGAGTTATAATATTTGAACATAAATTTTGGACATCGTATGTGATATCGTATATATTTATCTTTATCTCTCACTTATTTTTGATCTTATCTGTATACATGTTTCTAAAAAATACACCCAAAAAACAAAAGAAACAATCAAATGATATCCCATTTTAATGTACAAAAATCATTCCTCCTTTCATCATGGACATCGATTACATGTGATGAGTTGCCACAAAACAAAAACATGATGGGTATCACTTTTGGTTTTTACTCACTTACCCACCTAACGTAACATTATAAATTAATCTATTATAACTTATAGGGTACCATATGTTTAAAATTTGAACAAAATTGAGTACGAAGAAAACAGAACTATATATAGAAGGGAACAAATTAAGATGATTTCTCTTATCTTTATTTTGAGGAAAAAAATACATATATAGCCCTATATATCATCAAATATTATGTGCCGTGCATATATAATTGATTTCTAGGAGAAGTAGAGTTTTCCTGTATACATACATATATAGATGAGCCAACAAACCAATCTAGACCAAAAACCCTAGAAAGCATGCAAGCTGTTATATATATATATATATATATATATAGTGTTTAGCCTTATGCATAACAAACATATATATCCTTAATAATAATCTGATTGGCTATTGTTCTAGAATCTAGGCTGTTAGATTGGACATAAAGGAGTTTGCCATCATGAATTGAAATAGCAATGGATCCATCTGGAATATATATACAGTTCCCTCATTGATCGAGCAGAGGGCACTGCAGTGCAAGGACTAGACAACCAACAAAACAACGGCTGCAATGAAAAAACCGCTTTGTAAAATGGGAAGCGGTTTCGACTTTGGATCTGGAACAAACAGGACAAACAAACACCTTCACCCCCTTCCCTTAATTGAGTTTGACATATTTGAGATTGACAAGGATGTTTCAGAAAATTTATTTTGATATAGCGGAATTTAAAGAAACTAGAAATTAGAAAAGCTAGCCAAAGGCAACAATAGCAATAGCCAATAAATCTTCAGTTCGAGCACTTAAGGCTATATATATGATTTCCATGAATAAATATGCACTATAGGAAAACTGTTTTTACGACAATGGTTATTCCAAAAGCAAAAAGAAAGCATATATAATTATTTTATCTGACTTTAAATATTATCAAAATTTATAGTGAATAAATTGTATAAAATAGGTTAATTAGTTGAAAATAATTATTTTTACTTGTAGTCACGAATAATTCTAGCTAGATACTTAGAATCATATATGCGTGGTCTCACCAAAATTAGAACAAAAAACTCAAGTTTGCAGCTAAGTTTTTTTTTTTTTTTTACAAATAAAAGTGATATTTTTCATAAATAATCATAAAATAAATATTATTCGACATTTACATGTTGAAAATGCTATTCAACTATTCAATTTTCTGAGATTATTATAAAAAATATATACACAGTGGTTATTTTTAAATTTTTTTAACAAGCTGCCATTTGGTTTGAATGAATATATATAATTGTTGAGTTAAAATTTTGATTTGTTGTATTATTATTTCATAATAAACTATCATTACTATTATAAAAAAAAAACATTTTAATTTAGGTCTTGCTAACGAGTGCCCTAAGGATATTTCTTAAAGAACACACAAAAGAAAAATTCGTATTGAAAAACTAAGTGTCACACTCTTCTAAATACTAAATACCAAGGTTTACAAAACCGGACCGGCCATCGAACCGGTGAAGGCAGCGGTTCGAGGTTCAATGGTCCAACCGAGGTTGAACCGTGGTTGAACCGGTTATAATGAAATAATATTATTTTAATTTTTAATATAATATTTGTAACAATATTAAACAAAAAAACAACATAACAACTAAAATTATTAAGCACAATTTTTTTTATTTTGAAATTAAACTAAATAAATATAAAAATATATGTTAGAAAATAAAAGAATTGGGTTTTGGCTAGGATGACCCAAATCCTTTTATACTAATTTTTTATTTTATTTTTAAGAAACCGGTTTTGGCCGGTTCTGGCCGGTTCACTACCGGTTATGACCGGTTTTACCGGTTTTGAACCGGTTTTCCGGTTTTTCCACCGGTTCGATGCTAGGCCGGTTTTTCCTGTGAACCGGACCGGCCAAGGTCCCGGTTCCCGATCGGACCGGTCGGACCGGCCGGGCCGGTCCGGTTTTCAAAACCTTGCTAAATACATCATTTCCCTTTATAAAAAAAAAAGACATCATTTTCCATACAAATTTTTTCTTTTTTATTTTCTTAAATAATATTCTAAGAATACTTATTAACATTCTTCTTTAATTTATTAATTTATGGTATTTCACTGTTTTTTATAATTTAGAATCCTTTATATTAATGGTAAATTAAAAGTAGTTTGAATACTATCATTGGTTAGGCGGCATATGGTTGTTAGGGACATACGTTGGCTTTCGGGAGGTTGGACTTTCCGGATATTAGGAAGGGGATCCACTGCAAAATGCATTTTGAACGGCAATTATTATGTCTTTAGCCATAATAATAATAATAATAGCCATTAAAACCTTTATCGGTAATTAATAATTTTGTCGGTATGTCTAATGTCGCTAAAAGTATTCTCGATAATTATAGAAAATGCTGGTAAAAACTCAATTAATGATCGTTGAAAGTCAGAAGTTATAGTGACATTTATTGCCGGCAATTTTAATTCCCATTAAATATGATTTTTGAATGGCTCTCTAAATTCATTTACCAGCTTTTTTTTTATTGCCGCTAAAAGTTCTAACTGACTTTTCCCAACAATTATTATTGGCAAGAAATGTTAAGATTTTTGTCATTCAAATTATGCATGACTTGATTAACAAAAGTTTTAGCGACAATAATATTTTCAAATAAACTACACTAAAATTCATTTTACAAAAACAAAGTATATTTCACTAAATTCACAACAAAAAATAAGAACTATCAAGTATCAATTGACTTCAGAATTGTCATCAACAAAAGATAAAAAAGTACATCATTTGCAGCTAATAACTACTGTCATTTTAAGTCTAATGACTAGTATAATTACATGCCCATATAAATAAACAAAAATCGGTTCCACTCTTAACATTAGTGTAAGTGTCAGCATCCATTTTAACTATAAGGTTCCTCCTTGTGGATTGTACACCATCACTACCTTCTTCTTGTTGCTACATAATCAGCATCAGAATTTCCTAGATATACTCATGTGCTACTATAAGCCCATTTGCCATTATTACTAGGAACATAGTTTGAAGCAAGGGTGACAAACAGGTGGATGGATAAATTTTTATTCGGATCTTAACAGATGGATTAAAAACAATCCATTATAATCCATTAAAAATTTATTAAAAAAATTTCAATCCATCCATGATCCATTAAATAAAATCCATCTGATCCATCCATTAACAACTTTTCATGAATGGATATCCAATCCATTAACAACTTTTCATGGATTGATATCCATCCACTAAAATTTATTTTAAGAAATTAAATAATTTTATATCTCTTTTATCCATCCATAAAATATTTTTAAAAATAAAATAATTTGTAAAAAAATTAAAATGTTATCTCTATCTCGCTCTCGCTCTCGCTCTCCTCCTTCTTCCTCTTTCTCTACCCTTTCTCTCTCTCCCTTTTTTTCCTACTCTTTCTCTATCTTTACTCTCTCTCCACTCTATCTCACGACCATTTTGTATCACGACCATTTTTCTATTATTATATGGGAATTGTTGATTATGTGCATCTACAAAGGTTGTTTTGCCACAACGTTCCATGACATTGTTTTACGAAACTTGTTACGACTTTGTGCTTCCAATTAGTTAATACTTTTTTTTAAGTTTCTCGGCAAAAAAAAAAGCAACAAAAAAAGAAAACGTATGTGATAACGTGGACTACAACCGGTGCTCGAGAACAATTAATTAGTTAATACTTAATGTAACAAAAAAAGAAAAAAAAGAAGATAAATAAAATAAAAAATAGTAAAGAAAAAATAATAAGGAACGGAAGAGAAAATTAGATGGAGTGTTTTTTTTTGTTACAAATGGAGGTTTTTTTTATTTGGTGAAAAATAATATGAAAAAGATAAATTAGTTTTGGAATGGATAAAAGTTGATCCATTACATTTTTTATTGTTGGTCCAATGAATTTTAAAAAATATTGGATGGATCATAAACCATCCACTAAAAAAATAATTCAATCCATTTATATTATTTTTTTATAAATGGATGGATCGAATGGATTTTTTCATGGATAGACTGAATGGATAATGGACAAATGGATCTTTTTGTCACCCCAGTTTGAAGTGCCGCATCGGCTTAACGTCGGATTCATATTCATTTCCCTCAAACTCAGTTCAGGACCTCCACAGTTTATGAATAGTGAATGATATGCAAAGACATAGTGAAATGAATCATTTTATAAGAAAAATAAATAAGCTTCACACAAAAATAGAAAAAGAAATAAGAACAAATTGTCTCATCACATGTTACTTCTAAAAGAAGCTATCATAGTTTCATTTACAAAGTCATTCTAGTTTATGAAAGCATGATTGTGATCTACTAAATCTGGGTAGTATTACTCAAACTGGGGTTTTCCCAAACAAGGTAGGTCCATCTTCAAACAGGAAAGTCTACATGATATAAAGTTAGTTTCAACACATTATTCAAAGCTGAAATAGAACTGATTTGATATAGAATTGAAACTATACCATAAGTTGGAACTTACGAAGTACTTGTTGAGGGAGAGTGACTGGAAGCTAAGTCCCTGTTCAAGTTCAACAATAATGTATCTTTCTTAGTATTGACAAAGGTGAAATGATTATATAATTTCTAGACAAAAGGAAGCTTATATGTCCACGATCTGACAATTAGGTGCAGAAGATTCTATAAAATTGTTATAAGATAAATCACCGAAAGAGACCAGTGAGAATAAATTTAATTTCTTCATTATTTGATGAGTGCTCAATATTAATCTTCAACAAAACTTATTTGAGAGGTAGTCAAGTTAGTTGTGAGTTAGTCATTCAAATGATGCACTATGTAGTAGTAGTAGAATGAGAAAGCCTATATATATAAAGGCATGAGTTCATCATGTAACTTAATCAATTCAGTTTTCTAATTGCTGATAAATGAATATACAGAGAATCAATTTTCATTGATTCAAGCATGCATCAATGAAAATATAGGCAATATATGAAAAGAAGAATAAATGCACCCACATTAAAACACAAAGAAGAGAAGAATAAATGCACTCACATTAAAACACAAATATCAGCAGCAATATATGGGCTTACCTCAAAAAAAAAACATCATCAAGCACACCCCATTGCTATGGCTCCCTCTCCTTAGTTCAAAAACTAGAGTAAAGAAAGAGCTGCAATTGTTCTAATACAAATTAAAGGTCTAATAAATAAATTGGCAACATGATGCAGAGAGTGTTAAGACATAAAACCAAGCATCATATTCATATATATCATGATGGACATAAAATGCTTACCGTATACAAATCCCATAAGATCTAGCTTGAAAAATGCTCCAACTAATAGAGACAAAACTATCCTCAAAATCCTGATTTACATAATGTCGTTGAAAAGAACTTCCATCAACTCCATATATAGAAAACTTTTATGACTGCATATTAGACATAAACTACAAAGTCAGCAGCCTATTTTATCCAACTTTATGTCATATCTTCTACTACCATTTCTAAGCTAGATTCTATCATAAGCCAAAAAATCATCCTTACTTTTTGCAACTTTAGACATCCATAATTTCATCAAGGGTTTAGTAAACTGAGAGCACTTCAAAGTCCTTGATTGAAATTTTATTAAAAGGGCCTCATCCTAGAAAAGGCAAAGATGCTAGAGATATCTACTTCACTATGCTCTTGGCTAAAGAAATCATAAAAATAAATAAATGAATGTTCATTCTTCATTGTGTTCCAGAAGTTGAAAATAACAGAATTAGCCAAACCTTATAGAGGGGGGATTTTACAGAAGAGGGCGGGGAACGGTGCTTGCTAGCAACCACCTTGGTCCAGTGTAAAATGCAATCGAAGCAAAACTTATCCGCAACACAAAGAATGAACTAATGGAAACATGAAAAAGGAATATACTTTCAATCTACCTAACAGTGGGTCTTGATCCATCGTTGTTACAGTTATCATACTTCAAATAATCAATACCCTGTAGATAAAGCAAAATAGGCATTTGTTTAATAGCAGTTGATACGTTGATACCAAGAAAAAATATGAAGAACAAATGAGCACGATGTTTAATTAATACCCATGATGCAAAAGTGCAGTTTCTCGGATGTACATATGGTTTTATATAAATTCATAATTTTAAATGGGAAGTACATATGAAAGTCACATAACATAAACATATGGATGACCAAATACCTGTTTCTCAGATGATTTATTCATCAATTTGACAGCCAAAATGATTCCAAGTGTTCCATGGTTTAAATATTTTCTAAGTATCACCTATCTTATTCATAATCACTATCATATTCATTGTCATTTCCTCCATCGTTATTAGCTTCAACTTCATTTGGACTTGACCTGCCATAACCTTCAGCTGAATGATTTTATTATCTCAACACATATCATACTGCTAATTTTTAGGACTTAATATTAATTCCTGATTATTGAGGAATTAGGCTAGTAATGTAAGGATAGTGTTACTCTGTTTTTTTATCAAACAACTGGTGTGCAAAGGTGAAACACACATAAATAGTTGAGAACACCACAGCCTTTTTGTCACATAATCTCTTCAAATATGACTGAAGGAATTCAAACAAACTAGAAGAGATGAAACTAACAAAAACAAAATTATCAAATTCCACACATAGAAATGAACACACAAAAATTGAAAACTGTTCCTGCCGAGATTTACTTGCCGGAATCTCGCCGTAGAACGTCAAACCAAGAGTGAACAATGGGGGGTGTTTTAGATTATGGCTTGACAGAATATTGTATTCCGGTCCTACGTATCCCAATGGGAATCAAAGCCAGATGTAGTTCTAGGTTCAACCCTTGGCCATACGGTGATCTCGATCCCCTAATCTTGTATCCGATGAATACCAACGAGCAAGGACTCTTCAATAGTCTCTTGGTCGAGCTAGTTTCTCTAATACGCTTAAGGGAGAGTCATCGGGATTCAGTGAAAAGTGAGTTTCTCTCTTGGGTTCTCCTCCTTTTATAATAGGATCCCCATGGCTTTAAGAGATCTGAATTTATCTCCTTTTATTTCTTAAATCTTCTTTGAGATGTGATTTCCTTAATTTAAGGGATATTATCTCTTTTAATCGGATAAGGTTGTGTGAGATAATATCAGGATTGATTAAGAAAATATCTTAAATTGATCTCTTAACCGGATAAGGTTATTTGAGATAATATTAGGATTATTTAAGGATAATATCAATATCTTATCCCTTAATTTAAGAGATATTATCTCTTCTAACCGGACGAGGTTGTTTGAGATAATATCAGGATTGATAAAGATAATATCGATATTTTATCATTCCCGCCTTGGTTGGATCGGGTATCCAAACTCGGTGGTCGGGTTTTACTCCTCGGTCAGTACACAAGTCCCCCCAAGCTTTGAGCTGGTAAAGCATAGAAGCTTTCATGATGATAGTGTGATTTTATATCATAATTCATGTACATTTTTGCATGCATTTTCATATAGTTTAGGCATATTTAAATTAATTTTTATTAGTTTTTACCTTGGAACGAGTGAGGCGATTTCTTGGTGTTGTTTTGCAGGAATTTAAGGAAAAATGCTCAAGATTAGCCATGATGGAGCTTGGATGAAGACACGGCTTGAAAACTGAAGAAAATGACCCAAGCAGAGCCCATCACGGCCTAGCCGTGATGACCATCACGGCCATGATCAAGCAAAACTGAAGAAGAAGAAGTCAAAAGCTGTCACGGCTTAGCGGTGATGCCCATCACAGCCGTGACATGTTAATTGAGTCAGAACCCTCCTAGGCAGAATCTGTCACGGCCTAGCCGTGATTCTCATCACGGCCGTGACAGACCAATTGGTGAAGGCAGAAGCTATCACGGCATAGCCGTGATGAGTGTCACGGCCGTGACAAACATATTTTGAAACCGCGCCCAAGGCAGAAAGCGTCACGGCCTGGCCGTGATGGCCATCACGACCGTGACGCGAATCCTGATCTATAAAGAGGCACAAGCAGAACAGCAGAAAACAGTTTTGAAACCCTCAAACACTCTCTCTGAACCAGGGGCAGCTGCACAAGGATTCCAGGGAGTCTCTTCTCCTCTATATCTTTATTTCTTTAATTTTGGCTATGATCATGAGTAGCTAAACTCCCATTGTTGGGATTAGATGTAGCTATTTCTGAATTCTCCATGTATTTGACTTGATCTTGTAAGACAGTTTTTGCTTCATTATGAGTGATTGATTTCCATGCTTAATGCCTGTTGTGGCGTGATCCCCCATGACTTGATTATTGTTTTGGTATGCAATTGGAAAATTCGTATTAGAACTAGAACTGAAATCAACCACCTGGTAAACCTTGTATCTAGGAATGGATTTAGGTTTATTAGCAATCGTGTAATCCCTAATCATCATGCAAATTCATTAATCTAGGTCACCTAAGGAATTAGGGTCTATTAGTGGATTTAGGCTCTTGTCATCTGAGGAATCAGGGCTTGAGTAATCTAGTGGATTGATTGTCATATTTGAAATAGAAACTGTTTATTAGTCATTTCATTGCATGGGGATGAAGTTTAGTGAACCTAATCCCAACATCTTTTATATATTTGAAGAATCCTTTTAACTGCCTTCCAAGTGTTCGACAGAAATTCTCAAAGAACTTTTCCTTTGATTTTGTTTGTTTTGGGCTTGATAATTAGTATAGAACTCCCTTCAATCCAAATATCCGCTTAGATAGTAATTGATTCGGTACGTGCTAGTACTTGTCACAGTCCTCGTGGGAACGATAAACGGTCTCACCACCGTATTACTTGTACGACTAGGTATACTTGCCTAGAAATCGTTCAACAAGTATTTGGCGCCGTTGCCGGGGACTGTGTTTCAATATTAGCATACCCATTTTGATTACTAATTTAAGCAAAAAAAAATTATGTTATCTATTTCTGTTTGCTGTCATTTTTTTTTTTCTGTTTTAGCTGTTGTTTGTGTGCTGTCATTTACTGCTAACACTCTTGGTTGCTAGACTGTTTGTGCATGCGAGGTACTATCCCGGCTGACCAACTCCTCTACGATCCTGAAATAGAAAGAACAGCTAGGGAGAATCGGAGGCAAGCAAGAGAGCATAAACTGTTAGAACAACAAGAAGAAGAACAAGAGACTTCCACCTCTCAAGTTCATCAAGAAAGACTCAGGATGGCAGGCAATGGTGAAAATGCTCCACCATGGAGGACACTTGGTAACTATGCCAATACAAATGTCAATTGGCATGTCACTAGCATAGTGAGGCCTCCAGTGAACTGCACAAATTTTGAAATCAAGCCAGCTTTCATCAATATGGTTTCACAAAATCAATTTGCCGGGTTGGAGAAAGAAGATCCTAATAGTCATGTCTCCAACTTCCTGGAGTTGTGTGATACGGTGAAGATAAATGGTGCTTCTGATGATGTAATTCTCCTAAGGTTGTTTCCTTTCTCTCTAAGAGATAGAGCCAAGTCTTGGCTCCAATCTCACCCAAGGGAGAGCATCACTACATGGGACGACTTAGAGGCAAAATTTCTGGTAAAATTCTTCCCCACCTAAAGATTTGTGAAGACAAGGGGTGATATCATAAGCTTTGCTCAACAAGAAGGTGAGACTCTTCATGACACATGGGAAAGGTTCAAAGGTGTAACACCCCGATTTTCGCTGCTTCGTAATATCGGTAATAAATATATAAATATATATATTTATCCGAGACTTAGAAAATTGTTTTGGACGAAATACTGTTATTTTCCTGTCATGTTTTATATCTTAGGGTTACGATGAGGTTTTGGGTTGAAAATTCATACGGAACCCGGTCTGCGTTTTCACTGACAGTAAAAGTTTACTGCTCAGAAGACCTAATTTTAACTCATGAACGAGATGAAAAATGTTTTTATCGTATTTACTACGATACTGGAAGTTTTGAAAATTTTGGTAAAAAAATTAAAATATTATATTTGTTGCGGGCGTATACGTCGAGATATCTCTAGGAAGAGCTTGCGCCAGATGAACTAAGGAGTCGGCAACGTAGCAGAGATGATGGATTTCACCGACTTGACGAGCATTTATGACGAGCTTATCCGTGTCATAATGGCCATAATGGCGCATTTATGACAAAGTGAAATTTTGCTATGAAATGACCATTTTGCCCTTGTCTTTTTATGACAATTGCAAGCAAATGCCATTGGAAAAGTTGACCAAACCTTACCCAAATTACACGGCTCCAACTTGTCTTCATAATTTGGGAATTTTATTCCATTGTCCATTTCTCCAAGTTATTAGTTTGCCTTAAGAACTTCAAGAACATTCAAAAGTGTTCATAATTCGTCAGATTTTACCTAGCAATTATGACAATTTTCTATTTTGAATCTCGAAAACCTTTCAACATGAAAGTTGTACATATTTCTCTCTTCTTTCCAACTCCATAAAGATCATCCAAAACGGACAAGTATGTTGAGAGATCTACCCAAAATACTAAAACTGTTCTAAACCCTAACTATGTTCATCTTCTTCCTTAAGTTTCTTAAGAACACCATAAGAAAACTTTGAAGAACATCATCCAAATCTTGCTTTCCTTGGATCATCAAGAGGTAAAAACCTCTTCTCTTGTCATTTAAATCCTTTCTCTTCACAACTTTTGTAGATTCATGGCTTAGATCAACATGTTCTTCAATTGTTTAAAGTTGTTGGAGTTAGATTCAAAAATTCATAACTAATTCTAGAAAAATCCTTTTGACATGAAACGAATTGCTATGATCTTATAATCATCTCTATTTTCATCATCTATAAGCATAAGATCATGAGAAATCTCTTTCCCTAATTTCTGGTTATGGCCGAACCTAGGTCAAATTTGTGTTCTTAGGTTTTGTTTCATTTTCATGTCTTGATTCATGATTCAATCCTTTTGTATCTTGATAGTTCTTGTATTCAAGTATGTATAAGATCAAAAATCAAACTTAAGCCTATTTGATCTCATCAAAACCGAAACCCTAGGTATGAGCACTTAATGGTTTTGTGATTCAAAAGTTGTTCGTGACACTTGAATCCAACTCTAGGTTTTGTATGTTGATTAAATCCAAGAGTTTAGAAATTTTAGAGATTTCTAACCCCAAACTCAGCCCTTGGCCGAAACCCTAGTTCTTGGAACTATATGAGTTTTAGTTCATGTTCTTGGTTCATAATCTTGGTTTAAGTGCTTAATCATGTTTAAGTTACTTATGGATCATTAATCCCTAAGTTAACAAAATTTTAACTTTCCTAACCTAGAATAGTTGTTGAGGCCGAACCTTGACCTCCATGAGTCAAGTATGTTTTTGTTTGATTTGATTTATTTTGGTTGCAATTCGTTATGAAGGAATCGATCGGGGTGGTTTGGTTTGACCTAAAGCCGACGGAGGAAGCCGGATCAAATCGGGAGATTATTTGAAACTGTTAGTTCAACTCTTCAAGAGGTAAGGGGAGCTTACCTGAGGGATTTTTCTCAATAACTATTTGTTTGTAGTGTGGTTTATATGATTTATATGTGGTTGTGGTAAATTGTCTTTGTGGTTTACGTTGTGTTGTTTATCTGTGTATCGGTGTTTGATCTGCTTTTAATTTATTTAATTATCTGCAGTTGTATATTATATTGCTATGATGCATGATCTGCCTGGGGATATAATCTTGATAATTGTTGTTGAATGTTATTTGTGAGTGTTGTTTGAGAAGCCTGACAGTGGTCAGTGCACAACCGATTAATCAGATAAAAGCTTTAATAAGCTGTGTAAATTATATTCAATGTTTTATGGGAAATGTTGGAAGATGAGAGTGGCGGAAAATATTATTTTGAAAAATAATGAGTTTTGAGAAATATTATTATTTTAATGATTTGTTAGTGTAAAAGTAATTTATGAGTCAAGCGCGAAACCGTGAAAATATTTTAGCACTGCTAATTTTTACGTAAGAAATTCCAGAATATTAAAAAATATTCTTTTATGAAATTAATTGGAGAAAATAAGTCAATCATGATTTTAGAAAAATTAATCAAGTGTAAAAAGTTAAGTTTTGGCTTAAAAAGCCTTAAAAATAATATTTGACAGCAACTTTGGAAAAGTGTAGACGGCATGTATTTTGAAGCGGCGGTGCATATTTTTGAAGAAAATAAACTTCAAGTGACTCATTGGTTTGTGAAAAACTAAGTTGTATTACTTAAAGATTTTATTGATGAATTTCCAATTTTAAAGGATTTTCTGAAAACGAAAAATAAATTCAACTGTGTTAAAAGTGGTGTGGAACTTAGTAACCGAGACGTCGGGGTACTAAGGTTATGTGTTGTTATGGACATGAGGTCCTTTGGACTTTGAGGTCCTGTACCGTATACGTGATGTATACCGTATTGAAACATTGAAGATGTTTTCTACTACCACGAACCTAAGACTGATTGCAAGGTCGAGAGGTGTCGTGATTGAGCACTCGGACTGTGAGGTCCTGTGTTTTAATGAAAGTTTTAAAGATGGTTAAAACTGTGTGAGTCGTAAGCCATTTTGAGCTTTGGCAAAGAAAGATTGAGCACAAAGAAAAGTGTCAAGAACAGAGTGTTTTTCCATGCATTTGGCATACATGCCTGTGTTCTGACTACGTGTTTGTGGCTGTGGGCTTGTATTTTGACTGCGTGTCTGTGACTACGTGTCTATGGATGTGGGCCTGTATTTTGACTGCGTGTCTATGGCTGTGGGCCTGTATTTTGACTGCGTGTCTGTGACTGCGTGTCTATGGCAGTGGACCTGTATTTTGACTGCGTGTCTGTGACTGCGTGTCTATGGCTGTGGGCCTGTATTTTGACTGTGTGTCTGTGACTGCGTGTCTATGGCTGTGGACCTGTATTTTGACTGCGTGTCTGTGACTGCGTGTCTGTGGCTGTGGGCCTGTGTTCTGACTGCGTGTCTGTGACTGCATGTCTGTGGCTGCGGGCCTGTATTTTGACTGCGTGTCTGTGACCGCGTGTCTGTGGCTGTGAGCCTATACCTATCGAGTCTGATCAACTCATCACCATGTTGGAGATATCTCATGAGATTAAGTGTGAATGTTTAGATGATGGATAGAAGTGTTCATGCATAGTTTTTCAATGTTGATGTTTGGGGTGTGAAACCCACTGATAAACTGTATACTATAATTGAGATGTTTATGTATATGTGTATGTGTCTTCTTTTGTGCGAGCATTTAGTTATTTTTTTAAATCCATATATTGGTGTCTCACCCTTACAACACATCTCAGAGACGTACAAGGTGTATGATCCCTACAAGAAGAGGAAGGTTGTCTAGTTGGAAGCGTGCTGTGCTGCTCCTATTGGCTGTAGTGTTTGTTAGTTACGACCAGCTTAGGTCCTATTATGTTATATTGTGTTTTGAGATTAAAACTGATTATGATTTAGGTGTGAAGATATATGAGGCAGTATAGTTGTAAGATTTATATACATTGTGTATTTAAGTGTGGTTTGATGACGTTGTTGTTATTATGAGGTTAAAGAAAAAAAAATTATCACCAGATTTTGAAAATATGAACGTTGAGAAAACATTATTTTCCGAAAGTAACCAGCAAATTAAGTTTTATTTCCGCAAACGGGTAACCATTTGATGACCCGAGTTTAGGGTGTCACATTAGTGGTATCAGAGCTGGTCGAGTCTTTCGGGAATGTTGGGGAATAGGTCTGTTAGGTTTTTGTTGTGTGATCTCTGGTCGAAACTTGTTTGAATTGTTTCTTGGTTGAAACAATGTGTGTTGACACACAAGTAAGTATGTTTTGGTGGGTTCTGATTGGGTTGAGACCTTGTGAGAACTCATGTTTAGTAAAGGGTACTTATGTTCATGTTGATACATTCATTTATCCCTTAGGACAGTATCCATCATTTGAATAAGGTACCTGTCATCGAAAGTTTTTGGGGAAAATTTTCTGAGAATGTCCCAAGTTTTTAAGGACGGATGGATGTTGAGTTTCTGATTGATCTAGTTTCTAGATTTAGCCAGATCTCAACTGCTTTGTGTAGGATATCGCAAACGAAGTTAGTTGGGTTAGACTTCAAGAAATGGAATTTTGGTCCATTTCTCGATAAGTTAGTCATCATCTTCATCGATGATGTTCTCGTTTACTCTAAGAGTCACGAGGAGTATGAGAGACCTCTGTATCAAGTGTTACAGATCCCTCGCAAGGAGTTGTTATATATTCAAAGGATCGACTTGAGAACAAGTTACCACCAGATTGGAGTTAGGACTTATTAAAGATTTTGTTCTGTAAACTCAGCTTATGAGGAAAGATCAACTGTTCGTGTGTCTGAGTGATTGGCCAAGTCATCAGGAATCGTGCCGATTCAGGATAACCATACTAAGTGCGTCATAAAAGACCATTGTGCTTGTGAGAAACCAAGGCGAATAGATTTAAATCTTCAACCTTAGATGAGGGTCTCAGGATTCAGAAAAATTGTTCCTTATGGACAAATTGCTTTTCAAATTCCTATGGTTGTATTAGACAATCATAGCGGTACATTTTGTACAGGCCAAATTCATTTTTCTGACCTTGATTTAAAATCTATCCTGACTTTGGTTCTGACAGTCTGGATATTTTCATACTTCTTTGGGAATGTATTATGAGTATTTTTTTTAGTTATGTGACATATATGAATTCTGGATGATAGAAGTTTCTTGATGAGACTTAGTCAATTCACTTTTATTTTTTATGGAAGTGATCCAGTCTAAATTTTGTCGAACTGATGTTCTTTTAAATCGTTTTGTAGTACAGTTCTTGTGAAGGAAGAAACTTTATTAGACTCATGTTTGTAAACTTGTATTAGCTATGCATTTTTACACTCACGAACCTATTGAAGAATCTTTTTACATATTGGACACTTGTATCTTTCAGATTGGTCAAATTATTCTTTGTGCTTTCTTGTGAAAGCAAAATCAAGAAATTTGTTGTCTTGAAAATCTCTTTTCAAATTATTGTGAGTAGATTGACGAAGTCGACATCTTTTTACTGCTTAGGTTCACCGTGTAGTGGAAAAACCAACAGAGGTATGTATCAGAGGACTGATCCAATGTGATAACGAATTGATCCTTAGAAGGTTAGTTGAGAGTAAGTGTAATATCTAAGCACGACAAAAGGTGAGTGGATTTTTATGGAGGTGTAGATGTGACTAGTAAGCTGAGAATTTCTAGAATTAACATCAGTAAATAAGATTTAATCGTATGATTGGAAGGAATTACAGAAAGGTGTCTATGGTAGTTTTACCTAAGTTGAATGTGAGCGGAAAAGAGAAGTTCTTGAGTAAAATTAAGTTGTTAGAAAAGTTCGAAAGTTAAGGATTAGATAATTCTATTCTATAATCCATTTTGGTTTAATTGCATTAAGATATGCAATGAAGTTATTTTGAGGATGAGATGTGTGAGGTGATGTTAAATTGGAGTGGTGAATTATAATCAAGAGAAACTAAGACTATGATGAAATATTTTGAGTAAGGAGTTGATGTGTGGTGCTGTGAAGATATTGTTGGTACTAGTGATAATATTCAGAATTAGATGATTTGAATAAGGTTTCTAGTGGAAACATGTTGATAAGAGAAGTGATTAAGTTTTGATTTTGTTTTTTTCAAGTGTAGTAGACTCTGATGAAATTTTGAGGATAGTACGGATATGTAGAAATGACTTAAGAATGAATTGTGTTATGGAATATAGAATAAGAGGAATGAAGTGATGTGGAGGGCAATGTAAAATCTTAAGGTTAAGATGAGGTTACAAAATATTGTTTAGCTTCGAGTCTCGAAATTTCGAGGACGAAATTTTTTTAAGAGGGGTAGTAATGTAACACCCCGATTTTCGCTGCTTCGTAATATCGGTAATAAATATATAAATATATGTATTTATCCGAGACTTAGAAAATTGTTTTGGACGAAATACTGTTATTTTCCTGTCATGTTTTATATCTTAGGGTTGCGATGAGGTTTTGGATTGAAAATTCAGACGGAACCCGTTCTGCGTTTTCACTGACAGTAAAAGTTTACTGCTCAGAAGACCTAATTTTAACTCATGAACGAGATGAAAAATGTTTTTATCGTATTTACTACGATACTGGAAGTTTTGAAAATTTTGGTAAAAAAATTAAAATATTATATTTGTTGCGGGCGTATGCGTCGAGAAATCTCTAGGAAGAGCTTGCGCCAGATGAACTAAGGAGTCGGCAACGTAGCAGAGATGATGAATTTGACCGACTTGACGAGCATTTATGACAAGCTTATCCATGTCATAATGGCCATAATGGCACATTTATGACAGTGAAATTTTGCTATGAAATGACCATTTTGCCCTTGTCTTTTTATGACAATTGCAAGCAAATGCCATTGGAAAAGTTGACCAAACCTTACCCAAATTACACGGCTCCAACTTGTCTTCATCATTTGGGCATTTTCTTCCATTGTCCATTTCTCCAAGTTATTAGTTTGCCTTAAGAACTTCAAGAACATTCAAAAGTGTTCATAATTCGTCAGATTTTGCCTAGCAATTCTGACCATTTTCTATTTTTAATATTGAAAACCTTTCAACATGAAAGTTGTTCATATTTCTCTCTTATTTCCAACGACATAAAGATCATCCAAAACGGACAAGTATGTTGAGAGATCTACCCAAAATACTAAAATTGTTCTAAACCCTAACTATGTTCATCTTCTTCCTTAAGTTTCTTAAGAACACCATAAGAAAACTTTGAAGAACATCATCCAAATCTTGCTTTCCTTGGATCATCAAGAGGTAAAAACCTCTTCTCTTGTCATTTAAATCCTTTCTCTTCACAACTTTTGTAGATTCATGGCTTAGATCAACATGTTCTTCAATTGTTTAAAGTTGTTGGAGTTAGATTCAAAAATTCATAACTAATTCTAGAAAACTCCTTTTGACATGAAACCAATTGCTATGATATTATAATCATCTCTATTTTCATCATCTAGAAGCATAAGATCATGAGAAATTTCTTTCCCTAACTTCTGGTTATGGCCGAACCTAGGTGATAGTGTGATTTTACATGATATTTTATGTACTCTTTTGCATGCATATTTCAAATAGATTAGGAATTCTTTAGTTGAGTTTTATTAGATTTTCCCTTGGAACGGGTGAAGGTGGTTTCTGTGTGTTGTTTTACAGAAATTGAAGGAAAACTGTGTATGTTTGGCTATAATGAAGCTTGGATGATTTTTGGAGCTTAAAAAGAGAGAAATTGAGCCAAGCAGAATTCTGAAGATTCGCCTCGCTAACAATCTTTCGCCTCGCGAGCCTGAGAAACAGAAGCTATCACGCCCAGGCCATGATGCTCCTCACGGGCATATTGGAGAACCATTTTACTGGCTCGCGTCGCGAAGACACTCTCGCCTCGCGAGAGCCCGTTTCTCACAAAAGTCAGAGACTGTCACGGCCTTGCCGTGACAGACATCACGGCCATGAAAGACTGGAAAATTAAGTTTCGCGTCGCGAATATAATCTCGCCCCGCGAGTACGCGAAAATCAGATTCCCTGTTATAAGCTGTTTAAGGCAGAATTGGAGGGGACACTTTTGGAGGCTTGGAGGCTACGAGGTTTGGAAACCCTAAAGGCTCTTTGGAAGCAGAGGCAGCTGCAGAGGATTGCCCCCATGGAATCCCTTCTCCCCTTCATCCATCTTTCTTTGGTTGTATCTATGACCATGAGTAGCTAAACCTCCATTGTTGGGGTTAGGGTAACTATGTCTGAATTCTTATGTATTTGATGTAATCTTACAATACAGTTCCTGCTTTGTTATTGAGTGGTTGATTTCTGTACTTAATGCTTGTTGTGGCTAGCACCCCCATGACTCGATTTGTGTTTTAATATGCAATTGGAAAATTCGTGTTGAAACCGGAATTGAGATTAATCACCTAGTAAGCCTTGTATCTAGGAATGGAACTGGGTTTATTAGCAATCACATGATCCCTAATCTTAATGCGAATTCATTAATCTAGGCCACCTAAGGAATTAGGGTCTATTAGTGGATTTAGGCTCTTGTCATCCGAGGAATCGGGACTTGAGTAATTTAGTGGATTGATTGTCATAACTGAAGTGGAAACTGTTTGTGAGTTGTTTCATTGCATGAGGATAAAGCTTAGTGAACCTAACCCCAGCTGTTTTTATCATCTTTAAAACCCATCTTTTATTGCCTTCCAAGTATTTGAGAAAATAACAAAAAGAGTTTGTCTTTCTTATTTTGTTAATTTTAGCTTTTGTTAGCATAGAACTCTCTTCAATCCAAGAATCGCTTAGATAGTAATTGAATAGGTACGTGCTAGTACTTGTTGCAATCCCCGTGGATACGATAAACCGGTCTTACCACCGTATTACTTGCACGACTGGGTATACTTGCCCAGATTCGTCAACACTAGGTCAAATTTGTGTTCTTAGGTTTTGTTTCATTTTCATGTCTTGATTCATGATTCAATCCTTTTGTATCTTGATAGTTCTTGTATTCAAGTATGTAGA
The DNA here is from genome assembly GCA_030762895.1 of Sophora flavescens. Classification (NCBI taxonomy): domain Eukaryota; kingdom Viridiplantae; phylum Streptophyta; class Magnoliopsida; order Fabales; family Fabaceae; genus Sophora; species Sophora flavescens. The sequence continues at coordinate 127,797,914 of CM061067.1, forward strand.
AGATCAAAAATCAAACTTAAGCCTATTTGATCTCATCAAAACCGAAACCCTAGGTATGAGCACTTAATGGTTTTGTGATTCAAAAGTTGTTCGTGACACTTGAATCCAACTCTAGGTTTTGTATGTTGATTAAATCCAAGAGTTTAGAAATTTTAGAGATTTCTAACCCCAAACTCAGCCCTTGGACGAAACCCTAGTTCTTGGAACTAGATGAGTTTTAGTTCATGTTCTTGGTTCATAATCTTGGTTTAAGTGCTTAATCATGTTTAAGTTATTTATGGATCATTAATCCCTAAGTTAACAAAATTTTAACTTTCCTAACCTAGAATAGTTGTTGAGGCCGAACCTTGACCTCCATGAGTCAAGTATGTTTTTGTTTGATTTGATTTATTTTGGTTGCAATTCGTTATGAAGGAATCGATCGGGGTGGTTTGGTTTGACCTAAAGCCGACGGAGGAAGCCGGATCAAATCGGGAGATTATTTGAAACTGTCAGTTCAAGTCTTCAATAGGTAAAGGGAGCTTACCTGAGGGATTTTTCTCAATAACTATTTGTTTGTAGTGTGGTTTATATGATTTATATGTGGTTGTGGTAAATTGTCTTTGTGGTTTACGTTGTGTTGTTTATCTGTGTATCGGTGTTTGATCTGCTTTTAATTTATTTAATTATCTGCAGTTGTATATTATATTGCTATGATGTATGATCTGCCTGGGGATATAATATTGATAATTGTTGTTGAATGTTATTTGTGAGTGTTGTTTGAGAAGCCTGACAGTGGTCAGTGCACAACCGATTAATCAGATAAAAGCTTTAATAAACTGTGTAAATTATATTCAATGTTTTATGGGAAATGTTGGAAGATGAGAGTGGTGAAAAATATTATTTTGAAAAATAATGAGTTTTGATAAATATTATTATTTTAATGATTTGTTATTGTAAAAGTAATTTATGAGTCACAATGAGCGCGAAACCGTGAAAATATTTTAGCACTGCTAATTTTTACGTAAGAAATTCCGGAATATTACAAAATATTCTTTTATTAAATTAATTGGTGAAAATAAGTCAATCATGATTTTAGAAAAATTAATCAAGTGGAAAAAGTTAAGTTTTGGCTTAAAAAGCCTTAAAAATAATATTTGACAGCAACTTTGGAAAAGTGTAGACGGCATGTATTTTGAAACGGCGGTGCATATTTTTGAAGAAAATAAACTTTAAGTGACTCATTGGTTTGTGAAAAACTAAGTTGTATTATTTAAATATTTTATTGATGAATTTCCAATTTTAAAGGATTTTCTGAAAACGAAAAATAAATTCAACTGTGTTAAAAGTGGTGTCGAACTTAGTAACCGAGACGTCGGGGTACTAAGGTTCTGTGTTGTTACGGACATGAGGTCCTTTGGACTTTGAGGTCCTGTACCGTATACGTGATGTATACCGTATTGAAACATTGAAGATGTTTTCTACTACCACGAACCTAAGACTGATTGCAAGGTCGAGAGGTATCGTGATTGAGCACTCGGACTTTGAGGTCCTGTGTTTTAATGAAAGTTTTTAAGATGGTTAAAACTGTGTGAGTCGTAAGCCGTTTTGAGCTTTGGCAAAGAAAGATTGAGCACAAAGAAAAGTGTCAAGAACAGAGTGTTTTTCAATGCATTTGGCAGACGTGCCTGTGTTCTGACTGCGTGTCTGTGGCTGTGGGCCTGTATTTTGATTGCGTGTCTGTGACTGCGTGTCTATGGCTGCGGGCCTGTATTTTGACTGCGTGTCTGTGGCTGTGGGCCTGTATTTTGACTGCGTATCTGTGACTGCGTGTCTATGGTTGTGGGCCTGTATTTTGACTGCGTGTCTGTGGCTGCGGGCCTGTGTTCTGACTGCGTGTCTGTGACTGCGTGTTTGTGGCTGTGGGCCTGTACCTATCGAGTCTGATCAACTCATCACCATGTTGGAGATATCTCATGAGATTAAGTGTGAATGTTTAGATGATGGATAGAAGTGTTCATGCATAGTTTTTCAATGTTGATGTTTGGGGTGTGAAACCTACTGATAAACTGTATACTATAATTGAGAAGTTTATGTATATGTGTATGTGTCTTCTTTTGTGCGAGCATTTAGTTATTTTGTTAAATCCATATATTGGTGTCTCACCCTTACAACACATCTCAGAGACGTACAAGGGGTATGATCCCTACAAAAAGAGGAAGGCTGTCTAGTTGGATGCGTGCTGTGCTGCTCCTATTGGCTGTAGTGTCTGTTAGTTACGACCAGCTTAGGTCCTATTATGTTATATTGTGTTTTTAGAGTAAAACTCATTATGATTTAGGTGTGATGATATATGAGGCAGTATAGTTGTAAGATTTATATACATTGTGTATTTAAGTGTGGTTTGATGATGTTGTTGTTATTATGAGGTCAAAGAAAAAAAAATTATCACCAGATTTTGAAAATATGAACGTTGAGAAAACATTATATTCCGAAAGTAACCAACAAATTAAGTTTTATTTCCGCAAACGGGTAACCATGTGATGACCCGAGTTTAGGGTGTCACATTAGTGGTATCAGAGCTGGTCGAGTCTTTCGGGAATGTTGGGGAATAGGACTGTTAGGTTTTTGTTGTGTGATCTCTGGTCGAAACTTGTTTGAATTGTTTCTTGGTTGAAACAATGTGTGTTGACACACAAGTAAGTATGTTTTGGTGGGTTCTGATTGGGTTGAGACCTTGTGAGAACTCATGTTTAGTAAAGGGTACTTATGTTCATGTTGATACATTCGTTTATCCCTTAGGACAGTATCCATCATTTGAATAAGGTACCTGTCATCGAAAGTTTTTAGAGAAAATTTTCTGAGAATGTCCCAAGTTTTTAAGGATGGATGGATGTTGAGTTTCTGATTGATCTAGTTTCTAGATTTAGCCAGATCTCAACTGCTTTGTGTAGGATATCGCAAACGAAGTTAGTTCGGTTAGACTTCAAGAAATGGAATTTTGGCCCATTTCTCGATAAGTTAGTCATCATCTTCATCGATGATGTTCTCGTTTACTCTAAGAGTCACGAGGAGTATGAGAGACCTCTGTATCAAGTGTTACAGATCCCTCTCAAGGAGTTGTTATATATTCAAAGGATCGACTTGAGAACAAGTTACCACCAGATTGGAGTTAGGACTTATTAAAGATTTTGTTCTGTAAACTCAACTTATGAGGAAAGATCAACTGTTCATGTGTCTGAGTGATTGGCCAAGTCATCAGGAATCGTGCCGATTTAGGATGACCATACTAAGTGCGTCATAAAAGACCATTGTGCTTGTGAGAAACCAAGGCGAATAGATTTAAATCTTCAACCTTAGATGAGGGTCTCAGGATTCAGAAAAATTGTTCCTTACGGACAAATTGCTTTTCAAATTCCTATGGTTGTATTAGACAATCATAGCGGTACATTTTGTACAGGCCAAATTCATTTTTCTGACCTTGATTTAAAATCTATCCTGACTTTGGTTCTGACAGTCTGGATATTTTCATACTTCTTTGGGAATGTATTATGAGTATTTTTTTTAGTTATGTGACATATATGAATTCTGGATGATAGAAGTTTCTTGATGAGACTTAGTCAATTCACTTTTATTTTTTATGGAAGTGATCCAGTCTAAATTTTGTCGAACTAATGTTCTTTTAAATCGTTGTGTAGTACAGTTCTTGTGAAGGAAGAAACTTTATTAGACTCATGTTTGTAAACTTGTATTAGCTATGCATTTTTACACTCACGAACCTATTGAAGAATCTTTTTACATATTGGACACTTGTATCTTTCAGATTGGTCAAATTATTCTTTGTGCTTTCTTGTGAAAGCAAAATCAAGAAATTTCTTGTCTTGAAAATCTCTTTTCAAATTATTGTGAGTAGATTGACGAAGTCGACATCTTTTTACTGCTTAGGTTCACTATGTAGTGGAAAAACCAACAGAGGTATGTATCAGAGGACTGATCCAATGTGATAAGGAATTGATCCTTAGAAGGTTAGTTGAGAGTAAGTGTAATATCTAAGCACGACAAAAGGTGAGTGGAATTTTATGGAGGTGTAGATGTGACTAGTAAGCTTAGAATTTCTAGAATTAACATCAGTAAATAAGATGATTTTGGCCGATTTTGTTATGATCAAGGTAGAGTTTGCTAAGGAACTCTAGGATAATGATAAAATGATCATCGCTAAGATTGAATCGTATGATTGGAAGGAATTACAGAAAGGTGTCTATGGTAGTTTTACCTAAGTTGAATGTGAGCGGAAAAGAGAAGTTCTTGAGTAAAATTAAGTTGTTAGAAAAGTTCGAAAGTTAAGGATTAGATAATTCTATTCTATAATCCCTTTTGGTTTAATTGCATTAAGATATGCAATGAAGTTATTTTGAGGATGAGATGTGTGAGGTTATGTTAAATTGGAGTGGTGAATTATAATCAAGAGAAACTAAGACTATGATGAAATATTTTGAGTAAGGAGTTGATGTGTGGTTGTTGTTACGCCGGCAAGTGTACCGGGTCGTCGCAAGTAATAAAAATAACACGGTAAGTAATTACCGAGGTCGAACTCAGGGATTGGGCTACCAATTTGACTAATCCGCGGGAAATCCGATACGTTTGGTCAAGTTACAGAAGGTGGTTGAGAGAGAGAGAATAGGATCAAAATTAAATTAACAAATCTAATTAAATAATTAACTAAAAATATGAAAACTAAAATGTCCAAGGTCACAAATCCACCTACCCAATATGCATACCCAAGTGATGATGAATTCCTCCCTAAGTTCAATTACAATGTCAACCGGGACCCCCAAATTCTCCTAAATCCACTCTCGTGCTCATTAGGACGTATTCGACGATTGGATTAATTACTTACTAGGTCTCATAATCCTAATCTCGAATTTGATTAATTCTTGTTCCCTATAAGGTTGCACCGATCTCCTACTCACTCTCGTGCAATATTCGATCGATGATCCTAATTCAAGTTCTAAACGCGAATCGCTGACTAAGCCTCATCAACGTTAACAAGTCAATCACGCAACACATATGATCAACACAATCAAATCAGAATTGGAAAACATTTATTGAGAAAAAAGGGAGAAAGACATACATCACATCGAATCTACACTGTCATGGGTGGCTTCATTGTTTCCTCAGACGAGGGGATTAGTTCCTCATGCTCATAGACAAGCAATCCGACATAACCTCCATGATAAAATAAAAAAGAAAAGAGGAGACGCAGCTCCAAAGAGACAAGAAACTACCCTAAACGCTACTCTACAGTGGAAAAGACCTACTAGGATTCGGATCTCCAAAACCTCTCCCGCCTCCGATACTGAAACAGCAATATATAGGATTCCTGATCTGCGCTCGCTCGCGAGGCGAGAATTAAAATTGGCGCGCTTTCAATTTGAACTCTCGCGAGGCGAAAGTATGTTCGCGGGGCGAATCTTCAAACTTCAATCTGTCACAGCCGTGACCTTTATCACGGCTAGGCCGTGAGTGTCTCTGTCTTCCAGTGTCTTCAAACTCTCGCATGGCGAGATGCTTTCGCGTGGCGAGATTCAATTCTAGGCTGTGAACTTCATCACGGCTAGGCCGTGATGGTCTCTGACTTCCAGGTCTTCATGATTCGCGAGGCGAGAATTCTGTTCGCGGGGCGAGCCAGAGTGATGACTTTTGCTGCTTTATCTGATTTCAGGCTCGCGAGGCGAGCATCTACTCGCGAGGCGAGTGTCTCCAGACTTGCAATTTCCACTGCTTTTTGACTTTCCTTGACTCCCGGAGCTTCACCTATTGACCTGAAAAAACACCAAAAGCAACCAAAAGCGTAATTCTATCCAAAATAAGCTAAAAACTACACAAAAGACGCAAAACGAGTCAAAGTCCAACTTAGGAACAAAACAAGGCAAATTTGGGCGAAAACGAGAGTGAACTCGAATAATTTGCACAAAAACCACGGTCCATCTAGTTATAAAACTAGATAAGCCGAAGGCTTATCAAAACACCCCAAACTTAAACCTTGCTTGTCCCCAAGCAAGCTTAAAACTCAAAAACGACTCAAGACTTGGCAAGCCCTAAGGAATCAATCGATTTCGCACAAATTTCATGCAATCAAAATAGTCTTTCTCCAATGACCTCCCCCCTTACATCAATGTAATCCCCACATTCATTTACTTTAACAATTGAGAATTTCATCATTCATGCAATCATTAATCTAAGTTGAGGATCAGAGTCACACATAAAAGGAAGATCACCAATTTCAAGCAATCGCCTTCCTCACAAGGGTATGTAAAATTTCACTCATTCGCTCAATTTCGTCTAGGCTATCAAATTTTCCCTCAATTTCACATATCAAGAGCACTTCCCATGAATTTGATTTTCATCTCAAAAATGGTTCCCACGAAGACATGCATGCAACATCAGAAGGTCTTTTAAAGGTTGTAATGGGGCCTGGCTCAGGGTAGGATATACAAGGATACTAGGCTTAAGTCCCTAGGAATTAAGAGAGCATGAGAATTTGACATACATTCCACTCTAATTCCTTTTTCCATTTTTCTTTTTGCCTCGGGTGACTACAACCTTTTCCTTGCTATTTTTTCTGTTTTGCCCCTTTTCCTTTGGCAATATATATTTTTTTTTCTTCTTTTTTTTTTTTTCGCCTTGGGTTCCAACCTTTATTTTCTTTTTCTCACCCCAATATGACACATCACCTTGTAGCCACCCCAAACTTAGTTTCTCACAACCTTTCTCTTGCTCATTTCCATGCTCTCCTAATCCTAAGATCGGGTTAACATGGTTTTTTCAGATTTTCGGCTTGTAATATAGGGTCATCAAGAAACAATAGGCTAAATAGGCTCAATGTGGCTAACTAGGGAACATGCATTCGGGATGGTTCTTTTTAGGCCAAGTAGTTTTTCAAAGAAAATTGCCTAAATCATTTGATGCAACACATAAACATGCAAACCATATAGAGATTCAAGCAAATTCGGGAAAGTGCAACTTAACAGTGATTCACACAATCAAAAACAAAGTTGGAGGCTCAAATCCTCACCTGGACATTTTGCAAATTGTTTGACCGAGATACAATTCCTAGTGTGTGCACCCCCTCACCCCCAAACTTATCATAAATCAAGTAATCACAATAAAATTCTCAAAGTTCAGTTTTCAATTTTTAAGTGGGGATCAATTTTCTAATTTCAGAACCTAGGGGGAAATCATCAATGGTCAAAATAATTTATGCAATCAGTTTATGCTCAATTTAATTAAAATCCAACAAGCTTGCCGACACGACATTCATACAACAACTCTTGATCTTCTCAAATTATTCAAGAGTGACAAACAAAAACAAAACAAAAACAAAACAAAAGTTAGGAGAAGAGAGGGATACCTAGCTTGGGTTGCCTCCCAAGAAGCGCTTGTTTAACGTCCCGAGCTTGACTTATTAAGAAGCATCCACCTGGATCCCATAGCCTGTGGTACAGGGGCCAAGAGACGCTCATCATATCAAATCCTCCACCCGGATCCCATGGTTTGTGAAGTGGCCCTTGTAGGAGCAATATGACTCTATCCATACTTCCATCTAGTCTGAGTGTGAAAACTTCTTTGGCCTCCGTAATGATGAACTCACTTCCTCTCGGGTCAAATTGTGTTTTCACGAGGAAGTGTGCCAGACAAGTGGGAGGGTCTAACTTACCCATGTCCACACATGCATGTAAGCCAACATAGTTATCCAATGCAGAAATTTTCGGTTGCTTGGCAAGCAGGGTGGAATCCACTACCACTTCGTCTTCATTTTGATCTATCCCCAAAACCAGATTTTCTTCAAATTGGGCTTCATGTGTCTCTTGTACTAACTGCTTGCAAATCTCCTCGACTTGCGTTTTGAAATTCTGCATCACAGTTTCGATACTGTCACAGTTGGCTCTTGCCTTGGCCTCAGAGGTGAATAGCTCCTGGGAATATTGTTCTAGAGCAGCTTTCAACGGTGTTTGCTCATTCCATTCCCATTCCTCCTCATGCTTCATGATTACACTATAAGCTTGTGCATGAGGGCAATTACGTCCCCAGCTCTAGTGATCTCCCAGGGTTATATTAGGCCCAAAGTCATATTTTGTAACACCGTCCAAGGCTGGAAAATAATTAGTCTCCATGATTTGCAATCCACCTTGAAAGGGTACCTCGCATACAGAACAGGGCCAAAACCAAGTGGGATCAAGAAATAGAGAATAATAATATAAATTAAAAATAAAAATAAAAATAACTTAACCAAATAATCAAACTTCCCTAAAATTAGGAAAATTGGTTGTGCCAATCCCCGGCAACGGCGCCAAAAACTTGTTGTTACGCCGGCAAGTGTACCGGGTCGTCGCAAGTAATAAAAATAACACGGTAAGTAATTACCGAGGTCGAACTCAGGGATTGGGCTACCAATTTGACTAATCCGCGGGAAATCCGATACGTTTGGTCAAGTTACAGAAGGTGGTTGAGAGAGAGAGAATAGGATCAAAATTAAATTAACAAATCTAATTAAATAATTAACTAAAAATATGAAAACTAAAATGTCCAAGGTCACAAATCCACCTACCCAATATGCATACCCAAGTGATGATGAATTCCTCCCTAAGTTCAATTACAATGTCAACCGGGACCCCCAAATTCTCCTAAATCCACTCTCGTGCTCATTAGGACGTATTCGACGATTGGATTAATTACTTACTAGGTCTCATAATCCTAATCTCGAATTTGATTAATTCTTGTTCCCTATAAGGTTGCACCGATCTCCTACTCACTCTCGTGCAATATTCGATCGATGATCCTAATTCAAGTTCTAAACGCGAATCGCTGACTAAGCCTCATCAACGTTAACAAGTCAATCACGCAACACATATGATCAACACAATCAAATCAGAATTGGAAAACATTTATTGAGAAAAAAGGGAGAAAGACATACATCACATCGAATCTACACTGTCATGGGTGGCTTCATTGTTTCCTCAGACGAGGGGATTAGTTCCTCATGCTCATAGACAAGCAATCCGACATAACCTCCATGATAAAATAAAAAAGAAAAGAGGAGACGCAGCTCCAAAGAGACAAGAAACTACCCTAAACGCTACTCTACAGTGGAAAAGACCTACTAGGATTCGGATCTCCAAAACCTCTCCCGCCTCCGATACTGAAACAACAATATATAGGATTCCTGATCTGCGCTCACTCGCGAGGCGAGCATCCTCTCGCGAGGCGAGAATTAAAATTGGCGCGCTTTCAATTTGAACTCTCGCGAGACGAAAGTATGTTCGCGGGGCGAATCTTCAAACTTCAATCTGTCACAGCCGTGACCTTTATCACGGCTAGGCCGTGAGTGTCTCTGTCTTCCAGTGTCTTCAAACTCTTGCGTGGCGAGATGATTTCGCGTGGCGAGATTCAATTCTAGGCTGTGAACTTCATCACGGCTAGGCCGTGATGGTCTCTGACTTCCAGGTCTTCATGATTCGCGAGGCGAGAATTCTGTTCGCGGGGCGAGTCAGAGTGATGACTTTTGCTGCTTTATCTGATTTCAGGCTCGCGAGGCGAGCATCTACTCGCGAGGCAAGTGTCTCCAGACTTGCAATTTCCACTGCTTTTTGACTTTCCTTGACTCCCGGAGCTTCACCTATTGACCTGAAAAAACACCAAAAGCAACCAAAAGCGTAATTCTATCCAAAATAAGCTAAAAACTACACAAAAGACGCAAAACGAGTCAAAGTCCAACTTAGGAACAAAACAAGGCAAATTTGGGCGAAAACGAGAGTGAACTCGAATAATTTGCACAAAAACCACGGTCCATCTAGTTATAAAACTAGATAAGCCGAAGGCTTATCAGTGGTGCTGTGAAGATATTGTTGGTACTAGTGATAATATTCAGAATTAGATGATTTGAATAAGGTTTCTGGTGGAACCATGTTGATAAGAGAAGTGATTAAGTTTTGATTTTGTTTTTTTCAAGTGTGGTAGACTCTGATGAAATTTTGAGGATAGTACGGATATGTAGAAATGACATAAGAATGAATTGTGTTATGGAATATAGAATAAGAGGAATGAAGTGATGTGGAGGGCAATGTAAAATCTTAAGGTTAAGATGAGGTTACAAAATACTGTTTAGCTTTGAGTCTCGAAGTTTCGAGGACAAAATTTTTTTAAGAGGGGTAGTAATGTAACACCCCGATTTTCGCTGCTTCGTAATATCGGTAATAAATATATAAATATATATATTTATCCGAGACTTAGAAAATTGTTTTGGATGAAATACTGTTATTTTCCTGTCATGTTTTATATCTTAGGGTTACGATGAGGTTTTGGGTTGAAAATTCAGACGGAACCCGGTCTGCGTTTTCACCGACAGTAAAAGTTTACTGCTCAGAAGACCTAATTTTAACTCATGAACGAGATGTAAAATGTTTTTATCGTATTTACTACGATACTGGAAGTTTTGAAAATTTTGGTAAAAAAATTAAAATATTATATTTGTTGCGGCCGTATACGTCAAGATATCTCTAGGAAGAGCTTGCGCCGTATGAACTAAGGAGTCGGCAACGTAGCAGAGATGATGGATTTGACCGACTTGACGAGCATTTATGACGACCTTATCCGTGTCATAATGGCACATTTATGACAAAGTGAAATTTTGCTATGAAATGACCATTTTGCCCTTGTCTTTTTATGACAATTGCAAGCAAATGCCATTGGAAAAGTTGACCAAACCTTACCCAAATTACACGGCTCCAACTTGTCTTCATAATTTGGGAATTTTCTTCCATTGTCCATTTCTCCAAGTTATTAGTTTGCCTTAAGAACTTCAAGAACATTCAAAAGTGTTCATAATTCGTCAGATTTTGCCTAGCAATTATGCAAATTTTCTATTTTGAATCTCGAAAACCTTTCAACATGAAAGTTGTACATATTTCTCTCTTCTTTCCAACGCCATAAAGATCATCCAAAACGGACAAGTATGTTGAGAGATCTACCCAAAATACTAAAACTGTTCTAAACCCTAACTATGTTCATCTTCTTCCTTAAGTTTCTTAAGAACACCATAAGAAAACTTTGAAGAACATCATCCAAATCTTGCTTTCCTTGGATCATCAAGATGTAAAAACCTCTTCTCTTGTCATTTAAATCCTTTCTCTTCTCAACTTTTGTAGATTCATGGCTTAGATCAACATGTTCTTCAATTGTTTAAAGTTGTTGGAGTTAGATTCAAAAATTCATAACTAATTCTAGAAAAATACTTTTGACATGAAACGAATTGCTATGATATTATAATCATCTCTATTTTCATCATCTATAAGCATAAGATCATGAGAAATTTCTTTCCCTAATTTCTGGTTATGGCCGAACCTAGGTCAAATTTGTGTTCTTAGGTTTTGTTTCATTTTCATGTCTTGATTCATGATTCAATACTTTTGTATCTTGATAGTTCTTGTATTCAAGTATGTAGAAGATCAAAAATCAAACTTAAGCCTATTTGATCTCATCAAAACCGAAACCCTAGGTATGAGCACTTAATGGTTTTGTGATTCAAAAGTTGTTCGTGACACTTGAATCCAACTCTAGGTTTTGTATGTTGATTAAATCCAAGAGTTTAGAAATTTTAGAGATTTCTAACCCCAAACTCAGCCCTTGGCCGAAACCCTAGTTCTTGGAACTAGATGAGTTTTAGTTCATGTTCTTGGTTCATAATCTTGGTTTAAGTGCTTAATCATGTTTAAGTTACTTATGGATCATTAATCCCTAAGTTAACAAAATTTTAACTTTCCTAACCTAGAATAGTTGTTGAGGCCGAACCTTGACCTCCATGAGTCAAGTATGTTTTTGTTTGATTTGATTTATTTTGGTTGCAATTCGTTATGAAGGAATCGATCGGGGTGGTTTGGTTTGACCTAAAGCCGACGGAGGAAGCCGGATCAAATCGGGAGATTATTTGAAACTGTTAGTTCAACTCTTCAATAGGTAAGGGGAGCTTACCTGAGGGATTTTTCTCAATAACTATTTGTTTGTAGTGTGGTTTATATGATTTATATGTGGTTGTGGTAAATTGTCTTTGTGGTTTACGTTGTGTTGTTTATCTGTGTATCGGTGTTTGATCTGCTTTTAATTTATTTAATTATCTGCAGTTGTATATTATATTGCTATGATGCATGATCTGCCTGGGGATATAATCTTGATAATTGTTGTTGAATGTTATTTGTGAGTGTTGTTTGAGAAGCCTGACAGTGGTCAGTGCACAACCGATTAATCAGATAAAAGCTTTAATAAGCTGTGTAAATTATATTCAATGTTTTATGGGAAATGTTGGAAGATGAGAGTGGTGGAAAATATTATTTTGAAAAATAATGAGTTTTGAGAAATATTATTATTTTAATGATTTGTTATTGTAAAAGTAATTTATGAGTCACAATGAGCGCGAAACCGTGAAAATATTTTAGCACTGCTAATTTTTACGTAAGAAATTTCGGAATATTACAAAATATTCTTTTATGAAAATAATTGGTGAAAATAAGTCAATCATGATTTTAGAAAAATTAATCAAGTGGAAAAAGTTAAGTTTTGGCTTAAAAAGCCTTAAAAATAATATTTGACAGCAACTTTGGAAAAGTGTAGACGGCATGTATTTTGAAACGGCAGTGCATATTTTTGAAGAAAATAAACTTCAAGTGACTCATTGGTTTGTGAAAAACTAAGTTGTATTATTTAAAGATTTTATTGATGAATTTCCAATTTTAAAGGATTTTCTGAAAACGAAAAATAAATTCAACTGTGTTAAAAGTGGTGTGGAACTTAGTAACCGAGACGTCGGGGGTACTAAGGTTCTGTGTTGTTATGGACATGAGGTCCTTTGGACTTTGAGGTCCTATACCATATACGTGATGTATACCGTATTGAAACATTGAAGATGTTTTCTACTACCACGAACCTAAGACTGGTTGCAAGGTCGAGAGGTGTCGTGATTGAGCACTCGGACTGTGAGGTCCTGTGTTTTAATGAAAGTTTTAAAGATGGTTAAAAGTGTGTGAGTCGTAAGCCGTTTTGAGCTTTGGCAAAGAAAGATTGAGCACAAAGAAAAGTGTCAAGAACAGAGTGTTTTTCCATGCATTTGGCGGACGTGCCTGTGTTCTCGATCACGTGTCTGCGTGGGTCAGGGGCCTGTATTTTGACTCGCGTGTCTCGTGGATCGTGTGTCCGTGGGTCAGGCCTGTATTTTGACTACGTGTCTGTGACTGCGTGTCTATGGCTGTGGGCCTGTATTTTGACTGCGTGTCTGTGTGTCTCGTGGATCGCGTGTCTATGGTCAGGGGCTGTATTTTGACTCGCGTGTCTCGTGATCGCGTGTCCGTGGGTCAGGCCTGTGTTCTGACTGTGTGTCTGTGACTGCGTGTCTGTGGCTGCGGGCCTGTATTTTGACTGCGTGTCTGTGACTGCGTGGCTGTGGCTGTGGGCCTGTACCTATCGAGTCTGATCAACTCATCACCATGTTGGAGATATCTCATTAGATTAAGTGTGAATGTTTAGATGATGGATAGAAGTGTTCATGCATACTTTTTCAATGTTGATGTTTGGGGTGTGAAACCCACTGATAAACTGTATACTATAATTGAGATGTTTATGTATATGTGTATGTGTCTTCTTTTGTGCGAGCATTTAGTTATTTTTTTAAATCCATATATTGGTGTCTCACCCTTACAACACATCTCAGAGACGTACAAGGTGTATGATCCCTACAAGAAGAGGAAGGCTGTCTAGTTGGAAGCGTGTTGTGCTGCTCCTATTGGTTGTAGTGTCTGTTAGTTACGACCAGCTTAGGTCCTATTATGTTATATTGTGTTTTGAGAGTAAAACTGATTATGATTTAGGTGTGAAGATATATGAGGCAGTATAGTTGTAAGATTTGTATACATTGTGTATTTAAGTGTGGTTTGATGACATTGTTGTTATTATGAGGTTAAAGAAAAAAAAATTATCACCAGATTTTGAAAATATGAACGTTGAGAAAACATTATTTTCCGAAAGTAACCAGCAAATTAAGTTTTATTTCCGCAAACGGGTAACCATGTGATGACTCGAGTTTAGGGTGTCACAAAAGGCTTACTCCAAAGATGTCCAAATCATGGGTTTGATGATCTTACTCAAATGCAAACCTTTTACAATGGATTGAGGCCGTCAACCAGGTATATGTTGGATGCCTCAGCTGTAGGTTCCATGAACACAAAGACAACGGAGGAAGCATTGATTTTGATAGAGGCTATGGCATCTAATGACTATTTGATGCATCATGATCGGGGTCCCACATCAAGGAGGGGAGTGTTGGAGTTAGACTCACAAACTGCACTTTTGGCTCAAAATAAAATTATGACACAACAACTTGAGTCCATCACGAAGAAACTAGCTCAACTCCTACAACAACTCCAAACTGTTCAAGGGACAACCATGCCACCTCAACAAGTAATGAGATGTGATTTTTGTGGAGGAGATCATGATAATGGAAGATGTGAGGCACCACCTAGTTCCCATGAGGAAGCTAATTATATGGGGAACTATGGGCGGCAAGGCAACAACCAATACTCCAACAATTACAACCAAGGGTGGAGGAATCAAACAAGTTTTGGTTGGAAACAAGATGCCGGACAAGCAAGTAAGCCTCAACCCACACCACCACCTTAAGACCGGACTTCTATCTTGGAGAACACTCTCAATCAGTTCATGCAAATGTCCATGTCAAACCAGAAAAACACCGATGCTTCTATAAAGAACTTGGAGGTTCAAGTTGGACAGATTGCAAAGCAACTAGCGGAGCAATCTAGCAGCAGTTTTTCAGGTAATACTCAAACTAATCCTAAAGAGCATTGTAAGGCTATTGTTTTGAGGAGTGGTAAAAGTCTTGAGGAAGAAAGTGGTGACCTTTGGTGAAAAATCAGAGAGTTGATGAAAAAACAGAGTTGAGTGATGAGAAAAAAGAGGAAAAAGGCAAAGAGGCTGTAGTAGAGGAGGAAGAAAAAGACAGCGAAAACGACAAGAGGGAGAAGCTAGTGGATGAGAATTCAATTTTGAGGAGGACTAAAAGTCATATTTTGAAATATGGAGACAAGACTCAAGAGATCCCCTCTTATGTGAAGTTGTCGTATCCTCATTTGAGCAAGAAAAAGGAGAAGGAAGAGCAGTTTGCCAAATTTCTTGACATCTTCAAGAGGTTACAGATTAACATACCCTTTGCTGAAGCACTAGAGCAGATGCCCACCTATGCAAGGTTCATGAAGGATTTGCTCACGAAGAAAAGAAAGTTCAAAGAAGGCGAGACTGTTGCCTTGACAGAAGAGTGTAGTGCGATACTTCAAAGGAAGCTACCTCCAAAGCTTAAAGATCCTGGTAGTTTTACAATCCCTTGAACTATTGGGAGTGTTGCTATTGGGAAGGCCCTGTGTGACTTGGGAACGAGTATCAATTTGATGCCACTTTCAATTTTGAACAAGCTTGGAGGTGGTGAGGTGAAACCAACAAGGATGGCATTACAACTAGCCGATAGATCAATCAAGCATCCTTATGGTATTTTGGAAGATGTCTTGGTTAAAGTGGATAAGTTTATCTTCCCAGCGGATTTTGTGATACTAGACATGGAGGAGGATGCAGAAGTTCCACTTATATTGGGGAGACCTTTTCTAGCAACTAGTCGTGCTTTGATAGATGTACAAAAAGCTCAACTTCGACTCAGAGTGCAAGATGAAGAGGTCACTTTTAATGTATTTGAAGCTATGCATCGCCCGAGTGATGAAGAGAATTGTTTCCGCATGGACCTTGTGGAAGTAGTGGCTAAAGAAGCCTTTGCACAGCAGCACCATTCCTCTACTCTTGAGAAGGTAATTGTGAATGCTATTGAAAATCTTGATGAGGAAGAGGAGAAGGAAATAGAAGACTGTTTGTGTGATCTAGAAGCTCAACCCAAGCAACTTGCTGTCAACCCTAAGAAAGAAGAGCTCAAAAAGGATGAAGTCCAAGAGAAGCTCGAGTTAGAGCTTAAGCCTGTACCTTCCCCACTTGAAGTATGTATTTCTTGGTGAGAATGATGAAGACCCTGTCATAGTGAGCAATGTATTGTCCAAATTGGAAGAGGAGAAACTTGTAAGGGTGCTTCGAGAGCATAAAACAGCTATTAGATGGTCCATCTCAGATTTGAAAGGTATTAGCCCCACGTTTTCTATGCACAAGATCATGATGGAGGCTGAGTTTAAACCGGTGGTCCAACCGCAAAGGAGGCTCAATCCTACAATGAAAGAAGTGGTAAGGAAGGAGTTGCTGAAACTCCTTGAAGCTGGAATGATCTATCCGATTTCCGATAGTGCTTGGGTGAGTCCGGTACAAGTGGTTCCAAAGAAAGGTGGCATGACCGTCATGCACAACGAGAAGAATGAGTTGATCCCAACTACAACGGTCACCGGTTGGCGAATGTGTATAGATTACCGGAAGCTAAATCAAGCTACTAGGAAGGATCACTTCCCACTTCCATTCATGGACCAGATGTTGGAGAGGTAGGCCGGGCAAGCTAATTATTGTTTCTTGGGTGGTTATTCGGGTTATAACCAAATTGTGGTTAACCCGGAAGACCAAGAGAAAACTGCCTTCACATGCCCTTTTGGAGTTTTTACCTATCGGAAGATGCCTTTCGGTCTTTGTAATGCGCCTGCGACATTTCAAAGGTGCATGCTTTCCATTTTCTCTGATATGGTAGAAAAATACATTGAAGTTTTCATGGATGATTTTTCTGTTGTCGGTTCCTCTTATGATAATTGTTTGTCTAACCTTGCTGTTGTGTTAAAGAGGTGCATGGACACCAATTTAGTCTTAAATTGGGAGAATTGTCATTTTATGGTGCAGGATGGCATTGTGCTTGGGCACAAAATTTCAGCTAAGGAGATCGAAGTGGATAAATCCAAGATTGATGTGATTGAGAAACTACCTCCACCAGTGAATGTCAAGGGTGTGAGGAGTTTTCTTGGGCATGCAGGCTTTTACCGGCGGTTCATCAAGGACTTCTCAAGGATAACCAAGCCGTTGTGTGCCCTTTTGAACAAGGACACTCTATTTGTGTTTGATACTGCTTGTCTTACCTCTTTTCAGATTTTGAAAGACGAGTTGATCACCGCTCCCATTCTTGTTGCACCCAACTGGGAGTTACCATTTGAATTAATGTGTGATGCCAGTGACTACGCAGTTGGGGCAGTTTTGGGACAACGGAGGGAAAAGTTTTTCCATGTCATTCACTATGCTAGCAAGGTTCTCAATGAGAACCAAGTAAATTATACAACAACTGAAAAAGAGTTGATGGCCATAGTGTTGGCATTGGAAAAATTTCATACATACTTGATTGGTTCACAAGTCACTGTTTTTACTGATCATGCTGCAATTAAATATTTGTTGACTAAGTTAGATTCAAAACCAAGACTCATAAGGTGGATTCTATTCTTGCAGGAATTTGACTTAGTCATTAAGGACAAAAAGGGCAGCAAAAATTTGGTGGCTGATCACTTATCTCGGTTGGTGAATGAAGAGGTTACTGCGGAAGAAAAAGACATTCGAGATGAGTTCCCGGATGAGGCCTTATTTCTAGTGCATGAAAGACCATGGTTTGCCGACATGGCAAATTTCAAGGCAGCTAACATTGTTCCAAAGCACCTCACTTGGCAACAAAAGAAGAAATTCTTCCGGGATGCCAACCATTTCATGTGGGATGACCCATTTCTGTTCAAGGTTGGACCGGATGGATTATGGAGGAGGTGTGTTGGTCAAGAGGAAGCAAGGAAAATTCTGTGGCATTGCCATAACTCCCCATATGGTGGACATTACAATGGGGATAGGACAGCTGCAAAGGTCCTCTAATCTGGGCTCTTTTGGCCCTCAATCTTCAAGAACTCTTACAATCATGTGAAGAGTTGTGACAAGTGCCAAAGGACTGGGAACATTTCAAAAAGGGATGAGATGCCACTGCAAAACATATTGGAGGTTGAGGTATTTGATTGCTGGGGCATAGACTTTATGGGTCCACTTCCACCTTCATTCTCCAATCAATATATCTTGGTGGCGGTGGACTATGTTTCCAAATGGGTGGAGGCCAGTGCAACACCGAAGAATGATGCCCAGAAAGTGATTAAATTCATCAAGAAGAACATTTTTGCCTGGTTCGGTGTCCCAAGGGTCCTTATAAGTGATGGGGGATCTCACTTTTGCAACTCACAATTGAGGAATGTGTTGACCAAGTATGATGTGAGGCATAAGGTGGCATCCCCATATCATCCGCAAACAAATGGGCATGCGGAGGTCTCTAACCGGCAGATTAAGCGGATTCTGAAAAAAACTGTGGCCACCTCAAGAAGAGATTGGGCAAGGAAGCTTGATGATGCCTTGTGGGCTTACCGAACTGCACTGAAAACTTCTGTGGGGTTATCTCCATTTCAGATGGTCTATGGGAAGGCATGTCATCTGCCCATGGAGTTGGAGCATCGAGCCTTTTGGGCATTGAAGTTCTTCAATTTTGATGCCACTCCGGCGGGTGAGAAAAGGGTCAATCAGTTGCATGAATTAGAAGAGATGCGCCTTAATGCATATGAGAATACGGCCATTTACAAGCAGCGAGTCAAGACTTATCACGACAAGAGGATCGTGATGAAAACATTCCAGCCGGGATAACAAGTTTTATTATTCAATTCCCGGCTGAGATTGTTTCCGGGCAAGTTGAAGTCTAAGTGGTCGGGACCATTCATTGTCAAGGAAGTCTCATCTCTTGGAGCTATAGAAGTGGAGGATCCTACTTCAAAAAGGACCTTCAAAGTCAATGGCCAAAGTCCCAAGGCCTACTTGGGTGGTGACATTGAGAGATTGATCTCAGCTGTGCGCCTTCATGTTCCTTGAGATCACCTACCCATCAAGCTAGTGACGTTAAAGAAGCGCTTATTGGGAGGCAACCCAAGTTTTATTTTCATTTTCCTTTTGTTTTTGATTTTTAACTCTTGAATAATTTGAGAAGATCAAGAGGAAAAAGATCATAGATTAATAGGTTTGTTAAGTGTTTTCAGGGTAAGAAGGAAGGAAATGCAAAAAGGGCAAGGACAAGCACAGTCAGTAGCCATCACGCCCAGGCCGTGACACTGGTCACGATCGTGATGAGCTAATCATGAAGACCAGAAAGGATCACGGCCCAGCTGTGATCCCCATCACGGGCGTGATAGGAGGACCCTGAAGATCAGAGAGCATCACGTCCTAGCCCGTGATGGAGGTCACGGCCGTGACAGGCTACCCCTATGAACTAGAATGCATCACGGCCTGCCCGTGATAAGCATCACGGTCGTGAACTAATTTTCATGCAATTCCTTCTGACTAGGCACGTGAGCCAGCACCCGTTATCGCCTCGGTAAGTCGTTCCAATTTTTCTTTCCTCTCTCCAGCTTGATTATTTACATTGGGGACAATGTAAGTTCTTAAGTTTGGGGTAGGGGTATTTTTGCATTTTTGCATTTTTCATTTTGCATTCATATAGTCATAGTTTTGCATGATCACATGATTCGATTGCCCCCGTGCTTAGATATGATGCATCCAATTGTAAGAACTGAGTGCCAATTAAATTGAGATAGTGAATTTTTGAACCCAATTTGTTATTCTTGTGATAAGGCTACAAATAAAAATTTTTGAGATGATCTTTTGATAGTTGATAATTAGCATGTGGTTTCGTAGATTTGTGTTGCTCATTGATGTTTGAACTACTAAAATGTGAGATTTTGAGCCAAAAGGGGTACTCACTAAATCTACCCCATTCTTTTTGATAGAGTGTTATTCCTCTTGGATTGTATTCTCTAGAACCTGACTTGAAACTGTTTTGAAGCTTAAAAATTTTTGAAAACATTTTTGAAAATGATTGAGGCACTAGGTATTTTTCCGGCCTTCTGAGCTTTGATTGACTAAATGCTACCCCTTAGTTGCCCAATTTTGAGCCTGAAAGAATAAAATACTTTTCTTGGTACCTAGAATTACTTTGATGAATGATGCTTGATGAGGCACCTTTTAAAGTATTACAAAAGGGTAAAAAGGTAGTTGAAAAAAAGTATGGGATTAGAAAGTAGAAAAATATTTCTCTTGAAGTGAAAATCTCCCCTTCTCCAAATAAAAAAAATAAAAAAAAAGAGAAGAAAAAGAAATATATATGGAGAAGGGGATGACAAAAAGAAAAGTGAGAAATAAAAGAAAAAGAAAGAAAGCAAGGTGGAAAAATAAATCAAAACCCAAAAGGGGTATTTTAGAAGGTGTCATGATTTGCAATGCTTGATGTTTTGTGTAGCCTTTTGAAATGTTCTTTTCTTGATTTCCCCACCTAACGATTAATCCCATGGCCCCGTTACACCCAAAGTAAAAGACCTCTTGATTCTTAATTGTTTTCATTCATAAAGTAGAGATTTGGTTGATAGTCAAGTCTATGGTAGAATTCATTCCTTGAGGAAAATGGAGCGAATTGTCATATATCCCTAAACACTTGAATGAGGTGAGAAAGAATGTCAAGCAAAATATTAAGCTTGGGGTGATTTTCAGGTGAGAAAGAGTGCCCGAATCAGTGAGAATAGGAGTCTAAGAAACCTAAGCTTCTAATTGGACTTGAATTGATTGTCTCTCGCTGAATTATTTGAAATGCATATTACTTGGATTAGTTACTCGGGTTCTTGGTTCACCATCCATGCTTTGATTATTTATATCTTCTGGCCTTGGTGTTTACTTGAGGACAAGCAAAATATTAAGCTTGGGGTGATTTGATAGTGTGATTTTACATCATAATTCATGTACATTTTTGCATGCATTTTCATATAGTTTAGGCATATTTAAATTGATTTTTATTAGTTTTTACCTTGGAACGGGTGAAGCGGTTTCTTGGTGTTTTTTTGCAGGAATTTAAGGAAAAATGCTCAAGGTTAGCCATGATGGAGCTTGGATGAAGACAGAGCTTGAAAAGTAGAGAAAAAGACCCAAGCAGAGCCCATCACGGCCTAGCCGTGATGACCATCGCGGCCATGATCAAGCAAAACTGAAGAAGAAGAAGTCAGAAGCTGTCACGGCCTAGTCGTGATGCCCATCACGGCCGTGACATGTTAATTGAGTCAGAACCCTCCTAGGAAGAATCTGTCACGGCCTAGCCATGATTCTCATCACGGCCGTGACAGACCAATTGGTGAAGGCAGAAGCTATCACGGCCTAGCCGTGATGAGTGTCACGGTTGTGACAAACATATTTTGAAAGCGCGCCCAAGGCAGAAAGCGTCACGGCCTGGCCGTGATGGCCATCACATCCGTGACGCGAATCCTGATCTATAAAGAGGCACGAGCAGAATAGCAGAAAACAGTTTTGAAACCTTCAAACACTCTCTCTGAACCAGAGGCAGCTGCACATGGATTCCATGGAGTCTCTTCTCCTCTTCATCTTTATTTCTTTGATTTTGGCTATGATCATGAGTAGCTAAACTCCCATTGTTGGGATTAGATGTAGCTATTTCTGAATTCTCCATGTATTTGACTTGATCTTGTAATACAGTTTTTGCTTCATCATGAGTGATTGATTTCCATGCTTAATGCCTGTTGTGGCGTGATCCCCCATGACTTGATTATTGTTTTGGTATGCAATTGGAAAATTCGTATTAGAACTAGAACTGAAATCAACCACCTGGTAAACCTTGTATCTAGGAATGGATTTAGGTTTATTAGCAATCGTGTAATCCCTAATCATCATGCAAATTCATTAATCTAGGCCACCTAAGGAATTAGGGTCTATTAGTGGATTTAGGCTCTTGTCATCTGAGGATTCAGGGCTTGAGTAATCTAGTGGATTGATTGTCATATTTGAAATAGAAACTGTTTATTAGTCATTTCATTGCATGGGGATGAAGTTTAGTGAACCTAATCCCAACATCTTTTATATATTTGAAGAATCCTTTTAACTGCCTTCCAAGTGTTCGACAGAAATTCTCAAAGAACTTTTCCTTTGATTTTGTTTGTTTTGGGATTGATAATAGTATAGAACTCCCTTCCAACCAAATATCCGCTTAGATAGTAATTGATTCGGTACGTGCTAGTACTTGTCACAGTCCTCGTGGGAACGATAAACGGTCTCACCACCGTATTACTTGTACGACTAGGTATACTTGCCTAGAAATCGTTCAACACATGACATTAGCCGAGCTTAGGAACTTGGTTTCTTCTTTGGTCTTTCGAGTTGGCGAGGTAATTGGTCGAGCTTCATACTTCGGTATATGTATATATCCTCCAACTCGGTGAACAGTTCGGGCGACCGAGTTTGACGCTTCGAGCTACTGAGCTCTACACCTCGGCCCATACACAAGTCCCGCGAGTAGTCGGAGCTCAAACGATAAGTCGAGAGCCGGAGCTCAACCGAGTAGTCGGGAGCCGGATCTCCACCAAGTAGTCGGGAGCCGGAGCTCAACCGAGTAAGGAGCCAGAGCTCAACCAAGTAGTCAGGAGCCGGAGCTCAACCGAGTAGGGAGGCGGAGCTCAACCTAGTAGTCGGGAGCCGGAGCTCAACCGAGTGGGGAGCTGGAGCTCAACCCAGTTGGGAGCCTGAGCTCCAACCAGTAGTCGGGAGCAGGAGCTCAACTGAGTAGTCGGGAGCCGGAGCTCAACCGAGTGGTCGGGAGCCGGAGCTCAACCGAGTGGTCGGGAGCCGGAGCTCAACCGAGTGGGAAGCCGGAGCTCAACCCAGTAGGGAGCCTGAGCTCGAACCAGTAGTCGGGAGCCGGAGCTCCACCAAGTAGTCGGGAGCCTTAGCTCAACCGAGTAGGGAGCCAGAGCTCAACCGAGTAGTCAGAAGCCGGAGCTCAACCGAGTAGTCGGGAGCCGGAGCTCAACCGAGTAGGGAGCCGGAGCTCAACCAAGTAGTCGGGAGCCGGAGCTCAACCGAGTAGTCGGGAGCCGGAGCTCAACCGAGTAGGGAGCCGAAGCTCAAACCGATCTTTTGGAAAGTCAAGCTCAAACTCGGTCATTAGGAATTTACCTCAGGCTTGTATTTCAGCTGAAATTTTTTATGCTTTCAAGATGCTTATCTTGAGAGTTTGACCTTGACTCACCTTTTTCCGAATGTAGCTCGGTCTTTGAAGCTTTTGAGAGCTCTTGACATTTTCTTCGAGTAGCTCTTAACCCTTTCATCTGGTGGGTTTTGAAATACCCACTAACTTGACACTTGACCTTGAATGTCATTATTTTTACCGATCTTAAAGGTGTATCTCAGAATAAACTTTCCTAATATCTTTTCCGATTTGTATGAGAAAATAGTTTTCATACAAGTTCTTCATAATAACAATAGAGCTGTAGGCTAAGAGATATCCTTTCTCTGTGATTTCCAAGAATATCCTTCCTTTATCCCCATAAGCCCCCCAAGCTCCGAGCTTGAAATAAGCGAAAGAGCTTAAATGTCAACCCGCATATCTTAACATGCTTTTTGGTGCCGAGGACTTTGGATTATGATTCGGGAGCATTGCTCTGAAACTTTTTTTTTGTAGAACCAAGTCTTTCTTGGGTTGTCGACTTACTTGGCCGAGCACTGCTCGGATTTTCGTCCGGAGCCAAGTCTTACTTGGGATTCCAGCTTATTGGGTCGAACACTACTAGGATTTCCTTCAAATCTTGGGTCTCTAATATGCATGATCTGCTGTGGACATTACCTTGGTGCGAAGGTGTTTTGCTCGGTCTAGGATTTTTAGTGCAAGGGAGGAAGCATTGCTCGACCTCGACTTTTTTTAGTGCGTAGTGCGAGGGAGCATAGATCTACCTCGGCTTTTAGGTGCGAGGGAGTAATGCTTCGCCTCGGCTTTTTGGGCCTCTGCCCTTTGTTCTTGGCTAGACAATTTTAGCTCGGGCCCTTTAGTAGATTCTCAAATTATTAAGCCAGCATATGCTCGGCTTTTACTAGAATAGGGCCCTGACGCGAGCATGAAAGCCTCGGCCACTTATGCTCTTCGAGTCTCCTCCATTACCCGTGTTTCGAGCCACGAGCTTTCTAATAATGAAAAGCATGAAGGTGGAAGCTGCCCGAACTTTGCGCACTGGGGATGAGCTTTAAAAAGCCGTGGCAAAGTATGAAGAGCAAGCTCGGCTAATTGGGCAATTGAAAACTCGAAATGTTGAGCTTGAGAAGACCAACACCTCTCCTCAATCCGAGCTCTCTAAAATGAAAGGATTGACTTTCAGAGGGTTGCCAAGGCTTTAAAGCTTTCCTTTGACAATCTTCAGCAGTTTCTTGCTACTAAGAAAAAGGCTAATTGCAAGCTTCAATTCGAGTTGAAGGAAGCTAAAGCCCAGATTATAAGGGAACGCGTTTCTGGGTTCTCGCATGCTATAAAAAAAATTCAGCGCTTTCTTCCTGATTCTGATCTTTCGAGAATCGGTGTGGACAAGGATGGCATAATGGTTCCTTTGTCCGAGCTCGATGATGAGGAAGAGGAGAATAATGAAGAGCAGGTTGTGGGAGAGGAGGAGAACAGAGGAACTGAAGTGGTCGTGCTCGAGCCATCCTCGATTTCTCTATCGCAAGCTGAAGACACTATTGGTTCCAACCTTGATGAGGTCTTTGCTTATGGGAATGCCCATGAGTAACTCAGCAAATTTTCAAGATATTTTGTACTCTTGGCTATGCCCTATGTACTTTTGCTTTATGAATGATAAAGACTTCATACTTATGGTATTTAACCCAGCATTTGGATTTACACGGTTAACTTTCCTAAGTTCTTACTGATGTGCGCTGCGGCGCGCGCGTGCGATTCCGGCAAGTGTATCGGATTGCCGTCAAGTAATAAAAGATATCGAACCCACATAGACTGTGTTCCCGAATCGCATTTAATTTCTAATTGAGTGAATCTGGACTTTTTAGAGGGTTTTGAAAAAGGTTTGAATTGAAAGATAAACAAACAGAAAACAAATGTTTATGAGGTTTTGGATCTAAACGGATTCCTAGGGATTTGGGTTACCTTTGAGGCTGTCTATGTTGCTAATCTGATTTACCTTTGTTGATTACCGAAATTGCCTTGAAGGCGAGTTTATCCTCTGATAGCTTAAGCTCCCTCTCGGGTTACAAAAGCCGTGCCCAATTGACCCGACCCCTACTCTCGTGGTAGTCGATCCCAGATTGGACCCTTTGCATTTCGTGACAACTCGTTGCTCCTCGAGGGACGGCTTCTAACTCTCGTGATTTCAGTCCCAAGTCTGACTTCTATAGGTCCGACACTTAAGTTCACCGCTAGGTTCCTCCTTATAATGTCTAAGTCATGCAAATAACCTAAGTTCACCGCTAGGTTCCTCCTTAGATCATCCACATCTCACAAACCAGTGGCCGCCGAATTTTACGAGTGAAACACCCTAGAAATCCTAAGTTCACCGTTAGGTTCCTCCTTAGAACGTCTACGTCACGCAAATAAGCGGTTGCCGAATTTACGAGTGATTAACACACTAGAAATCAGATCTAAAACAATAACGAAATCAACAACGATTTTACATCAAATCAACAACATTTACAAAACTCGGGCAGAGCCCCAATCCCTAGAAACAAACTACTACTCCAGTCTTGCCATGGAGATGACAAGTCAAGTTGACAACATAATAGAAAATACAAAAATCAGAGAAGAGAGGAGAAGAGGAGAAGAGAGATCTATGCCTAGAGTCCTAGTTGTTATGGATGTGATCCTCCTCATCCAATGTGTCCCTGATGTGATCTGTCTGATCCTTATTTATAGATGTGGGAAGTTAGAGTCCCAATCTAACTCAAATTCTGATCCAAATTCAGTTTCTTCAGGTCCAAGTAATGCGCGTCACGGCCGTGATGGCCATCACGGCCAGGCCGTGACGTGCTCTGACTTGAGGTGGTTTTGGGTCACGGCCGTGATGGCTATCACGGCTAGGCCGTGACAGACTCTGACTTCAGCCTTTGTTCTTTTTCAGTTTTGCTCGATCATGGCCGTGATGGGCATCACGGCTAGGCCGTGATGGGCTCTGTTTGGCTCATTTTCTTCACTTTTAAAGCCCTATCTTCATCCAAACTCCATCATGGTTGATCTTGAGAAATTTACCCTTGATATCTGCAAAACAACACACGAAAACCGCCTTACCCGTTCCAAAGGAAAATTAACCTAAAATATAATTAAAAAATGCCTAAACTACATGAAAATGCATGCAAAATGATAGACAAAGATGAGGTGAAATCACACTCATCAAATCACCCCAAGCTTAAAACCTTGCTTGTCCTCAAGCAATTACTCAGGCCATAAGATAAATCAATCAAAGTGTGGATAGTGAACCAAAAACCCTAGAAGCTAATCCAAGTGATAGGCATATTCAATAAGCACTCAAGAGATAATCAAGTTCAAGTCCAATTAGAAGCTTAGGTTCTTCAAGTTCATATTCTCACTGATTTGGGCACTCATCTCACCTCACTCAAGTGTTTTAGGGTTTATTGACAATTCACTCAATTTCCTCAAGGAAAGTATTTTACCATAGGCTTGACTATTAACCAAATCTCTACTTTATTTATGAAAACACTTAAGAATCAAGAGGTCTTTTCCTTTGGTTGTAATGTGGCCATGGGATTTATTGTTAGGTGGGAAAATCAAGGAAAGGGAATTTCAAGAAGGCTAAACAAATCATCAAACATTGCAAAGCATGACACCTTCTAAAATACCCCCTTTTTGGGCTTTGGTTTACTTTTCCACCTTTCTTCCTTCTATTATTATTTTTTTTCTTTTTCTTTTTCTTTTCATTTCTCACTTTCTTTGTCATCCCCTTCTTGTTGACGAATCTGGGCAAGTATACCCAGTCGTGCAAGTAATACGGTGGTAAGACCGGTTTATCGTATCCACGGGGATTGGATGTCAAGTACCAATTCGCAAACTCGACAACTATCTAGACAAAACTATTAATCAAGAGAAAGTAAAACAAACAAAAGAAAAGAAATAAAATCTTTTTGTCTTTTTGGGGACTTTTGACAAACACTTGGAGTGCAGAAAGGATATGTTGGGACTAGACTTCACCAAACCTCTAACTCATGCACTATCAGGACTAGATACCTCCCATTCATGCTTCAGATATTAAAATCAATCCACTAAATTACTCAAACCCCGATTCCTCGGATGGCAAGAGCCTAAATCCACTAATAGACCCTAATTCCTTAGGTGGCCTAGATTAATGAATTTGCATTAAGATTAGGGATTACGCGATTACTAGCAAACCTAGTTCCATTCCTAGATACAAGGCTCACTAGGTGATTAAGTTCAGTTCCGGTTATGATACGAACGTTCCCATTGCATACCAAAACACAAATCAAGTCATGGGGGTGCTAGCCACAACAAGCATTAAGCACAGAAAATTAATCACTAATATGAAGCATAAACATAGATTAATCAGTCAAGATAAATACATAAACATAAGTTTGATTACATCTAATCCCAACACAGGGATTTAACTACTCATAAAACAAAGAAAACCAAACCAGAGAAATAGGAAGGAAGAGGAGAGGAGAGGCTCCATGTGAGCTTTCCTTCTTCTTCAAAGCAACCCCTCTTGGCTCCCTTCTAGGGTTGAAACCCTAGCCCAGCTGCAGCCTCCAAATGCCTTCAAATGGACCCCCAAAAACTCCTTTCATTGTCTGCTGCGTTCTTATTTATAGGTCTGTTGCGCGTCACGGCCGTGATGGCCATCACGGCCAGGCCGTGACGCGTTCTGGAGTGGGCGTATTCTCAACTTTTGAGCTCTCGCGAGGCGAGCTGGAGTTCACGACGCGAACCTTTAATTTTTAGCCTATCACGGCCGTGATGTATATCACGGGCAGGCCGTGACAGATCTCGACTTTTGCCTTCTGCTCTGCTTGATCACGGCCGTGATGGTCATCACGGCCAGGCCGTGATGGGCTCTGTTTGGCTCATATTCTTCACTTTTCAAGCTCTATTTCATCCAAGCTCCACCATGGCTGATTTTGATCATTTTTACATTGAATTCCTGCAAAACAACACCAAGACACCGCTTCACCCGTTCCAAGGGAAAATCTAATAAAAACCAAATAAAGAATGCCTAATCTATATGCAAAATGCATGCAAAAGAGTACAGAAAACATCATGTAAAATCACACTATCACTTCTCCATTTTTTTTTCTTTCGTTTATTTCATTTTATTAGTTTAGAGAAGGGGAGATTTATAGCTCAAGAGAAATTACTTTCTAGCTTTTCATCCCATACTTTTTCCAACTACCATTTTGCCCTTTTGGTAATACTTTAAAAGGTGCCACACAAAGCATTATTCATCAAAACATTTCATGGTACCAAGAAAAGTATTTTATCTTTAGGCTCAAAATTGGGCAACTAAGGGGTAGCATTTATCATTCAAAGCTCCGGAGGCCGGAAAAATACCTAGTGCCTCAATCATTTCCAAAAATGTTTTCAGAAATTTTTAAGTTTCAAAATGGTTTCAAGTCAAGTTCTAGAAAATACAGTCCAAGAGGAATTACAACACTCTATCACAAGAAATGGGGTAGATTTAGTGAATACCCCTTTTGGCTCAAAATCTTACATTTAGTAGTTCAAAAATCAGTGAGAAACACAAATCTAAGGAACCACATGCTAATTATCAACTATCAAATGACTATCTCAAGAATTTTTATTTTTAGCCATATCACAAGAATAATGAAAAATTGGGTTCAAAATTCACTATCTCAATTCATTTGGCTCCAAGTTCTCACAATTGGATGCATGTTCTAAGTGAGGGGCAATCTAGAGAATGTGATCATACCAATCTATGCCTATGAGAATGCAATATGAATGCAACAATGCAAATGCAAAAATAAATACCCCTACCCCAAGCTTGATTACTTACATTGTCTCCAATGTAAATAATCAAGTCGGAGAGAGGAGAAAAATGGAACAACTTACCAAGTCGGTAGCGGGTGTTGGCTTCACATTCCAGTCAAAACTTGGGTGGAAATTTTATCACGGCCGTGAGGCTCATCACGGGCAGGCCGTGATCATTTCTGGTCCTCAGGAGTTGCCCTGTCACGGCCGTGATCTACATCACGGCTAGGCCGTGATGCTCTCTGGCCTTGGCATCCTACTCATCACGCCCGTGATGGTTGTCACGGCTAGGCCGTGATCCTTTCTGTGCTCTTGTTTAGTTCATCACGGCCGTGACCACTGTCACGGCCAGGGCGTGATGGCCTCTGACTTTATTTTTCTCTGCTCTTCTTCCCTTTCTCAACCTGAAAACACTAGATAAACCTATTAATGATATTTTTACCTCTTGATCTTCTCAAATTATTCAAGAGGTGAATTCAAAAATAAAAGGAAAAGGGAAAGAAAAACTTGGGTTGCCTCCCAAGAAGCGCTTATTTATGGTCTTAAGCTTGACCATACTTCCTTAAATCAACTGGGGTCGGCTGGGCGTAGAAGTGCAGGAACACTTCTCTTCCAAGGAACTCCTTCAAAAAAAACCGTTTCTGATTATACGGCCAATAATGCTTCCGCTTTGCTCTTTTCTCTCGGAGCTTCCTAGCCTTCCTTTCTTCCGGCGGAAGTTTTGTTTCAGTATGGACAGCAACTCCAATTCCATCACTGCTGGGTGCATCATTAGACATGCATATCTTCGGAGTTGCTTCCATGTTCAGCTCTTCTTTTACCACTGGAGACGTTACATCTGTTCTGCACACATGGCTCTCAAAAGGAGGGTTGTTACAAGAGTTAGTCAACTGAAAATTTACCCTACCTTCCTCTAAATTTAGAGAGAGTTTACCATTCCTTACGTCTATTATTGCTCCAGCGGTTGCCAAGAATGGCCTTCCTAAAATGATGGGGAATTTAGAATTCCCTTTCATATCCAATACCAGGAAGTCGGTAGGGATGAAGAATTTCCCTACCTTCACAGGGACATTCTCTAGTATGCCTAGAGGAGTCCTAGTTGAGCCGTCCGCAAATTGTAAGGAGAATTTGAACGGTCTCAACTCTTTACTTTCCAACCTTTCCATGATAGTGAAAGGCATCAAGCTTGCACTAGCCCCTAAGTCACACAAGGCTCGGTCTATTTCCACTTTTTCAATCGAGCAAGCGATAGAGAAACTACCTGGGTCCTTCAGTTTAGTAGGTATTTTAGTCTCTACATCTACTTGCTTTTTCCTGACCAACCTTTGTGGGAAAGGTGTCGGGGGTTGGTACGGTGGTGGAGGGACGTATTTCGGTTCTGGCTCTTCCTTTTCGCTTGTGTCCTCCTCCGGTTCCACCTCCATTTCAGCTACCCCCACCCCAAGCTTATCATCCCTTAAGTGTATGACATTGCAATGCTCATTGGGATTTGCTTCGGGTTGCCCCGGGAATGTACCCTTAGGTCTTGAGTACGTCTTTGGCTTGTTGGGCAATCTGTGTTTCTAGCATCTTGTTATGAGTTGCTAAGTTGTCTACCTTAGATGCTAGATCCTTTATTGCTTCACTCACTGCCCTTCCTTGTTGTCTAAACTCCTCATTCTGTTTTGTCTGAGTTTCAACAAAACTTTCAAATAAAGTCTCGAGTTTAGATCTTTGTACCTGAGGATACCCCGGTGCTGCTCTCTTATTACCTTGACCCTCTTGGAACTCATGGTTGAGCGTGTTGCTGTAGTTGCCGTAGGAGAGGTAAGGGTTGTTCCTTCTTTGGTTGTAGGGATTTGGGGGAGCATAGTTGGGCAGCTTCGGGTTCGTATCGTAGAAGTTGTTACAAGAGTTCACTTGCTCACCCGAAGCGCCGGATCCATGAGCGATACCATGTGGGCATTCCATCATGTCATGTCCCTGCATTCCACAAATCTCACAAACAAGGTTAGTAGCACCTATTGCACTCACATTAGCTCTTTCAAGCCGATCAAAACGTTTATTAAGTGAGTCTATCTTTGACATAATAAGATCTGTGCTATTTACCTCAAACTTACCCCCCGAAATCTTGTTCGGGTTATTACCTCTTTCGGAACCCCATTGGTGGTAGTTGGTGGCGACATTCTCAATGATGTTGAATGCCTCAGTCAGAGGCCTATTCATAAACGCTCCACCGGCTGCAGAATCAAGTGACACCTTCGAAGAGTAGTCCAATCCGTTATAGAAGGTGTGCACTATTAACCACCTCTCGAGTCCGTGATGTGGGCACGACTCCAACAGTCCCTTGTAGCGATCCCAAGCTTCTGATAATGATTCTCCGTCTTTCTGGAAGAAGCCGGTGATCTGGGTTCTTATGTAGGCCGTCTTGGATGGAGGGAAGAATTTCTCCAAGAACGCCTGCTCCAGTTGGTCCCAAGTGGTCAAAGTGTTAGCGGGGATTTGCTTAAGCCAGGCCTTCGCCTTTCCAGTGAGAGATGAGGGGAACAGTCTCAAACGCACAACATCGACCGAGGCTCCATTAATCCTGATTGCGTCGGTGAACTCTAAGAATGTTTCTATATGATCGGTCGGGTCCTCCGAAGGCAATCCTCCGAATTGATGTTGCCTAATCATGTTGATTAGCATAGGTGGTATGGTATAGTTTTCCGCCTCAATCTCTGGCCTTGCAATCCCAGTTCGCAAGCCTCTCGCATTTGGGGCTGCGTAGTCCTTCAAAGGTTTTGTATCCGGTTGATTCGCCATGAGTGGAACGGGACTCAACCTTTCTCCCTCTCTTTGTAGTCTTCTACGTCTGTGGAAGGTCCTCTCGATCTCCGGATCAATCTCACTAAGGCTCCCAAGACTTAGGGATCTTTGCATATAACACACAGAGAGATGGATACAATAGAAGGAAAAGAAATTTTTGATTTTTTTGATTTTTTTTTTTAATATTTCAGAAATAAAAATCAAATAAAAAGAAAAGGGTCCAGAAAAATCAATTTAAAAACTAATTGAAATTCGAAAAGGCACAGTCCCCGGCAACGGCGCCAAAAACTTGATGTGCGCTGCGGCGCGCGCGTGCGATTCCAGCAAGTGTATCGGATTGCCGTCAAGTAATAAAAGATATCGAACCCACAGAGACTGTGTTCCCGAATCGCAATTAATTTCTAATTGAGTGAATCTGGACTTTTTAGAGGGTTTTGAAAAAGGTTTGAATTGAAAGATAAACAAACAGAAAACAAATGTTTATGAGGTTTTGGATCTAAACGGATTCCTAGGGATTTGGGTTACCTTTGAGGCTGTCTATGTTGCTAATCTGATTTACCTTTGTTGATTACCGAAATTGCCTTGAAGGCGAGTTTATCCTCTGATAGCTTAAGCTCCCTCTCGGATTACAAAAGCCGTGCCCAATTGACCCGACCCCTACTCTCGTGGTAGTCGATCCCAGATTGGACCCTTTGCGTTTCGTGACAACTCGTTGCTCCTCGAGGGACGGCTTCTAACTCTCGTGATTTCAGTCCCAAGTCTGACTTCTATAGGTCCGACACTTAAGTTCACCGCTAGGTTCCTCCTTATAATGTCTAAGTCATGCAAATAACCTAAGTTCACCGTTAGGTTCCTCCTTAGATCATCCACATCTCACAAACCAGTGGCCGCCGAATTTTACGAGTGAAACACCCTAGAAATCCTAAGTTCACCGTTAGGTTCCTCCTTAGAACGTCTACGTCACGCAAATAAGCGGTTGCCGAATTTACGAGTGATTAACACACTAGAAATCAGATCTAAAACAATAACGAAATCAACAACGATTTTACATCAAATCAACAACATTTACAAAACTCGGGCAGAGCCCCAATCCCTAGAAACAAACTACTACTCCAGTCTTGCCATGGAGATGACAAGCTGGGTTGACAACATAATAGAAAATACAAAAATCAGAGAAGAGAGGAGAAGAGGAGAAGAGAGATCTATGCCTAGAGTCCTAGTTGTTATGGATGTGATCCTCCTCATCCAATGTGTCCCTGATGTGATCTGCCTGGTCCTTATTTATAGATGTGGGAAGTTAGAGTCCCAATCTAACTCAAATTCTGATCCAAATTCGGTTTCTTCAGGTCCAAGTAATGCACGTCACGGCCGTGATGACCATCACGGCCAGGCCGTGACGTGCTCTGACTTGAGGTGGTTTTGGGTCACGGCCGTGATGGCTATCACGGCTAGGCCGTGACAGACTCTGACTTCAGCCTTTGTTCTTTTTCAGTTTTGCTCGATCATGGCCGTGATGGGCATCACGGCTAGGTCATGATGGGCTCTGTTTGGCTCATTTTCTTCACTTTTAAAGCCCTATCTTCATCCAAACTCCATCATGGTTGATCTTGAGCAATTTACCCTTGATATCTGCAAAACAACACACGAAAACCGCCTTACCCGTTCCAAAGGAAAATTAACCTAAAATCTAATTAAAAAATGCCTAAACTACATGAAAATGCATGCAAAATGATAGACAAAGATGAGGTGAAATCACACTCATCACTTACTCGCCTTTTGTGCTTGGCGTTTTAATTTGGCCTCGTGAGCTTTTTGAGCTCGGCCCTATCATAGTTAACTATTTCATGTTTTTCTTGCTTACCATTTTAGGTTCGGCCTTTCAATTTTAGCTTGGTCGGCCACTTCGATCCGGCATTACGACTTTAGCTCGGTCGATTTTAGCTCGAAAAACCTTTTTAGGTTCTTTGTTTACCTTTTTAGGCCCAGCATTTCGACTTTAGCTCGGTCGATTTTAGCGCGGTCAACCTCTTTAGGACTTTCTCCTTTTTAGGTTCGGCATTTCGGTTTCAGCTCTGTCAACCTCTTTAGGTATTAGTTTCGCCTTTTTAGGCCCGGCATTTCGACTTTGAGCTCGGTCGATTTTTCAGCTCGGTCAACCTCTTTAGTACTTTCTCCTTTTTAGGTTCGGCATTTCGGTTTCAGCTCTGTCAACCTCTTTAGGTATTAGTTTCGCCTTTTTAGGCCCGGCATTTCGACTTTGAGCTCGATCGATTTTCAACTCGGTCAACCTCTTTAGGACTTTCTCCTTTTTAGGTTCGGCGTTTCGACGATAGCTCGGTCGATTTTAGATCGGTCACCTTTTTAGGCTTTTTGTTTTTTGTGAGTTAGTATGGTGTTTGAGTGCTCGAGCTGATGGAACTTTATTTTTCCAGGGAGATGTTCTCCCCCACACTCTTCCATTTAAATGGAGCTTGAGCTCGATCTCTATGATTTTTATAGAGGGAGTCAAACTCAGCCCCTATGGTTTTAATTTGAGGAGCTCCGACTCGTCTTCCTCTTAGTCAAATTTTGAGAGGGAGTTTTGGCTCGACCTTTCGGGAGCCAGAGCTGAACTGTGAGTTTTTAAGGGAGCAAAGCTCGACCTGTGAGTTTTGAGGAAGCCGAAGCTCGACCTTGTGGGAATGGAAGCACGGAGCTTCGACCTGTTATTTTCAAGGGAGCCGGAGCTCAACCACTTTGTAGTCGCAAATTTTGTGACTCTGGGAGTGGTATCATCCGAACATCACTTTGCTCAAATATATAAATAATATGATATGATGCTACATAACACAATATTAAAGGCGTGGAGTAAAACATATCAAATCATATTAGATTTAAACTAGATTTAAAGAACAATATCACCTGAGCATTTCGCGGCCTCTGATTTAGGCATTCCCTCAAGCTACTATGGTCGAGCTCTCCTAGACCGAGCTGTGCTGGCCGAGCTCTCTAAGACATCTTCTTCAGCTCTCTCTCTAAGATATCTTCTTCACTCTGAGGTCGAGCTGTGGTGGCCGAGCTCTCTAAGATATCTTCTTCAGCTCTTTGATAAGCGCACATTATTTCGTCTTTCTTCTGCATCAAGTGCTCCCTCCGTTACATGCAACAAAAGATGATTTTGTAACCTTGGCAATGTTGTGTTGCCCATTAGAAAAATTGAAAACAAGGGTGTCGCCGGTGGTGAAGGTTTTGTTGGATGCCCAGGTGGTGTAATTGGCGGAACCGCCGGAAGGGATGGTCCAGTCCGTGGAATCACCCACCACATGTCTGGTCCGCGCTGCTGAGCCATGGAGAAGGGTGGCTACAGAGCATAACAGCAGAGGCAAGTGAGAGACGAACAAAACCCCACAGATTCTGAAAGGCTTTGAATGGGAACCCACTCCATGCCTCACCACATGTTCCGCTCAATATATACACGACCTGAGCAACCACTATGAACCACCACGACGAGTTCAGCACCACCGCAGCACCCACCAGTCCCCACCCCATCTCCACCATCAGCAACCAGCTGACCACCGTGTGCAACACAAGCGCCGCCGTCGATATCCACACCATCACCATGATCTTGCTCCGCGCCTGTAGGAACTTCTGGATGGGGAAGTTCATGGCGTACGTAAATAGCTGCGGGATCATCCATACCGCGAACACCCCCACCGCCTCCGATATCGCTGTCGTCTGCCCTATCAGCTTCAGAAAGGGTTTGGCGAAGATGTAGAGAAAGCTGAGGAGTAGAGCGGTGGTGTTGAGAATCACCCATGATCTCTGCATGTATATACCTAACATCTCAACTTTTTCGGCTCCAAAAGCTTGTCCACATAGCGTTTCCAACGCGCTTCCCATCCCAAGCATGACACCGAAGCAGAAGCCGGTGATGACGGAGTTTTCGACGGAGACAGCGGCGAGTTTGAGGATGCCGACTTGGCCGGAGAAGACCTAAGTGACTGCACCGAGGGAGTACTGGCAGGTGTTGGTGAAGATGGCGGGGCCGGCGAGGTACCAGAGCTTCTTTGACTGGACGAGAAACTCTCTGGCAAAGTCTCCGGTGCCGGTGATCGGAAAGACGTCATCGGAGTTGGCGGTGAATACTGCAGGGTCGTCTGGTGGGTGGTGTTGGCTGTTTAGCAGTGTGAGAATTGGGTGATTGTAATTGGTATTACTCTCTTCCATGAAGGATGAGTTATTTCTTCCTTGAATTCCATAGTGACGAAAATATAGAATTTGAAAAAGCTTCATCACCATAGTTTTGACAGCTCATCTCAATCGTTTGACAGATGCCGATGGATGTGTGGTTGGGGAAAGTTTGCCTCGGCCCCACTGTGGGCGCCAAAATGTTCCTGCCAAGATCGACTTGCCGGAATCTCGTCGTAGAACGTCAAACCAAGAGTGAACAATGGGGGTTGTTTTAGATTATGGCTTGACAAAATATTGTATTCTGGTCCTACGTATCCCAATGGGAATCAAAGCCAGACGTATTTCTAGGTTCAACCCTTGGCCATACGGTGATCTCGATCCCCTAATCCTGTATCCGATGAATACCAGCGAGCAAGGACTCTTCAATAGTCTCTTGGTCGAGCTATTTCTCTAATACGCTTAAGGGAGAGTCACCGGGATTCAGTGAAAAGTGAGTTTCTCTCTTGGGTTCTCCTCCTTTTATAATAGGATCCCCATGGCTTTAAAAGATATGGATTTATCTCCTTTTATCTCTTAAATCTTCTTTGAGATGTGATTTCCTTAATTTAAGGGATATTATCTCTTTTAACCGTATAAGGTTGTGTGAGATAATATCATAATTGATTAAGAAAATATCTTAAATTGATCTCTTAACCAAATAAGGTTATTTGAGATAATATTAGGATTATTTAAGGATAATATCAATATCTTATCCCGTAATTTAAGGGATATTATCTCTTCTAAACGGATAAGGTTGTTTGAGATAATATCAGGATTAATAAAGATAATATCAATATTTTATCCTTCCCGCCTTGGTTGGATCAGGTATCCAAACTCGGTGGCCGGGTTTTACTCCTCGGCCAGTACACAAGCCCCCCAAGCTTTGAGTTGGTAAAGCATAGAAGCTTTCATGACATTAGCCGAGCTTGGGAACTTGGTTTCTTCTTTGGTCTTTCGAGTTGGCGAGGTAATTGGCCAAGCTTCATACTTCTGTATATGTATATATCCTCCAACTCGGTGAACAGTTCGGGTCTACTGAGCTCTACACCTCGGCCCATACACAAGTCCCGCGAGTAGCCGGAGCTCAAACGATAAGTCGAGAGCCGGAGCTCAACCGAGTAGTCGGGTGCCGGAGCTCCACCAAGTAGTCGGGAGCCGGAGCTCAACCAAGTAGGGAGCCAGAGCTCAAACAAGTAGTCGGGAGCCGGAGCTCAACCGAGTAGGGAGTCAGAGCTCAACCTAGTAGTCAGGAGCCGGAGCTCAACCGAGTGGGGAGCTGGAGCTCAACCCAGTAGGGAGCCTGAGCTCCAACCGGTAGTCAGGAGCCGGAGCTCAACCGAGTGGTCGGGAGCCGGAGCTCAACCGAGTGGTCGGGAGCCGGAGCTCAACCGAGTGGGGAGCCGGAGCTCAACCCAGTAGGGAGCCTGAGCTTGAACCGGTAGTCGGGAGCCGGATCTCAACCGAGTGGTCAGGAGCCGGAGCTCCACCGAGTGGTCGGGAGCCGGAGCTCAACCGAGTGGTCGGGAGCCGGAGCTCAACCGAGTGGTCGGGAGCCGGAGCTCAACCGAGTGGGGAGCCGGAGCTCAACCCACTAGGGAGCCTGAGCTCGAACCAGTAGTCCGGAGCCGGAGCTCCGCCAAGTAGTCTGGAGCCTTAGCTCAACCGAGTAGGGAGCCAGAGCTCAACCGAGTAGTCGGGAGCCGGAGCTCAACCGAGTAGTCGGGAGTCGGAGCTCAACCGAGTCAGGAGCCGGAGCTCAACCGAGTAGTCGGGAGCCGGAGCTCAACCGAGTAGGATTGATACCATCGAAGCATTCTTCGAAGACGATCGTGACGGAAGCAATCACCAACAGATTGGAGTTTCAGCGTGTTTGGAGTTTGAATTTGAACAAAAAAAATTTCGGGAGAAATGAAAACATTTTCGCGGTCAATTGAATATTTTTATCGGTCATTTATGATAATTGCCTGCATAAAAGGATTTTTTACTGGCTAATATTTGTTAGCATGGTTTGGGAAATGAATTAGGGACTAATTAGGAACTAATATCCTATTATCATTAAATAATTACCACTAAAACCAAATACCGGTGTAGTGATCCTAAATGAGATTTTTTTTTTTTTTGGGTTAGAAACGAGGCAGAAGCTCAAAAAAAAAACTACCCTCTAACTAAACGGGGTAAGGAGGCCCCAGAAACATCATCAAGGAGGAGCAAAATAAGATTAGGAAGGGGGCATGAGAGCTCCTTGAAACCAAACTACTCCTCAAGGCTTCTGTTGGCTAGAAGTTCAGCACTTTTGTTACCTTCCTCATTGTATGACTGAATTTGAGATCCCATTGACATTGAGTTAGCTTCTGAATAACCCAAAGAATTTGATTATTTCTAGCATGATCAGAAGGATTTTGGAGAGCTAGAATAATACGTTGAGAATCACTCTCCATAATCACTTTCTTGTATCCCTTCTCCCACGCAAGACTGAGGCCTATGTAGACACCCCGAAATTCAGTAACATAGGCAGTACAAGTTCCTATGTTGTGTGTAAAACCCACAAGCCAATCTCCATCTTCACCACGAATGAAGCCTCCATAACCTGCACTACACGAATAATCCTTGGAAGCACCGTCTGTATTAATTTGTACCCATCCAGGAGGTGGCCGAATCCATCGAATATTCTTCCATGACGAGCCAGAAGAAGGGACGGAAGAAGACTGGATTGCATTAATGTGACACCCTTCTACCCCGCATGTTAATATAAAACATTTACTTAAAAGAGGTAATTATAAAACATGCATTTATTTGGAAAAAAAATAAAAACTTGGATAAAAAGGTTTCACATCTCAACAAAAACAACACGAAAATAACATAGTTTTAAAGCAGTAATACATAAACAAGACAGATAAAGAAAAACCCAACCCCGATGTCACATACAGAGCTAGTATAACCAAAATCTGGATACATGACGAAAACAAACTAAACAACTAACAAAACTAACAACTATAACTCAGCATTCTAACTAGAGTCGCGGCTCCTCAGAGTCACTCCTCCACTGGCTGCTCACCGTCCTCTGCATAAGGAAGTACATGCAACAGCAAAAACAGGAAAATAGGGAGTAAGAAATCGTGTAAACACAACGGCATGGGAATAGGGAATAAGATAAACATACATCATAGCATGTCATATCATAGCAATATAACAACATACAATATATATACATCATCATATAATACCATAACAACATGTTAATCATCCAACATATGCTATGCAGTGCAATGCAACCCTACTCCACTACTCCATCAATGCATGTGGATCCAACTAACACAGGAAGTCAACTTCGGAGTTACATATCTGTATTGGCCAAAAAGCACCAACATCGACAGTTTCCCAAACCATGGTGGAACCCCTTGGATAACCGACGTATCATAACTGGATACGCCACCTCAGGGGCGCACGGTTCACCAAACCATGAGTAAACCACCCGAGACTTAGGCCAGATCATCATAACTAGGATGAACTCCCCTATGTTGAACATCCCCCTCAACATCAACTCCAATGCTCTATGCAAATGGCACAACAACACATAAGGCAACCACCTCCTTTGCTTGGGCCTAAAAGCACCCAAGACTTATCACCAACATCAACATTAACACCTTAGACCCAAACCGTGGGGTCAAGGCCCCCTTGGCCAAAAAGCACCAAGGTCCAACATAACAACATCTCGACCAAAACGTAATGAGAGCACTTTGGCCAAAAAACACCAAAGCGTGATAACGTGCGGTAACCCATCGGGTACCGGCTTAACCAGCTTATCAGTCTTGGTTATCTTAATTAATCTTTAATTAAGTTATCTAACTTGTTATCATTTGATTATTATATTATTACATCATCTAGGGATAATTGGGGTAGCACCCCTTTAATTCATTAATCTTAAGTTCTGACCAGTAGGGGGAAGCAGGGGCGTACTAAACCACCAGCACGGTCGTGCTCACTGACCTGCACGGCCGTGCGGCCTGTTTTCCAGAATTTAACTGGGAGCACGATCGTGCTCCCTGTTCAGGACGACCGTGCTCCTAGGCAGGGCCATACTGTTCTGGGCAGAATTTAACGTGTTCTTGGAGTTTAGGCTCCCTAATTCTCTCAAATCAAATCCTAAGGTCTTAATTAAAACATTCAGCATGAAACCTCACTCCTCACTAACACAGTTCATATCTTGTGAAGCTTGGGGAATTAATCCCTTAATTCCTATGTTAACTAAGAGTCCTAATTAAGTCAATTAGAGTCTTATTAACATATTCAACATAACGGTAACATCATCATCAACAACATATCCAGTCAATATGATCAACATAATCCATGTCATAACAACGACATTCATAATCATGGGAATTCATACCAATTCAACCAAAACTCATGGCATAAGACAATTCAAATGGGCATACCACATCATGAACAACTCAACAATTATAACAAATAGGCATACGAATTAATCCAATTAAACATATAAACAATTTAGTCATACAACCAGGCAGATCATGGCATCAATACATTATAACGACAATAAACGGGACTATGGGAACCCCTCATCTTACGTTACTCCCTAGCCTAGTGTATAAACTATTCTTCTCCCATACCTGGTACGAGGTTCGCGTTTCAAAATAAAAAAGAAGATCCACTAGGGTCCCGTCTCACTAGCACTTGTCTACGACCTCAAGGACGCCAAAGAGACACTTTGGTTCAACTCTAAGATCGAGAAATCAAAAGGAAGAGATGAAGAACTTGAAAGAAAGAACACAAGGGACAAGGTGCACGAATTTTACCTTTTCTAAAGTCCCAAACAGCAAGCACACGAACCCCTATTCGTAGCGATGTTCTCCTATCAAGAAGCAGTGAAGAACGGTGCAAGAACGGGTTCCCAAGAGAGAGTTTTAGGGAGAAAAACCATAAGGATTCAAATATTTGAGTGTTGGGGTTGTGTAAACTAGGTTTAGGTCGAGTCTAATGGTATATATATGAGTTTGGGTCATAATGGGTTCCTATTTCAGCCCAAACTGTATACAGTTCGGTATTTGGACCATAACTAGAGCTACAA
The DNA here is from genome assembly GCA_030762895.1 of Sophora flavescens. Classification (NCBI taxonomy): domain Eukaryota; kingdom Viridiplantae; phylum Streptophyta; class Magnoliopsida; order Fabales; family Fabaceae; genus Sophora; species Sophora flavescens. Next base: position 127,838,890 of record CM061067.1, read on the forward strand.
GTTTCCGATTGAGGCATTCTTTGTGTCGTTAGAAAGTTCAGAGAAATATCTACAATTTAGTGTCTAATGATCCAATCCTAAATCGGACTTGAAGATGGTAAAAAGTTCGATGTAAGTTTAACGACAGATTTGGTAGTTATTCATAGATAGGATTCTTAGGAGATTATGATAAGATCTTAAGATATAAACAAAAAGAGGATGATCATATATTGATAATGACTCAAATATTATTGGTTGAGGGGCTAAAATCTAATAATAACACTATCTCTATTTAAATACTAACTCACACGATATCTTATCATATCATTCTTAATCACTTATTATTAATAAAATCACATATCATATATTAACATATAAAATCAAACATTAAGATACACAATCTCATATTAATGTAAATAATCATATATTAATATATATATATATATATATATATATATATATATATATATAATCATATGCAATAATATATACATATATATAAATATCAAACATATATATGTCAGAACTAACACATATAAACATAAGGGTGAATCTTGAGGTGTTACAATTAAGAATATGATTCACAAACTGCTGGATAATTTCACATGGGTTACTTTGGTAAGAGAAACTATCTTCAAGGAGGCAGTAGTTCCACCATTTCCATACCATCCAACAGGTCACCCTGAAGGTATGATTCCATAAAGAGACACCAGCTGAGTTATGGGCACCAAGGTCTTGTGAAAGGCAATTGGAGATCCAAGTTTGTTGGGGCCAGCTAAAGAACTCTGCTACTTTATTTGAATCCATGAAATGAAGCCAAATTTTCACAGCGAGGGGACAATCACGGAGGACATGGGAGATTGATTCAGGTTTCTCGGGGCATCGATGACAATCAAAAGAGGAAGATGAACACTTGCTTCTGTAAAGAGATGTCATGATTCTATTATGCCGAACCTTCCAGATAAAAGTGGAGATGCGAAGAGGGCTTTTCCAACCCCAAATATTCTTCCATAACTCGGATTCATTTACAATAGGGCTGAGAGCACTGTAGGCACTTTTGATTGAGAAGCTGTCAATTTGCTCCAGATGAACGGATCTTTTACATCAGAAGACATGGGGGAGAAAAGCTCTGATTTTAGTAATAATGTTTCCCGGGAGGAGGAGCTCCATGCACTGAAAATCCCAGTTTCCTGTGTTGGAGACAAAGCTAGCAATAGAATCTTGAGACTTGGTGATGAGGGGAGGGTTCAAGGAGAAGTCATGCAGGAACAAGTCTTTCCCTATCCAATAATGATTCTAGAATTTTATTGTGTTACCACTCACTAAGCTGTAATGGACATTAGACTTCAAATTAGGCCATGAAGCAACAACATTTTTCCATAAAGTTCGCTTTGGCGGGTGAGAATGCCCCAACTAATTTTATATAGAAAACCATCATTTACCCTTTTAATTTTTTTAAGCCTAGCCCACCAGCATTTTGGGGTAAACATAAAGTGTCCCATTTTATTAAATGGGCCTTCCCAGAGTGTTCATTCTCACTCCAAATGAAACTTCTTTGGGCCTTTTCAATTTGGTTGCAAATGGAGGAGGGAATTAGGGCTGGATAAGTTGGGTTGACCCGCCCGAAACCTGAAATACCCGACAAAGAAAACATGGAAATGGGCGGATTGAGTCTGACAAATGGGTCATCGGGTTATTTACTCGGTTCTACTTGGTTTTGTTCGGGTGGGTCCGGTTCCGGAAATCCCAGACCGTCGGTAACCGAACCCAGCCGACGTAAGAGAAAAGGAGAAAGAGATGATGGGGAGGAAGGTGGCTACCGTAGTGCCATGGCTTGGGGTGAAGATTTCCGATGATGTTAAAGAGAGAGACGAGTGCGCGAGCTGCTGCGTTGGGCATGGCAGTGTTAAGAGCGGTAGTCGAACGTGATGAGGGCAGTCGGTAAGTGATGAGGGAGAACTGAGGCTGTCAGGTAAGTGATGAGGCAGAATTAAGGGCAGCCGCCGGGTGAGTGATGAGGGAGAACCGAGAAAGTAAAGGTAGGTTAAATTAGGGTTTCTTTTGGTTATTATAGAATAAAAAAGTAAAAAACAAATTTGGGCCGTAAATTAGGGTGAAGCAGGTTATAGAAACAAAAAGTATAACAAAAAATTGGGCCCAAAATTAAAATGACCCAAACAAATGCAGTGAGACACTTACTTCAGGACGGTGGCACTGAAAAAGCCCAAACAAATGTTCATTACCCCCATTTTCGGTTCAAAAGTTAAACCAGGCCTAATTCTTCATTGTTCCTTACCTTTTGCAAACCCTAGTCACTCACTCACTAATCAACCGTCGGTCTGCTCCTTACCTGCCTCCTTCCCACTCGCCTTTCTCGTTCTCTCTCACAGGGAGGGTAAAGGTAGTGTCAATTCATTTGCCTGGTACTCGCTTCTCTTTCATCACTTCATCTTTGTCTTAGTCTCAGCAAATCGATGCCAAATCTTTACAAATCGGAGCCAGATCTTCGCAAATCGGTGCGAGTGATGTTCTTCAAACGGTAGATCTATGTTCTTCTGTTGTGTTATGGTGGTGCAAATCCGTCCGATCCACCCGTCACCCGATTAACCCGATCATCTAACCAAACCGCACAAGCATCGGACAAAAATGGGTGACCTTTTTGGCTTGGTCAGTTTTCGTCGGTTTGGAATTTTTTGGCCTGAAACCAACCAGTGTCCACTCCTATAGGGAATATGATCATGCTGCATATGATATGGGGCAACAGATCCAAGCACAAATTTTGCTAGAGTTATACGACCTGCCATAGAAAGGCATTGCCTCTTCCAACCACTTAACCTTGTTTGAATTTTTTTAGATATTGATTTGAAGGAGTTAATACTAGACCTGCCATAGCAGATTTGAACTCCCAAATATCGGTCCAAGTTACGGGTAACAGAATCCAGCAACCTATGCAATAGCGTGGGATTATGGGCTGGGTACATTTTTAGAAAAGCAAACAATTGTTCTTTGATTATTAACCTTATGCCCAGAAACCTCACAGAAAGTGTCTAAGCAATTTTAAATGATGAGCATTTGTTTAGGAGAGGCCTCTGCAAACAATAATAAATCGTCAGCAAAAATGAGATGGAAAATTTTTGGGCCCGCAACTGCCGGCCCTCATGGGTTTCCAATCATCATTATGAACAGGATCGAGAATAATATGAGAGAGGATTTCCATGCATATGAAAAAAAAAATTTAAGGGAGTAGGGGTCACCTTGTCTAATACCTCTGCTAGGAAGAAAATTATCAGCTTTATCACCATTCCACAAAATTTGAAAAGAGGAGGAAGTAATGCAAGCCATAATTAAATTTGTAAAATGATCTCCCATATTAAGCTTAAGAAGGAATTGGTGTATAAAATTCCAATAGAGCCTATTATAAGCTTTTTCTAAATCTATTTTAATGGCCATGAATTTTTTCTTACCTTTCATTTTACCCATTGAGTGTAACATCTCTTTTGAAATAATAATGTTGTGTTGAATGTTACGACCCGTAATGAAGCCTCCTTGAAAAGGGGAGATAATACTACCTAAGAAAGGCTTAATGCGGTCCATAATGATTTTTTGTGATACAATTATAGATGACATTGCATAGGGCAATAGGTCTAATTTGAGAGATAAACTCAGGAGGATTAACTTTAGGGACCGTCACTAGAAGGGTTTTGTTTATATTTTTAATCAAGTCGATCATGATTATGCCAGCATTGCGAAATAAAATGAAAGATAGAGGGGCTCTATATTCCAGTTTTTGTGATAAAAAATAGCAGGGAAACCATCATCCCCAGGAGCCTTAAGAGGACCTATTTTCAAATATAGCATTCTTGATTTCAATTTCAGAAAAGGGGGAGTCTAAAGCACTACGAAGAGAGGTCTCTATAGGGGGAAATGTAGCGTTAGTTGGGATGTGGGGCCTTATTAAAGTACCATCCCAGAAAAGGCTTTGAAAATGCTCCTTACCCAGGTTTTCAAGGGCCTCAGTTTCAAAAATCCAGTCCCCACCAGAATTTCTAAGGCATAAAATCTTTTTTCTTTCTTCAGAAAAATAGGTAAATTGTTTCTGTACGTTTTTTTTACTTGTCACACCGGTCATATGAGTTTTATTTTTTTTCAAATTGATCATACACGTTACATTTTGTTTCCATGTTAGTCATTTCCGTTAATTTCGATCTAATGCCATTAGTTTTGACCTGATGTGGTTATCACGATAATCTGACACGTGGCTTTTGATCTGACTCCGTAAGGTTTAAATTGACGAAAATGACTAACATGAAAACAGAATAACGAAAATGACTAACATGAAAACAGAACATAACGTGTATGACCAATTTGAAAATAATAAAACTGATAAGCATCTGGCTCATCTGGTTTTATAACTAGAAAAGTCATGGTTTTGTGCTAATTATTTCACGTTTTCGCCCAAATTTGGATTTAACTGTCTTCAAGCAACATTTTGAGTCTTTTAAGTAATTCTTAGGATATTTTAATTAAGTTGAGCTTAATAAAGCACTTAATGCTATTTTATATTTTCAGGTTAAGGAAAAGCAAAAATGGAAGAAAGCAGAAGTCATTTCGCCTCGCGAGACCGAAGACCAACCTGCACAGCAACAGTCACCCTTTCTGTCTCGCCTCGCGAGCCTGAAGGCCTGACTGTGCCAGAGACGTCATCCTTTCTGTCTCGCCTCGCGAGTTTCCTTCTCGCCTCGCGAAAGAACCAATCTTTGAAGATCGGATTTTTACGATTCGCCTCGCGAGCCAGGTCTCGCCCCGCGAGCGCGCGAAACTCAAACTATGTTTATAAGTTGTTTTAGGGCAGAATTGGAAGGGGGAAAGAGTTGGGCACTTGGAGGCTGCGGCTGGACTAGGGTTCCAACCCTAGTAGGGGATGTTTTCCTTGCTCTGGGAATGGAGGAAGATTGGAGGATTCTTCTATGAGTGTTCTTCATCTCTTCTCTCCTTCTCTTTTGTATTGTTATTTATCATGAGTAGCTAAACCCCCTTGTTGTTGGGGTTAGATGTAGCTTTTCTGAACTTGTTTGTATTTGATTTGGTTTCAATGCAAGTTTCTATTTCTTTATGAGTGTTTGATTCTATGCTTAATGCTTTTCTTGGCTTAGCTACTCATGGAATGATTTGTTGCTTTGATAGACAATTGAAAGATTGATGTTAGGGCATGCTCATGAATCAAATGCCAAGTAGTTCATGAACCTAGACATAGGTCTTGGGGTGCTTGCAATCTTATAAGTCTTGACTCTTAATACAAAATATCAGGTTATTCCACCTAAGACATTAGGGTTTAAGTATTTAAAAAGGCTTGATTGTCATAATTGAATTGGGACTTGTGTTGCTAATCATTTCATTGCAATTAAGGGAGGATTAGTGTAGTCTAACCTTGACAATTTTAACCGCATTTCTGTTGCCTTCCAAGTGTTCGATAAAATTCCCAAAAGACCAAAAATATTTCATTGCTTTCTTTATTTTATGTTTTGATCTCTTCATACCATAGTTTAGTCTAGATAGTTGTTGAGTTTGTGAATTGGTAATTGACAACCGATCCCTGAGGACGATATCCGGTCTCACCACCGTATTACTTGTTTGCGACAATGTGCACTTGCCTGTTTTAAAAATACACATCAAAAACTTATAGAAATGATGTGGAAAAAAAGAGATGTATATAACCAATCTATATATTTTACCTACTTTTTTCTTCTACAAATAATAGTTTTGTGTGATAGTACCTGGTATTGCGATCTCCATCTTTGATCCAATTGGCTTGAGATTTTTGAAGCCAAAAGGTGGCTTCCTGGTCCAAAACCTCTTGCAACTCTTTGTCGAGCTTCTTTTCATGTACCGTTTAGAACTCAACCTTCTCTGGTGAGTGTTAAATACCAATAGAAAATAAAATGGAAGAAGCATATTCATTGTTATGGGCCTTGGCCTGGTCTGTCAGTTCATGACCATTCATGACGTTTATTCGTATAGGCTTATTTGAATTCAAACAGCACGACATGTTGATGTGGTTCATGAGGATCTGTAGGCCCAATCTGAATCACTCTACCAAGTAGCAATTTTGGGCTTCACTGAATCACTACATGTCATGTGTCCCGTATTTATAAATTTGAGGGAATAAGTGATTAATTTATTTTTTTAATGGATCAAAAGTGAGTTCCCTAGATTTTTTAGAGATCAATTCGAACCTTTATTCTATTTTTTTTTATGAAAAGAGGGGCTAAAGACCCAAAAAAAAAAAAAGAAATTACAGATGAATTAAACGAGGAATAGGAACTCCTAAAAACATCATAAAGCAACACTTATGAAAGCTGCACCGGAGGATGATCGTAAATCATAACTTGAGATCCCAGCTTACAACCCATAGTTTTTATATTATTAGTTAATCATAAATTACTACATCATTAAAAATGGTTGATTTTTACCATAAATATTTTAAAAGTTATACATTAAATGATTTATAATTGGTTAATAACAATATATCAAAATCAAAATCAAATTCTTACCTTTTACATATTACACATATCGTGTGGTGAATGCATGTATCACACAATTTGATTCCATGGATTCGAATTTACAATGATGGATTAATTTATTTAAAATGAGAACTTTGATATGAATAATTATTAAGTTGATTTTACTTTAAATATCCTGTTATTTTTTATCTGTCTCAATTGTGGTGGGTGGGGTGTCATAAGTGCGGATATCATCCTTTTAAATTATTATTTTTAAGTAAATAAAATTTTAATGATTGTCTTAAAAGTTTTTTTTTAGAGAGATTGTCTTAAAAGTTAAAACATTCATCCTTAATTTATATTTAATATGTTGAGTTCTTGATATACTTTATCAAATTATTAATACATACATCAGTACGTGCTTATACAAGATCCCTTTAAAGGTATTTTTTTTGTAAGGGCTGATTTCAGTAGAGTTGTTTATTAATCGATCCAAATCGATTCAAATCATAAAAATCGAATAAAAAATCACTTTTTTTTCTTCATTAGATTGAATCGGGTTTTGAATCCCTAGTGAAAATCAATTCAATCCAATCCAAACCGATGTACTACACACACGCGTGTGTGTGTATATATATATATATATATATATATATATATATATATATATATATATATATATATATATATATATATAAGTATTATATTTGAAATTATAGTAATGCCCATTCTTAAGTATTTTTTTCATACTTTATGATCCTCATTCTCTTTAATATTTTTTGTTGGATTGACCTATATGAGATTATTTAGAATAAATGTTAATGTCTTGAAGTGATATTTTGTTAAATTTTTTTATGCATAATATATATATATATATATATATATATATATATATATATATATATATATATATATATATATATATATACTTGATTGAGTAAACATGAAAAAATAAGAAATCGATCAAGTGAATATGAGAAATAATTAGGTATAATTTATCTGTAAAAATATCTTTTTTAGATGAAGATTATCATTTTTGTCCACAATTAAATATAAGTAAAAAAGAGACTTGATATGAGAAAAATAAAGGATGACAAAAACTGAATTATCCAATCCAATCTAAATTATATTTAATTAAATTAGATCGGATTTATTTTTTTTTAAAGAAACAAAACGATCCAGTTCAAATCGTATATTATTTTTATCATTGAATTCGATTATTTTTTTTTATTTTTTTTTGCAAAACCGATGAAATCCCCTTAGATATCACCTCGTCAAAATGTCGTTGCTTCTGGAAGGAAAACCGTTGACAAAAAAGAAATAATGACGGTCAAGGTTAAACATCGACCTTTTCAACTATGTATCGTCATTTTATATACGAGTGAAGTGACCAAGGACTCAAGAGGCTTGATTATGAATTGCGATTAGCACGTTCGATCCTATTCATATGTCAATAGCAACAATTAAAGTTAGGAAAATGTTAGAACATTCATTAAGTAATTAAGTAATCAAGAAAAAAAATTTATATGAATAATTAATATATTTAATAATAAAAAAATGAAATATTTAGTTTTTTAATAAAAACTTATTTTTTTTAGTTTCTTGAATAATTAATATATTTAATAAAAAAATGAAATATTTAGTTTTTTTAATAAAAACTTATTTTTTTTTTTTAGTTTTTCTAATGACACTTGTTAATATGAAGTAGTATATATATTCCTTCACTGACTATTTCAATTTTCAACATGGGATGTTGAGATAAGTTTCTAATACGTTTTACAACTTGTTTTTTTTTTTTTTTTGAAATGTACAACTTGTTTGACCATCCGCATTATAAGGTAAAACTGGTTATCAGTGGAGCGTATAATTCACTGTCCAAAACACAAGAAGTCAAGAATTAAGGCCAGACCTTCAAATATAATATAATGAAGATGATAGATGCATTGCACGGCGGCCACTGCCCAGTGGCATAAAATTAACCAAAAACAACTACAAAAAAAAAATGTAATGCCATGTATACTATATAATAAGTACATAGTATATACTGACTCCTTATGTATAGACAACATATCTACACTTTGATAAAATAAAAGGCCAAAAAAGGTAACAGATCACACTCTTGTACGGATATATATATATATATTAAGATTAAAAATTATTTAAGTTAATATAATTACTTAAAAAGTTAGTGTATTTATGTTTTAATATATATCATTCAAATAATATATAATAGTCAATATTCACTTTTTTTAATTTTTGAAAATGATAGGATCGAGGTCTGGAACGAACCCTGGGTTCGCTTTAATCCCTCTTTGACAATTCAGTCTGCTCCATTGCAAATCTTGAGCACATTTGGGTCAACCAACTGATGTTGGCTGGCGTTAGGGTTTTGAATGATGGGCTTATTCGGTCAATGTTCAATGAAGAGGAGGCCAACTCGATCCTCTCTATCCCCCTAAGTTCGCTAAATGGAGATAATGAGTTAATTTGGAACTTGAGCTCTAATGGCTTATATACAGTGAAGTCTGCTTATTCCCTAGCCCGTGATGTTGCTAGCCAGCACGATCCTCCAGTAGTGCAACTGGACTGGCCTGGATTATGGAGCTTAGAGGTGCCCCCAAAAGTGAAGCATTTTCTCCGGCGTTCCTGTCATAACGTGCTCCCTACCCGGAGATTAAGGGACAAGGGAGTTCAATGTGACCCTTTTGTGCTGTTTGTGAGAGAGGAATTGAGAGCTCTTGGCACATTCTTTTATCCTGTCCAAAGAGTGAGGAGTGTTGGAGGAAAAGGAGGCTTTGGTTTGATATAGAGCACCGCGTGAGCAGGAGTGATGACTTCCTGACTTTCTTCTTCAACCTTATGAGAGGTTTATCAAAGTCTAGAATGGTTAATTTTGCCATGGTGTCTTGGAGCTTGTGGTTCAGCAGAAACCAGAAAGTGTGGGACAATGTGGAAGAGACCATGCATCAAGTTGTTGCTAGGGCCTCCTCGGTTTGGGAGGAGTGGAGCTTGGCCAAGAGGGTTCACACTAATCCTGCTATGGCCCATGCTTCCAGTGAGGGTGTGAAGTGGTCAAAGCCTCCCAGAGGGTTTTTGAAGATCAACGTGGACGCTACCTTTCCATCAAATGGGGAAACCACAAACTGGGGCATGTGCATGCATGATGATGAGGCTTTTTTGCTGGTGCCAAGTCTGGTTGGACCTCCTTCAAGCTTGCGGTGAAAAAAGAAGAGGCGTTAGGTCTCATTCATTCCATCCACTGGGCTTCTTCTATGAATCTGGACAAGGTTATTTTTGAATTGGATGCTCAATTAGTGGTTAATAACCTTAATTGTAACATCCCTGACTACTTTATGGATTGACGATTGTCCCCCACAAACCAACACAAGTCTTTTCAGCATGCTTTGTCGTTACTCACACGCTTCCTGGGAAAACTTCCCAGGAGGTCATCCATCCCAGAATTGCTCCAAGTCAAGCACGCTTAACTGTGGAGTTCTTAAGTGATGGGCTTCCGAAAAGAAGATGATGTTATGTCTCTAAAATGTCTGATGTGCATTTCCCTAAGTTTTGATAAGAACTAAACATTGGTTAATGATTTAATTAACCTTCATATTGGTTCCAAACCTGTCTATCTAGTGTGCAGATTAAAACTATAGGAATAATTTATCTGCTCATAAGTGACTACCTGTCTGGATAAGCGAAAGTCAACCTGTCTGTTGACTATGATTATTGACTTCTTTCAAGATACGTCTTCAACCTGTCTCCCCACGATTTCCTACACTTGTCTGAGGTTACTCGTTGAAGAATCAAGGACCGGACAAGCTTTTGTTGGCTGTCCCATCAGAAAGAGACTTGAAGCCTTCTCTCCTACAGTCTCACACCTATCAAGAAAAGTCAGAAGTTACTCTCTCAAGCAACCTCGGTTATCAGAACCAAAGATCAGTTAAAGAATGCTTCCAACATGCTTTATTCTCTAGTACCTCTAGTCCTTACACGAAAAGGGAATTGTACTCAGCAAAGTACAAAAAGCTCTCTGCATAACTCTGATATGGCTGTATCACGATGCATAAAGCCATGATCCTTCATGTTAGAGTACAACCAACCTTCCTATTGCATTAATGGCTGCCCAGAACAACTCTATTACATTTAATGAAGTTCTGCTTGAAGCCAACATCTGAGGAAATGTCTCTAACGGATCCTAAATGCTTGAAGACTATAAATACATAAGTCATTGAAGATGAAGCATAGAGAATACACATAGCATTAAAGAGCCATTACTCTGCGCATTAATATCTTCATTCTTTCATTCTGTATTCTTCAATCATTTGAAGTTATTACGTAGACTTTCCTAATCTTTACATTTAAATCACTCTCTGAGTGTTAGTGGAAGTTCTGTCTGTCTGAAGTTGTATTTATTACAAACCAAATCTCTCAAACAAACCTGAGTGAGCCTGAAGAGGCTAAGTGTGCAAAGAATACTTGTCTTGGAGCCTGAAGAGGCTAGGTGTGCAAAGAATACTTGTCTTGGAGCTTGAAGAGGCTAAGTGTGCAAACAATACTTGGAGTCTATAACCTGATCAGTTATAGTGGATAAAACTTGGTGCTGCCAAGGACTGGGCATAGCTCTTTGCTTTGAAGAGTGAACCAGGATAAATAGATGTGTCAATCTCTCATTCCTTATAAACTCTTTAGTTGCCTTACTTTTCGTATACGTTTTTCAAGTGGTGTGTTTGTCTAAGTCACTGTTAAAATTTCATCAGACAGGTCACCTTTCAGTCATGTATCTTTCCACTCGTCTAAACCAAGCTTCTGTATGCGAAAAGATTTCAACTTTGTTTAAATTCTGATAAACACAATTCACCCCCCTTCTCGTGTTTATAGTTGTCTATTTCAGTTGGTATTAGAGCTCAGCCTCTGGGTTGAGCATCTAACAGTGTAGAGGTAAAAGGTCCTGAAGAATAGATATGACTGCTGGAGCTAGTTCAAGTGGAAGTCACCAGACTGAAGGAGCTTCCCTAACCAGATCTCCTTACTTCAATGGAGAAAAATACAACTATTGGAAAGATAGATTTCAATGGTTCATTCTATCTACAAACTCTGATCTTTGGGATGTCATTACAGATGGTTCATTATTTCCCAAGAATGATGATAACACATATAAACCAAAAGCTCTGTGGACTACTGCAGAAAAGACAAAATGGGAGCTGAACCACAAAGCTAGATATAAGATCATTTGTGCTCTCAGTCCTGAGGAGTTGAGAAGGTATGTGCTTGTCACTCTGCCAAAGAAATATGGGACACTTTAGCTGTCACACATGAAGGAACAACCAAAGTCAAAGAGTCAAAGATTGTCATACTTGTCAGAAAGTATGAACTGTTTGTCATGGAGGAAGGAGAATCCGTTGCTCAAATGATAGGAAGATTTCAAACTATAGTCAACAGTTTAAAATCTCTTGGCAAAGTCTATACCAATGCTGAGAAGGTGGGAAAGATTGTGAGAAGTCTACCTAAACAGTGGAGACCTTTGGTCACTGCTATCTCTCAAGCCAAGGATCACTACCTTGACTATGGATGAACTTCTTGGAACACTCACTGTTCACGAGCAAGAACTTGGAGATGAAGTTTCACCAAAGAAGGGCAAGTCAATTGCTCTGAAAGCTGATCAAAATTCAGCAAAAGTTTCCAAGGCTCTAAAGGCAAGCGAGTCATCCAGTGATGCTGACCTCTCTGAACACGAGGATTTTGAGTGTGATGAAGAATTGTCTCTCCTGACCAGGAAGACAAAGCTTATCCTACAGAAAAAGAAGTTCAAGAGGGATAAGCCATTCAGAAGGTTCAACAAGGATAAGAACTTCAAAGAATTCACTTCAACAGACAAAAGTCCAATTGTCTACTATGAGTACAAGAAGCCTAGTCACATCAAGGCGGAATGTCCTCAACTCAAGAAGGCCCCTTTTAAGAAATTATTCAAGAAGAAGAAGAAAGGAATGATGGCTACTTGGGAGGATCTGGAGTCAACATCTTCTGATGAAGAAACAGAGGAAGAAGCCAATCTCTGTTTGACGGCCAACACTGACTCAGACTCAGACGATGAGGTACATCCTGACTATGAGGAATTACTTGATGCCTATGAGGAGTTGTTGGAGGAATCCAACTGCTTATCTAAGGCTTTCAAATCCCTCAAGAGAGGGTATGTAAAGCTCACCAGTGAGCATAAACAGAAATCTCAAGAGTGTGAGAAGCTGGCTAAAGAGAACAGTGAGCTGAAGACTGAAAAGTCTAATGAAGCTAAGATCTCAAGTGAAACATCACCATCTTAAGAAGTTGAAAAACTTCAACAGAAAGTGGAAGAGCTCACTTCTGATCTTGCCAAATTTGTTAATGGTAGAGATAATCTAACTAAGCTACTTGGCTGTCAGAGGCACTCTCTTAACAAAGAAGGTATTGGATATGTCCATCAGACACATCATAAAGTATCAACTAAAGCTTCTACAGTATATGTTAAGTCAACTGTAACCAAATCTACACCTGTCTGTAACTTCTATGGAAAAACTGGACATGTTATGTCTAAGTGTATCCATAAGAAGAGAAGGAAGTCTTCACGGACTCCTAGAACTAACAGAAAAGGACCCAGAAAAATATGGGTACCTAAAAATCAAATAATTTTTCTTGCATATGTCCTCAATAGAACAAAGAAAACACCACTGCTGGTACCTGGACAGTGGTTGCTCGCGTCATATGACAGGAGAAAGGTCTATGTTCCTAGACCTCCAACTTAAGAAAGGAGGACACGTTGCCTTCAGAGGGAATCAGAAAGGGAAAGTTATATGAATTGGTACTATTGGTGGTAAACCCCATCTTCCCTCTATATCTAATGTTCTTATGGTTAAAACATTAAGACACAATTTGCTTAGCATAAGTCAATTATGTGATAGTGGTTTTGATGTTTCCTTTACCAAGGATGTATGCATAGTTAAAGACTATTGTGGCAAAACCCTCTTTTCAGCTAAAAGGCAACAAAATCTTTATAAGATTGAACTGTCTGAACTTTCAGATCAGAGTGTAACCTGTCTGATGTATAAAGAGGATGATAGATGGTTATGTCATAAGAAACTAGGACATGCTAGTATGAAACTAATTTCTGAATTAAAAAGGAATAATCTTGTGAGATGATTGCCTGATATTAGTTTTAAGAAAGATGTCTTGTGTGATGCATGTCAGAGAGGTAAACAGATAAAATCAAGTTTCAAATCTAAAAACCAAGTATCAACCTCTAGACCTCTTCAGTTGTTATACATGGATATGTTTGGACCAGTTAGTGTTGCCAGCCTGACCGGAATAAAATATGGATTTGTCATAGTTGATGACTATTCTAGATACACATGGGTACTCTTCCTAACACACAAGGATGAGTCTTTTAAGGCTTTCTCGGTATTCTGTAAAAGAGTACAAAATGAGCAGGGTTTCTGTATTTCTACCCTTAGAAGTGATTATGGGGGAGAATTTGAAAATGAGCAGTTTAAACAATTCTGTGAGGAGAATGGAATCTCTCACAATTTCTCTACACCTAGAACTACACAGTAAAATGGAGTGGTTGAGAGAAAGAACAGATCTCCGCAAGAGATGGCTAGATCTATGCTCAATGAAAATAATTTCCCTAAGTACTTCTGGGCAGAAGCTGTAAACACTGCTTGTTATGTACAAAACAGAATACTTATTAGGCCTTTTCTAAAAAGGACTCCTTATGAATTGTGGAAAGGAAAAAGCCCCAACATATCTTATTTTCATGCTTTTGGATGTGAATGTTTTATTCTGAATACCAGATATAATCTTGGAAAGTTTGATTCTAAGGTAGGTAAAGGTATTTTCGTAGGATATTCTGAAATGTCTAAGGCTTTTAGAGTTTACAATTCAAGAACTTGTATTATTGAAGAATCTATTCATGTTAAATTCAACGATGAATTAAAGACTAATAAAGAACTATCATATCTAGAAGATGATCTTGCAGGTCTTGATATAAACAATCCAGAAATTCAACAACCCGATCTAACCAAGACAGAACCTATGCCTGAGGCTGACTGACAAGTGGAACAGACAAGTCAGCAAACGAGTCAACAAACGAGTCAGCAGACAAGTCAAGATCTTCATGATGATCTCAAAAGGGATTGGAAGTTCAACACTCATCACCCCAAGGATCTTATTATTGGAAATCCTTCTGAAGGAGTAAGAACCAGATCCACATTAAGAGTATCAAGCAATGTGGCCTTTATTTCAGATTTGGAGCCTAAACCCATTGAATAAGCTCTTGAGGATGAAAGTTGGATTCTTCCCATGCAAGAAGAACTTAACCAGTTCACCAGAAATGATGTCTGGACTCTTGTCTCTAAGACTAAAAACAAGTCGGTTATTGGAACAAGATAGGTCTTCAGAAACAAATTCGATGAAGATGGTAAAGTTGTCAAAAATAAGGCAAGGTTAGTAGCTCAAGGCTATAACCAACAAGAAGGTATTGATTATACTGAAACCTTTGCACCTGTAGCTTGAATAGAAGCCATACGCATTTTAATGTCATATGCTGCACAACACCAAATTACCCTGTTTCAAATGGATGTAAAAAGTGCTTTTTCAAATGGTATAATTGAAGAAGAAGTGTATGTTAAACAACCCCCTGGTTTTGATGATACTTATAAACCAGATCACGTTTTCAAACTTAAAAAAGTATTATATGGTTTGAAACAAGCACCTAGAGCATGATATGATAGACTCAGTTCTTTTCTCATGCATAATGCTTTTACTAGAGGACAAGTAGACACTACTCTGTTCAAGAAATGCTTTAAAAATAACTTTATTATAGTTTAAATATATGTTGATGATATTATTTTTGGAGAAACTAATGAAAAGTTGTGCAAGGAATTTTCAAATCTAATGCAAGCTGAATTTGAGATGAGCATGATGGGAGAATTGAAGTTCTTCCTTGGATTACAAATCAAGCAGACAAGTGATGGAATTTACATTCATCAACAAAAATATACCAAGGAGATACTCAAGAAATACAAAATGAAAAATGCAAAGCTCATGAAAACCCCTATGCAACCCAATGCAAAACTAAGCAAAGATAATGAAGGTTAAAAGGTAGATCAAACTGTCTACAGAGGTATCATTGGCTCTCTACTGTACTTAACTTCAAGCAGACCTGACATTCAATTTAGTATCTGTATGTGTGCTAGAGTCCAATCTGATCCTAGAGAATCTCATCTTAAGGCTGTTAAAAGAATATTTAGACATTTGCTTGGAACTACTAATCTTGGTTTGCTGTATTTAAGATCCAAAGAATACAGATTAGTAGGATATTGTGATGCTGATTTTGCTGGAGACAGAATAGAAAGAAAAAGCACCAGTGGAGGATGTCACTTCATTAGAGCAAGTTTTGTCTCATGGTCAAGCAAGAGACAGACAACCATTTCCCTGTCTCATCTTTGAAGCGGCGAATACATCTCTGCTGCTAGTTGTTGCTCTCAACTCTTATGGGTAAAACATCAACTTGAGGATTACACTATTTATGAACATAACATATCTGTATGGTGTGATAATTCCAGTGCTATATGCTTAACTAAAAATCCAATTCAGCATTGTAAGGCCAAGCATATTGAAATCAAATATCATTTTATTAGGGATTATGTTCAGAAAGACATCTTTGATATTAAGTTTGTTAAAACTGAAAATCAATGGGCTGATATTTTCACTAAACCCCTCACAGAAGAAAGGTTTTATTTATTAGAGATAATCTAAACATGCATTGCATTGTTGAATGACATGTCTGAATGTTAACCTGTCTGTGCTTTATCACCTGTCTATGGTTACCCGTCTGACTCTGTGAGTCACTATGCTAGAACTCATCAGTTTTGTTGAAATGGTTATTATTTAATTAATGCCATTCCCTTATCTGAAGCTAATCGTGTGCACGGTGGTTTACGTATCTCAAAAACATGTTTTCATTATGTCTTAAGTGGACGTTGCAGTTCCCCATACAAATCGTGCCATTTTTGAATTAAAAAATGTCGCTTTTTTCTCTCTCCTACCTTTATGACTATAAAATACAATAGATCGGAAAGGTTGAACCTTTACGTTTCAATATTCCAAAATCCCTTTGTCTTCTCATCTTTCAAACCCTCTTCTCTCTCGAAACCCTAGAATCGTTTTCTCTCAAAAAAATGGCATCATCCAAGCATCTCTCTACAAAAGAAATCGCTGAGAAATACAATCTCAAGGTTACTGAGATAGAAAAGATCATTTCAGGAAAGACTGTTGATCTTCAACAGATGAAGAAACTAGGAATGGATGTCACTGAAGAGTTGGAGTACTCCAAGTGGACTCCTTTCTTCGACATCAAGGAGCTTGTTCACCCTAAGCTCGTTCAAACGTTCGGGACAAATGTTGTGGTTGTCACCAACCGACTCAACGGAATCAAAAGCTTTAAGGCTGAAATGGGGGATAAAACCCTTATCTTCCCCATTAGCTCTCTGGTGATTGTGTCCGAGAATCAGAGCTGGCTTCACACCCAACAGGGAAGATGAAGTGGGAGCTGACAATGTCAACATTGCCATCTATGGTGTTCCCAAACCAGTGAACCCTAAGCCTGTCAATATGGTGGTCAAGTGCAGATTCCTGCACAAATTGTTGTTGGAGTGCGTGATGCCAAGGAAAGGCTCACGAGATAGTGTGATCAAGATGGACAAATTTGCTCTATACCACTTGATCCACAAAATCAAGGTTGACATCAACGACCTTATCTACATGTACCTCAAGCTTCTGATCAAGAGAACCAACATACAGACCTATCCTTATGGGATGTTGCTGACAAGGGTATTCTGGAACAAGTTGTTTGTACCTAGTGATGTTCACTTTGTGGACATGGCACTGCCCATAGACAAGAAGATACTATCTATGATGGGCATCAAGGGAAGAAGAAGAAGAAGAAGAAGCCTGTTGTTGACCAGAAGGAGGAAGAACCAGTGGTTTCCACTGACGAATCAGAAGTCCCCTTTTCTGAAAGATTGTTCAAACCACCTGGAAAGGTGGCTAGACAAGACCAAATTCCAAAGCTGCAACCCTAAGTATCTAAATATTCTGCTGAAATAGTTGAGCTCTTGAGGTTTAGGCTGAGGAGACCCTCTCTCAAGAGGAAGACAAGTGAAGCTGAGGAATTAGTGGATGTTCCTGCTCATCCCCAGCAATAAAAGGAAGCTGGTGAAGACCTTTGCCAAGGTCAGACAAGTTGAGTCTGAGCCTAGCAAAGAGGAAGCATCTACTCAGGGGGAGCAGACAGAGCAAGTCCTGGAAGAACCCAAGAAGACTTTCATTTTGGGAATTATTCCCAAAAAGAGAAGATCTGGTTATCCAGTACCTGCAAAAGCTAACACTATATAAGACCTATCTGGAGGAGCTCAGACAGTTGTACCCAAGGATGACCAAGTGTCTCCTTCTCACAAGAAGTTGAAGATATCTGAAGTGCAGACATCTCCTTCAATCCCTTCCCCTTCTCATCAAGGTATCATCAACCCATCTGTCTCTTCTCCATCTGCCCTTTTTGTTCAATCTCTTTCTGTTGCATCTCCTATTTCTTCACCTGTCTCCTCCTTTCAAACTCAAAAATATTCTTTCACTATTGTACCTGATGATTGTCAGTACACAGTTGTTCACAGGGACTCTACTCCCAAAGAACAAACTGGCATATCATCGAGACTCTTTGTGTCTGATCTGCAATCTCTTTTATTTGCAAGTATCTCAGACGTCTCTTTCATCCCTCCTTCTCCACCTCATATTCTTAACCCTTGTAGAGAACTTTTCTTCTACCCACCTATTATTATCTTCATTAGAACATTAGCTGGAACTCACTATCCTACTTATGTTGTAATGCTACCACATAGGTCTAGGTATTTCTTTATGTTAGTCACTGGATCTAATTCTTTTTTCTGCCATATTGACTCTTTATTACCTATCCCTCCCTCTGTTTTAGCTCAAACACCTCTTCCCCCACCTATTCAAATAACAATCATCAGACTGTCTCTGTCCGAGAGACTTTCCTGTGTGTTTCCTTCACCTGATACTGATTGTGTCAGAATCAGTCTTATCTTCAAATTGGTCTTTCTTCCTATATGCCCTTCAAACTCTCCATGAACTTTTCTTCCCTTCCATCACCTCTCCCCTATCTCTACCTAAGGCACCCCCAGTTTTAGCCTTACCCTGACACTCTTCTCTTCTGTCTTTTCTCAAACAGTGGCCTTACAAGACTTTCATCTGCTTCAAGGACAAGTAGAAAACTTAAGAAGACAGCTAGATGAAGAAACGTGAGCTAGGCTGCTCTTAGAGCAAAGGGTTGCTGCTTTATTTTTGTTAATTAGTCAACCTAGGTAGTTTTTAGGTATATAGACTACCTTGTACTTGTAAACGTTCATGATGAATAAAATAAATTTCTTCCTTATTTCTTTAATGCTTTCATAGTTTCTTCCTTTTTGATGTTAACAAAAGGGGGATAATGAGAGAAATGTGATATTGGAGAATGAGAGAAATGTGATATAGAAGAATGGGAGAATAAATATGATATGATATGATCTTAAATAATACATGGACATGAGTATGTTCTGATAGTTGCTATAATTGCTCAGATATATCTTAAGTAAGATTGCTCTGATAATAATTTCAAAGTAAAACAAGTCAAACTTAAGTATGACTAAGTTAAACGGATTATGTAATTAATCTTAATGTCTGATCAAGAATCTGCATGACTTGTCCGCTTAAGAAAATTTCAACCTGTCTGATATATGCTATTTTCTTTGTTGATAATTTCTGAGGTTCATTAAATCATCTCAATGTTTGTCATCATCAAAAAGGGAGAGATTGTTAAGTCTCTAAAATGTCTGATGTGCATTTCCCTAAGTTTTGATGAGAAATAAACATTGGTTAATAATTTAATTAACCTTCATATTGGTTGCTAACCTGTCTATCTAGTGTGCAGATTAAACCTTTAAGAATCATCTATCTGCTCATAAGTGACTACCTGTCTGGATAAGCGAAAGTCAACCTGTCTGTTGACTATGATTGTTGACTACTTTTAAGATATGTCTTCAACCTGTCTCCCCACGAGTTCCTCCACTTGTCTGAGGTTACTCGTTGAAGAATCAAGGACCAAACAAGCTTTTGTTGGTTGTCCCAGCAGAAAGAGACTTGAAGCCTTCTCTCCTACTCAGTCTCACGCCTATCAAGAAAAGTCATAAGTTACTCTCTCAAGCAACCTCGGTTATCAGAACCAAAGACCAGTTAAAGAATGCTTCCAACATGCTTTATTCTTTGGTACCTCTGTTCCTTACACGAAAAGGGAATTGTACTCATCAAAGTACAAAAAGCTCTCTGCACAACTCTGATATGGTTGTATCATGAAGCATAAAGCCATGATCATTCATGTTAGAGTACAACCAACGTTCCTATTGCATTAATGGCTGTCCAGAATGACTCTATTGCATTTAATGAAGTTCTGCTTGAAGCCAACATCTGAGGAAATGTATCTAACGGATCCTAAATACTTGAAGACTATAAATACAAAAGTCATTGAAGATGAAGCATGGAGAATACACATAGCATTAAAGAGTCATTACTCTGCGCATTAATATCTTCTTTCTTTCATTCTGTATTCTTCAATCATTTGAATTTATTACGCAGACTTTCCCATGCTTTACATTTAAACCACTCTGAGTGTTAGTGAAAGTTCTGTCTGTCTGAAGTTGTATTTATTACAAACCAAATCTCTCAAACAAACTTGAGTGAGCTTGAAGAGACTAAGTGTGCTAAGAATACTTGTCTTGGAGCCTGAAGAGGCTAGGTGTGCAAAGAATACTTGTCTTGAAGCCTGAAGAGGCTAGGTGTGCAAACAATACTTGGAGTCTATAACCTGATCAGTTATAGTGGATAAAACTTGGTGCTTCCAAGGATTGAACGTAGCTCTTTGCTTTGAAGAGTGAACCAGGATAAATAACTGTGTCAATCTCTCTTTCCGTATAAACTCTTTAGTTGCCTTAGTTTTCTTATCCATTTTTCAAGTGGTGTGTTTGTCTAAGTCACTGTTAAAATTTCATCAGACAGGTCACTTGTCTGTCCTGTATCTTTCCACTCGTCTGAACCAAGCTTTTGTATGCGAAAAGATTTCAACTTTGTTTAAATTCTGATAAAAACAATTCAACCCCCTTCTCGTGTTTATAGTTGTCTATTTCAGATGCATCTTGTTGGTATAGGTAGTACCAATCGATTCATATAAACCATCCTCAACTGTATAGCCCCATACTTACACAGTCTTAGGATCCCTCTCATTTGGGTGTGTAATCGGTTCATTCATGTTTCCCTCTGCCTATAAGCCTGCCAGGAGCCTCTCCTGTTAAGTCTATAAAATGTTTGATGTGCATTTCTCTGAGTTTTGATGAGAACTAAACATTGGATAATGATTTAATGAACCTTCACATTGGTTGCTAACCTGTCTATCTAGTGTGCAGATTAAATAATAGAATCATCTGTCCAACACTGAAATAATAGAATCATCCGTCCAACACTCAAGTGATAGAAGCTCACGTCTACACAAGTGATAGAAGCTCGCGTCTACACAAGTGATAGAAGCTCACGTCCAACACAAGTGATAAAAGCTCACGTCTACACAAGTGATAGAAGCTCACGTCCAACTCAAGTGATGGAAGCCAGCGTTCACTAAAGTAAAAGCCAGCATCCACTAAAGTAAAAGCCAGCGTCCACTAAAGTAATGAAAGCCAGTGTCCACTAAAGCACAAGCGCTCGTCTACTAAAGTGACAGAGACGTCGTCCACTGAAGTAACAAAGGCGCTCGTCCACTAAAGTAACATAAGTGCTCGTCCACTAAGGTGACAGAAGCGCTCGTCCACACAAGTCTTTGGACTTGCTGATTCCTTGATATAGAGCTCGTCTACTAGGCTACGCTCGAGAAGCTCCATCCAATAACATGGCATATGGAGCTCGTCTACTAGCCCGAATGTAAAATCTTAAATGGCTAGATGGATGCGGTTATTTTCAAGATGGATGCGCTTATCTTATGAACGTAAATTCTCTTAGAATTATCAGAATCTTATTTCAAGAACCAGAATCAAGAAAAGTCTGAAGTTACTCTCTCAACCAACCTCGATTATCAGAACCAAAGACCAGTTAAAGAATGCTTCCAACGTGCTTTATTCCCTAGTACCTCTGGTCCTTACACAAAAAGAGAATTGTACTCAACAAAGTACAAAAAGCTCTCTGCACAACTCTGATATGGCTGTATCACTATGCATAAAGCCATGATCCTTCATGTTAGAGTACAACCAACGTTCCTATTGCATTAATGGATGCCCAGAACGACTCTATTGCATTTAATGAAGTTCTGCTTGAAGCCAACATCTGAGGGAATGTCTCTAACGGATCCTAAATGCTTGAAGACCATAAATACAGAAGTCATTGAAGATGAAGAATAAAAGAGAATACACATAGCATTAAAGAGCCATTACTCTGCGCATTGATATCTTCACACTTTCATTCTGTATTCTTCAATCATTTGAAGTTATTACGCATACTTTCCTAAGCTTTACATTTAAACCACTCTCTGAGTGTTAGTGAAAGTTCTGCCTGTTTGAAGTTGTATCTATTACAAACCAAATCTCTCAAACAAACGTGAGTGGGCCTGAAGAGGCTAAGTGTGCAAAGAATACTTGTCTTAAGCCTGAAGAGGCTAGGTGTGCAAAGAATACTTGTCTTTGAGCCTGAACAGGCTAGGTGTGCAAACAATACTTGAGTCTGTAACCTGATCGGTTATAGTGGATAAATCTTGGTGCTGCTAAGGACTGGACGTAGCTCTTTGCTTTGAAGAGTGAACCAGGATAAATAACTGTGTCAATCTATCTTTCTTTAAACTCCTTAGTTGCTTTAGTTTTCTTATACGCTTATCAAGTGGTGTGTTTACCAAGGTCACTGTTAAAATTTCATCAGACGAGCCACCCATCTGGCTTGTATATTTCCACTCGTTTGAACCTAGCTTCTGTATGCGCAAAGATTTTAAGTTTGTTTAAATTCTGATAAACACAAGTCAACCCCCCTTTCTCGTGTTTATAGTTGTCTATTTTAGCTCTTTGTCCGTGCCTACTTGTACCGACGACCACTCCCCGTCCTCGTCGGCACCCGGGTGTTACATGCCCGTTAGCTTCCACTTGGTTTGTCCCCGAACCACACCGTATTGGGAGAGGTACTGTTTTGATACCATTTGTAACATCCCTGGCTGCTTTATGGATTGACGACTGTCCCCACAAACCAACACAAGTATTTTCAGTGTGTGTAACACCCTGTTTTTCCTATGCTGTCTGTAGCAGTAAATACATATTTAAATGTGTTTATTTTAAATTAAACCCAGAGTATGATTTTAATTAAACTAAAATCATTTTCTTGTGTTATTATATCATATGAAGTTACGGTAAAAATTTCAGTTGAAAATTCAGACGGAAACCGGTCTGCGTTTTCACTGTCGGTACAAGTTTACTAAGCAGAAAACCTAATTTTGACCCATGAACGAGATAGTTAGTGTTTTTATTATGTTTCCTTCCACTTTGGTTATTTTTAAAATTTTTGTTCAAAAATAAAATATAATATTTTATTCGGGCGAAAACGCCGGAAGAATTACGATCGGAAATGCAATCGGGTACGAAATGGAGCAGAATAGGAAACATAAAAGGCTTGGGGTGATATGAGGGAGTGAGGTGACTCACTAGATGTATGACCTAAGCTACCTCCTAAAAAGTGGTCATGATGACACTTTTTGAAATATATCATATTATATTCTAAAAACCTATTTTTCTCTTTCCTCTTCAACCAAACAAGGCACAAGGTCAAAACTTGCTCTCCAAGCTCATTCCTCTCTCCTCAATTTCGTGCCACCCTCTCCCCTCTTTATATATACCCCTTTCATTTTCACTTTATCATCTTCCTCCTTCAAAACTCCATTAAACCTTCATTTTCTTCTTTCTTCTAAAAGTTCAAGCTCTCAAAGCTTTAGTTTTTATTCATCTTTTCTACTTAAGTTCTTCATTAAAGTTCTTCCTTATACTAAGGGTAATGCTCTCATATAAATCTTTTTGCAAGTTTCATCTTTTATTTATTAGTTTACTTTATGTGTTCTTTATATGCTTTAAACTTCTAAAATCTCTCTAAAATGGTAGAAAACTCCTTTTGAGTTGAAACCACTTTCTATAGTCTTGTATTAATTTATATTTTCACATACTAAGAGATTGTGTAAAACAAAAATCTCTACCCATCTCTTCCAATGAAGACTGAATGCTTGCATTTATGACCTATGAAGTTTTTGTTTCAACTTTTGGAATATGATCATGTGTTTGAGTTTCTAACTATCCCTTGATCTTGAATCTATAAATCTTGGAAGTTTTGATAGCTTTTTCCTATGATGGCCTAAAACATGAATAAGTAAGCCTAGGATACTATGTTTCAACTTTCCAAGTATTGATCATGGATTTAGAACTCTTAATAACTTTTTTTTTTTTATGTTATTAAAGCTACTATGTGTTACTTTCATTTTTCCAAGATGATCATGGACTTGAGCTCCATAAGATATTTGGATGCTAAGCCTGAGAGATTGGAAAGTTTAAGGATTTATAACTTGTTTATTTTATGGTATTAAAGCTAGTATGTGTTATTTTCATATTTCCAAGATGATCATGGACTTGAGCTCCATAAGGTATTTGGATGCTAAGTCTAAGAGATTGGAAAGTTTAAAGATCTCTAGCCTATAAATCCTATGAAGGCTGAAACTAGAAGGTTATGGACCTAGGATACTTTGTTCTTATTTTTCCAAAATGATCATGGTTTGGAGCTCCTTGATACATATGGATGCTAAAACTAAGAGATTGGGAAGTTTAGTGAATGCTAACCCATTTTACTAGCCTTGGCCGAATGCCCTATGTTTTTAAGTTAGTGAAATTTTAATTCAAGTTTGTTAAATGATCATTGTTTATGAACTCCTAACACTCAAGGATCATAAATCCATGAGTTGTATAATTTTTGGGAATCTCTAACCCTAAGAACTAGTCTTGTCCGAACCTATAACTTGTGGTTTAGTGTTCTTGTTTTGATTTTAACTTGTGATTTTGTGTTCACACTGGTGCAGAAAAGGGATTCCACATCGACTATTTTTGACTTTTCACATCGGTTTTCAAGCTGATGTTGAATTGACCGATGTGGTTTATTGCCACTTTTCACATCGGTTTTAAAACCGATGTTTATAGTATATTTTTAACAGCGGTTTTTACCTTAACCGATGTGGAAAATTAATTTGTCAATTGGTAACCTATTGGAATTTTCACTTTCCACATTGGTTTTTGTATAAATCGCTGTGAAAATTTCACTTTACACGTCGGTTCTAAGTAAAACCGATGTGTAAAGTCTCATTTTTCTTTTATTCTGTTATTTACATTTCTATCATTCATTTCCCCTGTTTCAGTAATACAGATCAATACCATAATAACATACTGTAAATATTCTCAACACAATCACTTTTGTACGACAAAAACACAACTAATATATATTGAATTTATTACGAACAATACATATGTACGTTCAATTACATTCAGACAACAAAGATAATTAGAAACCAAAAGCTACATGATATATTATAGATTTCATATCAAAATACATATGATCAGTCAAAAGTACACTATAGCTAGTATATGATAAGTTTTTAAACTAACTACATACATACAAACTATGGTTGGTACACTTCAAGAAATAAAGTTGTCCAACGCCTCTTTATGTTGTTGATGTCAGAATCGGATAATGGAGTTGGATTGTTGAATATCTGCAAGTTTAATTGGACAAAAGATTATATCTTTTAAGTAATAAACTAACATAAAACATATAACGAATCTATAACTATTACTTCTAATTGTGTCAATTAACATTTACCTCGTGCCATGTTTCAGTGATCCTGGAGGAGATAATTTCCAACATCCACTGCATCACATATTAGCCACATTCCCATGATCCACGTTGTATAAGTTACTACGTACAAATGAAACCCAATTAGAATATGTGGAATTAAATAGAAATCAATAATTATACCCACTGCATTTTATGCATTTGAACTAATAAATATCCTACACTAGGAATAATCCATCTGATAGCCCGAGTACGCCTTTCACCACGCAACATGTGGTTTGCAGTAATAGACCTATCATGACAAAAACATTAATTAAAGTATATCTAATAGATTTCAGATAATTAAAACAACTGCATTACTGATTATAAAGTATTTTAATGCTTACTTTTCGATGATTGTCTTCAGTGCATTCGCCGGCTTATTTCCCAATGAGCAGAAGAAGACCACGACGTTCATCCTAGGGTACAAGATCAACAGTTGACAATGCTGGCTGTATTTACGGAATAGTTAGTGACTAAGTCATATATAGTTATACTTAAATAACCGGTACTTAATTATTGAGATAAGGTGCAAGGTAGAGTTGATGATCGTCTCGGGCAAGTATATCACGTATGGTGGTGATCGGGTCTTCTGATGCTAGGAGAACATCACCCTGAATGAACATGGGGTCAATGAACCCATAAAGGGCGAGGTTACCCTGATCAACTAACATACGATGCAGATACCTAATATATTGGAAAAACATGTTAATTATCATAGTATTTAAAAATTAATTACTTAACTTATAAATAAAATGTACTTACGTGCACCATAACGATATGTGTGCAGAAATAACCATTTCTTTATTGAGTACCATCTCCATAAGTTCCTTCTTTGGTTCATCACCTGGACTGGCATCATGTTCCAACCTTACCAAGGTTGCGTCATTCTCCATGGTGACAACCTGTATAGCCAGAACTTTAAAAACATCACCATGGCCAGGTGCCCCTTTGTCGATCCCCTAAACAACATAGATATATATTAGTAATCATGGATAATTAAGTTATTTAATTTGTAATTAAATAAATGGTCAAATGAATACCTTGGCAGGAGCAGACATCTCTGGTCTTCCTCGATCCGACCTTTTAGGCACAATATCATTTCCAACATCCTATAACGAATAAAAATAAAGCATTATCTTTAAACAATAATAAATTATTTCAACTATGAATATAGAAAAACACAACTAACTGAATACCTCATATGCAACAAGAAAACTGACCAGTCTTCTTGGCCAGAGGATGAAGTTACCGGGGGCTTGACCCACTTTTTGAACCTCCTCAGTGGGCACAGGGACTCGAGCATCAGCATCTCAAATAATCTCAACAACGACCCTCAGCTGATCATCCGGTAATAAACGACGGTGTATGGTATTACCTAAGTTATTATGTGCCCTCCCCAATGCCACTAAGCAGCGATCATGATGATCTTCAACATACAGCTCACACCTATCAGGGTCGTCGTCATCATCATCATCATCATCATCATCATCACCATCATCATCATTTTCAGACTGATGAGGAGGATCACATGAGCCCTTAATGCTCACATGGACAGAGGGTTGGACACCGGCTGTCATCTGCTGGGACATAGAAGTCAATATTGCCATCTGCTGGGCAAACTGCTCGGCCATCTCTTGTCGAAGCTCAGCTGCAATCTCCTGTTTTAGTCGTGCTCTATCTGCATCAACATCCCTGTGGCATTGGTGTGAAGATGAACCATGGTATTGGCGAATGCCAACGCCCCATCCAACACCAATGACACGGCCCGGGTGGTCTGGTTTACCGATGGCAGCAGCTAAGATATCATCGCGTCCTCTAGGAACAAAGGTTCCTTGGGTTACCTGCTCGTCCAAGGCATCCTATCACATAAAATATCAGGTCACGTTACAATTCGGTAACAATCTTAAAATTACAATTACAATTCAAACTATACTTACAATCTTCTCAGCTACTTGGCGGGCCTCCTCAGATGTATATTGTCCCGTTTTTCTTTATCGGGCCCTCTTCCATTTACGATGGCGTGGGGGTGGAGGTGGATCAACAACCTCTGGATGATTTTCAGCATTAGGATCCGCCTGAGATGCTGCTTCCTGACGTGCTTTCTTTTCCTCTTCAACCATTATCTGACCAAGCTTTTTATATACCCCACGAGACATGACATGGGGGATAGACATTCTTGCTTTGGTTTTTCTGCCCCTTTTTCCTCTTCTCCAGTTATAAATAGAAGACAACTAAATTACATAAGTAAATAAAATTAATGAAATTACATAAATTTAGAGACAAATCAAATAAGTTAACCTGAAAGCTGGGATCATGTCGGCTCTGAACAAAGTGATCCCACGTCGCCTGGTCAAGAAACGGGTACACCTCAAGTGGGTTCTTTTTACTTTTTGGATTGAATACATAGTATCTGCCCAGATCGGCCTTAAAACCCCTCCAACGCTCACCAGCATACTTTAGCAAACGCTTCTTCATAACGTACGTATCCGGTATGTCAAAGGTCGGCTACATTAAGACCAAAAGAATCAACGTATTACTGTATGATATTATTAAGATAAAAATAAAGTAGATATAGACAAACACATGACGTAAAAGTATAGATACCAGAATACTCTCCCATATTGATCATTCACGTCCGCTGGTACATCTTTCCAAATATCAATGAGTATACTAGGCCTGCTCCTAGCAAGGCTCGCCACAAAATTGTTAAACTGCTCTGCCATTGGCCCAATAGGATTGCGGTTATTATCAAAGTCTATTCTTATCCTTTGATTTGAACCACGGTTGGCAGTCAAATTCCTCATTCGTGTGACACGTCTACCCTTTCTACCAGTAGACGGGGTCTCCGACCCACTACATGAAGGAGGGATATCCTCACGATCAGCCATGTATACCTGTTTAAACAAAAAAAAAACTTGTTAGTATGTCAGGATAAATATCAAACATAACTTATAAATATCGATCAACGTACGTAAACATAACTTATAAATATCAACGTAAACATATAATATGCCTTTAAACATAACTCAAACTAAACTTACTTTGTGGTAAAATAGTAAAGTTCTCCCATAACCCTTCTTGGTGATCATTACGAGTAGCATGTACATCATCCACTTCATTTTCCTCGTTGAAATTAGGCACTCGTGTTGAGAAAGAAGGAGTATCAGATATATCAAGAGTTGAATCGTGATTTCCCTCACTACCATTATACATGTTTTTTCCCTGGAGAACCACTGACCACCTTTTGTTAGAAGGATCACGGATATAAAACACTTGTTTTGCTTGGGATGCCATGATGAAAGGCTCCTCTTTATTACCTACCTTATTAAGGTCCACCAATTTGAATCCTAACTCATCGGTTTGCACACCATTGTTACTGTCGACCCACTGAAATTTAAAAACAGGTACTCTAAACTTCGTGTAATCAACCTCCCATATCTCTTCAATGATTCCAGAGTATGAAACGGATGCCATAACAGGGTTTTTATCTTTCGAACTAGATAAATTCATGGACTCAGCGACAACCATAACCCCACTGTTTTGCATTGTACTTTTGTCATCCTGGGACTTTGTATAGAAGGAAAACTTATTGATATCGTACCCACTCCAGCATATGACATCAAAGTTAGGCCCCTGTGCTAGCCATTTTAATGTATCAGAAGCAATATCATCCTTTGCAATTTTTTCTTTAAACCAGTTCAAGAAAGTCTTGTTATGCTTGTTCAAACACCATTTTTCATTCATTCGAGGGTAAGTTTCATTGATGATGCTTTTATGCTCACATAAGTATGGTTCAACCTCATTAGTGTTATTCAATATATACAAATGTGCTTGAAGCACTTCCTCCCGATGCATGCTCTTAACAGTGATACCTCATGTACCCTTACCATCATATCTTCCTTCGTGACGAGACTTCGGAAGCCCTACAAGTTCCGCTTCTGACATGTAGTTTGTACAAAACTCAATAGCTTCTTCTGCAAAATACCTTTCAACAATAGATGCTTCGGGACGGTGTGTATTCTTCATATATCCTTTCAAGATCTTCATGTATCGCTCAACCGGGTACATCCACCTTAAATAAACGGGGCCGCACAATCTAATATCCCTCACTAGATGAACAATCAAATGAACCATGATGTCAAAAAATGAAGGTGGAAAATACATCTCCAATTGGCACAATATAATGGCTGCCTCATTTTCCAAGTCATCCAACTTTTTAGTGTCAATGACCTTGCTACATATAGCATTGAAGAATAAGCATAACCTAGTAATGGCATGTCTGACTTTTTTAGGCAATATGTCACGAATGGCCACCGGTAGTAGTTGTTGCATCAAGACATGACAATCATGAGACTTTAAGCCAACTAATTTGAGATCTTTCATTGAGACAAGTCTTTTGTTATTTGAAGAGTAACCCTGTGGCACTTTGACTCCCCGTAGACATTCACAGAAACTTCTTTTCTCTTTTTTTGATAAAGTATGACATGCTGGGGGCAAATAAGTCTTCTTATCCCCTACTTTAAGTGGAGCTAACTGCTCTCGTATACCCATCGCAACTAGATCCAAACGAGCATTCACACCATCCTTTGTCTTGCCTTGAATGTTGAGAAGCGTTCCGATTAAACTGTCACACACATTTTTCTCCACATGCATCACATCAATTCAATGTCTTACATCAAGCTTGCACCGGTATGGAAGATCAAAGAAGATTGACCTCTTCTTCCATATTTTCTTCTCGGTAGCCTTCTTCTGAGTCTTCCCATAGATAACATTAGTGTTGTTCACCTTTTCATAAACTTTCTCTCCAGTCAAGGCCACCGGAGCAATTTCATTCTCCGGAAGTCCATTGAAAGCTTTTCTCAATCTACAATAAGGATGATTACGTCGGAGAAATCTCCGATGCCCAAGGTAAACAGTCTTCCTTCCATGTTGCAGTTGATGGTAACATGTGGCTTCTTCACATATTGGACATGCTTTATGCCCCTTAACACTATACCCACACAGGTTCCCGTATGCTGGAAAGTCATTGATGGTGCAAAATAACATGGCACACAATCTGAATGTCTCACGGCAATACCCGTCGATCACATCAACGCCTTAATCCCACAACATTCTCAAGTCTTCAATCAAGGGACTCAGATAAACATCAATATCATTTCCTGGCTGTTTAGGACCCGAAATCATCATACTTAACATAATGTATTTGCGCTTCATGCACAACCAAGGAGACAGGTTGTAAATTACCAGGAGAACAGGCCATGAACTATGAATACTACTTAAGTTTCCATATGGATTCATTCCATCAGTAGCAAGTCCAAGTCTGAGGTTTTTGGGCTCATTGCCGAAATCCGGAAACAAACTATCAATTCTCTTCCATTGCAAACAATCGACCGGATGCCGAAGCTGTCCATCACACTTCCTCTCATCTGCATGCCATCTAATGTTCTTTGCGTCATTTACATTAGCAAACAATCGCTTGAACCGCGGAATCACGGGAAGATACCATAACATCTTCGTAGGAGGATCTTTGGTGACCACATCACAACTAGAATCACCATCCTTCACTTTGTAGTGTGATACCCCACACCTGGGGCACTCGTGCATCTCTTCAAACTCTTTCCTGTACAATATGCAATCATTGGGGCAAGCGTGTATTTTCTTATACTCCATACCCATCGGACACAATATCTTCTTCGCCTCATAGTTTCGAGATGGCAATGTGTTGCCTTCTGGAAGCATGTCTTTCAACAACTCAAGCAATTCGGTAAAGTTTTTATCGCTCCACCCATTTCTCTCCTTCACATTGAACAATCTTAACACCGCTGACAACCGTGTGAAATTAGTGCACCCCGTATACAAAGCCACTTCCGCATCACTGCACAAAGTATCATACACATGTGCGCGCCGAAAAGACTCTTGCCCAACATCACGGATCATGTCCTCTAGTCCATCGTCCATTTCCACGTCATCAACTTCCTCTCTATCCGACACCCTCGGCCCGTCTAACGATTCACCATGACATATCCATGTTGTATAACTCTTGCAAATCCCCTCACAAATAAGATGATCACATATCTCCTCAGCTTGTAGTCGTCTCTCATTCAAACAGTTAACACAAGGACAATAAAACCTTCCGTTACCACTATCAGGAGCATTTGTTTTTGTAAACTGTAGAAAATCTTCCACTCCATTCTCATACTCATCACTTATCCGTCTAGCATTCATCCAACCGCGATCCATGACTAAACCAATAACTTCGTACTTAGTCCAACATATTCATCAACCACTTCTTATGACAGGGTATGGCCCTATCCCATTCGAGAAGAAACTTTTTCAACATTCGGTTAATAGTTAGTCCTTAACTCTTATGCTCATACTCGACAAAATTTCGGCAGCATTTCCCTTCGGTCTCCGACGTACACTACTTGAACGCGATGACATCCACCACGATAAAGTATGCACCCGGAGAACGAAAGGAAATGTATCAATCCGAACTTTCATCAAGTATATAACATTAGAATCAATGAATAACTATTTTAACTGAATTAAGAAAAAGTTTTTTCCCAAACTGTCCGACTTTGGACAATTCAAGATCCAACACAATGAGCGGTACATTAAGCACATACACGTGTGCTCATTAGTATTGCATCTCAAACGGGAAAATAAGGCTTTACTAATTATGCAACTTGCATGAAGATGGGGCTTGAAAAGTGAAGAAAAATAGCCAAATAGAGCCCATCACGGCCTAGCCTTGAAAGTCATCACGGTCGTGATCGAGTAGAGCTTAAAAGAAAGAATGGAAAAGTCAGAACTGGTCACGGCCAGCCCGTGATGCCCATCACGGTCGTGACATGTCAGCTGAACCAGACCCTCACAGGCAGAACTGATCACGGCCTAGCCGTGATGGTGGTCACGACCGTGACAGACCAACCAGTGAAGCAACCTCCAAGGTAGAACCTGTCACGGCCTGTCCGTGATGGCCATCATGGTCGTGACATGCCAACTGAACCAGACCCTCACAGGCAGAACTGATCACGACCTAGCCGTGATGGTGGTCACGGCCGTGACATACCAACCAGTGAAGCAACCTCCAAGGCAGAACCTGTCACGGCATGGCCGTGATGGCCATCACGGCCGTGACATGCCAACTGAACCAGACCCTCACAGGGAGAACTGATCACGGCCTAGCCGTGATGGTGGTCACGACCGTGACAGAAAAACCAGTGAAACAACCTTCAAGGCAGAATCCGCCACGGCCTAGCCATGACAGGCAACACGGCCGTGACGCGTGATACCACCA
The DNA here is from genome assembly GCA_030762895.1 of Sophora flavescens. Classification (NCBI taxonomy): domain Eukaryota; kingdom Viridiplantae; phylum Streptophyta; class Magnoliopsida; order Fabales; family Fabaceae; genus Sophora; species Sophora flavescens. The sequence continues at coordinate 127,871,692 of CM061067.1, forward strand.
TTGGAAAAATCCAGTCTTGGAGCAACAGAACAACACAAGCAAGTATATTATCCAACCATTTGGAGTCAAAGTTCATAACTTTTCTAAACAAGAAACGAATAAATGACTAATATTGCAAATGGGACTGTTTATAACAGGGAAAACGCACCTTTTTTTTTGGAAGAATGAAGATCTTAAAGGTTTCTTTGTGCACCTGTGATGAGCCTGAAAACCAGTAACAGGGAAAATGAGGAGTGGTTTCATGTGCCATTCTCAGGCATCCCCTATTTACTTAGCCAACCGTTTGGAGTCAAAGTTCATAACTTTTCTAAACAAGAAACGAATAAATGACTAATCTTGCAAATAGGAACAGGAAAACGCACCTTTTTTGTGGAAAAATGCAGATCTGATCTTGAAGGTTTGTTGTGGAGTTGTGAGAGAGTGAGTAAGTGTGAAGGTAGAAATGAGAACCGAGAGAACTGAGGGTGAGTGAGAGTGAGTGAGTCAGAGAGTGAGTGAGTGTGAAGGTCTGAGATGTGGGAAGAAATGCAAACTGGCGCGTGAATTGGAGGGAATGAAAATAGAAACTTAAAGAAGGGTTATATTACACATCGGTTATTAAGAAACCGATGTGGTATTGTCGGTTATCATGGAACCGGTGTGGAAAGATAAAGTTTTAAATTCTATTTTTTTAATAATTTTTTACATCGGTTATATTTAAACCGATGTGGTTAATGACTACTTTACACATCGGTTCTCGGAAAACCGATGTTAAAATATAAAAATTCTAACTTTAAATTTTTTTTTTTACTTTTAAACATCGGTTAAAAATAACCAATGTGGAAAATATTTACACATCGGTTAAATTCTAAACCGATGTGGAATACTTTGATTTTAATTTCAAAAATGTCACCGCCTCCTTTTACACATCGGTTTTACAGAAACCGATGTGGAAACTCCGATGTAAAAAGCATATTTTACACTAGTGTCATAACCTTATACTTCCATCACGGAGGAAACGAGAACGTTCGTGACTTACCTCTTCGAGCATCTAATCTCCTTACCTTCACAGAAGGTAAGAGGGGATTTCCTAAGGATATTCAATGACTATATGCATGTGTGTATGTGTTTACTTGAGTGATTTGAACATTATTATGATGTGGAGCAAACACTTGAATGACTTATTTACTTGAACTATTGTGATTATTACTTGAAGTTGATTATTACTTGCCTTAAAGTATTGTGAGTTGTATATATGTGATGAACTGTCATTAACTGTTATGTTATTGTTGAGAATATATTACTGTTGATTGAAGTTTTAGAAGCCGGACTTGAGTCTGTGCACAATTATTATAAGGATTAAAAGCCTTAATAAGCCTTGAATAGAACTTTGAAAGTATTGGTCTCATTTATAAAAGTTCCTTGTTTAAAACGCTTACTTCAAAGAGAATGTGATTTTTATTTTGAAAAGAAACGTTGAGGTGTTTTTAAGACAATATAAACTACCTTTTTATGATCCAAAGGTACGAGAGAAAACCTTTTTCGAACTATGTGTTTTATGAAGGAAAACCCCATTGAAAATATTTGACTTTATTTAATCAATGATTTCAAAAGCAAACGAATTTCCTAAATGTTTTATCAAAGAATTTTTAAAGGAAAAGATTTTCTCCTAAATGATTTAGAAATGTTCCGGTTACCTGGATAAGTGACCGAGGTTTTGTTTTGGTTTTTGATTTTCACTGAGCGAAAAGTAAGCACATGTGAAAGAGAATACTAGTTCGCGAGATGTCACCTCTAGTATTCAGTTTATGCACGTGATCTGGGATCCGTGTCAAGAATTATGGGCCAAGGGTCCCAATCATGATATTATGGGCTAGGAGTCCTAATTTTGGAATTGAGGACTGCGTGTCCTAATTTCGTTGTTATGGGATAGGAGTCCTTATCATGTTGAAATAAAACATGGATAAAATTACAATTGTTTCTACGACCACAACCTCGGACTACGGCATCGATTTAAGGTGTTGTGGTTGAGCACTCGGACTGCGTTGTCCTGTGTTATTGATTTTCAAGTAATTAAAATTGTGAATAGTCGTTAGCTTTGGGCTTTGACAACGGAAAAGAGTGAACACAAAGAAAAGTCTCGATAATGAAAAATCTTTTGATCATATGCATTTCCCCTTAGCAGACGTGCTTGAGTTATCCGAATACCCGCTTAAGATGTGGTATTTGATGAGGTATACATCCGAATGGTCGTTATAAGGGATTCGTGATGATGTTGATCCGGGCGCAAGAGGTGACGGAGACAACTTTCCAAACGAGGCGTATGAGCCTGATCAACTCTTTCTTTCTTATTGATAAAACGATGATGGGGTCTTGTGAGATTAAGATTAGAGCCTGATGATTGAAGTGTCATGCATTATCTTTATAAAATTGATTGATTCAGGTATGAGACCCACTGAAATAATATTTGTTGTTTACCTAAGAGTAATGTTTAAAATGTTAATATGCCAAGGTGTTGTATGTATCATGTGTATGGTTCTTGTATGATATATCCATTTGACGGTGTCTCACTCTTACAGTTATATCAGGTCTCCTCGGGTTTTGCTATAGTACCTTGGTACTTTAGTACCGATGTTGCAGAGGAGTCTTTCTAAGTCACTTGAAGACCTAGTGTTAGAGGTTGGGAAAGTATTCTGATTGGGGGTCTCTCCAATGAATATTTGATAGAATGACCAGCTTAGGAGTCTGAGTTGGGTTGTATATCTAAAGAGGTCGGTAAATGTAGTGTTATATACATCCATCTGTAGTTTGAACATTTTATTTCGAAAGTGGAAACTTAGAGAAATGTTGTATGTCATGGTAACTTTGTTACGAATGTGACTTTACGTTTTAAATGTATGTATTATGGATTTCAGAGATATCCTTAAAGAAAAATTTTATACCCCAGTTTTCTGACTTAAAAGAAAACAATTTTTCGAAAGCAACCAGCAAATTATCTTTTTAATTTACTTCCGCATGTGTTACGTAGTAATGCCCAATGGGGGGCGTTATAGGTGGTATCAGAGCTAGTCGAGTCTTTCGGGATCTTTGGGAAATAGGTCTGTTGTGTTGACGTTGTGTTTTCTTTGAATTAAGTTTTATTTGGATTACTTCTTAGAAGTAATGTGTGTTGATACGCCTTTAAACGTTTCATTTTCTGGTTGTGACCTGACTGATTTGTTCGGTAGGTCGGTTATGGAACCAGCACCAGAAGGTGGACATGGACGTGGACGTGGACGTGGTCGTGGACGTGGTCGCAGAGGTGGTCCTATTAGCGGTCGTGCCAACATGAATACGAATTATGACGTCGGGATGGACTTCGCTGCCCAAGCTTTGGCTGATGTTGCTGCTGCCATAGCTCTCCAGACTACCAACGCGGCTGCCCAGAATCAGCAGGAGCAGCAAAGAGCTGAACAGGCTACAGAAGGGAAGAATCTGAATGCCTTCCGATGCCAGAATCCGTCACAGTTTGACGGGGACGTAGACTCGACTAAAGCCGATCTTTGGATCCAAGAGCTGGAGAAGATCTTTGAGCTGGTGCACACCCCAGAGGGAGCAAAGGTGCCTTATGAAACATTCCAACTGATTGAAGATGCTAAATACTGGTGGGAGGGCACTATACAACTGCTGGTAGCCGAGCATCAGGCAATCACCTGGGGAGTATTTCACAACAAATTTCTGGACAAATATTTTCCCCAGAGTGCTCGGACAGAAAAAGAGTAAGAATTCCTGAGGCTAAGTCAGCGGGACATGACAGTGGGGGAATATGCTGCAAGGTTTGAGTCCCTTGCCAAATATTTACGCTTTTTCTAGAACAACCCCGATGAGGAGTGGAAGTGCGAAATGTTCGAAGCCGGTCTATGCTTCGAGATCTAGGAATCTGTGATGCCATTGGAAATCCGGAATTTCCAAGCCTTAGTAGAGAAGTGTAGAAAAGTGGAACTAATGAGGAAGGAAAGAGGCAACGGAGAAAATGTTGGAGGACCCACTCGTTCCAAAGACCAATATCAAAATCAGAATAAAAAAGGGAAGCAACATCGGAGGGAACCTTATTTCCGACCACAAGGGAATGACCAGAATCAACAACAACATCGTTTTGATAATTCTGAATCGGGAAGTGGAGGCCAACAGAACCAAAACCGAGGCCAATTTAAAAAATGTTACAAGTGTGGAAACCCATATCACATGGCTGATGTTTGCCCACGCAAGGGAACGAAATGTTACAATTGTGGACAAATAGGACACTTGTCAAGGGATTGTAATGCACCAAGGTTTAAAATGGCTGTCAACACCTTAGGGACTGATAGACCCACGGCAAAGGGAAGAGTTTACACCATGGCTGGCGCTGGACCTTAACAATCTGATGATCTTTTACAACAGAAGTAGTGGGCAATTTGAAGGTCTTATGGCAGTGGTCTATAATTCTAAGTTATAATATGATTCTAAGTATAATCGTGTTTTGACGCCCTTAAGTATTTGACTATCTAGGGTCTCCTATGTTACTAGTCTTTCTAGTGAATGTATGTTTCTTATGACTTTTGGGAATAAAAGTCTCTTTAAGAAATTTATTCCAGTTCCCTTCTCTTTTTGATTGTTGTGGTCAGTTTAGACTTTGGATCAAATCTTTCTTTTCCTAGAGTTATGGATTGCCTTGTTGTTGCATGGGATGTGTATGTTTATAAAAGAAGTTTCTTGATGAGACTTAATCTAATCACTTTTACTTTTGGTGGAAGTGATTCAGTTTGAATTCTTATCGAACTGTTGCTCTTTTAAATTGTTGACCAGAAAATTCTAATGAAAGGATAAACTTTTCAGATTCATGATTGTAAACGTGTACCGATCATACATTTTTACCTCCCTGAACCTACTAAAGGATCTTCATACACTGGATATTTCTGTATTCTTTTGGATCGATGAAATTCTTTTAGATACTTTCTTCTGATAGTATGATCTGGATAGTGAGAGATCCTGTTAAGTTTCTAGTTACGTAATTTCGAGGACGAAATTATTTTTAGAGGGGTAGTATTGTAACACCCTCTTTTTCCTATGCTGTCTGTAGCAGTAAATACATATTTAAATGTGTTTATTTTAGATTAAACCCAGATGATGATTTTAATTAAAATAAAATCATTTTCTTGTGTTGTTATATCATATGAAGTTACGGTAAAAATTTCGGTTGAAAATTCAGATGGAAGCCGGTTTGGATTTTCACTGTCGGTACAAGTTTACTGAGCAGAAAACCTAATTTTGACTCGTGAACGAGATAGTTAGTGTTTTTATTATGTTTCATTCCACTTTGGTTATTTTGAAAATTTTCGTTCAAAAATAAAATAAAATATTTTATTCGAATGAAAACGTCGAAAGAATTACGATCGGAATTACGATACTGAAAAGTGCATGCTATTAATTAACCTTGCTTTAATATTATACTATCGCAAAAACAGGCATTAACATGTCTATCTGTTCGTATTTCTATTTCTTTTACTCGTGTGCATGCACGTCAATGCCAGTATATATGTATTTCTATTACTATTTCTTTCACTCGTGTGCATGCACATCAATGCATGTCTGCCATTTCTTTTTTTCTTTTCTTTTTTTTCATTGTGTGCACTATGACGTTGATATTTTATTTGTTATTTTGGTCATTTGAGTAAGACGTGTATGATTGATTCGTAATAAATTGTATGAGGTAGAGCAATGTCACAGAGCACCAGAGAAATCTTCGATAATTATATCGTTCACCATAATATTGTAACATAATTATAGTTAACAACAATAAAAAAAAAATCTATAATTTTTTTTATAAGTATAAACACCAAGAATGTATTGATACATCTCATTATCAATACATTATTGGTGTATAAAAACTATAAATTTACTCACACAAGTACAAATATGAGATATTCATTATATTATTCAATCATGACTAATATAAATTATTATTCAAAAATAAATCAGAACCTGAAAAATGTAATTATTTTGTTCAATTGAAATGTATGGTAACAACTAACATGACAATTTTTTTTAAGGGAAACATGACAACTTTTATTTGATATTATAATATTAAATATCATATCAAATAATAAAACTAAGTCCAGTGACTTTTATCTGAAGTTTGGGAATGAATAAATGAAGCTTTGCTAAAGTGAATAATGCCAAACTGATAACATTACGGTTCTTGCTATTGACGTTCTTAAACGGAGATTCTCAAGTACTTTTTGAAAACCCTTCCCAAAAATATATAGAAACGAAGACAAGGTGACCGTTGTACAGTAGGGTGGGCTGATTAAGAACGAGGAGTGATTTTTGACAAAGAAAAATGAAATTTTGACACACTTTTGGGATAATATAGAGTGCTGTATTGTGTGGCATTGCAGTGACATTATAGTAGGTCCTTTTTTTAAAAATTTAGTTTTTTTTAGAAATAAATTTTTTGGTTAAGTATGTATAAATATCTGGTTAATCAAGTATAAATATTTGATTAATTCAGTTCATTATCTGGTTAATGAGTTTTTTGAGAAATGCAAATATCTGGTTAATCACGTACAAATATCTGGTTAATTCATTTCATTATTTGGTTAATGGGTTTTTTGAGAAATGCAAATATCTGGTTAATCACGTACAAAAATCTGGTTAATTCAGTTTATTATCTGGTTAATGGGTTTTTTGGGAAATAAAATTTTGGGTTAAGTAAGTACAAATATCAGGTTAATTACGTACAAATATCTGATTAATTCAGTTCATAATCTGGTTAATGAGTTTTTTTGAGAAATATTTTTTTTTGTTAAGTATGTGCAAATATCTGGTTAATCAAATACAAATATCTGGTTAATTCAGTTCATTATCTGGCTAATGGGTTTTTTAAGTTAAGTATATGCAAATATCTGGTTAATTCAGTTCATTATCTGGTTAATGGGTCTTTTGAGAAATAAAATTTCTGGTTAATCATGTTCAAATATCTGGTTAATTCAGTTCATTATCTGGTTAATGGGTTTTTTGGTTAAGTATGTGCAAAGATCTGATTAATCAAGTACAAATATCTGGTTAATTCAATTCATTATCTGGTTAATGGGTTTTTTTGATTAAGTATGTGCAAATATCTGGTTAATCACATACAAATATCCGGTTAATTCAGTTCATTATCTGGTTAGTGGGTTTTTTGAGAAATAAATTTTTTGGTTAAGTATGTGCAAATATCCGGGAAATCACGTGCAAGTATTTGGTTAATTCAGTTCATTATCTGGTTAATGGATTTTTTGAGAAATAAAATTTTTGGTTAAGTATGTACAAATATCTGGTTAATCACGTGCAAATATCTGGTTAATTCAGTTCATTATCTAGTTAATGGGTTTTTTTATAAATAAATTTTTTGGTTAAGTATGTGTAAATATCTGATTAATCAAGTACAAATATTTGGTTAACTCAGTTCATTATCTGGTTAATGGGTTTTTCTGAGAAATAAAATTTTTGGTTAAGTATGTGCAAATATCTGGTTAATCAGGTACAAATATCTGGTAAATTCAGTTCATTATCTGGTTAACGAGTTTTTTGGTTAAGTAAGTGCAAATATCTGGTTAATCACGTACAAATATCTGGTTAATTCAGTTCATTATCTGGTTAATGGGTTTTTTGAGAAATAAAATTTTTGGTTAAACATGTGCAAATATCTGGTTAATCACCTGCAAATATCTGGTTAATTCAGTTCATTATCTAGTTGATGGGTTTTTTGATAAAATTTTTTTTTGGTTAAGTATGTGCAAATATCTGGTTAATCACGTACAAATATTTGGTTAATTCAGTTCATTATTTGGTTAATGTGTTTTTCTGAGAAATAAATTTTTTGGTTAAGTATGTGCAAATATCTTGTTAATCAGGTATAAATATCTGGTCAATTCAGTTCATTATCTGGTTAAAGGGTTTTTGGTTAAGTAGGTGCAAATATCTGGTTAATCACGTACAAATATCTGATTAATTCAGTTCATTATCTGGTTAATGGGTTTCTTGAGAAATAAATTTTTTGGTTAAATATGTGCAAATATCTAGTTAATCACGTATAAATATCTGATTAATTCAGTTCATTATTTGATTAATGAGTTTTTTTGAGAAATAATTTTTTATTTTTTTTAAAAAGTCAAAATTTGTAATAAAAAAAAAGAAAAAAAAAAGAAAAGTAGCACTATAGTAGCGTATGTTGTCCTATTTGTGTATCAAAATAACACAGCTGTATACAAAATGGGGACACCTTATGGTATCTCATTTGTTTTTTTTTGTGTATTTTTGAGAAACGTATATACAATAAAGATAAAAAATAAGTGAAAAATAAAGATAAATATATCCAATATCATATTTGATATCCAAAATTTGTGTTCAAATATCATAAGTCTTTAAGAATGTCACAAAGATAATTATGATGAATTTAATGTTTGAGAAGTAGATTAAAAGATTTTGCAAGAATGGTTCCGGACTAAAAGCATTAATCATTAATTATTATTAATTAATTTGGTTGGATAAATGACAACTCACATCACATCATCTTTCTAGATTAGTGATTAAGTTTGTTTGCAGATGTTATTAGCCGGGCAGGGAAATCATTTACAATTTTAAATTACGTCATTTCGCTCGTGGTCAATTGTAAGTGTTTAAATATTAACTTTGGTTGACGATTATTTAACATAGTGTACCATAGTTGGTTGTAATAAGTGGTAAGAGATTTGGATATCTTAAGTAAGTGGTTAGGGGTTTGAATCATAACTCTTATGTATAGAGAAAACCTGATTGGGAGGAAAGAACCACATTGTATGCCCAACAGATTTCCTGATGGAGATTAATCACTATTAACAGTAATGAATATTTCATATCTATATCATGATTAAAAATAAAAATAAAAAATGTACCATAAGTGGGTAGGGGTAGGAAGGTGTGATTTGTGTTTCATGGCTGGCTATGAGAAATGAGAAAATTGAAAAAAGAAACAAAAATAATTCAAAAAATAAATAGATAAAAAAAATAAAATATAGTAATTTTTTGTTTATAATAATAATATAATTAAAATGAATGGAATTTTAAATACATATTATTTTTTCTTGATTCTTTGAATTGAGTAGTTTTTAGTGTTTGAAAACGATAGAACAATAAACAATATAAACAAAATGAAAGGGAATATATATATATATATATATCTTGTGCTGCACATGGTGTGAAATTTCAAATTTTAGTGGAGTCAAAAATAGGCATGATTAAATGCGATTTAAATATTCTGCCCAAAAAAAATTAATAATAAATCGAACAAGAAAAAGAAAATTGTGGAGTTAATAGTATACAGCCGTCACCCGCAACGAAATAGTTGTAATAGTAATTTGAAAGGAAGCTTCCTACACAGTAAATTGGTCCACGTGGTACACCGTCTCTGACCAATCTCTCCCATTGACATATGCAAGGAGAACATTAGAGTGTGGACCCCACTCCTACCCTTGAAGAACACGACGCTTCACCCCACTTTCCCAATTCAAGTTTTCAACATTTATAAGCTCCTTCTTCACACCCATTCTTCTCCTTCATTGCCCTTCACACCACTCACTTCCTTTTCCTCCATTTCATCACGCAATGAAGTTCCTCTGCTTCCTCTTCCTTATTCTCACCCTTCTCGTCACAGCACAATCCCAAAACGACAGCTCAAACGACCCTTATTATAACAAAACTTTCAGCCCCTCCTTGGCTATCATAATCGTGATCCTCGTAGCCGCGCTTTTCCTCATGGGCTTCTTCTCCATCTACGTCCGCCACTGCGCCGATTCTCCCTCTCAAACCGGCCGCCAACTCGGCGCCGGAGGACGTTCTCGTAGGGCGACACGTGGCCTCGATCCGGCAATTATTGAAACCTTCCCCACTCTCGAGTATTCGGTGGTGAAGATTCACAAGATTGGAAAAGGGGCTCTCGAATGCGCCGTTTGCCTCAACGAGTTCGAGGAAACCGAAACGCTGCGTTTGATCCCAAAGTGTGACCACGTGTTTCACCCTGAGTGCATCGACGAGTGGCTCGCCTCTCACACCACCTGCCCTGTTTGTAGAGCTAACCTCGTCCCTCAACCGGACGAGTCGGTTCACGGAGTCCCGGTTCCGATCGCCGAGCCGGAAGACATCGAGGCGCAGAACGACGCCGTTGAGACGGTGCCAGAACAGCAGGTCGCGGAAACGAAGGAGCCGGAGGTGGTTTTGTTGAACCAGACGCTGAACTGGAACCGCACGAGAGGGTCGCGGTCTACCCGGACGCGCAGGTTCCCGCGGTCTCATTCGACCGGGCATTCGTTGGTCCAACCGGGTGAGGACACCGAGCGGTTCACTTTGAGGTTGCCGGTGGAAGTGAGGAAGCAGATACTGCAGAACCCGGAACTGCATAGGGCTAGAAGTATGGTTCTATTGCCAAGAGAAGGTAGCTCGAGGCAGGGTTATCGAGGCGGCGGCGAGGGAAGTAGCAGAGGGAGGCATTCGAGGCGGTTGGACCGGGGGTTTAAATCAGACCGGTGGGTTTTCACGATGGCGCCGCCTTTCCTAGTGAGGGCGTCATCGATTAGGTCCCCGAGAGTGGCTAATAATAACGCTGCTGTAGCCAACTCCACTTCCACAGTTACGCCGGCGGCGGCAGCGGCCGTGGACTCGGCCCGCCTTCCGGTTTAGTTACGCTTTCTGATTCTACCATTCCCACTTCAAAGTTTCAATGTATTTTTTTATTTATTTTTCGGAGACGATTTTGTTTTCACCCTAAAATTTGGAAGATTTGTATAGAGTATAACAGATTAAATTTCTGTTTTTTTTTTTTTTTGACAAATTAAATTTCTGTTGAAGACTAATAATTTCTGATTAATGATAAATTGATAATCTCATAATCATGATCGTTTAGTTCCGTTCAGATTCATTTATGAAATACTCGCTTCCGTCTATATTAGTATATACAAAAAAAAAAAAAATTTCAAATCTTTTGGTTTAATATAAAAGTAAATTTTATTTTCGAATAATTTATTTAATGATATTATTTTTAAAATATTCTTTATTAAATTTTATTTTATTTTTTAATGATTCTTTTTATTCTCAACAATACAAACAATTATATCATTATCAGGATAATTTAGGTAAAATTTTAATTTTTTAATTAAATTAAATAAGATTAACTAACCACCTTAATATATACTATATATTAATATTTTGGTTAAAATATGGAGGTAGGAGTAGTGTTATAGGTTCGGTAGAGAACATTAGATGATAATTTTTTTTTATAAAATTAGTTATGTGGTTGGGCAACATCCCACTTCATTTTTAATGTCCAAAATAAGGTTTTTCTTTTTCGATTAGAACATTTTCAATAAAGTTGAACTTTGTCCACACGTCTTTCCAACACCATAATAGTGTGTTTAGAGGAGAAGATTTAAGAGGTTAATATATTTTTAGAGAGTAATTGAGATTTATCAATGTAAAAATACAATATATTTTATATTGATGGATTTTAATTATCCTATTAAACTATATTACTCTTTTAAATTCCTTCGTCCAAACACATCATAAATTTTGTCTTGTGCAAAAAAAGATTGTTATGTGCATTGAAATTTTCTCGTGAAGGTTTTACTAGGCAGTCATTAGTTTTTTTTTATATTACAACTAGAACTGAGCTCCCTAGTAAGTCTGAGTAGCCTTTGATGCTAATATACAATGTGTGCAAGAATCACTTGCCTTGTCTTGCTCCTGGACCTAAATAGTTAACTCTTATATGATCTTTGTGCGCAACTGCAGTCATTATGCCTCTTAACTTCTTATGAGGGATTCCTTCCTTGTACATGATTGTCAGACAAAACATTCTCATTGTATGTTATGTCCATTGGGCTTTCAGCCTAACTATCATGGGTGATGGGTGATGGATCCTAGAAATTCCTATGCTTCATGTGGGTAGGATGGACTCCCTCGTCAATGAAGCCACAAGGCGGTTAGTCCGACGACTAGATGCTCTTAACCTAATGAGCGAGTATAAGAAGTCCACTCCCGGCAGAGTAGGGGTGGACAGACAGAGACAACCCAACCCGAAACCAAACAATTTGGTGGAGAAATCAAGCAAACGGGCGATTTTATCTTGATTCGTGGGTCACGGATTCTGAGACTCAATTTCACATGGATACCATCAGGCGGATTCGGATTGGGTAAAAAAATTCCGACACCACCCATACCCGACCAAATGAGTAATGTATGTAGAAACAATTTGACAGCTACACGTTATACTTCACCACACCAGTCCCTTCAGTCTCTCACAGCAGGGCATTGGGAAGATAAAAAGACTTTGTAACTGCACTCCAGCTATAAAGCATTCAATTCGAATGCTCTCTATTTCTCTTTCCCTATTTCACATTCTCGATATTTCTCTATTTTCAATTTTCAGAATGCTCTCGTCCTCTATTTCTAGATTTCTCTTTCTCTCTTTCTTTTTCTCTCCCTTTCTCTTCTCTCAACATAGAACCCCAAATCATCGTCAACCCACCCTTCTGCAACTCGACTTCACTAACACTCTCTTGAGTACATCTTTCTCTCATGGATCTGATACAATGGCGCCTTGGTTGCTTTTTGTTCATCGTCGTCAAGAGTACCGCACGCAGCCGTCTTCCAGAGCAGTGGGCATCGACCGGAGCACCGCATGCGACCGTCGTCCAGAGCACCACGGTCATCATCTAGAGCACAACGTCTTCCTCTCACCCAATATCTCAGATTGGCTTGTGTGTTGATTCAGACCTGCCTTTGGATCTCCTTTTCAAGTTTCCACATTTTTTTGTATTTTTCTTCTGTTTTGAAGTTTCTGGGTAAGATCTGTTTCAGATCTGCTTGTATTTTGTATTTTTCTTCTGTTTTGTATTCCAACTTTCAGATTTGTTAAAAGTTGTATGTTTGTTTCTCCTACTTCTATTACAATTTTTAAAATAAAAAATCGTCTGTCACCCGCCCAACCCGCCCAAACCGATGCCATAAACAGATGAAAATGAGCCATATATTCTCCAGTTTGATTTTGGTCGGGTTGGGATTTTTGGGCCCGAATCCAACCGTAATCAACCGGTGTCCAGCCCTACGACAGATATATAACTCTGTCAAGGTAAGAGCATTGATCATTCTTTTGTAACTTTTTGTTAAGTAAATGTGTACTTTTTAGGAGCTTGATTTCTCCTTTTGTGAGTTTCTTAACCAATACCTTTAGGACACTCGTTAGTAAGATCCATAAAAAAAAAATACGTGTTGAGAGAACTTTATTCCCTTAAATGAGATTTTTCCACTTGATTTAGAATAGTTGGAATCCAATATAATTTCCAAATATAAAGGATCTTGAAGAAGGAAAAAAAAAAGACATGCGTTTTAAACATGTTATCAGTTATCACCAAAAACACTCATTTAAAAAATATATTGGATTTAATTGGTATATATTGACAGTGTAAAGTTTTTTTATACTGTTAATTAATCATAAATTGACATATCATTACAAATCTTTGATTCTTATCCTAACCACCTTAAATATCATCAATTTTGTAATTTCTGATTAATTGTCAGTGTAAAAACCTTTACACTGATAATGTATAGAAATATATATTATAAAAAGTATAATTCTTAAATAATTTTTTTGCACCCAATTTTTTTTTTACACAATAGATCAACAAATTATTGAGATCTACATGTGATTGATGTTACACTTGACATTATTTAATCCAGCGCATCTTTAGAAGAAATAAATTTTTTTCAACATTATTCTAGAAACTTTGACTGGGAAAATGATATGAGAGTATGGTGGCTTACGGTCAGGATTGGGCGTGGGCTTCTTTTCAAACAAATGGTTTATTTGACTTGGCCTCCCAATTGTCTTGAATTTAGCCATAAACTCATACATATGTTTGCACTTGAATATCCAATTATGATTTCGCTCTCTACATATTTTTCACTGGATAATTCAATAGTTTATTATGGTAGAAAGATGAAGAGAAAACATAAACACCCAATAGAATTTGATCAATGGATTGACTCCATATAACACAGGAATTCATTTGCAAATTACATGTAAATTGAAAAGTATTATTTGAACAATCATTCTTGGACTTTGTTTTATAAAGTAACGTTTTTGAGAAGTTGTTGAGAATAACTGTTTAAATAAAATTTTCGATGTACACTACATTAAAAATTATAAACCACATTCTTTCTCTTTCACCTAATTTTTCTATCCAGCTATATCCTGTGGCACGAAACAATTCATTCGAATTGAATCAATTGTAGCATAGAAAACAATCACAGCCTTTGAATGCAAAATTATGGGAAATTGTATGAGATGGACTAAATTCCAACATGTGTAGTGTGGTAGTACTTGTTTCAGATAACTTCTCAAATAGCCTTACTTCCTTCTCCTACAACCACGGCAGCACAGAGCAAATTACAAAAGACAATTCGAAGCCAAGTTATTGTTGGCATAATAGCAGGGTCAATGAACTCTTAAAAAATATAGTTATCCTAAGGAATGAAGTGTGACATTCAATACAAAGGACCAAGTGTAATTGCCAAGTAATGAGAAGTGAGAACACACCTCATCAATCCGAATGAGTCGGATTAGCTCAATTTGATAGCTCTAGATAGCGACAAAGTAGAGAGAGGTGTATTTGCAAAGGTGATACCAAGTTTTTAAGAATTGAATGGAATGTCACATACCTGAGGTTTTACCCAGTATTTTTATTGTGCGTTTACTTAAAGGCTAATTATTATATGAAGAGATAAGTTTAGATAGAGTTAGAATATATAATATAATTTTGAGAGAGACATAGTTTTTATGAGTGCTTTTGATTTGTAAAAATACAGGGGATTTGATAGCACAAAAAAATTTCCCCCTATTTGATTTGAAAAGTGGTCAGGGACATGACAAAAATGGGGTGAGGGACGGGATAAAAACCCAAAAGTTTGTCCCACACAAAACCATGAGACAATTTTTTGTCCGATGGACAGACAACAAAAAAAAACAAAATTATCTTTACCTCTGTCTCCTCTTTGTCTCCTCTCTCTCTCATGTATATAATATTATTATTATAATAATAATAATAATATATTATCATATATACTATATATTATATATTGACTAATCCTTACATATATTAATAATATATATTAATAAATATTATATTAATATATAATAATATATATTACAAATGGTATCCTAGTAAAATTAATATTATTTTACTTGTGTTGTCCATTATCTATCAAATAATGTACATGACAAAAAGTTGTCATGTGACTTAAGGGGTTGTGTTGTGCCGTCATGCTTGTCCTGTATTGTCCTGTGCATTAATGAGTATCAAACGCACCCTAAATATCCTATCCAACGAAGATTTCCATTGTGATATAATAGTTTTCTATTATTAGATGATTAGTTAAAGAAAATGCTAACGAGTGCCTTTAGGACGGAAATTGATTTCCTGTTGTAACTGTGTGAATCAATAAAAGAAAATTCGCATGGGAAATAGTGTATTTAGCTTATTGAAAAGTGATATACTTAATTTTTCGATATAAACTTTTCTTTTTTAGATTTCTTAACCAATATTCTTAAGACTATCATTAATAAGATCCTTTAGTTAAAACAATTTGAAACTTCGGTTTGGGTTGGCCAATATTAGTATTCTCATGTTAGGCCTGGATTTTAAATACTGGTGCATAACAACTTACAATAATGTTACTTTTGTTTTATTATTTAAGATGCAATATTGTTTTATTGATTCCTCTTCTCTCAACCAATAACGGTTCATGCATTGGATCATGAATTATTGTTCTTCCCATTAAAACCAAAAATTTTATTATGCAAAATTATCGGCTATACAAAAAGTTTTACAACGGAAGAAAACCCTGAATCTTGTCTGATTCTGTTTTGTTTTTTTCTCGACATACTCAAGAATTTCTCTGCGTGCCTGTGTTGGTTCTATGTTTTTTTTTTTTATATATCCCCATTTATATGCAGGGCGAGGTTGCGAAGGGGACCAGGCCTTCAACAGAACCGAAGCGGCATTGGTGGCGTTTCTCCTTAAATGAGGTTTGGTATCTGAAATAATTTATTCTCAAGCAAACTATATTCATGGGAATAAAGTTTTCTCATCTTCACGTGTGGCAATTGAGTTTTTCCAAGTTTATAACTATCATTCACTAATTTTATTCCCGAGAATCTTTTATGCTTAGAAGTAACTTTTTAAAACTTGTATCAAATATGAGAAACTTTTATTCTCATGCCTACATTCCCGAGAATATTTTTATAAAACTTGTATCAAACGCTACCTAAGAAAAATGGCTTCTACAATTCACTTCATACGTGTAATATTCAGTGTTCACTTCCTGGAAGCACAAGCACCACTTGTCTCATCTACGCTATGCTTTAATTCGTGGTCTAAACTTAACTATATGTTATTCCATGTTCTTTCCTAATGGTTGGTCCCATTTTTTCATTTTGTTTGGTCCTAGTTCATGAAAGCTCTCGAGGTCTAAAAGAGTATGAATATGTTGTATAAAATTCTCCTGAAAGTAGCTGTGAATTGCATTCTCTAAGGAGATCCTACGAACTCACGTCGTGATTGCCCATCACTTCTTGTTGGGGGAAAGAGCTAAGGGGGCTTGTCACTTGAGACTTGGCATCTTTTATCCTTTTCCCATAATCAATTATGGAATGTTTTTAAGATGTGTGAGCCATTCATTCGAGTGATTTTCTTCTAAAAAGTTAGGGGATCTTGAATAAAGGGCCCTTGGCACAAGCATGGCCTCATCTAAAACTAAATAGAAAATGCTAGCGAGTGCTAAGGGAATTCGGCAAGGAGGAAAAAAAAAAGTTTTACGGAGAATTGATATATTTAATGTTTGAAAATGTGAAATAGGATATGCTTGTTTTGTTTTCAGTTTCCTGTTTTTATTTCTTGTTTTCAGAAATAATTACAAAATTGTCACCTTGTTTTTATTATGTTTCCTGTTTTCAGTTATTTGTACAGGAAATACTGAAAACAAAAAAAAAATTGTTTTCGTACAAATTTCTGAAAACAGGAAACACAATGAAAACAATGTGTCATATTTGTAATTATTTCTAAAACAGGAAACAAAACAAACAGATCCTTAGTTTTTCAATAAAAATTTATTTTTCTTAGTTTCTTAAAGAGTGTTCTAAGACTACTCGTTAGCATGACCCAAACTAAATTAATGCATTATGATTTTATATTTTGTATTCCATAGAATTTAATTTTGACTTTACTTTGATCTTTTTATCACCTCATAGCATGCCCAAAACGCTGGAATTTTAGAGCAGATTCTGTTGACGGTTGTGTACAGTAACTCAATCTAAAATATTTCTTTTCCCTGTCTAATTTGAATTAAATTTAATGGATTTTTTTTGTTGATAACAAAATTTAATGGATATATTCAATTATAATTTTTTTTATAAAAAATTTGTCATATATTTTTCATGATGTAAATTTACTATTTATTGAACTTGCTACTATGTGTATTGAATTTTCATCTACGATTATTTCCTTTTTTTTTAACTATGACATAGGCATGAAGTATCCACCACCGTTAGTAGTGACTAATCTCCGTCGGGGAATCTATCGAACACACAAGATGGGTTCTCCCCTTCCAACAAGATTTTCTCCATAGCAAGAATTAGGATTCGAACCCTTAATCACTTGTTTAAGGTGCCCAAGTCTCTTACCACTTGAAGCAACCATTTACTATTGTTTCCTTCTATTGTGAGTGTTGGGACAAGACTAAGGGTGGCAAAATGATCCATTTGTCCACCATCCATCCAGTCCATCTATGAAAAAATCCATCAAATCCATCCATTTATAAAAAAATAATATAAATGGATTGGATAGATTGGATTATTTTTTTAGTGGATGGTTTATGATCCATCCAATATATTTTAGAATCCATTGGACCAACAATAAAAAATGTAACGGATCAACTTTTATCCATTCCAAAACCAATTTATTTTTTTCAGATTATTTTTCACCAAATAAAAAAAACCTCCATTTGTAACAAAAAAAAAGTCTATCTAATTTTCTCTTCCGTTCCTTATTATTTTTTCTTCACTATTTTTTATTTTATTTAGGATCAAACTTAGGTACAGTATTCTAGTTATTGTGCCTATTGTCTTGAGGAAAAACACTATAAAAGTATTGAAACCATTTTACCGCAAAACTCGCTTGAATTCGGTTAAAGGCAGATTTGATTAATTTTAAGTGCAGAACCGCAGCTACAGTACATAGGGTACTGTAGCTAAGTTTTTTCCTTTCATTTTGCTTTTTTTTTGTTACATTAAGTATTAACTAATTAATTATTCTCAAGCATCAGTTGTAGTTCACGTTATCACGGACGTTTTCTTTTTTCGTTGCCCTTTTTTTTTGTGAAACTTAAAAAAAAAAATTAATTAATTGAAAGCATAGAAAGTCGTAATGTCATGAAACGTTGTGGCAAAACAACCTCTATAGATGCACATAATCAAGAGTGGAGAGAGAGTAAAGATAGAGATAGAGTGGAGAGAGAGTAAAGATGGAGAAAGAAGGAAAAAAAGGGAAAGAGAGAAAGGGTAGAGAGGAAAAAAGAGGAGAGCGAGAGTGAGATAGAGATAATATTTTAATTTTTTTACAAATTATTTTATTTTTAAAAATATTTTATGGATGGATAAAAGAAATATAAAATTATTTAATTTCTTAAAATAAATTTTAGTGGATGGATTGGATATTCATCCATGAAAAGTTGTTAATGGATGGATCAGATGGATTTTATTTAATGGATCATGGATGGATTGGATATTTTTTAATGGATTTTTAATGAATTATAATGGATTAATGGATTGTTTTTAATCCATCCATTAAGATCCGAATAAAAATTTATCCGATCCATCCATTTGTCACCCTTACACAAGACCATGTTGAAATACTCACTTATAACCCACACACTTACACACTCTAAGGAAATAGATAGATTGAGATAGATGAAGGAGAGAGATGATTAGAGAAGAAAATGTAATCTGACAATTTCACACACTTCACTACAATTAGACTTGCACACATATTCATATTTACACTTAGTATGGAACCTACGGGAAAGAAGATGATGATAAAAATATTAAAAACGATATAATTGTCGGAATTGACAGAATTATGATGAAAGAATGAATTTGTATAATGTTGAAAATTGATACAAAACAAGAGAAAAAAATAATAGAGGACCAGATCGGAAAAAAAAATTTGATGATAAAGATACATATTGTTTATATTTTATATTTACATATTTCGGTTTGAAACTTCCGAAATATTTCGGTCTCCACCTACCCCACGATTGCTAAACTACCAAGCTGCTAAAGTGAGACACTGCACTTTAAAACCTAGCTTGTTAACTGCTTGGTAGATATTTAGAGGGATACCAAATCTAACAGGAGCAGTAGTATTATTATGTGCATTATGGTTTTTTTTTTTTTTGATGAATGTATTATGGTGCTTAAAGAACATTATTTAATTGGGGGGACAAGTATTGTTGTATCACTAAGTTGGTGCGCAGATGACGATACCCTCCTCCAAAGTCCTAATTGGCCTGCTTTTATTGCCAAATTTAATTAGGAATTCCATCACTTACTGGCACAGCTATTGGAGAACTATAATATTTGATTATTAACGAGTTTGTTTTCGGCATACACTTTTTTTACACTGTCAATCAATCAGAAATCGATACAGCATTAAAAATATTTGATTCTTATCCTAATTACTTTAAAAGTCACCAAATCCATTATTTTTTATTAGTTATCAGTATAAATTTTTTTTTACAATGACAATACATCCAAATTAATCTTTCTTTCATGATGCCTAGTTTCTACTTTGTTGCATTAACTCAAATGCTCAATCAATTTGTCTTTCAAACAGAAGCGAGACATCAAGGAGTCCTCTTAATTCAAAGTTTCCAACTACTTTCCGCCCTTTTCACTAGTATTCTTGAATAACATAAATTTGGCACATCCATTTATGTACACAGAACATAGAATCCCAATTTCGATTCCAGATTGCACCCACCCAGCTTCTCAACTAATGCAGCTGTCTTTTTCATATAGCTAACAATAGCCACGTACCCACTAATATGCTCTGCATAAAGTTTACTAGTATTTTTGACCCATGCAATGTATGGGTTAAAATAATTTTAATATAATATTTATATAATTTAGA
Source organism: Sophora flavescens (assembly GCA_030762895.1). NCBI lineage: Eukaryota > Viridiplantae > Streptophyta > Magnoliopsida > Fabales > Fabaceae > Sophora > Sophora flavescens. The sequence goes on from CM061067.1 coordinate 127,891,944, forward strand.
ATTAAAATATTCTTTTATATACATAATTATTTATATTTCATTTAAAAATATTATATAGAAATTTATGTTATCTATACTCATTTTTTTACATAAAAATGACTTGTATATAACATATCCCTCGAGTTAATTGTGTACACTATTTTTTATCCTTAAAAAAAATTCAATTTTTCCATCATTTTATCTTCTACGCTCCTACAATCTTTTGTTCATGTACATCATGCGATGCACGATATTATAAAACTCATTTTCACCCTTCAAATATTTTGATATGCCTTTGTTCTTTATTTTGGTTAAAAAAATTTGCAACATACCTAAGATATGCGTCATTGAATAACATATAAACACAACCTCTAAGAAGTCATAAGTCATTTGATAATTTATCCAATAAAAATCGGATAAACTTAAAAGATTAAAAATGCATTAATTTTAAAGGGAATGATCCACAGGAAAGTAAAATGATAACATATGTTGAAGATAAAATGTTAGTGTCTCCTTGATTAAGAGTTTGCAGGTCAAGTTTCTTTGTTTACTATATATATGGAGAAATTTTCCATTGGGAATACACAAACCAAAAGCAAGTCTATCTTGATTATCAGAGAAAACATTGTATCATATACAACTTTAATTTAAAGAACATATCATTATAATTAAAAAAGACAAAAAACTCAAAATTGAAGCGGTTTGAAAATGTACAAATTAAAATGAAATGTTTGTATTTGTCATGACCTTGTTTGTGTAATTACCATAGGTCTAATCCTATTATCACCTGAAAAAGCTTATTTTGATCATTTCTTTATTTATTTCTTTTTCTGTGTATATCACTTTCTATCCAAGGGGAAATCCAAAAGTATATCCCTACAATTGTTCTCATATAAATAGTTCAGCCCTAACACAACAACCCGTGCCATTCACGGGGTATATATTGTTTCCGAACATTTATTTAAAATATTTTAGGTTTTAAATGCATAAGAATTTGTAATAATTTATATTAGGAATCATCTACGAACAATTATAATAAAATTGATTTATTTCTCATGAGAAATTGAGAATAAAAACTCATTGCACATGATGTATATACATATTAGTTTAGTAGTACAGATTTTAATATATTTAAATTAAAAAATATTTTGTATTTATATATTTTTAGGTATAATAAATTTCTTAGACGACATATCAAATATTATTAAGTTCAATTAACTAATCAATAAATTAAAAGAAGAAATATCTAATTTAATGTTTGAAATCTAATTACATTAAAATTAGAATGTGGACAGAATTAATTTTTTTGAATGGTCTAACGTTATTTTTAAATAAAATTATTAATTGTAATACTATTGTACAGGGTCGGTCCAAGGGTGAAGCTACTAAAGCCCTAACTTTAGGCACATCAACTGTAACACCCTAGTTTTTACACACATGATTAATTATTTTATTTGGATGTTTATGTTTATTTTTTATGTGGTTTAGTTTGAGTGATTAAATTACCCTCTTCAAATTATTTATTTGTTGTGTTAGCACTCACTTATTTTAGTGAATGCACGTTTACTAGACAATAATTTATGTTATTATCACTATTATTACCACTACAGAAAAATATTTTAAATAATATGATTAAGGAAAAAACATTTCCATATTTTCATTCTATTTAATTTTAGATTTGAAAATAAACTGGTTTGACATTAATCGGAGATTAAATATTGGACCGTGGATTTTCTTAATTGATCAGTTCAACTATTAATCTTTACTCTAATTTGAATTTCGAAATCATATATTTATCAATCTTTATTTTTAGATTCCAAAAAGTAAAAGTATGTTTATTTTAGGCTTAATATCTATCACTCATTTTATACCCACTAATACAAAAAACTAGAATTCTCTCTCCTCTCTCTCTCAGAAACCCGTAAACCCCCCCTCCCCCTCACTTTCTCTTTTCTTTCTCTGCTTTCTTCTTCTTTCTCTTCTTTCTCTTTCTTCTTCTTCCTCCTCTCTAACTTCATCTCCTCCACCCTAGCTCCTAGCCACCGCCTGAGCACGTCCAGCCGCACACAACTGTCAGGGTGACCGCCGTCACGATCGTATGACCCAGCTCCTCCTCGTCGTGCATTGTTGTGCTCGTCGCCGTGAGCACGTTGTCGTCCTCCAACCGTCCAACAATGTACAGTCGCGCGTCGCTGCCACAGGAGAGTCGCTCGGCCGCTGTTTGACACGAAGGAGAAGACCAACACGCTGGTCTGTTTTGCTTCGTCACTGCGTCGCTGTTCCCGCCGGAGTAGCCGCCGCGCCTGAGGTCCTAGTAGCCACCACTTCTCTTCCTTCCTCCTTGGATGAGTGAAACCTTATCTATTTTGCTTAGATTGAAGAAAAACCTCAAATCTGATTTTTAAACCCTAACCCTAACCCTTTGATTTCAGATTTTAATCTTGAAATTAAATATTGTTTTATGAAATTGGGGCAATGAATCAGTATTTCCCTAAACCAATTTTATCATTCTTTAGTTATATTGCGTTTTACCCAAATTGATTTGTGAACCCTAAATCCCCAATATGACTTATTGGAAATTGGTTAGTTTTTGTGAAATTTACTATGATTTAGTGCAATTAGGACTCCTAATTGATGATTTCTAAGTTGATTTTCATGATCCTTTAATCAAAACAAAGTTTCCTCAAAGGGTATTGTGAAGCTTAAGCTCGAAACATGATTTTCTTTGAAAATGACCTTGTTTGGTAATAAGATTAAGTGTTTAAACCAAATTAGAATGTGTGTTTGATCATGTGTAATTGATTTCTTGATTTCTGGTTGTTGCGCGTTGTTGGATTCCCTCTGAGACGTTTGACACGGCTATGCTTGCTTGATGGAGTTGATATGAGCTAACGTGAGCATTAAGACGATGATCCTTTACTTGTCTACAATGGTAAGGGGAGCTTGCCTAGGGATATTCAATAACTATATGCATGTGTGTATGTGTTTAATTGAGTGTTGTGAATATTATTGTGATATTGAGCTAATACTTGAATAATTTGTTTACTTGAACTATTGTGGTTATTACTTGAAGTTGAACATTTCTTGCCTTAAAGTGTTATGAATTATATATTTGTGATGAACTGCCATTAACTGTAGTATTATTATTGTTGTGAATATATTAATGTTGATTGAAGTTTGAGAAGCCGGACTTGAGTCTGTGCCCAATTACTATAAGGATTAAAAGCCTTAATAAGTCTTGAATAGAACTTTGAAAGTTTTGGGTTCATTTATAAAAGTTCATTATTTAAAGTGCTTACTTCAGAAGAATAAGATCTTTGTTTTTAGAAAAATGTTGAAGTGATTTTAAGTTGAAGGAAACCACCTTTTTATAATCAAGAGTTTTGTACGAGAGAAAACCTTTTCGAACGGTGTGTGTTATGAAGGAAAGACCCTTTGAAAATATTTGACTTTATTCCTTCAAGGATTTCAAAAACAAACAAATTTCCTAAATGTTTTATAAAAGACTTTGTAAAGGAAAAGATTTTCTCCTAAATGATTTAGAAACGTTCCAGCTACTTGGATAAGTGACTGAGGTTTTGTTTTGGTTTTTGATTTTTCACTGAGTGAAAAGTAAGCACATGTGAAAGAGAATACTAGTTCGTGAAATGTCGCCCCTAGTATTCAGTTTATGCACAAGATCCGGGATCCGTGTCAAGAATTATGGACCAACGGTCCTGATCGTGATATAATGGGCTAGGAGTCCTAAATTTGGAATTGAGGACTGTGTGTCCTAATTTCGTTGTTGTGGGCTAGGATTCCTTATCATGTTGAAATAAAACATGGATAAAAGTATAATTGTTTCTACGACCACAACCTTGGACTGCGGCATCGGTCCAAGGTATTGTGATTGAGAACTCGGACTGCGCGTCCTATGTTATTGATTTTCAAGTGATGAAAATTGTGAATAGTCGTTAGCCTTGGGCTCCAACAACGAAAAAAAGTGAACACGAAGAAAAGTCTCGATAATGAAAAGTCTTTTATTCATATGCATTTCCCCTTGGCAGACGTGCTTGAGTTACCGAATACCCGCTTAAGATGTGGTATTTGATGATGTATACATTCGAATGGCCGTTATAAGGGATTCGTGATGGTGTCGATCTGAGTACATGAGGTGACGGAGACAACTTGCCAAACGTGGCGTATGAGCCTGATCAACTCTTTATTTCTTAATGATAAAACGGTGATGATATCTCATGAGATTAAGTTTAGAGCCTAATTATTGAAGTGTCATGCATTCTCTTTATAAAACTGATTGTTCGGGTATGAGACCCACTGATATAACACTTGTCATTTTATCTTTGAATAATAATTAAATGTTAATGTGCTGAGGTGATGTATGTATCATGTATATGGTTGTTGTGATATATCCATTTGTCGGTATCTCACCGTTACAGATATATCAGGTTTCTTCCGGTTCGTTGTGGTACCCTAGGTACTTTAGTACAGATGGTGCAGAGGAGTCTTCCTAAGTCACTCGGAGACTTAGATCTAGTTGTTTGATGAAGTACTTGATTGTGGAATGATCACGTGAGTTTTCTTCAGGAATGACTTTTAGAATGACCAGCTTAGGGTTTGAGACTTAGATTTTTGATAGTATGTATGCGTATGACTCAGAGAGTCTTTATTTTAAAATGGAATGTTTAGGTCTCGAAGAGCATCTTTTTTGAATGAAAACCTAAGCTTTTCCTTTTGGTCATGTATAACTTATTGATATAACTATTTTTAGCATATTACTGCCTGGTTGTATTTGGTGTAACTGGAATTCTGGAATGAAAATGTAATTATTTTAGCAGGTGATCTTTTACCCGGGATGTTCGAATTACAGAGGAGACTCTGTCGAAATTTTTGTAAAAATACTAGCTTTTATTCAAGTATATCTCTGAATCAAATAGACTTGTCAGGCTAGGATTGTAAAACTAATGTGCCGATCAAGGCTTAGGTTTAGAGTCATGACAAATTTTTATACCCAATTTCAGACGCTTATGTACTTATATAAATTATTTTCCAAAAGCAACCAGCAAATTATCTTTTTAATTTAAATTCCGCATCTGTTACGTAGTAATACCTAGTGGGGGTGTTACAAAGTGGTATCAGAGCTGGTCGAGTCTTTCGGGATCTTTGGGGAATAGGTCTGTTAAGTTTTTGTTGTTGTGATCTCTGGTTGGCTCTTGTTTGAATTGTTTCTTGTTGAAGCAATGTGTGTTGACGCACAAGTATATGTTTTCTTGATGGTTTTCCAAGGGTTTTATTTCCTGGGAGACCGTAGATCTTGAATTTTATTTGGGTTCGGATATGACATTCGATTATCCTTGCAAATCATGTCAGACATTCGAAACATGGTGCTTATTTAAATGGTTTTTCTGGGAGTGTTCCCTGGAAATATTCTAGGTTTATGGTTATCAAAGGACATTGATTTTAGATTGATCTAGTTTCTGGATTCGGTCAGATCTCTGTCGCTTTGTGTAGGATGTTGCCTACAAAGTTAAAACGAGTTGGACGACTCGATTCAACTGGAATATCGGTGGTCTTTTCCTTGTGAAGCACCAATGTTGTGTGAAGGCTCGTGTCACCGTGTGGATTTTTGACAACTAAGTAAAAGGACAAATTATGAACAGGTATTCTCTGGCTTGCGTAGTTGATTTGGTAAATCAACTACGAGGAGTTGTCGTCTACTCAAAGATCAACTTGAAGACGAGTTATTACCAGATTGGAGTGATGACCTATCTAAGATTTTGCGTCGTCAACTCAGTTTATGAAGAAAGATCAACTCTTTGTATGTTTTATCGATTGATTAAGTTGTCCGGGATTGTACCCAATTCAAGGTGGTCATACTAAGCATGGCTAGAAAGACTTGTATGTTGGTTGGAACCATGACGAATCGAGTGGATTTTCGATCTTGGGTGAGTGTCTCACGATTAAGGAACCCTCCACTGTACCCTTTGATTCTCGTGTATTTGTCAGTTGACATTTATTTCTCAAATCCTATGATTGTATTAGATAATCACAACAGTGAAGTTTGTATGTGTCAGACAAATTTTTTGATTTTAATTTGAAATCTGTTGGGACTCGTGAATTAGTTATACTAATTCATAAATTTCCAGTTACTCATTTCTTTGTTTGTGAGAAGTCGTACTCACACTTCTAAATAATCCTCGATGTATTAGACATTTGAGTGAATTGATTTAACGGAATCCATTGGTCTGGATACTTTCACATTTTGTTAAGAGAAGTGGTTATGACTATTTCTTGTGTTATAACACAAATAATTTCGTGATAGCAGAAGTTTCTTGGTGAAACTTAGTTTCATCACTTCTATTTTTGGTATAGGTGAAAGTCATCATTTTGTAAATTCTTTGTACTAAGAATAAGAATTAATCCTCTTTGGATTAGACATTATTCACCCTTTGATTCCTTAAATCCGTTGGAAGATTCTTGTGGAAGAATGAACTTTATTAGATTCATGTTTGTAAATGTGTATTGATCATGCATTTTTACACCCACGAACTTGATGGAAGGATCTTTTTCCATGCTGGATGTTCCTGTATCCTTCAAATTAATGAAATTCTTTTCTATGCTTATGTGAAAGTGAAATCAAGAAAAATTTCTTTTCTTGAGAAATTCTTTATGATCACCAAGGTCATGTCTTATTACGGTTCGAAAGTACTTGTCGTCGTTGATCATCTTATCCTACGTATTCCCCAAATGTCATCGATGTGTGACCTATCTCATCAGTCATGAGTTGGGTATCTCCACATCAAGATGTTAGAGAGTTAGTCGAGTACAGTGAAAATTTGATAGTTTAATAATTGAGACCTTCCTTGTTTAGATATTGGCATTGCTTGAATCTTTGTTATGAGTTTGCTGAAGACCTACATGAGTCTTGTTTGAATTCAAGTGATCGTGGATCGACTGGTGAAGTCTACACCCTTCTTACAAGTTAAGATCCACTATGCAGTGTTAGTGAACCGAATAATGTATCAGAGGATTGTTCAGACTCCATGAAGTATCTTCAAGTGTTGTTTCAGATGAATAACGGAAGTTTATCAACGTGTGTCGGTTAAGTTTGATTTAAGTGTTGAGGACTAAGTTGAGGCTAAGTCCAACTGAACATCCTCGGCGGGATGGATAAGTAATGAGATGACCTACCCTTAGCAGGTTAGTTGGGAGAGAGTGTGGTACCTAATTTTTGTCATCTCTATGGTAGGACAAACCATAGTTGATAGGAGCTTCGGTCATGTATAGATGTGAATGGTACTATGAGAACCCTTAAGTTCAACATCATTGAGTGAGATGATTACAATGGATCTTATCATGATTGAGGCAGATATATCATTAAAGGAATTTAGAGTAGTGATCAACGTTTATGGTTAATGTTGACTTCGTGAGTCCGAGGATTAACGAAAAAATATATACAGTAGTTTTCCTTAAGCTGAACGGAAATAGTAAAGAGGAGTTCTTGAGAAACTAAATAGTGAGAAGAGTTTGAGAGCTCTGTTATAGAGTTTAAAAGGTCTGACCGTGATGAAATTTGGAGTGGTGGAATAAGTCCCAAGGAAACTAAGACTACAATTGTGTGCTTTGGGTTGAAACTTGATATATGTGGTAGAATTAATGTTGAACTTGATGTTCGTCGTGAGGATAAGGTGTTGAAGAAGTTTTGCTAGCGGACAAATTTTAAGGCGGACAAATTTTGAGGCAAGAAGTGATTAAGTCTTGATTATGTCTTTCGAGTGTAATAAGCTATGGCGAAGTGTTTATAATCTTTGAGGTCTTATTCTGGTAAATATGTGGTTGATGATCCACAGTGGAAACTAGACATTTTAAATCCAAGATTACCATTGGGGAGTGTCCACCTAGATTTCTTGGCTTTGTTTTGGTGCAACTCCTAGGGGTTATGGCCTCAGAGAAACTCTGTTTTATAATCTCTTTTCTCGACTGTAAATATATAAGATAAGGGCAGATATGATACCTGCACTTCCTTGCATAAGTGATAGAGCTATGTCTTTAGATGGAGGAATCGTTAGGAGTTGTGGTGTATTTTCCTTGGGCAATAGGGTAGATGTCCTTGTGAAATTTCTTAAACCAGGGATATTAACGGGGCTTGATAACCAAATTGAAAATGAGAGGCAAATGAAGGATATGAAATCGAAGTAGGCAAAAGATTCGGGAGGAATTTAGAAAGGAACGGACTATGTTGGGTGTGGTAAGGTTCAATTTCAATAAGAAGATTGAATTGCTTAGGTTCTTGGAGCAAAGTTTATCATGTGCAACTTAGGCTCAGATGTAGTTAAAGGATAAATAGAATGACATAAGAATCGATCCCGTTATAGCGTTAAAGATGAAAGGAATGAAGCGACAATAATACAAAGTAAGATTTTAGGGTCAAGGTGTGATTACAAAATCCTGTTTAGTTTCGAGCTACGAAATTTTGAGGACGAATTTTTTTTAAGAGGGGTAGTAATGTAACACCCTAGTTTTTACATACATGATTAATTATTTTATTTGGATGTTTATGTTTATTTTGTTATGTGTTTTAATTTGAGTGATTAAATTACCCTCTTCAAATTATTTTATTGGGTGCGTTAGCACTGACTTATTTTAGTAAATGCACGCTTACTAGACAATAATTTATGTTATTGTCACTATTATTACCAGTACAGAAAAATGTTTTAAATAATATGATTAAGGGAAAAGAATTTCCATATTTTCATTCTATTTAATTTTAGATTTGAAAATAAACTGGTTTGACATTAATCGAAAATTAAATGTTGGACCGTGGATTTTCTTAGTTGATCAGTTCAACTATTAATCTTTACTCTAATTTGAATTTCGAAATCATATATTTATCAATCTTTATTTTTAGATTCTAAAAAGTAAAAGCATGTTTATTTTAGGCTTAATATCTATCACTCATTTTGTACCTACTAATACAAAAAACTAGAATTATCTTTCCTCTCTCTCTTAGAAACCCGTAAACCCCCCTCCCCCTCACTTTCTCTTTTCTTTCTCTGCTTTCTTCTTCTTTCTCTTCTTTCTTTTTCTTCTTCTTCCTCCTCTATAACTTCATCTCCTCCACCCTAGCTCCCTGCCATCGCCTGAGCACGTCCAGCCGCGCACCACTGTCAGGGAGACCGACGTCACGATCTCGTGACCCAGCTCCTCCTCGCTGTGCGTTGTTGTGCGTGTCGCCGTGAGCACGTTGTCGTCCTCCAACCGTCCAACAACGTACAATCGGCGTCGCTGCCACAGGAGAGTCGCTCGGTCGCTGTTTGACACGAAGGAGAAGACCAGCACGCCGGTCTGTTTTGCTTCGTCACTGCGTGGCCGTTCCCGCCGGAGTAGCCGCCACAGCCGCCGCGCCTAAGGTCCTAGTAGCCACCACTTCTCTACCTTCCTCCTTTGGTGAGTGAAACCTTATATATTTTGCTTAGATTGAAGAAAAACCTCAAATCTGATTTTTAAACCCTAACCCTAATCCTTTGATTTCAGATTTTAATCTTGAAATTAAACCTTGTTTTATGAAATTGGGACAATGAATCAGTATTTCCCTAAACCAATTTTATCATTCTTTAGTTATATTGAGTTTTCCCCAAACCAATTAGGACTCCTAATTGATGATTTCTAAGTTGATTTTCATGATCCTTTAATTAAAACAAAGTTTCCTCAAAGGGTATTGTGAAGCTTAAGCTCTAAACATGATTTTCTTTGAAAATGACCTTGTTTGGTAATAACATTAAGTGTTTAAACCAAATTAGAATGTGTGTTTGATCATGTGCAATTGATTTCTTGATTTCTGGTTGTTGCGCGTTGTTGGATTCCATCTGAGACGTTTGACACGGCTATGCTTGCTTGATGGAGTAGATATGAGCTAACGTGAGCATTAAGACAAGGATCCTTTACTTGTCTTCAAAGGTTAGGGGAGCTTGCCTAGGGATATTCAATAACTATATACATGTGTGAATGTGTTTAATTGAGTATTGTGAATATTATTGTGATATTGAGCCAATACTTGAATAACTTGTTTACTTGAACTATTGTGGTTATTACTTGAAGTTGAACATTTCTTGCTTTAAAGTGTTATGAATTATATATTTGTGATGAACTGTCATTAACTGTGGTATTATTGTTGTTGTGAATATATTACTGTTGATTGAAGTTTGAGAATCCGGACTTGAGTTTGTGCCCAATGACTATAAGGATTAAAAGCCTTAATAAGTCTTGAATAGAACTTTGAAAGTTTTGGGTTCATTTATAAAAATTCATTGTTTAAAGTGCTTACTTTAGAAGAATAAGATCTTTGTTTTTAGAAAAATGTTGAAGTGATTTTAAGTTGAAGGAAACCACCTTTTGATGATCAAGAGTTTTGTACGAGAGAAAACCTTTTCGAACGATGTGTGTTATGAAGGAAAGACCCTTTGAAAATATTTTACTTTATTCCTTCAAGGATTTAAAAAACAAACGAATTTCCTAAATGTTTTATAAAAGACTTTGTAAAGGAAAAGATTTTCTCCTAAATGAATTAGAAACGTTCCGGCTACTTGGATAAGTGACTGAGGTTTTGTTTTGGTTTTTGATTTTTCACTGAGTGAAAAGTAAGTACATGTGAAAGAGAATACTAATTCGCGAGACGTCGCACTTAGTATTCAGTTTATGCACGTGATCTGGGATCCGTGTCAAGAATTATGGACCAAGGGTCCCAATCGTGATATTATGGGCTAGGAGTCCTAATTTTGGAATTGAGGACTGTGTGTCCTAATTTCGTTGTTATGGGCTAGGAGTCCTTATCATGTTGAAATAAAACATGGATAAAAGTATAATTGTTTCTACGACCACAACCTTGGACTGCGCGTCCTGTGTTATTGATTTTCATGTGATGAAAATTGTGAATAGTCGTTAGCCTTGGGCTTCGACAACAAAAAAGAGTGAACACAAAGAAAAGTCTCGATAATGAAAAGTCTTTTATTCATATGCATTTCTTCTTGGCAGACGTGCTTGAGTTACCGAATACCCGCTTAAGATGTGGTATTTGATGATGTATACATCCGAATGGCCGCTATAAGGGATTCGTGATGGTGTTGATCTGGGTACATGAGGTGACGGAGACAACTTGCCAAACGTGGCGTATGAGCCTGATCAACTCTTTATTTCTTAATGATAAAACGGTGATGATATCTCATGAGATTAAGTTTAGAGCCTAATTATTGAAGTGTCATGCATTCTCTTTATAAAACTTATTGTTCAGGTATGAGACCTATTGATATAACACTTGTCATTTTATCACTGAATAATGATCAAATGTTAATGTGCTGAGGTGATGTATGTGTCGTGTATATGGTTGTTGTGTGATATATCCATTTGTCGGTATCTCACCCTTACAGATATCAGGTTTCTTCTGGTTCACTGTGGTACCCCGGGTACTTTAGTACAGATGGTGCAGAGGAGTCTTCCTAAGTCACTCGGAGACTTAGATCTAGTTGTTTGATGAAGTACTTGATTGTGGAATGATCACGTGAGTTTTCCTCAGGAATAACTTTTAGAGTGGCCAGCTTAGGGTTTAAGACTTAGATTTTTTATAGTATGTATGAGTATGACTCATAGAGTCTTTATTTTAAAATGGAATGTTTATGGCTCATAAATCATCTCTTTTGAATGAAAACATAAGCTTTTCTTTTTGGTCATGTATAGCTTATTGATATAACTATTTTTAGCATATTACTGCCTGGTTGTATTTGGTGTAACTGGAATTCTGGAATGAAAATGTAATTATTTTAGCAGGTGTTCTTTTACCTGGGATGTTCGAATTACAGAGGAGACTCTGTCGAAATTTTTGTAAAAATACTAGCTTTTATTCAAGTATATCTCTAAATCAAATAGACTTGTCAGGCTAGGATTGTAAAACTGATGTGCCGATCAAGGCTTAGGTTTAGAGTCGTGACAAATTTTTATACCCAATTTCAGACGCTTATGTACTTATATAAATTATTTTTCGAAAGCAACCAGCAGATTATCTTTTTAATTTAAATTCCGCATGTGTTACGTAGTAATACCTAGTGGGGGTGTTACACCAACAAAACAATTTTTTTACTCTTACTTTTTATAAACAAAAGAGTCACATATGCTAACAAATAGGCCCAACCTGATCTAGAAGATCATCTCACTTAAAATAAAAAGACCTCACTAAAAATTTGCTTTAGGCCTCACTTGCTTTTGGGTCGGTCCTGCTATTGTATTATATTATTTGACTAAATTATTAGTACATTCTAAAATTAATTACTAAATCAATTGCATCCAAATAAATATAACCTTTAGTTTATCTCATTGTTAATTTTTTAAATTAAAATAATTATATTTATTCTACATAAATAAGTATATAAATAATAAATTGAAAAAATAAATTAAGCTTATAATAGTTTCCAGATTATGGGCAGATGAGGAAGAGGATTTGGAACCCGACCCCTCTCCCACTGCCATCAGGGCGCAGGATGCAGCTTGTAATGCTCCCTTCACTGTGGTTTTGAGTAAGTCTCAGAGAAAGAAGCTTAGACAACAACAGAAAGCAGGCAAGGCTAAGGTGGCTGTTCATAACCCTAGAAGGGGTGGTCCGCATAATCTTGCTTGATGAGAGCCTTCTTTTGGAATGCTAGAGGCCTAGGAAACTCATACTAGGCAAATGTTTAAAAATCTATGCAAAAAGAATAAGCCAGCCTTAGTGTTCTTGACTGAGCCTTGGATTGAATTGGATCAGATTCGCCCGTCCTTTTGGACCAGTCTTGGTCTAAAGCATTTCTCTTCTAATACTAGAGTTCACAGAATCCATAGTTTATGGTGCTTCTGCTTGCGCAATATGGATCCTGTAGTCCTTTTTGTCTCCTCCCAATGCCGTGTTTTCTCTTTTTCCTTGAATAGTCACAGGTTTTTTGTGGCTGCTGTCTATGCTTCTACCTTGTATCAAAGGAGGAGGGAGCTTTGGAGGGATTTAATTAGTTTGGAGCATGATCACCCCGGCCCTTGGCTATTTGTGGGAGACTTTAATGCAGTCCTTGGGGCTCATGAGCAATCTGGAGGCTGTTTGCCTCTTAAAGCTTCCTGTGATGACTTCATGGCCTGGACAAATGCGGGCAATTTTTCTCACATTGCAACCAGAGGTGTGCCTTTTACTTGGTCGAATGGTAGAGTTGGCACTGCATATACTCAGAAAAGGCTTGATAGAATAATAGTGAATGCCTCTTGGCTGTCCTATTGGTCCAGTTTAGCATGTTACACCTTAACCAAAAGTCACTCGAATCACTATCCCATTATGATTACTCAGCATAAAGGTCCCAGGTCAAGCCCAGCTAGCTTCAGATACCTGGATATGTGGTCGGATCACCCGAGCTGTGCTAACCTTGTCAAGGAAGCCTGGTCCTTGCCTGTGAGTGGCTGTCCAATGTATGTTCTAATGCAGAAACTGAAGCACCTAAAAGCTAGCTTTAAATCGTGGAATAAATTGGTATTTGGTGATGTCCATGCAAGGGTGAATGCAGCATTGACTTTGGTGGATCAGATTCAGATGGATATTGCAACCAATGGATATTCTGAGTTGCTTCATCAGCAATAAATTAAAGCTCAAATGGAGTTGGATCAGGCTTTAACCTGTGAGGAGCCCTTCTGGAAACAAAAGGCCAATCTGCAATGGTTTAAATGTGGAGACAGAAACACTTCTTATCTTCATAGAGCTGTTGAGATTAAAAACTCAACCAAGCAAATGTCTATCTTAAGGCATGGTCTTGTGGTTCTCGAGCTCTCCACACACATTGAGCAGCATGTTCTTCATTTTTACTCGAGTCTCTATGAAACTGAGAATCATTGCATTGATAACGGTCTTGTGGAGAATGCAATCCAGCAGTCTGTCACAGCAGAAGACAATGCTATGCTTCTTAGGATGCCTTATTTTGAGGAAATCACTGAGGTTGTATTCTCAATGAATGCCTCTGGGACCCCTGGTCCTGATGGTTTTGGGGGTTCCTTCTACCAAAAGTACTGGAACATCGTAAGCTTGGATGTGTATAGATCAGTATCCCAATTCTTTGAGCAGAACTGGGTCTTGCCAGGCCTTAACTCCAACCTGGTGGCCCTCATTCCCAAGTTTCCAAAGGCTGACTGCATTGATGATTACAGGCCAATTGCCTTGGCAAATTTCCAATTTAAAATCATCACCAAAGTGCTGGCGGATAGGTTATCTTCCATTGCTCCTAAGGTGATCTCGACACAGCAGCGGGGCTTTGTAAAGGACAGGCACATTTCTGATTGCGTTTGTCTAGCTTCTGAGGCGATTAACATGCTAGATATCAAATCTTTTGGGGGGAACCTAGCCCTAAAGTTTGACATAAAGAAAGCCTTTGACACCCTGGATTGGGACTTCCTGTTGAGAGTTCTGAAAGCCTTTGGTTTCCATGAAGTTTTCTGCAACTGGGTGCATACTATTCTGAAATCTGCAAGGCTTTCCTTCCTTGTGAATGGCCATTCAGTGGGCTATATTGACTGTAAGAGAGGGGTGCGCCAGGGTGATCCTTTGTCCCCTCTCCTCTTTTGTTTGGCTGAAGAGGTGCTTAGTAGGAGTATCTCCTCTTTAATGGAAGCTGGGAAACTGCACCACATGGTGGGCCCTAGAAGCTGTATGCCTCCTTCTCATGTCTTCTACGCTGATGACATACCGGTCTTCTGCAAGGGGAACAAAAGAGGCCTGCAAAACCTAATGAACCTTTTAAACATATATGCTGAGACCTCTGGCCAGCAGCTGAGTCTGGACAAGTGCAAGTTTTATGCTGGAGCCATTGCTCCTAGAAGGTTAGTGGTAATTAAGGATGTTCTTGGCTTCACACAAGGTCAGCTTCCCTTCTTTTATCTGGGTGTTCCAGTCTTCAAGGGCAACCCCAAAGTGATTCACTTGCAGCCAATTGCTGATAGGGTTAAAGCCAAACTATCAACTTGGAGGGGCTCCTTGCTGTCGATTATGGGCAGATTAGAACTGGTAAAGTCAGTGATTGAAGGCATGCTGCTGTACAGTTTCCAAGTTTATAGTTGGCCTATTGCCTTGCTAAAGACCATTGATAAATGGTTGAGGAACTTCATTTGGTCTGGTTGCACTCACTCTAGGAAAATTGTAACTGTTTCCTGGAGTAAGCTGTGTAAGCCGTTAGCTGAAGGTGGCTTAGGCCTCAGATCAGCAAGATCGGTTAATGAGGCAGCCATGTTAAAGCTAAGTTGGAAGGTCTCCTCTTCGAATGAAGACTTGGCTGTCCTCTGCAAATCCAGGTTCTTTAGAAGGGGTGTGCCTTTGGCTTCCTTTGTCAGATCCTCCATCTGGCCGGGCATTAGAGGATACTTTGGTTTAATCGAGCATAACTCCTCATGGATCCTTGGGAAGGGGATGGGATTAATTTCTGGAGAGATAACTGGCTAACCAATGCATTGTTTGTGGTTGATCTTCTTGGCATTCCTCCTACCATCCAGCACCTACTGTCTGCTAGGGTTTCAGACTTCATCATCGAGAGCAAATGGCACCTTCCTCTGGAGCTGCATGCTAGATTCCCTGCCCTCCTGCATGAGATGAAGAGAGTAATCATCCCGGTTGAAGCTGGTAGAGATCAGAAGGTTTGGAGTTCTTCAGATGCGGGTAACTTGACTCTCAAGGAAGCCTATCGGTTCCTGAACCCTCCTTCCAACACCCTTAACTGGTGCAATCTCATCTGGAAGAGCTTCCTCCCTCCTTCTAAGTCCTTCATAGTTTGGAGGCTGGTGTACTCTAAAATGCCAACGGATGATAACCTTAGAGCTAGGGGTTGTGTCATCGTTTCTATCTGCCCTTTGTGTTATGCTTATGAAGAGACGGCTGATCATGTCTTCCTTCGCTGTAGCTTCTCATCCATGCTTTGGACGTGGCTTGGAGGAGCATTGAATTGTGGCCTAAACTCAGCCTCTGTTGTTTGTCTGCTAGACTGCTGTGGTAGATTCAGTAGTAGCCAAGCCAGGGATATAGTCTTGGCTGCTATCGTTAACACTTTCTCTGTTATTTGACTGTGCAGGAATAGTATCAAATTCAGAAACAAGGTGCTATCTTACAGGCATGCAACCAGCCTCATCATGGCAGATACTCACCTTGCTGGCTCATTGTCTAAAGGGACAGCAACTAACTCTATGGACGACTTCAAGGTGATAAAGTTCTTCTCTGTGGCATGCCATGCTCCTAGGGTCGATTGTATTAAGCAAGTGGACTGGTTGCCTCCTCCCATAGGATGGATAAAATGCAACACTGATGGATCAGCTAAAGGCTGTCCAGGGTATGTTGCTGCGGGTGGCATCTTTAGAGACTCCGATGGAAGAGTCTTGGGTTGTTTCTCTGAGTTCCTGGG
The DNA here is from genome assembly GCA_030762895.1 of Sophora flavescens. NCBI lineage: Eukaryota > Viridiplantae > Streptophyta > Magnoliopsida > Fabales > Fabaceae > Sophora > Sophora flavescens. The sequence goes on from CM061067.1 coordinate 127,908,356, forward strand.
CGTAGTCTCTGCTCTCCATGCAGAATTGGTAGCAACAATGATGGGAGTTGAAACTGCATCCCAAAAAGGTTGGTCTTCACTGTGGCTCGAGTGCGACTCAAAAATAGTGGTTGAGGCTTTTACCCTTAACAGGAAAGTACCATGGCAACTGCATAATAGATGGGAAATTGTAGAGTCCTCTGTAGAAGCATGTCGTTCCGGGTGACCCACATCTACAGGGAAGGAAATAGTTGTGCAGATGGTTTAGCTAACTATGGTGTGGCTTCCCATTGTTCCACCTGGTGGGACATGGTGCCTGACTTTATTAGAGAGGAGTCTCTCCGTAATTGTATTGGCTTGCCTAATTATAGGTTCAGTTGATTGTTTTTCTCATGGGTTTGGTTTTATGCCCCCCCCCATGTTTTCCTTGTATTACTTTTTTCTATATATTTTATGTTGGCTTGTGGCAGATGATTGTTAGTAGTTTGGGTGCCAACATAGTTGGGATGCCTTCTGCTTTAGTGATGCCTCTGCAAGCCATAGCCTTTATTAAAAAAAATTAAAAAAATGAGACCTGCTATTTAAAATAGGATTTGATTGGTATGCACTGTTAGTGTAAATAATTTTTACATAGTCAACCAATCGGAAGTTACCATATAAGTTAAAATGTTTGACTCCTATCCTAATTAACTACCTTAAAAGTCACCCATACCATTAATTCTATGCACTATCCGTGTAAAAAAATTTACACCGACAGTGCATAGAAATTAAATGCTTTAAAATACCAGAAAACAAAAAAAAAAGATAAATTGATAAATATATATATATATATATATATATATATATATATATATATATATTAAATAAAATAATATAAGATTAAGTAATAAATAAGAAAATTTTAATATTATTCCCTCCATCTCATTTTATATGTCACATTTGGAATATTGGTTTGTCCCAAAATTAATTGTCACTTTATAACGTCGAAGAAAGTATTAATCACATTTTTCAATAATACCTTTATTTATTTGTATCTCAACCTACCCCTTATCAATGTGAAATCACTACTAAATATTCTCGTCTACATGTAATATTTTAAAAACATGCTTCAAATACTAATAGTATTTGAAATCAAAATTGTTATTACCATTAATCACTTTTATGCTTGTCATTTGGTTTGTGTCAACCATTATACAATTAATATAGGATTTTCGAATTTAAACTAATTCTAATTCAAGTTTCATATAATATTTGGTAAGTCATATTATTTATTGATTCTTAATGTTAAATATTGGACGTGCTATCGAATAATAATTCATATCATGCATATTGTGCTTGGATTCATATTGACTTAGAGAGAATGATATGTTAAAATCCCAAAAAGTGGAGGCAAAAATTTAACTTTGCGATTTTATTGTCACAGAGTAATGTCTTTTTATTGCTTTCAAAATTCAAAAAAAAATTAAGTCTTAATATTTATTGAATGTTAATATTGATTGTTGACTATTTCCATTTTTAATGCAATAGAATATTTTCTTTTTGGATCCAATTAAATATTTGCTTGGTCATCCCTTAGTATGTGCTATCGATTTTTAATTTCCTTTTTATTTTGCTATTCAATAATTAATCATATTTATCACCTCACTATAATATTCTTCAAGTTTGGTTTGGTAGATAATAAAGACCCCCACATTCATAGCAAATCTCTTAAACATAAACGAAAAAATAAGTAATCCACGATTTTCGGGTTTAAAGAAAATTAGTATTATAAATTAATTTACACTATTGAAGATAATTAATTTGAAGGGTATTTATTTAAATAATTAATTTTCACAGTTAAAGTTAAAGGTAAATGATGGGAGAAATTAGTTTACATAAGATCAAAGATAATTAATTTGTAGTATATTTCTACAAACAATTAAAAAGTTTAAGCATGTATATAATCAATTGATTATATATAAAAAAAGTTACTAAATTTTGTATTTAAAATTAAATATTATATAAATTAATATAAAATGATATGATATATTTTTTTACATCTTTATTAAACTACAAATTCATATTTATTATGTACGATTTTATTTATTCATATTAATTTTTATAATTTATTTGTTAAAATTGTTTTAATTAAATTGGAAGTATGATTTATGGATAAATTACTTTAACGAATTCTGAGGCGCGGGTAATTGAAGTTGAAGAGAATATGACAACCAAATTGTCGTGATTACGTCCATTAGAAGGGGAAATATAACTATTAAATATATATTAATTTATTTTTCATATCAGCCTTTAAAATGTGTTATTTGAATTCACTTTTGGATTTGAAAAAAGACATCCCTTTATAAATAAGGTTTTTCTAACCTGTGCAATTTTGCACAGGTCAAGGATCCTAAAAGAGTAAGTTTACAAAGGAACTTGGTTATTTTATACTTTCAAAGCTGAAATGCTTAGTTTTCCAATAAATAGTTGTTGCTTTTGGGTTTCTTAACATATACAAAGTTGCACATGATAGAAAAACCCTTATTAATATCCCTATTAGCATTCCTGATATGATTTAATTTCGTATCAGTTTTTATTTCAAAGTAACTGTTTGTATCCAGTTTGAATATATTTAATTAATAATCAATATATTTAATCATTACTGATATAGTATCAATTTTATCAAAGATACCTTTATTTTCATTTTAAAATTGCTTTAAAAAAATTTCTCGACGTTTTTGAATATTAATTGCATTAAAAAATATCAAATCATGTATTGTGTTGCATAGTTTTGAATATTAATTGCATTAAAAAGAATACCAAATCAAATTGATAATATATGTTAATGTTGGAAAATTTAATATGTGATTTGTACTTCATTCTTTCTAAAATTAATTGCTCCCTCTATTATTGAATATGCATATTGATATGCAAAAATTCATTTATCAAAATGTGAATGAGCAAATTTATTCATTTGCTTTACAATATTTTAAATTTGTCAACGTGCAAAATTTGTTTCATGAATATTAATGCTATAAATTTTAGATATGTGATATATAGTATCATTCAAGATATTTGCTATACGTTTTTTGTTAAAATTAAATGTCAGATTTTAATATCCATTAAGTTAATGCTTTTCATTCTTTTCCTTTCAAAAAAAAAATGCTTTTCATTCTTTTAAAAAAAGTTAATGCAATTCATTTTTGTAATCAATGACGCTAATCAAATAAATTGTTTTTCTAATGACATAAATTTGGCCACCTCGGTATTAAAAAAAAAGGTCACAACTTAATTGAATATATTTTGATTAATACTATTCAAGTTTAAATTCAAAAAATATGGAATCAACATATATTGAACTCAACTATATGAAATCAAACACAATTAATATCGAATATTGACTCCATTAAGTGATAAATCAATTTTATCAAATCAGAAATTTTCTCCCACATTTAATGACTACGTTAAAGGCTTGCGTTTAATGACATGAAATTAATTCAACATGATATGGAAATAATTTAGAAAAATACTTCAAATGATACTATTCAGGTTTATATTCAAAAGATGTGGAATCAGCACATATTGAACTCATTTATATGGAATCAGTCACAATTAATATCGAATATTGAAATCATTAAGTGAATAACTCATGAATATGTAACACTAAAAAAAAACACCTCTTTAGCGACCGACAAAATCGGTCGCTAATCCATGAAATTCGGTCGCTATCTGTGTTAGCGACCGAATCAGCAACCGATCCTCAGTGGTCTCGAAAGCACTAGTCGCTAATTATATAGCGACCAATTTTTCACACTGGCCGCTAATAGCGACCGAATATTCAGTCCCTATTTTAGTGGATGGCGCGTTGGTCACGAGCTCATGATAACCAAAATAGCGACCAATAAGGTAGTGGCTAACTCGGTCGCTGGTTTCCAATTACCCTAGCCATATAGCGACCGATAACGTAGTGGCTAATTCAGTGGTTGGTTTTCAATTACCCTGTCCATAATAGCGACCGATAATGTAGTGGCTAATTCGGTCGCTAATGTTATAAATAAATAAATAAATATATATATATATATTTAAATGATATATTATATTTTTTTTTTGCTATTAATATAATATAATATTATATTAATTTTGGAAATTAATTTATTAATGTTTTGATATTATAATTAACCCTAATAATAATATTTAAACAAAAGTACTTTCACCCATAAAATTGTAACCCAAATAAATAAAAGTAATATACCATCCATGCAAGCAAAAATTCATGAGATAAAGAAACATCCATAAAAAGTACTAACAGTCAACGAATATTTAACAATACAATCAAAATAATCAAGATCATGACGGAGGTGGGTTGTCGTCCTGCTGTGCATCAGCGTCGTCATCCTCCTCGTCGTCCTCTGCAGCAGGCGACGGTGGTGGTGGTGGTGGTGCAGGCGGCTGAAGATGCAGGTGAGACAAGATCCATCCAGTGGTGCCTTTAAGCTCATCAATCTCGGCCTCCAAGGTCTTCTGCCTAGAATCCTTCTCGGTGAGCTCTTCAGTCAGTCGTGTAATATGATGCTGCATCTGCTCTACGACCTCCGGAGGAACGCCGCTCGCCATGCCAGTGTCTCTAGACGAACGGGACGACATGGCCACATAATGACTGCCCAATCCCATACACTTGCCCCTTCTTATTTTTACCTCCAACAATCTCCAAAAATATAGCATTTGAATCAACAGAGGCTGGAGAGTGCTACTCCTGGCCAGAAGAACCACCCTCCTGTGAGGCACGTGCATGGGCATCCACTAGGGCATGATCATATTTTTCCTACAAAATAAAATTGATTATAATATTATTAACAATTATTAACAAATAATAAGTCGAACGTAATTAAACTAATTAATTTTGTAAGTAAGGTTTCCTTTTTATACTCACAGAAATGTTTTTGCCTTATCGTTCACACATTATCCATACTTTAGCTTCTTTGTTTTTTCGAGGAGTTCATAAGCAGTAGGGGGTCGGGTAAACTGCTGAGTCTGCAAATTAAAATAAATTAGCACAACATGAGTCACAATAAAACAATTAAATAGAAAATAAATTAAAATTAACTACAGTACGTACCATCCTCTCAAAATGATCTCCTGCCCCGACCGACCCTCCGGTGTAGGCTGATGCTCCACTATCCTTTGCCTTATTCTGTTTGGCGATGGCACTCCTCTTTTGAAAACCCTCACTGGCCTAATGTTGTTGTAGTCCCTGTAGCACTTCAGGTTCCATCCACTTCCCCTTATCTATCCCCTTCCTCAACTTGTGCATTGCATTTTTCATAATGCAAGCACCACTATGATCAAAACCCTTCCTGATCGCATTCTCATGATGCGGGTCCCAAGTAAACACTTTCTGCATTGGTTACGTACATATTAAACAATAATAACATATATAATAATTTAAAATATTTATAATGCAAAGTATAAACTAAATGTGAGCAAGTAACTAAATTTTAATTTACCCTAAACTCTCTGTACCACATGTCCCTCACGTCACCATCTACTGAAGTCCATGTGGGCCATGACTGCTCGAACTTCTCCTTGATGATCTTCGATATCTCATCAGTAGTATCCTTTTGAGGATTCAACCTAAGATTGGAAAAACCATCATGCAATTATGTTTTTAAACAATGCCATAAAATGAAAAAATTTAAGTAAAAAGCTTACTCTGAGTCGTCGGGGCCTAGCCTGATCAACCTCCTCGATAAAGCTCTATTTGTGGCCTCTGACTACGATGATGATGGTGGTCGTGGTGGTGGTGGTGGTGGTGGTGCTGATGACGTCCCGACATCATGGACAGGGGTAGTGGTAACCGATGCAACACTCGGAATCGTCTATCCCGTCACAGTGTCCGACACATGCTGGTCAGATGAAGGTGTGTGGGTCGTGGGAGATGATCTACCAGCACGACCTCTCCCACGAGAAGAATGGTCTGCTCGCCCTCCAGTACGGTCACCTCTACCACCCCTAGTCGAGTCTGCCATCTGTTTCAATGAATTTGTTACATATCATATTTAAGTAACTTAAGGAAGACTATATATATATATATATATATATATATATATATATATATATATATATATATATATAATGTAATGTAGATCAATTCAAAATAAACAGTCAATATAAAAAAAAATTTGTATACATGAGTTACCTAATTAGATGAATCTGTATCACTGAAATCACTCTCACTCTCTTTATTACTTGATATATATGTATCCTCGTCTGATTCATCCAAGTCATACTGATTCAATAACACCGTATCAATTTCCTACCCGCTGCCCCCAACATCGATAAGACATTCGTCGATGATATCAGCATCTATATTTCATAACACTTGAAGCCCTGAATTAATATCATCTTGGTATGGAGTCTCTGTTTCAGCCTGACTGACTGTATTATCTGAGATTGTACTACGAGCCTTTGTCTTGATGACCCCCAATCAACCATGATGACCCTCAAGGTATGGCGTGTAATAAACCTGTTCGGCCTGTTGTGCAAATATGAATAGGTCATACGCCTTAGTATATCTTCATGATTGCCTTAATTCGACAATTTCATACTTATTATATACTTTTGTCCCTATATCTGGAGTATCATCAAACCAGTCACACCTAATGAAGAGAACTATCTTCAACGAGGGCAAACCGGTATACTCCATTTCAACAACTTCAGTTAAAAATCCATAAAAGTCACATTCTAATTGACCACGTACACACACACACCATAGTTGGATGATATCATGCCTTCACTCCATTGTTGTGTACGAAATTTGTAACCATTCACAGTGTATGTATGAAATGGGGTAACTTTTCTCTTAGGCCCCCACGCCGTATTAAGCAATAGTGGTTCTTCAACGTTATTTGTTGTATTTAGAACCTAATAAATTACAAATGATTATAACATATATGACATTAATTACAGGACATGTATTGTATAAAATTAATAACAAGTGTTAACCTACATATTCTTTGAACTACATGGGAAACCGTTTGGTAATCTCCAGGTTTATTCGATCCTCTGGAATGTCTGGGTGGAGTTCCTTTAGAAATTCAGAATACATACTACAGGACAAAAACTAGATACTTTAGTACAACGTTGTTGATTATTGAACAAGGTGTTAAAAACTAGTATGGACGTTACTTACCTAAAATATGGCTTGTCACGACCGTCCCGTGTGGGAGCCGCGAAAAGAAGGTATAAACAAATGAGTCGCCACCAATATTTTATTTGGGAAAAACATTGGAAAAATCATTTATTTTAAGGAAACTGGTCTTAAAAAAACAGAGAGATTTGAGTCCGGGAGTCGGTTACGAGTAGGGAAGGTGTTAGCACCCTACATCGCCCGTTAAAAACGGTACCTCACGTTAATTGTGCAAAATAATTTTAGTAACCATCGAAAATATTTATTTTACCCCACTTTTTAAATTAAATAAAAAGATAAACACAACAAAAGAGAAAAATAAATTTTGGCTTGACAGAATGATTGATTCTGCTTCTACGTATTCCCGGGTGCGACGGGAAACTCAAAGCCACGTAGTTCTTGTAGAAAATGTTTGATTGGTTGATTGATTTTATTTTTGATAAAGCTTTGATTATTTTATATTTGAAAAAAATGATTTTATTTTAAAATAAATTCACTCTTGCACAGGGTCCAAGATAGCAGTGCTATCGATAAACCCTTACAATACATACGCTATTTGAGGATGAAAATTCATATATCAACGTCGTAGATTGTTGCGTGAATTTGAAAAGATTTGTCATTTTTTATAAAATTTGTGGGTAAATTGAAAACATTTTATTATTTAAAAAAAACAAAGGAATTCACTCTGATAGAGTTAAAGATAGTCAAACTATACGATGAACCCTTACAATGCATGCGGCACTTGAGGATGAAAAATCATACATCAACGTCATAGATTGCTGCATGAATAAAAAAACATTTATTTTTAAAGGATTTTATATTTTTATTTTGCCATTTCTAATTTTTTGTATTTTCATAGCTTAGCATCTTGTTTTGAAAGAACTTGGCCCAACCAGTTAGCCAGCAAACTCCAACCCAAGACCAATACAAAGCTAAGTAAAAAAAACCAGAAACAAACAACTAAAATAAAACAAAAAATATCTATTGTTGAAAAAAGAAGAAGAAGCCAAACACAACCAGATGAAGGGAAAAGAAGGAAACTCAAACCTGACTGGGAAGAGCAAAACGTGAATGGGTCACGGCGGCAGCAAGCAGGGAGGAGACTAGTCATGCGGCGGTGGCACGACTCGACGCGTTTAGGGAGGCGGAGGTCACACGGCGGAGATGGGCAGCAAGCACGGAAGAAGAGAGCGGAGATGTGTGGGTTCTGTTGTGGATCCCGGATCTGTGGCTCGCGGTGGTGATGACGGCGACATCTCGTTTGGAGCGGTGCTGTGGTCCTGAGCGGCACCAGGCAGAGTAGCGACGATGTTGTGGTGGCCTTCGCAACGGATGGCGGAAGTGGCGGTGGTGAGGTTCTGTGATTCTGGTTCCTGACAGTAGTGATTACGGAGAAGGGTAGGACGTGTGGTGGTGGTGTTGTGGTCCTGGTTATTTTTTTTTGTTTTTATGTGTTTGGATTTTATGTTGATTTTTGATTTGGGGTGAAACAGGGAAGAAAATGAAGATGGTTGGGTGGAGGATTTGGTGGAAAATGACTCTGGCTTATGGGTTTAGCTGCTTGGTGTAGAGAGAAATGGTGATGAAATAAAGAGTGGGTTGGTGACTATGGTGGGAATGGAGGGGAACTTGAATGATATTTACTTTTGTTATGAAGAAGAAGATGTAAGATGGAAGGTGAAAAGAATGGAAAAGATGTGATGAAAGGATGGTCTTAGATTTTTTTGTGAAGCTCTCCCCTCCTTTTGCTTCTGTTGTAAGAACTTATATTAGCATCAAGGGAGAAAAATGACAAACATATGCAATTAGCCTGCTGTGTGGAGAGGGACAATTGATGGTGCTATTCCAGCTGGGGCAAATCAGCTTTGTTGCTGGGTGGCGCAAGGAAGCACAGAACAGAGTATTGTTGTTTTACCAAAAATATGAAAGAGCCTGAAATAAGATGAAAGACAAGTCTTGTGTTTACTTGAAAGGGAAGAACAGGGAGCTACGGTGGGAGTGAAGACGTTCCTTTCAAAAAATCAGAAAGCTTGCTTTTTATTTTTTCTTTTTTTGTTTATTTGTATTTTTGTTGTTTTGTTTTTTGTTTTTTGTTTTTTGTTTTTTTTATATATACTTGGGCTTGGATGAATGATCTCAAAAAAACTTGTAACAAAAGTGGATTAGGTCTGGTCATGTAATTTGGCCAAGAGCATTAACAAATTATTTTATTTTTGATTTTTTTTTTTGCAATCTTTTTTTTTTATATTTTCAAATCATGTAATTGGGCCACAGAACAAAGTATTGTTGTTTTGCCAAAATTAGATGTTCACAAGAGCCCCTCTTTACTTGTTTCTTATTAGATAATAGGTGTAACCTTAGTTAACTTATTATCGTTATAAGTAACGAGTAAAGACAAGAACTCCAATTTTGTTCGGGGTACACTGACAAACAAAATGACCTATGACTAAAAAGTGATTTCCTATAAAGAACCTGTGGGTTGGATTGGCCACTGAGGTTTACTCATAAAAAGCTTGCAGGGTGAATTGCTTGCTGAGCTTAAAAAACAAAGATAAAGAGCTTATGGGGTGGATTACCCGTCAAAAGATCAAAAAGAAAGATAAAAGAACTTACAGGGTGGATTGCCTGTCAGAAGCTTGAACATAAAGATAAAAGAGCTTATGGGGTGGATTGCCTGTCAGAAGCTCGAACTGAAAGATAAAGAAGCTTACGGGGTGGATTGCCCGTCAGAAGCTTCAAAGAAAAAGATAAAAGAGCTTACGAAGTGGATTGCCCGTCAGAAGCTCTAAAAGAAATATAAAGAGCTTACGGGGTGGATTGCCCGTCAGAAGCTCGAACAGATGATAAATGAGCTTACGGGGTGGATTGGCCGTCAGAAGCTCGAACAAAAAGATAAATGAGCTTAGAATAGAAAGATAAAAGAGCTTACGGGGTGGATTGCCCGTCAGAAGCTTGTACAAAAAGGTCTTACGGGGTCTGGTACCCACCGAAGCTTGAAAACAAAACGAGATTACGGGGTCTACTACCCGCCAAAGCTTGAAAACAAAAAGAGCTTACGAGGTATGGTACCCGTCGAAGCTTGAAAAAAGGGACAAAAGGGGTATAGTACCCGCTGAAGCTTGAAAACAAAAAGAGCTTACGAGGTCTGGTACCCGCCGAAGCTTGAAAAAGAGGGATAAAAGAGCTTGCAGGGTATGGTACCCGTCGAAGCTCGACAGAAAAGGCAAATAGCTTGCGGGGTCGAGTATCCTTTGAAGCTTGAAAAGAAAGATAAAAATCTTATGGATTCGGGTATCCGCTGAAGCTTGAAAAGAAAAGTAAAAAAACTTGCGGAGTCGGGTATTCGTTGAAGCCTGAGAACAAAAACGAACTTACGAGGCCCTATACCTGCAAAAGCTAGCAAAACCAACAGCTTCTGGGCCCTTGCCCGTTAAAGCTAAACAAACATGAAGCTTATGAGGCCCTATGCCTGTTAAATCTAATAAAGACGCATCTTATGGGTCCTATGCCCATCAAAGCTGGGAAAAAAAAACACAACGAAGCTTACGAGGTCTTATGCCTGCTAAAGCTAACCAAGACATGACTTTTGGGGCCCTGTGCCTACTAAAGACGAACAAATGCAATGCAAAGATGTTAACTTTGTTGATGAAATGAAATGATGTGGCAATGTATGAATGTGAGAGATGTTCTTTTATGATTGGTGAAAACTGTGACAATATTTTTTTTTTAATGTATGATGCATGAGATGTTTTTTATGATTGATAAAAATCCTAATTATTTTTTTATTCATGATGCATGAGATGCTTTTATCATTGATGAAAAAACTATGATTTTTTATTTTTATTTTTATTTTTATTTTTGTAAACAACTCTTTGATCATTGGCTCCTTAGAGTTTTGATCACATCCAAGTTTGAAGATGAGTTGAAACGAGACTTGTTGATCTGATTTGTCATTAACTTGCTCAACTGATGTTTTGCTTCTTGGCTGAGATATGCTTCTTTGTAATGATTATCCAATGGATGAAATTATCTGATCAACTTCCAAGGATGTGACTTGCCCCGGTCCTCATGTATTGGGAGCCTTTCATGACTTTTCCTCTTAAACTGTCCCAAATTGTCAATTTGAGGAGACCTTCTATTCACCTTGACCCTAACTTTTGCATAGATTACTGTGTGCGAGTTTTCAACCTACCGGGTCGCTCTAACTTTTTCCTAGACCGTCTTTTCAGGTTTTCAGTCTAGCATGCCATTTTTCTCACTTTTTCTTCCATATTTTTGCTTTTGATTTGATTTTTTTTAATTTTCTCTTTCTTTTTTGGGATGTGGACCATTTTACCACCCTTATTGTGAGGATCAATGCTCTTTCTTGAATTGCTAATTGAGGATGCCACCTTCTTCGTTGTATTCAGAATTCTTATGACTAGAGTTGTTCATCAAAGATTTACAATTAGATGGTTAAATTATACAATTGAACTCATGTTTACCTTACCTGAAGCATCATATAACAAACGTGCATGGATTCAAAAGTATAACAGGAAAGGACAATATGGCCGGAATAACTTCTCGATTTGTATTGGAAGTTTGACAACTTAAATGGTATTCAAAAGGACAGAAATGAAGCAATATGCACAATAGGTGATATGAAGGTCATAAGGGTGTTACCCCAGTTTGGATTGACTCGATCATGGCGATTGGCTCGACATATGTTGCTTGGGAACAAATTTTCCCTAGAATAAGTCCCTTGAGAATTGAGTGACCCTATTGCAGGGTTCCCACAATGAAGTTGCCCCAGTGTTGGGTCCCAAGAATGAAAATGCCCCAGTGTACTTAACAAAAAAAACTTGACAATGGAGCTGTCCCGGTGTAGGGCATCCAATAATGGAAAAGCTATGTAATAAGGCCCTTTGAAAGCAAACTTTTACCCCATGTAGATCTTGCCCTAACTTTTGCTTAGGCTGCCTTTGAGGGTTTTTAGCCTAACGAGTAGTGTAGGACATCCAATAGTGGAAATGCTATGGACTAAGACCCTTTGAAAGTAAAGTTTTACCCCACGTAGATCTTACCCTAAATTTTGCTTTGGCTGCCTTTGAGGGTTTTCAGCCTAACGAGCTTTCTTTTTCTTTATTTCCATTCTTTTTTTTTAAGAGGAGCAATCAATTAAAAACTAGAAGAGCACAAACTTTTTGTCTCAAAATTAAAGCTGATGAAAAAGTAGCAATCATTCATTGATCAGAATGGACTTTTCAGGCTTGTAATGTGGCCAATGGTCGGGGGTCATGAAAGGAAGGATGTGAGGCTCAAGCAAGTGTTTAAAGGGTGATTAAGATCAAGGATCCATGCTCTTTTCGGATTTTTGAGAACATTTGCTTGCTGCTAACTTTCCTTTTTATTCTTCCTTTCTGTACAAAGTTCTTTATCCTTCTTATTTCTCCTCTTTCTTTCTCTCTTTTTTCATTTTTTTCTTCATTTTTCCATTTTTTTCACTTTTTCACTTTGTGCTTCATAATCACCATTTCTTACATACTTACCCCTTGTTTAGGGGTGATCCTTGTCCAAGGTTCTTTGAAGAAAAGTTTCAAGCTCAAAAGGGGTAACAAGGGATAATGATGATATTTTGCTAAGGATAGAGAAAGACAACCAATCTTCATTTCAAATCATAATTGCTTATTTTTTTAAAACTTTATTTTAGAGACAAAGATGGCATTCACCAAGTTTTTATTTACTCACTCCTCTTTTATTTTCCTTTTTCTTTTTCAATTTTTTTTAAAAAGGTGTGGGCACGTGTGGACTTCAATGATGTCCACAAAGAACTTTCAAGAAAGTGGGCCTTATTAACAAAACCAAAAAAGATACTTGGAGAAGAAAAAGGGAAGATGAGATTCGAGAATGACGAGAGAAACATTATAATATGGATGAAAATGTAAAGAAAGGATGAGACAAGGTATGCATGCAAATCCATTACATTAATGCTTCAAGAAAGTGAACATGGTTCGAGTATCATATGATAGAATACAACTTAACCATCATGTCATGGTAAATCACTGATAAACAAGTCTAGCCTTGATTGATTAGAAATTCCCAATACATGGATCACAAAATATTGACTCTTCTAAGAATATCATCTCATAAGAGCGTGAACGTGCATCACATGCAGGACAACTTGAAACCCCTCAATGGCATTAACATCTGAATCTCCATGCTTAGACAAAAGGTTGTGACCCGCACTTTTTGGCCACCTGAGAAAGTCTGGTTTCCAGCTCTACCTCATGATCCATGGTTTAATTGACATTTTTTTTCATTGAAAGCGCGGTGGTTCCATTTTCTCCAAGGAGCACAATGCACAATGCATGTGCATAAGTTGTTATTTTTTTATGATGATATTGACATAAAAAGTAATTAATGCATGAAATATTTTATTATTTTTTATTGATAAAAAAAAGTAATGCATGAGATGCATGAAAAAAAATGAGTGATCTTTTTTTTATTATTCTTCTACAAAGAATATGAATGAGTTACATAAAAATAATTTACACCAGTCCCTTTTTTATTATTTACGGAAAAGCATAAGATACAAATATGAAAAGGAAATTTTTTTTGTTACAAGCAAAAGGACTTGCGTAAATCATTTTTATTTCACAAAAAACTAAAAAATGTGAATTTTTTCTTTGACAAAAAAAATGAACATGAGTGAAAAAAATGCACCCTTTGTGTCCTAAGACGGGTAAGATCACTTATGTTTACACACACCTAAGGTCATGACTCTAACCGGTTGATCACTAAGTTTGTTCTATGAGTGAATTATAAGACATATCTAGAATCCTAAAAATCATGGTCCCCAAATTGCCCTCATCTAAAAGATAAAGACTCGAATCCATGAACTTCACCACAGGGACAAACGACTCACAATATGGCAGTCCACATTACCAGTAACAATCTGAGCGGGAGAATCAGTGACTGTCAGGGATGAAAAAACATCACAATAACACCACCGAAACCCCTTCTAATCCTATGTGATTCCAAGACTCGGGTATAGAGCCCAAAAGTGTGTGAAGTATGTGATGGTGATGTGTGTGCGGGAAGCATTGAAACCTGCAAAAAACCTATTATAACAAAAACTACACCACACTTGCAAAAATAACAAACAACACAATAGTTCTCTACCCTAGGGTTACAACAATATACAAAGACAATTATGAGAACATATAAAACTATTTAATAAAACAAATAGGGGTAAAACTAATATTTTTAAAGTTATTAAAATAAGTTGCACAACCAACTATTATGTGCCTGACTCTCTAACGTCCCCAGTAAAGTCGCCAGCTGTCGCGACCGTCCCGTGTGGGAGCCGCGAAAAGAAGGTAAAAACAGAGGAGTCGCCACCAATATTTTATTTGGGAAAAACATTGGAAAAACCATTTATTTTAAGGAAACCGGTCTTTAAAAAAAAACAGAGAGATTTGAGTCCGGGAGTCGGTTACGAGTAGGGAAGGTGTTAGCACCTTACATCGCTCGTTAAAAACGGTACCTCAAGTTAATTGTGCAAATAATTTTAGTAACCCTTGAAAATATTTATTTTACCCCACTTTTTAAATTAAATAAAAAGATAAACACAACAAAAGAGAAAAATAAATTTTGGCTTGACAGAATGATTTATTCTACTCCTACGTATTCCCGGGTGCGATGGGAAACTCAAATCAATGTAGTTATTGTAGAAAATGTTTGATTGGTTGATTGATTTTTTTTTGATAAAGCTTTGATTATTTTATATTTGAAAAAAAATGATTTTATTTTAAAATAAATTCACTCTTGCACAGGGTCCAAGATAACAATGCTATACGATAAACCCTCACAATACATACGCCACTTGAGGATGAAAATTCATACATCAACATTGTAGATTGTTGCGTGAATTTGAAAAGATTTTTCATTTTTTATAAAATTTGTGACTATTTATGAAAACATTTTAATATTTTTTTTTAAAAATGAATTCACTCTGGCACAGGGTTAATGATAGTCAAACTATATGATGAACCCTTACAATGCATGCGACACTTGAGGATGAAAAATAATACATAAACATCGTAGATTGTTGCATGAATAAAAAAAGATTTATTTTTAAAGGATTTTATATTTTTATTTTGTCATTTCTATTTTTTTTTTTCGTATTTTCATAGCTTAGCATACTTTTTTGAAAGAACTTGGCCCAACCAGTTAGCCCACAAACTCCAACCCAAGACCAATACAAAGATAAGTAAAAAAAATTTGAAACAAACAACTAAAATAAAACAAAAATTATCTATTGTTTAAAAAAAAACCAAACACAACCAGATGAAGGGAAAAGAAAGAAACCCAAACGTGACCGAGAGGAGCAAAACGTGAATGGGTCGCGGCGGCGGCAAGCAGGGAGGCAACTAGTCATGCGGCGGCGGCGCGACTCGACGCGTTTAGGGAGGCGGAGGTCACGCGGAGGAGATGGGCAGCAAGCACGAAAGAAGAGGGTGGAGATGTGTGGATTCTGTTGTGGATCCCGGATCTGTGGCTCGCGGCGGTGACGACGGCGGCATTTGGTTTGGTGCGGTGTTGTTGATACGATAAAAAGTGCAATGTGCAAGTATACACAATCGTAACAAGTAATAAAGAGTGAGCAGAGATCGTTCCCACGAGGATTAGAATGGATTATAATCACAGTTTTCCCAATCAATATTCTATTTACCAAAAATCTTAAGAAATCAAGTAATAAAGTAACCAAAATAAGGAGTGATTAATGATTGCAATTAAAATAAAATGGTGACAAGGTAATAAATGCGCCAAAGTAAATATATGTGAAGAAATCAGAAGAATAAAGTCAGCTAGAGATACTAATTCCTTGTAACTTCAAATACAAGGCAAATTGTGCTTCACGATGCTACAACATTTGGTCCGGGAAATAAGATTTGCTTTCCAGCAGTAAAATACTGAGTTTCATTAAATGTTCCTTATTCCTAATCTCAAATTAATTTCACCCAGCTCTAGGTTAAGCACTTCCAGTTAACCTAAGGACTTGGAAGAATATTCCTATTGCAACCAACTTCAATTAATTTTCCAATTAACCAAATTAATCCTTATCTATTAAGCATTCCACTTGCTAAACTTTTCCAAGCTGAACAAGCTTGTATTCCAGCAAAGATGGCCAAACTCAACTAGAAATAAAATGAAGAACAACTTAATAGAAAATGCAAAGCAAACATTCACATAAATCAACCCATAAATCTGTTACAAGTTCAAAGTACCCTAGCTTGAGAAATTTAGCTCATAGTGAGCTTACAAACAACAAAAGAAAAGTAAATGGAAAATAAAATCATTAAATCTAAAACAAGAAAAAGAACTACAATGGAGGAAAAATGCTAAAAAGAAAAGTAGAAGAAAATGGGGTAGAAGAATATAAAAATGAGAGGTAGAAGATGATGAATGGAAAGTGGCGACAGAGTAGTAACCCCCAAAAAGTAGGTGTGTCCTTGATAGGGTTTTTCTTCTAGACTTGTCCCCCTTATCTCTCCTCTAATGGGCTCAAATTTGTCATTTTTTGCACTAAACATAAGGGCCCAACTAAATAAAAAGGAATATCCAAAGCAGCTTGCCAAAGACCACTGTTTTGTCCTTTTCTGGCGCAACAATGCAGGTCCTGCACATGGGACCACGTCAGGAGAGAGAAAATGAGTACAGCTAGCATTTTTTTGCAGTGAAACTCGTATCCAGTTGCTGCAGCATCCTAGAGCATTTATTTGTAAATCCCTTCAAAATCAAACACCCTCATAAGTCACACTAAAACAAAACTAAGCATCCTAAAAATAGAAAACAACACATTTGCAACCTATAATCCTAAACTAAAATAAAATCACACAATTAAGTCACTAAAATACTCTTAGCTTTGCAATATTCAAGCCTAAAAAGTATAAATAACTCTTATATATTTCTAAGAGTTATCAGCTGTGGTCCTGAGCGGCGCCGGGCAGAGTAGCGGCGGTGTTGTGGTGGTGTTTGCAGCAGATGGCGGAAGTGGCGGTGGTGAGGTTCTGTGATTCTGGTTCCTGACAGTAGTGATGACAGAGAAGGGTAGGACGTGTGGTGGTGGTGTTGTGGTCCTGGTGATCTGTTATGTTTCTTTTTTTTTTTATGTGTTTGGATTTTATGTTGATTTTTGATTTGGGGTGAAATGGGGAAGAAAATGAAGATGGTTGGGTGGAGGATTTGGTGGAAAATGACTCTGGCTTATGGGTTTAGCTGCTTGGTGTAAAGAGAAATGGTGATGAAATAAAGAGTGGGTTGGTGACTATGGTGGGAATGGAGGGGAACTTGAATGCTATTTATTTTTGTTATGAAGAAGAAGATGGAAGATGGAAGGTGAAAAGAATGGAAAAGATGTGATGAAAGGATGGTCTTATATATATTTTTTTTGAAGCTCCCCCCTCCTTTTGCTTCTGTTGTGTGAACTTATATTGGCATCAAGGGAGAAAAATGACAAACATCTCAATTAGCCAACTGTGTGGAGAGGGACAATTGATGGTGCTATTATAGCTGGGGCAAATCAGCTTTGTTGTTGGGTGGCGCAGGGAAGCACATAACAGAGTATTGTTGTTTTGCCAAAAATATGAAAGAGCCTGAAATAAGATGAAAGACAAGTGTAACACCCGGGTGCCGACGAGGGCGGGGAGTGGTCGCCGGTGCAAGAAGGCATGGACAAGGAGCTGCTCCTGGCAGGCTTCTAGGTGGAGGGACACATGAATGAACCAATTACACACCCGAATGAGAGGGGTCCTAAGACTGTGTAGGTATGGGACTATACAGTTGATGAAGGCTTATATAAATTGATGGTACTACCTATACTAATAAGATGTATCTTATTTTCGGAAGCTCATCACTTAAGAACTCCACAGTTAAGCGTGCTTGACTTGGAGCGATTCTGGGATGGGTGACCTCCTGGGAAGTTTTACCGGGAAGCGTGTGAGTGAGGACAAAGCACGCTGAAAAGACCCGTGTTAGTCTGTGGGGACAGTCGTCAATCCATAGAGCAGCCAGAGATGTTACAAATGGTATCAGAGCAGCACCTCTCCCAGTACGGTGTGGTTCGGGGACGAACCAAGTGGAAGCTGGTGGGTATGTAACACCCGGGTGCCGACGAGGGCGGAGAGTGGTCGCCGGTGCAAGAAGGCACGGACAAGGAGCGGCTCCTGGCAGGCTTCTAGGCGGAGGGACACATGAATGAACCAATTACACACCCGAATGAGAGGGGTTCTGAGACTGTGTAGGTATGGGACTATACAGTTGAGGAAGGCTTATATGAATTGATTGGTACTACCTATACTAATAAGGTGCATCTTCTTTTCGGAAGCCCATCACTTAAGAACTCCACAGTTAAGCGTGCTTGACTTGGAGCGATTCTAGGATGAGTGACCTCTTGGGAAGTTTTCCCGGGAAGCGTGTGAGTGAGGACAAACACGTTGAAAAGACTCGTGTTAGTCTGTGGGGGCAGTCGTCAATCCATAGAGCAGTCAGGGATGTTACAACAAGTCTTGTGTTTACTTGAAAGGGAAGAACAGGGAGCTACGGTGGGAGTGAAGACGTTCCTTTCAAAAAATCAGAAAGCTTGCTTTTTCTTTTTTCTTTTTTTGTTTATTTGTATTTTTGTTTTGTTCTTTTTTTCTTTTTTTATATATACTTGGGCTTGGATTATTGATCTCAAGAAAACTTGTAACAAAAGTGGATTAGGTCTGGTCATGTAATTGGGCCAAGAGCATTAACAAAATATTTTATTTTTGAATTTTTTTTGCAATCTTTTATTTTTTTTATTTTCAAAATATTAATTAAAAAGAAGATACCCAAACAAAATTAGGTGTTCACATGGCTCAACCGCGTCACAGTTTTGTAGAATGTACAAGTGTGTCAATGTCACATCTATGAAATAAGATTTTGATTTGCCACCAGGCATGCCCGAGTAATTGAAACATGATATTGGAGGACTAGATGAAGAACTTTCACCTACATCTACATTACGTGGAATTCTAGTCCTTCTTGTTTCTATTTCAGGTGGATAGTAATAAGTGACAAAGGTAGAAGTCTCCTCCGCCAAATAGGCTTCACAAATGGAACCATCTACCTTAGACTTGTTCTTGACTTTGCTTTTGAGGGAGTGCAAGAACCTAAGAAGGAATAATTTTGGAATAAATGAGGACAACAATCGATAGAATAAATAAGGGAATAAATGAGTGAATTGGTTATTTTTCCCACAAAGGGATACATCCAACGATATTGGATCGGTCCACCAACTCTTGCTTCGTACGGGAGATGAATTGGAAGATGCTCCATTGAATCAAAGAAGTTAGGCGGGAATATCTGCTCTAACTTACATAGCAACACAGGTATATTGTTTTCCATGACCCATAATTGTTCCAGATTTAGTGTTGTGGACGTCAACTCCCTAAAAAAGTGGCTAAGCTCAACAAGTGGCTTCCAAATAGGTTTTGGTAATGACTCGAATGCAATAGGAAGCAAACGTTGCGTGAATACGTGACAGTCATGGCTTTTCATTCCATGTAACTTTCCTTCCCTACTTTATGTGGTTTGCTCATAGCATAACTTGCCTTCGGCTTGAAAAGCCTGCCACCACCACGATCTTTCATCTCAAGCTCCTTGTGGTTACATATTTCTGCTAAGTCCAACCGAGCTTTATTAGTATCCTTTGTCCTCCTTTTGATGTCCATAACAGTGTCAAACGCATTCATAAACACGTTCTCTCAGTGTGCATGGCATAGATGTTATGATGGATTAGGTGTGTTTTCCAATAAGGCAAACTCTAACTTAGTCCAATAATGCTCAACACCATAGCCTGGATTCTGTCCTCCTTGTGATTCTTGGATAGGCGATAATTGGCTCACTCTTCGCCATATATTTGGACCAGATAAACGTGGAGGAGGGGGTGAGTTCTCAGCATATCGCTTCTTGAAACCATTTTTATTCCTCCTATAAAGATGATCGACATGAAGGAATTGGCGGTGACAGTCAAAATAACATGTCTTTCGACTGTGCTTAAGTGTAAACGCCTTTGTTCGCTCCATACATATTGAGCGAGCAAGCTTCCCCGCAGTCATCCATCCTGACAGCATCCTATAAGCCAGAAAGTCATTTATCGTCCACATCAACGCGGCCTTCATCATGAAATTATGCCTTAAATCAACGTCATAAGTCAATACACCGTCATTCCACAAAAATGTCAACTCTTCAATGAGCGACTGCAAGTACACATCAATCTTGGATTTCGGATTAGACGGACCTGGAATTAAAACCGTCAGGAACATAAACTCCCTCTTCATGCACATACCAGGGGGAAGATTGTACGGAGTTACTATAATTGGTCAACAAGAGTAAGATTTTCCATATTGAACAAAAGGATTAAATCCATCGGTACATAACCCTAACCTAATGTTTTGGGGGTCTGTGGAAAATGTTGGATGCACCCTATCAAAATGTTTCCAAGCTTCTCCATCAGAAGGATGACACAAGACCTCTTCCTCCCTCTGATTCTCACTGTACCACCTCATGTGGGGTGCAGTTGCCATCGAAGAGTACAATCTTTGCAGCCTTGATGTTATATCTGTGTATTTTAGTAAGTCTGAATTTGTCAATCATTAATAAAATAAAGATGATTTAAATTATATTGCTCAATAATAAATAAATCAATGCTTTTAAGGCATAATTAAAATGGTAATTTGAAATACCCTTAATTAAATTAATTAAGTTTGATTATTAAACAAATGATAATTTAGATGATTTTGCCCTAAAATGCCCTAAGGAAGAAGGGTATTTTTGTCCAATCATTAAAAAATTAGTTTAAGAGGGGAAACCCCTTACCTTTTCTTTCATTCCACTGATAGTGTGATTTTACATGATGTTTCCTACATACTTTTGCATGCATTTTTCATATAGATTAGGCATTCTTTATTTGATTTTAGTTAGATTTTCCCTTGGAACGGGTGAAGCGGTTTCTTGGTGTTGTTTTGCAGGAACTTAAGGAAAACTGTGCAAATTTGGCCATAATGAAGCTTGGATGAATTTAGAGCTAGAAAGGAGAAGAAATTGAGCCAAGCAGAATTCTGAAGATTCGCCTCGCGAGACTGGATTCGCCTCGCGACCCTGAAAGCTGACTGTGCAGAAAATGCAACCTGTTCTGTCTCGCCACGCGATCAGTGTCTCGCCTCGCGAGAGTTCAATTCTCTGAAACAACAGATTTTTAATATTCGCCTCGCGAGAGTCCATTCGCCTCGCGAGCGCGCGCAGAACTGATTGGTATAAGTTGCTGTTTTAGGGCAGAAGTGGGGGAGTTTTTGGAGTTCTTGGAGGCTGCACTTGGAGCTGCGGCTGGAGTAGGGTTCCAACCCTAGAAGGGAGCTGAGTTAGGGGGTTGCTGTGACGACAGTGGGAAGCTTCAATGGAGTTCTCCCCTTCCTCCTTTCTCTACAGCTTTTCTGGTTTGGCTTTCTCTGTAAATATGAGTAACTAAACCCTGTTTGTTGGGATTAGATGTAACCAAACTTATTATTATGTATTTATCTTGACTGATTATTCTGTGTTCATGCCTTCATATTAGTGATTAATTTTCTGTGCTTAATGCTTGTTGTGGCTAGCACCCCCATGACTTGATTTGTGTTTTGGTGTGCAATTGGGAAATTTGTATCAGAACCGGAATTGAATTTAATCACCTAGTAACCCTTTCATCTAGGAATGGAGCTGCGGCTGGAGTAGGGTTCCAACCCTAGAAGGGAGCTGAGTTAGGGGGTTGCTGTGACGACAGTGGGAAGCTTCAATGGAGTTCTCCCCTTCCTCCTTTCTCTACAGCTTTTCTGGTTTGGCTTTCTCTGTAAATATGAGTAACTAAACCCTGTTTGTTGGGATTAGATGTAACCAAACTTATTATTATGTATTTATCTTGACTGATTATTCTGTGTTCATGCCTTCATATTAGTGATTAATTTTCTGTGCTAAATGCTTGTTGTGGCTAGCACCCCCATGACTTGATTTGTGTTTTGGTGTGCAATTGGGAAATTTGTATCAGAACCGGAATTGAATTTAATCACCTAGTAACCCTTTCATCTAGGAATGGAGTTAGGTTTACTAGTAATCGCGTAATCCCTAATCTTAATTCAAATTCATTAATCTAGGCCACCTAAGGAATTAGGGTCTATTAGTGGATTTAAGCTCTTGCTATCCGAGGAATCGGGGTTTGAATAATTTAGTGGATTGATTTTAATATCTGAAGCATGAATGGGAGGTATCTAGTCATGATATTGCATGAGATAGAGGTTTGGTGAAATCTGATCCCAACATATCCTTTCTGCACTCCAAGTGTTTGTAAAATGTCCCCAAAAAGACAAAAAACATTTTATTGCTTTTGTTGCTTTATTTTTCTGTTTTAATTTCTCGTGATTTTTAGTTTAGTCTAGATAGTTGCTGAGTTTGTGAATTGGTACTTGACATCCAATCCCCATGGATACGATAACCGGTCTCACCACCGTATTACTTGCACGACTGGGTATACTTGCCCAGATTCGTCAACATCCACGTGTAACAATTTATTTTGGAAACAAAGAAAGGGAATTTAGGGTTTAAAGGGAAAAAGGGAGAGAAGGCTTCATGAGGAGAAGAGGATCAAGAATGGAAGGTTCTTGCTTGGTGTTCTTCAAATTTCTTAGGTATTTTCATTATTGGCTCTACACTATCAAGAATAACAAGCAAGGTGGGGAACTTTCTTTCTTGGCTTTACGTTGCAAGAGAATGTATGGAGTAAGTTATATAGATATGTTGAAAATGATTTATAATGTGATTATAATCTTCCAAGTATGATAAAATGGTGTTTGATTTGTTGGATTGCGCAGAGTAAACTAGGATCATGTTGTGAATGCCTATGTTATTATGATGTTTATGTTGTAAGGCTAAAAGTGATGATGTCATAAATGTTATTATGTGTAGCTGATTTTTGTGATTGATGATATAGTACTTGTGGAATGGATTGAGTTGGTATTATTGTATGAATGTTTTGGAATCCGATGGGAGGAGGTGGTAACTCCAGGATATAAATCAACACCGTTGGGGTTGGGGACCCTAGAGAACAACCCCGGAGTTGAGGAGGGATGTTGATGGCCGGAGGGGGCAGTATCTCCGGGATATGAAATTAAAACTGTCGAGGCGGGGGACCTTAGTTAGTAACCCCAAATGGAACCCAAAGAATCGATTTATACATTATGATATGTTCCCCTTCTAAGCATAACCTAGACCATTAGTAAAGGAAAAAAAGTGCAAGTCATTCCACAAGTACACTTTAATCGGACACCATGTCCCTTGGATGATTGATGTGACTATAAGATTGTATATTTGTTTATGCTGTTGTTTATGATATGTTGATTATTAGTTGTATATGTGTATGTATGGGGATCCTCACTGAGTTTTATACTCACCCATCACTTAATTATGTTGTAGGTTCTGGTAGATAATTCTTCAGAGATTTCGCTTGCATCTCGTTGTGGTAGCTGCTTGACACCTTGGATGTCATGTGGGGAGTAATGCTGGGTTGGAGACCTTGGAGTTGTTGTCTTCACTATTCAGGACTTTGTAGTTTGGTTTCTTTTATACTTTGATAAATTATATTCATTATTGCCTTATGATTAATGAATGTAATCTTTTACTTTGAATGAGACGAATTATGTAACTATGATAGGCTGCGAAAGGGAAAGTTCTGTCTTTCTCTTTCGGCCGATCATGACTTCAAAAAATTCGGGTCATGACACTTGGGATGAGCGGAAAGTACCACATTCTTTTTATGGCAGTCTTCTTTTCAATCCCCCTTTTAGTGGTTGTCTTGTATCGATCCGCACCACAAATTTTTCAAGATGTTATGCTCTTGTCCGCTTCATCTTTATAACACAGCATGCACCCATTCAGACAACAATCAATTTTCAAACAGCACAAGCCCAAGTTCTTCACCAACTTCTTAGCATGATAAAGATTCTGAGGCATACGACAATCAATCGGATCTGCCTCTCTTATAAACTGCACCATTCGATTAAAATTTCCTTCCGACATGTTGAAGTCGGATTTCATGCTCAGAAGTGACAAGGCAGCTGACAATTCGAAGTGTTGATCACATCCTTCAAACAGTTTAGCTTGAGAAGCAGCCAACATATTCAAGAACTTTTGGCTTCAGGATTCAGATTTTCTTCTCTCTATTGGGGCTCCATCACATAATCATGTTCCAAAGCTTGGCCTATAGTGGGTCCGGCATGATCCATGATCATCTGCTCGTAAGCATTCAGTTCTTCCCTTCGGTCACTAGTTCTATAATATGACTCTTCGACAATCGGTTCAGGAAACGGGGGCAATTCCTCAGCATGGTTGGTCCACCAATAATAATTTGCCATGAACCCCTTGTTGTTAAGATCTATCATTACCTCATGCACAAACTTGAAAACTCTACACTTGAACTTTAAGCAAGGACGCCTCATCTTCCCTTCACTGTTCCTTCTGAACTTCTCTTGACTAGTCACGTACTCTAGGAACACATTAACTCCAGCTCTAAATTCTACCGTTAGATGTTTGTTATGATCCAACCTTTTATACATCCACAACCGATTCTCGGGAATATCCATTACTGCTATATGATAGAGAAAGAATAGTCGTCCCACAACAATCAGCTCCTTCTTGTTACATGGTATGAACCTATCCCATTTGAGAAAAACCTCTTCAACACTCAATCGGTGAATAGTTATTCCCATATTCAAATGCCTTATACTTGACGAAATTTCGGCAGCATTTCCCCACGATCTCTAAGTACACGACTTGAGTGCGGTGAGATCTATCGCAATCAAGTATGCACCCAGAGAACAAAAGGAAATGCATCGGAACAAAATTTCATCAGGTATATAAGGCATTTGAAAGATGAAATGACTATAAACACGAGAGTCGACAATGTTTTTCTCAAACTGTCCCACTTTGACAATTCAAGATCCAATATAATGAACGGTACCTTTTCAAAATATGCATACTCATTGCTATTGTATGTCAAACGGGAAACAAAGGTTTTTCTAACTCGTTAACCATAACAGAAGATACAAATTTAACCCTATATACATAGCACAATTTTAGCGACAAAAACGTTAATAACGACGCATAAAATGGCAAACAAGTATGAAATTGACACAACCATCATATTGAGCTCCGTTCTCCACTAACAAACAACATATAAAGTTTGCAACCACATGCATCAATTTTAATATACCAGCACACAACGAGCATCCTATTGAGCTCAGCTCTCCACTAACAAACAACATATTCAATTGCAAGCACATGCATCATTTCTAATCTACTAGCACACAATCAGCATCCTATTGAGCTCAGTTCTCCACTAACAAACAACATATAAAGTTTGCAAGCACATGCATCATTTTTAATCTACCAGCACACACAACCAGCATCATATTGAGCTCAGCTCTCCACTAACAAACAACAAATTAATTCAAAGTCTTCAAGCACCACTAGACACAATGAAAAAGAGAGAGCATTTGACCCACCTCAACTCCAAGCAAATAGTGAAAAAGGGTGACGGCTAGAGCGGTTGTCAATAGACAAAGAAGATTGGAAGAAAAAAAAAAGATCAACAAAGGCTCTAGTGATCAAATCATTTCAAATGCAATCTAACGTTATCAGTGCTACTTAACAAATATGAAGGGTTCAGTGCAATGCAAGTATGCAACCCAAGTATGTAACCCTGTACTATACTAAACTTCATCATGCTAAACTCTCATTCCACCAGAACAATTATGATTCATGTGCATAGATAGATATGGTAATATGGTAAAGACTTTCCTTCCAAAATTTATGGGCCACCTATCTTGGATGGAATATTAATAAACAAGCCATTGGAGAAAAGAATCAAATCACATAAATATGCATCTTGGTTGGAATATTAATAAACAAGCCATTTTGTTCGTTATGGGGAATAATGGGGGCGGCGAGGATCTAACTCTTTACCACTTTGTCATGGAGGCTTTCACACCATGTCATGGAACCGAATCTCACAAAAGTTTAAGCTATTAGGTGAAGACTCATAAATGGTCTGTTTTATATCTAACAGTGGGAAGAGAGGCGAGATATACATTTTTAATTTAGAGTAAGAGAGTTACAAAATGTTTATCAAAAAAGAATAAGGATGATTTGTAGGTTACTCATTAAAAAAATAATCCTCAAATAAGGGATAAATCTATGTAGAAAAAAAATTTATTTGTGCTCCTCCTTCAATTTCCGTCCAGACTACTTCATCCAAACAAATCTGTAGTGTATAATTTTATCAAGTGATAGACCTGCCAATCTATATCGAAGTCTGGCAAGTAGCATTATAACACTAAACTAAAGGGGTCATAATGCTTCTTTTCTACAAGACTTTGAAAGGGGTCATTATCAACCACAACGACTGAACATAAACTAAAGCTACGATACCTCTCTAGCATTAAATGGAGAACACAAAACTAACAAAAATACAAAAGATAGCATCTAACGTGCATACCCCAAAATAGTGTCCAAAGTTGAGTTGAAAGAATATGAGAAAAATAGGCACTACAACTGTTCAATTGTTAATATATGTGTCCATTTTAGAATAACCAGCAATTAAGAGTTTCACACATATAATGGTAAAGGAAAATACTCAAGTACACAGGAACTCACATAACCCTAAATAGAATGGGGAACAAAGAGCAATGGGGAAACTCACCTGAAAGGGAGGCAGAGACAGCGGTGTGGCGGCCCTCGACGGTGCTCTCTCAGCCGTGTGGTGGTTTGCAACCTAAAACAGAGATAGGACGCGAGTGAGAGAGAGAAAGAGAGAGAGAGGGACGCGAATGAGAGAGAGAAAGAGGGAAGGAGAGGGACGCTTACCGGACGTGGTGGTGGTGGCCGGAGACAGGAGAGAGAAAGAGAGGGAGAGATTTCGGGTTAGGGAGAGAGAGTGAGGAAATTGGGTTTTTGGACGTAATGAGGAAGAAATGGGTAGTTTTAGGGATTTTAGTTTTAGCGACGAATATTTTGGTTGCTAAAACGGTCGTCGTTTTAAAAAAATCAAACTTGGTCGCAGAATCGGTCGCTAATTAGTCCTTGTGCTTTTCACATTCGCGCTTTAGTGACCGAATTAACATCGGTCGCTAAAAGGAGCCAAAAACATTAAATCTACCAATGAACCGGTCGCTAACTGGTCAAACAAATTGACTTTCAATCTTTTAGGTTTAGTGACCGAATTAGCGACCGTGGCTAATTGCGACCACCGCGTCGGTCGCTAATTCGATGGCTAAACACTAGGTTTTGACATTTTCTACAAACCAACCAAATGATCGCAAATAGCGACCGAACCAGATCGGTCGTTATTTTCGGTCGCTAAATGCGACTTTTTTTGTAGTGTAAGAAATAACTACCCTTAATTTAAGGTCCATTTGGATGATAGAATTGAAATTACTTTTCATAGCTCTGATTTCAATTTTGAGCTAAATCGCTGCTAAAGGCTCTCCTGGCTTGGTAGCTTGTGGAGGTATTGTTAGAGATAAACATGCTGCTTCCTTGGGTTGTTATGCATCAAATATTGGTACTTCACAAGCTCTGCAGGCTGAGCTATTTGGTATAATGATTGGTGTAGAGAAATGGAATCACTTATGATTGGAGTGTGACTCTCAATTGGCAATTCAAGTTTTTAAAAATCTTTTTATTGTCCCTTGGAGTCTTAGACACAGGTGGAAGAACATGATTCTTTCTCTAGATCAAATTCATTTTGTATATTCTCATGTATATAGAGAGGGCAATGTATGTACCTATAGGCTAGCTAATTTTGGTATTAGTATCTCTGGTTTTAATTGGTGGAACATCATTCCGGACTTCATTAAGGAGGACTTCTTCTTAGATAGAATTAGTTACCCTAAGTTTAGATTTAGTTGATTCTTTGGGCCAATTTGCCTATAACTGTGGTATTTTTTCCTTTGTTAATAAAATCATGGTGTGCTGCAAATGATAAGCTTTTCTAGAAGTGTCAATCTAGTTGGGATGCCTAAAAAGGCAGTGATGCTTTAGCATGCCATTTTTGTTTAAAAAAAAAACTTCAATTTTATGATTGTAGCAAATAAAGAATTAAGGTATAGATCTGAATTGAATTAGAATTCTATTGCTTGAATATTGTATCAATGATTTCTATAAAACATAATTAAATTAAATCTGTTAATAATAATTTTGTAAACTTATACACGCACAATTCTTATTAGAGTTGCGTTCTTGGATTACAGCACCAGTACAAATACATCTCGAGTGACGATGAATTCTAGATAATGTTGGTGGTAATGTGGCTGGAGTCCATCAAAATATTATACAACTTACAACAGAACTTTGACAACGAAGTGATTGCAGAAACGCCAGTGACATAGACATTGTTGGCAATGTCGGTTGAATGACATCGCTGAAGACAGTGGTTGAAGAATGCCTCCAACAACTTCGTTAACATTAACAACAACGGATATTGGAGTGCGGGAGAAAGATAACGAACAATAATGATAGCATTATTTTTGGTTTTTACGTTTAGAATCATAATTTTTAAAGCCTAAGGAGGTAAGAATCGAAAATAGTAAAATATAGTTATTTTTAAAGCTGACGGGTGTATTGGGTTAGGATTTCATAAGATTCTAATAGATTTTTTTACGATAAAAAAATCTAATGATATTCAATCAGAATTTTTTGGATTTTTTTTTTTTAAGGATTTCAAATCCATTAGTATTTAATCAAGACTTTTTTATAAGTCACTAAAAATCATATAGTATTCAAAAGTTTCCTGATTTTAGTGGATTCTTTTATATAATGGATTTTGAATGTTTTTTTAATGAAATATATAAATAACAAACATGATCCAAAATCCCACTCAAACCCTTCACACTTTTTATTCTGTCATTCCTTCTCTCGTTTTTCCTCTCTCTCAGCCGTTCATTGTTCTTCTTTGAAAGCGTGTACACTCTTCTTGAAATTTGTACTATCCCTATGCAACTCTTTTCTTTCAATTTTTTGCTTTGCTTTATATTCATGCTTATATATCAATTAATATAACCTGCACGTCGTGTTTATCATTCCATGTATCGATGCTTGTTAGTAATATGTCATTCTATTTTTTTTGACAAATAATAATATATCATTCTGTTTTAAAAAAATAAGTACCATGATTACATGAATAGATTCAAGTTACAGGTGCCGATATACATATATTCACTTACCATTATATATATATATATATATATATATATATATATATATATATAATTCACTATTGAATATCACATAGTCACATGATTTCAAGATTTTTTTAGTTAATGATCTATTTTGAGTGTTCATTGTTGATAAAAAGATTAGAAGCTACATCGATTTGATTATTATATATTTTTTTGACTAAAAAAGATATGCATTCATTCAAATTGATAAAATACATCGAAAATAACACATTCAATATCGCTAAAAACAAGGATGAATCTGCTAACAAACTCACAGCACACAGGTTAATAGCATAACACGATAAAATACTCTGTAAATGTGACAAAATTAAAGTGACCGGAATACCCATATCTCATGATCTGTAGCATTGACGCCCAAATCTTGATTGAATCTGTAATGGATCGAAGCTGATCTGCCAATCTGAACCAAACGAACACCGCAATAAGACGAGAAACCAAACGCAAAGATGACAAACCAAACACAAAACACTGCCACACACAGACGATGAAAACACGGAAAAATACGTAAGAAATCCCAGATCTATGTGAAAAAACCACTTATTTAAATAAAATAAGAGAAAAAAACGATATAGATGGATGATTCCAGGCAAAAAAATGCCCCAAAACCACCCTTCCGGTGGATGAAGAAGAAGAGAAAAAGAAGAATAGGTGGAAGGTTAAGAGATGATCGATTTGACTATTAATTAAAAGTTAGAAAAAGTGTACTGTGTTTTACTTGTAACTTTGAATGTTTGCTAAAAAATCATGTTTTCCTTTCAAATCTTATAAATACATATAGTACATTCAAATCTTATAAAGTCTTATGATATAAATCCTTTAAAATCTACACATGAGAATCTTGATTATAACAATCTTTAAAAAAATCTTTTAAAATCTTATAAAATCTTCAATTCCTACAAAAATCTTTTAAAATCTGAAAGATCTTTTTAGGTCAAAACAATCTTATCAAATTCCAATCTAATACACCCCTCTCAATTTTATACACAATTTCATGTAACAGATGACACCTTATACTTGACTCTTCAGCTAAAAAGATCCTTTAATTTGTGTGGAAGGGCATTAGGATCCTTTGCCATGGGGTTCCAGTAACAGGTTCGAAGGGAATGAAATCAAGCTTCACTTTTCCTAGCTAAGGTGCGTTATTCTGAAGATGCCATCTTTGTTGAATATAGCAGACTTCAGACCCCATCAGTGATACACAAAGAAAAGCTTCCACCATAGACGGTGATCCAAGGAGAATCACAATAACGTAAAGCATAAGATTGAACTATAGGATAGTATCCACTCTGACGAAAGAGACCCGCACTAGCTGTTCCCATAAAGTTCAGTAAGTAAAATACAAGTGATAACAAGAATAACAATAAGGGTAGAATATCGGTGAAACCTAGAGTTGTCTCTCTCTCAATCTTTTGTTTATTCTTCTTTTCTTTCTTCCGATTATATTAGAAGGAGGTGGTTTTGGGTCATTTTTTATCTGAAATCACTCATTTACATAGTTTTTTCTCTCATTTTATCTAAATAAGTGGTTTTTCCATATAGATCTGGTTTTTATTTGGTGTTTTTCGATGTTTTCATCGTCTGTATGCGACGGTGTTTTGTTGGTCGTTGGTAGATCAGATTGGCAAATTAGCTTCGATCCATTACATATTCAATCAAGACTTGGGTGTCAACGTTAGATCCGGAGGCATGAGTATTCCGGTCACTTTGATTTTGTCATATTTGTAGGTATTTTGCTCTGTTATGCTATTAATCTGGGTGCTGTGAGTTTGTTCGCAGATTCATCCTTTTCGATTTTTAACGATGTTAAATTTGTGTTATTTTTAATATATTTTATTAATTTGAATTTGAAATTGAATGAGAACGAATGAATATATTTTTTAGTAAAAAAAAAAAACAAGAAGAACAACGTTATCTACATAAATATTATTCGCTTTGTCAACTAGCCCGTAGCCGCGTTTGACTTTTGAGTATAATTTATCCCATCTAGATTCAATTATTGTAAGCTTTCTTTGGCTATGAGCGAAAATGAAATGATTATGTAATTTTCTTTTGTTTGTTGCGGAAAGAATATAGAGAGAAAAGGTGGTTTAAAATGTTAAATTTATCTTTCATCTATCAGCTATTTCTCATTTAATCGGAGCATAATTGTCTATTAAAAAATGCTCATTTCCTTTCACTTTACTTTGTTTAATGTTTTCATCCTACCAAACGATCTTTAAAATTTTTTTTCTTTCTTTCCGTATTCTCTTTTCATTTTACTCTCACAAAACCAAACAAGGCATTAACAAACCTTACTGGTTGGTGTAAGAGCCGAGTCCATATGGCCCATATCTTGAGATTTACATAACAAAGAACAGGCCCATATCTTGAGGCCCAAATGCCCTTTGGAGCCCATTTGAAACATCTTTGTGACTGAGTAACAAACAGCATCGAATAGATAATAACAGAGAGAAAAGGAAGATGGAGGAGGAGGAAGAAGGGGAAAGAAATAAGAAGCAAGTGATCAAAATACCTTCGTATCAAGAAGTGGTTGAAAGTTCAGTTGCGAAATCCACTCCTCCCAACCTCTTCGTTCCCTCTCAATCACAAACATTCTCCGAAGCCTTTTCGTTCCTCAAATCCTCCGAGTTCTACTCTCCCCCTCCTACCACCGCCGCTCCTTCTTCATTCTCAAGGTACATCACTTATATTTTCTGCAGCTTCTAAATGTTTTATGATGAATGATTATTAATTAATTAATTTTGTGATTAGGGAAAATGCTCCGTCTTCAACTTCGACAGTTCCTGCAGCTTCATCCTCTCAAACTCGCAATGCGATCCTTGTCAGCCACAGACAGGTTTAATCAATACCGTTTAGTTTCTTTCTTGTATTATTATTATTATTTGAAACTCAATTTTATTTCCTGTTTTGCAGAAGGGAAACCCGTTGCTCAAACATATTAGGAACGTTAGATGGACATTTGCTGATGTTGTTTGTGACTACTTGCTCGGCCAAAGCTCCTGTGCTCTCTATCTCAGGTTTGTTTCAACTCGGCCTAGTCACGTTCCTTGTTAATTCGTGCACCACACAACTTGTTGAATATGCTCTGTTAGTACTGTATTCGGTGGATTTTGAAAAGGTGATTGATCTCATTAAAATCAAAGTTTGGACTTGGTGTAATACTTGGGAAAAGAAAAGCTGCTACTCTTTTTCGGATTGGTGCATTAATCCAATGCAATGAATAAGGGATGCACATTGAGTTGGGGAATCTGCTGCTTAACCAAACTTGGACAGGATAGCTTAGTTTTTTGTATTTGCTGGATATGTTTATTAAAGTCATATCCTATAAAAACTTTGCTATAGTTTTTCTAGTGTTGGTTAACTGTTATGATCTCTATGTATTCTGTTTGGCTGTTGGTTAATTTGTGGGTGGGAACTCTTTTCTTGCTTCAGGTGTAATTGTTGATATCTTTGTGGGTGGGAACTCTTTCTCTTGCTCATTGTAAATGGGTTTTTGAGTACCCCTTGTACTCTTTGAAATATACATTTGGCTTACCAAAAAAAAACTCTGGCAAAAATATATATGGAATAGTTACTTTTTCTTTCTCGTAATTAGAATTAGAATATATAGGAAGGATTGTTTTCTACTAGTGTAAATTATTTTTCACTTGCACCCAATCTCAACCGTTGATTTTACTTTCATCCAACAATATAAACCCTAAACTATTAAAATCACAATTATCATTGGATGAAAATAAAATCAATGGTTGAGATTGGGTGTAAGTGAAAAATGACTTATACTGGTGTAAATAGATGTCTCCTTTAGAATATATATATTCATAGTCATATTTCATACAATGTGCCTCAATTAAGTGAGTCAACTATGCCACGCTTATGGAACCTTCTGGTTTAGCATTGTGCTGTTGAACCTTTTTGATATGTTGATTCCTTGTCGAGTATGTTTTTTGGATATCTAAATCGTTATTGTTTCTATTAGATCGGTTTAATATAGCTATATTTATGCATCAACCTGACTGAAGTGGATGGTTTGATGCAGCCTTCGGTATCATCTGTTGCATCCAGACTACTTATATTACAGAATAAGGGAGTTACAGAAGAATTTCAAGCTTCGTGTAATTCTGTGCCATGTTGACGTGGTCAGGCCCCTCTGCTGTATACTTCTTCAAACATCTAGTGGCATCTATTTTTGTTTATGTTTACCAATGATCTATCTGCAAATTTAATTACAGTTGCTCAATTGTCTACATGAAGTAAGTGACTTTTTCCTTATTTTTTTTGTTATTGATTGCAGGAGGATGTAATGAAGCCTCTACTCGAAGTTACAAAAACAGCTCTGCTTCATGACTGTACCCTCCTATGTGGATGGAGGTGAAATTGACACTCCTTTTAACTGCTTGTGAAGTACAAACTGAATATATATTTTCTGATCTTTTATGAGTGTGAGACGCTTTTATTATCTACTGTATTATAATGAACTTCTAATTAAATTTCGGTTAGAAAATATCATCTTGCTATCAAACCTTTTATCAAGGATGAAAGTTTGTGCTTGAAACTAATGAAGAATGTTTATGTAATTAGCTACTTTTTAGCATTTTTTCATGCTTTAAGTGACTTAGTTATAAAATGCACATCTTGAAGGGTGAAAAGCTTATTGTTGTTTCTTGTGGAACATTTGTTTCAGCAGATTTTGTACCATTTAAAGGAGCTTTGGATTACTGTTGCATGCATATGAATTTCAGTATCTGTAGCCCCATCTGGCAAGATTCCGCTTACCTGTCTAATTTGATTTTATTACCGTTGTTATAGCTTGGAGGAATGTGGCCGTTACTTGGAGACCATAAAAGTCTATGAAAACAAGCCTGCTGACATTATTCAAGGCCAAATGGATACAGATTATCTATCACGTGTATGCTTATAATTTTTGGTCTATAAATTAATTTATTAATGCTTTTATCACTTCAAAAAGAAAACATTATGGATGGATGCAGTTCTTAAAATTCTATGTATGGTCATCAAATGTGCTGAAGTTATTTTACTTTCAACTGTAGCTAACTCATGCTCTTACAACGGTTCGCCATGTTAACAAGACTGATGTAGTCACCCTTGGTACTACATTTGGGGTATGTATGTTGTTTTTTATAGTACACACACAACATACACATATATTGACTAGTTTTATTTACAAAACACTTCCATCAAGCTGAGTTCTTTTCTTTTTACTTTGTTCAGTCTCTATCTCACATTATGGGTGCATCTATGGAAGATCTAGCTCGTTGCCCTGGTATAGGAGAGCGAAAGGTATATTGCTAGTGCTGAAAGTGAGATAGGGCAATGGTTTGCACTTATTTTCTTCTGGCTGTGGTTGCATAATTTGGTGCCACTGCCCACAGTGATAGTAACCATAAAAACTCTGATATTCTGTACACTTCCTGTTATCAGGTCAAGCGCTTGTTTGACACTTTCCATGAACCTTTTAAGCGTGTGGAATCCAGCCGGCAAGCCATTCCAGAGACTTCTGTCCAGAACAAGGCATCTAGTCCAGATACATCAATCAGGAACAATGCTGAACCTTCCTCCTTGAATGGAGACGAGCATAAGGATGTAGAAGATGTGAGCAAACGTAAGAAAAAAGAACCGGAACTTTCTGTCAAATCTGCCCTTTCTGTAGCTTTTGCCAAATACTCCGACAAAGTTGGAAAGAAGAACCACCCTTCACAAGTGGAGGAAAAGAGAGAATCAGAAGCTGAAACCTAAAATTACCATGAAGTCTTTTGCTGGTTGGTTAATTGTTTTCCCTTGAGCAAGATATTCTTGAATGCTTGATTTATAATCTCTATGGATCTAAAGCCAACATGGAACTCCTCTTTGGTTTAGAAGCAGTCTGGGCTCCTTTTTTTAATTTATTGATTGTGGAACTTGCCATGCCCCGCATATATTTTAGGGTAGTGTTGGGATTGTACAGGTTTATGCTGATCTAGACACAGATTTTAGTATGGATTCTCAAGGTTTAAATTTAACTACTGGTTACAGTATAATAACGACGTAACTTCGTTAGCAGAAGGACATTTTAAAAAAGGTATTATGATCAGGCGAGGCACTTCTCCTTGGCATTTTCTGCTCACATTTTGGATATTGCATATCTCCACGTCACCGAGATGGCACTAGAAAAGTAATTTCTTCATTTCATGAAGAAATATCCAAAGAACGTCGTAAAGGACATTTGGTTTCGTAAGATCCTGGTCCTCTGCGTTTCAAATAGTCAAATACTCCTTAGGTAATAATTTCACGTCATTCAGAGTTTTGGCTCTTCCTTTGTTCGCTCTGCCTGGTAACGTTCATTTATCTTGATTCTGAGGGTTGGTTACCGTGATCATTTTGCTACCATGTTTTTATCCTGAAAATATCCATTGAAATGACCTGAAGCGGTTCCTGTTGTGCTTACGTGCTTTTTGGGGAATCCCTCGCATTCAGCCAGTGAAATACTGAGCCCAAACAGGTCAGCATTTTCCATTATATCCACATCTGTGTGTTAGTATTTCTCTTTTATTTCTCTTTATAGAAAATTTGAATTAGCTTTCAATATAGAAAGAAGCTCTTTGCCAGATATCTGTATGCCTCTTATGTGCTAATGTCTAAAATTGAGCTCTTTGCCAGATATAAAGAAGCTAGAAATAGCTCTCCTAATTGCAAGTGAAAACTCAATATTCTAGGGCTAGGGCATTTTCCGTTGGCCGAAAGTGATTCAGTTTGATTTGGAATTATGTTGCTAAGTTTCTTTTCATACAGTGAGTTGCGCGATTTAATAATTTTACAGGATACTAAAATCCTACATGAATGGATCGTAAGTTTTATCACATTACAGAGGAAATGTTCTACTCGTATTAGCCATCTAATTTTTATTAAGTGCAGATTCCTCTTAATTTTGTACAATGTATTTAGTAAGTTTATCGTAATAAAGCCAATCTAAAAGAGTTAATATCCATATTTATAGACAAGAAAATGAAAATAAAAATTAAAACATCTGGAACTAGAAATGTGTCTATAGAATGCAATTGATTTGTCGTTATTGGCCCTTTAAGCAGATTTACATTATCTCATTTTGTTTTGCATTTTCCTCCTCTTTTCTCCATTGTTGTGGCCAGTAGGGGTAACGGAATTCCACTGTTCAAAGTTGCCAATTTGATGATGCCCCGTCAAGTATGAATTTGCATTCCCCCCTTTATGTCTGTCCAACTACTACTTCAGTCTAAGAACGAAATCCACTTGCTTCTAGAGCAGCTGCTTCTGCTCTTGAAAAGAACATTGAAGAAATATAATGCACACCTAATGACTTGGACTTGGTGTTTGTTTCAGAAATCTTAGGGAACTTGAACCAAGAGAAGATGGGTTCCTAACAAGTGGTATCAGTGATTGTACAACATCTGTCATGAGCGGCCTGTAATCAGCTTCTGGTTGTATGCACATTGCTGCAACGGCAGCTATCTGAACCCATAGTAGCAGAAAGAAAACGGTTAGTTGATGGAAATAATATATGTAGTTCAAATCATTAAGTGATAATAAAGAGAATAAGATGAATAACTATGACCAAATCAAACCAAGTTTGACCTGAATTAAATCCTTCTTAGAGTACTGTCCGTGTAGAGCTGGGTCAACCATTTCTACGACTTTCTCTCTGTTTGTTAACCTTGGAAGAGCCTGATGAATTACAAAGATCAAATATTACAAAATAAAAACATGACAGTATTACAAGCTGAATTCCCATAATACATAATCTGATATGGTGGTTGTTAGTTGTTACAGCTTAGCTTCCTCAATAATATTCTGGTTCAAACTGGAAAACAGACCTCATTTTTATCTTCTTTAATTTAAACAAATCATTTTGAAAGGGATATTGCTGAGTGCTACTCCTTCCGGACCTAATCATAAACAAAAAAAACTAAATTCACACTTATTAAGAAATTTAGTTTAGTTAGTTTAATTATCTTTTGTGTAAAAAAGAGAGTTAATTGTCTAGGGAATAAGCAATGCTCCTGGAAAAGTAAATGGAGAATTGGTTTAATTGGTTAATTTTCTTGATTTTTGCAATACTAATATTTAATAGTATTGACTTAATTGATTTTTGTTTATATTTGAGTTCAAAGAATATAGCTACTTTTTGCTTATATTTAGGTCCAGGGAGAATTTACTAACCCAAGAGACAAGGACGTGTTCTCCTGGGGGTCGCTTGATATCAACTGGAACACGTCCTGTTAGCAATTCGAGAAGAACCACACCATAGCTGTAAACATCTGACTTTGTAGTAAGCTTGCCTGTGGAGGCATACCTGTCTCATGCCCAAATTCAAGGGACAACTTAAATCTATGCTACAAATTATGAAGTAAATGAGAAAAGGAAAAAAAAATAAAAAATCATGAATGGCCTGCAATATGAAATTTATCTGTCAGAAACAATATGTAAAAAATTACAGCCTGCTTGATAGTGACTTGACTACGACCATGTGCATGCCTGCATGCTTCTTTTTTTAACATGACTAGTTATATACTAGTGTGAGTGGGTGAAGATAAGATGGGGTACTCATATAGTTACTCACTCTGGTGCAAGATATCCAGTGGTCCCCAACACACGGGTGGAAACCTGACCGTTTATCTTCTCTGATCCCATCTTTGCCAATCCAAAATCTGACACCTTGGCACGGAAATTTTGATCCAGTAGAACATTGTTACTCTTGAAGTCTCTGTGGATCACTGGTGAGACAGCGTGTTCATGCAGGAACTCCAAAGCTCTGGCACAGTCGAGGGCTATCCTCATCCGGGCCCACCAATCCAACGGTTGAGTTTGATTGTTGGGGGAGTGAAGATAGTGATGGAGTGTTCCATTAGGCATGTATTCAAATATCAATAGCCTGTGGTGTTGGTCAGCACAATAGCCAAGTAACTCCACCAAATAAGGAGAGTGTAAGCGGCTTAGGAGATCGACCTGCAATAAATACCAAGAAAAAAAAAATGTATAAGATGTCTTTTAGTCTTCACACCCATGTGCTGGATTTGAATAAAGCTCATAATGTGAGTTGGCAAGTGGGATGGACTGATAGAAAGATAAGGGGTTTGCATTCCAATTTTCATGGTCCCAATTTTGATTGCAGAACGCCAAAGAATTCTTTTTTTTAAATTGAAGTTAACTGGAAATGTCTTGCTGGCAGTATTTTGAAGACCTAGGAATAAGTTAACAAGATTTTGATAGGGTCTAGAATTCAGGGATTATGAAGGATTATTTTTTTAGTCTTTAACATTCTTTTACTGGTAAAAAGAATCCTTTAGGTTTGAACTTTGAAGAGCTAATTAAGAATAATTTATATATCTCTAACAAATGCCATTGGTGGAGTCAAATGTGATGTCATAAACTATATAGTATGGGAGCCAGAGAGTATATTAAGGTTGTCACGTGATAAGTTGTAAAAGTCGTGGTTCTCATTAAAATAACTTGTTCCTTGTGTCTTTCTTTTTGTTTTCAAATTTCTCGATAGAAGTTCAACTCAATAAAAAGACAAAAACAATGTCTCTGAACAAACTGCATCTAAGACAAAGAAAACAAAAAGAGATATTATATCATTAAATGAAGCTCTCACTCAGTTACCTCTATTCTGAAGGCACGCTCCCCATGCTTACCTTCCCTGCTCAGCAACTTCATTGCTGCAAAAGTACCATCACTTAGGACTCCTCTATACATCAAACCGAACCCCCCACTACCAATCACATTTGCTTCATTGAATCCCTCCGTGGCCACTTCTAGTTCCCTATATGTGAACACTTGGACTCCGCGAAATTTAGGTGTGGGGGTCCTGCTCAAATTTCCCCCATGAAGACACCCTCCCTTCACATCTGCAATTAATATGTCCAATCATTTATAGATTAGCTTCTGAATTTATCA
The DNA here is from genome assembly GCA_030762895.1 of Sophora flavescens. Lineage (NCBI taxonomy): Eukaryota > Viridiplantae > Streptophyta > Magnoliopsida > Fabales > Fabaceae > Sophora > Sophora flavescens. Next base: position 127,947,752 of record CM061067.1, read on the forward strand.
AGCCTCAGTCCTTACTCCTGAAAAGTCTGATGATACATTTAAGGACATCTCTGACTTAATATTTGAAAGCAGTTTTATGATATACTAGTTACAAATTCATGTGATGATCTGCATAAGGGGCTAATTCATAGGTAAAAACTATATAATATAAGATTGCATATATAGTAACTGCTAGGCCAATTTAGAAACTGCTACATAGACTTACATGTGCTACTAGTTTTACCTGGGCTAGAATTAAAGTTTATAGTTGTTGAAGCAATGAGCCTGCTGCTTGTGTCATGAAGCACTCTACCGTTTTCTTTGCAAGTTCCATTCTTGCTAGAAGACTTTTGCCGACGGACCAAGAATACGACCAGAAAAATGGTAAATAGGACTGTAACTATGGTGGCTGCTGTGATAGTTATGAGAATGGTTTTGGAGGGGAAATGGCCATGGTGATGGTTATGGTTTTCTGAATGCAAGTGGTGCTGTGTGTAATTATGGTTCTTTGTTGCAACAATAGGTGCCCCTGCAGGTACAGTAGTAGTAGTAGTATTAGCTTCCATGAGTGAGAAGGAAAAGAAGGTTGAAATGAGAAGGGAGAGAAGTAAGAGAGGGTAAGGGAGAGGGGTTTTGTTTATAGTAAACAATGATTGTACAAGTTGGTATTTGATGGTTTTGAGCTTCCTTTCCTAGGAGGGTAGGTCACCCTCTCTCTCTCTCTCTCTCTCGTGAATAAATAATCAAGTGGCTTTGGTGTACTTCATTCGTCTCTTCTTTTGTTATTTTTCTAAGGAATTGTCTCTTTCTTTGTATTAGAAAATCTTGGAAGCTTTTGTATTATCTTTGGATTATGCTTTCCTTATAATAATTCCCTAATTATAGACCATCTGCATTCAGCTTTGATGAAACCAGATTGCATATATAGCATGTCTTTTACTCATTCTTATTTGGTAAAAGAAAACAAAAAGATAATGTATGTGCTTTTGGCTGATGAGCAAGTGCATATATGCTTTTGTTGCTGGAATGGGTGCACTTAGACCACCAGTGAGAGTGAAGTTAAGCAAGTGCCATCTAGCAAGTTGGCAATTTCACACAGTCACCGCCAATAATAATACCTCATGGTCGCCTGCATAACTCGAAATGGGAGAATTCAATCTTTAAATGCGTGCATGCTTTCTGATCTAGTGTGAATCATTTTCCATTATGTATCCTTTCTAATTGGTTTGTTTATTACTACCTTCGGACCTAATTATAAGCAAAAAAAACATAACTTCACACTTATTAAGAAAGTTAGTTAATTTAGTTTAATTGTCTTAATTTATGTAAAAAAATGAACTATAATTATTAAACTACTTTTTAATTGTCTCGGGAGTATGTAATGATTTTGGAAAAGTAAAAGGTGAATTGGTTGGATTGGTTGATTGTCTTGACTTTTGGAACATTGACATTAAATAAAGTTGAATTGGTTCTCTTTTGGTTATATTTAAGTCCATTAAATATTGCTATTTTTTTGTTTATATTTGAGTCATGAGGAAGTATATATTTGGTTCTTGAACTACCTGAAGAAGGGACAAAAACACTTCCTATACGGTGAAAACAACATTTCTTAGTTTCAATATTTCCTTCATAAACACCACCAAAATGAGCCATTTAAACTAACTCTTTTTCCTTGCTCGTTTTTATTTCATCATCATTTGATTAGATATTACAATTCCTTTGTGCATTTATAAAACAATCAGAAATAAGAAATGTAAAATTTTGCATCCGTGTAATAATATTTCAAACCAAAAATTACCGTCCATTTCTTTTGAGTTATCCAAACCACATTTATCTCATATTGAGTATCCTTAGAGTAGAATAGGTCTAGTTAAGTTAATAGTAAACCCTCAGTTCTGAAAATTTATTATTATGTTGTCAAATAAGTTTTTGGAAGTTTTTAGATGTAAATATATACCAATTAAATCCTAAATATATATGTGAGGTAATTTATGGGACTCATTTGATGGATTTTTAGATTTGTATCATTGAAGTAGAGGGATACAGAGTAAAAAGTGATAACATTGCATGATGAACTCCATAAAATAAAAAAATAAAAAAACTTTATTGTAACATGCAGATACTCTTAATCATTGTTAACGTTTCCAAACAACAATAATGTTAATTAACTACGTGCAAAAGAGGGAATTACTTAGTGGCAACAAGAAGAAGACACATCCCCCAGTCTGTCACGGAAGTTTGCCAATCATATGGCTCGAAATCACATGCCACCCCTCGTCAATAAAAAGTTAAATTGTCAGAAGACCACAAAAAGGAAACATTCCCTTTCATAGTTCAAACCATTGCTAATGTTGTTATTATATAGATATCGATTCACCCCGCGAGTTATGGGCTAAGACTCGTTGGCACAGCTTATGCCTCACGATTATGTCAAACAAAGAAATTCATTAGAAAAAATAAATAAATTTATACATTTAATGAACACAAAGTAGGTGCATTAGGTCAATTATGCCATTGTACTGAATTGATACAAGTATTTATAAAAGACGTCTCAATATTATTCGCTACAAGGGCAAGTATCCAATTCGGTCTTCCTCACCAACCGGCCACCACTACACTTTAAAAAACTATTTGGTTAAAGTAATACTTTGGTCATTTACGTAATACGAATTCTCGAATTGATTTCTATACATAAAAGATTATTAAAATGGTCCCTATACGTACAAAAAATCTTCATTTGGTCCCTGCCGTACAAAATTTTAGGGACTGATTTAATAATTTTTTGCTCGTATAAGGACCAAACAGGTAATATATAGGGACCAAGTTGAGATTTTTTATACGTATAGGGATCATTTTAATAATTTTTTATGTATAATGACCAAATCAAGAATTCATGTCATGTATAGAAATCAAAGTATTGCTTTAACCTAACTTTTTTCTTCTCATATATTATTCTTGTCATATCTCAAGGTTGCCCCTATCTTCGGTCACCTACAGACAAGCAAGTCAATAAAATAAATAGCAACACTACGTGAAACTACCTGTGATGTACCATCGTAATTAAGATAGAAAACATTGTTTGAATATCATTCCAGTGAAGTTAAGATATCATTTGTGCCAGGTGTGTAAAACTAAAAAAAAAACTGTCTTTTGCTTTGGGTCTTTGACCCTCTCTTGTTGCAAAAAACAAAATTTTTTTATCAAGGGACTCGAATAGTAATGTATAGCTTCACTCGGCCACCAATATTCACGGTGGAATTAGATGATTTTTACTGAGATTAACATAGGGAAAAAAACAAAGAGAATCAAATTAAAGAATTTATAACCCTCTGTATATATAATCAAATGATATATTTTTTAGAGCATTACATTTGTGCTATAATTTTAAACATAAAACTATGAGTTTGTCAGCTAGTTTTTAAAATAAAAGCACACATGTCCAAATCATAGTGAATGTCAATGTAAAATTTTACACTGACAGTACATACTACTTTAATCCTAAAACTATTGCTACTGTAGCAATGGTATATAAACATTTCTCATATATTTGGCGAAGGTAAAAGAATAGGAGAATCTTCATCATCCAATTATTATAATAAGGATTTCATTAGTATATATTGTTGGTATAAAGATTTTTTTATATTGTCAATCAATTAAAATATCACATCAATAATGATATTTGACTCCTATCATAATCACTTTAAAAGTCACACATACAATTATGTGTAACAGATTAAACATATAAAAACTTCGAATTTAATTATGATACATTGTCACCATAACTTTTTTTTTACTATTAATCAGTCATAAATCATTCTATGTATGACTTTTAAGGCACTTATGATAAGAGCCAAACATTTTTAATAACATGATGATTTATGATTGATTAACAGTTTTTACATTGACAATACACACCAAATAAGTTCAAAAACTTGACACCGACGATATATTAAAATTAAACTATTATAATAAAATATTCTAATGCAACTTTAAACATGATACTGATTGATGATATTAGAGGTTTATTGTTTTCTTGTATTTAGTACTTGTTTGTCAAAAAAAAATATTGTATTTAGTACTTTACCTCGCCCAAGAGAATATAAATTCAATACTATTCGCATGCATATATTTGGTGCTTTATCTAAGAATTGAGGTGGGTAAAACTATTGTCTCCTGCGTAATTAGGTTTCAAAAGCATGGGCCTAACTAAATCCAAGAAATTCAACGCGAAGAAGAGCAAATGATTTGGACTATACCCTGGTTAGAGGCGAAAGCAAGTGGGCCATTTTTCTATTTAATGTTTCTTTTTTCGGTTGAACATTTTCTTTTATGTTTTTATGTATGGTTAGCCCTGTGTGGTTGAGTTGGGGCATCAAAAGTATTTTTCACAAACCAAATACTTTTGGCAACATAACATCTAAAGCGAAAGTGATTCCAAAAGATAAATACGTTACTTCAAAAGCCAAGCGTTGGTTCTATTCTATTTAGGCTTAATTACATTTTTGATCTCCCAAGTATTACGATTGTGTGATTTTGGTCCCTCGTATTTCAATTGCGACAATTGGATCGCTCAGGTATCATGATTGTGTAATTTTAGTCCTCCAGATTCCAATTGCGTCAATTGGGCCCCCCGGGTATTACGATTGTACAAATTTGATCTCCTAGATATCAAAATTATGTAATTTTAACTGTCAGTAGCATGCGTGACACACGTGAGACTGATTTGACACTTAGTGAGACCGTCTTGACAACTTACATGACATTCCTATATAGTATTATTGACAACTCACATATTTTAATTGACACATAAGAATGCCATGTAAGCTATAAAGCTGGTCTTACTAAGTGTCAAATCAGTCTCACATATGTCATGCAGACTACTGACATTTAAAATTGCATAATTATCTGGGAGACCAAAATTGCACAATCATAATACCTGAGGGACCCAATTGGCACAATTGGAACTGGGGGGACTAAAATTGCACAATCGCGATACCTGAGTGACCCAATTGTCACAATTGAAAACTGTGGGACCAAAAATACAATTAAGCCTTCTATTTAATACCTGTAAAGAAAAATTTTAGATCCCCGATCTAACTCTTTTGAATATTTAGTATGGATAGAAGCCCAGATCAATGGATCCGTAATTGCTGCGGCCAGCTTTGGACTTTGGACAGCCACTAAGATCCATTATGGGTTTTAATTTTGGTACCTCTTCTATTGGATGTTCCCACCTCCCAACCCCCAATTTTCTTATTTTGTTACCAAAATATCCCTCCACCTTCTTCCCCCACCTCCCTCTCCCTCACCCACACCCACCACCCTTCTCTCTCCTATTTTCTTCTTGCTTCATCACCACCACACTCTCGCCGTCAAAACCTCAAGCGCCGGCATCATGGCGTCGTCGGAGCTTCACACTAGCAACTCAGCAAAGACGTGAGCCACACGCAGTGCATCAATCACTGATTGCTACTCCGATTGCTCTGTTTATAAAGCTAACACACATTGTGAATCAATCCTAGAAAGGTGAACAAAATCCAAACTTGAAATCGACCCACCAAAGCAAATCGGGTGCTCAGATAGGAACTACGCTCTGAAGGCTGTTTCTTTTCAATATTGTCTTTTTAATACTATTAAGAGAATTATTGTTTGATGTTGCAGATGAAGAGGTGTGTTTGCTAAGTCTTCTTCGAAGCTTAGAAAACAAGGTCCCATAATTAACACACTGGCCACACGAAATATCACCATATGAGAGAGAGAGAGAGAGAGAGAGAGAGAGAGAGAGCATGTTTGTGTACTGTGAGGAGAGACGCGATCACGAAGGGAGAGGGAGAGGGGGTGGAGGTGGGAGAAGAAGGTGAAGGGGCATTTTTGTAACGAAATAAAAAATAGGTTAAAGTAATATTTTGGTCCCTATACATGACACGAATTCTCGATTTGGTCTTTATACATAAAAAATTATTAAAATGGTCCCTATACATACAAAAAGTCTCCATTTGGTCCCTGCCGTACAAAATTTTAGGGACTGATATTTTTTGTATGTATAGGGACCATTTCAATAATTTTTTATGTATAAAGACTAAATCGAGAATTCGTGTAATGTATAGGGACCAAAATGTTACTTTAACCTAAAAAATATTGATGGATGAGAGGTAGGAATATCATGGGGTTTATTATCATCCTCCCTCCTATGCTCATTTAAATTTTTTACTTAAATTTTCCTAATTACCCCTAAAAATAGTAACATCTCATCATTTCTATCATCCAGCACCATTCCTTGTGGCATAACTTTTTTAATATATGGAAACTTAGTTTTCATATGTGTTAAAAAAATTTAACACATTTGAAAACTTAATTTTTATGTATGTTATTTTTTTAACAAATGGAAACTTAGTTTTTGAGTGTGTAAATTTTTTAACACATGGAAACTTAGTTTTCGAGTGTGTTTAATTTTGTTAACACGTGCGAAAAACTTAGTTTTCATGTGTGTTATTTTTTTAACGTATGAAAACTTAGTTTTCGAGTGTGTTAATTTTTTTTAATACGCGTGAAAACTTAGTTTTCATGTGTGTTATTTTTTAAACACATGGAAACTTAATTTTCGAGTGTATTAATTTTTTTTTAACACATGCGAAAACTAAGTTTCCGCGCGTGTTATTTTTTTAACACATGGAAACTTAGTTTCCGAATGTGTTAAATTTTTTTTAACACGTACGGAAACTTAGTTTCCATGTATGTTATTTTTTTAACACATGAAAACTTAGTTTTCAAGTGTGCTAATTTTTTTTAACACGTGTGGAAACTAAGTTTCCACGTGTGTTATTTTTTTAACATATATAGAAACTTAGTTTTAGTATATTATTTTTTTAACACTTGCGGAAACTTAGTTTTCATGTGTTATTTTTTAACATATATGAAAACTTAGTTTGAGTGTGTTAATTTTTTTTAATACATACGGAGACTTAGTTTCCGTGTGTGTTAAATTTTTTTAACACATATAAAAAGTTTCCAATTGTATTAAATTTCCACGGTAGGAATAAATGGATGGGGAAGGATATGTAGGGAATAAAAAAAATTTAAAGAGAGAAGAGAGCTGGGAAGATGAATTAGGGAATTGCCAAAATTAAAGCCCATCCATTATTCATGCAGGATCTATGCGGCATCATTGAATTAAAAAAATCAACTATTGTCCCTTGTATAAACATGCAACTGCACTTTGCGAAAAACTTTTAGATCAATCCCATGATACTTGATCAGTCCCTTGTAATGCTGCAATCCATCAGCAGTAGTTGTAGCGGCTGTAGCAACTGTCACACTGCAATTGCAGAACACATTAGTTTGTATCAGCGGTGCTACTATGGTCACAATTTAAAACCTTACTCAAAATTTTACAGTCACATTACATTCCCTGACAATCTATTTATAATATACAAAAGCTTAAGCACGAACTATGAAACCATCACATCAGCCATCTCTATTTCTCTAAATTTGTCACTTAAGCAAATTTCTAAGATTCTTGATTCCTTATTAAATGTCTTTTCAATTTCTCATACTAAGGTTGTCTTCTTAGTTCCTTATCGAATGTCTTAAGTTTCTCATGCCAATGTGAGAATGAGAAAGATATATGTATGAAGAATAACCTATAATTCTAATTTGTTTAGAACATCATACAGATACAAATCATAGCATATTACACATGTTAATCGAATGAGAGGAGAAGAATTGTGTACCTTGGAGCATCGTAGAATCCATTACAATAGATCAGAATGTAAGAGGGTTGCTTCTCTCTTTCTGGTTGGTGTTCAGTGTGTGTCAAGAATGCTTAATGGGGAGACAATCTTTTTAACCTACCAGTAGAGAGTAGGGACCTCTCAACGGGTTAACATTAGAATGGCCCAGCCCATCATAGGGTCACTCTTAGTTAATACCCAACAACAATTTCACCAATTGGTTACGTAATTAAGAATTAATTTTATAACTGATATATTAATAATTTAATTATAATTTAATCACCAATTAATGCTAATCCACATATTATACACATGTTAAATTAAAAATTTAACAATTCTCCCACTTGGATAGCATTAATCAATTATTAAAATATAACAATTATTAAAAAGAAATACCAGTTACGATCAAAGCACACGTTAACCAGCAGTATAAGAAATATAAGCTTTAACAATGCAGAAATAGTATCCGATAGGGAAGTAAATCATACATGCTAAAGACTCATATCTCACATAAAGAATGATGAATATAAAATTGCATATAATTAATAAAGAGAAATATGCAATTCAAGAATGGTCCAAGCATCTTAAAATGCTATAAGAGATATGAAAACAAGAATGACGTCAATTTTTTTTTTACATATCTCATAAAAAACGATAATGGGCAAATAATGGTTTCAGACTCCCACTAATCCAATACATCAAAAGACTTAACTAAGCCCATATGAATTACATGATTCCGGAATATTCCAATAGTTAAGCCTTTGGTTAGTGGATCAGCAAGCATGTTTCCTGTATCAATATGCTCAATACGAGTCTGAAACTCCTGAATCTTCTCTCTAACGAACAAATATTTCACATCAAAATGCTTAGTCCGAGAAGAGCTTCTATTGTTATGAGAGAAGTGCACAGCAGCAGTATTGTCACAATATATCACAAGTGGACTAGATATGCTTTCAACAATATGAAAGCCAAAAATTAAATTTTTCAGCCACATGGCTTGACAAGTAGCCTCATAGCAAGCAACATACTCTGCTTCCATGGTAGAAGTAGTCGTAGCGCGTCTGTTTGACGCTTTTCAAGAAATAGCTCCTCCCCGCCATCATAAAGATAAAGCCGTAGTAGATTTTCGGTCGTCAGGGGCAACCTGCGAAATCGAAATCGAGAATAACCAGGACCTGAAGTTGATCGGACTTCTTATAGGTCAACATATAATCTTTGGTTCCCTGCAAATATCTCATGACCTTTTTACGGCTTTCCAATGACCCAAACCTGGGTTGCTCAAGTATCTCCCTAAAACATTTACAAGAAAAGCAATGTCGGGACGAGTACAAACTTGAGCATACATTAAACTGCCAACAGCGGACGCATGTGGGACTTTTTCCATTTCATTTATTTCTACATCATTTTGAGGACATTGAGATTTAGACAATTTTTCCTCACCCTTTTGAACAGTGCAAGCACATGGGGAGCAAGAATGCATATTAAACCTTTTGAGGACCTTTTCAATATATCCTTTTTGAGACAATCCAAGAACACCACGTGACCTATCACGATAAATCTGGATGCCTAAAACAACAGAAGCATCACCAAGGTCTTTCATATCAAAGTGGCTACTCAACATAAGTTTTGTCTCGGTCAGAATTTTAACACAACTGCTAGCAAGAAGTATATCATCAACATATAGAACGAGAATGATGAACTCACCCTCACAAGTCTTCAAGTAAATGCACTGATCTGAAGCATTTTCTTTGAAGCCAAGAGAAGTGACAACCTGATCAAACTTCAAATACCATTGTCTGGAGGCCTGTTTCAGTCCATAAATAGACTTATTCAGCTTGCAAACCAAGTGCTCTTTGCCTGTTTCAGTAAAACCTTCAGGCTGAACCATGTAAACATCTTCAGTAAGGTCTCCATTCAGAAAAGCCGTCTTCACATCCATCTGGTGAAGTTCTAGATCAAAATGAGCTACCAAAGCCATGACAACTCGAAATGCATCTTTTGTAGAGACTGGTGAGAAAGTCTCCTTATAGTCAATGCCTTCTCTTTGGTTATAGCCTTTAGCTACTAGTCTGGCTTTGTACCTTTCAACTTTACCATCTGGAGTACGTTTGGTTTTGAAAACCCATTTGCATCCAACAGGTTTACAACCAATTGGTAAATCCTCTAGATTCCAAACACCATTATGAGACATAGAAGACAACTCATCATGCATAGCATTCAGCCAATCAGAAGCATGAGAGCTAGAAATTGCCTCCTTAAAGGTAATAGGATCATCATCATCATTGAGGTCAAACTCATGTTCCTGAAGATATACAACATAATCATCTGGTATGGAAGGTCTGCGCACTCTTTGAGATCGTCTCAGTGGAACTTCATCAACAATAAGATCATGTTCTTGTTCATCTACTAGTGGTGCTGCCACACCATCTTCATGTTGAAGATTCTGATCATCATCATTAGCTAGAATCATAACTTCTGTAGGAAAAAGAACAGCTGGTATAGGAACTATGGTGCGATCTTCTCTAAGAGTAACTGGTCGTGGTATATCACTCCCACTATCCAAGTCATCCTCAAAGAAAATCGCTCGATCAGATTCGACGACTCGCATAGAATGAGATAGACAATAGAATCTGCTACCTCTGGAACCCACACAATAGCCAATAAAGAAATCACTAACAGTCTTAAGATCAAGCTTCTTAGACTGAGGATTATAAGGTCTAACTTCTGCCTTACAACCCCATACATGAAAATGTTTCAAACTCGGCTTCTTTCCACTCATAAGCTCATATGGAGTTTTTTGTACAGACTTGTTGGGTACTTGATTTAGAATGTAGACAGCAGTTTTTAAGGCATCTCCCCAAAGAAAGTCTGGCAATGATGAATGGCTCAACATACATCTTGCCATATCCATAAGTGTGCGGTTACGCCTCTCTGCAACTCCATTTTGCTCAGGAGTACCATGTATTGAGCTTCAATACCGCATTCCTCAAGAAATCTAGCAAAAGGTCCTGGGTTTCTACCCGTCTCATTATATCCACCATAGAATTCTCCACCTCTGTCAGATCTTACACATTTTATCTTCCTACCTGTTTTCAACTCAACAGCAGCCTTAAAAGATTTGAAAGCATCTAGGGAACTAGACTTTTCTTGAAGGAGATCTATCCATCCATATCTCGAGAAGTCATCTATAAAGGTAATGAAATACCCATATTCACCCATGGCAGTGGGTGTAATAGGTCCACACAGGTCGGTGTGAATCAACTGTAGCACATCATCACACCTATTTGCTGCTTTATTCCTAACCTTGGCAGTAAATTTGCCCTTGATGCAATCAATACATGTATCAAAATCGGAGAAGTCTAGATCATGAAGAATACCTTCCTTGACTAGCCTCTCAATACGGGGCCTAGAAATATGCCCCAAACGTCGATGCCATAACACAGAAGAATGTTCATTAATCCTACTGCGTTTGTTTCCAACAGCAGAATTGGCAGACATGTCATGTAGATTTAACATATAAAGGCCATCACGTAAAACCCCTGAGCCAACGGAAATAGAATCTGAACAAACAATCAATTTTCCACTACCAAACTTAAAGGTGTAACCACATTTATCCAAAGCAGAAACAGAAATCAAGTTCCTTCTCATAGAAGGTGCATACACAGCATCTCTTAAAAACAAATTATGTCCAGAAGGCAAAAGTAAAGAAACAATTCCAATGTCAATAACAGAAACTCCAGCTCCATCTCCCATAATAATTTTAGACTCAGCATCACTTGGTTTCCTCAGGCTTGTAAACCCCTGCAAGGAATTCACAACATGAATGGTTGCACCTGAATCTAACCACCAAGTATTTGGAGGAACATCAATGACATTGGATTCAAAGCATGTTAGAGCCAGGAATATACCTTGCTTCTCTTGTTTCTTTTTCAAGAAATAGCAATCATCTACCTTGTGGCCATACTTCTTACAATACTTGCAGTTACCCTTGAAGAAACTTTTCTTAGCCTGCAGATGCTGCTTTGTATTTTTCTTCTTTCCCTTTTGATCTTTCTTCACAAATCTTGTACCTGAATTAGAAGTTGGAGTTGGAGCAGATGCAGCAAAATGAGCACTGTGTGATTTACCCTTTTTAATGGACTCTTCTTCTTGTGTAACAATGGCAATCATCTCGTCCACTGTCCATTCAGCCTTCTGTGTATTGTAAGAGGTCTTCATAACATCGAATTGTGAAGGAAGAGATTCAAGAACCCGGTAGATTAAAGTACTTTCGCCAATTTCAACTTTAAGAGATTTCAGTTTGTTGTAATAGTGCATCAGCTTCATGATATGCTCACGCACACCACTGACCCCATCATATTTGGTCTTGTCAAACAAGGAAAGATACTGACTTTTCTGAGCCTTCTCAAAAGTCATAAATTTCTCCCCAACAGCTTTCTGATATTCTTTAGCATTATCGGTCTCTAAGATACTCTGCCTGATGGATTTTTCCATAGTATACTTCATCACTTTCAGGCACACTCTATTAGAGTGTTCCCATTTCTCATAAGCATTCCTCTGAGCTGCAGTAGATTCATTTGTGAGAGCTGCTGGCTTGTCTTCCCTCAAGGCCAGATCCAAGTCAGCAATGGTTAAGTAGAGATCTAGAGACTCTTTCCAGTCCTCATAGTTTGTCCCATTTAGAGTTTTGACAGAATTTGGGAATGAGGCTGACATAAAACAAAGAATAAGGAATCATTAAGAATTGAAAGGTAATATGATTCCATATATATGTTCAGCCAATCTTGCCCATAATACAAATTTCTTATTCATTATAATTCCGCCTAAGGGTCCCGAATCATAATAAATAAGAAATATAATAAGAAGAATAATACAATGTACAAAACTTACATCACCAAAATTTCTAATACCGATAGGGTACTTGAAAACCATAATTGACATAAGCTTAAGACAATAGTACGATGTATAATAACGAATTACATTAATAATAGTACACCGATAGGGTATAATTATTATTAATATAATACAAATATAACACATTAGAATAATTAATTATTTAATAACACAAATTTTGTATAATTATACCCACGATAGGTGAGTTCATAACTATACAAAATATCAATAGTCATGCTACAATTATACATTAGAAAAAATATATTATATAACAAATATAGCATAGAACACACAACTTAATTCACATAAGGCTCTAAAATTAATTCCATCTATATGACACATGATCAAGGAGAGTATAACATATCAAAGTGTCACAAAAAAGTAGGGAACAATCACAAAATTTTAGACCAAAAAAAACTTGGAGTACAGTGTTAAAAAATACAATATATTTTCGGATTTAACCATATAAAATATTTAAGGTTGTCCAAAATTTTCAAAAAAAATACCAAGGTATCAGAAATAATTAATTAATAATTTTAAAATAAAAAATAAAATTTTTTGGGCCCTGGAGGTGGGCCCACGCGCCTACACGCGCTGGGCACCGCGAGTGGGCATCGCAGGGAGAGGTCATCTTCCTCACCCGGTTCCAGAAACGGGTCGCGACGACCCGCGAGAATGACCCGATCGATTCTCCTGTTTTAATCAACCATTTTCGATGATTCTTGGGGGGTTTTGATCGTTACTGTTCGATCTATAGAAGCCCCATACTAATTTCATGATTCGCTTGATATTCGAGTGATAAATTAAGCGAAGAATAGTTAGGTTTATGTTTGAAACCCGCGACAATGAGAGAAGAAATTCTCTCAGTACGTTCAACCAACATGCACGAAAATTTAGTATAATATTCGCTTAACAAGGAGGAAGATAAACCCTCAAACAATTTTCGAAATCATTGGCCAGAATCATAGTTTCGAATTTTCGAAGAACAAGGCATGAAAAAACGAAAGTTGCTGAAGGAAAAAAAATTCTGGGCAAACGAAAATTTCTACAATATTGATATAACATGATATGAAATCCCTTAAAAAAATTTTGCATCTTGATTGAAAAAAAACCCATAAATTAGGGTTCATATAATTTTCAGAATAGCTATAACATGTATCTATCCTTGGCTCTGATACCAATTGAAGAATAACCTATAATTCTAATTTGTTTAGAACATCATACATATACAAATCATAGCATGTTACACATGTTAATCGAATGAGAGGAGAAGAATTGTGTACCTTGGAGCATCGTAGAATCCATTACAATAGATCAGAATGTAAGAGGGTTGCTTCTCTCTTTCTGGTTGGTGTTCAGTGTGTGTGTCAAGAATGCTTAATGGGGAGGCAATCTTTTTAACCTACCACAGAGAGAGGGACCTCTCAACGGGTTAACATTAGAATGGCCTGACCCATCATAGGGTCACTCTTAGTTAATACCCAACAACAATTTCACCAATTGGTTACGTAATTAAGAATTAATTTTATAACTGATATATTAATAATTTAATTATAATTTAATCACCAATTAATGCTAATCCACATATTATACACATGTTAAACTAAAAATTTAACAATGTATTGTTATAATCATGAAAATGTGAAAACCATCCAAATCATCTAGAAAAATGATTTTAAAAAAATTATAAACTAAGTAATAGAAGGTGCATTTGCTATTTAATCACCAAGGACTCGATAAAGTTATGCTATTCAAGAACATTTTCTTACTAAACAAATGTGAAACCAAATTTGTTTATTCACTCGTGTATTGCACAGGTTTATATCTAGTTATAATATTATTCTTTATCCCACATTTTAAAAAGAAAAATTCAGTAACTAATATCTCAAAAATATACCTCAGAAAAAAGAAAATAAAAGAACAAAGTTTTCTTGAAATTTGATTTTCTATCAATTCTCTTTTGAAACTCATGTTGTGCTCCGTGAAGCTTGTAACTAATTAAGCAGTTTAAGATGATACCGAAATATTTATTAGTAATTGAAGGAATAGGATAACATGTTGATATGTATTATCATACAGGCTTAGTGGAAATGTAAATTGTGTTTCGGTGTCCACAATCAATTAAAAATTGAGAATGTGTATAAGTGTTAATGAAAGTATATTTTATTTTATTAAATGACAAATTATAATTAGTGGGATATATAGAATATGACAGGAAAGTGGGATAGAGAATCTCCATCCCAACTCATGAAGAAAGGCATGTAGGAGTTAGTTTTAATACTTAAAGACTTATTGCAGAAAAGCCTAGGGCAGCATTTCTAGGATTGGAACTCATCTAATCACAGTATTATGAATAACTCAGCAATCATTTCCCTTTCATTTGGAAGGAGCAGGGGAAGAAGGGGAAAAGTCAAGTACAATAAGTAGATTCTTAAACCACTGGGAATTATTTAATTGTACTCCACTCTTAAAAATATTTTATTCCCTCGTTTTAATCATTATAGTTCCAATTTATCTGGAGAATTTTGAAGCAGAAAACATTATCATTTTCTCCCGTGAGCTTGATTAAAACATCTTCCTCAACTCATCGCTTTCACCAAGTTGGCAACATGTGATGACAGTCTCCATTCATTTTCTCATTTCCCTTGCTTCCTTGAACTTCTGAGTCAAACACATGCACCGAGCTACATTGAACCAATGGAAAATCATTCATGTTTGTTTTAAAGGAAAAGGACATCAAATATAATCAAATATCATTGCCATGACAGCTAACACTCCCTCATTGCAAAAAACAGAATGTGAAGAGAAGACTATAGCGTGATTGATGACAAGAAGCTGAACTAAGAGGGTCTACAATGCTTGATGAAAAATTGAAGTATGGACAGCCAATGAACCATCCCCTTCAGTCTATAATAAATAGTTACTGATAAGAATAGGAAATGAGTAAAACCTTTTGGCACTGTCAAGAGAATAATTGTTGAAGTAATCAAATTGTTAGTTATATTTTTTTTTAAATAGTTTTAAACTAGATAAGTTTATCTTTAATTTTCTGCATATACAACTAAGTTTAGAAAGCTCTTGATGCAAGAATTTGCTTTCATAATTCATCTGAATATGTTTCATTGTTTCCAGCTTCGATCAGAAAATTATCAGGTAAGAAAGGGTATATAACATCAAAATGTGGGAAGTACTCTCCTACTTCATAAACCATAGGTGATATAGCCACTGGCATTGTGCATTGTTTTAAATAATACAATGTAGCACAGATTTTAACTAACATTTTTTAGTATGAATGCTAATTAACAGTAACTGGAAACACTTTCAATATTTATGTTAAAAAAACTTGCTCTTCTTATCTTTGGAATCCATTTTCATGAAATATCATCCAAATGATCTACTGGAAAAAAAACTAATGAAACTAAAGTGAGATAAAATGCATGTTTGATTTACAGTTGAGAAGATAAGATGTAAACATACTTTTAAGTCAAAGTATCTACAAAAAATTTTTTGGGACAAACATATTTTTAGACTCAAAAGTATGATTACAACGGTAAACCATACATAGCCAAAATGTTTGGATCCATCCACCTTAGTGGGAACACACGAACCACGATCCATTTGAATTAGATTTCTCTGTCTCACAAAAGCATCAAAACAAGTTGTCCCTACAGTCAAAAACCACTCTTTGTATTTGTCTATAGTCATTAGACTGGCAAATGGCAATCAATGTTTATGAGAACCAATTCAATTATGGACTAAGTAAGGTTGACAAAATGATGTGCGGACCAATTATCCATCCGGTTTATCCATAACAAAATCAATCCAATAATAAAATAAATTATTATAAATGGATTGAATTGGTTGGATTGTTTTTATTAATGGATGGTTATTCATCCATCCATAATTTTTTAAAATCTATTGAATCAAATAAAAAAAGAAAAGAAAGTGAATAGTTTATTATCCATTTCAAAATTAAATTCACATTTTCAGCATAAACAAAACATTTAGATCAAATTCAGCTGAAAAAGTAAAATAAAAAACTCTAGAACGTGGATTGTGAAAAACACAATGCGAAGTTTATATACCGATCTGTGCAAGAAATCGAAACTATAACAAGGTGAGAAGAGGAACTGAGTGAGGAGCAGATGAAACGATGCCAAATTGAATATTCTTGAGCTGCAGACAAATGTAAAGTGACCAGAAAAAAGAAAATGAAATGAAAGCGGTGGTGCTTCTCTCTTCCTTTGGTGACTGTGAATTTCAAGATTTATTTGTGGAGAGGTTCTCCCTCTTAGTTTGTTAGTTGCAGTCCACTCTACACACATTTCTTTCATTTTTTTTCTTTTTTCAAACGAATAAATATAACTACCGTGCTTAATAAGAAGATCAAATTACAAGGCCTATAAATCACTGTGACTTGAAAATTGAAATCAAAAACCCCTGTACGTAACTTTCAAGTTATAAGGCATGGTTTTTTTTTAAGCAAAAAATAATAATAAGTAAGATCCTTAAATTTAGAGCAGACCTTAAATTTATTTAACTAAGGTCCTTAAAATTCCAGAGAGAGAAAATATTTATTGTGTAAAATTTTAAAAAAAAAAGTTTTAATATATAATATATTTTTAAATGGATGAGTCGGATATCCATCCATCTAAAACTGATTAATGGATGGGTTGAATGGTTTTTATTAAGTGAATCATGGATGAATTGAATTTTTTTAATATATTTTTAATGGATCGAAATGGATTGATAGATTGTTTTTGACTCATCTATTATAATCCGAATCAAAACCCATCCGGTCAATTCATTTGCCACCCCAGGACTAAGTAACATCTTAGGGATGTAAAAGTGCATCAGGCTCTAATGCCAAACGTGGACATGAACTTAAAAATTAATAAGAAACAAGGATACCCTATAACACAAAATGTGACAAAAATGTTAAGATAGCTTACAATTCCAAATCACGTGTAGATCTATGAGTTAACTCATACCAAATGATGCTCAGATACTGTATAATATATACGCAGTAGATTTTTAGAACAGGTTGTTCTGCCCTATGAACCGGCCCGCAAATGAAAGGTACCAGGGCCTTTTGGATATCTCTCGCACTGATTGAGACCAACTTATGCATTTCTACGTTTGATATTTGTTAGGGGCATATTCATGAAATCTAATGTGGTTTTTACACAAATTTTGATTACCTGATTTGAATATAATCTCAATGTATCTTGAGAATTGTTGTTCTCCTGTAGCATGATGGTGATAGCAAAGCAAACTCACCAGGCATAATCTTTACTTAAACATAGTTTAACTTTAAATTGTATCCAGTTGCATTGAGTGAACGATTTTAACAATTTAACCTGGACTTAGCATTATAACAATTGATTTAATTTTTTCCTTGTAAAGCATGAGATAAGAAGTGTTATGAAATTTTAAATTGTGCACTTCATTAGGATGCTGGCATTTAAAATGAAGTGTGAACGACAACCGAAAGTGTGGAGGAATAAATGAGTCTCTTGTTCCTTCTCCTTTTTTTCTTTTTCTTTGTTGACTGATGCTTTATGCACTGGCTAGTTAATGATTGCAGACACTGCTCCTTTTATATATTTATTACTGGTTATAGCCCCTCTTGGCTTAGGAATTAGGATCAATTATGTGGTTGACATGAGTGAAAGTTAAGACTTTAATTCATTGATACATTATGTTTCATTTTATTTTCTCCTATATCTATCATCACTATCAGTAAGATGCTGGTCTTCTCTCACTTGCTAAGAGTCCAATCAGTCTACGATACTAAGAATGTGTTAAGTGTCAACCGTCTCAGGTGATTTTACCTCTCTTAGAGGAGAAAAAAGATATGGTCCGAGGAGTTCATTACCATGAGAATGTCTGATTTTGGTGGGGATGGGAAGTGAAAGTGTGATACATGGTTAGCTAATTGAACCATGGTACATAGATGCAGATACTCCTGTATTTCAATCATTTTGTCACTCTTCACTAATCTACTACTTGTATTGACTTAGTTGAATGGTTTTTAAGTTGGCACTGTTGTCATTTGATGTGTCATATTGTGTCTTGATTTTGGAAAATTGTAGTTTGGCAATTGAAGTATTGAACTATCTTGTAGATGATGCTAAGAGAGGCATGTTCCTTATGTTGGCTTAAGAGTAAGAGCATGATGGCTGATACAAACAATGAATTGGGCCCTGAGAGACTCATGTTAGGCCTCGTTATTAATTTATATATGTTCATGTGTTAGTTACTATAGGCACATAACAATTTTATTGAAATCTGAAATTATTTGTCTGTCAAATGTCAGTAATTTTATGATTTGAGTACGGTGCTCCAACTTTTGTAACACAATTCATGAACAGAAAACAGATTCTCCATAATTTTATTAGAAAAAATATAGATCTGACTGGTTCTCTACACTAGCAAATATCAACAGGAATATCCTTTGGTTTCATGCAGCTTTCACATTCTCAAATTCTGTCCGATGTGCCCCGATGAAATTTAAGATTCTGTGCTTCTATTTTTTGCACATAAAAATTGTACAATACTTGGCAAGTTCAAATTTTCCTTCCCTAGCAAAAACTGAAACATTTAGCTTTTTTTCATTCACTTTTTCTGGAAAAAGGAATTCTGTATCAGTGTCTTAAGAACAGCGTGCCAAGGAATTGAGCTTGAACTCCGAGATATGTTACATGACAGGAGGAGACTTTCAACCCCGTCGTTGCATCGTTGTTCGAGAAAGCAAGGTAAACAACGTCAGTCAAAATGGTCTATAAGGGAACATTGATATGATTTTTTTCTGCTTTTCTGTGTCTTGCTTGTATATTAATCTTACGTAAAGTAAAACCGTGTTTGGTCCACAATACATTGCTGCACATTATTTTACACCAAGTAGCAAAAAAATTAAAAATGTTTTAAAAATAGGATAAAATTAATTATATAAAAACAATTAAATGATAAAATTATATAAATGTAGGATAAAAAGATATATATATATATATATATATATATATATATAACACTGTTCCATGAATAAGTGTCGGTCCCCAAATGATGAATGATGATAGACTGTCACTTTTTTTTTTTTGGTATATAAGCCCTTAGGAGGAGAAACCAAGGGATGAAACCCAATTTCCTTGTGTCACTATACAATTAAACATTTTGTCAGCATTAATACTATCTCGTTATATCAGTTAAGATTTCATATAATAATATTAAAAAAGTTGAATATGTTACACCAATTCCTTGTGCCCCTCTCCCAACACAGTGACACTAGTCACACTACACATAAAAGAATAAAAAGCGAAAACAAAAGTGGAAGTGAGATAGAGAATATCAGCAGCGACAAGTAAATGTTGAAGGACAGTATCTTTGGGATGATAATAATATTATCGGTATCACGTTAAAGTTGGGTTTGGATCCAACCCCGTCAGAGTTTCGAATATTGAGGTCAAAAGGAGTGCCAAAAACAAGTTTCTACTCTCAGATCTCCAGGAAGTTCATATAGGATACAAACTGAGTTGTCATGTTTGAAAATAAAATTTAGATATCTATATGATATTATATATATTTGTTTTTATCTCTTACTTATATTTTATCATTTTTATATACACGTGTTTCGAGAATATCACAAGAAGTAAAGGAGACATCATATGATGTCCCCAAAATATGTTCAAAAAATATTATTCAATCTTATGTTCCAAAAAATGATGTTTTGATGTCTTTTATCAATCAAAGATTGAGAATGTGCATAAGTATTAATAAATTATGATTTTATTTTATTAAGTGACAAATTATCATTGATGAGGTATGGAAAATATGATATAAAAGTAAGACATATGATCTTCATCCGTTTATATCATATGTGTCTTAAAGCAACATGAATTAGTGAGACAATATGTTTGTCCAATGGGCCGAGTATGGGTCTGGATCGATCCATGAAACCTAGATGGATCCATGATAAGGTGAGGTTAGCAGTGTTATTAAAATCGGATCGGTCCGGTCGGTCCGATCGAAAACCGGCCCCAGAGCCGGTCCGATTACAATATCAAACCGGTTAGACACATGAACCGATGCTGACATCATCAACTCAGCTATGAACCATGGCGAACCATAGTCTCGAATCACGGAACCGGACCGGCTGCTGATATCACCACGAGGTCATGCTGATGTCATCATGCGGAAATGAAACTCACCATCGTTCGGATGCGGTGAAATGGAGGTTTTGTGCCACCGAACCAGCTTAATTAATTGGCTAATGTGCGAAAAATAAAATATATATTATAAGTTTAATACAAAATTTACAAATTTTATATATACCGATTCAAATCAAGTCAACCAGTGACCCCTGATTGAATCGGTAATCTATTAATCCAATATCCTGATCCAGTTGATCACCGATTCCATTTTAATAACATTGAATGTTAGGTTATTTTAGAATTGGGTTCCACTTCAACGGCACACATGGTGTCAATGTCATGAGCTTAGCATGTAGCAGGGCCAATAATTCAATTCAGCTGCGGCTCTGGCCCTCCATTGAAGCTTCCTCCCAATCTCATAAAAGCACTTGTGATCCTGGAGTGATTATCCAACAACTCCACTGTACCAACCTGGCCTTTCTGTTTTGGGGTCCCAACCGTTCAATTTTAGATCGTCAAGTTCATAAACAAGTTTCTGTCTCCCAGGGGCACATGTCTCTCTATGAAAGGTAGCGACTTCCTTGTGATAAAGACCTCACTTCAGTTCCCATGCCCACCACTCAACAGCTGTCACTATCCTCTATTTTTTTTTTTTTACTAATTAAAAACCTAGCAAGTGGTGTTGTCTTCGTCTTATTCTTATCAAACCTTGAAATAAATACTCTGATACCAAGTGATTTACTATTAAATTATGTTGCTAACGAATATACTAAGATTATTGATTAAAGAATCTATAAAAAAAAATTATATTAAAAAATTAAATATTATATTTTTCGAAATATTAAATACATAATTTTTCATATAATTTTTTTTTGGTTATATAAACAATATTCTAGGAATACTTATTAACATTCTCCTTAACATTGAGGTCAAAATGGATTAGAATACTTATTATCATAGAATTGGCAGGCAATCAATGTTGCGATGAAAATGGATTAGAATCCACTGACTTTAATCAATTAAAGGCACCTACCTTTCATCAATCTTGGGTGCGTTTGGGTAAACAACTTAATTAAGAGCTTATCACATAAGATCTTATCGTATGAGAGCTTATGGCATAAGCGCTTAAAGAAAGAAAAAGAAAGAAAGGGGCATGAGAGGATTCGAATAGTGAAAAACACGGAGAGGGTGTTTAGTGCATAAGCTCTTATGATAATTCCATAAGCTTCTCCCAGTGACTTATGAAAATAAGTCAAAAACTCCTTATGGGATGACATAAGTTATTTTTATAAGCTCTGTCAAATACACTGCATAAGAGCTTATGGAATAAGATAAGTCAAAAGGAGCTTAAATAAGCTCTTCCAAACGCCACCTTTGTGTCATTGGATTCATCCAACACACCAAAATAATAAATAGAATATTAACATTAAAACAAAACATATATGAGCTAAGAAAATACTTGAAAATACTAAAAAAATTAAGACAAAATAACCATGTTATCTACTAGCAAGATTTGGTTAGGAAAAGAATAAAAAGATTAAAACAAGAATTAGAAAATTATATAGGATAATGGGACTATCCGAGGAGATAGAAGCAAGATTTAAAGAATTGGAAAGAATAATGAAAGATATAAATAAAAATATCATCCAAATAATGGAAAATACAAATAAAATAGCAAATTATACTTATAATAAAGGACAAGATGAAATAAAAAATATTAAAGAAACATTATACAATATAAGCAGAGGAAAAGAAATAGGTGAAAATGAAGATATTATTAAAATAAAAATTATTCTAGAACAACTAGAAAACCTTTTAAATTATGAAGAAAATAATAGATGTATAACAAAAAATGAATTAATAGAAATTTTGGAAACCAAAGATTTAAAAGGATTAATAATTAAAAAGGAACTAGATCAAGAACCATCAAGGATACCTCCACCCGTATCTTCATGGAGAGGATAAAGGATGAATATATGGAAACATTAAGAAAATCAAATGATTTAGAAGAAATACAACAATTACTAGAGCAACTTAAAATTGTTGAGGAAGAAAAAAATCAAATACACAAAATTGAAAAGATCGATAAAAAGAATATAGAAAATGATGAAAATGAAGAAATAATTTTAAATTATAGCTCATCTTCAGAATCTGAAGAAAACCATAAAAGCTCTAAGAGAAAATGGGAAGAATATAAATATACACCCGAAGGAATTTGGGATAAATACGAACAAGAGACTATGTATAATAAAGGATATGCAAGAAAAAATAATAATAAATGGACAAAAGTTCAAGAAGAATTTAAACCTCGATACCATAATATGGGAAATATACTTGACCTTGATTGTATAAGAAATAAAGAGGATGTCTTATTAAGATTGACTAATGAAATAATCTTAATAATCTTAACCGATGAAAGATTTAAACAGTTAGACTTTTTAGAAACCAAAAACTTTGTAACATTTAAAACGTCAGGGAATGTACAAAAGTTTTTAGTAGGAATTAAAAATGAAGATTGGATTAATTTTGGGAGAATGGTAGATAATAGTGCAGACTATGTTAAATTAATAATGACATTAATACACCAAGAATTCTTAGGATACAACCTGATGGAACAGAGAGATAAGACAAACAAAACTCTAATTGAAAATGCAAAGTCACATCTTAATAGAATGCAGATATGTGATATGTGTCAGATTGAAAGTTTCATCTGCGAATATCAAAAATATTATTATCAATTAGATGAAGAAACTAAAGATATATACAAATACATTTTTATAGACAAATTACTATATCCATTGAATTCAAAAATTAATAAACTTTGGGAGTCAAGACCTGAAGAAACAGCAAATACTTTAGGAGGAATTATTAAAATTATATATCAAGAATTACGAGAACAATGTTTGAATAGAGAAACAATTAGACAATTGAATAGAGGAAGTAATGTCATTTGTTGTGACATTCCGGAAATAGAAAAACCAGGAAAATATGGTTGTGAAAAGAAAATAAAAAAGATAAAATACTATAAGAAATCAAACTTACGAAAGATTTATCCTAGAAAGAAAAACTATTACAAAAATAATAAAAAGAAATATTTTAGGAGAAAAAGATCAACACCAAGAAAATATTGCCCGAAAGGAAAAAAGAAATGCGTTTGTTGGATATGTAATGTTGAAGGACATTATGCTAATGAATGCCCTCTAAGGAAAGAGAAAGATTTTAAGGAAAAATCAAAATTAATAAAACAAGTTTTCCAGATATATGAACTTGAACCCTTAGAAGAAGAACTAAGTAATTCAGAAATAAGTATATATGAATATACAGACGATGAATTATCTTCAGAAGAAAGAGAATCCGAATAATACATATATAAAAATAATTATAATAAGGAAACAGAAGCATATATTGATACTGGAGCAAGTCTTTGCCTTGCAACAGAAACACTTTTGGATAAAGGGGAAAGATTGGAAAAACCACTGAAAATACAGATTGTAGATGGATCGATACATCTACTGTATTGGATAGCCAAAAGAACTACTTTAGAAATACAAGACAAAATATTTATCATACCTACGATATATAAACAAGAGACAGGTATGGACATCATTATTGGAAATAATTTCTTACGACTTTATCAACCGTTTTGTCAATATTTAAAATATATTACCCTCAACACACCATATATTTATCAAAAACAACAGAGAGAGATTATCAAAATTCCAATTATTCACTTTTCCGAAAGTATTTACTCATCAAAGTCACGCAAGCTGAACCGTGGTGAGTTATTTACCCTAATTTGCACAAAAATTCGCCATGTATTAATAAATTTAGAACCAACTAGAATAATTCAAGCTCATATAGAAGAACTTTTAGGCAAAGTATGTAGTGAAAACCCTTTAGACCCAACGATTAACAAGAATAATGAATTGGTCGAACTAAAAGTAAAAAATCCATTGAAAGAGGTAAAATGTAAACCAATGATTTATACAAAACAAGACAGAGATGAATTTGCAAACGACATTGAAGAAATGTGTTAAAAAGGACTAATTAGACCATCCAATAGCAAGCATTCTGCACCAGCCTTTTATGTAGAAAATCATAATGAAATCAAAAGAGGTAAAAGAAGAATGGTAATCAATTATAAACAAATTAATGATGCTATGGAAGGAGATGCCTATTTCCTCCCAAGAAAAGATTTAATTATTGAAAGAATTAGAAATATGGATTGGTTTAGCACTTTTGATTGTAAATCAGGTTTTTATCAGATTAGACTGACCGAGGAATCAAAAGCATTAACAGCATTCAGTTGTCCTCAGGGTCAATATGAATGGAATGTATTACCAATGGGATTAAAGCAATCACCAGGAATCTTCCAGCGAAGGATTGATTCAATTCTTAAAGAATTTAAAGATTTTTGTCTTATTTATATTGATGATATATTAATCTTTTCTAATAAAGGATTAAATGATCATTTTGAAAAAATATAATTAGTTCTTAAAAAATGTTATGAAAACGGAATAGTTTTAAGTAAAAAGAAAGTTGTTTTAGCCCAAAATAAAATTAATTACTTAGGATTGGAAATAGAAAAAGGAAAAATAATAATGCAGCGACATGTATTAGAAAAACTTCAGAATTTTCCAACAAAATTGAATGATAAAAAGGATTTACAAAGATTTCTTGGACTATTAGCATATATTTCAAATGAAGGATTTATCGGGAATCTTGCATCAGAAAGAAGGACGCTTCAACAAAAACTAAAGAAGGACGCCCTTTGGACATGGACTGATAAAGATGATAGACTGATTATAAAAATGAAAGACTTATGCCGGGATCTTCCCGAGCTATATCATCCTTCGGATGATGATTTAATTATTATTGAGACTGATGCCTCAAATGACTGTTGGGGAGGTGTTATGAAAGCAAAACCTCCTGGATACAAAAATGAATTACTGTGTCGATACATGTCTGGAACTTTTTCAGACAGTGAAATTAATTATCCTACTCATGAAAAGGAAACACTGGCTTTGATCTGAATGTAGGAAAAACATCGAATTTATATACTGGATAAGGACTATATTGTCCGAACCGATTCTACTTATGTTGCAGGTTTTAAGAACTTAAACCATAAAGGAACTTACAAACAAGGACGATTGATTAGATGACAAATGAAACTTGCCGAATACAATTACTCAATCTCTCATATTAAGGGAGATAAAAATGTTCTTGCAGATATATTATCAAGAGAATGGAGAAGCAAACAATTGAAGACATAAAGAAGCAGATCCAACTTCAAAGGATGCTGGAGAAACAAAAAATAATGGAGCTAGACTTGATCAAGGCCAACATTGAAGTACTGGAGTTTCAATTACAAACTAAAGGAGAATCTGTCAAAGAAGATCCTATGAAAAATATAAAACAACAGGTACAGGAAAATACTAAAGAAAAATGGTACGCCATTTTTAATGGACCATACCCAGGTGTTTATGATGAATGGCACAAAGCGGCCCCTCACTGCATTGGACTCCCCGGAGTTCATCACAAAGGATTTCGAACCAAGGAAGAAGCTGAAAAGGCATTGATAGACTATCAAAAAGAGCATGACAAGGGCAAAGAAGTTTATCTTGGCCCAAGAACTTTTTCTGAAACCATAAAGACTCCACCAGCCCAAAAAACTTCATTAAGGATACTCGGAAGAGTTCCTTCCTTCATTGATGACTACCAAATTACTTCAAGAAAAGACCATGAATTACAAGTCCAATTTTCCAAAGAAAAATTTCATGAAAACCTAAAAAGACTAACCAACTGGTCCGAAAAAGAAAAAATTAATTGTTTTTATATGGTAAATCGAAACATTTTCGGTGCAAAAGCCATAATTACTCCCGGAGAATCATCGATTCTTACATTTAATATGTTCCAATTTGGACTTATTGAATGTCTCTACCTAAGCCAAGACTTGGAAGAAATTAAATTATTCCCATATAGTTTGAAGGAAGCCATCCAAAATTACAAGAAGAACGTTGCAAAAGATAGAACTATCTTCTTGAAGTTCTATTCGACTTATCCAGACTTTGCCACCAAATAACCCACAAAGAATTTAATCTTCATTGGAGTAAGTAACAACAACTTTTCCATGAGAGATGAACCTACTGGAGAAGATTACAGTGAAGAAGAGATTGTCACAATCCTAGCAAATCAACTGGCGAGTATCTTTACTCAATGCCAAATTATTGGTAAAGATTCCTTCATAAAAGCCACGTACAAAGGACCACATACTTTGCTTCTCAGCAAGACTAGTGGAAAATTGATTAGGGAAAGGGACTTAGTACTACTAACGAATTTTGAACTACCTTTCTACACACTCCAAGGACATTCAATGAATTATCAACCAGCTGTCCTTGATTTGTTGTGCTCAATGATTAAGGAGAATGGGAGCCACGCATGTGAAAGATGCGTAAAGAGAGAAGACTGTCAGCAATAAGATAAGGATTCAGATGAAGCAATAATAGAGGAATGACGTAAGCACCGACGTCATCAAGCAATAATAAGAGAATGACGTAGGCAATGACGTCATTATGAATTATTGAGAAGTCTGATAGATTGTAATAATACAGGGACTTTATTGTAATTTACCTAGCTCTTCACACATATAAATAAGACCTCTTATGCTGAGGCAGAGGGCAGGTTTTAGAATTTCAATTCTCACCTCACCTTGCTTCTCTCTAAGAAGTTCTAGCTTTGCTAGCGAATCCTTGTGAGTGGATTCAAAAATAGTTCTATGTACTTTCACCACTGATCATAAATAAACAACTTTCATATATTTCTCTACTTCTTAATACTTCTAATACTTTCATTACTTTCAACTGCTCGTTGTGATTAAACTTCAATTCAACTGAAACGGAAGCAGCGGTGGACCAAAGTATCCAGATATAACTCTGAAAGATCCAAGTCAGGTATGAATTATCAACTTCAGTTTTCAATTTATACTAAAAACTAGTTATGTCAGAAATAGAAAGAGAAAAGATTGATAATACTGATGTAGAACACTTGCAAATTACTGAAGAAGATGGAAACTATGAAGTGAGTATTTTGATAGATCCAAAACTATTTCAGAAAATTCAAAAAGAAGATTTGAATTTATCTAAAGATGCAAATATGAAAAAACTAGGAGGAATAATGAATAGATTTAATAAAAAAGAAAACATCATATA
Source organism: Sophora flavescens (assembly GCA_030762895.1). NCBI lineage: Eukaryota > Viridiplantae > Streptophyta > Magnoliopsida > Fabales > Fabaceae > Sophora > Sophora flavescens. The sequence goes on from CM061067.1 coordinate 127,975,712, forward strand.
TTATGGAAAGATAATTAATGAAACCCCTATAGATATATCTGAAACACAAGAAAATACTTGTATACAATTATTGAATAAGAAAAAACTAATTAATTTAAAAAGAAATTTAAAGAAGGGAGTACACAGGAAGAAAATAGGATATATCCATATAGGAGCAATACAAGTTTTAATTAAGGCAACCTTTCAAGAAGGAATAGATTCACCAATAGAATTAGTTTTAAAGGACGATAGAATAACAGACCCAAAGGATAAAATACTAGGAGTGATTAAAGGAAACTTAGCTTATGTTAAGCTAAAATTTGAAATACACCCAAATATCGAAATACCATTAGATATTCAAAGATTAGATCAATCTTTAACTATGGAACATAGATTTTTAAGAAATAATCTAATGAGATCAGGAGATAAGATCTTCTCAATTACTTACTGTGTTAATTATGCACTAACAAATTCTCATCATAGTATTACTTTTAGAAATAATGATAGAATAGATATACCAAGGCTTTTTGAAGAAATATGAAAAATTTATTATCCAAAAAGAAATGAATTAACTGAACTAGGAATTTCTATAAGAAATCCAAAATCACTAAGTTTTAGACAGATCCCGAAACCAATTACTTTTCCTGAAACAGAAAATAATAAGGAAGATGAAAACATAAATAAATTATCAAATCAAGTAAGAGATTGAGCACAATATTTGAGAAATATAATATGAATAAAGGAAAAGAATTAAGAGATATTTACGAAAAATCTTATAATAAAATAAATCAAGATAATTGGAATATAAAAGAATTTATGAATATTTATGATAATAATATTAAAAGAAATAAAGAGAACAAAAATCGAAAACAGATGGAAGAATATATTATAGAAAAAGAAAAAGAACTCATTAATATAATGAATAAAAGATAAGAACATAAAAGACAAATAATAGAAAAAATAGGAAAAATAGAAAAAATGATATCAACAAGAACTTACCAACCATCATCTGGTTATTTTAAAATAACAGCGTCATCTTTTGAAGATATCGAATAAAATAATGGAAATATACTCCGAGTTTGATAATCAAACAGAAAATGAAATACTAAGTGTATTAGTTATGAATTTACCTATCGATTGTAAACAATTAATAATTGAAAAAATAAAAGCCCAAGTCAGACAAGAAGATTATTATCTTGCAACTATTTCGTTAGATATAGAATGAAACTATATGGAAGAGATATGATTAGCTTTTGAATATTATAGACTATTGTTATCTAACATATATGAAGATTGTGACTTATTAGATGATTAAATGGACCAAGAAATATTAAGCATTTTGGTTATGAAAATACCCAAAGACTGTAAGCAAATAATAATTAACAAAATAAAACACTAATATTGGCAAGAAAAACTTTATCTAAAACAAATTCAACAAAGAATACAATTAGTATTTTGTGAAGAAGAAAGAAACCAGATAATTCAGAAATTAATAGAAATAGACGAATCTATAATGGATTATGGATATGAATTATTAGTAACACAAATTATGCATGAAAATTACCCAAATTATGTCTAATTACTACCACTACCTGGGAAAAAATAGAGTGGTACCAAACTGGTATCAAAGCTAAGTACTAGCTAATTACTAATGAATTCGCGAAACATAGAAAAATTTGTTCACCATTTAAGTATGATAGATTTAACAAATCAAAACAGACTAAAAGAATTAGTACAAGAATTAAAAGATGAAGTCACTGATACATGTGATAAACACATGGAATATCATTACGAATATTATGATCGTAAAGAATACAAAAAAAAATAAATTTAATAAAAATCATAATAGTTCAGGATGATTAATAGAGGCAAAGTTACCTGCCTTTGCACGCCTTGGAGTCAGAGAAATCGAATCCGATGAAAATGGTCTCGCCTCTATTGTAACAGTGTTTAAGTTGAGTCACGAGTGTTACTTGCACGATTTTCGTTTCCACTTTCAAAGTTTGGTAAATGTGCATTCAAGGACGGTTAGTAGCTAAGCTTGAGGGGACTATATAGTTACACAAAATTTCATGAAAATGACATATTACATGTATTTTATTTTTAAAAAAAATATATAACGAAGTTTTTAAGTTTGGATGAGGTTATTGGAATTTCCAGGTACTTATTCACAATTTCGTCAATCAATGATAATTATATAAAACAACAACAACAATAATAATAATAAATAGGAAATGCAAATAAGCAATTTTGAGTGTCGATAAATAGTATTATTATCTTTAAGTTTACCATCCCGTTTATATATTTGTGCTTTTTCACCCTTCTGAGAAAAACTATATAGTTTTGTACTTGCGTGCATTTGAATCATGTAAATAGGTAATAAACTAATAATGATGAGAGTACTTGGTCTGGCAAAAATACCATCTATTGGACTTTATTACATGTTGTGTGAATTATTTAGCTACACTTCCGGGTTTGATGTCCAACAGAAGTCAGATTTTGCTCTGTACTATTTTCAAACTCCAGTATTTGTTAGTTACACTTACGCTATCACATGAACTGTCTAGTCTATATTTATCTCCATGGCCCACCAACCTAACAAATATCTACAAAGAATTGTGACCCTAAACCCACAATGGCTTTCAATTAGATTTTAGTTGCGATTTTTTGGCAGCCTTTGTGATATCCGCTTTAAAGCATATCTTCAGTAACTTTCATGTGCTTAAGTATCATTCTAAATACATTGTATTGGAGTCCAAGGTTTCATCATTATGTCACAAATGCATGTCTAATTATATAGATCAATCGAGGAGTTGAAATATCAATTCAACATCGACTTTATACCTTAATCAGGTCCCTTTCTAGACAGAAAAAGATTAATAGATGAAAGCTTTACACAGAAGTGAATGATTTGGAGTGAATGATCTAAATGTGTTTGTGTGACTACGTTTCTTAAAATTGATTTTGAATGAGTCTAATTTTGTAAAATTAATTTTATTAAAATTGAGTTTAAAGTAAAGTGATTTATGTTGAGATATTTTTATTCTACGGGAGAGTTAATTTGGTACAAATTTTATTTTAACATTCTTGATAATTTGAGCATGGGAATAAAATTTCTCATTTTGGTACTAGTTTTTTAAAACTATTCTCAAACATAAAAGATACATATGAATAAATAAAAAAATTGACTCAATGAATAAAATTATTAAATGAGTGTGGAAAACTCTATTTCCAAGTATAAAGGCAGGAAAGAAATATTCTGGGGAATATAGCTTACTTAATAATAAAACATTTCATAAACCAACCTGTTCCGTCCAAATATCTCGGATATGAGATACTCGACTGAACGAGGATTAGGGGGGTGTTTTTGGATTGTGCTTGACAGAATGTGGATTCTGCTCCTACGTATCCAAATGGGAATCAAAGCAAACGTCGTTCTGAATGAGGGGTAAGCCCCCTATTTATAGAGATCTCTCAAGATCAAGCTCCGAAATAAGCGGAGAAATATTTGGATCAGATCGCGATCATGGGAAGAGATATCCGGAGCCTGATTATCCGGAGTGACCTCGTGACTAGCGAGATATTCGGCCCAGTTAGCTGCGGATGGATAGCTTGGGGCCGAAGTATCTTCGCGGGTGGCCTGATATGGATCAGGGGCGAGTAGTTATCCTCGGATGTCAGGCGTGCCGACATGTTCTCGGCTCCTTGAGGTATGGGCCAAGGCCTATTCGGGGGGATAAGCTCGGTTGGTCTGGTCGTATAGACGAGTTCTCGGTCTTTTATTCTCGGCCGGTACACAAGCCCCCCGAGCTCCGAGCTTAAATAAGCGAAAGAGTTAATAAGCATGAAACCGAGCTTATTCTTCGGCTGTGCAGTTATCCACATTCCCAGCTGTCGTTTCAATCAAATCTTCTCTCTCTGTCAGAGGAAGCAATTATTCCCCTAATACTTCTACGGCACGCTATGGACAAGAAACCCTAGAGTCCCGCGCCCATTTAATGGGGGGAAATCAAAAGTCGCGCCCTTTTGGGCCCGATGGGAGATGGGCCGCCAATCGCAGGCTTATAAATATCTCCTCCGGCGCCAACCCCTTCCTACTTTGCTTACTCTCCTTTGCCACTCACCTCCGTCTTCCAAGTTTCTGCCATCTCTCTGCTTGTCATCCTCCAGGTACGCTCCGTTTCCTCCTTTCCTTCGTGCTTCTAAGCTCAATTTCTGGTTACCAGATATGAGTTCATCTGTGTCTTCTGAGTCGAATACTTCGCCTCTAGTTGAACGCGAAGTTTCCCCAATTGGGGGATCTCATTCTGTTCCTTCTGTTCCTTCACAGGAACTGAACGTCGGAGAGGCGGAACCGTTCTCCTCCGGGTCGTCTTCGACTGATTCAGATTCTTCCGAGTCTGATTCTCCTAGGTCCGGTTCTCCTAGGTCTGGTTCTCCTAGGTCTGGTTCTCCCCCTCCCAGAGTGTCCAAACCCGCCGCTCGTAAACAACGCCCTAGGGTTCCAAAAGACCCTATTCCCGATATTACCCTTCCTGGGTATACCTGGGTCAAAGGCGAGGTTGGGACCTTTTTCTCTGACTACCAAACTCCTGATTCAATTGTTCAACTCCGGTCCTATATTAATATCTCGGCCTCTGGAGACGAGTCCGAGTTCATTTGTTCTCCATGCTAGGGTACCGAGTGTGTCTTTCTCAGGGCTCGTCCTTCCGAGCCCCCCTTTACATATATGTACAAAACACTTTTTGAGAAGCTGCATGTATCTCTTCCTTTTACCGAGTTTGAGTGTGACGTTCTGAGAACCATGAACGTCGCACCTACTCGGCTCCATCCTAACAGCTGGGCTTTTATGAAAGCCTTTCAGATTCTATGTAAATACATCAGGATAGAGCCCACTACTCCAAAATTTTTGTACTTTTATCAAACCAGATTTGGCGAGAAAAAGGGATGGGTATCCCTTAATGGGTTGAACCGAAGAGGTCTTCTTAGTTTATACGCATCGTCGTATAAAGACTTCAAAGTTGGCTTCTTCCGAGTTCGCCCTTCGAGTTCTCACACCTCCCACTTTTTTGACGAGAATAAATATGCCAAGTTTTCTTTATACTGGCAATCCTCTCCCACAAAATTCGTTGGCTTCGAGTACCGCTCCCTGCCGGCCGAGGATAGGCGGGATATAGATATACTAGAAAAACTTCCTCGGCCCCTCCATTGTGCACGCCTTCTGAAACTCCCCTTCTCATCCACCCCGAGAGCCGACCTGAAAAGTAAGTGCTCGGCCATCCCTTAATGGGTTGAACCGAAGAGGTCTTCTTAGTTTATACGCATCGTCGTATAAAGACTTCAAAGTTGGCTTCTTCCGAGTTCGCCCTTCGAGTTCTCACACCTCCCACTTTTTTGACGAGAATAAATAAGCCAAGTTTCCTTTATACTGGCAATCATCTCCCACAAAATTCGTTGGCTTCGAGTACCGCTCCCTGCCGGCCGAGGATAGGCGGGATATAGATATACTAGAAAAACTTCCTCGGCCCCTCCATTGTGCACGCCTTCTGAAACTCCCCTTCTCATCCACCCAGGCAGCCGACACAAAAGTAAGTGCTCGGCTTTTTAGTTTTTGAATCTTTTCTTTATGTATTCTTTGAACTAACCATTTTTTTCTTTTTGGCGGTCCTCATGGGGAAATTTGACTTCTCAAAGCTTGTAAAGGTGGTCTTTGCTAAAGAGGGTCGAGGTCCCTCTTCGACCGAGAAGAAGCAGAAGAGACCTCCTCCCACCAAGACTTCTGCAAAGGGGGCTTCGTCATTCGCCCCTCAAAAAAGGAAGAGGGCAGAGGTTGAAGTAGTCGCCGAAGACTCTCCCCTTCCTGGCCCAAGCTCCCCTCGCCCTACTACTCAGGGGACGGAAATTCTTGGGCGAGAACAGCCACCTCCTGCCCCCCTCGAGCCAAAATGGTACAACACTACCCTGAAGGCAGGGACTTCATCTCTCTGGGGTGAAGACTTCAACCCCTTCCCCTCTTTCGACTCGAGCCTCTTAAAGGCCGTTGATCTTCGGTTTATCAAGCAGCAGGGGGCCCGATCTAGCATGGAGGCCCTCTCGGTCTCTTGCCTTGTGCTGCAGGCTTTGGCTCGTTTACAGTAGCCGAGAGGTGACGGAGACCGAGAGGAAGTCTCAACAGTTGGAGTCTGAGTTTGCTGCTATTGAGAGGTTGAAGGCGGATCTTTCCCGGATTTCCTCCGAGCGCGAAGAGCTGGCCCACGGCAACGAACGCCTAACTGCCACCATTGCTGAAATTAATACTCGGAACTCCGAGCTGGATTCCCGGGCAAAATCGGCCGAGGAAGGCAGAGTTCGGGTTGAAGAAGACAAGGCTCGTCTTGAGGAAAAGCTCAAAGAGGCTCAGGTGAGATTGATCGGCTCAAGGCTGCCTTGGAGGGCTGAGACCCAGGCTAAGATGCTTTGCTCGAGGAGGACGTAAAGGAGGCCACCAGCTGCATTATCATCGAGCACCGGAAAGGTTTTGACAAAGCCATTGCCCAAGCTGAGGTTCTAGTCCCTGGCATCGACCTTTCGGGGGCCGATGTGAACATGGAGGTGGTGAATGGGGAACTTGTTCCCATTATTCCCGAGGAGGGGGAAGAGGTAGACGTGGTGGGGGACTCTCCCGAAGGTCACATAGATGCTTGAGGAAAGTGATGAGTGTGATTCCACCTCATCTTTGTCCATCATTTTGCATGCATTTTCATATAGTTTAGGCATATTTTTATTAGATTTTAGGTTAATTTTCCTTTGGAACGGGTAAGGCGGTTTTCGTGTGTTGTTTTGCGAGATATCAAGGGTAAATTGCTCAAGATCAACCATGATGAAGTTTGGATGAAGATGGAGCTTTAAAACTGAAGAAAATAAGCCAAACAGCGCCCATCACGGCCTAGCCGTGATGCCCATCACGGCCATGATCGAGCAAAACGCAAAAAGAACAAAGGTCAAGTCGAGTGCTGTCACGGCCTGGCCGTGATAGCCATCACGGCTGTGACCCAAAACCACCACAAGTCAGAGCACATCACGGCCCAGCCGTGAAATCCATCACGGGCCATAACAGAGGGCTCGCGACGCGAGCATAGGCTCGCCACGCGAGAGACCGAATTTTCCAAAAGTGCCGGAGGCGAGAGACGCAAATCACGGCCTGGCCGTGATGGCCATCACGGCCGTGACGCGCATTACTTGGACCTGAAGAAACCGAAATAGATCAGATTTTGAGTTGGTTTAGGACTCTAACTTCCCAATTTCTATAAATAAGGATCAAGGCATCAGATCAGAGAACAAACACAAAAAGATTGGATGATCCATAACAACTAGGACTTAGGCATAGATCTCTCTTCTCTTCTCTTCTCTGATTTTTTTGTATTTTCATGTTATTTATAATCATGCTTGTCATCTCCATGGCAAGGCGTGAGTAGTAGCATAGTTTCTAGGGATTAGGGCTCTGCCCAAGTTTGTTTATGATGTAAATTTGATGTAAACTCTTTGTTAATTACGATTTGCTTTAGATCTGATTTCTAGTGTGTTATTCACTCATAAATTTCGGCAACCGCTTATTTGCGTGACGTAGATGTTCTAAGGAGGAACCTAGCGGTGAACTTAGGATTTCTAGGGTATTCCACTCGTAAAGCCCGGCGGAAGTTGGTTTGTGAGATGTGGATGATCTAAGGAGGAACCTAGCGGTGAACTTAGGTTATTTGCATGACTGAGACATATCAAGGAGGAACCTAGCGGTGAACTTGGGTGTCGGACCTATAGAAGTCAGACTTGGGACTGAAATCACGAGAGTTAGAAGCCGTCCCTCGAGGAGCAACGAGTTGTCACGAACGCAAAGGGTCCAATCTGGGATCGACTACCACGAGTAGTAGGGGTCGGGTCAATTGGGCACGGCTTTGTAACCGAGAGGGAGCTTAAGCTATTAGAGGATAAACTCGCCTTCAAGGCAATTTCGGTAATCAACCAAGGTAAATCAGATTAGCAACATAAACAACCTCAAAGGTAACCCAAATCCCTAGGAATTCGTTTAAATCGAAAACCCCAAAAACATTTGTTTTCTGTTTGTTTATCATTTCAATTTCAAATTCAAACATTTTCCAAAACCCTTTACAAAGTCCAGATTCACTCAATTCGAAAACCGATTGCGATTCGAGAACACAGTCTCTGTGGGTTCGATATCTTTTATTACTTGACGGCAATCCGGTACACTTGCCGGAATCGCACGCGCGCGTTGACTTACGCGACATCAAGTTTTTGGCGCCGTTGCCGGGGACTGTGCCATTTCGAATCTCAATTCAAATTTTGAATTGATTTTTCTGGACCTTTTCTTTTTGTTTGATTTTTATTTCTGAAATTTTAAAAAAAAAAATCAGAAATCAAAAAAATTCTTTTCCTTCTATTGTATCCATCTCTCTGTGTGTTATATGCAAAGATCCCTAAGTCTTGGGAGCCTTAGTGAGATTGATCCGGAAATCGAGAGGACCTTCCACAGACGTAGAAGACTACAAAGAGAGGGAGAAAGGTTGAGTCCCGTTCCACTCATGGCGAATCAACCGGATACAAAACCTTTGAAGGACTACGCAGCCCCAAATGCGAGAGGCTTGCGAACTGGGATTGCAAGGCCAGAGATTGAGGCGGAAAACTATACCATACCACCTATGTTAATCAACATGATTAGGCAACATCAATTCAGAGGATTGCCTTCGGAGGACCCGACCGATCATATAGAAACATTCTTAGAGTTCACCGATGCAATCCGGATTAATGGAGCCTCAGTCGATGTTGTGCGTTTGAGATTGTTCCCCTCATCTCTCACTGGAAAGGCGAAGGCCTGGCTTAAGCAAATCCTCGCTAACACTTTGACTACTTGGGACCAATTGGAGCAGGCGTTCTTGGAGAAATTCTTCCCTCCATCCAAGACGGCCTACATAAGAACCCAGATCACCGGCTTTTTCCAGAAAGACGGAGAATCATTATCAGAAGCTTGGGATCGTTAAAAGGGACTGCTGGAGTCGTGCCCACATCACGGACTCGAGAGGTGGTTAATAGTACACACCTTCTATAACGGATTGGACTACTCGTCGAAGGTGTCACTAGATTCTGCAGCCGGTGGAGCATTTATGAATAGGCCTCTCACTTAGGCATTCAACATCATCGAGAATGTCGCCACCAACTACCACCAATGGGGATCCGAAAGAGGTAATAACCCGAACAAGATTTCGGGGGGTAAGTTTGAAGTAAGTAGCATTGATCTGATTATGTCTAAATTTGACTCACTAAATAAAAGATTAGATAAGATTGAAAGAGCTAATGTGAGTGCAATAGGTGCTACTAATCTTGTTTGTGAGATTTGTGGAATGCAGGGACATGACATGATGGGATGACCACATGGATCCTGCGCCGGGTGAGCAAGTGAACTCTTGTAACAACTACTATGATACGAACCCGAAGCTGCCCAACTATGCTCCCCCAAATCCCTACAACCAAAGAAGGAACAACCCTTACCTCTCCTACGGCAACTACAAAGAACACGCTTAATCATGAGTTCCAAGAGGGTCAAGGTAATAAGAGAGCAGCACCGGGTATCCTCGGGTACAAAGATCTAAACTCGAGACTTTATTTGAAAGTTTTGTCGAAACTCGAGACAAAACAGAATGAGGAGTTTAGACAACAAGGAAGAAGCAGTGAGTGAGGCAATAAAGGATCTAGCATCTAAGGTAGACAACTTAGCAACTCATAACAAGATGCTAGAAAACCAGATTGCCCAACAAGCCAGCACGTACTCGAGACCTAAGGGTACATTCCCGGGGCAACCCGAAGCAAATCCCAATGAGGATTGCAATGTCATACACTTGAGGGATGATAAGCTTGGGGTGGGGGTAGCTGAAATGGACGTGGAACCGGAGGAGGACACGAGCGAAAAGGAAGAGCCAGAACCGAAATATGTCCCTCCACCACCGTACCAACCCCCGATACCTTTCCCACAGAGGCTGGTCAAGAAAAAGCAAGTAGATGTAGAGACTAAAATGCCTACTAAACTGAAAGACCCAGGTAGTTTCTCAATCGCTTGCTCGATCGAACAAGTGGAAATAGACCCAGCCTTATGTGACTTAGGGGCTAGCACGAGCTTGATGTCCCTCACTATCATGGAAAGGTTGGGAAGCAAAGAGTTGAGACCATTCAAATTCCCCTTACAATTTGCGGATGGCTCAACTAGGACTCCTCTAGGCATACTAGAGAATGTTCTCGTAAAGGTAGGGAAAATTCTCATCCCTACCGACTTCCGGTATTGGACATGAAAGGGAATTCTAAATTCCCCATCATTTTAGGAAGGTCATTCTTGGCAACCGCTGGAGCATTAATAGACGTAAGGAATGGCAAACTCTCTCTAAATGTAGAGGAAGGTAGGGTAAATTTTCAGTTGACTAACTCTTGTAACAACCCTCCTTTTGAGAGCCATGTGTGCAGAATTGATGTAACGTCTCCGGTAGAGAAAGAACTTAGCATGGAAGCAACCCCAAAGATACGCATGGTTGAAGATGCAACCAGTGGTGAAGTCGGGATTGCTGTCCATGCAGAAACAATACTTCCGCCGGGAGGAAGGAAGGCTAGGAAGCTCCGAGAGAAAAGAGCAAAGCGGAAGCATTATTGGCCGTATGAGCAGAAACGGCTATTTGAAGGAGCTCCATGGAAGAGAAGTGTGCCAGCACTTCTACGCCCAGCCGACCCGGTTGACTTGAGGAAGTATGGTCAAGCTTAAGACCATAAATAAGCGCTTCTTGGGAGGCAACCCAAGTTTTTCTTTCCCTTTTTCCTTTTGTTTTTGATTTAACCTCTTGAATAATTTGAGAAGATCAAGAGGCAAAAATATCATTAATAGGTTTGTCTAGTGTTTTCAGGTTGAGAAAGAGAAGAAGAGCATAAAAAGATAAAGTCAGAGGCCATCACGCCCTGGCCGTGCCAGTGGTCACGGCCGTGAGACACTAAACAAGGGCACGAAAAGGATCACGGCCTGGCGTGACAACCATCACGGGCGTGATGAGTAGGATGCCAAGGTCGAGAGAGCATCACGGCCTGGCCGTGATGTATATCACGGCCGTGACAGGGCAACTCCCGAGGGCGGGGGTGATCACGGCCTAGCCGTGATGAGCCTCACGGCCGTGATAAAATTTCCACCCAAGTTTTGACTGGAATGTGAAGCCAACACCCGCTACCGACTCGGTAAGTTGTTCCAATTTTCTCCTCTCTCCGACTTGATTATTTACATTGGAAACAATGTAAGTAATCAAGCTTGGGGTAGGGGTATTTATTTTTGCATTTGCATTGTTGCATTCATATTGCATTCTCATAGGCATGGATTGGTATGATCACATTCTCTAGATTGCCCCTCACTTAGAACATGCATCGGATTGTGAGAACTTGGAGCCAAATGAATTGAGAGAGTGAATTTTGAACCCAAATTTTCATTATTCTTGTGATATGGCTAAAAATGAAATTTCTTGAGATAGTCATTTGATAGTTGATAATTAGCATGTGGTTCCTTAAACTTGTGTACCTCACTGATTTTTGAACTACTAAATGTAAGATTTTGAGCCAAAAGGGGTATTCACTAAATCTACCCCATTTCTTGTGATAGAGTGATTTAATTCCTCTTGGATTGTATTTTCTAGAACTTGACTTGAAACCATTTCAAAACTTAAAAATTTCTGAAAACATTTTTTGGAAATGATTGAGGCACTAGGTATTTTTCCGGCCTCCCGAGCTTTGAATGATAAATGCTACCCCTTAGTTGCCCAATTTTGAGCCTAAAGATAAAATACTTTTCTTGGTACCATGAATTAATTTGATAAATAATGCTTGGTATGGCACCTTTTAAAGTTTTACAAAAAGGGTAATTGGTAGTTGGAAAAAGTATGGGAAGAAAAAGCTAGAAAGTAATTTCTCTTGAGCTATAAATCTCCCCTTCTCCAAACAAATAAAAATGAAATAAACAGAAAAAAAAAATGGAGAAGGGGATGACAAAGAAAGTGAGAAATGAAAAGAAAGAAAAAAAAAATTAAATGAAGGAAGAAAGGTGGAAAAGTAAACCACCCAAAAAGGGGTATTTTAGAAGGTGTCATGCTTTGTAATGTTTGATAATCTGTCTAGCCTTCTTGAAATTATCTTTCCTTGATTTTCCCACCTTACAATAAATCCCATGGCCACATTACAACCAAAGGAAAAGACCTCTTGATTCTTAAGTGTTTTCATTAATAAAGTGGAGATTTGGTTAATAGTCAAGCCTATGGTAAAATACTTTCCTTGAGGAAATGGAGTGAATTGCAATAAACCCTAAAACACTTGAGTGAGGTGAGATGAGTGCCCAAATCAGTGAGGACATGAACTTGAAAAACCTAAGCTTCTAATTGGACTTGAACTTGATTATCTCTTGAGTGCTTATTAAAAATGCCTATTACTTGGATTAGCTTCTAGGGTTCTTGGTTCACTATCCATGCTTTAATTGATTTATCTTATGGCTTGAGTAATTGCTTGAGGACAAGCAAAGTTTTAAGCTTGGGGTGATTTGATGAGTGTGATTCCACCTCATCTTTGTCCATCATTTTGCATGCATTTTCATATAGTTTAGGCATATTTTTATTAGATTTTAGGTTAATTTTCCTTTGGAACGGGTAAGGCGGTTTTCGTGTGTTGTTTTGCAGATATCAAGGGTAAATTGCTCAAGATCAACCATGATGAAGTTTGGATGAAGATGGAGCTTTAAAACTGAAGAAAATAAGCCAAACAGAGCCCATCACGGCCTAGCCGTGATGCCCATCACGGCCATGATCGAGCAAAACTGAAAAAGAACAAAGGCTGAAGTCAGAGTCTGTCACGGCCTGGCCGTGATAGCCATCACGGCCGTGACCCAAAACCACCACAAGTCAGAGCACATCACGGCCCAGCCGTGAAATCCATCACGGGCCATAACAGAGGGCTCGCGACGCGAGCATAGGCTCGCCACGCGAGAGACCGAATTTTCCAAAAGTGCCAGAGGCAGAGGCGAAATCACGGCCTGGCCGTGATGGCCATCACGGCCGTGACGCGCATTACTTGGACCTGAAGAAACCGAAATAGATCAGATTTTGAGTTGGTTTGGGACTCTAACTTCCCAATTTCTATAAATAAGGATCAAGGCATCAGATCAGAGAACAAACACAAAAAGATTGGATGATCCATAACAACTAGGACTTAGGCATAGATCTCTCTTCTCCTCTTCTCTTCTCTTCTCTGATTTTTTTGTATTTTCATGTTATTTATAATCATGCTTGTCATCTCCATGGCAAGACGTGAGTAGTAGCATAGTTTCTAGGGATTAGGGCTCTGCCCAAGTTTGTTTATGATGTAAATTTGATGTAAACTCTTTGTTAATTACGATTTGCTTTAGATCTGATTTCTAGTGTGTTATTCACTCATAAATTTCGGCAACCGCTTATTTGCGTGACGTAGATGTTCTAAGGAGGAACCTAGCGGTGAACTTAGGATTTCTAGGGTATTCCACTCGAAAAGCCCGGCGGAAGTTGGTTTGTGAGATGTGGATGATCTAAGGAGGAACCTAGCGGTGAACTTAGGTTATTTGCATGACTGAGACATATCAAGGAGGAACCTAGCGGTGAACTTGGGTGTCGGACCTATAGAAGTCAGACTTGGGACTGAAATCACGAGAGTTAGAAGCCGTCCCTCGAGGAGCAACGAGTTGTCACGGAACGCAAAGGGTCCAATCTGGGATCGACTACCACGAGAGTAGGGGTCGGGTCAATTGGGCACGGCTTTTGTAACCCGAGAGGGAGCTTAAGCTATTAGAGGATAAACTCGCCTTCAAGGCAATTTCGGTAATCAACCAAGGTAAATCAGATTAGCAACATAAACAACCTCAAAGGTAACCCAAATCCCTAGGAATTCGTTTAAATCGAAAACCCCAAAAACATTTGTTTTCTGTTTGTTTATCATTTCAATTTCAAATTCAAACATTTTCCAAAACCCTTTACAAAGTCCAGATTCACTCAATTCGAAAACCGATTGCGATTCGAGAACACAGTCTCTGTGGGTTCGATATCTTTTATTACTTGACGGCAATCCGGTACACTTGCCGGAATCGCACGCGCGCGTTGACTTACGCGACATCAGAAAGCCATAGGGGGGAGTAGCTGTTGTAGTTTTTTGTTTTTTGTCCATCCTTTGTACTGGGCTCATGCCCTTGTAACCTGACATTACTGAATGAAAATCATTATCATTTTGCTGATTCTTTGTTGTGTTTGGCTTGTTAATCGAATCTTCGGCTAAGGCCAAAATACTCTACCGTCCAAAATGGACGGTGGTTGTTGCACGAGAAACACGTGTTTTACATTTTGCGTTGTCATGCATTAAATGCTTTGGAAACCGTAATGGGTTCATGCAATCGGTGCCTTTTGCTTAGTTTCGAGATTTGTTTTCCCAACAAACTCTCACGCATGCTACTTCCTTCCTTGCTTATAAATAGGGCCCTTCCGCTGCCTCACTTGTTCATTCCTCATCCTTTTCCATCAGCCAAATTCGTTTCTTACTTCTCTTCCACCCGAGTAGTTCTATGCTAGCGTCAGGGGTTTATGTTCCCCTCTCCCAGTTAACATCCTTTTTTGGGTTTCACATCCGCCAAAAAGGATGTAAGTGGGAGACGGGATCCAGAATTCCTCGATCCTTCAAGAAGGATGTTAACTAGGAGAACAATAATCTTCGAGAGTTGAGAAAGGGGTAGGGGTCGTCTACTCCCGGAGTTGGCCGAGCACCTCATCATCCAGCTTTCTCAGGGGGAAGTGACTACAGCCTCCCTTGAGAGAGAGTGGTGGCGCTTGATTAGGGGGATTGGGGGCCGTCCGGACTTGCTCCTGCTCTGATTGGGGGGACAAATGTCCCGCCGAGCGGCCCTTATTTTCAATTTCGGCTTTCGACTTCAGCGTTGTGCTCGGTCCCTTGAATGTACTTTTCTAAGAGTCAAACTCGGCTTTATTTTTGCCTTGCGCATTGTACTCGGTTTCCTTAATAAAATAATGGCTCGTACTCGGCCTTTTTGATCCGAATTTTGTTCTTTGCTCATACTCGGCTTTAATAATTTCGCGGCTTAAATTCAGCGTTAATAACTTAATAACTCGGATTCGGCTAATAAGATCATGCTTGACCTTTAGACTTAACTCTATGGCCCGTACTCGGCCACCAGGCTCAAACTTGGCCTTTAGAAAGTAATTGGCTCGGACTCGGCCATTGGCTCGTACTCGGCTATTAGGCTCAAACTTGGCCTGTAATTGGCTCGAACTCGGCCATTAGGCTCAAACTTGGCCTTTAGAATGTAATTGGCTCGGACTCGGCCATTGGCTCGTACTCGGCCACCAGGCTCAAACTTGGCCTTTAGAATGTAATTGGCTCGAACTCGGCCATTGGCTCGTACTCGGCCATTAGGCTCAAACTTGGCCTTAATATGTAATTGGCTCGAACTCGGCCATTAGGCTCAAACTTGGCCTTTAGTATGTAATTGGCTCGAACTCGGCCATTGGCTCGTACTCGGCCACCAGGCTCAAACTTTGCCTTTAATATAATTGGCTCGAACTCGGCCATTAGGCTCAAACTTGGCCTTTAGAATATAATTGGCTCGGACTCTGCCATTGGCTCGTACTCGGCCACCAGGCTCAAACTTGGCCTTTAATGTAATTGGCTCGAACTCGGCCATTGGCTCGTACTCGGCCACCAGGCTCAAACTTGGCCTTTAATGTAATTGGCTCGAACTCGGCCATTAGGCTCAAACTTGGTCTTTAGAATATAATTGGCTCGGACTCGGCCATTGGCTCGTACTCGGCCACCAGGCTCAAACTTGGCCTTTAATGTAATTGGCTCGAACTCGGCCATTAGGCTCAAACTTGGCCTTTAGAATATAATTGGCTCGGACTCGGCCATTGGCTCGTACTCGGCCACCAGGCTCAAACTTGGCCTTTAGAATGTAATTGGCTCGGACTCGGCCATTGGCTCGTACTCGGTCACCAGGCTCAAACTTGGCCTTTAGAATGTAATTGGCTCGGACTCGACCATTGGCTCGTACTCGACCACCAGGCTCAAACTTGGCCTTTAGAATGTAATTGGCTCGGACTCGGCCATTGGCTCGTACTCGGCCACCAGGCTCAAACTTGGCCTTAAGAATGTAATTGGCTCGGACTCGGCCATTGGCTCGTACTCGGCTACCAGAATAAGATGCCTGCAAAATAAATACTTCGGCAAAGCAAGAGAACATAAAACCATACTCATAATAAAATTTGTTTTTTATTGAATGGAGTCCGCGGTGTGCCTCGTTAAAACCTCCCCGGTCAAAACCCATTTTGGGAAAAAATACCGAGGTAGGAAAAAGAGTACAACACCCGACTATATACATCAGCTGTAATAAAACTTTAAATGAGAAGCATTCCAAGTCCTCGGGATAGGATTTCCTGACAATTCTTCTAACCTATATGCCCCGTTCCCCAGGTTTTCAACTACTCGGAATGGCCCTCCCCAGTTTGCTGCCAACTTGCCTTCCGTGCGGTCCTTCCTTGCTTCCCCTTTTATTCTCAGTACTAAGTCTCCGCGCAAAAAACTCCTTGGCTTCACTCTTGAATTATACCTTCTAGTGGCTCTCTGTTTGCAGGCTTCTTCTCTGATTCTGGCTTCCTCCCTGACTTCTTCTACCAAGTCAAGTTCGACCCTCAGATCGCTCTCATTGTCATTCGGCTTGTGTTGTATACGTCGGAAAGACGGTTCACCAACCTCTACTGGGATCATGGCGTCTGTTCCATACGTCAGTCTGAAGGGTGTTTCTTGAGTGGTAGATTGAGGCGTACAGTGGTAGGCCCAGAGGATACTCGGTAACTCTTCTGCCCAAGCTCCTTTGGATCTTCCTACTCTTTTCTTCAGTTCCCCGAGGATGACCTTGTTAGCTGCTTCGGCCTGCCCATTGGTTTGGGGGTGCTCAACGGATGTAACTTGGTGCTTAATACCGAGGTCGTCATAGAATTCCCGTAGCGTCTTATCCACAAATTGTCTTCCGTTGTCAGTGACGATTGCAAAGGGAATTCCGTGCCTACAAATAAGGCTCTTCCACACAAATTTCTGCACTTTCTCGGCGGTAATCTTTGCCAAAGGCTCTGCTTCAATCCATTTGGTGAAGTAGTCCACCGCTACCAGTAGGAATTTGACTTGACCTTTAGCTACAGGGAAAGGCCCCAGTATGTCCATCCCCCACATAGCGAACGGCCAAGGCGAGTTTAATGTGTGAAGTCCTTCAGGGGGGGTATGATTTACATTGGAAAATCTTTGGCACTCATCACACCGCTTCGTCCACTCCATGCAATCAGCTCTGATGGTAGGCCAATAGTACCCCGCTCGGACTACCTTGGAGGCCATTGATCTGCCTCCACAGTGAAAACCACAGATTCCTCGGTGAACTTCTTCCATGACATACTTGGATTGTGCCCTCGTCAGACATTTTAGCAATGGTGCCGAGAATCCTCGCTTATACAACTCCCCGGAGATTATGGTAAAGTGACTTGCCCTGAGCCTGACTTTCCTGGCTTCGGCCTGATCCGAGGGTAGAATTTCTGAGGATAAGTACTCCCATATGGGTGTCATCCACTCTCGGTCAACCAACTCGTTGGCCATCACCTCTTCTGTCCCAATGCTCGGTTCATTGAGGGTTTCTTGAATAACCGTTCTATGGTGTCCCGGCTTTTTGTCTTTGGCTAGCTTGGACAGACAAATCAGCCCAGTGTTTTCTTCCCGGGAATGTGCTCAATAGTGAATTTTTCAAAGCCGGAGATTAAGTGGTTGACCTTACACAAATATCTAGTGATCTGAGGTTCCTTCGCCTGATAGCCTCCGGATATTTGTCCGGTGACTAGTTGTGAATCACTCCGGCACCTAACAGCCTTTGCCCCCATTTCATTGGCCAGCCTTAATCCCGCTATCAAAGCTTCATACTCGGCTTGATTGTTCGAGGTTTTGAATTCGAATTTTAACGATTGCTCCAAGATCAGATCTCCCGGTCCTTCCAGAATCACCCCCGCTCCACTGCCCCTGACATTCGAGGATCCATCCACGTACAAATTCCACCATATATCCTCGGCTACTGGCTGTGGATGGAGCTCGGCTATGAAGTCGGAGAGGCATTGAGATTTCAGAGGTCCTCTCATCTCGTATTTCAAGCCAAACTCGGACAATTCTACTGACCAAGCAATCATACGCTCCCATGATCGGGCTTTTTGAGTATCTGTTTAATCGGGTGATCTGTCTTAACAATCACTTGGTGACTCTGAAGATCGGGCGCAACCGCCGAGACTGCGGTTACCAAGGCTAATACCAGACTTCTCAATGACTTGATACCGAGTTTCGGCATCATGAAGCACCCTACTGATGAAGTATCTTGGCATTTGAGCTTTCTCTACCTCCTGTCGATGATCACAATGATAGCATTCTCGGAGGCTGACGATACATATACAATTCCTTACAGGGATGGGTCTTGTTAATATCGGCGGGGAGGATAGAAAGTCCTTGAAGTCGACAAAGGCCTTCTCGCAGTCCTCGGTCCACTTGAAGGTTTGGGGCTTCTTCAAAAGTTTGAAGAAAGGCCGAGCTTTCTCTGCTGGTTTGGGCGGGAACCGAGATAAGGATGCAAGCCGTCCCCGCCAATCTTTGTACTTCTTTAACGTTTTGCGGGCTTCTCATCTCAATTACGGCCCGGCACTTATCAGGATTGGCCTCAATTCCCCGGTGCGTAAGCATAAAGCCGAGGAATTTTCCCCCCTGGACACCGAAAACACACTTCTCCGGGTTCAGTCTCATGTTGTACCTTCTCAATTTGCTGAAATATTTCTTCCCGGATCTATAGGGTGGTGGTCAGGGGTCATCGGATTTCACCACCATGTCATCCACATATACTTCCATAGTTCTGCCAATTTGTTTCTCAAATACCCGGTCCATGAGTCTCTGGTACGTAGCTCCCGCATTCTTCAGCCCAAACGGCATCACTCTGTTACAGTAATTTGACCCCTCGGTAATGAAGGCTGTTTTCTCCTCATCCAGGGGTACATTCGGATTTGTTTGTACCCGGAGTATGCATCCAAGAAGCTTAGAATTCTGTATCCGGAAGCCCCGTCAACCAGCCTGTCAATACTCGGCAAAGGATAAGAGTCTTTTGGGCAAGCTCTGTTCATATCTGTGTAATCAGTGCACATGCGCCACTTGCCGTTTGCTTTTTTGACGAGAACGACGTTGGCCAGCCATGTGGTGTATTCTACTTCTCGGATAAAATTGGCCTTGACCAACTTCGCTGTCTCCTCTTCGACTACTTTTCTCCTTTCTTCACCTAATCTCCTTTTTCTCTGGGCCACTGGCTTCGCTTCGGGACAGATTGCCAATTTATGGCATAAGAAGTTGGGATCAATTCCGGCATGTCGGATGTGGTCCAGGCGAATAGATCGGCATTTCTGCGTAGCACTTGCTTTATTTCTTCTTTCAAAGTAGGTTCAAGGTGACCACCGAGTTTAGTGCCTTTGTTCGAAGCTGCGCACCGAGCCGGAACTTCTCTAACTCCTCAATAGGTTGTGGACGTTGTTCCTGCATGTCCATCCTGGGATCCAGCTCAACGGAGTTTACTGAATTCACCGCCTTGTCCTTCCCCCTGTCTAGGGTTTCTGCTGGTGCGGGTTTAAGTTTGCTCACCCGCAAACTATCAGCATAGCACTGTCTTGCCATCCTCTGATCTGCTCGGACAGCCACTATGTCCCCCGAGCTGGAAGGGAACTTCATCGTGAGGTGGGGAGTAGAGACCACAGCCCCTAACTCATTTAAGGACGGTCTTCCGATCAGGATATTATACGATGTAACAGCATTAACTAACACATACCTGACCATGATGGTTTTAGAAGCTCTGCCATCGCCGAAAGTAGTCAAGAGGTCAATATATCCCCGAGTATCAACATGTTCCCCTGCGAAGCCAACGAGCTTACTGTCGTACGGCTGAATTGATTTCTCCGGGATCCCGAGCTTCTGAAACGTTGAGTAATACAATATATCCGCAGAGCTCCCCTGGTCGACGAGGGTTCTTTTGACCGAGAAATTGGCCAACTGTACGGTGATCACCATGGGGTCATCTTGGTTGGGATCTACTCCCACAAAATCTTCATCGGAAAAGATAATAGGTGGGGAACTTCGGGAGGCTTGCCGATATCTGAGGGTTGACAGCTCGGATGGCCCGCAGGTGTCTTCTCCGAGCTGAACTTGTTGTGCCTCCCCCCGCAAACCCTCCTGAGATGGTGTTTATTACCCCCCGAATGGCATTATCCTCTTCCCTTCTCTCATTCTGCCTCTCTCTGGTCTCTGTTCTCTCATCATTTCGTCGACCGCCACCCCTCCTCGGGCTTTGGTCACCCTCTCTCCTTCTGTTTCCACCGCGCCTCTCACTGTTGTTGTTGTTTCTTCGAACAAAGTTGTTGAGATGGCCAGCTGAACCAGCTCTTCAATTTTATCCCGTAGGACCCAGCACTCCTCGGTGGTGTACGGCCATAGTTGCGGTGATACCGACAATGCTTCCGCGATCTGCGTTTTGGGGGTGTGGCCACGATTTGGGAGCTGCGAAGTTCCGCGTTATGCGCTTCCTCGAATACTCGAGCCCGGTTTGTATTGAGGGGAGTATAATGCTCATACTTCGGTCCCCTCTGGAAATGCTCGGCCGGGCCTTTAAATCTCGGCTTATCACCCCCTGCCCTCCTCTTGTCTTTACCTTCTCGCCTGTCGGCATCATCGGTCCGCTCCCTTTTCTTGGACTCCTCAACCTCCTCCATATTGATGAACCCCGCAACTTTTCTTCTCAGTTCGTCCATATCGGCTGGTGGTTTCCGAGCCAAATGCCTAGCAAAAGGGCCAGGTCTCAACCCGGTCAGGATGGTGTGTAGTGCAACATCGGCACTGAGATTGGGGATGAGTACCGCCTCCTTGCTAAATCTGGCCATGAAGTTGCGGAGGGATTCATTCTTCTCTTGCCTGAAGTTTACCAGTGAGGCCGAGGTTTTTTGGTGGGCTCGGCTCGTGGCAAACTGAGCGCTGAACTTAGCTACGAATGTATCAAAAGAGTCTACCGAGGCTGGGGGTAGCTGGGTGTACCAGGTCAGCGCTGCCTCCTTCAGAGTGGTTGGGAAGACTTTGCACATGACAGCGTCGTCATCCGTAAAGAGGTACATCTGCGTGGTGAAGGCGTCCAAGTGGCGCTGGGTCTGAGGTGCCATCATACTTGTCAATGTTGATGGGCTTGTAGTTGGCTGGCAAGGGGACCCCCATGATATCGTTCGTGAAGGGATGCCTCGGCTTCCGCAGGCTGGCCCTGTCATTAAGTCTGTTTGTCTGGAGTGAAAATTCTGGGGCCTGCCTAGGGAATCCCTCTTCCTCTGCTCGATTGTTGTGGTGGGAAGCCCGGAGGTGTGGACCCCCTTCCCTGTACAAGTTTCTGGACCCCTCAATCTCCGGTGGTTGGCACTCTCTTTCATGTGGGGAAGAGACCGACCTTTCCCTGCTCTGCTCTGCTCTCTTTCACGATGGCTATTCTGCCGGCGGATTTCTTCGTTCTCCCTTCTCAGCGTTGCAATCTGCGCGAGAAGCTCTGGGCTCACGGGATTGTCGGGTCATTCTGCTGGGCCTACGGATCGTTCTCCATTATCTCCGTTAACTCCGTTGTTGGCATTCCCCGGCTCCTCCCTCCTGCAGTTTCCGCTCCTCGTCCTCACCATTTTGTGTGGTATGGGAAAATATTTGCTTCGATTCCCACAGACGGCGCCAAATGTTCCGTCCAAATATCTCGGATGTGAGATACTCGGCTGAACTAGGATTAGGGGGGTGTTTTTGGATTGTGCTTGACAGAATGTGGATTCTGCTCCTACGTATCCAAATGGGAATCAAAGCAAACGTCGTTCTGAATGAGGCTATAGAACCACCAGTATGCATGCTCCCACCCTTCTCGGAAGCCTGATTTCTCTTTGTGTGTTCACACTTCAGCTTGTAAGCTGGAGTGTCCCAGTACGCACACAGTTGGACCCAAATGTTGGGCCCGATGTAATCCGAAGAACATATCCTGTAACATCCCTGTCTGCTCTATGGATTGACGACTGTCCCCACAGACCAACACGGGTCTTTTCAGCGTGCTTTGTCCTCACTCACACGCTTCCTGGGAAAACTTTCCAGGAGGTCACCCATTCCAGAATTGCTCCAAGTCAAGCACGCTTAACTATGGAGTTCTTAAGTGATGGGCTACCGAAAAGAAGATGCATCTTGTTAGTATAGGTAGTACCAATCAATTCATATAAGCCTTCCTCAACTGTATAGTCCCATACCTACACAGTCTCAGGATCCCTCTCATTTTGGTGTGTTATCGGTTCATTCATGTGTCCCTCCGCCTAGAAGCCTGGCAGGAGCCACTCCTTGTCCGTGCCTTCTTGCACCGGCGACCACTCCCCGCCCTCGTCGGCACCCGGGTGTTACATGCCCACCAGCTTCCGCTTGGTTCGTCCCCGAACCACACCGTACTGGGAGAAGTGCCGTTCTGATACCATTTGTAACATCCCTGGCTGCTCTATGGATTGACGACTGTCCCCACAGACCAACACGGGTCTTTTCAGCATGCTTTGTCCTCACTCACACGCTTCCTGGGAAAACTCCCTAGGAGGTCACCCATACCAGAATTGCTCCAAGTCAAGCACGCTTAACTATGGAGTTCTTAAGTGATGGGCTACCGAAAAGAAGATGCATCTTGTTAGTATAGGTAGTATCAATCAATTCATATAAGCATTCCTCAACTGTATAGTCTCATACCTACACAGTCTCAGGATCCCTCTCATTCGGGTGTGTTATCGGTTCATTCATGTGTCCCTCCGCCTAGAAGTCTGCCAAGAGCCGCTCCTTGTTCGTACCTTCTTGCATCGGCGACCACTCCGCGCCCTCGTCGGCACCCGGGTGTTACATATCCGGCTCTCAATACGCTCACAGAGCATGTCCCTCAGTCGAGCAGTTGCTCGATCGTCAAAGATAGCACGTATCTCTGAGGTATGCTCCGGTAACCAGCGCACAAGTTCCCGTTAACAAAGAAAAAAATATTAATAACATTATACAAAAAAGAAATATAAAATTAAGGGAAAATTACACGAACTAATAAACAAGAACTTACCCGGAATCATCTGAAGATACGATCTCGATCCTTCCCGGGGATCACCCCCCATGATGGCCAGAAGCGACGATACCTCTCCTTGATGGCGAAGGTAACGTGCTTCGATCCCACTTTCGATGGGATGAAGCTACAAAATTCATAATTTATTAAATCAACAATATGACAACCAACAAATATATGTTTATTAAATATTAATTATTTTTAAACAACATTAAATTAAATTAAACTCACGATCCAGAAACAGGACTGATCCATGGTCAATCGTTAGGTGCGGGAACCCTGGCCCACTCAGGCAAGTCCTCAGCCGCGGCCGATTGCTGCATGGACGATGATGATGGTATGGTCGTGTCATGACCGTATGCGACCGCCGATGATGAGGATGAAATGGTCGTGTCCGGCTGTGGCATCATCCCAGGAGTCGGCATAAATGATAATCCTGCTGGGTATGTGACCGACACAGTTGATGATGATGGTGGTGCTGGGTGTGGGTGTGGTGTGGGTCCAGTAGGGGGCGGCGTGTAACGCCCTTCGTTACATTAGTAACCCAAAACAAATTGTATAAAAATCCCTTTAATACATTTAATTACAATATGTTAATCATAAAATTTTTATCAATTATATAAGTCTGGAAAATGTCTCATATTAAATAAAATAGTAATAATGTGTCAAAGTAATAAATAATAAATCCATACGTCCAAATAAAAACCCCAAGCCTCAAAACCGGGCGTCTACTAATAAACCCAACGATAAATAAAAAATAAAATAAATATCTCTAGCCACAAACGGCTCCTTATTCAAAATAAAATACTAACAAAGCTAGATAATAAATAAGTAAATTCGCTAAGTCTTCAATCATCTTCAGCTTCAGTGATATCGTCCTCGTGCTCTGAAAACAACACTTTTATTGATATATAATCCCAGTGAATAAAAATCAAGTTCTAAAAATATTTTCGCAAATAGTGTTGTTCTCAGCCGGTGCGGTAACCGGAAAAACATTCATGGTACCCGCTAATTTTTAGAATATTGAATATAATAAACCTCCAAAATAATAGTTATATATACATATATATAAAATTAATGTCAAGCATTTAAAGCACAAACTCATACTCTCAGCAACAGTCACATCACATTGCATTTAATCACATTCACCATGCAAACTCTACACAATGCAACTCCACGAACATGACTCGGTGATTCCCAGAATCACTCAACTTGACTCTTTGGTTCCCAGAACCGGTGTGAATCCCAGATCCACTAAAGGTCTATGAGCTCATATCCATGCAATGGCGTCCCATCGCCTTCCCCATCCCGGATGGAGGTGTCTAATATTCCATCCCAGATGTGAATATTTTAATAATTTGATATCCCATCCCAGATGGTGATATCTCTCATCCTATTCCCGGAATAGAATGTACACCGTTATCCCTTCCCGGAAGGTGATGACCAACTCATGCATAATGCAATATGTCATCCCAGATGACTCTCAAGGTTTTCCAACTTTATCTATCAATAACAATGTTACAATGTCATGCCAAACCAACACTATAACGTCATATTATACATATTAAAGATTGTTAATCAACGATAATTCATACTGTAATTAAACAAATTTTAATTTAGAAACCATTGGACAAAACATGCTTAAAATAACTTGTTACGGGAACGGGTTCACAAAACATGAACTTACATTCCAATTTCTAATTTAAATTGACCTTCATCAGTAGAATAGAGTTTCACATAATAGGGAAAGAATTAATCACACTACAAATAATGAATTTGACTTTGACAATTGTTTTGCCATCAAACAATCAAAATAAAGAATGTACAACAATTCCAAAAAATTAATATAAAGCTATTTATTTATAGATTCCAGGAAAATATATTTAATAATTCGATTCATCTAACAACATCTCAAAATAATTTAAGAGTCTCACATCAAGAATCAAGAACCCTAAAATATTTTACTATTTCCAAAAGACAAAGTTACATGTAGAAGCATCAAATTATCTGTACCATGAAAGTGTGAGAAAAGTTATTTTTACTCACCTTTTGCAGACCTCCAATATGCTCTAAAAATTATGTATGATAGGGATTTGCGCTTCCCTAAAAATTCTCCTCCCGTTTGGTGACGTTCTTGAATCTATGTTGTTACGATTGTAATGGCAAGGAAGATAACTTTCATGCGACGCGGCGCTCCTGATCCACTTTCTTTCTTTTTATTACTAACCCTTATTTTGATATATATATATATATATATATAGGCACGGTTACTAGCATTTTAATTTTCTGTGGCCAAAAGCTTTGCTGCTTGGGCTTAACGCCAGAGTAGCCTCCCCCTTTTTTTTTTTAATATATATATATATATATATATATATATATATATATATATATATTGCATTCTCTATAATAGTTAATAAATTTCAATAAACCCTTATACTATTAAATTCCTCACACTAAACCTCTTAATTATATTTTATTTTTGTTATACCATTATTATTATTTATTTATTTTTTTATAACATAATCCCTTTTTTTTAAAATTAATTGTATTAGAATTTTAGGATGTTACATTTTCTCCCCTCCTTAGAGAATTTTGTCCCCGAAATTCATCTCATACACACGCGCCTATTGTAACATATGTTGTATTCTAAACTAAAAGGTTACCATACCTTAGATAATAAAATCTGGGCATTGACGCACGATGTCCCCCTCCATCTCCCAAGTGGCTTCCTCAGGAGTCAATCCGTCCCATAACACTTTCACCAATGGAATTGCCTTGTTCCTTACAGTTTTAGTGCTCTTGTCCAAGATTTGACTAGGCTTTGGCTTGTAGATCAAATTATCCTTCAATTGTACAGACTCAGGAGCTATCGCATGAGATTCATCAGGCACATATTTTCTGAGTTGCAACACATGGAAAACATCATGAAGGTTTGCCAACTGTGGCGGAAGAGCCAATTGATAAGCAATAGGCCCGACTCTTTTAAGGATTTGGAAAGGTCCCATGAAACGGGGATTTAGCTTGCGGACTTTCATCGACCTCCCTACCCCCGTCTTAGGAGTGACTCTCAAAATTACATGCTTACTTTCCTGGAATCCTAGAGGCTTCCTCCTTTTGTCGGCGTAACTCTTTTGTCTACTTTGCGCCGTACGCATCCTCTCCCTAATCATTTTGATCCTCTCAGAGATTTCCTGGACCAATTCAGGTCCTAACGGGGTTTTCTCACCTGCCTCACACCAACATAAAGGGGACCTACACTTCCTCCCATAAAGGGCCTCATAGGGCGTCATGCCCATACTTAGCGTGATAACTATTGTCATACGCAAACTCAATGAGAGGTAGGAATCTATCCCAACTCCCTCCTTCATCCAGGACACACGCCCTAAGCATGTCCTCGAGTGTCAGATGGTGCACTCTGACTGACCATCCGTCTGGGGATGATAGGCCGTGCTAAGGTTCAACTTAGTCCCAAAGGCTTGCTGAAAAGCTCTCCAAAATCTAGAGGTAAACCTCGGGTCCCTATCCGACACTATAGATGCGGGTATCCCATGAAGCTTGACTATTTCCTCGACATAGAGGTATGCCAACTTGTTTAAGCTATAGGTTGCCTTAATTGGCAAGAAGTGGGCAGACTTGTTCAGCCTATCCACTATCACCCAAATGGTGTCTAAGCCTAAACGTGTCTTAGGTAACCCAATCACAAAGTCCATAGAAATTCTCTCCCACTTCCATTCTGGAATCTCGAAGGACTGCAACAACCTCGAAGACTTCTGATGTTCTATCTTTACCTTTTGGCACACTAAACACCTAGTTACGAAGCTAGCCACATCCTTTTTCATTCCTGGCCACCAATACATCCTCTTAAGGTCTTGGTACATCTTAGTTATTCCTGGATGTATGGTGAACTTCCCCTTATGCGCTTCCTCTAAAACTTTCTCTCTAAGGCTCCCCTCCTTAGGAACAACAATTTTATTCTTAAACAACACTAGACCATCAGTAGACAACACATAATTCTCTCGATCTAAAAGAGATTGTAACTCCTGGTCTAAAAGTTGTTCTCGCCTAATCATTTCTCTAAGGTCATTGCAAATTTCCAGCCTATTCGACTTCAAGCTTAGAGCACTAAGAGACACATTTAGATTCATGTCCCTGAACTCCTCTAACATATTCATCTCTCGGACCATCAAACTAGACACATGCAAGGTTTCCCTACTGAGTGCATCAGTCACCACATTGGCTTTCCCTGGATGGTACTTCAACTCAAAATCATAGTCCTTAAGGAATTCTATCCACCTCCTCTGCCTCATATTCAATTCTTTTTGGTCAAACAAATACTTAAGGCTCTTATGATCACTAAAAACCTCAAACTTTGCACCATACAAATAGTGTCTCCAAATCTTAAGAGCAAATACTACTGTTGCTAACTCAAGGTCATGAGTAGGATAATTCACCTCATGTGTCCTAAGCTGCCTAGATGCATAAGCCACTACCTTGCCTTCCTGCATCAACACACAACCTAAATCATTCTTAGAAGCGTCACAATATACCACAAAACTCACTGAGGGATTTGGAATGGTTAAGACCGGTGATGACACCAATCTTCTCTTAAGCTCCTCAAAATTCTCTTCGCATTCCTTATCCCACTCAAAAGATTTTCCTTTCCTAGTCAACTTGGTGAGAGGTAAAGCTAGTCTAGAGAACCCCTCTATGAACTTCCTATAGTAACCTGCCAATCCTAGGAAACTCCTCACTTCCGTCACTGACTTAGGTTGCTCCCATCCAAGCACTGCATCAACCTTACTAGAGTCGACCGCTACACCACTCCTAGATATGGTATGTCCTAAAAACTTCACCTCGTCAAGCCAAAATTCACACTTTTCTGGCTTTGCATACAGTTGCTCTTCCCTTAGAATCTGCAACACTAACCTCAAATGCTACTCATGATCCTCTGGTGTCCTAGAGTATATCAAAATATCATCTATGAACACCACCACAAAGATGTCCAAGAATGGCCTAAAGATCCGATTCATGTAGTCCATGAAAACGGCTGGGGCATTGGTCACACCAAAGGGCATCACTACATACGCATAGTGCCCATACCTTGTCCTAAAGGCTGTCTTAGGAATGTCCTCGCTTCTATCTCTAATTTGATGGTATCCCGATCTTAGACCTATTTTGGAAAACACCGACGATCCCCCTTAACTGATCTAAGAGATCATCTATCCTAGGCAAGGGATATTTGTTCTTGATGGTTACCTTATTCAGTTGCCTATAATCAACACACAACCTCATACTCCCATCCTTTTTTCTTCACTAAAAGCACTGGTGCTCCCCAAAGTGACATACTAGGCCTAATAAACCCCTTCCCTATCATCTCCTCTAACTGTTTCTTAAGCTCGCTAAACTCTAAAGGTGCCATTCTATAAGGCACTACCGATACTGGTCCACTCCCTGGCACTAGATCTATGTTAAACTCAACTTCTCTATTCGGAGGCAAACTAGTAACATCCTTAGGGAAAACATCCTGGAACTCACACACCACAGGTATAGCCGTCACATCACTGTCAGCCTCTATCTTAACAGAGAATAAGAGTACATATCCTTGAGCTCCCTCAACTAAGCACTTATGACAAGCAACAGCAGAAACAATAGGACTGGGTACGGGAAAATCATTAGACATTGGTTGTATAGGAACGGAGATAGTTCTATCAGAGCAATTTATGACAGCATGATTTGCAGACAACCAATCCATACTAAAAATGACATCTAACCCAGACATGGGCAAGCACGTAAGATCAACAAAATAAGGTACACCTTGGTACACTAAAGGACAGCTCAAGCAAGCAATAGAGGTAACAAGTTTATCATTTGTAGGAGTAGTGACACTCAAATCATATGGCAACTTAGAAACAGACAAAGATAGATTTTTCACATAATCTAAAGATATAAATGAATGAGTTGCTTCCGAATCGAACAATAGAGTAACTTTTCTCCGGTACGAGTTGAAGGAATTCAGCCTCATTCGGATCTAAGCTCCCTCGGAATGATGGTGGGTTGTCCTTCTTGAATTCAGAAAGTCCCCACGTACTAAGGGTCCTAGGTTGCCACCATTCTATGGGTGATTGGCCTCCATTCCCATTTAGTTGACGGAGAGTCTCCGCCCGCGCTTGCACGACTCTGGCTATACAATCCAAGGCTGGTGCAAGTGCAACGTTCGTCCCTCGCCTATTAATCGCCATAAATCTGCTCACTACCAATGAAATACTGGGTTGATCAGGTCCAATATCCCAAAGAATAGCGTGCAGCATTTATAGCTCTAACAAGCATCCTATGCGCCCAAGTTTTGTTTTTGAAAAAACCCCACTACCACAGTCCGATTTAGAATCGAACTGCTCTGATACCATAAATGTAACGCCCTTCGTTACATTAGTAACCCAAAACAAATTGTATAAAAATCCCTTTAATACATTTAATTACAATATGTTAATCATAAAATTTTTATCAATTATATAAGTCTGGAAAATGTCTCATATTAAATAAAATAGTAATAATGTGTCAAAGTAATAAATAATAAATCCATACGTCCAAATAAAAACCCCAAGCCTCAAAACCGGGCGTCTACTAATAAACCCAACGATAAATAAAAAATAAAATAAATATCTCTAGCCACAAACGGCTCCTTATTCAAAATAAAATACTAACAAAGCTAGATAATAAATAAGTAAATTCGCTAAGTCTTCAATCATCTTCAGCTTCAATGATATCGTCCTCGTGCTCTGAAAACAACACTTTTATTGAGATATAATCCCAGTGAATAAAAATCAAGTTCTAAAAATATTTTCGCAAATAGTGTTGTTCTCAGCCGGTGCGGTAACCGGAAAAACATTCATGGTACCCGCTAATTTTTAGAATATTGAATATAATAAACCTCCAAAATAATAGTTATATATACATATATATAAAATTAATGTCAAGCATTTAAAGCACAAACTCATAAACTCAGCAACAGTCACATCACATTGCATTTAATCACATTCACCATGCAAACTCTACACAATACAACTCCACGAACATGACTCGGTGATTCCCAGAATCACTCAACTTGACTCTTTGGTTCCCAGAACCGGTGTGAATCCCAGATCCACTAAAGGTCTATGAGCTCAAATCCATGCAATGGCGTCCCACTGCCTTCCCCATCCCAGATGGAGGTGTCTAATATTCCATCCCAGATGTGAATATTTTAATAATTTGATATCCCATCCCAGATGGTGATATCTCTCATCCTATTCCCGGAATAGAATGTACACCGTCATCCCTTCCCGGAAGGTGATGACCAACTCATGCATAATGCAATATGTCATCCCAGATGACTCTCAAGGTTTTCCAACTTTATCTATCAATAACAATGTTACAATGTCATGCCAAACCAACACTATAACGTCATATTATACATATTAAAGATTGTTAATCAACGATAATTCATACTGTAATTAAACAAATTTTAATTTAGAAACCATTGGACAAAACATGCTTAAAATAACTTGTTACGGGAACGGGTTCACAAAACATGAACTTACATTCCAATTTCTAATTTAAATTGACCTTCATCAGTAGAATAGAGTTTCACATAATAGGGAAAGAATTAATCACACTACAAATAATGAATTTGACTTTGACAATTGTTTTGCCATCAAACAATCAAAATAAAGAATGTACAACAATTCCAAAAAATTAATATAAAGCTATTTATTTATAGATTCCAGGAAAATATATTTAATAATTCGATTCATCTAACAACATCTCAAAATAATTTAAGAGTCTCACATCAAGAATCAAGAACCCTAAAATATTTTACTATTTCCAAAAGACAAAGTTACATGTAGAAGCATCAAATTATCTGTACCATGAAAGTGTGAGAAAAGTTATTTTTACTCACCTTTTGTAGACCTCCAATATGCTCTAAAAATTATGTATGATAGGGATTTGCGCTTCCCTAAAAATTCTCCTCCCATTTGGTGACGTTCTTGAATCTATGTTGTTACGATTGTAATGGCAAGGAAGATAACTTTCATGCGACGCGGCGCTCCTGATCCACTTTCTTTCTTTTTATTACTAACCCTTATTTTGATATATATATATATATATATATATATATAGGCACGGTTACTAGCATTTTAATTTTCTGTGGCCAAAAGCTTTGCTGCTTGGGCTTAACGCCAGAGTAGCCTCCCCTTTTTTTTTTTTTAATATATATATATATATATATATATATATATATATATATTGCATTCTCTATAATAGTTAATAAATTTCAATAAACCCTTATACTATTAAATTCCTCACACTAAACCTCTTAATTATATTTTATTTTTGTTATACCATTATTATTATTTATTTATTTATTTATAACATAATCCCTTTTTCTTTTAAATTAATTGTATTAGAATTTTAGGATATTACACGGCGAGTAGCCGGCTAGTGTGCATCGTGGCGCAATGCGAGTGGAGGTCTGGACATGGGTGGAGGGTGGGGTAGTGTGGGTCGAGGATAGTGTAGTATTGGTAGGGGATGATGTAGTATGGATAGGTGAGGGTATAAAATGGGTGGGGGGAGGCTCTTGTAGGTGGCGATAGGGTAGGTGCGGTAGGGATGAGGGTGGGTGCGGTAGGTGCTGAGGGACCTCCAGGAATGCAAGCAAGCACATGGGACTTCACGGTGTATCATCCCTGCTTAGTCTTTCCCTTCCACTTATCACCGCTAGGCGGTGGGGGGCGAGGCGGGTTTTCTCCTGATGCTGACATATCTATTTTTATAGCACAATTACAAATCAGTGTAAAAACAATAAGTAATCGACATTTAATAGTCTAATCTAAGCAACTATTTTTATAGAACAATATTTGTCAAGTCTTACATTTGATTGTATAAGCAAATATTTAAAATACAATAAAAATAACATAATAGTAAACTTCCTATTCAGACTCGGTATCGTCATCTGATTGTAAGTCCGACTCTTCTTCTTCTTGCATTGAGTCATCACTTTGGATTTCTTCCTCTGATGATGCATGCATGGATGCCTGATTACCAATGACCACTTATTCCCCTTCATTTGCAAATCCTAACATGCCAGTAATACGGTCGACCTCAATTACTTCATTGACATGTGACGATTCATCCACCTGGAATGGCGTCTCATCATCTGCATCATCGATTTCTATGCGACCCCTAGGCTTGGAAGTGACTGCAACACACCAACCTCGTTTGTCTGTTCTCATTGCTGGATAAGGGACATAATAAACTTGTTTAGCATTCTAAGCAATTATAAACAGATCAAACTGATGATATCTTCTATCCATGCGAATGTCCACAGTTCCATACTTGGGATCAACTTTTGTGTCTGTCCTCGATGGATCAAACCAGATTCTGATAAAAATAAGACTACTTTTTTAGGATAAATAGTAGTATTGTATTATAACTCGTATATGTGTTTTATGACCCCATAAAAATCACCTGTGCCTTCATCCCGCATTTACAACCCCGCTATTAATTGTCGTTTTGTCCACGTTCCATTCATCTGTGTGGAATTTGTACCCGTTAACAAAGTATATATGCCATGATCTAACACAGCTATAGGGCTCATACGCTAAATCTCTCAAGTGTTGATTAGTCACGCTTAACGGTTGTTGATACACCTACAAATAGGTAAGTCATATTAAATAATTACGTTTTTC
The DNA here is from genome assembly GCA_030762895.1 of Sophora flavescens. Lineage (NCBI taxonomy): Eukaryota > Viridiplantae > Streptophyta > Magnoliopsida > Fabales > Fabaceae > Sophora > Sophora flavescens. Next base: position 128,008,691 of record CM061067.1, read on the forward strand.
AAGAGGTAAAATTAAGCTTAATATAGTGTTTGAATCGTCATATTACACTTACTTGTTGTTTGAACCATTCAGGAAAATCCGCATGTGTACGAGCAGAACCATCTTGTTCACTTAATTGATTAATTTAAAGGAACACACTGACAAATAAAATGTGTACTATGTGTTAAAGGAGAAATTATAATAACATGTGATGCATTATTTCAAAAATAGGTCGTTAAGACTTACTCATGGTATGGTTTCACCTCTGTGCAATTTATCAAGACATGAACATGGGCCGATGCATCCTCCTCATCAGTTGACCAGTAAGTAAGCTCCTTGACAACATGACGACCGGAAAGGTTAAATACGGATAGCATATAAGGATACCCTGCATTATCAGCATCTACCTCGTTCCTAACATGTCTTGGTGCCAACATAAAGTTGTTGAAATAGTGGGAACAGAAATAGGTTGTCTCATGGTGTAAGTAAGACGCACGGATTGATCCTTCCACCCTAGTCTTGTTTTTAACTGATCGTTTAGAGTCGCCCATGAATCTAAGTAATAAAAAACATCGGTGACAAGGCATTATTCAATGGTCGCTAATTATTTAAATGTCAAAATATAATAAAATTACCTTTCAAACGGATACATCCACCTATATTGTATTGGTCCACCAAGCCCCGCTTCATATGCAAGATGGACAGGAAGATGTTCCATTGAGTCAAAAAATCCTGGGGGAAAACCCCTCTCCATCTTGCACAGAATTATTGGAATGTTTTCTTTCATCTTCGTCAGACCATCCGCTCTTAAAGTTGCAAAGCATATATCTAAAGAAATGACTGATTTCTGTAAGCGGGTTCGAAACATGCTGTGGCAGCAAGCCGAAAGTAAAAGGAAGCAAACACTCCATGAATACATGACAATCATGACTTTTCATCCCATGAAGCCTCCCTGTTTTTACATCAGCACATCATGCCAAATTAGAGGAATAACCGTCAGAGGTCCTAAGGTCTTTTAACCACCGACAAATTGACTTCGCTTCATCGGCGGTTAGAGTGTAACAAGCTTTTGGTTTGACCATTTTTCCATTAGGTTGTGGCTTCAGCTCCAAATCCTTTCGTCTATAGTACAGAGCTATGTCCATCATTTCCTTCTCATTGTCCTTCGTCTTGCCGGACACATTCATAACCATGTTAAAAATGTTGTCAAAGAAATTATTCTCAATATGCATCACATCAAGGCTATGTCTCAACAGATTATCCTTCCAGTACGGTAGTTCCAAAAAAAATACTTTGTTTTGTCCAGTTATGTCATTCTCCATACTTGGGTAATTTTGACACACCTGCTTCAGTGACTTTAGGAAGATCTCTAACCCGACCCTATATTTGTTCAGGAGTCAACAAAGGCGGCGGACCTTCCTCTTCTGTGTGATTCTTTTTGAATGCTCGGATGTTTCTTCGGAAGGGATGGTCAGGATCTAAGAACCGACAATGAGAATCAAACCAGGAGCTTTTGCCACCATATCTAAGGGTAAAAGCCTTTCCATGCAATACGGGCACGCCAATTTACCGTGGGTCCCCCAACCAGAGAGCATGTCATATGCAGAAAAATCATTGATAGTCCACATCAATGATCCCCTCATCATAAAGTTTTGCTTCTTTGAAACATCATAAGTCAACACACCATCCCATAACTTCTTTAGATCATCGATCAGAGGCTGCAAATATACATCTATCCCAGCCTTCGGATTAGATGGTCCCGGTATGAGACAAGTCATAAACATATATGGTTTTGATATGCACATCTCGGGAGGAAGATTGTACGGTGTCACAATCACTGGCCAACATGAATATGGCGAGGCTGACGCCTGAATGTACGGGGTAAAACCATCTGAACACAGTCCAAGTCTCACATTGCGAGGATCTGCTGCAAAATCAGGATGAACCCGATCGAAGTGCTTCCAAGCTTCACCATCAGAAGGGTGGAGTATGACGCCCTGATTTCTTCTATTTTCATTATGTCACCTCATTTGTCCCGCAGTTTGCGTTGATGCAAACAGTCTCTGCAACCTTGGAATTATTGGCAGATAGAACATTGCCTTCGCAGGAACTGGTTTCCTCTTACTATGGTCACTACTTTGAACGCGGTACCTGGGTGTCTGACAAAATTTACATTCTTCCAACGCACTGTCATTTGTGCCAGACTGACTACCATAATATAGCATGCACCCATTTGGACAACAATCAATCCTCTTAGCCCCCAAGCCTAGTTTCGACACCAACCGCTTCGCATCATAATAACTTTTTGGCAACAACTCTTTGAAGGGTGTCACATCTTGAAGCATTTTACAAAAGAACTCCAAACACTGCTCTCGGACATTCCAATTGGACTTGCAAGCTAGAAGCCTAACACAAATTGATAATTTTGAATCTGACGCCCCTTCAAACAATGGCTTATTTGTCTCTAACAATATATTGTAGAATCTTTGCGCTGATTCATTAGGAGTCTCTTCCATGTCATCAAACTCATCCGCCTCAAAATTCCCATGTTGCCCAAGACAATCATCGACCATCATATGCATTGACTGGAGTTATTCGACATATTCGTCGTAGTAGCCACTGTCTGATGCACCCATTTCAAGATCGTCACCACCGACTTCATTCAAATCAATATCTGGCAACTCCTCACCATGATCATTCCATATCCAATAATTAGGCTTGAACCCGCGTCGGTATAGGTGTAACTTCACGTCATCATCACTCAAAACCGCCATACAATTGCACTTTGTGCTCGGACATCTAATCCCCCCCTCTTCGGCATAATCACAATGTTGCTTTGCTTTGGATATAAACTCCTCAACTCTAGCTACAAATGATTGTTTCCTAAGTCATCTCCCAGACTCGTTCCTACGATACTCCCAACTACGGGTCGAGGGATAATATTCCATCCTTCTGCATTTTCAGATAAAATGAAGTCTTTTTAAACATGATATTATGACCCCGAATCGCTCCCTTTCCTTAAAAGGTGTGGCCCTATCTCATTCGAGGAAAAACTTTTTCATCACTGTATTATACTAGATACTCATCACTTCCCATGTCTTATAGCTAATAAAATTTCGGCAGCATCTCCCATCGGTCTCCAAGTACACGACTTGACCGCGATAAGATTCCACAATCAAGTATGGACCCAAAGAACAAAAGGAAATGCTTCGACCCGAAATTTCATCAACTATTTAACAAATGAGAATCATCGAGTAACTAGTATATCAGTGGAGAAAAAGTTTCTTCCCAAACTGTCCCAAATGGACAATTCAAGATTCAATAAAATGAGCGATCCCATGACCACGAGTACACATGCTCAATAATATTAAACCTTGAACGGGAAACTAAGGTTTTTCTCGATTACATATTAATTATATATATATACTCCAAGATAAAATAAAACTTCAAGTAACAGAAATAATTTTGCATAAATTTTGACATTATTAGCAATCAATCAAACCAATATTTAAGCAACCATCATAAACAAAGCATTAGCAAAAAAAATCACTTACTCTAATCAAAATTTATTAAATTGTTTGCCACTCTTTTGATTAAATCTTTATTTTTCATACTATTTTAATTTATTCAATCATTTTTATTTGATTATTTAATTTAATTTTGGTGTTATGTAATTATTAAGTTATTATATATGTAAGTTTATTATTGTTGAAAAAATAATAATTATACTTATATATTTAACTATTTTCATATTCTATTTTTTACTTATTTAATCGTTAATGTTTTTAATTATTTAATAAATCTAATTTTATTGTTATGCAAATATTTTAAAAGATTTCGTCGTCCACGCTTCCCGATGTGCCATGAGCAGATATCCCCGACGTGCCATTAATGAGATATTCTGGATGCGGCATGTGCAACTATTAACTTATTTGTGAGATGAATGATTTAATTAACTTCTTAATTAATTACACATTATTTTTTAATTATTTAAATAATTAATACATTTTGTTATCCATTAAATACTTAATTCATTATTCCAAATCGCGCTTAATTAATCAATGAACATGAGTTATTGTCATATATGCTCCATCACAGCACAGCTACATGTGTGGAGGTAAAAGATTTTACCAATTCTCTAATGTTATCTACACTAAATCTTATCAACACTAAATTTTGTCCTCACGATTTTATTATATTAAGAAAATACATTAAGTTTATTACGTATTTGACAGAAACAAATATACCACATTTAGTAACTTTACATGCACGTAATACAACTAATTAATTGACAAAAAAAAAAACCACACAAATTAATATCTTTGCACACACTAGACAGATATTTTTATAATAAATAAATTAAATACATGCACATAATACAACTAATTAATTAAAGCAATATCATTCACTGGAATAAAATATACGAACAAAGACACAAACAACACATGTTGTTCAAAAAAAAAATATAAGACCATCAACAAGCATAAAAAATTCAATGTACCACAATGGATGCCGGGAGTTGCTGCGGAGGAAGCTGGTGACTCTGAAACAATGCAAAAAAAAACCTTTTAGAATCCAAACCAATAATCAGAAAAAGGGAAAATCTAATATAAAAAATGAAAATAAAAATAAAAAAGGGATGGTGGTGGTTCTGTGCAGAGTGGTGATGGTTAAAGGTGGTGCTAATAAAAATAAAAAAAAATGAAAATTAAAAGGGAATCCATACCACAAAGAGGTGATGGTAGCATTGTGGCAGAGAGGGAAGGAGAAGACGACGCGGTGACAGAGGCACAGTGGTGGTGGCGTCGTGGAAAGCGAGGTGGGTACTGTGGAGGCGGTGGAAGAGAGGGAAGGGGATTTGGGTTTAGGAGGAAATGTAAAAGGAGAAAGGGAGAGGGAGGCGCGGTGGTGACAGAAAGCGGTGGTCGTGGGGTGGTGGAGAGTGCGGCGGAGACAGTGACGCGGAGGAGAAGCAGAGAGAAAGGAGAGAAGAGAGAAGAGAGAAGAGAGAAAAGAGAAAAGTGAGGGAGAAAAGGGTTTTCGGTGGATTTGAGGTCAAAATTTCCGACGGCCAATTTTAAATTACCGACGACTTTTTCCGTCGGTAATTCAAAAATACATTTATCGACGGAAATGGCCGTTGGTACTGATAATGAGATTTGCGACGGAAGTTTCGTCGGTAGGTTTTTTGTAGTTACTGACGGACTAGCCTGTCGGTAAGCTTTCGTGCCTAATTTTTGCCATTTGCGCGCACTATTCCGACGGATAAGTCATCGGTAACGTTTCCGACGGGCATTCCGTCAAAAAAATCATAAACTTTTCATATTCACACTTACCGACGGTCAAATCCGTCGGAACCATAACCGTCGAAAAACTTCTGTCGGTAATTATGTGTTTTCTTGTAGTGACAAGACACCGTATGGTGTCCCTATTTGATTGTTCAAAAAAAAATTTGCTATATAATCCGAATGATATACAATGAATCATACATGTTTTTTTTATTAAACCTGTAAAATTTCAGTTTTGATAAAAGGTGGTATTCCAATGGAGTGCATGTTTAGAACCACTTGGGTGGCTCCCAAAAACAATTTTTTGGGGGTAATAAACAGGGCCTAAGCCCAGAAAGAGATTATATAGAAATAAAGCGAGGAGTAGAAACTCTCAAAAGACATGTCTGAAAGAAACTACCCAGTCAAGTTGAAGAAGCTTGATAATCTGCTGCACAATATTTCTTCTATATTTATAGCAACACTTTTACAATGAAGCAACTATTTATAACATCTGTATTTCAGAAACAATTATGTCCAATCTATATGAATTTCCAATTTCCAGATACACCAGAAAGTGAAAAACTAATAATATCATGACATGGTTTACATATAAAAAAAAGTACGAAAATAGATTCGTACCAAATATCATTATTCAATAAATGATAATGTTGTAGTGGAGCTGAACTTACATGTTTAATTTATCATGTGACTTTCCTTGTCCCTTTCCTATATTGTTGTAACATTTAGCTGGGCCATTTAGCATTTTATATTATTGCTAACACTATCAGGGAGGTTTATATTTAAAGCAAACCACATGATATATTTTAAGGGAAACCAAATTAAAAGTGATGGTAGTAGTTAAAAATATTGTTTCATTAATCGTATAAAATAATATTATTTTCAAGAACCTTTCTTATTTCTCATTCTAAATTTAATCCAACACAATTTTTTTTTTTGAGAGTCTTAAATATAATAGATTCTGCTTTATGTAACCAAAAAAATAAAAAAAATATTCTTCATCAAAAAGAGTTTTTAGTATATTTCAAAATCTTAAAAAAAAAATCAGAAAAATATATATTAAATTCAATCGTAAGTTACCTAAGATATGAGTAACATAACTGGATAAAGAGTTAATTTGTATGTGGCCGTGTGAGTGGCAGCGCCACTCATAAAAGGATCAAGGGGCAAACCGCAAATCACCCCCGCTGAAGTGGATATTTTTTAAGATGTGAATGTTCTATTCCTTTCATATGCTCATAAGATGTTCAAACAATAGAAAGAAGTTGCCCGTTCGGACATCAAAAGAACATAAACTGCAATCCTTATAATATATTTATGAGTAAATCCCTCTTGAAATCGTAACAACGTATCAACCCGTTCTTGACATTAACAAAATTTAAAAACGTTTAAAATTATCAAAAGTTAATCAATTTAGTTCTTCAGTCAATAATGTTTGGGACTAGATTAATTTTTGACAATTTCAAAGAATTTTTGAAATTTTATTAATATCAGATATGGGTTGATACAGTATTATAATTTCAGAGACAAAATTGATGATCCATATCTAAACAGCACAACAAAAACGCACATTGATTAGCATACGCAACTTAGAATAGTCAAAGGTAAAGATAAAGAAATGAAAAGCAGTAAAGTGTATGAAACCAATCCTACATCCTACAAAAACAAAAGCACTTTGATAAACTTTGGATTTTTATGAAGGTGTTTCCCAGGGCGGTGGGGTTTTACTTTTTTAAATTACTAAATTAGACACTTTTATGGCAATTTTTTAAAATTCGAAAGGATAAAAAGACAGCAAATTTCCACCAGGTTGGACTTTTAATGAAGACAAACAATGATTTTGTTTGCAAAAGCAGCGTCCAAACTCGCAGAAGATCATTGTTCAGTGTTCATCTGCTTTAAAAAATTGTGCATTATTTAGAGTCTAGTGATAGGCTCTATTATATGTCAGGCCATCGGGATGGGTTTTTGAGAGGTCCCTGTGTTTGATGCTTTATCACACAAACCCAAATCTCATCTTTAGATTTCTGAGTAACTATTTTACTCACCTTGTTGACCGACTAGTCTTCTGCTCCTGTCTTGCTTCCTTTGTGATAGTCCAAAACATGTTCTTCTTGAACAGTTCTCTAACGGGACATTCATAGACAGACACTAACTTATAATAATATTATATATGTTTGTAAGAAGCAATAATTTAATATACTTCATAAGTTAGCCTTTTATGATCATGCAAGACAAGTTCAAAATAGAAACAGAACATTACTGAAATATGCCACAGCTAATGACACTAACCAAGTGTTACATGACAATTGAATAAAAAGAATCAGTTCATGAATAATTAGATTCCATTTACACATTATAACGTGATTAGGAAGATTGTTAACGTAACGCAGCCCAAGTTATCTCTTTGAAGAATTAAACTTCTCAAGTAGTCACTTGACCAATGAAGTTGACAAAGAGGGTTATGTTCTGCCTTCACGCAAGGCTAACAACACTAGTATTTTATTTTAGTATTTTAAGACCAATTTTGTTAGTATTTTATTTTATTAAAAATAAAATATGTGAATTTGTTCCTAGGCCCAATCTAAGAGGGCCGGGCCCATAAAGTTATGTGCTTAATAGATTCAGCCTAGCAGTTTAATTTAATTAATCTAAGATTAGTCAGTCATGGAGTGCAGTCGGAAAAATCTATTGATTAAAAAAGATATAAAAAGAAACTTGCTTCTAATTATTTATCAGATGCAACAAGCTATATTAAGCTGTCAATGAGACCACTTTCAAAGCTTCAAGTTCTTATTTATATATAAACCATAAAACATAAAGCCAACTCATAGTGATAGAGAAGCTATTCCTAGTTGCTAGTTGTTTATTAGCTTGCAGCTTCGGCAATCACCTTCTCTCTCTTTCTATAACATGTGACTTTTGTACGTGTGAATGTGTCTATACAGTACGGATGTTTGAGCAAGTGAACAAAGATAGAAGTGATAAGTGTCCAATGTGTCCCAAAAACAACACCATTTGCGCCCTCTAAAGAAAAAAAATATCTCAAAAACACTACTCTCACTGTTTGTTCTCTACTTCTCCACTCACATCTCTTTGATCTGTGAACCAACAAGCATGAGTAAACAAGACATGATGAAACTTCAGGTGCACACTTCTTACCACTTTTTACTCTCATGTTCATTAGTTAATCAAACTAGTTAAGAAAATCTGTTTCCTTTTTGGTACTTTTGGGGTTCCTAGAGTATAGTTCTGAACTTATGTTAACTGATTTAATTTGTGATGGGTTTATTTCCCATGTAGAGTTGTATGCTCAAGGTTAATATCCACTGTGATGGCTGTGAGCAAAAAGTAAAGAAACTGCTGCAGAAAATTGAAGGTACATTCTTGGCATATATGCCCCTTTTTTAAAATTCTCATTTGATGTTAATTTGCTTCATATTTCAACCTTACCATGTCACATGTTTCTCAAACTCTCCTTCCTTAATTAGATGGTAAATTGCTTCATTTCTCAACTTCACCATGTCACATATTTTCAAACTACCCTTGATTATATGTTTCATTTGCTTCATATATCATCATATATTCCAAGTTCCAACTTGTATAGTTTGTTATTACTTATTACTTTTGTGGCTAGATTATTAGATTTAATAGTTTAGTTTATTTATTGCTGTGCAGGGGTGTATTCTGTGAGTATAGATGCAGAGCAAGGAAAGGTGATGGTGTCAGGCCAAGTAGATCCAGCTAAACTCATAAAAAAGCTGAAGGGATCAGGGAAGCATGCTGAACTATGGGGTGGGCAGAGAGGCATGATGTACAATCAAAACCATCCCTCTAACCCTCAGTTCAAGAACTTGCAAATTGATAATAGCAAAGGTGGGAAGGACAACAAGTCACAAAATCAAAAGGGTCAGAAAGGAGGTGGTGGTCAACAACAACAACTAGCACACTTCCAAAATATCAAAGGGTCAAAAGATCTCAAGGTACCTTCCAAAGATCACAAATCTGTCAAGTTCAACATATCAGATGATGAGTTGGATGGGAGTGATGATGAGTTTGATGACTACGATGAGTTTGAAGATGACTTTGATGATTATGATGATGAGGATGAAGAGGAAGAGTATGGTCATGGCCATGGTCATGGTATGCAGAACAAGATGATGCCTATGATGGGGAATGGGCGTGGGCCACAAGGGCCTGCTGGTATGATGATGAATGGGCCTGCCATGAACAACCATAAAGGGCAAAATGGTTTTGGTGGTGGGGGTGGCAATTATGGAAGTGCCAAGAAAGGTGATGTCATTGATCTACCTATTCAAATGAAGGGCAAAGGTGGAAACTACAACGAGGCTAAAAATGGCAATGGAGGTAAGAAAAACAAGGGGGGAAAGCAAAAAGGTGGTGAAGATAATAATAAGAAGAAAAAGAATGGGAAAGCCAAAAGTGGTGGTGGTGGTGGTGGTTTTCTAGTTAAGTTTCTAGGCTTTGGAAAAAAGAGCAAGAAGGGAGGAGCAGCCGACACAACAAACAAGAATAAAAACAACAATGGTGGTGGAAACAGCAAAGGCAAGGAGGGTAAGAAAGGTAATGGTGGTGGAGGAGGGAAATTGGATAAGATTGATTTTGACTTCCAAGATTTTGATATCCCACATCAAGGTAAAAATGGTAAGGGTGGTGCAAAGGTTAATAACAATAGTAATAATGGTCATGGTCATGGTCATGGTCATGGTCATGGTGGTAATAATGGTAATTTGGGCCAGATGGGTCCAATGGGCCAGAGGGGTCCAATGGAACATATGAGGAATATTCCGGCAGTGCAAGGATTACCGGCTCCGGCAGCAGCCGCGATGAACGGTGGTTATTATCAAGGGATGCAAATGCAGATGCAGCCTAACCCTTATAATAACCTACAGCTGCAGCAACAACAGCAATACATGGCTATGATGATGAACCAACAACAACAACTGCAGCAACAGCAGCAGCAAGCAAACATGAACATGTACCCACAACCACATATGATGTATGGAAGGCCACATCCGTCCATGAACTACATGCCACCGCCACCAATGCCCTCACACCCCATGGCGGATCCTATCACGCATGTTTTCAGTGATGAAAACACTGAGAGTTGCAGCATCATGTAATTAAATTAGTAGTAGTGGTAATGACAGGTTTGTTCTCAAGTTTTATTATTTCTAGTCGTTTTGGGGTATCATTAAATTTTGTTCTAGTATTAGAAAATGTGGAATGATTTAGGATTATTTGATATCATGTGCTGTTTGCTTTTATTTTGCTCCGTGTCCTGCGTGAAAGAAACAACCTTATGAGTAGGATATGCTGCCACTGCAAGGCAATTAACCAGACCAAAGACCCTCACGTGGGCTTTATTACTGCCTGAATATGTGTTTTTCACACGACATGTTGGTGGCAATATTCAATACTTAAGTTTAATTTAAATGGCATAACATATAAAATGTCATTTTTTTGGTTACTTTTAATATACTTTAATTCAATGTTGTAAATTTTTTATTTTATTATCTCAATTTATTAGTTGTTGCCGATTGTATTATTCTTTTTAAGTTAAGACAATTAATTGTCACATTTCTTAAGACATTAGGTACATGCAGTGCGAAATCTCGGGAAAAAAGTACTCCACACCACTAGCTGATAATTTCTAAGTCTTTCCCTGACCTTAAAAATTAGTACCATGCACATGCTTTACTTACTGCCTTACCCGTCAACGACACTTCTTAAACTTTTCTATTTGTCCATATATATAAGGACAGCAGAGCCAAGGGACTGGTGGGACCATTGTGATTGACAGCACTATTTTAACTTTAATTTTAACCTTCTTGAGAAAAAAAAAATTGTTATAAACAGATTGATTTAGTTGAAGACTATGAATCCGTTTGTTTTAGATTTTGATAGAATTGATTTTGAAAGAATTGATTTTGTAAAAATCAAGGTTAAAAAAATTGATTGTGTTTGGTAACAATATTTTAAAAGTGGGTTAGAAGAATTGATTTTGTTTGGATGATAAAGTAAAATCACTTTTGAGGTATAAATATGTAGAATTTTGTGGGGCCTACATCTAGAATCAATTATTTTCAACGGAAAAGCTAGAAATTTTTGCTTCCACAAACTCAGTTTTGACCCATCAGGAATCAATTATTTCCAACGGAGTTTAGAACAAACGCATTTAACAAGACTCAAATATATAAATAGTAACCTCGGGATCTAAGAAAATGTTCTGTTTTGGCAAAAAAAAAATCTTAACCAAACAGAGGCTATATCACCTTATCTTCTATATTATACTATCTTATCTTATAGGTAACCGATTAAGATTATGAGTCTACTATTATGTTATAAATAGTAGTAGTCAGATTGTATTCGATACGCACTTAATCATAATATCAATAACAAATATGACAGTTAGTTCTCGAAGAACTAGCCTTTGAATCATAGTTTCGGAAGAACTACATTTTGAGTCTATATTTCTATTCGCTCTATTCTCTTTCTATTTTCAACACATTATCACCACCATCTCTCTATTCTCTTACTATTTTTAACACGTTATCGCACGCTCAAGTCTCTAACAGTGCAACGATTTTTATGTAGGTATCTTTTTAAGATAAGAATTCATGCTAAATGGCTGAACATCAAAAACTTATATTTGACGTATATCAGAGCTTGAATCTCTAAGCAAGGGGAACAATTTTCCTTTCTTGTTCTCCCTAATCATAGCTTTCATATATGGGTTCTTTTATTCAAATTATTTTCAAGTGTTTTCACCATGTATCTCGCAAAGCTTGAATTCGTCGCTTTTGATAAATATTGGAAGAATCTATTATTAAAGCATCCCTGAAGGATTGCACAAAACCAATAATTTTTCTTGGTAATGGTTATATGAAGGCTTGTGGTATAGTTCCTGAAGAACTAGACCTTTGAACAATGATTGAAATTTAAAAGATCATTTGATCTTAGTATAAATTGAAACAAAGGAAAGTGATGGAAAAATCATATATGCCTATTGAGAATGCTCCTGGAGTAGCAAAAATTAGAAATAAAATCAAATCACTAGTGCAAATATATAATAAACGGGAAAGGTTAACATCTGTTAACCAAAATTTAGACGTTAAAAAGGAGGTGGTGACAGAAATGTAATTATTAGGGTCATTTAAATAACTTTTAACGCACGTTAAAAGTGATGTGAGTCACTTTTAACGTCAGTTGTTTAAACAACGGACGTTAAAAATGTATCTCTTACGTCAGTTATTTACACAATTGACGTTAAAAGATGACTTTTAACACTCCTCTTTTACGTTGAGGTTTATATGCATCGTTGGATTAATAATGACCAGGATCAAGCACCTAGTGGACGATTGAGATTACACAAGTTTGTGTTTGTATACTAAGAAGGGTCTCTCTGACTCTCTATTCTCATTCCCAATCTCTCTCATTTCAGTTTTCTCCGCGTCCCTCACTCTCTCACTCGTCCCTCTCTACCTCTCTCATCTCTCCCATTCTCTTGATGAAACCTGAAACTCTTGTTCCATCGAATGCTCCCACAAGCCTATTCCCTCTTCCGCTTCCTCATCTCCCGAAAAGGGAACGACTCTGCTCCTTCCTTATTCTTCGCCATTCTCCAAACCCACCATCGTTCCGATCACCCCTTTCTCATTTTCGAAGCTCTGATCATTGCCTACAATGATTCTGGGTTTATATCCGATGTAGTTCAATGTTTCAGGATGGTTAGGAAACACAATTTTCGAGTCTCGCTTCGTCCCTCTCTACCTCGACGAGTCCCACGAGCCCACATCTGCAAAGCTCCGGCGAGTTCCACGAGTCCTCGAAGAGTCTCAACTCTCAAGAGTCCTCTCTAAATCTCGGCAAGGCTCCGACAAAATCTGCATCTCCCAGGAGTTCCGCGAGTCCTCGGGAGTGTGCCAGATCTGTTATGCAGCATCTTCAATCTGTTCATCTTCGATCGTGAAGCATCTTCGATCATTTCAACCTTGCATATGTTGGTCTTGTGGCATCTTCGATCTCTTCTTCAGTGCCAAATCTGTTGTGCCAGTATGTTCTTCGATGACTAGATCTGCGAAGAAGAAGACATATGAAGTGCAAACAAAGAAGATCTACACGTGTTTTTTGTTGAAAGTTTCATCTTTTTGTAAAATTTTTGAATTTTTATGTAACAAATTTGAATCTTTTTGGGTTATATTCTTAATCCCCTTCTTGTATTTGGTTCTGCTTCAATTTTGAAGCTTCTGTATGATGTATGAAGCTTCTGGTTTGGCATTTTAAAGTTTGATTTATAATGCTTCTTCTTCGTTCTTATTTCGTGTTCCTTTTTTTTTGTTTGGTCTGAAACCGACCCAAGCCACATGCCGACCCGTCGAATCCGACGTTAAAAGTAATTTATTAAATAAAAAATACTTATAACGTCTGTTGTTTAAACAACAGACGTTATAAGTATTACTTTTAATGTCAGTTAACATAAATAACTGACGTTAAAAGCGTCATATTTAACGTCAGTTAACTTAAACAACAGACGCTAAATGTGAATTTTTACGTCGGTTGTTAACAGACGTTAAAAGTTACACTTTTGACGTCTGCTGGAATAACGTTAGGCTTTTTTCAGACGTTAAAAAGCATTTTTAACTGATATCAAAAGTACTTCCTGCACTAGTGAATGGATTAAACATTATTCGCGTAAGTGAATGCGATGTATTATAATTTTGGGTACGACAAGGGTCGTGGTTATAATCTTTTATGTGGTAGATATTACCAATACCGTGATGGTTTAAAATATTCGTATGAGATTATGAGTGAGATAAGAGAAAATATTGAAAATAGTAAAATTATATTAATGTTTTTAGCTATAGTTGTTGTTTATGTTGATGACTTAAACATAATAGGGACTCCAGAAGATATCTCAAATATTGTAGAGTACTTACAAAACAAGTTCCAAATGAAGGATCTTGGAAAAACAAAATTTTGTCTTGGATTTCAATTTGAACATTTTGCGAGTACAATACTTATTCATCAATCTTCTTAGATAGAAAATATTTTGAAACAAGTTTATATGGATAAGGCATATCCATTAAGCACTCCAATGGTTGTTCGTTCACTTGATGTGAAAAAAAAGACCATTTTCGTCCAATAAAAGATAATGAAGAATTTCTTGGTCCTGAAGTATCATATCTTAGTGCTATTGGAGCACTTTTGTATCTTGAAAATAACACTAGACTAGATATAGCCTTTGCAGTGAGCTTATTAGCAAGATTCAGTTCAAAGACCAACCCGAAGACATTGGGTGAGTCGACACTTTCTTTATTGTCTCCATAAAACATCTCGATATAGGTTTGTTTTACCTAAATGGAGTAAAGTAGAGTTGGTAGGGTATCTTGATGTTGGATATTTTTATAATCCTCATAAATCCCGGTCCCAAACAGGTGATGTTTTCACATGTAGAAAAGTTCTTGGCGATCGATGAAGCAAACAATCACAAACTACATCATCAAATCATTCGAGACATTGGCTATTCATGAAGCATACCCGTGAAAGATTTAAGATGCATGAAGCATATCCCTGAAGGGTTCAAGATGCATGAAGCATTTCCATGAAGGATTAAAGATGCCTGAAGCATATCCTCAAGGACATAAAATGCATGAAGCATTTCCTGAAGGATTTAAGATGCTCAAAGCATATCCTCAAAGGTCTCAAGATGCCTCAAGCATATACTTGAAGGATTTAAGATATCTTGAATGTATTATTTAAAAATATGACATATGTACTATAAAATTTTAGGATTTTGAATCTATAGTTCGAGCCTCGAAGGATGTTGTAATGGGCCCGAAGTTTGAACATTATAAAGTATAAACTCTGTCAAAACAAATATGTGCTACTACACCATACTACTGTCCCCTAGAATAAGCTATACTTGGAAAATCCCGGAAGGATCAAAAGTATAAAAAAATAGCTACCTTGATTTAGATATACAAATAATTTATATTATTTTGTTTGTCATATTGAACATTTTATATTGGTAAGTAATGCATGATTTATATACATGTTGGTATATCATGCAATTGTGAGTATTTTATTTCAAAGTTTTATTTTCTTATATGACTACATAAAGAAATTTTGTATTTTGTTTAATCTAATTGCTATTAATTTTGATTATTTGAATATTATTGGAGCGACTTGAAGTTGTTCCAATTTATGGAAGGTATAAAGAAATATCTTCATATAAAATGTTTTTGGAAGTTAAAGTTTTGTCTTGGCCTATAGTTCGAGCTTTTGGAAACAAAGAACCTTGGTCCTGAAGTACCATATGTTATTGTCATTGAAGCATTTTTGTTTCTTGCAAATAGCACTATACCATATATAACTTTTGCAATCAGTTTACTACAAAGATTTTGCTTTGCACAAACTCAAAGACATTGGAATTAAGTGCAACACATTGTTATCTCTATGGTTATGTCTTCATATGTGGCACTAGTATTATCTCATGGTGGTCTGTGAAGCAAAAAATCATGATTACATTATCAAAGCATTCAAATATATTGGCTATATTCGTGAAGCATGTCATGAATAAATTTGGTTGAGAAATATTACATGACACACTAGAGGAGTTTCTGGATTGGTGAAAGATAATAACAAGTCAATGATATGACATGAAGATGATGTTGTATGTATTGCGTAAATCAAAGGTGGCTACATAACAGTGACAGTCCATCAGATATATTCACAAAGACATTGCCAACTCCAGTTTTCAAGAAGCACGAACATAATATTGTAATGCGTCAATTAAGAGATTTTTCATGATTGATGTATTTTTTTAGGGGAAGTAAGTTGTTATGAATATTGTACTCTTTTTCCTTCGTTAAGTTTTTATCCCACTTGGTTTTTCTTAACAAGGTTTTAACGAGGCAATATTCATAAGGTATTGTCATCCAAGGGGAAGTATTATAAACAGATTGATTTAGTGGATGACTATATCACCTTATCTCCTATCTTATCTTATCTTATCTTATAAGTAACTGATTAAGATTATGAGTCTACTATTATGTTATAAATAGTAGTAGTCAGATTGTATTCGATACACACTTGATCATAATATCAATAACAAATATGACAGCTAGTTCCTGAAGAACTAGCCTTTGAATCATAGTTCCAAAAGAACTAGCTTTTGAGTCTATATTTCTATTCTCTCATCTCTCTATTCTCTTTCTATTTTTAACACTTTTCAAATTTTAACAATTTCTTATATATGTGTCTACTTTTTAAAAAATCAAACAAAATAGTAATTTTCTCTGTAACCTAAATTTTATGAGGATAAAATACTTTTTTTTTGAGACATCAACATCCGAAAATTACTTAATTTTAACTAATCTAAGTCGAGTTGAAAAGATTCATTCAAAAAGGTAAAAGTATCCCAATGTTTATACTTTTTCTCAATGTACTTCCATACTTTTCCTTTTATCATTTCAACTCTTTTAATATTTAGTTTTAGATCAAAACTTTATTGTTTTTTTAAAATAATATCAAACGAAATATGAGAATATATTTTCTCATGTTAAACTTTTACACAATAAAGTCTTACAAAAAGAGATAAGCACAAAAAAAAAAAGAACTTAACAAAGTCTCACTTAAAACTAAATGACTCTTGTTTTCTTTGGTTTTTCTTCTTTTTTATCATTAAATTATGGTGACATAGGATCACCTTACTTGAAAAAAAAAGAGATCATTTAATTTGAAGACTGTGAATCAATAAAAATTTTTTTTCACATGACGACCATGTGAAGTTTCAAGTAAGAGGGTATTCCCAAAAACCTAAATTGCACATAACCTTGTTATTGCAAGAATAAAGTTTATCTTTATTATTTAACATCCTAAAGTTTGTCTATTTGTCGGTTAGTCGCCTTAAATTTAGTTTTAAGTGTTTATGTGTTAACTTCCATTTAATTTAAATGGAAAAGTAAGGACTCGTGTAATTTATTTGCGATTTCTTGTATTCATTAATAATAAAAATAAATATCATATTATTATCATTATTTTTTAGACAAATTTTAAAAATAAAAAATAGAATGAAAATAGAACATTGTTTTTAAAATTGTCAATAAATACAAAAAATAAAGCAAACTATGAAAAGAGTAATTATATTATGATACCAAAAGTTGACACCAACTTTTGACACCTTGGTTAATCGGTATAAATATTTGGTTAATTTAGTTCATTATATGGTTAATTACGTATAAATATTTGGTTAATTCATGATGACCCATTAATCATATAAAGAACTGAATTAACCAGATATTTACATGTGATTAATTAAATATTTACATAATTATGAAAGATAAGCTTCAGATGATTCATTAACCATATAATGAACTGAATTAACCAAAAATTTGTACGTAATTAACCAAGGTGTCAATTTGGTGTTAAAAACCGATGTCATAATATCATTACTCCTATGAAAATAAAGCAAACGAATCCTATCATTTTCTGTTAAATCCAGTACCAAACTGCATATGGTGATAACGCTAACAAAAAAATTGATAACTAGGCTAAACAAGTACTTACCTCATCCTAAAAGTTTTTGATTCCCCTGCATCTGGGTTAAGTTGATGATAAGTAAACCCATAAAACATTTTTAGCATCTTTTTTTTTTTTTTGGAGAAAATTTTAGCATCCTATTTTAGCCGCACTAGTGCAGAAAAGGGATTCCACGTCGGTTATTTTTGGCTTTCCACATCGGTTTTCAAACTTATGTGGAAACGACCAATGTGGTTTATTGCCACTTTACACATCGGTTATAAAACCGATGTGTAAAGTATATTTTAAACATCGATTTTCTTTTAACCGATGTGGAAAATTAATTTGTCAATTGATAAGCGATTGGAAATTTAACTTTCTACATCGGTTTTGCCTAAAACCGATGTGGAAATTTCACTTTACACATCGGTTTTAAATAGAACCGATGTGTAAAGTGAAATTTACACATCGGTTTTAGGCAAAACCGATGTAGAAAGTTAAATTTACACATTGGTTTTTGAAGAACCGATGTGTAAAATCTCATTTTTTTTAATCTGTTATTTACATTTCAATCATTCATTTCCCTTGTTTGATGAATGCGATCAATACCGGAATAACATACTCGTAAATTTTGGGGTAAACATAATGTAGTTATTGCACCAAACCAAGAGAAAATGATAACAAGCAGCCACATACAATTGGAAGACACAATTTTTTATAGTTCATTCGATGACAAGAAACAAAGAAGGCATTAACCACACGTGATTTAGGCATCACATGGGTTAGATAACAAATGGGCAAGGCAAAATAATTGGTAAAGTAAGAGCACTTACTAATTCATAACCATCAATTCCAGGAACTTGTTTAAGCTAACAAACCAAAGAAGCATTCTGATCAAACAAAAAACAACAACAGAACACCAAACCAGTTTTGACACAATTGCAACAAAGTTTTAACCATACCAAAAGCAAAACATACTTCATTCAATTTTCTTGGCACAAACAATCAGCTCTTACAAATATGGTTAAAAATACTGACATTTCATCAAATGACTAGTGAGCACAGAATCTGAAAACAGAGGGCATCGAGGCCTAATTAATTTCGAATGAATGAAAACAACACTTTATCAAGGCTACATCAAAACACGAGAGAAGAAGAATTGAACCAGACACTGAGCACTAATACATATCATCACCAAAGGTACACTATAGCTAGTACATGATAAGTTTTTAAACTAACTACATATATACAAACTATGGTTGGTACACTTCAAGAAAGAAAGTTGCCCAACGCCTCTTTATGTTGTTGATGTCGAAATCGATAATGGAGTTGGATTGTTGAATATCTACAAGTTTAATTGGACAAAAGATTATATCTTTTAAGTAATAAACTAACATAAAACATATAACGAATCTATATTATTAATTCTAATTGTGTCAATTAACATTTACCTCGTGCCATCTTTCAGTGATCCCGGAGGAGATAATTTCCAACATCCACTGCATCACGTAGTAGCCACATTCCCATGACCCACGTTGTATATGTGACTATGTACAAATGAAACCCAATTAGAATATGAGGAATTAAATAAAATAGAAATCAATTATTGTACCAACTGCATTTGATGCATTTGAACTAATAAATATCTTACGCTGGGAATAATCCATCTGATAGCCCGAGTATGCCTTTCACCACGCAACATGTGGGTTGCATTAATAGACCTATCATGACAAAAACATTAATTAAAGTATATCTAATAGATTTCAGATAATTAAAACAACTGCATTACTGATTATAAAATATTTTAATGCTTACGTTTCGATGATCGTCTTCAGTTGATTCGCCGACTTATTTCCCAATGAGCAACAATTGCCAATGCCGACTGTATTTACGGAACAGTTAGTGACTAAGTCATATATAGTTATACTTAAATAACCGGTACTTACTTATTGAGATAAGGCGCAAGATAGAATTGATGATCGTCTCGGGCAAGTATATCACGTATGGTAGTGACCGGGTCTTCCGATGCTAGGAGAACATCACCATGAATGAACATGGGGTCAATGAACCCATAAAGGGCGAGGTTACCCTGATCGACTAACATACGATGCAGATACCTAATATATTGGAAAAACATGTTAATTATCATAGTATTTAAAAATTAATTACGTACTTAACTTATAAATAAAATGTACTTACGTGCACCAAAACGATATGTGTGCAGAACTGGTCATTTCTTTATTGAGTACCATCTCCATAAGTTCCTTCTTTGGTATATACAGTTCACCAGGGCTGGCATCATGTTCCAACCTTACCAAGGCTGCGTCATTCTCCATGGTGACAACCTGTATAGCCAGAACTTTAAAAACATCACCGTGACCAGGTGCCCCTTTGTCGATCCCCTAAACAACATAGATATATATTAGTAATCACGGATAATTAAGTTATTTAATTCGTTATTAACTAAATGGTCAAATGAATACCTTGGCAGGAGCAGACATCTCTGGTCTTCCTAGATCCGACCTTTTAGGCACAATATCATTTCCAACATCCTATAACGAATAAAAATAAAGCATTATCTTGAAACAATAATAAATTATTTCAACTATGAATATAGAAAAACACAACTAACCGAATAACTCAGATGCAACAAGAAAGTTGACCAGTCTTCTTGGCCAGAGGATGAAGTTACCGGGGGCCTGACCCACTGTTTGAACCTCCTCAGTGGGCACAGGGACTCGAGCATCAACATCTCGAATAATCTCAACAGACACCCTCAGCTGATCATCCGGTAATAACCGATGGTGTATGGTATTACCTAAGTTATTATGTGCCCTACCCAATGCCACTAAGCGGCGATGATGATGATCATCAACATACAGCTCACACCTATCAGGGTCGTCATCATCATCATCATCATCATCATCACCATCATCATCATTTTCAGGATGATGAGGAGGATCACATGAGCCCTTAGTGCTCACATGGACAGAGGGTTGGACACCGATTGTGGTCGCGCTGTCGCGCACGTGCCAAAAAGGATGAGCGGGTTTAAAACTGTAGTTTAGGGCGACAACTCGGATGTCGTCTCTCAAGGACTCTGAAAGTGTTACCTGTTACCTTCCACAAAAATCAGTTTTGGGGGGGGGGTTGGATTGGAGTGCAAATAAGAAACAAGCAGAACAGAGCAATTAAAAACAGGGCAGTTGAAAAGAGATTATCAATTATCAAACAACGATTAATCTCATCATCAAGAATTCCCAACTATCCTTGGTTAATGTAATCCCAAGCCCTAAGCGATTCTAATCCACTTTCGATTCTAAAGAACAACTAACAACGTAATTGCTACTATGGATGCAAATTCCTATTCCCGAAATAACAAACGGGGTTAAGCTCTCATGAACAAACGAACATGAATGAACACACGCGAATTAACAAACGCGATTAAGTATAGGAAAATAACATCACTGAAACAAATCAATACAATACTACACACTCCTGAAATAACAAACAGAAATGTATAATATGGTATTGAAAAGGGAAAAGCAATTAAAATAGGGATTTACAAAACCTCAAGTATATAGAATTCTCATACAGTAGACTAATCCTAGAACTTAGTTCTCCATGACAAAAACGAAATCACACAGAGAAAATGTAAAACTAAACAATGGAGAAGCAAAAGTCTCTTTACAAACTGTTCAGAACATCAATTTATACTAATCAGAAATTAAGTCTATTCGCGAGGCGAAGCCTCTCTCGCGACGCGAATCCTGCGAACAGTCTGCAACCTTTGGCATTCTCGCGAGGCGAACAATTCTTCGCGAGGCGAGACTCTTCAACTTCAAAACTGCCACGGCCGTGACCTTCAACACGGGCAAGCCGTGATCGTCTCTGACTTTTCAGGGTTGCAACACTCGCGGGGCGAGACCTTCTTCGCGAGGCGAACCAGAGACCTTGCATTTTTTGGAACAATCGGGGCTTCGGGGTCGCGTGGCGAGTAAGCATTCATGGGCGAACCCCTGTTTCCTTATTCTCTTGACTTTCACTTAACCTGAAAACAAAGAAATAACTATAAGTGTATTATTTAACTCAAATCTAGCTAAATTAACCTAAAACTACTCTAGAGACTCAAAACCTTGATTGAGGACAATCTAATCTATGTTGGGTGAAAATAGGATATAATTTGCACAAAACCCTGGTCATACTAGCCATAAAACTAGATGAGCCAGAGGCTTATCAAAATACCCCAAACTTAAACTTTGCTTGTCCCCAAGCAAACTAAGACTCAAAAAACAAAAAGACTCAAGACCTGGCAAGCTTAAAAGATTCAATCAACATTGCACAAATTCAAGCAATACATCAAAACAGTTTTCTTTAATGTCCCCCCCTTTTTCAAGCAAAGCAATCCCCACATTCATCCATTCCAAACAATTGAGAATTTCATCATCCAGGCAATCAGAAATCTAAGCAAGGGATCTAAGTCACACACAAGAGGGAGATCACCAATTCAAACAACTGCCTTCCTCACAAGGGCATTATTTGTTCACTCAATCACTCAGTTTGTGTCAGGCTATTAACATTGCACTTAATTTCACTTTTAAGAACACTTCCCATAAATTTGATTTTCATCTCAAAATGATTCCCACAGAAAATATGTATGCAACATCAAAAGGTCTTTTATGGGTTGTAATGGGGCCTGGCTAAGGGTAGGATAAACAAAGGAACTAGGCTGAAGACCCTAGGAACTAAGAGAGCATGAACATTATTTACACTCTGAAATTCACTCAAGTTCCTTTCTTTATTTTTTTCTTTATACTTCTGGGTGGCTACAGCCTTTTTATTTCTTTTTGGCATTTTTGTATTTTTGTATTTTTTTATATTTTTTTTTCAATCATAACAACATCTTACACCTTGCAGCCACCCCAAACTTAGTTTCTTGCACCCATTCCAAGATTACATGCTCTCCTAATCCTAAGATCGGGTTAACATGGTTTTCCGGATTTTTGGGCTTATAACATTAGGTTATCAAGAATTAACAGGCTAATAGACTCAATGGGGCTAACGAGGGAACATGCATTAGGAATTGGTTATTTTTAGGCTAAGTAGTTATTTACAAAGAAAATGCCTAAATCATCTGAAGCAAACACATAATCATGCAAACCAAAAAGAGATTCAATCAAATTCAGGAAAGTGCAACTTGAAAGTGATTTTCACACAATCAAAAACATGTTGGAGGCTCAAAACCTCACCTGGACATTTATGCAAATTATTTGACAGAGATTCTATCCCTAGTGTGTGCTCCCTATCACCCCAAACTTATCATACATCATGCCATCATAACAAAATCTCACAGTTCAGTTTTCAATTTCACATGGGAATCACTTTTCAAAAATAAAAAATTTTCAGCCTAGGGGGAATCATCACATATCAATCATGCAAGCAATCTGTGCAACATCAATCAAAATCTAGCAAACTTGCCAACAAAAGTCTCAACACACAAATACTCCTGAGCTTCTCAAATTATTCAGGAGTTTTATTCAAAGAAAAGGAAAAACTACAACTAGTTCCCTCCCCCACACTTAAAACATGCATTGTCCCCAATGAACAACAGAACTATAAAATCATAGTGAGGGAAAGGAAAAGAGTACTCCCTGATCAAGTGCAGTGTATGCGGGAGCTTCCACCTGGATCCCATTCCTTGCAGTCTAAGGCCAAAGTGGTAGAGTTCATTTCATGGTCCCATAACTTGCATCCTTGATATATGAGTAAACACTTTCCAATGATGGCGACCTTGCTCAATGCGGCGGACTCATCACCTCCTCTTGGGTCAAAGACGACCGCTTCATCAACAAAGTCCTCCCAATAGAATTTGGCTTCAATCCCTTGAACTATCCATGGTGCAAAATCTATTTCCTCTGGTGGTTTCGCAGGGGGAGGTGGCAGATAGGTAGGGAGGGCCTCCGGTGCTGCTTCATCTTTTGCATGTTTCTCATCCACTGCACTGACAAATTTATCACCTGCTAAACATGCAGCAATCTCAGCACAAACCACACAATGGTTAGCGTTAGTACAATCAGGGCAAGAAAAAATATCATCACAAAGCAATTAATTAAGTGGAAAATTAGGAAACCAGTTCTCATGGGTGTCTTCAATAGTCTCAGAGATCAACTCTATGTGGAATACAGAGTGCTCTTCCACTGGATGTTTCATAGCATCAAATATGTTAAACTTTGCAACTATATCCCCAAACTTCATAGACATGGTCCCATCATCAACATCAATGTTAGTCTTGGCTGTCTTCATGAATGGTCGGCCCAGGATGATTGGTGATTTATCGAATGTGTCTCTCCGCCATGTCCAGGATGTAGAAGTCACTGGGAAGATCAGATCATCAACTTGCACTAGCACATCTTCCACCATTCCCATGGGGCGGGCACTGGTCCTGTTGTCCAACTGATTGGTGATACCCGTATACTTCAAGGGACATAGATCAAGTTTGTTAAAGATGGAGGTAGGCATGACATTGATAGAGGCTCCCAAATCCAAAGATGCAATTTTCAAACTTCCTATCCCCAATAGTGCATGGAATAGTAAATACTCCTGGATCCTTGCACTTCGTGGTAATGCTTGAGTAGGGGCTATAACAAGAACTCTTTCTGGTTTAGACCGTATAGTTAGCCGATACATTCATTCCCAAATCAACCCTCTCATTATTCTTCATCTTCCTCTTGTTGGTGCATAGGTCCTTGAGAAATTTTGCATACTTGGGCACTTGCTTGATCACATCCAACAGTGGGATATTAACACCTACCTTTCTTAAAACATCAAGAATTTCCTTCTCCTTATCTTCACCACCACTCTTCAAATTTTTCTGTAATCTGTGTGGGAACGAGATTGGTGTTCTGTACACTTTCTCAGCTGTAACATCGACTGAAGGCTCAGGAGTTGTCTCAATAGTTCCTTCATCTTTTTCAGAGGTGGCCTCAATAACTTTTCCAGATCTCAGAGATATGGCACTCACATTAGGGTTGGAAGCATTGGGATTTATCACTGGTTGTGCCGGCAGCTGGTTTGTCCCTTGACCTTGCTGTATGCTATTCATGGATGTGGCCAGCTGTCCAATCTGTGTCCTCAAATCTTGAATGCTAGCATCTGTTTGCTGCTGAAACTATATACTAGATGCAGCCATTTGCTTTACCAAGTCTTCTAATGATGGTCCAGAGGGTGCAGAAGTGGTCACTGGAGGATTCTGATGTGCCGTTGGTTGTTGTTGGGATGAGTTCCCATACCGCAGATTAGGATGATTACTCCAACTAGGATGGTACCTATTTGTTGAGAGGTCTGGAGTGCTGTACCTGTTCTGGTTATTGCCTTGATTATACGGATGGACTGCAAAGGCTTGAGATACTTCACTGACAAACTCTTCTCTCTGGATAGGGCATGCATCATGTGGGTGCTCAGGTGAATTGCAGATGCTACACAACCATGCAGGCTGAACTCTGTCTATTGCCAATTGCCTTACAAAAGAAGTCAGCTCATCCAATCTATTTTCAATGGCGGCCTGGTTGGAAGATGACCTATGAATCTCATGCACCCCTCTTGTCTCAACTGAATTTCTTCTGGTAGTAAACTGCTGGGAATTCAATGACATATTCTCAATGAGTTGCTTGGCAGCAGCTGGGGTTTTATCAACTAGTGCTCCCCCACTAGCAGCATCCAAAAGATTCCTATCCATCGGCTGCAATCCCTCATAAAAGTATTGGATTAGGAGTTGTTCAGAAATTTGATGCTGAGGGCAACTGGATACCAAATGCTTGAACCTTTCCCATTATTCAGCTAGTGACTCATTCCCTTGCCTGATGCCACATATCTCTTTCCTTATTGAAGCAGCTCTTGAGGCAGGAAAATATCTTTCTAGGAGCACCCTCTTCAAATCATTCCAAGTGGTGATGGAGTTGGGCTCAAGATACAATAGCCAATCTTTTGCAGCTCCCTGGAGTGAAAACGGAAAAGCCTTCAGCTTGATACTATCCTCAGTGACTCCCTCTGATCTCGAGGTTGTGGAGCATACAACTTGGAATTCCTTCAAGTGCTTGTGTGGATCCTCACCTGCAAGACCATTAAACTTGGGCAACAAGTGAATAAAACCAAATTTCAGTTCAAAAGGAGTGTCAGCACCAGGATATGAAATACACAATCCATTATAGTTGACATCAGGGGCAGCAAGCTGTCTTAATGTCCTCTGGTCTCCCATGGTTTCAAAAACAGTTTTAAAATTGGAATCACTACTAGTGCTAGCCCGAAATTCCCTACGGAGTGTGCAGTGTTCTTTCAATTTCCGGGTCAAAATCACACAGTTCAGGGCAATGAGACCTAGTAGCCAGACCAATTCAAAACAAAACAGAAAATAAAAGAAAGAAAAGAAAAGAAAATAAAAACAAATTGCGAAAAATAACAACTTAGAGTCCCCGGCAACGGCGCCAATTTTTGTCGCGTTGTCGCAACGCGCGCGCGCCAAAAAGGACGAGCGGGTTTAAAACTGTAGGTTAGGGCGCCAACGCGGCTGTCGTCTCTG
The DNA here is from genome assembly GCA_030762895.1 of Sophora flavescens. NCBI lineage: Eukaryota > Viridiplantae > Streptophyta > Magnoliopsida > Fabales > Fabaceae > Sophora > Sophora flavescens. Next base: position 128,035,076 of record CM061067.1, read on the forward strand.
AAGGACTCGAAAGTGTTACCTTCCACAAAAATCAGTTTTGGGGGGGGGGTTTGGATTGGAGTGCAAATAAGAAACAAGCGAACAGAGCAATTAAAAACAGGCGGTTGAAAAGAGATTATCAATTATCAAACAACGATTAATCTCATCACAAGAATTCCCAACTATCCTTGGTTAATGTAATCCCAAGCCCTAAGCGATTCTAATCCCCTTTCGATTCTGACAACAACTAACAACGTAATTGCTACTATGGATGCAAATTCCTATTCCCGAAATAACAAACGGGGTTAAGCTCTCATGAACAAACGAACATGAATGAACACACGCGAATTAACAAATGCGATTAAGTATAGGAAAATAACATCACTGAAACAAATCAATACAATACTACACACTCCTGAAATAACAAACAGAAATGTATAATATGGTATTGAAAAGGGAAAAGCAATTAAAATAGGGATTTACAAAACCTCAAGTATATAGAATTCTCATATAGTAGACTAATCCTAGAACTTAGTTCTCCATGACAAAAACGAAATCACACAGAGAAAATGTAAAACTAAACAATGGAGAAGCAAAAGTCTCTTTACAAACTGTTCAGAACATCAATTTATACTAATCAGAAATTAAGTCTATTCGCGAGGCGAAGCCTCTCTCGCGACGCGAATCCTGCGAACAGTCTGCAACCTTTGGCATTCTCGCGAGGCGAACAATTCTTCGCGAGGCGAGACTCTTCAACTTCAAAACTGCTACGGCCGTGACCTTCAACACGGGCAAGCCGTGATCGTCTCTGACTTTTCAGGGTTGCAACACTCGCGGGGCGAGACCTTCTTCGCGAGGCGAACCAGAGACCTTGCATTCTTTTGGAACAGTCAGGCTTCGGGGTCGCGTGGTGAGTAAGCATTCGCGGGGCGAACCCCCTGTTTCCTTATTCTCTTGACTTTCACTTAACCTGAAAACAAAGAAATAACTATAAGTGTATTATTTAACTCAAATCTAGCTAAATTAACCTAAAACTACTCTAGAGACTCAAAACCTTGCTTGAGGACAATCTAATCTAAGTTGGGTGAAAATAGGATATAATTTGCACAAAACCCTGGTCATACTAGCCATAAAACTAGATGAGCCAGAGGCTTATCAGATTGTCATCTGCTGGGACATAGAAGTCAATATTGCCATCTGCTGGGCAAACTGCTCGGCCATCTCCTGTCGAAGCTTAGCTGCAATCTCCTGTTTTAGTCGTGCTCTATCTGCTTCAACATCCCTGTGGCATTGGTGTGAAGATGAACCATGGTATTGGCGAATGCCGACTCCCCATCCCACACCAATGACACGGCCCGGGTGGTCTGGTTTACCGATGGCAGTAGATAAGATATCATTGCGTCCTCTAGGAACAAAGGTTCCTTGGGTTAGCTGATCATCCAAGGCATCCTATAACATAAAATATCAGGTCACATTACAATTCGGTAACAATCTTAAAATGACAATTACAACAAACTATACTTACAATCTTCTCAGCTACTTGGCGGGCCTCCTCGGATGTATATTGTCCCGTTTTTCTTTGTCGGCCCCTCTTCCATGAACGATGGCGTGGGGGTGGAGGTGGATCAACAACCTCTGGAAGATTTTCAGCATTAGAATCCACCTGAGATGCTGCTTCCTGACGTGCTTTCTTTTCCTCTTCAACCATTTTCTGAACAAGCTTTTTATATCCCCCACGAGACATGACATGGGGGTAGAGATTCTTGCTTTGGTTTTTCTGCCCCCTTTTCCTCTTCTCCTGTTATAAATAAAAGACAATTAAATTACATAAGTAAATGAAATTAATGCAATTACATAAATTTAGAGACAAATCAAATAAGTTAACCTGAAAGCTGGGATTATGTCGGCTCTGAACAAAGCGATCCCACGTCGCCTTGTCAAGAAACGGATACACCTCTAGTGGGTTCTTTTTACTTTTTGGATTGAATATATAGTATCAGCCCAGGTCGGCCTTAAAAACCCTCCAACGCTCTCCAGCATACTTCAGCAAACGCTTCTTCATAGCGTATATCCAGTATGCCAAAGGTCAACTACATTAAGACCAAAAGAATCAACGAATTACTGTATGATATTATTAAGATAAAAATAAAGTAGATACAGACAAACACAGGACGTAGAAGTATAGATACCAGAATACTCTCCCATATCTGCTCCTTCACGTCCGCCGGTACATCGCTCCACCTATCAATGAGTATGCTGGGCCTGTTCCTAACAAAGGTCGCCACAAAACTGTTAAACTGATCTTCCATTGGCCCAATAGGATTGAGGTTATTATCAAAGTCTACTCTTATCCTTTGATTTGACCCACGGTTGGCAGTCAAATTCCTCATCCGTGTGGCACGTCTACCCTTTCTACCGGTAGACGGGGTCTCTGACCCGCTGCATAAAGGAGGGATATCCTCATGATCAGCCATGTATACCTATTTAAACACAAAACAAAAAAAAAACTTGTTAGTATGTCAGGATAAATATCAAACATAACTTATAAATATCGATCAACGTACATAAACATAACTTATAAATATCAACATAAACATATAATATGCCAAACTTGATGGTAATATCAAACTAAACTTACTTTGTGGTCAATTAGTAAAGTTCTCCCATAACCCTTCTTGGTGATCATTACGAGTAGCATGTACATCATCCACTTCATTTTCCTCATTGAAATTAGGCACTCGTGTTGAGAAAGAAGGAGTATCAGAAATATCAAGAGTTGAATCGTGATTTCCCTCACTACCATTATACATGTTTTTTCCCTGGAGAACCACTGACCACCTTTTGTTAGAAGGATCACGGATATAAAACACTTGTTTTGCCTGGGATGCCATGATGAAAGGTTCCTCTTTATTACCTACCTTACTAAGGTCCACCAATTTGAATCCTAACTCATCGGTTTGCACACCATTGTTACTGTCGACCCACTGACATTTAAAAATAGGTACTCTAAACTTCGTGTAATCAACCTCCCATATCTCTTCAATGATTCCAAAGTATGAAACTGATGCCATAACATGGTTTTTATCTTTCGAACTAGAGAAATGCATGGACTCAAATGACGACCATAACCCCACTGTTTTGCATAGTACTTTTGTCATCCTGGGACTTTGTATAGAAGGAAAACTTATTGATATCGTACCCACTCCAGCATATGACATCAAAGTTAGGCCCCTGTGCTAGCCATTTTAATGTAGCAGAAGCAGTACCATCCTTTGCAATTTTTTCTTTAAACCAGTTCAAGAAAGTCTTGTTATGCTTGTTCAAACACCATTTTTCATTCATTCTAGGGTAATTTGAAGAGTTTAAGCCAACTAATTTGAGATCTTTCATTAAGACAAGTCTTCTGATATTTGAAGAGTAACCCTGTGGCACTTTGACTCCCCGTAGACATTCACATAAACTTCTTTTCTTTTTTTTTGATAAAGTATGACATGCTGGGGGCAAATAAGTCTTCTTATCCTCCACTTTAAGTGGAGCTAACTGCTCTCGTATACCCATCGCAACTAGATCCAGACGAGCATTTACACCATCCTTTGTCTTGCCTTGAATGTTGAGAAGCGTTCCGATTAAACTGTCACACACATTTTTCTCTACATGCATCACATCAATACAATGTCTTACATCAAGCTTGCACCAGTATGGAAGATTAAAGAAGATCGACCTCTTCTTCCATATTTTCTTCTCGATCTGTAGCCTTCTTCTGGGTCTTCCCATAGATAACATTAGTGTTGTTCACCCTTTCATAAACTTGCTCTCCAGTCAAGGCCACCGGAGCAATTTCATTCTCCGGAAGTCCATTGAAAGCTTTCCTCAATCTACGATAAGGATGATTACGTCGGAGAAATCTCTGATGCCCAAGGTAAACCGTCTTCCTTCCATGTTGCAGTTGATGGTAACATGTGCCTTCTTCACATATTGGACATGCTTTATGCCCCTTAACACCATACCCACACAGGTTCCCGTATGCTGGAAAGTCATTGATGGTGCAAAATAACATGGCACGCAATCTGAATGTCTCACGGCAATACCCGTCAATCACATCAACGCCTTCATCCCACAACATTCTCAAGTCTTCAATCAAGGGACTCAGATAAACATCAATATCATTTCCTGGCTGTTTAGGACCCGAAATCATCATACTTAACATAATGTATTTGCGCTTCATGCACAACCAAGGAGACAGGTTGTAAATTACAATGAGAACAGGCCATGAACTATGAATACTACTTAAGTTTCCATATGGATTCATTCCATCGGTAGCAAGTCCAAGCCTGAGGTTTCTGGGCTCATTCCCGAAATCCGGAAACAAACTATCAATTCTCTTCCATTGCAAAGAATTGACCGGATGGCGAAGCTGTCCATCACACTTCCTCTCATCTGCATGTCATCTAATGTTCTTTGCGTCATTTACATTAGCAAACAATCGCTTGAACCGCGGAATCACGGGAAGATACCATAACACCTTCGCAGGAGGACCTTTGGTGACCACATCACAACTAGAATCACCATCCTTCACTTTGTAGCGTGATACCCCACACCTGGGGCACTCGTGCATCTCTTCAAACTCTTTCCTGTACAATATGCAATCATTGGGGCAAACGTGTATTTTCTTATACTCCATACCCATCGGACACAATATCTTCTTCGCCTCATAGTTTCGAGATGGCAATGTGTTGCCTTCTGGAAGCATTTCTTTCAACAACTCAAGCAATTCGGTAAAGCTTTTATCGCTCCACCCATTTCTCGCCTTCACATTGAACAATCTTAACACCGCCGACAACCGTGTGAAATTAGTGCACCCTGGATACAAAGCCACTTGCGCATCACTGCACAAAGTATCATACACATGTGCGCGCCGAAAAGACTCTTGCCCAACATCACGGATCATGTCCTCTAGTCCATCGTCCATTTCCACGTCATCAACTTCCTCTCTATCCGACACCCTCGGCCTGTCTAACGATTCACCATGACATATCCATGTTGTATAACTCTTGAAAATCCCCTCACAAATAAGATGATCACGTATCTCCTCAGCTTCTAGTCGTCTCTCATTCAAACAGTTAACACAAGGACAATAAAACCTTCCGTTACCACTATCAGGAGCATTTGTTTTTGCAAACTGTAGAAAATCTTCCACTCCATTCTCATACTCATCACTTGTCCGTCTAGCATTCATCCAACCGCGATCAATGACTAAACCAATACATTCGTACTTAGTCCAACATATTCATCAACCACTTCTTATGACAGGGTATGGCCCTATCCCATTCGAGAAGAAACTTTTTCAACATTCGGTTAACAATTAGTCCTTAACTCTCATGCGCATACTCGACAAAATTTCGGCAGCATTTCCCCGCGGTCTCCGACATACACTACTTGAACGCGATGACAACCACCACGATAAAGTATGCACCCGGAGAATGAAAGGAAATTTATCAATCCGAACTTTCATCAAGTATATAACATTAGAATCAATGAAAAACTATTTTAACTGAATTAAGAAAAAGTTTTTTCCCAAACTGTCCAACTTTGGACAATTCAAGATCCAACACAATGAGCGGTACATTAAGCACATACACGTACGCTCATTAGTATTGCATCTCAAACGGGAAACTAAGGCTTTACTAATTTTTGTGGGCATATTCTCGAATCAAATAAATTTTCAAGAAAATACATTAAAACTCCAATGAAAGCTTTTCAGCCAAAACGTACCTTCTGAGAGACATGCCAAGTTGTTATTGTGCAAAGACAGCAGAGAAGTGAACAAAGCAGAGGCAGTAGCACTATGCAATGAAGTGTAGATCACCCTGCAGCAAAATGAACATCTAAGAATTCTAATGAAAACCATAAAATTGACAGACACTATAAGGTCTTTTTAAAGTCACTTACCAAAACACAGAGAGGAAAAGGGTAAAAACAAGATCGAAGAGTTTGACAGTCGTTGTTTCTTTTCCCGGAGAGCAAGTTGAATATCTCAAGAAAATCAATCAAATGATTTCCTTGTCTATACCTGCTCAACGGAATAAAATAGGCAATTAGCGAGGACCATGTTAATCACATTCCAAAGATATTAAGATACCAAGCTTATTGCTAAAAAAACAGAAAGCAAACAATTCATCTCCTTTGATCCTCTAACTAGTAAGCAACCATCTACGAACCAAAGAAAACTAGTGATGCAGACAAGAATTGCCATAATAGGGCAAATCGTAAGAGATATAAACAACAATTTGTCATGTAATCACAAAATTAACACCGCCTTTGTATACATGAATCGAACATGAGCCGGATACATATTCTTAATTTTGTTTCCCTCAAACATGTTAATTAACACAATACTTCCATTAAAAACACATTTCCTTTACATTTCAGAATGTTTTGAAGCTTGACATGAATTCCAAAATAGTTGTTTTCATGTACCAATACCAAAAGCGAGAATGTATTCCAACATCCACAAAGGGAAAAAAAAACCTGTGAGTGCCTTTTGTCAATGTATCAATCCATTTGGCAACATTTACTATCTTTGAGAATATTTTGCTTATTTAACCAAATACAATTTCTACTAATCTTCTCTCCTGTCAGCTATCATAAAAGAATAATAGCACATGGTATTTCATAACCAACAGATGGAAATATCAGTAATAAGAAGAAACTCATGATGGTAGTGCTCATGCTTTAGCCAAGACATTTATCTCATATGTTAATCACACTATCTTTCATTCTATTCCCTTTTGTATTCACTTTTGTATTTGGAACATTATTGATAATGAAATGATGTGATTTTGTTTGCCTCAGATAAAAAGAAAAAAAAAAGTAAGACCAAAATTGATACCTCTGTTTTAATTAAAACCCATGCCCCTGAGTTTCAATTCCACTATCAAAATCCCATTCCCCAACTTTATATCATTAACTAGCAATTTCAAACAAACTATCCATTCCCAAAATAAATCCCGTAACATAGACCAGAATTTTAATCTCCCTGTACCTTTCGTTTCGGCTTTAGGGTATTTGGCCAGGGAGGTCTTGGGGTGTGTCTAAGTGTATGTGTTGTCTATGTTTTTATGAATATACTTCTACCCAATGAACGTAAGAAAGCTTTAATGAATATACCTTCAATTATTCTGAGAACTTTATTTTTACTCTAAATAAACATTTATGTTATAACAATGCTCAGAAATAAGAAAGAAAAAGCGTGAAACAGAGGTGCAAGAATAATAAAGAAAAGGAGTTCACCAGTTTGATGTTGTGTTCTTGAAGAGAAGATGCTTCCTTTTCACAGAGAAGTTGATAAATAAAAACCCTGATGTGAAAGAAAGAGGAAATAAGACAAGAGTAAGAAAGAAAAATTGAAGTTGCAGCTGATGAGTTTTGAGGAAATGTTAAATGTGAGGAGAGGAAATGTAAAATGGATCCTTACCTTCAATATTCAACAGCGCCCTCTGTTTGATGTTTGAGGTACCGTGCAATGCTGGTTTGGTTTTGCAAATAGAACTCAAGGGAGGAGGAGGGTAGCTCGCGAATGGCCGTTCTCTGGCTCGCAGTGGTTCTCTGGCTCGCAGTGTATAGGCTAGGGTTAGAGGTCGCCGTTGTTGGTGTAAGCTAGGGAAGGAGAGTGAGCTCAGATGAAAATCTCAGCGCGAAAATAAAAAGGGAGGAAGAGGGAATTAAAAATGTAAATAGAAATACACATCGGTTAAAAAAAACCGATGTTGTAAACTTTCACACATCGGTTATCCATAACCGATGTTTAAAATTATATTATTTTCTTCTTTATTTTTTTTATTCATTTTTCCACATCGATTTTAGTAAAAACTGATGTGTAAACTTACACATTTACACATCGATTACCTTAAAACCGATGTGTTAAAGTATGCATTTTTTAATTTTTTATTTTTGGTTCAATTTTCAACATCGGTTTAAAATAAACCGATGTGTAAAACTTTATAACATCGGTTATGACGAAAACCGATGTTTAAAATTTTGGATTTAATTTCAAAAATACCACCGCCTCCTTTTCCACATCGGTTTACTTAAAACCGATATTAAAATTCCGATGTAAAATGTATATTTTACACTAGTGCCGTGAGCTACTACAAGCCAACCAAATAACAGTTGTAATATTGGACGCTTCTCTATTTGATGGCTCGTACCATTAACTTTCAATAGAGTTTTGTTAATTTAGGGTACGTATCAGGGTATGTATAGCACCAATGATTTTTGATATGATTGATAGGAAAGCATCTACGAGCGTGGAATATCAATGATACATGTAAAGTATTGGCTTTCTCGTTAAACCAAGGAAACAAAGGGAAAGAATAAGAAAAGAGAGGGGGGAAAAAGATGAAAGGAAAAGAGAAGGAATTAATTATAATAAGACAGGATGACCGAAATAGAATACACATATTGGTTTCAGGTGGAACAAACAACACGATGTATTAAAGAATACACATATTGGTTTCAGGTGGAACAAACAACACGATGTATTATTTATTTATTTTTGGTGAACAAGACACGGTGTATTTAACTTTCTATAGCCAGCATTCAAATTTTTTTTTTTTTAAATTCTATCATCAACTTTAATCAATTATTATAGTCTAATGATCATGAACAGCAAATACTTTATATAAGCATATACACACACTGAAATTAATTTAAGGATCCATATCTAAAAAAATTAGTCAAATATTTTGCTTTTGCCTTTTCTTACATATATATTTTTATGAGTTTAATTGTTATATTGATAGTGTAAAATACTTTTACACAGACATTCAATAAAAAATTGTCATGTTAGTAAAAAAAAATTAACACTTATTCTAATTACAGCAAAAGTCATGTTAGCAATTAAACTCTAATTTTATTATGTCGCTTATTTGTTTAATATTTTTCTCTTTAAAATCCAACCTTCATATGAATTTGGATAGGTGAGTTTGAGTTTGAGGCTTTCATAGAAGTTTTGTTGGATGGAGGAAGTGGGCTTTCTCATCGGTTACACGGGAAAAACATTAAGGACCCAACTATTGACACTTTTTTTTTTTGCTCTATTTTTTAAAAACAACATTTGTTTCCAAAATTGCCCCTTTCCTTCTCCTTCTCCTTCTCCCACACCACACTCCAGAAAACCCTACACTTGCGTAGCTCCCACACCCTTCTTCGTGCACAGCTCCCAGCTCCCACCGCTTACACCCGCGAGACGGTCGATCCAGCTACGGCGGCGATAGAAGAGGCGGCTTCGCCGAGGAACTAGAGGAATCCAGTACTCGCCGGCTCCTGTTCGTCGAGGAACAAATCCTCGGGGACTCGATACGCACCATGCACGCACGTGATCGCCAAACCAACCATGAGAGCGGAGATCAACAGCAATCCGACGCTGGTGAGGAAAATGACGAAGACGGTGAAGACGACGAGGAATCCAGTACTCGTCGGATTCGCCTCCGGATTTCTGATTCCCGATTCGTCTCAAGATTTCTGATTCGTCTGGAATTTGCGATCCGGGACCTACCGGATTTCGTTTTCCGGGCGCCACTCTCTGATTCCGGAATTCGCTTTCCGGACACCACTCTCCGGAATCCGCTTTCGGAATCCATGTCTGAAATGCAAGGAAGAAGGTGTGGATGGGCAGGAAGAAGGTGTGGATGAAGGTCGCTCCTGTGACGCCCTTGTTTGTTGCCGGAAAATGAAGAGGGTCGTGGTGTGTGGACGATCCGAGCTCGGCGGCGGTGTGGGGAGGGGAGGCACGACGCTCACATGAAATGTGGGGATTAGGTTTTCCGGCTGTAGAGAGTTGAGGTGTGGGAAGGAGATGACTTAAAGGATAGTTTTGGAAAGAAATAAGAAACAAAACCTACTGCAAGGTGCAATTAGGAAAAAAAAAAAAAACCGATGCAAATAGCATGCCTCAAACATTAAGTGGGCTCAATGTTCTGATCACATCATAGCCCAAATAATAATATACACAAAAAAAAAAAAAAATTGTAGTGGGTCTCGTCTCATCAAAATCTGTGATCGTACGTGAGAGAATAAAAAGACGAGATACTCCATTCCCAACTTTTGTAGAGTGCAGTGCAGTGGAAGAAATCAAAAGGAAAATGCATTCATTGGGTTACAGAGCGAATGCGTTACTAACGTTTGCCATAACCATTCTGGCACTTATATGTGGTATTGCTTCTCTCTCCGACAACCTCAACTCCCCCTCACCCTTTGTGCAAGTCCAGGTCTCTCTCCCTCTCTCTATCTATTTATATTTTGTGTGTATCCGATTCCTAACCTAATATCATTTGATTGTGTGTGTTTGTGAATGCGGATGTACATGTAGGTCTTCAACATTAACCGGTTTCAAAAACAGCCCAACGCCAACGACGAGGTATTTCATTTCTCGTTTTTGAATTCTTTTTCTTTTATTTTATTTTTGTTTGTTCACAGTAGTAATCTGTTTGGATGGTGGTTTAGGGCATTAAGATATCATAATTTCGATGTCATGGAGTACATAATGGATCTGTAGAAACTAGAATGTCTGCAGTAACATATTTATAATTGGAGATTTTTTTTTTTCCATTTTAAGGTTAAAGGAAAATTATAGTCATGGTCTTTCACCTCTATGCATAGGCTGGAATTACTTATGAAACAATCACAAGAATAAGGCTTCGAAGCATCATCAATGTATTATTATCCGAACTCAAATTAAACTCAAACTGAGCTTTGATCATTTTATTCCTCAATTTTTTTATAATTGAATTCTGAACTTTATTTTTACATATTCATCTGTTCGAAGTAAATCTGATATGGATGAAGAACTTGGTTGCTTCATTTACTTGTTGGATGTCCGTATTTTACATGTAATGCACAAGTGATTCTGTTGCATGCTTGAAACTATTCAAGAACACAGCCAGGGATAATTGTAAACATCAGATGGTTCTAGCCCTTGGAAGTCAACTTTATTGTGGCCAACCATGAAAAAATATTTCATTACTATGGTGTGCTATTTGCTGTAGAAAAGAGCTACCTCTTTTCATTTTATATAATATAACATGTGTCGTATGTATATTTTTCTGCATAGAGTCTGAATTTCATACTGCATTTGATCTTATACCATACTCTGTCACTAACCACCGTGTTGTACGTCTTTCTTTCTGATAATTAAATGCCATCTTAATTCATGGTTTGATCTGTAGTGACAACTTTTATATACTTACAGGTCAGCATGACATTGAATATATCAGCAGATTTGCAGTCTCTTTTCACATGGAACATAAAACAGGTGCTTGACATGAATTTGCATTATTCATTGTATTTGAATGCTGGAAGTATGAATGCTCTTAGGAGGAACTAAAATGGGAGGATTGGATGAGGGATGAGTGAAAATTAATAAGTATTGACTATTAAGATGTGTTGCATATCTTAATGTATTGTCAATTTTGCTCGCTCTTCCATGTTTTCCATGTATTTCAAATTCCAATGTTTATGATAATTATGGTGCCTCACCTGCTGATATATTTTGCTTCTTTTCCTGAAGTTTTGTTGTCTTGCAATTCTATATTTTTATGTTTTGTAAAAAAAATATTTCTATAAAAGTAATGGAATTGTTTAATATGATACTTGCACATGATGCACAGGACCCTGTTTTCTGATAACTTATTCTAAATAATTAAAGGAAGTAGAAGTTCTGGTTTGTCCAGGGACATATTTTTACCTCTTTTTTTGATGTACTTGCAGGTTTTTGTATTTTTAGCTGCTGAGTACGAAACCTCTAAGAATTCCTTGCAGGGACATATTTTTACCTCTTTTTTTGATGTACTTGCAGGTTTTTGTATTTTTAGCTGCTGAGTACGAAACCTCTAAGAATTCCTTGAATCAGGTATGATTTGATCTGTTTGTTGGCATGTTAACTTTGAAATTTAAACATCTACATTGTAGTTTGCGGCATCCTTTTCAAAATGGAAAGAATAAAAGGAAACCGTAGGGCTTCACAGTGTTATGTTATTGCATGTTATTTTGCATCTACATCAAGCTTTAGTATATGATATGCCATATATGTTGCTTATGCTTTTGAGATTCCAATTGATAGATATCGCTGTGGGATGGTATCATTCCTTCCAAAGATCATGCTAAGTTTTCGATTCATACTTCGAATAAATACCGCTTCATGGACCAGGTACAAAGTATTCAAAGATGTTATGACTATACTAGCATGAAGTACTTAAGATTTCTTTAGGTCTTAATTTTCCCATCCTTTTCCAGGGAAGCAATTTGCGTGGTAAAGAATTTAACTTGACTATGCACTGGCATGTTATGCCCAAGACTGGCAAAATGTTTGCCGACAAAATAGTCATGCCAGGGTATCGATTGCCGGAGGAATACAGATGAACCTTCGTGTGTTGTTATGCATTGCTGTAACTATAGCCTCTTCTATAATAACGGATATAGAAGTTTAGCTTAAAAAACTACAATCTGGGAAAGGGATATCATACTTGGGATAGTTAAAATGTACAGCATTGGAATACTTGGTCATTAAAAAAAAGGTTTTTCTTGGTGTTTGTTTTATTAGTTTTTTTAATTGATATGTTTTTACTGACAATTAAAAAATTTCTTTCTGGTTTAATGTTTCCAGGTTTCAAACCTTTGTGAAGAAAATGTTGGAAACAAAAAATTTTGTTTTTCACTATTTTTTACAAAAGTTTGAAACCAAAAATTAAAAAAAATTAATTTTTTTTATATATTTTGTAATCGTAAAATAAAAGATATCCATTGGAAAAAAAATAAAAAACAAATCAAGCACTATATAAGTATATATATTTTCTCGCGTTATCTTTTAAGTTTTCAGAGCTGTTGCCCAAATGGCTGCCTGAGCCATTGAAATTACTTCAAGTATTGTTCCCGTGCAACAGTTTGAAATTGTGACCTAATATTCTGCTTGCTGTAACCTCAAGGCTAAAGCAAGGACACTATTTCCTCTGAAGAAATTACAAAAGTGACACCTTGTGGCTTGCACATATATATTCCTCAGAAATTTTTATGTATGTCATTAGATACCATTTTGATGTTATTGAAACTTTTTTGAATTATCAAGAGGGGTCTATTGAAGGGCAGATGATGGAACTTGCTAAAGGATAAATGTCTTGAGGATGGGATTTTGCCTATGGCAAGTATATCAGGGTTTGCCTTTGTCGTCTACGCTACCATCTTGAATCTGGGGACGATACGTGAATACCTGGTCAACGTATCCGATAGGTAGATATGGGTTTGTCTTTGTAGCCCACACTATCATCTTGAAATCTCATCAAATGTGCTAAGAGAAAGGAAAGTCTACAAAAAAAAAAAAAAAGTCCTTAAGGAAAGGTGCAGTTGATTCATAATGAGCGACAACACAAATAAAATAGAGTAATGATATTTGAACACAAGAATGATGTTCAATATCGTATAAAAATATTTTTTAGCATTTATTTATTATTTTCTTACATTTTATCGTGTATTTTATCACTTTCAAAAACATCCTATGAGTTATACGGTGTTTATGTATAGTGTCAAAATTTGTGTCAAAATATCATTATTCTTAACATAATCACCGCAAGTAGTTGTGTAACGAGATAATTTTTTGCGCTATAACATAATTCGATAATTAATGTACATGACTGAAAATTTTGAATTATCGAATGTTTGATAACCATAAGGACTCTGTAAAATAACTATAATTAATTAATTAGAAATATAATATAGTTATTATAAAAGTCAAAGAAATTTAATTATGTGATCATATATGATTGATTGGTAATGTAAAAAAATTTTACACTAATTCTGCATTATAATTAAATTCACAAGAAAAATTAAAATATGTCTTCAGAAAAGAAAAATTTAAATAAAAAATATGAACTAAAAGGGATGACAATTTTATCCGTACCTGCGGATACCCGCGGATAAAACCCGCAACGGGTACGGGGCGGGTAGTTAAACCGGTACCCGCGAGTAAAATAAACGGGTAATTTCAATACCCATTTATAAACGGGGCGGGTATCACACTATCCGTGTCCATGGATACCCGCATCCGTTACTTAAATTACTAAAATGCCCTTTATTATATATATATATATATGTAGTAATTGCTAGATATATATATATATGATTACTTTTGTTAGTAACTTTTATAATTGGATAATGCTTTGATACTTTCTTAACATCTATTTGTATGAACATTGTTATTTTAAATTGAATTACACATATTTTAGCTTTTTTTAAAGCAAAAAAAGTATATATTTTTTCTGGAAAAAATAATCCACGGATACCCGCAAACCCGCGAATATCCGCGAAACCCGCTGGATACCCGCCCGAAAGATACCCGTGTTGGTAATAGGTGGGGACGGGTTCGGATTTTACCCGACGGGTACAGGGGCGGGAGGAATGCTACCCGTGCCCGCCCTGCCCCGTTGTCATCCCTAACTAAAACCCTAAAAAACTGCAGGGATTTAAATCAAAATTTAATCATTAAATTTTTATATAAATCAAATTAAAATGGATTTATATCCAATTTACATTTTTTTTCTTTACACCTTGTTACTACTTACTTGTATCCTTCTAACTAGTAAGATATTCTTGTTATCTTAATATTAATTTAAATAAAAAAAGTAAAGACCCAATATGGTTATTAAAAATAATCAAATGGACGATTTTGGTTCTTGAAAAATTTAAATTAACTATTTGGTTACTTAAAGGAATAAATGTGGAACATATTAGTTCCTAGATCAGTTTTAAGATTCGTTTACATGCCTACATGTCTTGTTAACAATTATCTAGTGTGTGAAAAAAACTGAAAAGTGAAAAAATGCACAAATTTAAAATAATTCAGAATGCTTTTTTTTTTTTTACTTTTCATTCCTTTCTGATGGTGGAAATTCATTACATGCCATGCACGATTGCGGATTCGCCAAGCAGATAGTTATCAAGACACGTGTACAGTAAATTAACATAAAACTGGTCTGATGGATTAGTATACCCATATTTATAAATTTGAGGAAGAAATGATTAATTTAATTTTTTAGTCACAAAATCTGCATGTAATTATTTTTGGGACTCAATTGTGTGTTTAGCCTTAAAAAAAATATGGTTATTTGTTTGAGCTGTTATATATCAATTTAAGAAGTTGATGACCATAAGCTGGCTGTAGCTTGTATGAATTACGAAGCACTTGAGAAATATTTTTCTCAAAAAGGTTTCAATTTTCATACGTGAATTAATTTGGGGCCATGCTCGAACTCGAACTCGAACTACGGGTTGTTGCTGTATGAGCAGGGAAGAAAGAGTGTCACTCATATACTCACTTCACTCTTGCTGCTCCCAAATTCAAAGGTACTCACTCATCCCTAATTTCTTTTTGGCATCTCAGAAAATGCATAGAAATTCGAACTGAATTCCACGACTTTATTGATTGATGTGCGTCTTCTGTGAAATTGGCCGTTATACTTTCATTTTCAGTTTTCTGGGTAACCCCCCAGAGAGGGAGCGGCGGGGGGTTAAAATTGCATATGCCATGTGATTGGGTTTTACTCTTCATTCCAAAGCACATTTGTAAGTTTGATCATTTATGTTGCATTGCATGAGAAGAGAGAAATAGGGAGCCAGATACGTAGAGGTAGTAGTGGTGTCCCATTAGGAACAAATTGGACAACTTCATCAATGGGAAGCTATTTCATTGCTCTGTTGCTAGATCAGGTGCATAGGGTAGGGGTAACAGGGTGGGCTATACTTTCAAGAAACAAGCTTGGAATCAAATGCTGGCCTTGTTTAGTGCTAATTTTGGATTTCTCTATGATATAGATCTCCTCAAATGCCGTTACACGGCTTTGCGGATGCAGTTCAGCAACATAAAGAATCTTCTTGACTAAAATGGACTTTCTTGGAATTAAACTAGATAAATGGTGGTTGCCAATAATCATGTGTGGGATGCCTATATCAAGGTTATGTTTGCCTGTGTTATGTTCTTTAACTTTTTTACCCATGTTGCTAGGTAAACTGATCGGCAGGCATGCAAGCACGCCTTGATGCAGGCCTACAGAAGTAAAGCACCTGCGAACATTAAAGATTTGTGTTTAATATATGCACATAAAGGTGCGGATGGAAGATATAGCTTGTCGAGTCATGATGTAGACTTTGATGATGATGTTAAAGTCGTAAATACTGGTAATGGTAAGTTTCCATCTATCCACTCCTGAACTGATGTGGTGTTGATTATTTGTCATAGGCATTGAACATTGAAGATGCATAAGCATAATCACAGATCTAGAAGAAGTTAACCATTAATAGTTGAGAAAATATCAGAAGGGACCCAAAAGAAAAACAAATATATGGTATCTAGGACCATTCACTAACTGTTCAGTGCCGAGTCTTGTTTATCCTTACTCCATAATTTTTCTGCTTCCTAATTTGTAACCTTTTGACATGGTCCTCATTACCAGCTTTTTTTGAGATGGTCTTGGGGGTTTTTTCTTTACCTTTTTAAGATTTTTTTACTCATAATTTGTTTTCGTTGTTTGATCCATGAAGAAGCATCAAGTATCTCACTCATATACTGATTTTGGATTATGTGAATCTCTAATTACTAGCCCAAATTTTAAGAGGGTTAATATATTGAAATGCTGCATGCAATTGGCACTGCAGTCACGTGCAGGAAGGTAAAAACCATAAGGATTACTTCTTACAATTCTGGATCAATCAACTTCATCTTCATTTCAATTCATAGGTATTGACCATTTATAACTTATAATTCTGCTTTGGATTGTTTAATTGATGTCAATTATTAGATCCAATGTTGATCACTTTTAAGCACATATTTGACCCTAGAATAGGTAATGTGTCAAAGTAACAACAGTTCTTTTAAATCTAAAATCTTTATAAATACTAGAAATTGTATTTCCTGGTTTTGTTTTTCCTTTTGTATATTTTTAGGTAGGTGCCTATATATTGAAACCCATGAGAATTTTAATCATGCAATTTCTAAGACCAGAAATATGTTTTGATAGGTGAATTCCTCTAATTAGGTTTCTTTTTTTGTCTTTAGCCAGAGAAAATGAGTATCATTCCTTTGATGGTGATGAATATGTAGGACAAATTTGGACCTCACATATGGACTGTTATCTTGCTGACTTGCTACTGAATCAAGCACTTAAAGGGAATAAAACCAGTCGCGATCTCACTTATGAAGCTTGGTGTGAGATTGTTGCATTGTTCTGTGCAAAATTTGGATCTCATTACACTAAAGATGCTCTAAAGGATCGATACAAATATTTGAAAATCCAATATAATGACTTAAAGGTTCTTATCAAGCAGCCTGGCTTTGCTTGGGATGGGAAGAAAGAAATGGTAACAGCTAAAGATGAAGTATGGAACTCTTACATCAAGGTGAACTGTAATCTATACATTTGGTTTTGTCTGTGATGCTTTTTTTTCCATGTACTGTTAATAATTTATTGGAGATAAATGCAGGTGTATCCTGATGCTTTGTCATATAGAAATAAATTTCTTCCAATCTATCACAAATTATGTTTGATATATAGCCAAGAAATTTCTGACAAAAGCGTATATCATATTAGTAATGGGTCAATTTCAACAGTGGGTATGTCTCTTCTTTTCCCCTAAATTGTATATTGGTGGACATTCTGAATCATCATCAATTGATGGGAGTAGTTCATTTTTATTTCTGGTTTGAAGGAGGTGATGAGGACATTCAAGACTCTGCAATAGGTGATTGCTCAAGAACAGATTGGACACCTTCCATGGACCGTTGTCTCATTGACATTATGCTAGAGGAAGTTCGAAGGGGGAACAACATTGATTATGTTCTAAACAGTTCTGCATGGATAGATATGCTTATATTGTTCAAGGAAAGATTTGGTATACAATTTGACAAAGATTGCCTCAAGAGTTGTTGTAAAGGTTTGGAAAAGCTATACCACGAATTGAGATATATTCTTGAACAGAGAGGGTTTTCATGGGATGAAACAAAGCAAATGATCACTGCATACGATGGTGTCTGGGATGCTTATATTAAGGTGTGTTGCACTGCTTTATTTGTCTACATTTGAGTTTCAATGGTGGCTGACCTTGGAATATGCAGGTGCACCCTGATGCAAAGTCTCACAGAAATCATCGAAAGCCAAATTATAATGATCTATGCTTGATTTATGGAAATTCAGATACCAAGTTGGCATGTAACCGAGCTAATCAAAATGTTGGATATGACAGTAAGTTTCCACTTTGATAGTTTTATTGTATTTATGTCTTCGTCAAATACTTACCGTTTATTTAGTGATTATGCTTCACTAATAGGGGTGGGGGGTGGGGGGGAGGGACAGGGTGAGAACTTGCTCAGACCATTCTCCCTTAATTTATTTGTGATTAACAGAGTCTTTCACTAAATAAGTAGATTTGAAGTATTTATATGGATAGAGAGAGAGGAGTTTTGACTGGACACTGTCAATGGATTGGTATTTTATGGACTTGATGGGGAGGGGGGAATTACTCAGTGCCATTCTCCCTTAATTTATTTGTCATTAACAGAGCCTCTCACTAAATATGTCAGTTTATATAGTATTTATAAGGATATTGATGTTTTGAAGGCATCAAATTTCAAAATTCTCACCCGAGAAGTGACTGGACACCACCAATGGATCGGTATTTTATGGACTTGATGTTAGACGAAGTGCGCAATGGAAGCATGGTTAATCACAAGTTTGATGAATTAACCTGGAGAGATATGGTGGCAAAATTTAGTGCAGAGTTTGGATCCCAGTATGACAAAGATGCCTTAAAAAGTCGTTATATGATTTTGAGAAAGATATTCAATGATATGAAGATTCTGCTTCACCAGAGTGGGTTTGCCTGGGATGAAATGCAGCATATGATAATAGCTGATGAAAGTTTGTGGGATGCTTATGTGAAGGTGCTTCTTCCTAGTGATTCTGTTTTGTTTTGTTTTTTTGTTTTTTTTTTGATAAAAGCCAAATTATGGCAATTCATTTATAATAGTGTCAGCAATACAACTAGGAGCAATGTAAAAACAACAGGAGCTAGCATACAACAAAGATGCCCTAGCCAAAGAGTGAGCCACTTTGTTTGCTTGCCTCCTAATAAACTTTGTTGAAAAGTTTGTAAAGTAAGAAGTAAGACCCTTGCAACAATTGACAATGATACCAAACTCAGTAATATTTTCCTTTGATGAAGATAACTCATCCACCACCCTTTACTATCAACTTCAAAGTGGACGTTGGTGAAACCCAGCTCAATGCACCATTTAATGGCAAACAAGAGACCCATTGCTTCCCCCACGTTCACTTCCAACTTTGATTCTACCCACATTGTTTTAGCTTGAGCAAACTTGCCCTCATGATCACGGATGCACATGCCAAACCGGGATAAATTTATGGCCTCAAAGAAAGTTGTGTCAACATTGCATTTCAAAGACCCAAAAGGAGGAGGTGACCATCTAGCTCGGGTAATGCCAGGACCAACAGCCACCCAAGGGGGTTTCCTTTTCCTAGCTAAAATCCAACTGGACAACATCTCTTTTGAACAGTTGATGACTTGAGTTCCAGTCATATCCTCATTGTTCCACAATTTTGGTTCTTGGCCTTCCATATGCACCACAATATCATCACAAAATCCGCCCTTTTATTTGAGTCAATAGCACCACTGACCAAGAAATATAACTCAGAGAAAGAGTTCACCTGGTTAAGAAAAGGATCAATGATGTGCCAATACCCAGCTTGAACCAAAATATCTCTACTCTTGTCACACTGCAGTAATGCATGACACTGAGATTCAAGACCAGTTTCGCATCTCACACGAACTTGTACAAGCCACCCCACGCCTCTGCAGGTTTATTCTAGTGGGAAGAACCTCCCTGCATGCGCGCCAAATGAAGGACTTCACTTTGGTGGGCACTTCCAAGTTCCAAATACTTCGCCAATCTCCATCTCGTTTCAGATGAGCCGTGTTCAATAAGGATTCGATACACAGTCTATAAGATGAACGAACTGTATAAAAGCCGTCCTTACTATATTTCCATATGCGCGTGTCCTCCCCTACTTCATCAACTAAGGGCGTGGCTAGTATAGTAGCAGCATCACAAGGAGTAAAAAACTGACGCACAAAATCTTCATTCCATCTTCTGGTACCAGGCATAATAAAATCACTGACCACCCAATTATGAGCCATTTGGGTTAGGTTAAAATGGTGATTCAGCCTTTGACCATTTGCAATCCAAGGCTCATTTAGGATTGGAATATTGTTTCCATTGCCAATTCTCCATCTAGAGCCCTCATTCAACAAGACCCGGGAATTCCAGATGCTACGCCAAATAAAACTTGGATTATGACCAAGAATCGAATCCAAGAACTGACCTCTAGGATAGTATTTAGCTTTGAAAATCTTTGAGACCATAGCTTCTGGGTTAGAAACAAATTTCCAACCTTGCTTCCCTAGCATTGCCAAATTAAAAGCTCCCAGATTTCTGAAGCCGAGGCCACCAAATTCCTTCCTCATAGATAGCCTATCCCATTTCAACCAATTAATGTCACGCGTATCACCCTTCTTGGATCCCCACCAAAAAGAGTTCATTATCCTTTCAATCTCTTCTGCCAACGAAGGAGGTAGTAAGAAGACACTCATGCAATAAGCTGGAATCGCATGGAGCACAGACTTCACCAGAACCTCCCCTCCAGCCTTGGAAAGATGTCTACCACTCCAAGAATTAATTTTCTTCCACACCTTGTCCTTCAGATAATTAAATGTAGCTTTCTTTTTTCTACCAATTAATGAGGGAAGCCCCAAATATTTTCCTGACCCAAGACAGGTCTGGACTCCCAAGATATTAGATAAAGCCAATCGAGTACCATCATCCACATTCTTACTATAAAAAATCTCAGATTTACTGAAATTAACTGCTTGACCAGATGCTGCTTCAAAAGTAGCAAGAATTGACTTCATCACATTACATTCACGCTTACTAGCTCTAAAGAATAGAAAGCTATCATCTGCAAAAAGAAGGTGACTAACAGAAGGAGCACCCCGACAAATTTGAATACCATGAATGTCACCCCTCCCCTCAGCTCTTTTGATTAGGCAAGTAAGGCCCTAAGCACAGATAAGAAAGAGATAAGGGGAGAGAGGGTCACCTTGCCTTAAGCCTCTGCCTGGAACAATTGGTCCAGCAGAATCATCATTAACCAAAACCGAGTAGCTAACAGAGGAAGCACACAGCATAATCCATCTGACCCATCTATCGCAGAAACTCATCTTCTCCATCATAGCAAGGAGAAAACCCCAGTCCATTCTATCATAAGCTTTGCTGATATCTATTTTCAAAGTCACTTCACCTCTAACTCCCTTTGTTTTGCATTTCATATGGTGGATAATTTCAAAAGCTATGAGCACATTATCCAGGATAGATCTTCCTTCTATAAAAGCAGACTGCTCTTCTGAGATACACTTTGGCAATAATTTTTTCAACCTATTAGCTAAGACTTTTGCCACTATTTTATATAGAACATTACACAAGGATATAGGTCTCAAGTCTCATAGAAGAAGGGCTATCAACTTTAGGAATTAAAACAATATTTGTATCATTAAGAGTTGATGGAAAGTTACCAGTCTCCAACCAGTAGCAACAAGCCGTGAAAATATCCTTGCCACAAATATCCCAAAAATGCTGGTAAAAAGCAGGATTTAAACCATCCGGCCCCGGAGATTTATCTGGGTGCATCTGGAAAATAGCTGTTCTGAATTCGTCTTCAGTGAAGGGAAGTTCCAACCCTTGATTATCTTCCATTGAGACAATAGGAGACACTGCCTCAACAACCGGAGAATAAATGCTCTGTTGTTCTAGAAACAGGTTTCCAAAATAGTCCTTTGCAAGCTCACAAAGACTCGGTTGACCACCTACCCATTCATTGTTATCATTTTTTAGCTTGTCAATAATTTTCCTTCTCTTCCTGGTAGTAGCAGTCAAGTGAAAAAAAATTGTATTTGCATCTCCATCTCTAAGCCAAAAGGCCTTGGCTCTTTGCTTCCAATAGATCTCCTCTTGAGCCAAAATTGATGCAAGCCTTTCTCGCTGTCTCTCATAAATCGAGGCATCCTCTGGATCATGAGAAATTCTAGCAGCCTCCAAAAGCCTTTTACACTGATTTGCTTCTTTGCGGAAATTCTCATTAAGTTTCTTACTCCAAACCTCTAGGTCCTTACTACACTGCTTTAGTTTAGAAATAACATCATCATGTATCCCATTCTCCCAGCTAGACCGCACCACATCACCCACCTCGAATTCTTCAAGCCAATGATTCTCAAAGCGAAACTTTCTCTGGTGCTTCTGAGCAGGGCACTGATCAACACAAAGTAGGAGTGGTGAATGATTCGAGACAGGAGCTAAAAGATTTGATAATTGTGCATTCGGAAATAAATTCAACCACACCTCAGAAGCCAAATCTCTATCAAGACGTTCTTCCACTGCACTGTCAGAATCACGACGGTTTGCCCAAGTAAACTGATACCCATTAAGAGGAAGATCAATTAGATTACACTCTTGAACAGTGTCACGGAAACCATTTATTAGCCAGTTCGGATGATCGACTCTTCCCCTCTTGTCCTCAGCCATTAACAAGTCATTGAAGTCCCCAATAACGCACCAAGGAAGCAATGACATTGTAGCTAAGTTTCTTAATAAATTCCAGGAATCACGCCTTTTGGTCCTCTCAGGATAGCCATAGAATCCAGTCAACCTCCATAAACCTCCTTCATTATCAGACACCTCCACATTAATAAAATTCATTGAGTAATTGATAATGCGACATTTAAAGGATTGTTTCCAAATAATCGTAATACCTCCACTACGTCCCTCCCTATCAACACCAAAAGAAAAATCAAATCCTAACTTTACACGAATTTCCTCTATTTTATTTGAGTGACAAAGTTTCAAAAAGCAGAATAACGTCCGGTTTGTGGTCCCGAACGAGGTCCCTCAGCGAAGAAACTGCACGCAGGTTGCTCAGGCCTCGGCAGTTCCAACTTAGTATACTCATAGTCCCCGACAACCCTGGTTGCCAGGGTCTGCCGCAAAAATTTTTTTTGGAATCACACTATCAGAACCAATTTCCATGCAGTCCACGTTCTTTGACTCCCCCTGCACGTGATCTCCTTCACCCACCAACTCTGTTAACTTTCTTTTCTTATCCCACTCCAACTCTCTCTCCTCATGATTGTCCTCATAATTGCCCTCATGATTGCCTTCTTTCATTTCCGTATCCATTCCTCTCTCTCCAATAACTTTATCCTTAATTTTAGGAAAGAGAATATTTGGGTTTCTAAATATGTCAACAACCGAGACCAAAATTTTCTCCTTGATTTTTGCGTCATTTACTGCCCCAGTAATCACCTCCTTAGGATCCGCATCTACATTAACTGCAGATTTGAATTTTGAAACTTTCTGCAGATTTGGTGCTTCCCAACTCTCAGCTCCTTCCTCCCTCAGCCACCCCTCACCATCGTCCCCCTGGTTCCTCCGCTGCTCAACTTGTAACTCTGGTCCCCACAATCGCCTACCATCATCATCATCTAGTAGAAATAATTTCTCACAGCAATCCTCCATGTGACCTAGCATTCCACACAGATAGCAAAAAGACCCCAACCTTTCATATTTGAACTGAACCTCCTTTGCCTCCCCTCCTGGTTTCTTCACTCTCTTCAGTCTCTTCAGTGGCTTGAGCACATCAAGGAGCACTCGGAATCTCATATAGGACTTAAGGAAATTTGAATTGTTTTTTGCATCATACTCTATGAATTCACCCAGAAAGTTTACCAGGTGCTTCCCTACCGCTTCTGTCATAAACCCCACAGGGATCTTATGAACTTGAACCCAGAAGGGTACGTTTAAAAGTTCCACTTCCTGGGGTGTCTGACCCTCCTGCATCGTTCCCAGTATCAACAAATGTTCATCGAAAGACCACGGTCCACCCCTCAGTACCCATTGGACATCCACCTTATGGAAGAACTGGAACAAAAATATGCCTCCCTTTGCCTCCTTCACGTTTACGCCCCTTCCTGGCTTCCAAACGCCAGCCATCCTTTTCCTCATCATGTGAAACCTGATTGACCTCGTTTTCGGGAATCTCCCAACCAGGCACAAGGCTGGGTCTCCATCCAGTACTCGTCGAAACTCTTCCACCGGGACCTCCAAATCCGCCTCCTCATCCTCTAACGTTAACTGAGCAAAGCTAGAAGACGCCATTGATAGATATCTCACACACAACTCACACTCTTATTAGATATAGGAAAACTTCTTACAGAGGAGATAAAAAAATGTTTTATTTTAGCTATATATTGATATGTATTCAATGAATATTTAAGGAGTTGATATATCAAATAATATGAGAATAGCATCTCATTTGTTTTGTTTTGTTTTACTGGTGTTTTGGATTTTTTTTAATGCTGATATCAGACACCCTTTAATTTTGCAGGAGTACCCTGATGTGAAAGCATATCGCTATAGAGCTCTTCCTAATTTCGATTATTTGTTCTTGATATATGGAAATGCCTGCTGTGGCAGAAATCAAAACTGTTCTGAGTGCTCTAGGGATGCTAAGGATAACGACCTGAGTAGTGGTATTTTCTTCATCTTTCCATGTGTAGTTTCTTGTATAGTTGTCTTCTCTGCACTGCATTTATAAATTGGAAGTTAGTGCTAAGTCCTAGTAGATTATGTTTGATGGAAAAACTTGGTTTTTATGGGAGCACATTTTGAACCTAGCTGTTGATTTATTCCTGGGGAGTGTTCCTGGGGAGTGAGTTATTAGCTGTTAATAGATTGCAATTGCATTATCATTATTAGGGTGTTAAAAACTTAAAATGTAGATTACCTTATGTAATAATTGTAATTACTGCTTCAATATATAGATGTTGGGGAGTATAACCAATCGCCTGCTAATGATGAACCTGTGAGGATAGCTTGGACAGCGAAAATGGACCATTATCTGATTGGCATTTTTCTGGAGCAGTTGAATAGAGGGAATAAGATTGGTGATACATTCAGTGAAAAAGCTTGGTCCCAGATAACTGAATCGTTCAATGAAGTGTTTGGACTACTTTGTGACAGAGATATACTCGAAAATCAGTATTTTGTTCTGATGAGAGTCTACAAGGATGTCACGAATCTTCTTAATTGGAATGGCATTGCCTGGGATGAAATTCAGCACACTTCAAGAGCAAATGATGTTTGGGAGGCTTATGTTGAGGTGCATTACATTTTCATTGGGTATTTCCTTTGGTTATTAATTGCAACATGTACATAATTTCAGGGACTTCATTGATTCCTTATCCTCACCTCACGTAACACAAATAACTGCTTCCCATACTACTTCATAAAGCCTGACATGAACTATATTGACAATGCTCAACAGATGCAACTTACAGTAATGATAGATATGGCAGTCATGCATGATATCGTCGTAACTCTTTTTTTGTTGCAACATGAGTACTCTGAT
This sequence comes from Sophora flavescens, assembly GCA_030762895.1. NCBI lineage: Eukaryota > Viridiplantae > Streptophyta > Magnoliopsida > Fabales > Fabaceae > Sophora > Sophora flavescens. The sequence continues at coordinate 128,060,626 of CM061067.1, forward strand.
GGGTGTCTTAACAGGCCAACTTTGGAATGACCTAAGATATTGTTAGTCATAGGCCTAGGAAAAAGACTAGAAATACAACGGCAGCAGACATGTAACATTAGTAGGCAGTTTTTATTAACTGATAGTAACTGCTATATACATTTAGTAACTGCTATATGTAACTGCTATGTGCAGTTAGAGTATCTAATAAATATAGGTAGAAGGGATTGGGGAGGCATTCCGTTAGTTTCTTGGTGGTATGGTTTGGGAGAGACTAGGCTCTCGAATTCCTAGAGGTTCATTGTATCGTCTCTATATTTTCAGTATTCTATCTCTGTTAGGGTCAGTTCCTTCAGAGAATCATCAATAATACTATATCATTCATATAACTCCTTAGTAGATTCTATCAGTTTCTATCAACTGGTATCAAAGCAGTTCTGATCCAGGTTAAAATTCACGACAAGGAGGCAAATGGGTTCAAGAACGATGCCAAGATTTGACGGCAGCGGGGACGCCTATTGGTGGCTGATCCAATTTAGTCAGTATCTTGAAGCCCTTAGAGTTCTCGAGGAAGATTGGTTAGCATGGGTTTGGATGGGCCTTGATGGAGAAGCTTACCGTTGGTGGCTTTCATGGAGAGAAACCAAACGAAAGGTGGCGTTCATCAACTTTGAGAAGGCTCTGCTCATACATTTCAAACCAGAATTTGGGATTTATCTTCAAGATTCTGGGGAACAAGAACCAGAACCATTGACAACGGCAGACATCAATAAAGAAAAAGAATCAAGGACAACCACCCAAGATGAGGCCAAGAAGGTGGAAGCAAACGCAGAAACCCGCAGGCTGATGGGAACCAAATGAGAAGAGACAAGATCAGAAAAGAAGGAATGCACCTCAATCTTGGTCAAGTATCGGTGGCGGATTGAGAGAGAAGGTAGAGAACGATCGGGCTCCGATGGTGGAACAGGGGCAGAAGCAATTTACAGGGACCGGACATAGAGTTTTGGAAGAAATAGACAAGCCCAGGCCACCGCCGAAACCACCGGATCGGGAATCCCCTACGGTGGCCGATGGAGACCGAGCGGCCGCACATGGAGAACAGAAGATGGTTTCATGGCAGACTCCAACCAGTAACGCCATCCTCGAGAGGGTAACGGCCACGGATGGCAAACTTCCGGTCACGCCATCGCCGGAACCGCCGGAACGTCATATTCAAATGGTGGTCGAAGGAGCACTTGCAGTTGAGGGTGGTACAAGCGCACATGGGGATCCAAAGGAGATTAGGGCAGAAGCGGCGGTCTCTCAGAAATTGGGCCACGGGTTTGTCTTGATGAGTCAAGCCCAAGTTAGTGATGAAAGGGAATGGGATTTAGTGGATCCTTCTGTTTTGGACCCAACAGATTTGTCAGCTCCAAATATAGAACAGAAACCAAGTCCACAACTGCCTACTCATACTAGAAACATCGTACAAGACAAAGAGAAAGAAAGGAGGGTAGAATGGGTCAGTTTCTTAGACAAAATGGGCCAGGCCCAACAGGAACTAAGGAGAACCTTTAGAAGGGAAAGGTGGGCTTGCATATCAAAGAGCACCCTCTACACAGCAGAGTTTCATGCAGCAGCAAGAGCACGGGGTGGCTGTGCAGTATATGTTAGTGACAAACCTGGTCAACATGATGTGAATATCATTAGAAAGCTTGTACTGCCAGATGGGTCCATTATGAAAGCTAAACATGTAGGTCTTCCTACTCGTGCTTGTTTATTTGATGATACGGTTCTAAAATGTGAGGTCTTCACCACTTCTCCTATTAGGGATTTTGGTCCAATATTAGAGTTTGCTCCAATTGGTTTTCTTGATATGTTCAACTCAGGAGGAGCAACTGAAGCTATTGTTGGGTTTGTATTGTCCATCTCTCAGAGTTCAGTCAACACTAGGTTCATTTCTCAGGGTTCAGTCAATGATGGGCCTCAATCAAAAACCGTGAGTAATGAATTATTGCAAAAGGAAGAGAAGCACCAGTGTGGTGAACCCAGTTACCAGAGTTCTTTTTATATGGACCCACAACTCAACACTGTGGCTAATGAATTGGTCCACAAAGAAGAGAAACAGGAGATGTCCATGGGAATTGAAGAGCAATAGTGGGATCCGGGTGGAAGGCAGCATACAACTACAACAGCTCCACCATCAGGCTTCAAACAGTAGGACCCCGGAGAATCGTGCGCAATAGGCCATTTGCTTGTTCATCTTGAGGACAAGGTGAATGTTTAGGGTGGGAGTATTTTTAGTCATAGGCCTAGGAAAAAGACTAGAAATACAATGGCAGCATACATGTAACATTAGTAGGCAGTTTTTATTAACTGATAGTAACTGCTATATACATTTAGTAACTGCTATAACTGCTATATGTAACTGCTATGTGCAGTTAGAGTATCTAATAAATATAGGTAGAAGGGATTGGGGAGGCATTCCGTTAGTTTCTTGGTGGTATGGTTTGGGAGAGACTAGGCTCTCGAATTCCTAGAGGTTCATTGTATCGTCTCTATATTTTCAGTATTCTATCTCTGTTAGGGTCAGTTCCTTCAGAGAATCATCAATAATACTATATCATTCATATAACTCCTTAGTAGATTCTATCAGTTTCTATCAGATATATGTTTTGATAGTTGTAAGGATCTATGGTAAATAATTTTTTGCTAGCTCTGATAAATGACATTTTGCAGGAGTATCCAGATGTTGCCTTTAGAGAGACTATCCGAGACAATTATAACGATTTGTGCTTACTTTTTGGGAATGTAAACCAGAATAGAAGACCAGGCCGTGTGAGAATAAAATTGAAGTTGAAAACCAGTAATAATAATTTTAGTATGGAGACTGACAAAATCATTGGAGACCTGCAATCTTCAGCTAGGGAATTTAAAATACCAGATGGGAGAAAAAGGCGAATATCTCAAGCTTCGTCAAATGCTAGAAAAGTTCATAAAACCTTACTAGGTGAGATGCAAGAAGATTTACCAGAGGCAAAAGATGTCTCAATAGAACGCATTGTTGCTGCACTTCAGAGTATACCAGATTTGGATGATGAGCTCTTCTTGGAGGCTAGTTTACTTCTAGAAGACGAAAGGAAGGCTCGGATGTTCGTGGCAATGGATGCAGCAGCAAGGAGAAGGTGGTTGCTTAAAAAGCTTCACCAGTAACATCAATTTGATTGTTAACATATGCAGACACCTACAAAGTCAAAATATTGTATAGATAGTTCTGTCAGTAGAACTAGATGAAGGTGTCAAGCCAAGTTTTTTTGGGGGATTTCCCGCGCAATTTATGAATTGCTTATCAAAATGATAAAATAAGAGTAGTCATGATGGAAGTGAAGAAGCACGCTACTTTTTTAGATTGATTAATGTCTTGGGTTGTCAACTTGTCATTCCTAACCATTATAAGCGTTTGGCACTGTATTTTGGGAAGAATAGCGTTGTATATTAGAGAATGATTAACTGAAATCTTAAATGGGTTTCTTAAATGTAAATAATTTGCTATTAGTTATGTCAATTTGCTATTAGCTATGAATTTCTAGCAACTATTAACTGAAGAAACATATTAAAAAATGAAAATATAACAAAAGTTATTCATATATTTTGCAAGAATGTGAGCTTTTAAGAGAGACTTCATGAGTCATGACATAAACTAGATGTTAATAATGCTCGTATTACGGCCACTGATGTTTGTTTAAGATTGTTTGGAATGCAAACGGAGATGTGCACCTTCCCGATGCACTTTTTATGAAAACTTGTCTTAGCTTTTATCCAACGCAGTTTTAAACGGTAATTTGGGTAGGTTAACTTTAAAACAAACAAGCGTTATACTCCTCCTTTCCTATAGAATATAACTCAACCTACATTTCCATGAACATTACAAATATTATTTATTGCTTTGTAGCCTCTACGCCGCTAGCTACATAGCTTCCTTGTTTGCTAATTGATGTATGGCAAGGGCTGCTTATATTTTGGTCTTCGTGGCCTTTGGTTGTTGCAAGAGATTACTCATCAGGGTTGGGTTATGGTACACCACCCACATTTTACATCACTCACTATACCACCCATGTGACAAGTTTTGAACCAATCAAATTGCCACATAGGTTGGTCAAAATTTCAAACTTTCTAGTTGTATTATACTGTAGTCAAACTATATGAATACAGTATATTATAGTATAATATATGTGTTTTTTGTATTTGCAAATTTAACTCATATTAAAATAATATTTTTTATTAAAAAAAATGATTATATTGTAAAATATTATTGACAACGAACATTATTTGAATTCATATTAAATTATTATTTTACAATATAATCAATTTTTTTAATAAAAAAATATTATTTTAATATGGTTTAAATTTGCGAATACAAATAGTACATATACTATACTACAATATACTGTATTCATGTAGTTTGACTACAGTATAATACAACTAGAAAGTTTGAAATTTTGACAAAACTCATGTGACAATTTGATTGGTCTAAAATTTACTATATATAAATAATATAATGAATGATACAAAATATGAATGATGCACCTTAGCTCAACTCTTACTCATCATCATATGATATGATTCATATCATTACTGACTTATTCGACAGTTCATTTAGTTAGCTGTACCCGCTTCCACGAAAAAAAAGAAAAAAGATTTTTGTTCCACCTTAAATACAATATTAGCGTGGGATGTTAAGTTAAGTCTAAGGGTTTGGTCTATGGTGCACCACCCATATTTTATATTACTCACTGCATTACTTATATGATAAATTTTAGGCCAATTAAATTGTCACATAGGTTGGTCAAAATTTCAAACTTTCTAGTTGTATTATACTATAGTCAAACTATATGAATACAGTATATTGTAGTGTAATATATGTTCTTTTTGTATTTGTAAATTTAACTCATATTAAAATAATTTTTTTGATTAAAAAAATTTGATTATATTACAAAATATTATTGACAACGAACATTATTTTAGTTCATATTAAAATATTATTTTGCAATATAATCAATTTTTTAATCAAAAAATATTATTTTAATATGGGTTAAATTTACGAATACAAAGAGTACATATACTATACTACAATATATTGTATTCATATATTTGACTACAGTAGAAGTACAACTAGAAAGTTTGAAATTTTGACCAAATCCATGTGGCAATTTGATTGGTCCAAAATTTGCCACATATGGGTGGTGTAGTGGGTGGTGCAAAATATGGGTGGTGTACCTTAGCCCAACCCTAGGTCTAAATATTATTGGGAGTGATAAGGTGATCAAGGTGGTTTGGAGAGCGAGACAAAGGTGTTGGGAGGTATAAGCTGCAAAGTTCAAATCCTACCCATATATATATATATATATATATATATATATATATATATATATATATATATATATATATATATATATATATACTCTAAAATATGATCAAAGTAGTGTATTATGAGTGTCCAAATAACAAAACTACATGAAAGAGGCAATAAACTATCTTTAAAATAATGCCTTGACCTACTTAAATTCATTACTTGAAAAATATACCATCAAAATATTTTAGTTAACCTTTTTATTTTATTTTATTTTTAAAAAAAAATACTTCAAGAAAACTTTTTTTATTGAATAATTTTTTATTGGAAAATAAAATATCCAAACATTTAAATCTATTACGCAGGTTTATAATTTTAAAATTTAAATTTATAAATTAAACATATGTTATTGTTTTTTTTTACGCAAAGCATATGTTATTGTTAATATCCTTTAACTTACTATAATACTCTTTAAATAAATGCAATAATCCGAATAAGTTGTAACATATTTATTATCTACTAACTTTATAATAAATATTTCCAAGTCTGCAATATATAACCCTCAAATTTGTACAATAAAAGTAATTTAATATCCTTTAACAAAATATAATACTCTTTTATACTTTATTTATTTTATTTTTTCTGAAAAGAATACTTTATTTAAGTATCAATATTTGTACAAGTTATTGGAATACACATAGCTTTCGTGATTTTGATGAGTGGTTTTCTGAACTTTTTCTTTAAATATTAAATATCATCTTCAACAACTGTCCTCTGATTTACTAACTTTTTATATTTTATTATTTTAAACTAGCATTAGTACTAATTCAATGTTCATGAAAAAAAGTACTAATTCAATTATTACAATAATCAATGCAATTACTCCCTTCTTACTTCTTTTAATTATTTTTGCAGTTTTCAAACAATGATTAATTGTATTATTAAAGAACTTTAAATAAAAATAATAATTTTATTTGATTAACTTACTTTTATTTACAAAAATAAAAAATAAAATATTTTTAATTATGATTGTACATAATTCTAAATGAGAATAAAGTTGAAAAAAAAATAATTAATACTTTTGATATTTTTAAATAACATATAATTTAAAACAAAATACTTTTTTTAGGCCAATTTAAAACAAAATACTTAAAAATAAGACCGTGTTACTCTTCGTTGAGAGTGAAACATTAATGTGAAAACTCAATTAATTATCGGATACAAGAATATATTTATCTTTATTTAATGAAGTACAGTAATTAGCAAAAAATCATATTCTGAGTTTAAGATGCTAACCAGTATATTAATGATATTGATTAAGAATCTAAAAATAAAAATTTGATTTTGAGATTTGATATATTTTATATTTTGAATGATAAACTTATTTTTATAAAAAACTTTTGATTTTTGGGTTACCACCCACCGGTTAGCATGACTCATGACAAAAATTATCTGGGACTCTATTGGGCCCAATATCAATAGGGAGGGTGAAAAATAATAAAAACAAAGAATTAGTCTGACAAGGGAGTCAGAATCGATCGATACTCAGCATTTTCGTTACTTTCTCAATCTTAGGTTTGTTCCAACAAAACATCATTAATGCTTACGAAAGCTCTGTTTTCTCATATATAAAAAAAAGATTTGGATCTTCCCACTGTACGGAAAAACATTCCAAAAAGGGTTTCCGCTGTTCTCATTCATAGATCTTTATTCTTTGAAATAAAAGACAATTTCTGATAATTTTTGTCTTTTTCTTTTTATTTTTTTCCCTTTTCAGGTTCTTAATATTTGCAGAGCAAAACAAAGCATCACCTGTCAGAGAAGGTAGCAACTAACTCTTGCTGTACCCAATACACATATCTATGCATGTAATTTTGTTTATTCATCTGCATTTGTCTAGATATAGTCTTAATGATTTTATCTGCAATAACCTACCTCAATTTTCTTTAGTTTTTGTTTAAATTTTATTGGGTATTATCCACAGTTCCACTAGCTATTCCTTTTTTCCCCCCTTCCGTGTTCCTTTGATTAATTTTTCCATGGTGAATTTTCTCTACTGTGAAACTGATGTGTGATGGAAACAAAGAAAATTTTCTTCTTTGTTTATCTCGCCTTGTTAATATCAGGCATTCGAGTTCAATCCACATACTTGTGGATGAATACAAATCCCTAAATTTTGGATGAACACTAGTGGCCATGAAATATATATGGCTGTTGTCCTGCGTTGGATGTTGTGTGGAAATATAATCTTCTGAACAGACTTACTTCAAAATATGTAATTGAAGAAGCTTCTGGAATGGAAAGACACCTTCATCGTTCGCATGTATATTGACGGCAGCATGTGTATATTTTTGCAACTAATAGTGGTTAGTCTTGCACTACAACCCTAGGCGAATTTTACTTGCAATGTTAGGGTTTGAATTCTGAAGTCGTCACTTTAGGAAGAGCTTTACCTAACTAGCACTCTCGACCTAAAATTTTGTGAGCAATCAAAAACCAAAAAAGCATGTGTTTACTAATGTGTGATGGGAACGAAGAAAAGTTTCTCCTTTTTTTTTCCTTCCGTGTTCCTTTGATTAATTTTTCCATGGTGAATTTTCTCTGCCGTGAAACTGATGTGTGATGGAAACGAAGTAAAATTTCTCCTTTGTTTATCTCGCCTTGTTAATATCAGGCATTCGGTTTCAATCCACATATTTGTGGATGAGTACAAATCCCTAAATTTTGGATGAACACCAGTGGCATGAAATATAGCTGTTGTCCTGTGTTAGATGTTGTGTGGAAATGTAAGCTTCTAAACGGATTTACTTCAAAATATGTAATTGAATTGGTAGGTTGTCCTCCTAGGAATTTTAGAGCGATAGGAAGAAGCTTCTTGAATGGAATGACACCTTTATCGCATGTATATTGATGGCAGCATGTGTATTTTGTTGTAACTAATAGTGGTTAGTCGTGAACTACAACCCCTGATGAATTTTACTTGTAACGTTGGGGTTTGAATCCTGGTGTTGTCATTGTAGAGAGTTTTACCTAATCATTACTCTTGACCTGAAATTGCATAATCAAAGACCAAAAAAGCATGTGTATTGTTGTTTTGGTTGCTTTGTGAAGTGTAGGCATTGATTTGTTTGATTTCACATGGACCAGGATGGATGATCAAGGGCATAGCCAGCACCCATCTATTGGGGCACAACTGGCGTATGGTTCTAATCCTTACCAGCAGCCCGGCCAAATAACTGGATCACCTGGGATGTTTGTTACATCAGCTGGGACCATTCAATCCACTGGTCAACCAAGTGGAGCTCAGCTGGGACAACATCAACTTGCTTATCAGCATATTCATCAGCAACAACAACAGCAACTTCAGCAACAGCTCCAAGACTTTTGGGCAAATCAATACCAAGAAATTGAGAAGGTAACTGATTTCAAGAACCACAGCCTTCCCTTGGCAAGGATCAAGAAGATTATGAAGGCTGATGAGGATGTTAGGATGATATCAGCTGAGGCACCAGTCATATTTGCAAGGGCATGTGAGATGTTCATATTAGAGTTAACCTTGCGTTCTTGGAATCACACTGAAGAGAACAAAAGGAGAACACTTCAAAAGAATGACATTGCAGCAGCTATCACAAGAACTGATATATTTGATTTCTTGGTTGACATTGTGCCTAGGGAGGACTTGAAAGATGAAGTGCTAGCATCAATCCCAAGGGGAACAATGGCTGTTTCAGGGCCTGCTGATGGACTTCCTTATTGCTATATGCCATCTCAACATGCACCTCAAGTTGGAACTGCTGGTGTCTTCATGGGAAAGCCTGTGATGGACCCAAATATGTATGCTCAGCAGTCTCATTCCTACATGGCACCACAAATGTGGCCACAGCCACCAGAGCAACAACAATCATCTCCAGATCAGTAGTTACTCATTATGAAAGTGCAATGGATATTTAAGTGAACTTTAGGCTCTATCTCTCTCTTTTCAATTGGTTAGTTGTAGAGGGCTTGTAAGTTTGATTTTAAGTTGGACTGCTCATTTCAGGATATTATAGTACAATTTGATTTTGCAGCTTTTGAATTTCAATTTCCTTCGTTTTCTTAATGGAATTTAGGGCTCGTTTGGTGGCCAGGATAAGAGAGACAGGATAGGATAAGCTATCATATCCTGTCTGAAACTATTGTTTGGTAAGCCAGCAGGATAGGATATATCAATCTTGTCTCCTATCCTATCCTGTTCATCTAGTTAAAATTCTATCCTGAGGCGGGAACTGGGTTAGAACTCGACAGGATAGGATAAGGTGATTTAAAGTATAATAAAGTATAAAAAAAATGTATAATAAATTATAATATGGTTATCGAAAAAGGTATAACAAAACATAAAATAATAAAAATATTAATAATTAATTTTAAAAATTATTATTTCTTCTCACAAGGCTAATTGTATTACTTTATATTATTTTCAAAAACTGAAAAATAAATAAAAATATTCTAATAATTTAACTATATGTAAAGTAAAAACTAAAAATGAATATTTAAAATTATAAAAAAATTAATTTAAGTTAAACAATATTTTAAAATTTTTAAATATTATATGTAATTTTATCGTAAGGACAATTTTGTCTTTTTATATAATCTTAAAAAATGAAAATTATAAAAAAAAACTAAAATCTAATAAAATATGAAAACATTAACGAAAATTTTAAAATTCATGCTAAAATTACAATGCTATCCAGTCGGTTATCTGGTGGACACTAAACGTCGGATAGGATAACAGCTTATCCTGCTCATATCCTATCCTCCTCCTTTATCTTATCCGTCCCTATCCTATCCTGACCACCAAACGAGCCCTTAATATTTTCTGTTATAAAGACACTATGTATTGCAAATACACAAATAACCAATTGTCGTTTATACTTTATCAGATATTAGCCCTAGATGCATGATATATTGTTGCTGCTGGTGCCAATCTGTAGAGTGTATAATGATTTTGTTATGGTTATTCCAACCTGATCTTGGGGTTATAAGAAATATGATAAGAAGTCTCTGGCATTTTAGCTGTTCTGTTATTAACTTTATTGTCTTGTGAGTCTTGAAACACACTGAACATGAGGAAGTCAGGGTTATGATTGAATCTTTCGTTCCCCTCGTGTCCTTTTATGGTGATGTGGATAGAATATGGAACTATTTTGTTCCGTATTGAGATGGCTAGTTAGTAATGCAGCAAAATACACCAGTTAGTGTAATTTGACCTTTTTTTTTTTACATGAATTTATCACATTCTATTGAGATTTTTATCTGCTAGTCAAGATGTTTTATGCTTAAGTTGCCCTGTCTCCACTTTTTTTCCCTGCTCATAAATGATCTTTAGTACGTTTCAACCCAAAACGTGTTTTATTTGACAAGCTCAAGTGATCTAGATACCTTTTTCTGTACTGTTATTGATCATAGTTCCTTTTCCTTTTCCTTTTCCTTTTTTGTCTCTGATATTGCATACGTTTCCTGGCTTGCATATTACTGGTGCACTGTTATCAGTTGAGAGTTCAAATTGAATGATCGAGAAAGTCCTTAGTGATGCTAATAGGTAATAGCTTACATGCAATGCAGACTTTAACATATGTAAATCATGTAATGTTTGTTTACAAGTGTACAGTAGAATATTTACTGGGAATTTAGCTTCTTTATCAACGGAACAATTTATGCACTCTGGGATTTACGCCATCTTTTTCTTCTGTTCACGAGCTTCATCAAAATAACTGCAGCTTTATGATTCTCTTTTGTATGAATATATAGAGAACCGTTACCGTGTCATACTGTCATATATAATTTCCATTCGAAGTTATGCTAGAGGGCACGTGGTTATGATCTTTCTACATATGCTTATGAAAATAGTTAATGATAATAAACTGAAGCAAATAGTTTATTAAAATAGTTTATGATCTTTTTATAAATTCTTTTTAGCTTATTTTCAAAAACTTATCAAAGAAACTTATAAAAAAACTTAATGCACAAGTGTTTAATTAAACTGTATACCAAAACACACCCATTGTGATACATGCACCCTATTTATGCTGCTAGACAAGGCAAATCATGTCGTGTAGAATCTCGATGATGACATTACCAATATCAGCCTAAAAAAGTGATCTATATCAGCCTGCAAACTTTAAATTGCTCCTCTCAAAAGAATCCAATATGTTCATCCCGGAGCACTCTTGCATATATCCATAAAATGGATTAACCGTGGCATGACCAAATGTCTGTCTCCCTGTTATCATTAAATCTCAAAAAAAAAAAAAAAAAGGTAGACACTAAACAAGATTTTGTCTCTCAAAACCATATCCATTTGACATCTTGGATCAATTTACAGTAGGTTCTTTGATACCATGTTGAAGAAGAAGAACTAAGTGATGACAAGTTTTATGGAATCAAGTGGAACTCACATACTTTTCTTGCTACACAAGTAATGAAGATTAGTGTTTAGAATGGTGAATTCTCATTGATTGAGAAGGCAACTATACAAGTAGATATATATATATACATCTAAAAACAAGATTTTGTCACTCAAAACCATATCCATTTGACATCTTGGATCAATTTACAGTAGGTTCTCTGATACCATGTTGAAGAAGAAGAACTAAGTGATGACAAGTTTTATGGAATCAAATGGAACTCACACACTTTTCTTGCTACACAAGTAATGAAGATTAGTGTTTAGAATGGTGAATTCTCATTGATTGAGAAGGCAACTATACAAGTAGATATATATATACATCTGAAAACTAATAAGTTGAGAAGCTAAGAGTTGAACTAACTTTAACTAACAACTATCCAAAGAATAACTGACTTTGTAACCGAATAACTAACTTAACCATATGGCTACTTTAACAGGAAGAAAGCTAAGGATTCTAATCAGACAAAAGTTTGCCATCATGTACGTTTCCCTTTCATAACAATTCCTTCAAGAATCCCATCAGTGCCAAAGTTACCTGAAAATTGATGGGGATCAACAGGACCAGGCAGCTGAAATGTGATGGAGAAATGGCCTGGTGGACAAAGGTTGTGAGTTTGCATTTCAAACTCCTGAGAGTACCTGGTTACTGTCTTCTCCCCTGTTGTAGTTACTCCATGTATCAATACTTTACCTTCAGTGTCAGCCTCACAGCTGAAATCCTCTGCAGTAATAAATTCAAGGCACATTAGTTATCTGTAGTAAGCTCTGAGCAGCATGCCATAGAAATGATTAAAAGAGTTGCTAGCTAGGCCACCAAAATAACAGTAAGATTATCAATGAATGGTACGATTTTTATGGTCAAGTTGGATCACATAATTTGAGCCATTGTGAAAACTTCAAACTAGAAATAATAGATACAATAGGCTTCAATTTCTTTTTTCCTCTTCCTTTCCCTTTTAACTTTTCATTGTCTTATTTCCTATTTTTGTGGTGGAAGGGCGTGCCATAGGTAGAAAAATGAAGTTAAATACCTGAAACATCTTTAACAGAGTTCTCATTTCAAGTGGTATGACCACAGCAATATACATTTTCCTTTTCAGCTGGCATGGAACTTTAAACAATTTTATTACATTAATCATAATCTTATAGCAGAAAAGTTTACAACATAAACATTAAAGAGAAGTTCCTGAAATTCAGGTATCCATCCCATAGAATCTTTAGAGCTAAATGAATGGCACTTATGCAAAGATGAGTCCTTGAGATTTAATAAGGAACTTACTTTCATCCCTCTTCACCCCAGGGAGAGAGACGCGAAATAAGTAAGCATCTTCACACTCTCCAATGTCCACAAGCCCTATGATTGGTCCTACCTGCCCCAAAGCTGCACTTCCCGTCAATGCAAATCCATTCTTGGAAGCAGCCACAATGTCAGACCATTCGTGTTTAGTCGGGCGAGAAGGAAGGAATAACATGGCCGGACCAAGTTTATGAGGATCAATCTCATCTTCAGGTGGCAATGGAGCCATGTAACTAAACCTCATATTTCCATTAGGGTCAGCCTGCCCAGCTGACATGTTACAAAGAACATTACCATCAAGAGCAGTATGCAACATTGCAGCATCTTTGTCCACTTGGAAATCATCCAGTCCACTTAGCCTCTTGAACCTTTCAACATCCTCTTGCTTGATGTAGAAGACTTGTGGGTTGTTAATGAATACAATGTTCTCGATGACCTTATATCGATTTCTGAACCAAGATGGAGGGTGTAGTTCAGGAGGAAACAAATCGGCAAACCGGGGGTAGTTGGCACAACCATATTCTCCTTGGCCTTGAAAGAATTGTCGCAACAAGGGTAACTCGATGGCAAATGATTTATCAGCCTTCCTAAGTAGATAGTAGTACACACGCTCCAATTCGACAATTTTCAAGAAACAACTAGTTAGTTGATCCGATGTGTATGGAGGAAGCCCCTCGGCTACTCTTTGCAATACAGATTTTTTTGGGGACTCCCCTTTGATATCAGGGCCAAAGTAAGTACCCAAAACCAAGTATAACAGAAAACACTGATCATCATTAGGAATTCCACATTTTGGGTTATTACACCCCAATCCCACCACAGTTTGAGATTGGTTAAGCTCACATGATTCATCCATTGTATTTGTAGCCAAACAAATATGAAATATCACACTCACTCACACAGAGACCATGATTCTGAAACAAAACAAGACAACTGGTTTTAATGTCATTGTTCATTTATGAACTGCATGCAATTTGTTCTAAACTAACAATGACATAGTCATGCAACGGAACACAATATGATCAAAGCCATTTGTTCCAACAAAAATACTTGATCATTTAATTTTATCTCTAAAATTTGCAGTAGCTTTGTTAAGAGAATAGGAAATGAAGTAACATTAAGATATATTTAATTAAGAGAAGGGAAATAGTAATACTGCAATGCAAAGGAAGAGAGTGAGGAGAGGCTCACCGTCAACAACGAAACAAGTGCTAACAGGATGAGGGAACTGTGTGACTTGTCAATACTAAACGGGTTTCCTTAATTCTATCTTATCTTTTTCCTTTTTTTAAAGTAATATAAAAGTTGGATAGATACGGTACATATACGTGTTAACAATATGATTTTTGTATTCTTTTTTAAAAACAATTAATTTTTAAAAATATAAATAATTTTTTGTTTACTTTTTTTAAAAAAAACTTTATCTTTTTTTACTCTTATTTTTTTAAAAAAAAATTAAGTTTTTTTTACGTTTTCCTTAATTTTAATTTTTTTTCCTAATTTTTTTTTTTGCTAATACTTTTTATTTATTTATTTGTATACAGTGACAATGTAAAGTTTTTTTACACTATCAACCAATCATAAATTAACAATCAGTTAAAGTAGAGTTGTCATGTTCTTATTGTTTTAATTTTTACATACTTATATTTTAATGTATATATAATTTAATATTATATATATATATATAAATATATATATTAATACTTTCCGATTCAAACCGAATCAAACAAAACCAATTTTAATTGGTTCAGATATTGTTATTGACTTTTTAAAGTTTTTTTTTAAATATTTTTAGCGAAGAAAGGTAGAGCTACCCTATTTTTTGAAAAAGTTTAGGATCGTAAGAATCAAACCAATAATTCGATGAATTTGAAAATCCGAACCAACCAATTAAATAGATTCGTTTTTTTCTTTTTTATACACGGCTCCGAATTGAACCAAACACAATGGTCATTAATTCGATTATTTTGGAACCAACCAATTACTATATTTTAATATTTATATATATCATAATATTCAATATGTATATCACTTTATCAATTAACAACTTTTATTCTACTGTTCGTGTAATAGTAGAAGGAGTTGTCAATCGATGAATTATTTTGGATTATTTAAATTTATTTATTTATTTTTTAAACATATATTCTTTAAAAAATTTTTAAAATTTTTTTTCCTCGAATTAGTTTTTTTCTAATTTACTTTTTTTAAAAAATGTTTATTTATAATTGATTCTTTTAAAATATTTTGTTTTCTAATTAATTTTATTTTTCTAATTTTTTTGAATTTTTTTTTCTAATTATTATTCTCCTAATTTTTTTATATACTTTTTTTCTATTTTTCCCCTAATTTACTTCTTTTTTCTATTTTTTCATTATTTTTTATTTTTTTAAAATATATATATTTTTAATTAATTTATATTTTTTATAATTATTTGTAAGTTTTTTAAATCTATTTTTTCCTAATTATTGTTTTCCTATTTTTTTAAAATATTTTTTTCCATTAATTGTTTTTCTAATTATATGTCGTTTAATTTTTTTTCTAATTTAGTTTTTTCTTTTTCCTTTTAAAATATATTTTTTATAATTATTTTTTAATTTTTTTTATGTTTTCCTTAATTTTAAAAAAAAATTCCTAATAATTTATTTTTGCTAATACTTTATTTTTTAATTTATTTGTATAAACTGAGGGTGTAAAGTTTTTTTACACTGTCGATCAATAATAAATTGGCAAACAGTAAAAGTATAGTTGTCGTGTTCTTGATGTTTTAATTTTTATATACTTATATTTTAATGTATTTATAATTTAATAGTTTAAAATTTAATATTTTATATATATTTTATATATATATATATATGTATATATCTTTTAATATTTTCTGGTTCGAATCGAATCAAACCAAACAAATTTTAATTGGTTCGGATATTGTTATTGACTTTTTAAAGTTTATAATTTTTTTTAAAAAAAATTTTAGCCAGGAAAGGTAGCAAAGTTACCGTGTTCTTCGAAAAATTTTAGGATCGTAACACTCGAACCAATAATTCGATGAATTTGAAAATCCGAAACAACCAATTAAATTGGTTCTTTTTTTTTCTTTTTTGTGCACGGCTCGGAATTGAACCAAACTCAATGGTCATTAATTCGGTTATTTTGGAACCGAACCAATTACTATATTTTAAAATTTATATATATTTTAATATTCAATATGTATATCACTTTATCAATTAACAACTTTTTCTTCTATTGTTCCTGTAACAGTAGAAGGAGCTGTTGTAACGCCCTTTGTTACATTAGTAATCCCAAGATAAAATCAATAAAAATCCTTTAAAACATTTAATTAAAACATATATCTCATAAAGAAAAATTTTAAAAAAATATTTAAAGTCTGAAAATACCTCATATTAAATAATATAGTAATAAAGTATCCATGTAATGAATATAAATATAAATCCATACGTTCGAATGATAAATAAAAACCAAAAGCCTCAAAACCGGGCGTCTAATTACAATCCGAGAAAATAATACGTAAACCAAAGAACGTCGTCAGCATCCTCAACCATACTACATTACTAACCAACTAGGTGATTAAAAAGATGACCTCTCAGATCTCTGGGTCCTCAACGGCGATGTCCTCGGACTCTGAAAACAACACTTATATTGAGATATAAAATCCCAGTGATCAACAATACAGTTTTATAAAATATTTTCGAAAATAGTATTGTTCTCAGTCGGCGCGGTAACCGGAAAAACTGTCCATGGCACCCGCTAATTTTCCAAAATAATATATATAAAAGAAAATACTTTTAATAACAACAATAATCTCAATGCATCATATCCCACATACCAAGTAAATTCCGTTTTAATCTAAATGACCCGAAGACCTCCTAATTAAATTGGTCTCTTGCCGGCATGCCATAAATCCACACATCACATGACAATGGCGTCACATTGCCCACTCCCACTCATGAGGAGTGTTTCGATGTCACCCTCCTGTCGGGGACATTTCCATTTCGATACCTCCCATGTGCACATGGTGGTATTTCTCCTTTTTTGACACCCCAACCTATGACGGTGTTACTTTCGATACCCCTTTCTAGGTGGTATTGCTCATTTTCGACATCCCAATTACATGGTGATGTTACTTTCGATACCCCGTTAAGGCGATATTACTCTTCGATACCCCTATCATAGGTGGTATTGCGGCAAACATCATACAACTCATCATAAGGCATAAATTTCATGTTTCATACATGTAACAACTCATTTACCATAAATTAAATATTTAATCTTATCATACATACCAAATAGACTTATATCATGTCATCAAGTAATTTTATAACTACACTATGACAATCACGAACATCAAGACATAACATATGTCATCAAGCATATCATTCAACTAGTACAAATATCAATCATGTATTTCATGCCATCAATAACAAGAGTAAATACTCAATTTAACAATTTTTTGTTTTAATTGAAAACCCCCGATTTTAAAATTTAGCTTGGTGATATCATTCATATATTCAATTCAAATTCCAAAAAAAAACCTATAAGGTAAACCCTTCCACATACATAGAAACAATTATACCATGGAAAGTGTTCGCAAAAAGTATTGTTACTCACCTCTCGAAGAGCTCCAAAATGCTCTAAAAATTTTGTATGATAAAAGCAAGTTATTCTCTAAAAATCCTTCTTCCCTTCACTAGCGTTCTTGGATTTGTGTGCTGCAACGATTACACTGGCAAGGAAAAGAAACGTAACCGACGAAAACACTAAGCCTTCTGCGGCGCTCCTGATCCACCTTCTTTTTTTCGGTTACTAACCTTTATGTACATATATATAGTGTCAGTGCATAGCCATATAGGTTTGTCCCCATTTTTTTTTTTAAACATGTAGGTGATAAGTTACTAAACTTCACGCCTAGTACACTATATATATATATATATATATATATATATATATATATATATATATATATATATATATATACATATATAATTATATTTTTCTTTTCTTTTCTTTTCTTTTTTTTCTATTTATTTTAATTTAATATTTCTTTTGTAATTATTTACCAATTCTAATAAGTTTTATACTAACATATCCCATACACTAAACCTCTTAATTGTATTTTATTTTCATTATATTTTTAATAACTTAATTAATTTTATTTTATTTTATCGAAATAATTATGTTAGAGTTTTAGGATGTTACATTTTCTCCCCTTCTTAAAGAATTTCGTCCCCGAAATTCATCTCATACACACGCACCTATTGTAACATATGTTATATTCAAAACTAAAAGGTTACCATACCTTAGATAATAAAATCTGGGTATTGACGAACGATGTCCTCCTCCATCTCCCAAGCGGCTTCCTCAGGAGTCAATCCTTCCCATAACACTTTCACCAATGGAATTGTCTTGTTCCTCAGAGTCTTAGTGCTCTTGTCCATGATTTGACTAGGCTTTGGCTTATAGATCAAATTATCCTTCAATCGTATAGACTCGACAGCTATCACGTGAGATTCATTAGGCACATATTTTTTGAGTTGCGACACATGGAAAACATCATGAAGGTTTGCCAACTGTGGTGGAAGAGCCAATTGGTAAGCAACAGGCCCGACTCTTTTAAGGATTTGGAAATGTCCCATGAAACGAGGATTTAGCTTGCGGACTTTCATCGACCTCCCTACCCCCGTCTTAGGAGTGACTCTCAAAAATACATGCTCACTTTCCTGGAATTCTAGAGGCTTTCTCCTTTTGTCGGCATAGCTCTTTTGTCTACTTTGCGCCGTGCGCATCCTCTCCCTAATCATTTTGATTCTCTCAGAGGTTTCCTGGACCAATTCAGGTCCTATCAAGGTTTTCTTACCTACCTCACACCAACATAAAGGAGACCTACACCTTCTCCCATATAGGGCCTCATAGGGTGTCATGCCTATACTAGCGTGATAACTATTATTATACGCAAACTCAATGAGAGGTAGGAATGTATCCCAACTCCCTCCTTCATCCAAGACACACGCCCTAAGCATGTCCTCAAGGGTCTGAATGGTCCGCTCTGACCGACCATCCATTTGGGGATGATAGGCCGTGCTAAGGTTCAACTTAGTCCCAAAGGCTTGCTAAAAAGCTCTCCAAAATTTAGAGGTAAACCTCGGGTCTCTATCTGACACTATGGATGTGGGTATCCCATGAAGCTTGACTATTTCCTTGATATAAAGGTATGCCAACTTGTCTAAGCTATAGGTTGCCTCAATTGGCAAGAAGTGGGCAGACTTGGTCAGCCTATCCACTATCACCCAAATGGCGTCTAAGCCCAAACGCGTCTTAGGTAACCCCATCACAAAGTCCATAGAAATTCTCTCCCACTTCCATTCTGGAATCTCCAAGGACTGCAACAACCCCGAAGGCTTCTGATGTTCTATCTTAACCTTTTGGCACACTAAACACCTAGTTATGAAGCTAGCCACATCATTTTTCATTCCCGACCACCAATACATCCTCTTAAGGTCTTGGTACATCTTAGTTATCCCAGGGTGTATGGTAAACTTTCCCTTATGAGCTTCCTCTAATATCTTCTCTCTAAGGCTCCCCTCCTTCGGAACAACGATCCTATTCTTAAACTCCACTAGCCCCATCAACAGTCAACTCATAACCCTCTTGTCCCAACCGAGACTGCAACTCCTGGTCTAAAAGTTGTTCCTGCCTAACCTCATCTCTAAGGTCACTATTAATTTCCAACCTATTCAGCTTCAAACTTAAGATATTTAAGGACACATCCAACACCTCCAGATTCATGTCCCTAAACTCTTCCGTGAGGTTCAGCTCATGCACCATTAAGCTTGACACGTGTAGGGACTTCCTACTCAAAGCATCTGCCACCATATTGGCTTTTCCCGGATGGTACTTCAACTCGAAGTCATAGTCCTTAAGGAACTCCATCCACCTTCGTTGTCTCATGTTCAACTCCTTCTAGTCGAACAGATATTTAAGGCTTTTATGGTCACTAAAAACTTCAAACTTTGCCCCATAAAGGTAATGCCTCCAAATCTTAAGGGCAAAAACCACAACTGCTAGCTCTAGGTCATGGGTAGGATAATTCCCCTCATGTGGCCTAAACTGCCTAGAGGCATATGCTACCACCTCGCCCTCCTGCATCAAGACACATCCCAAGCCATTCTTAGACGCGTCGCAGTAAACCACAAAACTCACTAAGGGGTCCGGTATAGTTAAGACTGGTGATGACACCAACCTCCTCTTAAGCTCTTGGAATCCGTCCTCACACTCCTGGTCCCACACAAAAGATTTCCCTTTCCTAGTAAACTGGGTCAAAGGTAAGGCTAGTCTAGAGAACCCCTCCATGAACTTCCTATAGTAACCAGCTAAGCCTAAGAAACTTCTCACTTCGGTTACTGTCTTAGGTTGTTCCCATCCCAACACCGCATCGACTTTAGAGGAATCAACCGCTACACCATCCTTTGAGATTGTGTGTCCTAAAAACTTTACCTCGTCTAGCCAAAACTCACACTTCTCTGGTTTGGCATAAAGACGCTCGTCCCTCAAGATCTGCAACACCAACCTTAAGTGTTCTCCATGTTCTTCTGGTGTCCTAGAGTATATTAAAATATCATCTATGAACACCACCACAAACCTGTCCAAAAAGGTCCTGAAGATTCGATTCATGTAGTCCATGAAAACGGCTGGGGCGTTGGTCACACCAAAGGGCATCACTACGTACTCATAGTGCCCATACCTTGTCCTGAAGGCTGTCTTAGGGATGTCCTTGCTTCTAACTCTAATTTGATGGTATCCCGATCTTGCATCTATTTTGGAAAACACTGATGCTCCCTTTAACTGATCTAAGAGGTCATCTATCCTAGGCAGGGGATATTTTTTCTTGACGGTTACCTTATTTAGTTTCCTATAATCAACACACAACCTCATACTCCCATCTTTTTTCTTCACTAAAAGCACCGGTGCTCCCCAAGGTGACACACTAGGCCTAATAAACCCCTTTTGTAACATATCCTCTATCTGTTTCTTGAGCTTGCTCAACTCTAGAGGTTCCATCCTATAGGGTGCTACTGATACAGGTCCACTCCTGGGTACTAGATCTACGGTAAACTCAATCTCTCTATCTGGAGGTAAATTAGAGACATCCTTAGGAAATACATCTAGGAACTCACACACAATAGGCAACACCGCTATATCACTTTCAGCCTCTATCTTAGCAGAAAAGAGAAGTATATATCCCTGAGCTCCCTCAACTAAGCACTTACGACATGAGGCAGCAGAGATAAGATGTTCTATCCTAGGAGAGTTAACAGACATGGACCGTGGAATGAAAGAAATAGTTCGACTAGAACAATCAATAATAGCATTGTTACGAGACAACCAATCCATGCCCAAAATAATGTCTAGACCACACATAGGTAAACATATCAAATCAACAATATAAGTCAGGTCTTTAAACAATAAGGGACATTGCAGGCAGACAGAAGAAGTAATCAATCT
Organism: Sophora flavescens; assembly: GCA_030762895.1. Lineage (NCBI taxonomy): Eukaryota > Viridiplantae > Streptophyta > Magnoliopsida > Fabales > Fabaceae > Sophora > Sophora flavescens. The sequence continues at coordinate 128,082,190 of CM061067.1, forward strand.
ATCTTTAGCAGGAATAGAAACACATAAATCATATGACAGTTTAGTAACAGGTAACTCTAAGAATTGAGCACATTTAAATGAAATGAATGAATGTGTTGCTCCCGAATCGAACAATATGATAACATCATGACCTTTAATAAAGCCCTTACCTTGGATCAAACCATCGGACTCCTTCACCTCCTCTCCTTGGATGGTAAAGACCCTTCCGTGGTTCAATGATCTGGTTTAAGATTGTCCTCCTGACTTGCACATCCTAGCAAAGTGTCCCATCTTCCCGCATTTGTAGCAAGTGGTTTGTGCCGCGGGGCACACACGATCCCCATGCTGCCACCCACACTTGTAACATGCAGTCCCCTTTTCACCGTGAACCTGCTTACCCTTCGTGATTGTAGGCACGGGTCGTAGTCTCTTCTGGAATTTACCCCCTTTCTCATGGAACCTCTTGTCGTCACTGAAGCTCCTCTCCTTCGACCTCTCAGCCAGCACAACTTGCATATTCTGCTCCGCCACCCTACACTTGTTCACTAAAGTGGGATAGTCTCGAATCTCTAGGAGCCCAATAAGGCTCTGCAGCTCTGTCTTCAAACCCTGCTCGAACTTAATTGCTTTCCATGGACCATCAGGATTATCCCTCACCTGTGTGGAGAACCTTGCAAGCCTCTCAAACTTGGCCACATATTCCGCTACCATCATACTCCCCTGACGAAGATGTAGAAACTCCATCTCTTTCTGTATCCGGACACTATACGGAAAGTACTTCTCCAGAAATACCTCCTTGAATCTGTCCCACGTGATAGGGGAACCCAAAGCAAGCAACCCGCCCCTGGCACAGTCCCACCAGTGCTCTGCATCCGACTCTAACATATAGGTGGCAAAATCCACCTTCTGAGCATCAGAGCACCCCATGGCCTGGAAGATCTTCTCTAATTTCAGTAGCCATTCCTCTGCCTCAATAGGATCGGTGGTCCCTCGAAAAGCTGGCGGATTATTATTCTTGAACTCTGACAGACCCCTTGTACTGTGGATCTGGAGCTGCAACCGGTACCACGTTAAGCACGTCCCTCTTATCCCTTATCTGACGGAGAGTTTCCGTCTGCTCCTGCATAACTCTGGTCATTCGAGCCAAAGTCGCTGCAAGTGCATCATTTCTCCCTCGCCTGTTTGCTGCCATAATCTGCATACCATCAATCAAACAGTGGGTTGATCAAGTCCAATATCCAAAAGAATAAAATGCAGAATTATAACTCTAACAAGCATCCTATGCGCCCAAGTTTTGTTTTTGAAAGAGCCCCACTACCATAGTCCGATTTAGAATCGAACTGCTCTGAAACCATAAATGTAACGCCCTTTGTTACATTAGTAACCCCAATATAAAATCAATAAAAATCATTTAAAACATTTAATTAAAACATATATCTCATAAAGAAAAATTAAAAAAAAAATATTTAAAATCTGAAAATACCTCATATTAAATAATATAGTAATAAAGTATCCATGTAATGAATATAAATATAAATCCATACGTTTGAATGATAAATAAAAACCAAAAGCCTCAAAACCGAACGTCTAATTACAATCCGAGAAAATAATACGTAAACCAAAGAACGTCGTCAGCACCCTCAACCATACTACATTACTAACCAACTAGGTGATTAAAAAGATGACTCCTCGGATCTCTGGGTCCTCAACAGCGATGTCTTCGGACTCTGAAAATAACACTTATAATGAGATATAAAATCCCAGTGATCAACAATACAGTTTTATAAAATATTTTCGAAAATAGTAGTGTTCTTAACCGGCGCGGTAACAGGAAAAACTGTCCGTGACACCCGCTAATTTTCCAAAATAATATATATAACAGAAAATACTTTTAATAACAACAATAATCTCAATGCATCACATCTCACATACCTAGTAAATTCCGTTTTAATCCAAATGGCCTGAAGACCTCCTAATTAAATTGGTCTCTTGCCGGCATGCCATAAATCCACACATCACATGACAATGGCGTCCCATTGTCCACTCCCACTCATGAGGAGTGTTTCGATGTCACCCTCCTGTCGGGGACATTTCCATTTTGATACCTCCCATGTGCACATGGAGGTATTTCTCCTTTTTCGACACCCCAACCTGTGGCGGTGTTACTTTCGATACCCCTTTCTAGGTGGTATTGCTCATTTTCGACATCCCAATTACATGGCGATGTTACTTTCGATACCCCGTTAAGGCGGTATTACTCTTTGATACCCCTATCATAAGTGGTATTGCGGCAAACATCATACAACTCATCATAAGGCATAAATTTCATGTTTCATACATGTACAACTCATTTACCATAAATTAAATATTTAATCTTATCATGCATACCAAATAGACTCATATCATGTCATCAAGTAATTTTATAACTACACTATGACAATCACGAACATCAAGACATAACATATGTCATCAAGCATATCATTCAACTAGTACAAATATCAATCATGTATTTCATGCCATCAATAACAAGAGTAAATACTCAATTTAACAAATTTTTATTTTAATTGAAAACCCCCGATTTTAAAATTTAGGTTTGTGATATCATTCATATATTCAATTCAAATTCCAAAAAAAAACCTATAAGGTAAACCCTTCCACACACATACAAACAATTATACCATGAAAAGTGTTCGCAAAAAATACTGTTACTCACCTCTCGAAGTGCTCCAAAATGCTCTAAAAATTTTGTATGATAAAAGCAAGTTATTCTCTAAAAATTCTTCTTCCCTTCACTGGTGTTCTTGGATCTGTGTGCTGCAACGATTACACTGGCAAGGAAAAGAAACGTAACCGACGAAAACACTAAGCCTTCTGCGGCGCTCCTGATCCACCTTCTTTTTTTCGGTTACTAACCTTTATGTACATATATATAGTGTCAGCACATAGCCATATAGGTTTGTCCCCTTTTTGTTTTTAACATGTAGGTGATAAGTTACTAAACTTCATGCCTAGTACACTATATATATATTTATTTATTTATTTTTAATTCTCTTTTTCTTTTTTTTCTTTTTTTTATATTTATTTTAATTTAATATTTCTTTTGTAATTATTTACCAATTCTAATAAGTTTTATACTAACATATACCATACACTAAACCTCTTAATTATATTTTATTTCCATTATATTATTAATAACTTAGTTAATTTTTTTTATCAAAATAATTATGTTAGAGTTTTAGGATGTTACAGTTGTCAATTGGTGGATTATTTTGGATTATTTTAATTAATTTATTTATTTTTTAAAGATACATTCTTTATAATATTTTTTAAAAATTTTATTTTTTTACGGCTCCGAATTGAACCAAACTCAATGGTCATTAATTCGGTTATTTTTTGAACCGAACCAATTAACATATTTTAATATTTATATATATTTTAGTATTCAACATGTATATCACTTTATCAATTAACAAATTTTCTTCTACCGTTTAACAGTAGAAGGAGTTGTCAACTAGTGGATTATTTTGGATTATTTAAATTCATTTATTTATTTTTAAACATATATTCTTTATAATATTTTTTTAATTTTTTTTCCCGAATTAGTTTTTTTCTAATTTACTTTTTTTAAAAAAATTATTTTTATAATTGATTTTCTTAAAATATTTTTGTTTTCTAATTAATTTTATTTTTCTAATTTTTTGAATCTTTTTTATAAATATTATTTTCTTATTTTTTAAAAATATTTTTTTATATACTTTTCTATTTTTTTCCTTTTTTTTCTAATTTACTTTTTAATTTTTATAATATCTTTATTGACATAAATAGAGGTAGAACTATTCATATTTTGTAAATTTTTTCTATATCATTGCCTTTGTTTTTTCTATTTTAAATAATAAATCTATATCTGTACTAATTAACTAGGGGGAATACTGATTTTAGTGTGGACAGTGGTGCAAGCCACATGTCAAGTGATGAATTTTATTTTATTTTCTAAAATTTATATTTTTTTGTTTTAAAATATTTACAAACCTGTAAAGGTACAATGTTTTGGGAGTCAAACACAATAATCTACGAATTGACATAAATAGAGATAGAGCTATTCATATTTTATAATCCATTTTTTTCCACATCCTTGCCTTTGTTTTTTCTATTTTAAATAATAAATCTATATCTATACTAATTAATAAGAGGAATTGATGATTCTCTAATAAAGTGACACGTATCAGCACCACATGATTTAAGATGATTAGTTGATCATTAGTAATAATCGAAGAAGAACACTTAACACATAGTGTTACATTACGTGTTGTAATATCATTTTAAAATAAAAATAATATTCAATTCTTTGCACTCAAATTATAGATAAAATTGTTACAAGGTTTTTGCTAATCACTTCTGTCTATAAATAAAAAGCCTTGGAGATGAATGAGTACCACCATTATAGGTGAGAAGGAAATATTGAAAGCAATGTGTGAAATAAGTCAAGAAAATGTTTGACATAGTGGACTTAATTTGTGATAAAGGAAAAAAAAAGTTTCGTACATATAGAGACACAATTCAGGTTATTAATGATAACAATGCTATCAATAATATTAGTAATTGATGACCCGTGCATTGCACGGGTGCAAAAATACTAGTTTAAATGAGTTGGCATACATTCTGCTACAGAATACAGAGCAATATTAACATTCGTTCCTTATGTGTAGAGATGGCAAAATGGGTTGGACCCAACGGGCCAACCTGTTTAACCCGCCATTTTTGGCGGGTTGGGTCGAGCTCCTCAACCCACCAACCCGTTTTGACGCATCCCGCCTAATCCACCAAGAAAACGGGTTGGTGGCGGGACGGGGAGGGTTGGCCCACCAACCTGCTTTTCTTTTATTTTATTTTTTAAAAAAATAATTTTTTTTGCTCTAGATATTTTTTAGCTTGCCCACCTATAAGACTATTAGTTAGTGCATTATATTCAGTAATTATTTGTATATATATTTATATCTATAGGCTTTTAGTTAACAATTACCGACCCATTAGAACTATATATATTTGTATGTAATCCTTTCCATTCATTAATATATTTATATATTAGTATGTCTAATATCGAAAAAGTAATTATTTATATTTTGTGATATTTTAGATGGTATCTGTATGTTAAAAACTTTCTTTTTTTCATTTTTTATATATTTTTTAAAATGTTGATAATTTTTGGCGAGTCAACCCACCGCTAAACGGGGTGGGTTGGGAGGCTCAACCCAATTAACTAAATGGCGGGGCGGGTCAAAACGGGGCGATTTGACCCGTTTTGCCATATCTACTTATGTAGTAATTTATGTGCAATTCGTGAAAAAAAAATAGATCTATCTAATTTGATCCGCTTTACATAAAATTTATTCAATAATAAAAAGTAATAAATAAGTGTTGAAAAAAGTATCTTAATATAATTTTTAAAACTATTTTTCTAACATATGCAACATTGCGCATGTTAAGAAATAAAAAAATAGAAATATTGTATTGAAAAAAATAACTTAAATTTTCAAGAAATTAAATTCACAATTTTCAATACAATATTTTTATTTTTAATTTCTTAATATGTGTAAGGTTGAATAAAATAGAAATAAATCGTTATTATAAAAGGAAAAGGACGCGTAACCTTTTTCAATTTATGATATATTTTTTTTATAGAAAAAAGTTTATGTGAGTTGGGTCCGGTGACTCACCAGGGTCAGGGCAGGCCTCGCGGCTCAAAGAGCGTTTACAGATGTACTTACAAATTTCCCACCAACGAGGTCCTCACATTGGTAGCGTGATTCGAACTCACGATCGTGTAGGTTATTAATTGTATCCTTACCAACTGGATCAACCTTCATCAGCAATTCATGATATATTTGATTACATTTCCACTTCCATTATTAATTCTCATAAAATTTATCCTTAGTTATATACTCCCTCCGGTCCACAATATAAGAAGTAAATAAGTCATTTTTTTATTTCAAAATATAAGAAACATGTATCAATTTTTCACATATTAAACGTTAATTTCCAATATTATCCTTATTAATTGTTGTCATTAATTATATGCTATCAGAATATTAATTAAAGAGTCTTGCTAACCAGTGCTCTAAGGAACCCAAATACAGAATTTTTTTATTGGAAAGTGTAACTTTTGAATTTTCAAAGTGTTGAATACATCATTTTCCAATGTAAATTTTCTATCTCTAGTTCATTCACCAATGTCCTAAGAGCACTGGTTAGCATTTGCCTTAATTAAAATTAGCTGGGGTATTTTTGAAAATTTATGAGTATTAATTACAATTAACTCATTCCAATACATTTCATTGATACGTGTGTTTTAGGATTTTGTTTATTATATTGCTAAATGTAGGAAGTAGTTTTAGAATTATTTTTTTGAAATTTCAAAATGCGCATTCTATCATTTAGATTAGTCCATGACACTAATTAGCATACGTTCATTTATGAGTATTGATAAAAAAAAAATACGTTCATTTGAAAGATTAGTTTAAAATTAAATAACGGATTGCACTTTCAAATACTTTTGGGTTAAATATGTTTTTAGTCTCTCATTTTTTACAAAAATTTAGTTTTAGTCCCTCATTTGAAAAACGTATTTTTTTAGTCCCTCTTTTTTAAAATGTTTCGATAGTGGTCCTTACACCAATATTTTTAATCCCTTAGTTTTGACAACCACATATTTTTACTCATCATTTTTTACAAAAGTTTGGTTCTAGTCCCCCGTTTTTCAAATAGAAGTGTGGTGTAGGGACAATTTCTAACACATTTTAAAAAAGAGGACTAAAAAAATACATTTTCCAAACGGGGGATTAAAACCAATTTTTTTTTTTTTAAAAACGAGGGACTAAAAACATATTTAACCCAATACTTTTCCCTCATACCAACATGTGGTTGGTTCGAGTGGTAAGGAATTCGGGCACCTTAAGCAAATGATCGTGAGTTCTAACCATGATTTCTTGTGTATGGATAAAACCAGGTTGGGTGGGGAGAACCCATCATGTGTGCCCAACAAGTTCCCCGATAGAAAATAGTCACTGCTAACGGTAGTGAATACTCCGTACCAAAAAACATGGTTATAAAAAAAATACTTTTCCATTATAAGTATTATTACTACAAATGCTATATTCTTCACTAATTCCACCATTTGCTTTATAAATAAAGTGAGTATTTGTTAGGGTTAATTGCAGTTTTGGTCTCTCAATTTTTGGTTATGTACGATTTTGGTCCCTGAGTTTTTTTTTTAGCACATTTGGTCACTGAACTTTTTCAATGTTGCAATTCTAGTCCCTCATTCCATCTGCCATTAATTTTTTAACGGAACTTGATTGTGTGGCAATGTGGGACCCACACTTTTGTCCACTTGGAAAATATTATTAAATATTTATTTTATAATAATTTATTTTTTTATTTTTTTAATAGGAAAAATATAAAAATTGGATTAGTGGGTCACGTGAACCTATACTGATATAAAAAGTCGAGAGCCATTTTTATTGTACATACACGTGTCAGCGACGGGATTTTTATATTATTTTTTTAAAAAAGAAATAATTTTTTTAGTTTTTTTATTAAAAAAATTAATTATTTTATTACTTTTTTTAATTTTTGTTACATTTATTTTATATATTTTTAATTGTTTTTTAAAAATTTTAAACATTTTAAATTTATAAAAAAATTTACCTTTTTTTACGTTTTCCTTAATTTTTTTTAAAAAAATTCTAATAATTTTGTTTTGAATTTATTTGTATACACTGACAGTGTAAAGTTTTTTTACACTGTCAACCAATCATAAATTGGCAAACAGTATAAGTAGAGTTGTCATGTTCTTGATGTTTTAATTTTTATATACTTATATTTTAATGTATATATAATTTAATAGTTTAAAATTTAATATTTTATATATTTTTTATTTATATATATATATATATTAATATTTTTCGGTTCGAACCGAGTCAAACCGAACCAATAATAAATCTATATCTATACTAATTGATAAGCGGAAATTCTGATTTTAGTATAGCACAATGGTGCAAGCCACATGTCAAGTTATGGTATATTTTATTTCTTTTTACTTAGTTTAATTTTTGTTTACGTTTATTTTTTTATTTTTAATTTTTTTATAAAAAAATTATAATTTTTTTTTATTTTTTTTATGTTTTCCTTAATTTTTAAATTTTTTTCTAATAATTGTTTTTTCTAATACTTTTTTTTTGAATTTATTTGTATACACTGACGGTGTAAATTTTTATATACTGTCAACCAATCATAAATTGACAAACAGTATAAGTAGAGTTATCATGTTCTTGATGTTTTAATTTTTATATACTTATATTTTAATAGTTTAAAATTTAATATTATATATATATATATATATATATATATATATATATATATATATATATATATATATACTAGGTTGTTTGCACCCGTGCGATGCAAGGGTCTTCAATTATTATTATTATTGGTAGTATTGTTATCATTAATAACTTAAATTGTGCCTCTAATTCTATCAAACCTTTTTTTTATTTATCCCAAATTAAGGCTAACGTACCAAGTCCTTTGTTTACTTGTTTCACAATTTGGCTTCAACTTTTTCTTCTCACCCACACTGTTGGTACCCATTCGTCTCCAAGGGTTTTAATTTAAAGACATAGCTGATAAGTAAAAGCCTTAAAACAATATTGTCTATAATTTGAGAACAAAAAAAATTATTTTTATTATTTTAAAATGATATTACAATACGTAATATAGCAATATGTATTAAGTATTTCTCGTTGATTATTACCAATGATTAACTAATCGTCTTAAATCATATAACTAATCCACATATCCTTCTTTCCATCAATATGATGGAGTGAAATAGGAAAACTTATTATGATTATCAAAGATTTTAGTTTTGGAAAATGACGATTAAAATACATATAGCTATCATAAGAGTTTGATGCCGTAAAATTCACTCAAGATGATAAAATAAATTCATACTCAACATGTAAATACATATTAAGAAAGAATAACAAATTGTTGAGGAATTGAGATTATAATGGAGAGGAAAAACTAAACAGAGAAAGAGAGATTGATGAAGAAATTATTTTCGAAAATTTAAGATTATGAATAGATGAAGAAAAAACTGCAAAGATTGATTTTGTCTGCTCTTGATAGCAAAGAGTAATCATCTCATAGAGGGATGGTCATCTCCGAAAAACACGACCACGACACATGTATTAGATGGACATAACTAAGTCAAAAATTGTTTTAATATCAAATAAGACAATTCCCAAAAATTTCCACAGCTTGTCACATTCTTATTTACCGGTCATTCACAGTAGCAAAAGGGATTATGTCTTTATATATTGATAGATAGATAGATAGATGTCGTGACACAAATTTTGATTATTTTCACATAATTTTGTTTTCATTAGGGCCTTTGGGTTCTACCTTTGAGTGTCACATTTGAGAACATTAACAATTATTCTCAAGAGTTGTGTTATTTCCGTGCTCTTTTTTCTTTTCTTGTTTCTTCTAATGTATTTAGACAATTCATTTAATTTCCCAAATTCACTTAACACTTTCTCAATCAAGAGTTGTGTCCTTTCAATTCCCCATAGTTAATTTTTTTTTCCTTTTTTCAATGCATTGGAACGCAGCGTGTTTAAACACCTTAACCAAATTCACACAACTAAAATATGTTTTAGTAACACAGTTTTTCTACTCAAACTCACGTTGATATGATCAAATCAAAATCAAAGGATATATATATATATATATATATATATATATATATATATATATATATATATATATAATCATGTGAAAATATATCAAAAATTCATATACTAATTTAAAAAATTAGCCCCATGGATTGTAATATTTAAATTATTATCTTCACATTTAAAACATTAACTTCAATATAAAATATTATAGATTGTACGTAATTATATATATCTAGGTATACATATGAGTATGTTTTCATGTAAAATTTCCAACCCTATGTAAGATGCTTCAAATTAGAACATGATGACATATTATTAATAATGCTATTAGGGATGAATTTCTTTCACCTGCATCCAAATTTAACATCCTTTTTCTTCCTTCCTCAATTCAAATGTTTTAACATAACTTTGTTTCCATCAGGGTCATTGGGCTCTAACTTTGAGTGTCAAGTTCAATAACATTAATAACAATTTCCAAGAGTTGTGTTCTTTTTATTTACTTTTTTTTATTTATCTACTTCTTCCAATGTATTGGGACAGTTCACTTGATTTCCCAAATTCACTAAATGTTCTCCCAAGCAACATTTGTGTCATTCTCATTACGTATCTTTATTTTGTTGTTTTTTATAAATGCATTAGAAACCAATGTATTTAAACATCTTTCTTAAATGCACACAACACATTTAAACATCTTCTTGAGAGCATAGAAAACTTCATGAGTTATGGTAATATTTATTGTCCTGGATAGCCTCGCACAAATGCACTCTAGCTTTTTGTTAGAAATTTATTGTTAATTATTTATTGTATTTTATTTAGAAATATATATTTTCCTTCATTTCATTTATAATTTTGTCAAGATTGACAAAGGAAACCCATACATATAAATGATTGATGTTGGTATAAAACTTATGGCTGTTCTTGAGATGAGGGTCAACTGGTATGCAATCGTTATTATTTTATATAGTTGAGTATTCAAAATCACTCCAAAGTTAAATATTTCACATCATTGCATTCAATCAAAAGACCATCACACTGAAAAGTACATCTAGCAGGAGGTTGGATCCTCCCACCCTACATTAAAAAATTCAAGAAAATATTAGTCGTGAAAGAATTTGTCAAAAACATATAGTTAAAAAATATTAAGCAATAGTTATAGATAATACTTTCTCATCTAAAAATGACAACTCTACATGATTTTCCAATTGAGGTTGTAAGAACTTTGGTTGTTTCCAAAGCCATAGCACTCTGCTTTGATTTTCCATTTATCTTTTGATGGTGAAAGGTCACTAATAAATTTAGTTTTAGCCATGAGTGTAAGATAGAAAAACAAACTCTATATGAACAAACTTTCTCGGGGATATGCTTAGTTGAATTTTATATTTTCATTTGATTGTCTATATTTTTATAGTACCTCTATTAGGTTAAATAAAGAGTAAATTCACATCAGGATATATGAGAAATAACTCAAATATTTGAGTAAACTACATTGGGAAATCATTCATCACCTTGGAATTATTAATTTACTTTAAAAATTTATATAAATCTATAAATATTCTAATTATTTAAATTTATTAATTAGCTCAAACATGAATTTTGACATATATCTATAAAGTTCATGTCAAGGAAAAAAATATGATATATTTATAAAGTAGTCTTATTTTTCTCAAACGTCTTATGATTATTTAGCCAAAAGAATTTTAAATATTAAAAATTATTTTATTTGCTTTAAAATGTAACCTTGGAAATATGTGTTGTATTTTATTGGTATGAGTTGAAGTTATGATAACAAATTTTATTGATAATCATAATTCATGTACAACAATTAATTTGTAGTTGTTTTAATTAATTACAATGAAAATGATTGATAATCTTCAATACCATTGTAAGTAGGAAAAGAAATATTTGATGGTTCATAATTTTTATTTTGATTAAAAAATAAATTTATATAAATATATATTACCTAAAAGTGAGAAGTTTCGCCAATTGTAAAAAGAATTTAAATTTTATAGTATTTTTGAAGATGGCATTTGTGAAAAGTTTCCATACATGATTTTTTTATGACACTCTACTATAATCTTCAATTTATCTTTTGATGGTGAAAGGTTAGTAATAAATTTAGTTTTAGCCATGAGTGAAAGATAGAAAAACAAACTATAGATGAACAAACTTTCTCAGCAGATGCTTAATTGAATTTTATATTTTTATTTGATAGTGTATATTTTTATGGTACCTCTATTAGGTTAGATAAATAGTAAACTCACATTGGGAATATAGGATAAAAAAATCAAATATTTGAGTAAATTAAATTGGGAAATCATTCATTGATGTGCGTGGATTATGGCAAGTGTACCGGATTCGTCGCCAAGTAATAAAAAGATATCGATTCCACAGAGACTGTGATCTCAAATCACAACTAATTATCAAATCGATAAAACTGGACTATATAAAAAAAAGGATTTTTGAAAAGGTTTTGATTTTTGAAATAAGAGATAACTTAGAAAATCAGATAAGGAATGCAATCAAGTAAAACAAAAAGTAAATCAAGTTGTGGTTTTTCAGATCTAAAGGGATTCCCTAGGAATTGGGTTACCAACAAGATCGTATATTTTACAAAATTGACTACCCCTTGTTAATTATCAAAATTGCTTTGAAGGTGAATTTATCCTCAAATAGTTAATGCTCCCTCTCGGGTTACAAAAACCATGCCCAATTAAACCAACCCCTACTCTCGTGATAGTTGAATTTAGATTGAACCCTTTAAGTTTCGTGTCAATTCATTAATCCTCGAAGGACCGCTTCTAACTCTCGTGATTTAAGTCCTAAGTCTGATTCTATAGATCCGACACCTAAGCTCACCGCTAGGTTCCCCCTTAGAATATCTACGACACGCAAATAAGTGGCCACCGAATTTACGAGTAATTAAAACAATAGAAATCAGATCTAAAACAAAATCGAAATTAACAAAGATAAAACATCAATTCATAACATCAAATAGATCTTGGGCATAGCCCCAATCCCTAGAAATAAATCTACTACTCAAGCATTGCCATGATGATGACAAGCTTGGTAAACATGAAATAAAAATAAGAGAAGAGAAAACGAAGAAGAAGAATAAGAGAGATCCTAAAAATTTACCTAAGGGTAATTGCCCTATTTATAGATTAGGGTAATTTGAATCCTAGTCAAACACAAATTCAGATCAAATCAGTTTCTTCAGATCCAAATATTGCGCGTCACGGTCGTGACAGATTCTGCCTTGAAGTTTGCTTTGCTGGTTGGTCTGTCACGGCCGTGACCACCATCACGGCTAGGCCGTGATCAGTTCTGCCTTTGAGAGTCTGGTTCAGCTGACATGTCACGGCCGTGATGGTCATCACAGCCAGGCCGTGACCAATTCTGATTTTAGCCTTCTTTCTTTTTAGCTCTACTCGATCATGACCGTGATGGGCATCACGGCTAGGCCGTGATGGGCTCTGTTTGGCTCATTTTATTCACTTCTCAAGCCCCATCTTCATGCAAGCTTCATCATGGTCAATCTTGAGCATTTAATCCTTAATTCCTGCAAAACAACACCACAAAACCGCCTTACCCGTTCCAAGGTAAAAATTAACCAAAATCAAATTAAATTTGCCTAAACTATATGAAAATGCATGCGATATGATAAACAAATATGAGGTGAAATCACACTCATCAAACTCATCATCTTGAAATTATTTATTTGCTTTGAAAATATATATAAATCTATAAATACTCTGATTACATAGATTATTAGTAGCTCAAACATGGATTTTAACATATATATATATATATATATATATATATATATATATATATATATATATAAAGTTCATGCAAAGAAAAAAAACATATATGATATCTATAAAGTAGTCTTATTTTTCGCAAAAGTCTTATAATTATTTAATTTACTTTAAAATATAATATTGGAAATAGGTGTCACATTTTGTTGGCATGAGCTAAAGTTATGATAACATCTTTTAATGATAATAATTTAGGAATCTTTTTTCATCATAATTCGTGTACAACAATTTATTTTTAGTTGCTTTAAGTAAATTAATTACATTGAAATTTTTTTTTGACAAAATTATGTTGGAAATTATTGATAATCTTCAATACTAATGTATTTATAATATTTATTATTTATTTATATAGATATAAATGGAAAGAGGAAAATCAAAGAGTCCAAATAGAGAGAGAGAAAGGTTGTCAAACACATTAATGATTGTGAAATGTACAATCCTAATAAATGCAAGCCTTGTAGATGAAGCAAAGAAAATAATAAAATAACAATAAACAAATAAAATAATAAAAAGGAAAACTTTCAAAAAAAAAATGCCATGGTGACACTTAAATGTACAGTAAAAATGTATATCCAACTTTTATATAGGTATATATATATGTGTGTGTGTTTTAATATTTTCTGGTTCGATCCGAATCAAACCAAACCAAAAATAAATCTATATCTATACTAATTGATAAGGGGAAATTCTGATTTTAGTGTAGCACAATGGTGCAAACCACATGTCTAAGTTATGAAATTGTACTTTTTTTAAAAAAAAATTTACGTTTTTTTTAATTTTTAATTTTTTTAATTTAAATTTTTAATTGTTTTTAAAAAATTTGTTTTACATTATTTTTTAAAATATTTTTTAAAAAAATTTATTTTAATTTTTAAATTTTAATTTTACATTTTCCTTAATTTTTTTAATAATTTTTTTTATAATAATTTTTTTTGAATTTATTTGTATACACTAACAGTGTAAAGTTTTTTTACACTGTCAACCAATCATAAATTGACAAACAGTAAAAGTAGAGTTATCATGTTCTTGATGTTTTAATTTTTATTTACTTATATAAAAAGTGGAGATACATTTTTACTATACATACACGTGTTAGAGGCAGGAGTTTTGACTATTTTTAAAAAATATATATTAATTTTCACTTTTTAAAAATTTTTTACGTTTATTTTTTAATTTTTTTATATTTTTTAAAGATTTTTTGTTTGTGTGTGTGTCTATATATATATATATATATATATATTACGTTTTCCTTAATTTTTAAATTTTTTTTCTAATACTTCTTTTTTTGAATTTATTTGTATATGTCAAATTCTTTTACACTGTCAGCTAATCATAAATTGGCAAATACTATAAGTAGAGTTTTCATGTTCTTGATGTTTTAATTTTTATATACTTATATTTTAATGTATATATAATTTAATATTTTAAAATTTAATAATTTTTATATTTTTTATTTATATATATATATATTTTAATATTTTCCGGTTCGAACTGAATCAAACCAAATCAATAATAAATATATATCTATACTAATTGATAAGTGGAAATTCTGATTTTAGTGTATCACAACGGTGCAAGCCACATGTCAAGTCATGAAATATTTTAAATTTTGTTTTTACCTTTTTTTATTTGTTTTTTATTTAAAAATGTTTATTTTTTTATTTAAATTTTTTTGTTTTTCATTTTTTTAAAAAATTAACTTTTTTTTCCATTTTTTTTTGACGTTTTCCGTAGTTTTCTTAAATTTTTTCTAATACTTTTTTTTTGAATTTATTTGTATACACCGACAGTGTCAAGTTTTTTACACTGTCAACCAATCATAAATTGATAAACAGTATACGTGGAGTTGTCATGTCCTTGATGTTTAAATATTTTAAATTTATATATATATATATATATATTAATATTTTACTGAACCTAATCAAACCAAACCAATAATAAATCTATATCTATAATAATTGATAAGGGGAAATTCTGATTTTAGCGTACCACAATGACGCAAGTCACATGTCAAGTTATGGAATATTTTAAACTTTTGTTTTTTTTTAAAATTTTTTTACATTTATTTTTTTTAAAATATTAATTTTTTTACTTAATTTTTTTATTTTTTTTATAAAATTAACTTTTTTTTATTTATGCATTTTTTTTTACGTTTTCCTTAATTTTTTTAAAAATATTTTCTGATACTTTTATTTTTTGAATTTATTTGTATACACTGACAGTGTTAGGGTTTTTATAATGTCAATCAATCATAAATTGACAAACAACAAAAATAGAGTGGTCATGTTCTTAATGTTTTAATTTTTATATACTTATTTTTAATATATATATATATATGTATAGTTTAATAGTTTAAAGTTTTTTATTATATATATATATATATATATATATATATATATATTATTTTTTAATATTTTCCAGTTCGAACCGAATCAAAACAAACCAATAATAAATCTATATCTATACTAATTGATAAGGGAAAATAATGATTTTAGTGTAGCACAATGGTGCAAGGCACATGTCAAGTTATGAATTTTTTTTTATTATTTTATTTATTTTCTAAAATTTATATATTTTTTGTTTTAAAATATTTACAAATCGGTAACGGTATATTGTTTTGGGAGTCAAACACGACAATCTCTGTATTGACATAAATAAAGGCAGAACTATTCGTATTTTGTATTTTTTTTGGCTACATCCTTGCTTTTATTTTTTATATTTTAAATAATAAATCTATATCTATATCATTTTTACTGTACATACACGTGTTAGCAGCAGGATTTTATGACCTTTTATTTTAATTTTTTTAAAAAATATAATTTTTTTTACATTCATTTTTTAAATTTTACTTATTTTTAAAAAAATTAATTTTTTTATTTTAATTTTTTTACGTTTTCCTTAGTTTTAAAAATTTTTGCTCTAATAATTTTTTTTCCCTAATGCTTCTTTTTATTGAATTTATTTGTATACACTAACAGTGTAAAGTTTTTTTACACTATCAACCAATCATAAATTGGCAAACAGTAAAATGGAGTTGTCATGTTCTTGATGTTTTAATTTTTATATACTTATATTTTAATGTATATATAATTTAATAGTTTAAAATTTAAAATTATATATATATATATATATATATATATATATATATAATATTTTCCGGTTCGAACCGACTCAAACCAAACCAATAATAAATCTATATCTATACTAATTGAAAGGGGAAATTCTGATTTTAGTGTAGCACAATGGTGCAAGCCATATGTCAAGTTATCGAATATTTGTATTATTATTTTATTTTTTTCTAAAATTTATATATTTTTTGTTTTAAAATATTTACAAACCGATAAAGATAGATTGTTTTAGGAGTCAAACACAGCAATCTTTGTATTGACATAAATATAGGCCTTTATATTCATATTTTGTATTTTTTTTTTGCTACATCATTGTCTTTGTTTTTTCTATTTAAATAATAAATCTATATCTATACTAATTAACAAGTGAAAATGCTGAGTTTAGTGTAGCATAATGGTGCAACCACATGTCAAGTGATAAATTTTTTTTTCTTTTCTAAAATTTATATATATTTTTTGTTTTAATATATTTACAAACCGGTAAAGGTACAATGTTTTGGGAGTCAAACACAACAATCTCTGAATTGACATAAATAGAAAAAGAACTATTCATATTTTCTAATCTATTTTTTCTACATCCTTGCCTTTTGTTTTTTTTTTTCTATTTTAAATAATAAATCTATATCTATACTAATTAATAAAGGGAATTACTGATTTTCTAATAAAGAGACACGTGTCAGCATCACATGATTAGTTGATCATTAGTAATAATCAAGGAGGAACACTTAACACATAATATTACATTACGTATTGTAATATCATTTTAAAATAAAAATAATATTCAATTATTTGCACTCAAATTATAGATAAAATTGTTTCAAGGTTTTTGCTAATCACTTCTGTCTATAAATAAAAAGCCTTAGAGATGAATAAGTACACCATTATGAGTAGGAAGAGAATATTGAAAGTAAAATATGAAATAAGTAAAAAAAAATGTTTGACATAGTAGATTTAATTTGGGATATAACAAAAAAAAAGTTTGATATATATTGAAACACAATTCAAGTTATTAATGATAACAATACTATCAATAATAATTGATGACGGATGCATCTCACATGTGCAAAATACTCCAACAACCATCTTCTTCCTTTCAACAAGTGTAAATTATTGTTATTTAACAATTAACATTTCTTTTATTATTTCAATAATATTTTAAAAACAATATTGTTTCTGTTGCCAAAAACCCAATCTCTATCTTCTTCCCTTGGAGTTTAATCGGAAACCCATTTGCCTACCACAACCAGATCGTGGTCAACACACTTATAAGATATTTCACGCAACTAATTTATTTTCAACGAAATTAGCAAATAAGAAGCCAATAATTTTGATATTGTTAAGTAACAGAGAAATTAAGACCATGTTCATAAACACGAGTAAGCAACAGGATTAGGAGCCTTCTAAGTAGAAAATAAATGGTGAGAAAGGGAAAGAGGGAGAATACCTGGAACTGAAACTGACCGAATCGATAGAGGTTTTAGACGATTGAGATTTGATCGTGGAAATCGAAGAGAGAGTGAAGTTTGAGAAACAGAGGGAGGGGGGGAGTGTGAAGGAATATGAAGGCGAGGAAGAAATTGGGGAGACAGATCAAAGAGAGAAGGCAAACCAAAAATGCAACCACAAAACCAGTGTAAAGCTAAAATGCAATCCAAAAATGCAAAGACAGAAGGCAAACGACACCCAGAATTGAAGAAGAAGAAGAAGAAGAAGAGGTGTTGAAGCTCGCTTATTCGACCCCCAGCATTCCAACCCACAGTGACCCACTGACCCAATTTTTATATTTTTTCTATTAAAAAAGATAAAATAATAAATTATTATAAAATAAATATTTAATAATATTTTCCAACAAAAGTGTGGGTCCCATGTTAAATTAACGGTAGATGGATGAAGGGACTGTACCTGCAACATTGAAAAAGTTCAGGGATCAAATATGCTCAAAAAAAAAAAACTCGAGGACCAAAATCGCAAATAACCAAAAGTTGGGGGACCACAACTGTAGTTAAGCCTATTTGATAACAATAAATGTCATCTAATCACTTTTTTTTTTTTCATCACATCACTTTTGACACCTCAACCATAGTCATCTATTATCTTGCTATTGTTTTTATTTATAAAAAAAATAAACAAAAGTCTCTTGATCAAGGATTATAATTTACAAAATAGATTTTGGAAAAAAATAATATAAGAAATACAATGAGAAAATGATGCTTCATCTCTTTAACAAAAACAACGAACATAGAGAAGTTCGAGATGCACATTTTTGCTTGTCCGGGTTACAATTTCCACGACAATGAAACTATGACTTGTTTGAATAAGGCTGCACTTATTCTATCCCCTCAAAGTATTCTATGATTCAATCCGGACAATGAAACAATGTTAAGGTCTGCATTGAATGTTAGCTATCAGCTAGACTTTCTAATCACCGAGGGCCTCCTCGATCATTCAGTTTGAACTCTCAACTGATAAGAGTGCACCAGTAATATAATATGCAAGCCGGGAAACAAAGGCAATATCAGAGACAACAAAAGACAAAGGAACTATGATCCATAACAGTGCAGGAAAAGGTATCTAGATTACTTTAACCAGTCAAATAAAACATGTTTTGGGTTGAAACCCACTAAAGATCATTTATAAAAGAGCAGGAAAAGAAAGACTGGGCAACTTTAAGCATAAAATATCTTGGCTAGCAGATGAAAATCTCAATGTGATAAATTCATGTTAAAAAAAAGGTCAAATTACAGTAACTAGTGTATTTTACTGCATTACTAACTACTAACTAGCCATTTCAATTCAATAAAAAATTGTTGAGAAACATGGTTCAGAAAACAGAATTGAGACTTGAGGCTAAGTGTATTGATTGAAAGGAGCAAAATGATAGAAATGAATACACTGATCTTACAAGAGTACGAGATGAGATGTTTATTTAACTAACGAGAGTAGTAACTATCTTCCTCACTAATATAACTAATTCTAACAAATTCTAAGTATATGTAACATGACCTATACTGCATTACTGCAGAATCAAATTTTACTATAATCAAACTAATTGGTTGTTGAGACAGAATGAATGAAGAAAGAACCAAATACCCCAAGCTTTCATTTTGATATTCTCCTATTTCTATTCCTATTCCTATTTCTATTTACTATTGTAATTTGCGCAAGAGGAGAACAAGTCCTAAGCCTCTGAACCCAAAATTTCATATCCTCTTTCCCTAATTTGGAACTCATCATCAAAACAATCCCAAAAGAAAACCCTAAAAACCATTCCTTGACGGCTTTCTTTCCCCAACACAACCGAAACAAAGAAATCCCAGCAAGACAAAACAACAACGATCTAAAAAACAGGTCCAACTCCGAAAGTTTCCACGACAAGAAACCCGCAACAACACAACCCAACAAGAACACAAACCATACCAATTTGTTCTTCCTCCTGGTCTTTTTCGCTCTCCCTGCGAGAGGGTTAAGAATGAGAGGTTGCGGAGGAAATTGGTTCCAATCTGCGCTTGCGATGAGGGAATTGAAGGGTTCGGGAAAGATCTTGAGATTGAGTGCGATGGTGGAAGCCAATTGGAGCATCTTTCGATTCGACCATCCTCGGCTCTTCCTTGAGCTAGCGCACACGATTGGTTGATGTGTACGAGATGGATGCCATTGCGATTGCGAGATAAAATCAATTTGGGTGAATCGGAATGGGAATGGAAGAGAGTGGTGTGAAATTGAAAGGAGAGATTGGGTGCTGAAGCCGTAGGGTTTCAGCATTGTGATCCCAGTGGAGTGAGTGAGTGAGTGAGTGAGTGACCGTTAGAATTTATATATGTTTCATACTTGTGATATTCAAAAGCGCCTCATGGTGTGAGAAGAAAAGCATACATAAATTTGAAAGTTTCACAAAGTATGAAACATGGTGGATAAAAGTGAGTTTCTAAAAATCAAGTTTGCAAATTACCATTAGGCCGTGTTTGTTTTAGATTTTTGCAAAGAAAAAATTGGGGGAAATCTTCTTTCCCATAGCTTTGGTAAGTGTAATTTTCAAGTTTACATTCTGAATAATCTCAACTAAACATATACTAAAAAAGCAAACTAAAAAAAATAACAGTATATTGTTTCTTGATTAATTAAAATGACTTGAAAAATCAATATATTTTAACTAATTAATAGGTGATATATTCTTATTTGTTTACTTTACACTCAAACTCATTTTGAATGCGCTTAATTCGAATGCAGTGATATTATGAAAATGTTGTTTTTTTAATCATCTATCTATTTTCTGTTTTTTTTTTTTTTGAGAAAAAGAAATTGTTTATGTCTATCTCTTCTATATTATCACATGATAAAGAAAAAAACATGTATGAGAGGATATATTTCCGACACTGCAAGTAATTTTTTTTATAAAGTGTTTCGACCAAATATCTCAGGTGGGAGATACTCGGCCGGAGAAGATCTAGTGGGAGTGTTTTGGAATTAGCTTGACAGAATTGAGATTATGCTCCTACGTATCCAAATGGGAATCAAAGTAAACGTAGTTCTTAGTGAGGGGGTTGGACCCCTATTTATAGAGATGTTTTAGTGTAACAGTTTGAGTAGGACTGTTATTGAGATCCTATTTATTAGGATCGGATTGTTATTGCCGTTAGACAATGATAAGGATAAGGCTCCGAGTTATACGGAGAGATATTTGGACCAGCGAGATATTCGGCCCGATCGATTGTGGTCGGGTAGCTCGGGGCCGAGATATCTTCATCCGTGGTCTACTGTGGAATAGGCCCGAGTAGTTATCCTCGGGTGTCAAGTGCATTAATAGGTCTTCGGCTTTATGGGAGTTCGGGTCGGTCAAGGCCCATTTACAAGAATAAGCTCGGCCGTATTGACAAATCCTCGGCCTTATATTTTTGGCCAGTACACAAGCCCCCCGAGCTCTGAGCTTAAACAAGCGAAAGAGCTGACAAGTATTAAACCGAGCTTATACTTCGGCCACGTGGACCTTCGTATTTCCAGTATTTTCAAGGCTCGAACTCGGCCTTAATAATTCAATAACTCAAACTCGGCTTTTCGTAATTTCAGTGACTCGAACTCGGCCTTAATAATTTAATGGCTCGTACTCGGCCTTTAGGCTCAAACTCGGCCTTTAGTAACTTCAATGGCTCGAACTCGGCCTTAATAATTTAATGGCTCGTACTCGGCCTTTAGGCTCGAACTCGGCCTTTAGGCTCAAACTTGGCCTTAACAATTTAATGGCTCGTACTCGGCCTTTAATAATTTAGTGGCTCGTACTCGGCCTTTAGGCTCAAACTTGGTTTTTAACAATTTAATGGCTCGTACTCGGCCTTTAATAATTTAGTGGCTCGTACTCGGCCTTTAGGCTCGAACTCGGCCTTTAGGCTCAAACTTGGCCTTAACAATTTAATGGCTCGTACTCGGCCTTTAATAATTTAGTGGCTCGTACTCGGCCTTTAGGCTCAAACTTGGCCTTTAACAACTTCAATGACTCGAACTCGGCCTTAATAATTTAATGGCTCGTACTCGGCCTTTGGGCTCAAACTTGGCCTTAACAATTTAATGGCTCGTACTCGGCCTTTAATAACTTCAATGGCTCGAACTCGCTTTAATAATTTAATGGCTCGTACTCGGCCTTTAGGCTCAAACTTGGCCTTTAACAATTTAATTGGCTCGAACTCAGCCTTAATAATTTAATGGCTCGTACTCGGTCTTTAGGCTCAAACTTGGCCTTTAACAACTTCATGGCTCGAACTCGGCCTTAATAATTTAATGGCTCGTACTCGGCCTTTAGGCTCAAACTTGGCCTTAACAATTTAATGGCTCGTACTCGGTCTTTAATAATTTAGTGGCTCGTACTCGGCCTTTAGGCTCAAACTTGGCCTTTAACAATTTAATGGCTCGTACTCGGCCTTTAATAATTTAGTGGCTCGTACTCGGTCTTTAGGCTCAAACTTGGCCTTAACAATTTAATTGTTCGCAGAATAAACACATCGGCAAAATAATAAAATAGAACAATGTCCATAATAAATTCTGTTATTGGATAAAAAAGTTTGCGGTGTGCCTCGTTAAAACCTTCTCGGTCAAAACCCTTTTTTTGGGATAAAATACCGAGGTAGGAAAAAGAGTACATCACCTGACTATATACATCAACTGTAGCTTAGTGCACTGATCGGGCTGTGATCCAAGCTGGAATTTCTCCAACTCCTCAATGGGTTGTGTCCGTTGTTCTTGCATGTCAATTCTCGGGTCTAGTTCTCGCTGCACTTTACAGACTTGTCTTTTCCCCTGTCTAGTGTTTCTGCAGATGTAGGTTTGAGCTTGCTTACACGCAAACTATCAGCATAGCACTGTCTGGCCATTTTCTGATCCGCCCGGATAGCAACTATGTCTCCCGAGTTGGAAGGGAATTTCATTGTGAGGTGGGGAGTAGAGACCACGGCTCCCAGCTCGTTCAAAGATGGTCTTCCGATTAAGACATTGTATGATGTTATTGCATTAACCAACACGTACCTGACCAGAATAGTTTTGGACGCTTTGCCATCTCCAAAAGTAGTTAGGAGGTCAATGTATCCTCGGGTATCCACCTGTTCCCCAGCAAAGCCGACGAGCTTACTATCGTATGGCTGAATAGATTTTTCTGGGATCCCGAGCTTCTGGGATGTTGAATAATATAGGATATCAGTCGAGCTTCCCTGGTCGACGAGAGTTCTCTTGACCGAGAAGTTGGTCAATTGCACTAACTCTTCAATCTTGTCACACAGGACCCAGCACTCCTCGGTGGTATGCCCGTAGTTACGATGGTACCGACAATGCTTCTGTCGATCATCATTCTGGGGCGTGTGGCCATGGTTGGGGAGCTGCAAAAGTTCTGCGCTGTAAGCTTCCTCAAATACCCGAGCTCGATTGGTGTTGAGGGGGGGTATAGTACTCATACTTTGGCCCCCTATGCTCAGATGTGTTTTTGAATTTCTGATTGTCACCTCCAGCCCTTCTCTTCTCTCTCCCTTCTCGTCTATCGGAATCATCGGTTCTTTCCATTTTCTTAGACTCTTCTATTTCCTCCATATTAATGAATCTGGCAGCTTTTCTCCTCAACTCATCCATACTGGATGGAGGCTTCCGAGCTAGGTGTCTGGCAAAAGGGCCAGGCCGTAACCCGGTCAGAATAGTATGCAGTGCGACATCCAGACTTGAGATTCCGGATGAGGATAGTCTCTTTGCTGAACCTGGCCATAAAATCACGCAGAGACTCGTTCTTTTCTTGCTTAAAGTTTACCAACGAGGCCGAGGTTTTTTGATGAGCTCGGCTCGTAGCAAACTGAGCATTGAACTTAGTCATGAATGTGTCAAAGGAATCAACTGATGCTGGCGGTAGCTGGGTATACCAGCTTAATGCAGCATCTTTCAGAGTAGTAGGAAAGACTTTACACATGACAGCATCATCGTCGGTGAAGAGGTACATCTGAGTAGTGAAAGCATCTAAATGACGCTCCGGGTCCGAGGTGCCATCATACCTGTCAATGTTTATTGGTTTGTAGTTGGCTGGAAGAGGAACCCCCATGATGGCGTCGGTGAAGGGATGTCTCGGCCTCCGCACGCCGGCCCTTTCATTAGGCCTATTTGCCTGAAGTGAAAGCTCAGGGGCCTGCCTAGGAAATTCCTCCTCGCCTGCTCGGTCAACATGATGAGAAACACGGGGTTGTGGGCCTCCTTCTCTGCGTGTGTTTCTGGATCCTTCATTCTCGGCTGTCCGACGCTCTTTCTCATGAGGAGAAGAGACGGACCTTTCTCTGCTTTGTTCTTGTTCCCGACGACTGTTTTGCCGACGAATCTCCTCATTCTCCCTTCTCAGCATTGCCACTTGCGCGAGGAGTTCTTGAATGATGGGATTGTCGGTCGTCATTGCTGGGTTTATGGATTGTTCTCCATTATCCTCATTGTTAGCATTCTCTGGCTCCTCTCTCCTGCAGTTCCCCCTCCTTGTTCTCACCATGGTTTGTGGTATGGGAAAGTTTTGCTTCGATTCCCACAGACGGCGCCAAATGTTCCGTCCAAATATCTCAGGTGGGAGATACTCGGCCGGAGAAGATCTAGTGGGAGTGTTTTGGAATTAGCTTGACAGAATTGAGGTTCTGCTCCTACGTATCCAAATGGGAATCAAAGCAAACGTAGTTCTTAGTGAGGGGGTTGGACCCCTATTTATAGAGATGTTTTAGTGTAACAGTTTGAGTAGGACTGTTATTGAGATCCTTTTTATTAGGATCGGATTGTTATTGCCGTTAGACAATGATAAGGATAAGGCTCCGAGTTATACGGAGAGATATTTGGACCAGCGAGATATTCGACCCGTCGATTGTGGGTTTGGGTAGCTCGGGGCCGAGATATCTTCATCCGTGGTCTACTGTGGAATAGGCCCGAGTAGTTATCCTCGGGTGTCAAGTGCATTAATAGGTCTTCGACTTTATGAGAGTTCGGGTCGGTCAAGGCCCATTTACAAGAATAAGCCCGGCCGTATTGACAAATCCTCGACCTTATATTTTCGGCCAGTACATAAAGTATAAAATTTAACTAAAGTTCTTTAGATGGCTTTTCATAAATGTATCATTATATAACAAAATAGACCATATAATACATTAAATATAACAAGATCACTACAAATACCAAAATAGTTTTTTTCCTGGCCATACAATCACGAGGCTAGAATTTGTTTTGGACTTTTGGTCACTTTAGTAGTAACGTGTTACTTTGATACAGCATGGAAGCATATATTCTTAAATGATGAAGGCGACGCGGATGGACAAGGCTTGTTTTGTATTTCTGAATAAGTGGATGAGATTATAATGTTGACTCTAATCTGTCTACTCTCCAACTCTCTTTTTTCCAATTGTTACAGTGACAGAAGATGGTAAAAGGCAACAAACCCTCCTGAATGTCATAAATTTTGCAATTATACATGACCCACATCATGAGTATATATCAAGGGAGCATGACAAATCCTCCATAATCCATACTGAAACTCTTCAGTTACTGTCTAAATAATCCCCACTACTGAAGCTTTTCAGGGAAATATATATATGAAGAACATGCTTCAGTTTCAAGAGCATGATAAGGCCACCATGGTGGGAAGCAAAAGTCTGGAATGTGAAAATCCCTTAGGTGGGACAGTGTCTGGTAAGAAGCGTAACCGATGTGTCATTTTACCTCCCAATGTTCCTATGCTTGCTGAATCCTTTGAACGAAGAAACCAAAACTGGTAGATATCTCTATATGCTCATAATTCATAAATAAGTTAAGTTATGCCATCGGCATTGTATTCATGTGTTTCTTGTGGATAACAACTTCGACCCTACTGGCTTTCTGATTGTGATTAATACCATTTATTTGATGCAGGATTGCTCGGGCTAATTCAGCTACTGATTTGATCATACAATTTGGTGATTCCAGCTTTCACTTGCACAAGGTGGACCAAACCACTCCTTTAACTCTCTTGCCATAATAAAGGGGTCAAATACAATATCTTAGATAATGTGAAAAAAATGACTTAAAACCACTACTTGGAATCTGATTCACAAGTAAATTATCTGTCAATAATTTTCCTCTAACTTTTGGTCTTTTTCCCCCTTTTGGCTTTGGTATGAACTGACTAAGTAGCTGAAAATAAAGGAAAGGGCATTAAAAGAACTCTTGTTCCTAACTGCAAACCATGCTATACTTCACTAGACTAAAAATTAGTTTATAATATGTAATCTTCTTGAGATTTTAACTGCATATGATTTTGTTCATTTCCAGCTTGCCATGGTCTCAAGAAGCGAATATTTGAATAGGCTTGTCTTTCAGAGGGGAATCAACAAAGAAAGTTCAGGTGATAGCCTCAATATCAAAATTGAAAATCTTCCAGGTGGTACAAAAGCTTTTGAATTAATAGTCAAATTCTGTTATGGATGGAAAATTGACATTACTGCAGCCAATGTTGCCCCATTATATTGTGCTGCACATTTCTTGGAAATGAGTGAAGACCTTGGAGAAGGAAATCTTATTTCCAAGACAGAAGCTTTTCTGAGCTTTCTGATCTTCTCTTCATGGAAAGACACATTTAGAGTACTTAAAAGCACTGAATCAATTTCCCCTTGGGCCAAGGAGTTGCAAATAGTTAAATGCTGCTCAGAAGCAATAGCTTGGAAGGCATGTGCAATTCAAAATGCATCTAGTTTCAATTGTGAATATGCTGAGTACTTCAATGTGCAATCAAGTAAAATGAATGATTCAGAACATGAAGACAGACCTGATGCTTGGTGGTTTGAAGATGTATCACTTCTACGTATAGATCATTTTATTGAAGTGATTCAATGCATTAAAAGATGCGGAATAAAATCAGAGCTTTTAGGTTCTTGTATAGCACATTGGGCAACAAAATGGTTTTCCCAAGTCACACTTGGACTAGACAAGGCCACTCCTAAACACATAACTATCCAATTACGTAGAGTTTCAACTGAATGCTTGATTAGACTGCTACCTACTGAAGAAAATTCAGTCACTTGCAATTTTTTGCTTCAACTACTAAAGGTAGGAGTGATGCTGAAAATAAATCCTGAGTTGTTGTGTGTGTTAGAAAGAAGAATAGCTTTCATCTTGGAGCAGTGCCTTGTATCAGATCTCTTGGTTAAGAATCAAGGAGATAATGATCCTATGTATGATGTATCTGTTGTCCTTAGGGTGTTACAATCTTATGTTTGTGGCATGTCAAGCAATCCTGCAGCGAAAATCCATAATGTTGGAAGGTTGGTGGATGGGTATCTCATGCATGCTGCAAGGGATGAAAATCTCATGATGGAAAGTTTCAAATCACTTGTTGAAGCATTGCCACAAAAGGCCAGATTCTGTGATGACAACCTCTATAGAGCAATTGACATGTACCTTAAGGTATAGCCTCATTTTATATCATTTCTAATTCACTAGCTCAAGTAAGATCTATGTGGAACTTTGGATATTTAATTAACTTAATTAGTTGGACAGAAATTAAAGGTTCATCTTGTTTTGCATTAGTCTCTATGATTACTTGATTAGATGGTTGAAGAGTGAGAGTTAATCCAATTTTGCAGGCACATCCAGATTTGACAGAAGAAGAACGAACAGATGTGTGTAGAGTCCTGGAATACCATAGATTGTCACAAGCAGCACGGCAGCATGTGATGAAGAATGATAGGTTGCCATTGAAATTAACAACACAATTTGTTCTCCTAGAACAAGAAAACATGACAAGGTCAATGACAAGTAATGAATCAAATTACAGAAGGACAAATACTCGGACATTCATCAGAGTAAGCAAAGATTTTGAAAAAAAGCAGATAAATGGGCAGGAGATAAAGATGATGAGAAAAGATGTTGAAATGATCAAAACGCAACTGTTGGAACTAAATACTTGCAAGATAAAGATTCAAAAGCAACTTAAGAGATGCATGCGTTGAAAGACTTTATCATGTAAAAGCACTCCCACATGAGGACTTCTTCTCTTCTACTGTGATAACTAACATTATGGTATTGTAGCTCATGAGAAATTTGAAAGCAATAGTTACTTGCCTCATCTTAAATATAACAGTAAAAGTCATATTTATCTATACCCTTTAAAGCATTATACAACACTAAAAGTCACCAAGGTTTATCTATATCTTGTGAAAAAAGATTGTGTTGGTTCATGAAAATCCCACATGATTACAAAGATATAATTCTTCATAGATGAGAGAACGATAGTTTTAATAACCATTGATTAATAGTTGTATTGGTTCATTAAGGAAAGTGTTGTCTAGACCTTGAAGACACTATACACAATTTTTCTTCTTATCTCTTCTTCTACTACCCTTCAAAGGACTACTCCTAGTCCCACCGAGAGTTTCTAATCACAAGTTCTAGTATTCAAATAAGAGACTGAATAAAAGATTATGACATTGATAAAAGATAAGTTAATGATAAGTGGGAAAAAAAAGTAGTTGGGCATAAAACTTAGTTTCAAATAATGAGGCCAAATTGCATTTTTTTAAAATGTGAGAACAAGAAAATCATATGAGTATATATGGTATGGATAGTCAAGATTAAGTGTTGTTTAGTGGTCACATGACCACTTAAAAAAATTATACGTATTTATCTTCTAATATTAATAACTCAAATAAAATCTAATTGTTAAAGTGATTGTTGTAATATTAAAGTATAAACTATTTTCATGTTATATGTTAGTTCAAATGAAAATTAATGTCACAGGTATGGAGAAGATCGACAAAAATACAATCACTTACATAAATTCAAATATAAATATAAATATAAATTCACAATTCAGGAGGAAATCAAATTTTTAAATGATGCTTAGTAACATCTCAGTAATTTCAACTGGCAATACTCTTCTTTCCTCATGAAAAATGTTATGTACATATCAATTATTCTCACAGCACTACATTTACGTCTAGACAGAATGTAGATTAGTAAAAAAAAAGTGAAATTATCTGTTATCATATCACAGTTTTATAACATTAACAAACGGTAAGAACCAAATTAAAAAAATGGTACATCCAATTTAATTTTCACATATAGAGAGATTAAATTTAAAAATCTGTGTCATATATAGAAATCAAAATATCAGTTTAATTTCGTTTTTTTAATATCACATGACATCAGCAGTTTTTTCTTTATAATTTTTAATTTTTTATAATAATATTAATTCCATTAAAACATAGTTGCTTGCTTGTTTAAAAAAAAATGAGTAATGATATTTGAACATAAAAATGGTATCCAACATCATATAAAAATATTATTTTTTATTTATTTATTATTTTTTTCTCTTATCATATATTTCATCACTCCTAAAACACTCATAAATTCTATGATATTTATATAAGGTATCCAAATGATTTTTTCAATTCAAATATCTTTACTAAAAAAAACATAAAACATAGTTGCTTAGTTTCCACGTCGCTTAGTTTTCACGTTTAGGGTTTAGGGCATTATAAATACATACGATGCCTTTTGTTGGAAAGACGCGCCAAGTCAAGGTGA
The DNA here is from genome assembly GCA_030762895.1 of Sophora flavescens. Classification (NCBI taxonomy): domain Eukaryota; kingdom Viridiplantae; phylum Streptophyta; class Magnoliopsida; order Fabales; family Fabaceae; genus Sophora; species Sophora flavescens. The sequence continues at coordinate 128,111,890 of CM061067.1, forward strand.
AGTGCGAAGAGTTGAATTGGGGATTAGGGTTTCTGCGAAGATGATAGAGGTGGTGTTGAATGATCGATTGGGGAAGAAGGTTCGTGTAAAGTGCAACGATGACGACACCATCGGAGATTTGAAGAAGCTGGTGGCGGCTCAGACAGGGACGAGAGCCGACAAGATTCGAATCCAGAAATGGTACAATATCTACAAGGATCACATCACTCTCAAGGATTACGAGATCCACGACGGCATGGGTCTCGAACTCTACTACAACTAAACTAGGGTTTTTCTCTTTCTCTTTTTGTTATCATAATTCCAAGTTAGGGATTTTTCATCTTAGGGTTTCGAGTTTTAAAGATCAGTGATCAATATCTGTAATCAATTTCTGTAATAATCGTATTTCTCTTTATGGGAAGTTTTCGCTATAAACATTTGATTTGTGCTTTGTGGGGTTGGAAAAAGTTGACATTTTTGGTGGGTTTTAATTCGAATTTTTACAATCTTTTGCATGTAGTATAGACCCTTTACTGAATTAATGGAGAGCAAGTTTTGGGTGTAAATATTTTGATTCATAATTTGGGATGCATGCTCTAGTTTTATTCATATTTCTCTATGTTCTCTTTAGATCAGTAAAGCGTGATATCTGTCTAAGCCTGATACTTGATGGCACTGCTGAGCTGTTGCATCTGGAAAATTCTTGTTTGAAAATCACTGTTGAATCGAATATCAAGGGAAGATTCATTAGTTAGGATTTAAGAAGGAATCAGAAGATGTAGCCTCATGATTGATTGATGCTGCTACGTATTATTCCTGGTAAGCTCATATTATGCCTTTTCTTGGGGGCAAGAACGGACAGATTTGTATATGAGATTCAACTGTTTCTTGCTTCAGTTAGCAGAATGATGCCGTTGATGCTACAGATTAGGTTGAAGTTCACCTGGGCCAAACAGAGGTCTCTCAACAGTGATTTAATTGATGGCACAACTGTGATTCCTTACTTGTATATATTTGATGACGACTTTGATGGAAATGACTAGATTCCTTTTTCTCCTTTTTTTGGCTGTAATAGTTGGATAATGGGATTACTTCCCTAATAGTATGAAGAGAAAAAAGGTTTCGGGAAAATCTACCTGCATGTGCATTGCTTATACAAACCATGGATGGAGGAGGAAAGGAAACTGTAGATGGTGATGGGTAGATTTTGTGAGGCTGTGACGGGTAAATTTTTTGCACAAATTTTCATCTATCAAAGAGGACCATTCAAAGTGAGTTTTACCCCCTTAAAATTTTAATGTTATACGTAATATATGATGAAGTGAGAGTGACTTTTTAACTTGTAACTCTCTATATGATACCGAACATGAGTAAAAGAAATTAAAAGGTAAAACTGAATGTTGCAAAAAATGAAATAAAGGACAAAAGAGAAGTGAAAAAAATGATGAGAAACATGAAAAAAATAAAATAAAATAAAATAGAATGCGCTGGTTAGTAGAAGACAGTTAAGGAGAAACCAGTTCGGTTTGGCCAATCACAGTTTGATCCAGTTAGGCAGTTAGCATTGTCCTTATCATGAATCATCATAGGAGTAAAATAAAACTAAAAAAAATAGCTGTCAAATTTCTTCTGACATGAGACTCTTTAATCGTTGCAAAACGAGTGAAGGGCCGCTTCCGTTTTCTGTTACCACCACCACCATCATCAATCGGTAATTGATGAGCTTGGAAAGAGCCTCGGACTATGGGGAGCACTAATGGAGAAATTCCTTCTACCACTAACTTGTTCACCTCATGCTGGTCTTCCTTTGAACTCACTCACCTTTGCAGTCAAAGACATGTAAGTAAGCTGTATCACTTACCTCATCTTAAAACCGGATGGTCTAAAATAAAAATGTTTCATATGACCTGCCTTCCTACAGTGAAACAATTTCTTCAATTCCACCCCATGATGTGTGTGATTCATCTCATATTTGTTTATCATTTTACATGTATATTCATGTAGACTAATGTTTGTGTGCGGGAATTGATGATGAAAAATGCTTAAATCCAGTTGATTTGGAGTTTGCTTGAAGATGGGATATGAAAAACATGAAAAATAAGCAAGGCAGAACCCATCACGGCTTGGGGGTGATGGCCATCATGACCATGATCATGCACAACTGAAGAAAAAGAAGAGAGCAAGTCAGAAGCTGTCACGGTCGTGACAGCACCCCGGTGCAAGAATTCAACAAGACAAAACCTGTCACGGCCTAGTGGTGACAGCCATCACGGCTGTGACGCGAAAAATCTGGGATTCTGATTTTGTTTTTGAGCTGATTTGTAATTGCTTAAATCCCAAGTTAACCTACACTATAAATAGAGCAATTAGACTCGAAAATAGGGAGATCTAGGCTGCTACTTTTGGCTCAATTTATGATTTCTCTTCTTCTCCAATTTCTTCTCTTCTCTTAGGATTTTTATGCTTTTGTTAATCAATATTGCTATGAACATGACAATGCTTGAGTAGTCGTTTTATTTCTAGGAATTGGGGCTATGCCCAAGACTCGTTTTATATGATGAATTGATGTTTTTCCCTTTTTGTTAATTTCAATTTGCTTTAGATTTGATTCCTATTGCATGAATTACTTGTAAATTCGGTGACCACTTATTTGCATGTCGTAGATACTCTAAGGAAGAACTTAACGGTGAACTTAGGTATCGGATCTATAGGAATTGAACTTAGGACTTAAATCACGAGCGTTAAAACGGTCCTTCAAGGGTTCATTGAATTGTCACAACCCTTAATTGGTTCAATTTAAATACAATTGTCACGAGAGTAGGGGTTGGTTTAATTTGACACGGTTCTTGTATCTCGAGAGGGAACATTAACTTTATTAGGATAAATTCACCTTCAAAGCATTTTGATAACAAGAGGGCTGTCAATTTAATAGCATGAGCAGTCTTGTTGGTAACCCAGTTCTTGAAAATCTCTTTTAATTTGAAAAACACCCGATTTGATTTACTTCCCGATTCTGTTTGATTTCGATTTTTAATAATTGATTTGTTAGTTAATTCTAATTTCAAAATCAAATCTTTCCTTGTTTAGATTAATCGATTTAATAATTAATTGTTGGTTAAGATCACGTTCTCTATGAATTTGATCTTTTTATTATTTGATGACGAAGTCGTATACATGCTGATTTACGTTATCACCCCACCCCCGAAAGAAACCAATATTTATGGGGATTAATAACACCTCAGGCCTGAGTCAGATTTTTGTCCAATGCCAAAGTGTTTCTGCAACGGTTTTGTTAGAAAGATGTATCTCTTTGCATAGCGTTAGTTTTAATAATCATTGATCAATAGTTGTATTGGTTCATGCGATGTGTGTGTTCTTAGTTCAAATGAAAATCAGGATATAAACGAGAGTTTTGAAGGAGCTGGATTAGAATAATCAATAATGAAGTGATTAGTAATTAAGTAAAATAAAATGTTAAAAATATGTCACTTCATTAGGAAGTTTAGTCAAGGAATTAAAGGATATCTTAAACCCTCAATTTGAAGGGTACAACTTTAAAGAGTTGGCATGAGATTAAGTGGTTTGGGACTTGAGTTATTATTCTTAACCACTTCAATTTATTACCTAAATTTTTTTCAAACAATTACTTAAGGGTATGTTTGGAAGAGTAGGGTGGGATGGTTTGAAAATTTTTTAATCAATGGAGTGAGATAATTGGAGATGGAAAATTAAACCACTCCAAACCATCCAAAACCCTTATTTTTTATACCCTTCAATTTTGGGGTTTGAGAAGGAACACTTCCCTCTTTTTTACTTTTAAATATAAAATTACAATTTTAAACCTTCTAAACAAAATAAAACAACTTTTTTGGATTCCCTCACTCTCATCTCACGTCTCCTTCTGTTCAACAACAGTCTCCTTCCCTACCCTTCAACGGCACTTCACTTCACTGTAAGGTGCGTCTCCTGTCTTTAAACATTGTGGCATGGGTTGATTTTCAGTATTGACTATTCCCTTTGTATGTGTAGTTGTCCTTTTTTTTTTTTTTCTCACGCTGAATTCCCTGACATTTCATTAACTTTGAAACAAGTACCTCCTCCAATTTGATTCCTCCCCAAACTCAAATAGTTTGAATAGAACATATTCTGTTGGAAAGAACAAGTCACCGTTAATTTTTTGATTTTATTTTGCTTTTAAACAAAATTATATTAGCTATATGGTCATGAAAATTGGTAAACATTCTTTAAGAAAATTGGTAAGCATTGTTAATTTGTCATGGGCAATAAAAATTAAAAAGGATAGTATTGAAAATAAATTTTATAGTTCACCATACTCATGCTCTGTTACTTAGCATTGTGATTTCTAACCAATGGAGTCAAATGTCTCATTAAAACTCTCAAACAATGGAGTGATATAAATATATCACTTCACTTTACTTCACTCTAAGTCATTTCATTACTAATTATTTCATTCTATTAAGTTAGTTTAATTATTTTGATTTGTGTAAAAAAGAAAGTTAATTGTCTAGGGAATATGTAATGCTTCTGAAAAAGTAAATAGAGAATTGATTTGATTGATCAATTTTCTTGATTTTTATAATACTAACATTTAATAGTATTGACTTAATTGATTTTTACTTATATTTGAGTCCAAAGAATATAACTATTTTTTACTTATATTTAGATATAGGTGGAGTAAAAATATAAATGCATAAGGACAAACTCAACTAAACTTTAGTATATATAAAAAAAAAATTCAAATACGAAATCAAATTTTTAAAGACTGTATGGACATAAAATTGATATACAAAATGTCAAAAACATAAAATATGAAGGAAAAAAAAGAGGTAGGTTGTTGATAATCGGTGGTAATTTTGGAGCACAAGGAAAGTAACTTTGGAGCGATGGTGGAAGGAGAAGAACAGTGTACGATGGAAGACAAAGCATCGATTCAGCAGAGCGAATCTTCATCATCGGACTCTAGTTGTTGTTGCCCAATCTGCTTGGCACCAATGCTTCAACTTTCTTACCTCGACAAATGTTTCCGTACGCCCTTACCCTATTACTCTTTCTCTCTTTTTCACTCTCTGCGTTGCTATATGATACTAATTTTAAACCCCTCTCCCCCAATGAGTGGATCCTTTCATTTGTGCTTTGTGGGGTTGGAGAAAGTTGACATTTTTGGTGGGTTTTAATCCGAATTCTTACAATCTTTTGCATGTAGTATAGACCCTTTAATGAATCAATGGAGAGCAAGTTTTGGGTGTAAATATTTTGATTGTTTGATTCATATATCTCTATGTTCTGTTTAGATCAGTAAAGCATGATATCTGTCTAAGCCTGATGCCTGATGGCACTGTTGAGCTGTTGCACTTGGAAAACTCTTGTTTGAAAATAACTGTTGGAAATCAAATATCAAGGGAAGATTCACTAGTTAGGATTTAAGAAGGAATTAGATGCAAATATAGCCACGTGATTGATTGATTCTGATACACGTTATTCCTAGTAAGCTCATTCTTTGTGTTGCAGATAAGTTTTGCTTCGATTGCATTTTACGCTGGACCAAGGTGGTTTCTAGCAAGCACCGTTCTCCACCCTCTTCTGTAAAATGCCCCCTCTGTAAGGTTTGGTTATTTCTGTTATTTTTCAACTTATGGAACACAATTAAGAATGAATGTTCATTTATTTACTTATTTTATGGTTTCTTTAGCCATGGTCATAGTGAAGTAGATATATCTTGCATCTTTGTCTTTCCTGTGATGAGCCCCTTTTAAAAGAATTTTGATCAAGGACTTTTAAGTCCTCTCAGTTTACTGCTCCTTTCTGTTTCTTATGGACGTCGAAAGTTGCAAACAGTAAGGATGATAATCTGCATATCAAAAAAAAAAAAAAAGTAAGGATGATAATCTGACTTATGATAGGATCAAGTGGAGAAATGGTTGTAAAAGATATAACATAAAGTTAGATAAAATGGGCTGCTGACTTGGTAGTTTATGTCTAATATGCAGACAGAAATTTTTTCTATCATATATGGAGTTGATGGAAGTTGTTTTCAAAGACATTATATCAATCAGGATTTTGAGGATAGGTTTGTCTCTGTTAGCTTTGCTCAAGTTAAAATTTTTAGTAGAAATATCTTTACATACTTTGCCCTTGTAATTTGTTTGCAGTTTTATCTTATCGAGAGCGCACAGATATAGATTACAATGCTATTACACTGAACAAGGTCTTCTACCGCTTTTCATTTAACAAGTTCCTTGCTCGATATTGGGTATCTGTCTGTCATTTGTTTCATGTCAAATTTTACTTATCAGTATTTGCTCTACTTTTAACTTTGTTTGAGCAGGATTCTTAGATGATGTATTTTCTATCTCACAATATTGGAAGTCTCGCAAGTATTATCAGCCTAACTGCTGGCTTCAAAGTTGGTTAAGAAGGGAAATTCAAGCTCTCATCCAGGTTAGTGAGTTTATCAGATAAGTAGTTTGTTGGAGAATTTTTCAGGTTAGTCTCATTTGTTCTCGTCATTTCTGATTCTTTCATGCAACTGGAACATGTCCTGTATCATAGTTTGCTTAATCTACTTACAGTGTATGGGTTCACATTTTGTTTCATTTTCTTTAGTACAAATGTATGTATGTATCTACCGAATTATAGATGAAATTTCGGATTCTTTTTTTCTTTTTATCCTCAACAGTTTTTGTTCTTGATTTGCTCAGGTTCCCACCTTGACTAGTGGTACTTATTCTTGACTTATATACCTCGTTTTGCTTAATCTGTAGGAGGAGGACGTTGACATCATTGTGCACCATATCCTTGGTGTGGTCAATGCATTATTGACAAGGTAAGTTTCTTCATGATTTTAAGCTGGTTTAACACCATCTGAGCAAGAAAAATCAGTGATGGTTACTGTAGTGTTACTTCTCAAATTTCAGGAGAGAGCTGAAGTCACATGTAAACCCTCCTGAAAAGACACAGGAGGAGTTCAATATGTCAGTCTCTGAAGCCGCTAGACCTTTTCTGGGGGCAAGAACAGACAGATTTGTATATGAGATTCAACTGTTTCTTGCTTCAGGGTTGAATATTGAAGCTTATGATGCTGTTTACATACAAAGATTAGGTTGGAGCTCACCTGGGCCAAACACTGAGGTCTCTCAAAGTGATTTAATTGATCGCGCAACTGTGATTCCATACTTGTATATATTTGATGACGACTCTGATGGAAACGAGTAGATTCTTTTTTCTCCCTTTTTTTATGGCTGTAACAGTTGGATAATGGGGTTGCTCCCCTAATAATATAAGGGAAAAAAGGTTTTGGGAAAATCCACCTGCATGTGCATTGCTTACAAAAACTATTGATGGTGGACAGAAGGAAACTGTATGTATATGGTGATGGTTAGACTTTGTGAGACCTATGGTGGGCAACTTTTGTACACAATTTTTCATCTCAGAGGGCCATTTATAAAAGAGGGTTAGCTAACAACATTTCCCTACTTTTAAAAAAAAATAAAAAATGAAAAATACTTGTTCATTTTATTATTTGATAAAGTATGTATTTGGATTGGTTTGTTTTTTTTTACTCTTAAATAGCTTTCAAAAGTGAGAGTTATTTATTTTTTTAAAATATTTCTTAAAATTTAAAATGTTATTCATAATATATGATGAAGTGAGAGTGACTTTTTAACTTGTAGCTTTCTATTATACCGAACATGAATATAAAAAAAAGATGAAACTGAATGTTGCAGAAACTGAAATAAAAGATAAAAGAGGAGTAAAAAATGATGTGAAATATGAAAAAAAGAAAGAAAAAGAAAATAGAATGCCCTGGTTAGCAGAAGACAGTAAAGGACAAAACAGTTCGGATTGGCCAATCAAATTTTGATGTCAGCATTGTCCTTATCATGAATCATTGGATTAAAATAAAACTAAAAAAATAGCTGTCAAATTTCTTCTGACATGAGAAACTCAGAAACTCTTTAATAACTAGTGGAGAGCTTCTTCCGTTTTCTGTTACCACCACCACTATCATCATCATCACTGGGTAGTTGAAAAATAAGCATGGAAAGAGCTTCAGACTACGGAGCATTCATGGAGAAATTCCTTCTACCACCAACTTGTTCACCCCATGCTGGTCTTCCTTTGAACTCACTTACCTTTGCAGTCAAAGACATGTAAGTAAGTTGTGTCACTCAAGTTTATTTTCACGAGTGTCAAAATTATCTTTTGATGAGCTCAAACTAAACTCATATATAATTCTCTTGTGGGTTTGAATCCATGCATCTTGAACTTGAAGCAAGTGTCTTTGTTCTTGTGTCAAACAGATTTGACATCGAAGGGTATGTGACTGGCTTTGGGAATCCTGATTGGGCAAGGACTCATCCAGTGGCTACATCTACGGCTCCAACCGTTTTAGCACTCCTAAGAGCAGGTGCTACTTGTGTTGGTAAAACTGTGATGGACGAAATGGCTTACAGGTTCTAGTTTTTTTATCAATTTTTGCACTCATTCTATTCAACTATTGAGTTTTCAAGTCCCTTAGCAGTGTAGTACTCCCACCATTCTTTTTGCTGTCTTTCTACAAGAGTTTTTCTTCATATTTGTTTGTCCACTTCGAAAACTAATGAAGTGTTGATTTTTTTTCCTTAACTTGTCAATGATATTAATAAGTGAGAGAAAAGATTAATAGGACGATAATAATGTTTTGTGTGTTCAGAGATGGATAATTCAGTTGAATATGGTTTATTTTTGCCTATTCTCAATAGTCAATACTGTTTATTGCTTTTCTTAATTATTGTTAGATAAAAAAAGTACCAAGGGAGTATTTTGTTGTTTGCAAGGACCATCTTTTCTCACCCAATGAAATTTGATGTGAAAAAGAAAATGACAATCTAGTATCATTGTCATTAGTTTGTGAATTTTGACTTGTTAGTCTAATATCTGTGAGTTGGAAATTGTATAACTTTATTAACTTTTACTGAATCAATAGATTATATGGAAAATATGATCCTGTGAGTATATGTATCTTTGTTCATCAGGCATATGCATATGTTGAACATGGATTGAACACCTCATTTCTGTTAACCATATTACTGAGTACGCTGCTTTGGCAGTATAAATGGAGAGAATATACATTATGGCACACCAAGAAATCCTTGTGCAGCTGATCGGGTTCCTGGAGGATCTTCTAGTGGCTCTGCTGTTGCAGTTGGTGCAATGCTTGTGGATTTCTCCATAGGTGAGCTATTATTCCTTTCCATGAGTTATTCTAGGCACCACTTTGTTAATAAGTTGAAGTGCTTTTTTTTTTGTATGAAAGGAACTGACACTGGAGGAAGTGTAAGAGTGCCTGCATCATACTGTGGGATTTTTGGTTTTCGTCCTTCTCACGGTGCTATCTCAACATCAGGAGTCATTCCTATGGCACAAACTTTCGATACTGTGGGTAAGAATCCCCCAAGTTGGTAGCTCTGTCAAATCTTTATTTTTGGGTGAATGCATCCTAAGAGAGGGCAACAGACAGTGGCATACATACAGACAAATTCACATTGAAAAGCTATGACAATAGTACTATGCATAAACTTTGGACTAGATAATCTTCTGTGGGAACATACAAGAGAGCTAATTTTCGGTATATCTTAAACTTTGCAATGCATGAGAGGTAATTCTTCACTCTAATCTATTGAAACTTTTACATAATTAAATGTATGCATTTTCCTTCATGGCCCCAATGTGCTTGCATTACATGTTCTTGTTCAGAATAAAATATACATCTTAAATGCACAGTTTATGCTTGAGGAAGTAACTGTTTTTCTAGTTATATATCCGGTTAAGAGTGTTTAAGATCTTTAACAACAAGGAGCAGCTCTCTCTGGAAAAATTTCCAAATTTTATGTCTGAGTTTTCCATTTGCAGATTTCATCTCCTAGTGGCATGATGTAAATGTAGTGGTCTTGAAATCATAGCTTCACAAGTTATTGATCTCTTCTCTTGGAGTCTCATTTTCTTGTTCTCAACTTCACATCCAGGATGGTTTGCTAGGGATCCAATAATTTTGAGCAGAGTTGGACGTGTGCTTCTACAGTTGCCAGAATTGGCACCTGTTAGACCTACTTGCATCATCATCGCAGAGGACTGTTTCCAGCTTTCAAGCATTCCATACGATATAGTCCAAGGAATTGTTGCTAAAGCAGTAGAGAAGTTATATGGAGGTGAATAATTGATCATATAGATAGGCCTATTGTTATCAATTCAGTCTAATTATTTGTTGGTTATAAAACAAAATATTTCAAAATATAAACTCTAAATTATGATGGAATCTTTTTTTTATTCTTTTTCTTTATATAGTTATAAATCTAGCTATGGTTTCATCTCAATAGTGAAGTTTGATATGTATTTGATACAATTTGATTTCTACTGAGAAATTTCTTCTCGTATCCACTGTTGCAGGTGATGTATTAAAGCATGAAATCCTTGGCGAATATGTGAAGATCAATGTACCAAGTTTAAAGCATTTCATAAGTAAAGAGAATACAGACCAAGTATATAACATTCCATCCCTGGCTGCACTTTCAAGTGCCATGCGATTGCTTCAGAGGTGTGGTGCATCAGTCAATCCCTGGCTTTCAGTGATGATGACTGTGATTTCCTAGTGAGTTGTGGAGTGCCTTCAATTGACATTTGATTCCTTGCTTGTTTTACTATTTGAAACATAGGTATGAATTCAAGAATAACCATGGTGAATGGGTTAGTGAAGTCAAACCTGACTTAGGTCCTGGAATTTCAGAACGTGTATCAGATGCCCTAAGAACAACAGGAGAGAACATTGATATCTGTCATTCTATAAAACAGGAACTGCATGATGCTCTAACTGCTCTTCTTGGGGTACTCTCTTTCTCTCTCTTTCTTACACACATAGGGGCATGCACATATATTAAGATCAATGAAATCTCTATAACCTACTGATAAACAACAAATTTCATCAGATGAACATATCATGTTATTTATATGTCACCAGACCATATATATGTGCTTATATCCACAAATCATTCTTCCTGATACAGACTCCCTTCTTATTGTTCATAAAGCAATCCTCCTTTCTTCTTGTCTATAGAGAAACTAATTTTCTATGGTGCTTGTTATTTATCATAGATGTATCTCACTTCTGAAGTAATTATTTGAGACTCTTCTAGTCTGTACATTCATTTCAGCATGGCTTTGCATATGTCAGAAGTAGCAATTACACTACACTTTATTCATTGTCTTCCTCCTGGATTATGCTTTTTTTTTTTGAAACAAATCTATTTATAGAAATGAAAATTATATATTCTCCTAATGAAGAGACTTTGTATACTATTTACATGTTAAAAATGAAAGAAGTGTTTTCATTTAGTACACCTTCTTGAAACAGTTATCTCCTTTCAACTTTCTGACAGTTATTTTCATTAGTATTTTTGTGTAATTTTCTGTTTGAAAAATTCAGGATTTTGGTGTTCTCATGATTCCCACAGTTCCAGGGCCTCCACCTAAACTGCAAACAAATCCATCTGAATTAGAAGTTTTCCGTGCAAGGGCTTTTAGCCTGCTGTCCATTGTTGGAGTATCTGGATTTTGCCAGGTTATCTCTCTCTCTGTATGTCTGTTATGTGTGTTTATGAAATCAATTAAACCTCAGAATGTTATAAGTTATAACAATGTTGTTTCTGGATACTCTGCAGGTAAGCATCCCACTGCCTATGTATAATAACCTTCCAACATCAATTTCTCTGGTGGCCAGACATGGTGCAGATGGATTCTTGCTTCACCTTGTTGAGAGTCTTTATGACAGCATTAAAGAAGAGGAAGCAGCATGGCCAAGAGCATAAGTTACTTTAATCGGACTGTAAGTTAAATATCCTACTCAAAACGGGCCAAAGAAATTTATGGAATTTAGAGAGCTTCTGTGCAAAAAACATTCATGTCTATTTGTTAGCACATGCGGTGAAAAGTGATAAATAAACTCTATGCTTACCGTTTCTTTATGTCTACACGTTCATGTTCTTTTTGGTTATATGCAATAATATGTTTCCATCTTTGCAGATGTTTGTAGTATGCATACTATACCAAAGCTGGGAGAGGAAGGGCAACCTAAACCAATAACAAAAATGGAATGGAATTGAAAAGTTTGTTTCATATTTGTAACAGCAAAAGTCTTCTGGTGTAGTGTCATAACTTCAAAGTTTGAAAGCACTTCGTGAGGGAACCTTGATATGTAAACTGTAAAGGTTGAGAAGGAGGTCAAGGTTAGAAAATAGTATAAAGGAAATTCTTGCTTGTACTTGACTTCTCATCCTCTTCCTTCCAAACATCATATCATAGAGTACAATGAGTCATTAAATCATACCATAGTGATTATGTTTGCTTGGTTATAAAAAACATAAATCTACAGTGAAATTCATAGTACCATATCATGTTGCCAAGTGATCATTAGATATTTCATATTTGCCACTGCTTGTGTGCTCTGAGTCTATTTGGAGAAATTGCAAGCTCATCATAAGATTCTATACACTCTGCCTTCAAAAATATTTCTTGCTCAGACGACCCATTTTCACCATTACCCGAGCTTGTTTGGTAAATTATTTACCTATGCGGCTATGCTCTCTATATCACCAGAACCCCTTTCTAAAGGCTGCAACTTTAGTGCAATCATCAAACTTTTTTGTTACTATCGAATTTAGTTTTTGAAAATTTTAAAACTAATAATAGTTTTATTTTGGTTTTCAGAGTATCTTACACCTAATTGAGAGACTAATCTCTCCAAACACAATCCAGATGTAGAATTCCTCTCAAGTAGTAACTTTGTCATACAGAAAAGAATATAATCCTCTTTCAGATGATATGACTTGTGATTATGTCAAAATTGGCTTAAGGTGAAGGTAAAACTTACTTCTATAACAAGACTTATTTTGATCTTAATACAAACTGATCTGCTTTATACTTTTACATATATTTCTCAAAAGATACACATTATTTTCATAAGTTTATACTTTATACATTCAAAAGCACATATTCCTTCCAAATCCCACCTCCAGCAATACTGAGAAGCTGAGTGAGTTGCACGTTTTCACACACCATACAACCCCACTGCTCTTTTTCCCAGGATGGTACTACTTCGTTTTGTTCCTTTAGTTATTGTGTGTAATTAAATAAGCAAACGAGTAAGTGTATATGTAAAACTCATTCTTCAACCATTCACAACGGTTCCTCCTGAAAAAAAAAAAGTCCATGTTAGTAAACTTATACAACCTATACACATTGTGTAAAGTAGAATACAGAAACATATTAGTGTTACCAATTTACCATTAGGGTGTAGAACTTGTCCGGTCATGTAAGAGGAGCATTGGTTGCATGAAAGAAACACATAGGAGGGAGCAACCTCAATAGGTTGGCCAGCTCTATTCATTGGCACTTGTCCACCAAATTGAGCAGTTTCTTCCTCCTTGAAAGAGGCTGGTATTAATGGAGTCCATATGGGTCCAGGAGCCACCCCATTGACTCGTATTCCCTTGCTAACCAGCTGAAGTGAGAGGCCCCTTGTAAAGGCCACAATTGCACCCTTGGTGGATGTGTAGTCTAGTAGTTTGGCATTCCCCTTGTATGCATTCACTGATGTGGTGTTTATAATGCTGCTTCCTTCCTTCATGTACTTCAAGGCATGCCTATAAATTTTTTTGTTAGTTGCATATATTATGATGACTAATATGATTATGAGTCCCATAAACCTAATTAATGGCTTCAAGCCAGCAAATGCCTAATGATGCTTATCTTTTGTTAAATTAATCTGTAGGTTATTTTAAATAGGTCCTTATACTTTAAAAACTTAAAATGGAATCCCTCATGCATTTCTTCGTTAGGATTTCGATTCCGTTAATTTCCATCCACCCTGAAATCCTAAATAGAAAAGTATATGAAGGATCCTATGTTGTATTCAGAGACTCAATTACAAACTTATAAAACATAGAAAAGTATTTAAAAATTTCCTAACTTAGAGATTAATTAAACCTTTTATTTTCATGTTCAGAACATATATTTTCAAATCCATTTTTACCTGGTCATGAAGAAATAGGAGAAGATATTAGTTCGAAACACCCTCTCAAGCCTTTGCTCATCGATCTCTTCCACTGATGCACACTCATATTGCTCAGCCGCATTGTTGATGAGAATATCAATGTGTCCATACGCACTCACAACCTCATCCACTACTCTCTTGCAATTCTCATCAAAACCCAAGTCAGCTGCTATGGCCATTGGATCCTTGGCATCCGCAGTTTTGGCCTTCTTGATCATTTCCAGAGTGTCTCTCGCATCCTTGTCTTCATGTCCCTTCACATATGTAAATGCCACAGTTGCACCCTCTAATGCAAACAAGTTGCATACAGCTCTTCCAATCCCAGAGTCACCCCCGGTTATTACTGCTATCTTTCCCTGAAAATTAACACACACCACAACAACTATAATGAGAAAAAAAATGACTAAATTTACTTTCTATACAGATAAAGTGAGTCAAAAGTATGGTTAATCATGATACGAGATTTTGATAATATTAATCAAATTTTGTACCTCATTCACCGCAAATCCGATAACATCAGTCATCGGGTCATTCATACAACTAGACATCACTAATCATGATTTATACACTTGTTAATCATATTATCTGATGTCTTGATGTACAAGTAAGATTCTTGAAAAAACCAAGCTTTTAAATTGTGATAGTCGCAATTACTGTGAGAAAATGTGGCCGATGCGGCCTCAATCGCAATCATATTTAGATTTCGGAGATCTCCAAAACCATTCGGAAAAAACTAATTGATGGATATGGGAAAACAATGACATGTGAACATATATACTTGAAGTTTGTTTGATGGCTTGTAGTCAGGGCAGGTGTATTGGGGCGTGGGATCCATGGCATGCTCCTTCCCAGGCTGTGTGTCCTGTTTTTGTGGAGGGAATTTCTGTTCACCGGAAGCCATTCTTACAAACAAGCTTTTGGGAACAGAGATGGAGATCTTCTGAAATGTGGTTGGAAATTGAGTCTTTAACTTGAAGTGGCAAGGTGTTTTAGAATGAAAGCAAAATGTAGCTATGGTTGTTAAGGCTCTTGGTGATGATGAACAAAGCGTGCGGCAAAACAAGTAGTTTAACCGTAGGGGATGGTTGCAGTATTCAGATGAAGGCGGAGTAGTATATGCCACGCGGTGAGGAGTGGCAGAAGATGGTGTTGACGTGTCGTGTGGACCGAATGCAGTGGACACGTACATCTCACATCTGTAGAAACGGGCACTCTATGGATAAACGCAAGTTTTGGTTTTGGGTCCATTCTTCCTTGTTCTTGTCCTACCTTTCCACTTTTAACACCCACTCCAAAAACATACTTAAAAATCAATTATATTCTGGTTTCACACAAACTCCTCTAGTAAATTACTGTCAAAATTCCAATCTAAATTTCACTAAGATTCATATTATAAGGTATATTCATTTCAATGTTTTCTGTATGTTAAATTTTTTTTTTATTTTGTTTATTCCTTTGGATTGGAACCACAGCCTAATCGAACTCTTTATAATGTAACCGTATTTCTAGGCGTATCATGTATGGATATTCAAGATACTGAACATATGATAACTTTCTGCGAATCTGTAATTTGTATGATCTAAGGTGAACAAACACATATAACTGTTAGAAAGAATAAAAGATTGTAGCAAGAATAAAAAGAAACTTTGCATGGCAGTCACGTGGAAGAAGAACACTTGACACCTGTCGTCATTTGGCCACAAATTTTTCTTTTCCTCTGTATCTTCTTCAGATGATATCATCTCAAACTTCATCAAAACTCATAAGAAAGAAAAGGAAATGTGAGTGATGAATTCTCTATTCAATCAACTGAGTTTTCCCAATACAACAGTGTACTATATATGCTAACAGTGTGGTGTATGGATGCACAAAAGTGTATATATGCTAAAGAGTGACTTGGTGACAATTTTGGTGACTCACTCTCTGCTATGATGGAGTCATCCGTGTGATAAGCTTCTAGAACATTCACAATCTCAGTTGGGCCTAATGGGCCAACTCCACTATCAGTCTTCAACACCCCCTCACAAGCTGGAGCTTGGTAACTGTTCAACAAGCCCAGGTTGGAAATAAAGGAAAGAAGTGAACTTGGTGGCAAGGCTTTGGTAAAGAAGTCTGCTAGCTGTGCTTTGGATGAAATTGGCAGCAACCTTAGTGTTCCATCCTGCACTTTCTCTCTCACAAAATGGCAATCAATTTCCAAATGCTTTGTCCTCTCATGGAAAACATAATTTGCGGCTATGTGCATTGCACTTTGGTTGTCACAATAAAGAACTGGTGGTCTACAACTTTTGACACTCAAATCAGCAAGAAGGTACGGAAGCCACTGTAATTCACAGCATGCAGTGGATAATGCTCTGTATTCAGCCTCGGATGAAGATCTTGACACTGTTGGTTGCTTCTTTACCTTCCAAGAAATCAAAGAGGATCCAAGAAAGAAGCAATAGCCTGAAGTAGACCTTCTTGAATCCACACACCCTGCCCAATCTGCATCAGAGAATCCAAACAGCTGCAGGGGAGAGTTTCTAGGAAAGAATAAACCTCTCCCTGCACTCCCTTTAAGATATCTTATGATCCTGCAAGCCATATTATAGTGAGTCATAGTGGGAGAGCTGAGGAATTGGCTCAATTGTTGTGTGGCAAATGCAATATCTGGTCGGGTTGTGGTCAGGTATACAAGTTTTCCTATAAGCCTTCTATATCCAGCAACATCATCATATGGTCTATTTGAATCCTGATGTAACTTGACAGATGCATCCAGAGGAGTTGCAACAGGTTTAGAGCCAAGCAATCCTGACTCATGGAGGAGATCTAGGCAATATTTCCTTTGGCAAATTGAAATTCCTTGCTGTGATTGTGCCACCTCCAGACCAAGGAAATACTTGAGGGTTCCTAAGTCCTTGATCTTAAAAGATGAATCAAGGATTTTCTTAATTCTGTTGAATTCTGCCAAGGAATTTCCTGCTAGTATAACATCATCAACATATACAAGCAGGGCAGTAAACTGATCCTTCTTGCTGCAAGTGAATAGTAAGTAGTCTGAGGCTGATTGACAGTATCCATGCTCTAAGAGGAGTGAAGTGAGCTTCTCATACCACTTTCGACTAGCCTGCTTCAAACCATATAGCGATTTGAGCAATTTGCAGACTTGATTTGGCTTGGAGGTAGTGACACCATGAGGAATGGTCATATAAACATCTTCCTTTAGTTCTCCATGTAAAAAGGCATTGTTGACATCTAGTTGATGTAGATGCCAACCATGGATGGAAGCCAATGCCAAGAGAACTCTCACAGTGGTAAGTTTAGCCACCGGGGAGAATGTGTCAAAAAAATCCAATCCCTCTATTTGGTTGTAGCCTTTTGCCACCAACCTTGCCTTGAATCTCTCAATGGTGCCATCTGCTCTATGCTTCACTTTATAGACCCACTTGCTGCCAATTGGTTTAACATTGGGTGGTTGGTCAACTATGGTCCATGTTCCATTTCTTTCCAAAGCATCCAGCTCTGCCTTCATGGCTTCTTTCCAACAATCAAGCTTGGTTGCTTCTTGATAGGTTTGAGGTTCGGTAACATGACTTAAGGAAACTGAGAATTGTTTGTGAGAAGGAGACAGCTTTGAAAAAGAATGAAAAGAAGTGATAGGGTAAGGTGTACCTGAAGAGATTGACGAAGATGAGTGAGTGGAAAGGCTGCATACATAGTCTGCAAGTTTGTTTGGTTGGTGCCTTGTCCTGGTTGATTTTCTCACTGGTTTTGCTGCTGTCTCCTGCTCAGTTTTTGCATCCTGAGTCTCTGTCACTGATTCTGTGCTGGAGTTTGGACAATGCTCAGCCTCTTGGCTGCTGGTTGAATGGTAATGCCAAGTGGAGAGGGGTCGTGAGGACTGATAGGGTAGGATATGTTCATAAAATGTTACATCTCTTGAAACAAAAATTTCCTTGTTGTTTAGATCAAGGAGGACAGCACCTTTGGTGCCAACTCTGTATCCCAGAAATACACATTTTCTGCCTCTTGGTTCAAGCTTAGTTCTATGAGAATGAAGAGTAGAGGCATAGCATAAGGAGCCAAAGACCTTGAGACTGTGTAAATCTGGTTCCTCTCCATACAAAACTGAAAAAGGGGATTTATTTCTCAAAATTGGGGTAGGGACCCGATTAATAATGTAGGTGGCATGCATCACAGCATAGGACCAATATTGTTTAGGTAGTTTAGATTGGTATAAAAGGGCTCTACCTACATTTTGCACATGTTGGTGCTTTCTCTCCACTCTCCCATTTTGTTGAGGTGACTCTACACAACTTGTTTGGTGAACAATACCTTTGGAGGCATAAAACTGACTCATTAGAAATTCTGGTCCATTGTCAGTTCGAATTATTTTAACTCTTGTATCATATTGGTTTTCAATGTTCAAAATGAATTTCTGCACATGCTCCTTAGTTTTAGCTTTTGACTTCATTAAAAGGATCCATGTAAAGCGGCTAAAATCATCAACAACAGTCAAGAAGTATTTATGGCCATTTACTGATGAAATTGAAATAGGACCCCAAATGTCAAAGTGTATTAGTTCATAAGGCTTTGAGGCTCTATTTGGACTTAAAGGAAAAGACAATCTTTTGTGTCTGGCAAAATGACATACATCACAAGCAGAATTTTCATCTACATTAACAAAAGGAAATTGTTCATGAACAATATGTAATCTTGAATTTGATAAATGTCCTAGTCGAAAATGTCATAAGGATTCCTGGGGAAGATACTGTGATGCTGAAACTTGGGAGTTTGAGGCAAAAGCTTCTCTGGCACCAACCACAAGGTGATACAGCCCTTCACATCTCTCAGCCAAACCAATCATCTTCCTGGACCTCTGCTCCTGGATCAAGCATTCAGAAGCATTGAAAGTTGTGATACAATTTAGAGAGGCACATAGTTTAGTGACTGAGAGCAAGTTAAGGGGAAAATCAGGTACATGTAGGGCTTCATCAACAGATAAACCAGGGGAAAAATTTACTGTTCCAGCATACTTAGCAAGTGACAAATGACCATTAGGGAGCCTAACACTAACAGGTTCAATGGAGTGATAATTACTGAAATGCTTTAAAGAGGAACATATGTGATGGCTTGCTCTTGAATCAACAATCCAGGAGCCAACAGTACAGCTATTAACAGAAGAAGAAATAGGAATAATACCTGTATTGGAATTTTTGATGGGTGTTTTACCATGAGAGGAGGCTAAGCTGACCTGATTTGATGAAATTTGTGTTTGATGGATAAGGCTGAGTAATTTTTCATACTGATCATGTGTGAAAGTGGGTGGATCTACCTTTACATCTTCATTTAAGCTTACATTTTCCTTGTACTCAGGAATCTCACTTGCAGCAGCATTACTAGAACCATATGAGTTCTTCTGCCAATGAGGAGGGTACCTATGCTTCTTGTAGCATGTCTCAATGGTGTGGCCAGATTTGCCACAATACAGACACATCTTGCTGGTGTTTCTTCCATTGGTTCCTGTATTAAAACCTCCTCTACCTCTACCTTGTGATCTTTTGTAATCAGCAGCATTGATTAAAACCTTTGATTCATCATTATTCACATATCCTAATTGCCTTTCATGTTGGATTACCATGGAGAAAATGCGGTTTATGTTTGGTAATGGGTCCATTAGTAGAATTTGAGACTTTACCATAGAGAAATTTTCATTTAGGCCAGTTAGAAATCTGATAGTACGACTTAAATCATGACAATACCTTGCATTTCTCACTCCAGTAGCACAAGTGCATTTGACTGGGCACCCACATACTGGCATAGGCATATAGCTCTCCAACTCCTCCCAAAGTACCTTCAGTTCCGTGTAGAATTCAGTAACAGATAGTGATCCTTGTCTCAAGCCATAAATCTCTTGTTGCAAATCAGAGATTCTAATCAAATCTCCTTCAGTTCTTGCCACACATCAATTGAATTTTCGAGAAAAACAATGCTCTGAGCAATGGATTCAGAGACAGAGTTCATGAGCCATGAATGTATTAACATGTTGCATCTGCTCCAAGCTTTGTAGCTCGGATCGAATTGGGTAGGTACTGGAATTGTTCCATCTACAAATTCAAATTTGTTTTTAGCTCCAAGAGCTCTCCTCATTGATCTAGCCCAAGCATGGTAATTGGAATTGTTGAGCACTGGTGTGACCACAACTGCAGATGGACCATCACCAGGATGCACATAATAGGGGCTGATGGGATCCTGGCTTGGATCGGTAGGTTGGTTTACAACATTTGTGTTTCGCACCATGGTAAAGATGAGTAGCAGCAACGAAGCTTAAAAGCTCTGTGATACCATCATAAGAAAGAAAAGGAAATGAGAGTGATGAATTCTCTATTCAATCAACTGAGTTTTCCCAATACAACAGTGTACTATATATGCTAACTGTGTGGTGTATGGATGCACAAAAGTGTGCCTTATTACATTAGAAAACCCCTTGAAACAGAATAACTAATTTGCAGCACCTAAAGAGTGACTTGGTGACAATTTTGGTGACTCACTCTTTGCTATGATGGAGTCATCCGTGTGATAAGCTTCTAGAACATTCACAATCTCAGTTGGGCCTAATGGGCCAACTCCACTATCAGTCTTCAACAAAAACGTTGTTTTTGGGACTGAACTTACCACACCATGGCCTCCTTCAAACTAATCTGGCTCTTCCTTCTTGCATCAGTCCTTGTAGTGCTTTTCTTCTCTGCCCCTGCAAAGTGTAAAGGTAATATCTTATATCAAATTCAAAGTCATGGTTTTGAACTTTGAAGAGGGCTTTTAATATAATAATATAAAAAAGTTTCTTACAATATGTTCATTAATTTTATACTATATATATATATATGCATGCTAAATTAATTTCCATATAATCAGATGAAGAGGACAGTGTACTGAAGGGTATCAACAGCTATAGGGAAACACTGAGCCTCCCAACTTTGAACAAAGTTGACAAGGCATCATGCTTAGCTCATGAGATAGCAGATGCACTAGAAGACGTGCCGTGTGAAGATGTGGATCAATATCCTGCTCCTGCAGCTAGTAGTGCCAACCCAAACATTCCAAACTTGGTGAGGCATGCAGATAAATGTGACATTGACATCAACAACACCATAGATGGGGTCATTCTACCAGTTTGTGTGGCTAAATTGGAACCCACTGTTGTGCTCTCTAATTACACTCATTCTGATCGATATGCACAGTTTCTCAACAATTCCAAGTACACCACAACTGCTGTTCAAGTAGAACAGCTTTCCTTTGTCCCTATTTTTGGTGTTTCACTCACTCACCACAACTCGACCTCACTAGATAGACCCTCGTACTCCAGCCTTGAAACCTCTTACAAATTTCATTTTTCTCCAGCAAAAGGAAGTATCACCATTTTTGTTTGTTCTGATGGGCCTCCCTTTTAAACTCCCCCAATTCTATACCACGCACAGTATCAAAACGGTAAGGAAAAACTTGTTGATTTTGACAAGATTGTTGTAACCATTTATAAGCACTCCATTCCCATTATCCTCCCCCTCTTTCGTTGGAAATGCAGGAAAAATTATTGTTGCGAACTCTGCCCACAAATGTTGTTCCCATTCAAACACAGGCCTTCTCCAATTTAGATCCCACACCCATCTCTCCTCCATCCAAACCCCAAGATTTTCTATCATTTTGTTTTTATCTTCTGAAACTGAATATAACCTTGGGAACAAATCTCTGAAGCATTGCACTCCGTACCACACATCTTCCCAAAACTTTATTTTATTACCTACCCCAAGCTTCTTGTTTAAACCCTTTTGAAACCAGTCCTCTAAATGATTTATTCTCCCAATTCTACATATCCCTTTCCACCAATTCGAACCTTCTCTCAAGCCATGACCTATATCTAGGTGTGCCAAGTCCTTCCCTTTCCACCACATACCTAGCTAAGAGAATTTCTCTCCATAACCCTTTTCTTCCTTAAGCAATCTCCATCTCCACTTAGCTAACAAAGCTAAATTGAACCAATCAAGATTTTTTACCCCCAAACCTCCCTCCTCTCTAGACTTACAAACCACATCCCATCTCACCCAAGTTACTTTCTTCTTCTCGCAATTTCCCCCCACAGAAAGTCTCTCTAAATTGGGTTAAGATTTTGAGTACTTTTCTTGGGATTCTTAGGAAAGATAAATAGTAAACAGGGATGCTATTCAAAACTGAATTAATTAGAGTTAATCTCCCCCCAAATGACAAATGAAGACCTTTCCAAACCGCTAGCTTTTTATCCAGAGTCTCAATAATTGGTTCCCAAGTAGAAGTCCTTTTTGGATTAGCTCTCACAGGCAGTCCTAGATATTTAAATGATAATTGCCCGCCCTTACAATTTAAAAATTCTGCTTCCTGCCTAGTAAATCCCTCCTCCACATTTATACTAAACACTCTTGTTTTTTTAACATTCACTTTGAGGCCAGAGACAAGTTCAAAACTTCTCAGAATCGATGTCATGATCCAGAGGTTATCCCAGGATGTCTCCCCTATCAACGGTGTATCGTCTGCGCATCAAGCCACTGAGACCCTCAGCCACCAAAAGATATAAAAACGGGGCCAGAGGATCTCCTTATTTTAACTCCCTCTGAATTGAAAATTCCTCAGTTGGACTTCCATTAACCAACAATGAACATCTTCCTGAAAAAGTACATATCATAATCCATCTTCTCCACTTTTCACAAAAACCAACTCTCCTCATCATATAATTAAGAAACTCTCAGCTAAGTGAGTAATATGCTGTCTCAAAATCTATTTTCAAGATGCAACACTTTTCCTTAGACCTTTTGACATAATCCACCACTTCATTTATCACCACTATCCCATCCAGAATATTTTTGTTAGCAAGAAAAGCAGACTGATTACTAGAGATTATTTCTGATAACACCCTTTTTATCCTGTGTGTCAAAAGTTTTGAAATTATTTTATAAAGGCAACTCAGAAGAGAGATTGACCCGTAGTCATTCAAACTCTGTGGATTCTTTATTTCGTGGATTCTGTATTAAATTTGAATGTAGCTTGAAAGTTTTAAAAACAAAATATCATGGACATATGACATGTTTAATAATTTGCATGGCAGGGCACTTATTTGGAGTTGCCTTGCCTACTTCAAGATGATTCATATATCTACTCTAATACAACCAATATAAGTGAAAATGGACTAAACCAGACCAAGTTTTATTTAAATAGGTCTAAGTCGTAATATTGTTGGCATGAGTTTGGCTTCTTGTCATGGATTTTCTTTTTTCTTTTCAATTGGACTTGATTTGTTTATAATATTATACAAATCTGGTCATCTTACCCAAAAAAATGAATAAATTACAAATCTGGTCTAATCTAACTTATTAAATATATAGGTTAGGAATTTTTAAAGCGTGTAGACCTTTAAATGAAATCAATATATTAAATTCTAATATTGAATAGATATTTAAAAAATATTAGTATAATTTGTATGCAAAGCAAAAAAGAGATCTTGTGGCATTCTGACATTAATGTCAGGTCTGCTTGTTATATTTTCAAATTTTTATTTTTAGTTTACTATTTTTATAAATAAATTTTAAAAAATATTATATTGTTTTTATTTTATTTCTTGTTTTCATATATATGTGTATGAAAATCTGTATAAAAAAAATTCACTATTTTTTTTTACAATTTTTTAAAAACAAAAACAAAATAAAAATAAAGTGATATTTTTACAATTATTTATAAAAAAAAATGAAATTGGAAATAAAACAACCGAAAGTGTACTTTTAATTTGTTTGGTTTTTGAAGTATTTAATAGACCTTCACTTGGATAATAACTTGTTAATTGTATAGTCTATATATGGAAAGGAAAATAGTGAAGCCTTTTTTTTTCTTTCTCAGGTATCCTTCGTGTGCAGTTGCGGAGACTAATCCCTCGAGATATCGTGGACGATATTGAAGGGTTTGTTTCAATCAGGTTTTCTCCATACGCAAGAGTCATGAATCGAATCGCAGACCACTTGCTTAAGAGACCCAAGCTCGTTATCACATGGACAAACCACATGCTGGTAAATAGTGAAGTCGTTTATTCGGGTGAAATGAAATAATAACGGGTCCTTTTTTTTAATTTTAGTAATTTTTTGTTTTCATCGGTAATCATAAAAATGTCACTTGTTTTTATTTTATCTTATGTTTTAAAAAATCATTAAAAAAATAAAAATAACATTCATTATCAACAAATCAAACATAATTGGTAGATAACTGAGTTTCTTAAGTATATTTTTATTGGTTTGATTCATATTGTATGTGTAAAAAATGTTTTATTTGGAAAGATTAAATTTACCATAGTGATATCTACGACTTGAAAGAGATTAATCTTCAGTTATATGTTGGAGTGTACCTTGCAACATAAAAAATAAATAAAAATAAAGACCTATTTTATTCTTTAATAATTTCTGAGGTACCACTTTTTGTCATTGAGGAAAAAAACTTACCAAATAATATCCGAGAATGACAAAAGATGGACCCTTTAGTCCCTTCGTCTGTTTCCATTTTGAAAACATTGTTAGAGTGTTGATATGTATTATTAGTATATCCAGGTGTATATTAAACACATCCATATGACCTGTGTTACCATGTGACCTGTGTTAGTGCATCTGGTATGATACATTTAGTACATGTGGTATGTTTTTGTATCATACAAGGACTAATTTGTCTCAGAATAGAAATTATCAGAAATTAAATTGGGTTATTTAAATGATATTTATGAACTTTATTGGATCAATGCATAATTATTTTTATGGTCTATGCTTCATCTAGGAATCGTTAGACACCATGACACATAACCACACACATCACCAATTTATTGGCGTGTTCAGGATGAAAATAAACTAAATAAGTGAAGTATCCATCTTTTATTATTCTCAATGACTGTTTTATCTTTTTTTTTTCTTAAGGACGAAAAGCGATATCTCGAAGATTGTGAAGAATTAAAATAGATATTTACTTAATGAAAAAAAAAAGAAACATTCACCGGCTTTGGCTATCTAGCTCGTCGGCAGCACCACCTTTCCTGGAAGCAAAGATCCAAAAGGAATAATGGCGTGGAAGCCCCTCTCTTCTGACAAGCAAGGTACCAATAAAAGTGAGGAGCATCTCCCTCCCATGAGAAAGCAGAAAGGAAAGATCAAGAAGGACTCACATACACTATATTGTAATTTTAAAATAAATCTCAATATGAATAATTTATATAACCTTAAAACAACATTTATGCTTTATACGTTTTTTAAGGAAATTCTGAAATTGTATATTGAAAATATCTACTTTTTTTTACCAACTATAATGAAAGAGAATATAATTCTCTGACTTGGTATTTGTCATTTTTTTTAAATATTCAACATTTTTTTTATTACATATATAAAGAGATGATCAATGATACATATATAATATGTAGAAATTATTTTTGACACAAGAAATATAATGCAATTTTTGCTATTCCATTATCCTTATTAATCTTTAGCAAAAAAACTATTTTCTTTTTAATCCTACCTTTTATTGTAATTTATTCCCCTCTGCCCTCCCCTATAGGCCTCTTATATATATGAAGATGGTCTATCATATTCATTTGAGCATATTGTTCTTGACTTCTTGTATGTGGTCTCTCTTTTAGGCATTCTTCATTACAGCCCAATCAGAGGTTCTGTTTTTGCCTCTTTTTCACTTCATTTGAACATCACCATGACCTCCTTCAAACTTGTTGTCTGCCTTCTTGTATCTATCCTTGCGTTCCACCTGTTTCCTAGTCCAGTGCTTTGTGGAGGTAACAATCTCTCTTTCCAAGATCCCAATATATAGGATCTATGCTATTTAATGTTTGCCATGTTTTATCTTTTTATGAATTGTAAAATGAATAATGTTGCACATATATATTTGCATTAAATTTTACAAATTCTTAGTATTATCTATTGTTGCACCGTATGAGTTTAAGCAAATGTATGCACACCATTCATTTTTATGAAATTGTTTCTTAGTGATAAAAATTTGTTATCTCATTTTAATGTCGAGTACTCTATGTCCATCAAAACTATCTTATCACATATTTTATCTTTTTAATATTATATTAAATTTTGATATCATTATGGACGGGACGAAGTGAGATTATAAATCTTGGTCCATATCAGTTCCTTAATTCAACCAATCATGTAAATTGAAGTATAATTAACATAATAAATACGCCAGTATATAAGTTGTGCAAGAACACAAGACACATAAATATAATGTCCTCTTCTTTGCTTTGTGTGACTTTCCCAACAGACGAAGAGAGAGATCTACTTCATGACATAAACAGATACAGACAACTTCTGAACCTTCCTGTCCTCACGAAAAGTGGGAAGGCATCATGCTTAGCTGATGAGATCGCAGATAACTTGGAAGACAAACCCTGCCAAGACTCTCATAACTATTATGCTGTGCCTGGCAACAACCCCAACAATATTCCTAACTTCCAAAAGAACGTAGAGAAATGCAGGATCAATATAAACACCACAAAGGATGGGGTCTTCATGCCTCTTTGTGTCCCCAAATTGGACTCTGATGCTTTGTTTCTCAATTATACTAAAACTAGTCGCTTTACAAAGTATCTCAATAATTCTAAGTATACAATAGCAGGGCTTGGCTCTGAGGATGACTGGATGGTTCTTATTCTCACCACCAACACATCTTCTGGAGATTTTTCTTCTTCTGCCACTTCACTGTTTCTTCAGGCTTGGAATGCTCACTGCTTGGTGTTGCCATTCTTCTTCAGTGTGCTTGTTCTTCTTATCAACTAAATTGGATTGCTCTCTTTTAATTTCACATGCTTTATTTGGTGGTTTTTTTCCCTTTTATTCCTTGTTTTTTAGGCAATTTTTTTTTTCTGTATAATTGTGCATAGGGGATAGGAGTATACTATTATTTTGCCAGTTCTTGATTCGGGATTGTAATGTGATAGCTTCACAATTCACAATTGTAATGGATATTGTATATTGTGATTTGAGTGTTAATATATTTGGGGAAAAAAATTTAAGCCCCCTGTGGTGATATGTATTTAACTATTTATCCATGAATATTTTTTTTTTTAAATTAACAATTTTCATCTTAAACTTTGCATACTTTTTAAAGTGGACCCTCCGTCCTCTTATTTGGTCAAATTTAATAAGGGAACCCTCATGTCAGACTCTCATGCTAGATCTCTTTTCCTCCATTTCGTCACCGGATTTTTTTTTTTTGCCGTCCAAATCGCTCTGCAGGGGCTTATTTGTTTATGAGGACTGGTGTGGTCAAATTCGTGTGCTCTTTGTCCAATTGTCCATTTTGAGTTCAAACTTCATGTTACTGACATTAAATTAGATTAGATAACATATATGAGTAGTGATAAACTATTAAACAAATGTAGAGAATTTCTTTTAATAATATGGATAAGTTACAAAGCTATCATTATCCAAAAGTGATTGGTTGAGGTAGAAGTGGACTGTACTCTCGAATTAACTTTCCCTAAATTTGAATCCTAACGTCATTGCATGAATGAAAATTACATGCCAACCTAATCATTAACTCTTTGTTAGGAGGGCTCTAAATTCTAATATACTCACATTGATATCGATGTTGTGACTACGTCCAAACTCTATTGGTTTTGTATTACAAGTCTAATAAGTTAACTTAGGTTATCTCCGACAGGGCTTCTTAAGCCACATTTACTTGTTAAGCATCATTCTTATTAAGAACCAACCATTGGAGTGAGGTTCTTATCAAGCACCCAATTTTGTGATGTGCTTGTATAAGCACTTAATGCTTAAAATAAAGTGGGGACATTCTTGTATTTTAAAAGCATATTGGTGGGATCATTTAGTAAAATTGTTGATTAAATATAGTGGTGTGTGGTAACTTGTGGGACCCATTTAATAGAAATTTTAAAGGTGTTGGATTTGAGATGTAAGGTGCTTAAGTTGTAAAATGTAAAAATAAATGATATGTAAGGATGAGATCCACTCAAGAACCCCTAAAAGTAAAAATGTGGGGTGCTCACCGTGTTGGGATGTAGTGCTTTTTTATAAGTTATTTGCCTAGCTTATAAATTTGATTAATCAAAGTTGATGTTTGATAAACAATCTTATCTTATTAGTTTATAATTTTTTCTTATAAGCTAATTTATTAATTAGCTTATAACTTATATAGTTTATTAACTTTCTTTCACTTTTATTATTATGAAATTTCTAATTTATCCAACAATTCATAAAATAAATTTATATAAAAATCATATAATTATTAAAAAAATATATATAAATAGTCAATTAAAATTGATAAGAAAACTTTGATAAATTTAATTGTATGTCATTGTAATTTTTTTTTTACACATTTTGAACTGTAATTTATTGATGATAAAAAAAAATAATCCTACTAACCAATATCCCAACAACATTAATTAACAAAATCATAATAGACAAATTTTCTTGAAATGCGGCATATTTACTTATCCTCTTAAAAAAAATCTTACCGTAATGGTACATTGGCACATGCCAATTAAACTTATTAAAATCATTTTTGTAAGTTTAGTGCGGAGCGGTGGCATAAGGCATTAACATGAGTGGCGGCATAACCATGGTTGGTTGCCACCGAAAATAGCAAACGCCATAACCAGAGAGAGAGAGAGAGAGTGAGGAAGAATCTCTCAGCTCAGCTATGGCGGACGACGACAGCTTCGGTGACTTCAAGTTTGCACCCTTTCCCAATCAATCACTCCCTTCAAACGACGATTGGGGCCACTTGGTTAACCATTCCAATCAGATCAATGCTGGATTCTCAAAAACCTCCGATCCATTTGAGGTTTCCCATCTAAACGACAGCAACGTCATCGCCGTTCAGGTCCAGCCTTCGTGGAACAAGCCTCAAGGTGCTATTCCACTTTCAATCTTCGGAGATCAAGAGCAGGAGGAAGATGTTTTCTCCATAAAAAATAACAACACTGATTCTTTGAAAAATGGATCGGTATCCAACTGTTCCATCGGAATCACTGATTTGATTTCCAACTTGTATGACCAACGCCCTCAGAACGGATCAGTTTCGATTTCCAATGTTGCTGCTCCCAATGCAAACGCTGATGGAAACGCAAGCAATTTGAATTCGGATTCAGTGGAAGAGAATGATGACGACGATGGATGGGAATTCAAGTCTGCAGAATGGGACACTGGAGCCAAAAGCCAGAATATTAAGGTAATGGACGAAATTTTTGAATTTGCAGCTCACAATAATTAGTTAAGAGAGGAATGGAGTATATGCTTTATTTTATCTTTAAATCCTTAACTTGAAGTATGTTATATTTATACACTTCTTTTCTTTTGGTTCTCGTAGCATGATCAAGGGCTATTTGATTAGTTATCATTGAAATGAAAAGAAAAAAAATGGTTAGAGAGAAATGCAAATGGGTTATGGTCTTATGGATGAATTGATATTGATATGCTATACATGCTTAACTTTTGTGCTGGTGTGGTAAAAGTTGGATCTTGAATTATGCTCTTGTGTGAGAGATTGATCTCATCACAGAAACGCGTACTTACTTATGTCATTAATATTATATACTTATTTTTCTTCTACACAATTTCATTTGCCTGATCATCTGTATTCTATTTTTAAAGGCTGAAGAAAAGCATGATAATGGTGCACTTGGTGTTGGAGCGATGTTGGATTCATCCACTGGGATTTCTGACAAAGCTGGAGGATGGCACCTGGGGTTTGAGTTCTATCCAAGTTCTGCATCGCAAGATCATATTAGCCCACAACTACATCCGAAAAGTGAATCAAATGAAACCATGACTGGGTTTATGGTATTCGATCAAAATTTTGGGGAGTTAAAGAATGCACATCCGGTGTCAGGATCAAATCAAAATTTGGTGAGTCGTTTTCACATATTTTACTCATATATTGCAATACATTGTTCAGATCATCGAGTAGTATGCACTAACACTGTCTGATTGTGGTATTAGGAAGCTCCAAAGATGGCTGACATATATACCTCTAGTGTAGAAGAACTCAAATTTGACGATGGAGCTCCCCATGGTTCTATGGATCCATCTCATGCACCAGAATCTTATCAATCTGATAAATGGGACTTTGGCTTTAACTTCAATTCTAGTTCTCTTGGTGGAGACGGTTATATTTCAGAGACATACTTCAAACCCAATATCAACCAGGATGATAACAACAATACTAATGCTTCCCCAACGAATACAAACGTTGATTCTGACGTCAATTTGTTTGAATCAAAGGATGCAGTTGCAGGAATTGGAACAAAACACGAGGTACTTAATCAGTGTGATATGTTATTTTATATATCACGTGGTATTGTCTTGGTTTAATTGTTTTCAAAAGGATATTCAATGTTGGGCTCTTAAAACTTGGCTTTAGGGATCCACAAAAAAAAGCTAGTTGAGTTTGTCCTATGGCTCACTGTATTGTTTACAACTCAACTTAGTCTTCATACCTTTTCATCATATTGTCCTTGTTAGTTGTTACCATTTTTTCTATTTCCAGAATCCCCAAACAGGCTCACAGAATCTTAGAGCAGCCTTGCCTCTATCAATTTTTGGTGATGAGACACCAGATACTGATGAACAGTCTGTGTCTCAAGACTTGTCTCCATTTGCAACAACATCTCCAATAAAGAACAGCTATAATAGCCCTGGTTTCAACTTGTCTATCAATGACATATGGAATTTATATAGTCAAGCTGAAAACAAAACTTCTCCTAATGTGACACCAAAAGCAAATGAAAATGGCTTTCATGCCTATCCTGGAGTATCAGGTGCCAATTCGGTTACAGGTGATGGTGATGACGATGATGGCTTTGGAGACTTTATGGATGCTTCACCTGAAACCAGATTTGCCCATGAATCAGCTCAAAAGTCTTCTTTTAATCATGCACCACATGACAGCGAGAATGGGTTGCAGGCCTCCCCAACAATTTTGAGTTCTGATTCGATCAATGGTGCTGATGATTTTGAGGACGATTCATGGGAATTTAAGGATGCCATCTCTGAAACAAGAAGTCAAGATCAGGCTTCTGTTATAAATCACGCAGATTTACCGACACAGTTATCAACAAAATTAGAGCAACTTGATTATGTAGATTTTTATAGCAAATTGAAAGATGAATTGTGCAATGCTGTCTTGTTCCATCTTCAGAATCTTAAGGTAGGTAACCTTTGTGCTCTTCCTTTGATAGAAAATGGTGATGCTTTCTGGCATTGAAATTATTCATAAACTAATATTCTTAGGCGGCTCAAAGTGTTGCTGCTATTTCGGCGCGGCGATGCAAAAGTAAAAGCTCTTCAGGAGGACATTCAGGTCAGTATATAAACTAGTCTATTGTTTTCTTTTTTTCTCTCTAATATTGTTGTTTTGGGTATTTATTTTTCCCTTAGAATAGTAAGTCTACAGCCTGGGAAAGGGGGTAGGGGAATAGGATTCTCTCTATGAGGGAGATGTGAAAATCTCAATGCATGTCCTGCACAAAACCTTGTGAACATTGGGTCAAAGGCCCCTGTCAAGCTTGATTGAGCCTTTAGTATTATGTTATTGTGAAATTGTTTTTCTTCTGCTTGTGTATTTGTGTATGGCTATTCTCACCTTGTGACTAATTGTATTAGTTAATAATGGTTTCAGCCTTGTCTCTTCTTCTTTTTCCTTTTATAGGAATACTCTAAGACGTTGCATCAGGATAATATGGTCCCCAAGGAGTATCTCTCAGAAAATTATTCACCAACAAATGTGTGCTTCAATGAGCTTCTTGAAGTTTTGAAGGAACCTAAGTTCCAATCTCTTGAACCAGAGTACCAGCTGGCATCAAGGTTGTCAATGGTATGTCAATTTCTTGGAAATATCGAGTTTTCTATTTTTCAAGTTTTATTCTTTTGCACATGCAAATAGTGCTATTATACTGTGAACTACCCAAAGGATTTCATAGTTTTAAACATTATATGCTCTCCTCACATAATTGAACCAGGAACTTTTGCCAGTAGTGATATTTGTTAATTTTCCTTGAGATTAATTTGATGGATAAGGGTTATATTTTCTGTAAATATTCTATTGATAACCTTCTTTCTTACTAGACTATTTATCTGGACAACTCTTGTTATTGCATGATCATATTTGTATTTGAATAGGCCGAGAAGGATATGAAATCTGCTACAGAACTTTTGAAAGATGCAGTATCAACATTAAGAGTTCTCAAGTTGGGATCAAGAGAAGAGCAATCTAACTATCTTACCACATGGTCCAAAATAGCCTTTGTTTGTTCTCAAGAACTAAAACACGGTGCTTATATTTGGAAGCAAGCAGTACAAAAAAATGTCCAAGACCAAATATTATCTAATCCAAAAGGTAAGTTACATGATTATATCATGCCTAACCAGTGTGCTGCTAATGCAGAAGAACTTATGGAGTCTGATGCATTAACTGCTTCCTTTTTCTTGGGTGTTTGGTTGAAATAGGCGTTCGGTATATCCGCGCACTTGGAGAAATTTATAGAGTGGCAGGAATCGTTGGAGTTTCAGTCAAACTCCACAAGCCATGGATGTTATTAGGTTCCGTAGATCCTACAAGTTTATTTTCCCTTTTGAACGAGTGTTATAGCATATGGTCGGGTTCAGGACTTGAGGAAGCTCTTTTCAGTGTATCAAATCAGAATAAATTTGAGCCAGATGGCATTTCAAGGGAATTAGTTGAATCCATTAAGTGCATTCATGAGCTGGATGAGCAGTCACTTCAGAGTTACTTCATCTCTGGAGAAGAAACTATTTGCCAGTTGTCAGCCTTGCCTGCTGGTTTCATACCAGGTATGTGCACAATAATCTTTTCTGTCTTTGAAACACAAGTGATACATTTTTTCTTCTTTTAGCTTAAAAAAAAAAAAACTTATTTTATCCATAAAAATGATAAATCTTAGCTGGAAAACAGAAAAAACAAATTCATAGAATTTTTTCCTTATAATTTCCATTATTAGCAATTAGAAGAAAAAAACTCACTCTGAAAATTCCCCATATATGCTTTTTCAGTATTGATGTTTACGAATTAGGATGTCTCTTCGACTTTGATCCTTTGGCCATTTGCCACACACAGGCCACAGCTCCTTCAGGGGAATTTCTTCGTGCTAGCTAAATAGATATTATAGTTTATGAAGCATGGACACTTCAAATTAGTTGCCATGTCCGATTATCGGTATCAATCTCTTCATGGATACTTTCAGACGCTTTGGATACTTGTAACTATATTTTACTATTTTACTTTTTTTAATACTATTATAGATGAAAATGCAACTTAGAATAACTCATAGTAACTTTTAAATAATTATTTCTCTATTTTAATTTAAGATTTTTGCTTCTATATTAATGTTATACTAATTTTATCTTATATCATAGTCGTGTGTCATATAATTTTTAAAATTTGTTGTATTCTCGTATACTTGTTATATTGTATCTATGTCCCATGTCGAATCCGTGCTTCCTAGATTATAGTAAGCTGAGCAGTTGAACCCTCTCAAATGTTCACGAGTGATACTGTAATGGAGAGTGGATCTGCGGGACCAAGCTACACACCGAATATAACAATAAAATAATTGAAACAAACAAAATAAGGTGCATTTGCTGCAGGATCCATTACGGACTGCATTTTGTTATGTACATGTTAATATCTTTTTAATACCAATTTACATTTGCTTTTAGTATCTGTCTGCGTCAATAGCTAAAGAGCTATGCTTTCACTAAATGAAGTTATGAAGTGGGGAAAGATGTGATGTTTTTATTCTAAAAACGGAAACTGGAAATCTCAATGTCCATCATCCTGTGGAGTCTTAATCTTGTAAATTTACTTTGCACATGATTTTGCTGGATCAGGGTTAAAAATGGTGACATGGAATGGGAAGCACTGCTTCGTCATGGTTGCAAACTTGTGGATCAATCTAATAAGTTCAGATCCTCCCAAGAAGTGACAACTGCCGATTCAATATGTGTCAACCTATAACGAGGGGACTCTTCCATTAGATTTTTCAGTGTGTTCAGTTGAAGCTTTTCTTTTTAAAGAAGAAAAATCAAAGTGAGATTGTTGCAGGATCCAGTTTTGTTTTAAGTGGGATGAGACCTCTGGGGTACTTGCAGCAGTTGTTCAAGTGAAAGGAAATTGTGCATAGGATGAAAGTCATATGGTTGCACGACTGCTGGGTCTGATTAGGCAGAATCACCAATTAAGTCCATTCTTTCTCCAATAGGCAATTCTTTCTGTGGAAGCTTTAGAACAATAACCGGATGTTACAGGTGGTATATTTGTAAGATGTATTACTAGTGATAACGAAGATTATAGTTCTGGATACCATTCAGTTATGCAAGGGAATGATACTGCGTGGTTATCAAATGATGCTGGTGTTGTAAAATAACTGGGAATTCCATCCCTTTACATTATTACACAATAGTCTTTTGGCATGAAGTAAATTCATAAATAATTTGATCTAAATTTGAAAATGTAGCAATGTTGCTGTCCAGTACCACATGCACTACTGACCCAGCTTCAATCTGAAAGGGAATCGGGGAATAGAAAATCATTCGAGACAATATCTGTTTCAGTATAATTTATAAGCTAGTTTTATCTGAATTTTTATACAGATACTTTCTAATTATGTGTATGTGTGATGATGTGACTCTTTGAAATGTATATGAAAGATTTTACTTCTGAAATTGCTCCTCAGCAGTACCACCAATCATCCAATACGTGTCCGTGACAGGGAAAATGCAATATTTGTTGCATCAAGTGAAATTTTACCGGTCATCAAGGATCTATGTAGAGAATATTTGGGGATTGTTAAATGGTTAGATGTCTATTAAAGTTTTAAATTTCAGGACACTATTATGACTTCTTTTTATCTTCTATGATTTCTTCACATTTTACAATGCAAGTTCCTCACAAAACTAACCTCAATGCCTGTTAAAGAAGCAAGAGATTCAATACAGCATCTTTTAGCTTATATTTTGTTAGGCTTCATTATGGTTTCAAGCAACGTCTAATAGGCTTTGTTTCTTCCTCTGGACTTGCTTGTGGCATGGGTGCACATCGGTCGGTTACGGTCGGATTCGGGTGAAAAAATCCCAATCCAAACGAAACCGACCAGTTAAATATGCCATCCGTTCCCATCCGTTGGAGCCTTCGGATACGGCGGGTCAGTTTGTCGTCCGGTTGGCGGGTCCACGGACGGGTTGGAGCGGTTGAGGAGAAGAAGAGAAGATACAAAACTAAATAAGAACCGAAAGCAGAAACTAAACCCAGAAACATCAAAATTCAACTACAACAAGAACACAAAAACCCATAAAGTTTGAAACTTTCGACAAAACATCAACTTTTCAGCAAAAAAGATCAAAACTTTGAAAAACAAAAGCACCTAATCTTCTTCTTTGTATGCTTCATTCGCAGATCTAGATACCACGGCAGCGGAGGACCATCAATGCGTCTCATGGCAGAGTGGAAGACGAAGACACGTGCATGGCAGAGCAGCTCAGCGACGCCGGTTGAAACAGAACAACGCGCACGGTGCTGGCCAGAACGGGATTGGGCAGATCTGGCCGGAGACGGGCCGGAGACGGTGCTTCCAAAACGAGTGAATGAGAACGTTGCTGGGCGAAAACGAAGAGGCTGAGAGATGAGCGTTGCTGGGTAGTTGACCAAAAACGAAGAAGAGAAAAAGTGAACGACGAGGAGGCTATCACTGCTTGCCGGACATTTACAAGGGAAGAAGAAGAAGGGTTTTTTATTTCCTGTAAATAATAATATGAGTGATGAGTGTGATTAGTGATTATGTGAAACTGTTGGGTGAAGAGAGAGAGTCTGAAGGAAATGATTTCAAATTTCAAATATTTGTGTTTTACCTTTTGTTTAGAGCATTAAAAATTTGAAGTAGGTGACAGTTTTCACAACTTTTTATCTTTCCAAGGACAGAGACAGAAAGATGAGACGATGGAGTGTATAAGGATGCAAAAAATTTGTACTAAATGCATTGATATTCGATCGGGTCCGGGTATCGATGGGTTTATTTTTTTCACACCCGGGTCCGACCGTATGAGCCCGTTTGAACCTGAATTTTTTACCCGTAATACCCGTAAACCCACCCAGAACCGCCCACATTCCATTTTTTTTGTTCGGATTTCTTGGGTTCCGGTCGGGTCGGACCAATCTGTCCAGCCCTAATCTTTACATTCCGTAGTCTTCTTTCTTTAATCTTATTGTTGGGATTTATCTTGCTTCTATCTTTGCACAAGTAGTTGCATGTGATCTTTGTTGTTACTTTGAAGTTGATCTTGTGAGTTGTTAGTTGTGACAATGAGTTTCACTCCAATTAACCTGTTACGAGTAATGTTATTTGTACACCTAAATTCTGAACACATGAACGACACCTGCGATACCTGGTTAATGGTATACAAATTCTTGATTAATTCAGTTCAATGGATGGTTAACGATGAATTATGATCCCTTGTAGCCATTAACCAAGTTCAAGACACCATTAACAACGATTGTGAACACTGTTAACCAAGTTTGAAGGTGTACAAAAAAAATAACATGCACCAATGTAGGATACATGGGTGGTTAACACCGTTCACAATCATGGTTAATGTATGTTAGACTTAGTTAATGGATACAAGGGTTCACAATTTGTCGTTAACCATCCAATGAACCAAATTAACCACAGGTGTCGCCCATATGTCCGGAATTCAGGTGTACAAATAACATTACTCGTTTGTGAGTATCCTGAGTCCTGACTGATATTAAGTTATTTACTGTCATCTAGGAAATCATTGGGATAAAATCTTAGCTACACGGCTTTGCTTGCATTTTAATCCATCCTCTCTCTCCAATATTGCGAGTGTAAGTTTGACCCTTTACTGGGTAATAGAACTTCCGCAAGTGTACAAATATATACCTTGCAATGTCCAAGACAAATGCTTGTATTGTACTTAATATTGTACTTAAGAAAATTGAAAAGCACAAGCTTTTATTATTCGCCTCTGATTTGCCATAAATGAAAGGATACGTGATGGTTTAATTTGATAATCACATTTCAGCTACAAATTGTATTAATGAAAACCTAAGAAGACAAAAAAAAAAAAAAACTCTCTTTGTTATCTATATTTCATTGACGCTGATTGATGATAATATCGTTTTCGGTTTCCTTTCAAACCGATACTGTGAAGAGGTAGATCTTTAGTGCAACGGATAGAGCTAGTTGCAATAGAAAAATGCCAGCAACAATCAAGAACCAGCTCTCACCTGCTGACATGATATGTGCCCGAAGGTTAAGTGCCACAAATGTTGCAGACATGAACCCAGCCACACCTGCAATCACCCATCTGAATATCTCTAATGGCACAACGGACATACACTGCACAAAACAAAGGGTTTGGAGGTAGAAAGGATGAAAATGTCAAATCTTATACTTTCCTGAAAGGGAGAAAATTTGAAGAGCAGTAACTCACCAAAGCCGGAATAAAGACAAACAAGGAATATCCATAGAGACAGAATAGCTGGACAAGGCCCGATGGTGCTGAGAAGTATTTGAGGATTACATACAAACAAAGAGGAACAATGGTGACATAACCGTAAAACAAACCAGCAGACCAAGTCACTAGATTTATGTCATAATTCCATTTCTGATCCTTCAGCTTGTGTGCTATGTATGTCACAAATGTGCCAATAGATGCTGCTACAAATATTAAGGTAGTGCAAATCCAGAATGGTCCATACCTGTGTACATTTATAATGAAAAAAAATTACATGCTGCCACATAGCTGAGAAACACAATGCAGTCTTTTTATGGTAAAATAATACTAGTTCTCCAAAATTCAACAATGGAGACACTGGTATTTATCAAGCCACGAATGATATTACAATGAAGTAACATAAGAAATATAACAAACCAACACATAAGCTAATACAAAAGATATATTGACCTTTGACAATTTTGTTGCAGTTTTTTTTTGATAGGCAAATGTCGGTATGTTAGTTATTTTTCTCCTTTGTCAGGGTTTGAACCCTGGACCTCCAACTCCTTCAACACCTTATACCCTTAGCTCAAACTAGTTGAGCTACCCCACCCACCAATTTTGTTGCAGTTTTGATCTATCAATATTTATTACAAGGATTTTCCTTGTGTTCAGGTAAACTCCAGAGTTTCTACCGAGTGGATTCTAGGTAACCCTACTACAATGCTACCAAGCAATTACCTTATTCCTTTAGTGCTTCTGTAACACATCAGTTGGCAGAAGTGAAGAACCCAGTTTGTCAACCTTCATTGAGGATGGAATCTGGACCACTCTTACGTCCCCAACAGGGTTCATGTAGTAGCATGAATCCCCTTTAGGCTGGATGTGAAGCATGAAACTCCTATTGGCCATTTCCTCTTCACAGCTGAACTTGTTTGGGTACTTTTGGATGGAAGAGTTAGGTGAAAAAGGGAAGAGAAGTTTTTTTTTTTTTTCATTTTAAAATTTAGATAAGATTAATCCTGCCTATGTTGTGCTTTGTGACAAAGCTAAACATAACCGGTCCCAAGCCCGGATAAAAGGAGAGGGTTGTGTTAGGCCATCGACAGCCAACGTAAAACTTAGTCGAATCTCTATGACATGGATCAACGACGTAACAATGTTAATGCTAGGTCGTTGCCCAGAAACAACGCTACTTTGTATAGCTCGAGTACGATGTCAAAAGAGCAAGGATCATTTGCATCGCCGCCTGGATGTAGTGAAAAATAAGCAAGGGTTCCCACATTTTTGTGAACGAGTGTGGGTAAAGAAGCTAGCTCACGAGAGTAGGATTCGCTTTGGAACTTGGAATATAGGCACACTTACATGTAAATCAATGGAAATAGTTTACACTATGATTAGGAGGAGGATCAATTTCATGTGCCTACAAGAAACTAAGTGGGTGGGAGAAAAGGCAAAGGAATTAGACTCTTCGGGTTTTAAGCTTTGGTACACTGGCAAAGTAAAATCGAGAAATGGGGTGGGCATAATTGTGGATAAATATTGGAAGAATGATATTGTGGATGTAAAAAGGGTTGGAGATAGGATCATTGCCCTAAAATTTGTAGTGGAACAAGACACCTTTAATGTGATTAGTGCTTACGCACCTCAAGTAGGGTTAGAAGAACACTTCAAGGTAAAATTTTGGGAGGATTTAGAAGGCCTAATTCAGGAAATACCGCTAGGTGAAAAGATTTTCTTAGGAGGTGATCTAAATGGGCATGTAGGGAGGGCACCTAGAGGTTACGACGGTTTTCATGGGGGATATGGCCTAGGGGAGGTAAATGGTGAGGGCAAATCTATTTTGGACTTTTCATCTACCTTCGATCTTACTATAGCCAATACGTGTTTTAGGAAACGTGAGGAGCATCTTATCATGTACAAAAGTGGGGTGACAAGCTCTCAAATAAATTTCTTTCTTATTAGGAGATCGGATAGAAAGATTTGTTTGGACTGTAAAGTCATACCTGGAGAGAGCTTGACTACCCAACATAGAGTCTTGGTCATGGATGTAAGAGTTAAAAGGAGTGTGAAGAGAAGAGGCCACGAAAAGGTTTCAAGGATCAAATGGTGGCAACTGAAGGGTGAAAAACAAATGATCTTCCAACACAAGGTTTTGGAGGGAGGGTTTTGGGAGGCAAACGGAAGTGCAAATGATATGTGGGACAAGATGGCCAAGGGGATTAGGAAGGTAGCTATAGAGATGCTTGGTGAATCAAGAGGATTCGGACCTAAGGGTAAAGAATCCTGGTGGTGGGATGAAAGTGTGCAAGCTAAGGTTCGGGTTAAAAGGGAATGTTTTAAAGCTTGGTCTTTATGTAGAAATGCTGAAAATTGGGAAAATTATAAGGTGACCAAAAAAGAGACCAAAAAGGCAGTGAGCGAAGCTAGAACTAAAGTTTTTGACGGGTTGTACCAATCCTTAGGCACCAAAGATGGTGAGAAATCTATTTATAGGCTTGCTAAAAATAGGGAAAGAAAGACAAGAGACTTGGACCAAGTGAAGTGTATTAAGGATGAAGAAGGTAAAGTTTTGGTTAAGGAACAATATATTAAAGATAGATGGAAGAATTATTTCCACAAGTTATTTAATGAAGGATTTGAAGTTTTATCATGCTCACAGGTGCTTGACATCAGAGAGGAGGACCAAAATTACATTTTTTATCGTAGAATCCAAGAGCATGAGGTAAAAGAAGCTTTGAGAATGATGGATAATGGCAAGGCAGTTGGACCGGACAATATACCTGTGGAGGTATGGAAGAGTCTAGGAAATAGAGGCATTAGTTGGCTCACGAAGTTTTTTAACAAGATTATGAGGTCAAAGAAAATGCCGGACGAATGGAGGAGAAGCACTTTAGTTCCGATTTACAAGAACAAAGGAGATATACAAAATTGCGCAAATTATAGGGGGATTAAGCTTATGAGTCATACTATGAAGCTATGGGAAAGAGTGCTTCAAAGGAGACTAAGAAAAGAAACCAAAATCACCGACAACCAATTTGGTTTTATGCCCGGGAGGTCGACCATGGAAGCAATTTACTTGCTACGACGAGTGATGGAACAATATCGAAGGGATCAAAAAGATTTACACATGGCCTTCATTGATTTGGAGAAAGCGTATAATAGGGTGCCAAGAGAGGTTTTGTGGAAAGCCCTAGAAAAGAAAGGTGTTCGGATTGCCTATATTCGAGCTATCAAGGATATGTATGAGGGGGCCACGACTAGTGTGAGAACGCAGGGTGGAGCCACAGAAGATTTCCCAATAACCATAGGCTCGCACTGGGGGTCGACTTTAAGCCCCTATCTTTTTACCTTGGTCTTGGATGTACTTACGGAGCACATTCAAGAGCCAAGCACCGCGATGCATGCTTTTCACGAGACGATATAGTCCTAGTTGGAGAGTCGAGAGATGATATAAATGGAAGGTTGGAGACTTGGAGACAAGCTTTAGAAGCACATGGCTTAAGCTTGAGTAGAAGCAAGACGGAGTATATGGAATGTAAGTTTAGCAAAAGGCGAAACACCTCTAGCTTAGAGGTGAAAGTTGGAGAC
Organism: Sophora flavescens; assembly: GCA_030762895.1. Taxonomy (NCBI): domain Eukaryota; kingdom Viridiplantae; phylum Streptophyta; class Magnoliopsida; order Fabales; family Fabaceae; genus Sophora; species Sophora flavescens. Next base: position 128,153,107 of record CM061067.1, read on the forward strand.
CACAACATACCACAAGTCACACGGTTTAAATATCTTGGGTCTATTATACAAAATGACGGAGAAATTGAGGGAGATGTAAACCATCGGATTCAATCAGGGTGGTCGAAATGGAGGAAGGCTTCGGGTTTTTTGTGTGATAAAAAGGTACCTCTTAAGCTAAAGGGGAAATTTTACCGTACAGCTATTAGACCGGCGATGTTGTATGGGACGGAGTGTTGGGCGGTAAAAAATCAACACGAGAGTAAAATCAATGTAGCAGAGATGAGAATGTTGCGCTGGATGAACGGAAAAACTAGACGTGATAGGATCAGGAATGATAGCATTAGAGAGAGAGTTGGGGTAGCACCTGTTGTAGAAAAAATGGTTGAATCTCGACTTAGGTGGGTTGGGCATGTATGGAGGAGACCTTTAAATTCTGTAGTAAGGAGAGTAGATCAAGTGGAGGGCAATCCAATAGCTAGAGGCAGAGGTATGCCAAGAAAAACTATAGGAGAAACTATTAAGAAAGATTTGGAGGCCAATGATTTAACTGTTAACATGATTCATGATAAAACATTATGGCGCCGTATGATCCATGTAGCCGACCCCACCTAGTGGGATAAGGCTTGGTTGTTGTTGTTGTTGTAAAATTTAGATAAGATTACAATGTTAACAAAATTCAATAGAGAAGTTTACTACTGAAAGGTTACATGATAACTTTCATTTTGAAATTTTCTCAAACAAGGAGAACGATTACCTAAATTGAAAAACTAATTTCATTTCTAGTTTCATGTTTTCACTCAGGAAACGGAGAAAAAAGAATGTGACACTTAATAATTATTATTGAAAACAAAGCAGATGGCCCTGACCTCCCTTCCCATTGGCCCCAAATCAATCATACCTTTAGGAATTAGGAATGGCTGTCCTACATCACAAATAAAAATTACTGACCCAGCTAACCATAAGATCACTCCTCCAGCTAATAGAGATCTAGTAAGACAAAGCATAAGAACTATCGACAAGATGCAACTGAGAGAGTGACAGACAACACTTTATTTAATATGTTGGCGATCATTAATGCAGAATATAAATCATAATGCAATCTTACAAATGAAAAACAGCCATAATGCAGAACTATAGCACTGATGGTATAGTAATGAGCAATTAGAGAGACTCACAAATCAGGGTTGGTAGCAGTTTTTTCATTGAAAGTTCCTCTAAATGGAAAGAGCGAGTCCTTAATCCTGTCTAGAACATCACGGGTGTCAATATCAAAGTATGGTTTGTAAGCAGCAACGGTGAAAGCCCGAAACCAACCACTCTGCTGCTGTTGAGGTTCATGATCAGAACCAAATGAAGGTTTCGAAAATGTATCTTCACCAGTAATCTTGCCCTGTGCTCCGGATGGAGGAAATGTCTGAAGATTCGAACCTGCACGGATAACAAATCAAAATCAAATGTAATTTAATTTAACAGTGCGGAATGGTAATGAGAAATGAAAATGAAGAGAACAGAGAGTGGGATTGGGACCTGTGAAATTGACGGTGACAGGTGGCGGATCTGGAACTGCCTGAAAGAGATTGAATTGAGAGATACGATCAAGTCATATGAATGATAATGAGAATGAGAATATATATATATATATATAGAAGATGAAAGAAGACTCACGGGTACAGATCCTGAAACCTTTTGGTTATCAATAGAGTGGTAATGATGTCCTGCCATCATCTTTTATTTCCAATTTCCAATTATCTTCTTACTTCTTCCCTTTCTTTCTTTCTTTCTTTCTTCAGATCCCACTGCCTACACTCCTTTTTTTTTTTTTTACAACCACTAGCTTAGGAGACCCGTGCGTCACGCACCGGTAAATTTTTCTTTGAATGGATTGTTATAATATTTAATTAATTCAACTGTTAATTATTATTTTTATTTTTATTTTATTAATTCATATACAAATACAAAAATTATTGATACCATAATTATATTATGCTAAATATGAATGATTTTAAAATGGCGCCTAATATTATAAGGGTCATGCTAACCTGTAAACCTAAAAAATCAAAAATTGATTGGAAAAATAAGTTTAACATTTTTCAAAGAGTTTAATTGGTATGCACTGTCAGTGAAAAATTTTTTATACTGTCAACCAATCACAAATCATGATATGAATTACTTTTAAGGTGATTTGGATAAGAATCAAAGATTTTCAATGACGTGGCGATTTATTATTGGTTGACGGTGTAAAAAATCTTTAAATTGACAATATATACAAATTAAACTCTTTTTCAAAGTATAAAATGCATCAAGTTCCAATGACAAATTTCTTTTTTAGATATTTAACCGGTGCCCTAATTGATCATCATCCAGCATAAGGACATTGAGTAGCATTCACCATATTATAATCAATACATACCAAAATTTATTAGTGAACTGATAAAAGGATTGAACTAATTAAAAGGATTTAATGAGTTGGAATAAATTATACTTTGAAATAATTCTCCTTTTCAAGTTGTCCTTTATACTATAAAAGGCCTGGTTGATGAGTATTCTTCCCTTAGAGATTATAAAAATTAATCAAATAGATTCACAATTAAATATTTAATGTTACACTACCAACAAAATAAATATTTGGACATGAAATATAACCAAGTAATTCAGATTATTCTAAATATATCACAATAAACGATATCTATAGCCTGTGAGTAGGCTTGAACATTCGATCTTGAAGTTGACACTAACAAACATAAGAAGGAGATTGAATTGTGTTTGTTAATAATTTTCGAAAACAACCTTTAAAACAATTTTTGCACACAAGGAGATTAGAAACAGAAGCAAGCACAAAGAAAAATATCCTTTTTAAAATACTTTAACAAAAACAATATCAAGACCCCTCGGTTAGTAAGAAACAAATAAAACTGTAAGAGATAAGAGATAGAAAAATCACGTAAGATGTTTTATCCTGGTTCACTCTCTTCCAACCAAGAGCTACATCCAGTCCCTTCTACTTGAAGGATTTTCTCCACTATTTTCCAAATAGATTACAGCTAAGTATTCAACACCTCTCCAGGCTACAAGTATTTCTTTCTTACCAAGCCTCTTCAGGCTCTAACTCTAACAAAGAGATTTAATGTTTGATCTTCTTAACTCACCATGTGTGAGGATATGATAGTTTAAGATCAGATGAATATTTTCACAATATTCAAACTAAGAAATACTAACTCTTGCTCTCTAAAGAAATATGAATATGAGTGATTGCAGTTTTACAAAAATTGAGCTCGTAAGGCTATGCAGTCAAGAGTCCTTTCTTCAGTATCTCGGGTCTTCTATTTATAGTGACATTCTTCTTTACTTGTATTTCTTCAACGATTACTTTGAATAATCCCGTTTAGAGATAGCATTTAATGCATGATATCCGTTGTGACTGATAGCTTGATTGTGGTAAGCTAAATAGTGCTCTTGATTATCGAGGTAGCATGAAATAGGAGGCTTACTGTTGAGTTTTGTAGCTTGAGAACTTGTTGTTCCTCCTTTGTGAACAATCCAGCTTTTTCAGTCATAAAGTTGTCATCGTACATATCGTCTTACAGTATCTTATTATACGATTCTGCTTTTTGCATCTCTTGATGGTACCATGTTTCTTTTACAACAAGGTAAAGTATTAAAGCAGATAGGACAAATGTGAACAACAAATATTCTATTGAAATAAATATCAATCATTTGAAATAAATACAAGAGATTCGGATAACATTTATTTATTCGAAGATGGAGCTTGTCTACTTTTAAAAAAACTCTGTCTACTTAGTTATATGTGAAACCAAGTCTGTTTCAACAGATTATTTTTCTCATTCGATGACGTGGCATATCCTCTTGTCTATCAAGTCTTTGGACTTGTTATTCCTCAAAGAGTTATAGAGATCTCCGTCTAGTGACGTGGCGATTAGAGCTCGTCTACTAGATTACTTTATTTTTCAGTTCATTTACTTCTACTAATTACTTCCGTCTACTTACGTGGCAAGATGGACGCGCTTATTATCAAGTCTTTGGGCTTGCTATATCTAACAAGTTATTTGGATATTCGTCTAGCAACTATATAGAGCCTCGTTTACTTAAGAAAACCAGTCTACTTAAATAAATAAATAAGTAACTTTACCAAAATATTGAGCAGCCCGTCTACAATGGTGGACGCGTATTTTTCAATGAAAACTTATCCCATGTTTCTTTTACTTATATTTAAATATTCCTGCATAACTGAAAGCACATGTTAGATTTCAAAACCACTTTGGTTCCAACAATCTCCCCCTTTTTGATGATGACAAAACTGATTAAATTTGAAAAGCAAAGTCTAAGAGAGCTCGCAGGGGTCCCTCTAAGACAAATCATTCAAATATTTAAGCAGAAAAAAGCATATGAAGAACAACTACATATAAGCTAACAGATAGGTGCAATAACTTATCATACTTAGAGTATATATGAAGGAATAAATAAGTATAGTCAGCAGATATCAAAGCAAATAAGCAAACATAAGTATCAGAGCAATTATTAAGTAGAAAAAAATATGCATATGCAGACAACTATAAGCTTTTCAAAACTGACTTTTTATTTTTATATAAACAAATCTCTTTCCTTTCCTTTCTCCCCCTTTTTGTCATCAGCCAAAAAGGTAAAAGGAGTGGACCATCATTGTCGGTATAAGAGAAAAAAGATAAAAGGTAAAGGTTAAGAAGGAGGAGGTGGTGGAGGTGGAGGGTTCTGAGTCTGACGTTTCTTGAAATCCATGAGGAATTCCAGCATTTTATTCAAAACCTCTAAGGTTGGAGCCATTGAAGTTTGAACTTGTTGTTGGACATCCTCCTTTATTTTCTTAGTCATCTTCTCAACCTTCTCATCAACTATCTTGCCAACTCTGTCATCAACTATTTTTCCAAGAACCTCTTCAAGATTAGGTGGCAGAGCCTATTGCCTTGAGCTTTCAGCAGACTCTTGAAATGTGCTTAGTGTTCTTGAATGATCTGAATGGTGCATCACAACTAGAGCTAATAGTTGAGAAGAGTGTTTTTCTGATGAGCTCTGATTGTGAATGGATTCAGCTGTATCTTCTAAGCCAACAACAGTGGCATTTTGATCAAGTTCTTCAACAACAGGTTCATCTGCGATAGGCTTTGAAGTAGGTGGAGGGATCACTGAGACTTCTTTTGCCCATATGATGGGTAGATGAATTCCACATTTTTACTATTTATAAGAAGTCCCCAAAGGTCTTTATAGATCATATATCTAAAATTTGAAAGACCACACTTCCCTCTGACCTTAGGAATTTCCTTCTTCTCTTCTTCAGTCAGTCCAGAGGAAGATGCCACTCTTGTGCAATGAATAATATGAGATTTCCAGAAATCCGCAGCATGTTGATCACCGATTAGTTCAATGGATTCAGTATGCAAAAAGAAATCCAGCATTGAGTAGTCAAAAGTTTCTTGATTCAGATCAAGCATTGCTGATTCAGCTTCAGGCATGACTCCTTTGAATCTTGTGTTTTTCTTGTCTTTGTCCTTATTCATATCTACCATTGGCAATCTTGGACAGATCCTGTAAGGCATGATTCCAACTCTGGTTGATTCATTATGTCTCAGCCGGGATGGAGGGACAAAATGCTCGGCTCTATCAACTCTGAAATGACTGAATTCCCACTTCAGCATTTCATAGATGAGCCGATCCAGGAAGAAATCAGAGGCCCTCCCATAGACTCTGGGATGCTCAAAAGAGACCCACTTTGTGTCCCTTAACATGATCGTGGGAACATTCTTTGAGGATCTTGCTCTTTGCTCAGGGATGGTAGGAAGATTTTTTCTTTTGGGGTCAGTTTCCCAAACAGATATGATGTGCCTCTCAACTCCATCAGTGAGGGGTATGAAAGGAGGAGTTTTGACAAGGTTAGGGTAAATTTTTCTATGGGGGAAATATTTTAGGGGTAGGTGAATGACTAATGGTCCTAAGTTGTTGTGCATTTGTGAAAGCACATTTTAGATTAATTTACAGTCAGGATGAGGTAGGTAAATGGGTTTAACAGGTGGACTGACTTCTTACTCATACTCAGGTAGAGGATACCATCTGTTGGGAATGTGTTCAGGTTCAGGTTGGTGAGAGTGAAACGGAAGTTTCCATTCCTTTTTTACCTTGGCCCAATCCTCAGATTTTCCATCATAAAGAACAGAATTGGGAGTGGAGGGAAATAGAATTCTCAAGGGTTTTGGAAAAGGAGCACCAGGGGAAATGCCATCATCTGGTTGATTGAACCAGGGATAATAGGTTGAAATTGTGGAGTGGCTATTTGTGTTGGTTGGGGTGAAAGGGGTGTGGGGATGTACACATCATCTGGAGTGGAGACAGCAATGTTATTATCAGCAGGCACGTCACCAATTCAAGTTTCTAAACTAGACACTAAGGCATCTACTGCTATTTGAATATGATCACTAGCAGAGATGGTTACCTTGGAGGTCTTAGTTGTTCTGGTTTTTCTTTCTAGTTGCCTTCTAGGTTTTGTTGTAACAGGCACAACGGCCTCAGCAGCAGCAACAGAAGTCTTCTGCTTCTTCATGATTGTACTGATAGGAACGTTGTCCTCATCAGCTTCCTCATCTTCATTGTGTGAGAAGATAACTCTTCTTTGCTTCTTTGCAGCAGAAGATCAGAAGGTTCCCTGATAACAATGTCATCGAGTGGTCTCTTGGGGGCAGGCTTCCTTGTTGCAGTGGTCTTTTGCCTGGTGCGACACCCCTTCTAGGGTCATCACACAGTAACACATTGCAAAAAATTAAATTTCAATTATGCTGGTTACTTTCGGAAAATAACGTTTTCTAATACTTCACTTAATACCAAAATTGGTGATAATTTTTTTTCCTTTTCTTGTTAACTTGACAACATCTAACAGCATACAACAACATAAGTAACACACCATATGTATATATATCTATATGCGTCATCATTATTGTACAAGGTATAAACTATATAAGGCCTTTATCAGAACAGGTCATTCTTCAAGTTAAGAAAGGAAATAAAAGCATAAGGACACATAGTGAAACGTCTAGGGCCATATACAAAAATCATGGCTCTTAGTAGCCAGAAAGACTGACGGAATCACTACCCCAAAAATGAAACTACCTACAGCTGGTCATAGACTAATGGTACCCATTGGGAAGACCAGGGTCAATCCCACTCCCCGCCGACGAGTCATATGAAGACACAGTAACACCATCATCGGGTGAATCGTCATCATCATCCAAAGGTATGTACTCAGGTACATCCTCCACGTACTCCTATGGATCCTCCTCGGGATCAATAACCATCTCCTCCGGTTCCACCACAATCTCCTCTGGAGCTAACTCAGGTGCTGCCTCAGCTAAGGGCTGAGCCTCAAGCTGTCCATGATCGATCAGATGTTGTACAAGTAGCCACAAAGGAGGTAGAGATACCTCAATCGTCTCCATAGACCTATGCTCCCTCTGGGGCCTCGTCTCAATCGTGCCCTTTATAGTGTGTACATGCCCGGTATAACGAACGACTTGGGCTACCGGGTGGATCACTCACGCGTTTATGTTATCTGCATCCTTAAAATGGAGACTTCGAACCCCCGTATGTGCCAGCGTTATGGCCGGATCCATCTAAACTCAAATAATTATAATACCCATACAAAGAGAAGAGCAACAATAAAACATGCAAGGATGAGAACCAATATATGGATTTTAAAACGATAACCACATGTACGACTCTCAATTACCACTTAACATGTATATTCACAGATAAACAATATATATTTGTCAATGGGTTTCATACCCTACAGTCGTAACCGTTTTAAAAACCACGACACTTCAATATTCAACAACTAACTTTGAGACCTAATCTCCGGAGCTCCAACCAACAAATAGATGAGCTGATCAGGCTCCAATTGCCAAATAAGGCAGAATCAATGCCAGATATGGCAAAGTTCAAATAACCATTCCACAGTCCAAAACGAGGCAAAGTGGTGACTACGTATAGCACATGGTTTTTGTGGTCATATATCCATCAAGGCACAGTGATGCAAACGACATGAATACTTGCCATCAAGCATTCAAGTCCTATGCAAAGGCACGTCTGCCCTGTAATGCATGTAAAACGTTTTGTTCTCGTTGTTTTCTTTGTGATCAATCTTTATGTGTCGGAGTTAAAAGTCTCACAACCAAATCACCATTTTAAACCTTCAAGTTTAATACCTCTTTCCAAAATAACTGACTCCAAGTCAAAACGTGTGCAAATCACGAAATCCAGACCGATACACCAGTCTTGGATGCGTAGATTTTAGTGCACAAAACCAAATATACGGTTTACAGGACATTTAGTCCATAACTTCACCTTTCGGACCTCGGGCCCATATCATTGAACTCTAGACCCGACGTCTCGGTTGCTAGGTTCTTTTAAACCATTTTCGTTATGTGAAAAACAAAACAAAACCAAAGTTTCCTCAACTTATCCAAGTTGACGGAAATAACTCATTGTTTACCGAAAATCCTCTTACGTTGGAAATTCGTTTTGTAAACTTGACAAAATTCCTTAATACTCATTTTTCTTCAAAAATATATAATTTGAGAATACTTTCGTAAATATTGAAGGAATTGTCCATCGTTTGCCGTTTTAAAACACTTTTAGGTAAAAACACGACTCTTTGTCGTAAATTAATTTTTCCAACACTGTAATAAAATTATTTTCGAAACTTTTTCGCTTAAAACATTATTTTCTAATATTTATAAATTCCTTAGGTGAAAATTAGCAGTGCTAAAATATTTTCACGGTTACATCCTCACTATGACTCATAAAACGCTCTTTCGCTGTTAAATGATTAAAATAATATTATTTTTTACTTTTTTCCATTTTTCATTAAATAAATAACTAAGTAATATTATATAACTATTTCCATTGAATTAAACTCATTAATTCACAAAAAAGCTTTTAACTACTTTTAACTCTTATTTAATTGAGCTCTGACCACTGTCAGGCTTTCCAATCCACAATCCACATCAAATAATAATATCATGCCAAGAATATAACAATTAGCAATTAAAACACGAAATAAAAATAAAAGACATAATAAAATGCAGAAAATGCAAATAATTAGCATCAAATAATAACTAAACAGTTAATGCTAATTACTTAAATATTACATACACCCAATAATTAACACAACCAATACAATTACACATGGCTATCGGAAAAACCCCTCAGGTAATCCCCTTACTGAAAGCAAAATATCTCTGAGAAATGGTTCGTCGGAAATCCAAGTAACGCCGATAACGCGTGTACCCGATAACTTAGCTTATCCTTCATTAAACACAACAATCAATTAACAAACAAACAATTAAATCTAGCATAAAATCCTACATGTTGGTTTCGTCCTAGGGCTGACTTTGGGGTTCAAAATCCTTAAAATTTCTAAACTCTTGGATTAGTGATTTATAATCACTTAAAACCCTAAATCAATGATCATGGCATAAAGATTGAAATTAAATCTTCCAATCCTTCAACAAATGATTTTCGGCCATGACCATTAAAATGGTTTAGAGACTCTAATTTAACTCAAACAACATAGATCCAAAACCTATATAGCTTATAATATTGAATCATGTAAAGAAAATGAACAAAATCCCCCCCAACCCACAAATACCTAGGTTCGGCCTCTTTAGGTTAAACAGGTTAGAAATTTTGTTTGATGCAAGGTCATAGATCTAGAATATAGGAATGATAATAAGATTATAGAAATTGGTTTCATACTCATTAGATTTTCCTATGATTTTCTATGAATTTTTGAATCTAGAAACCCTAAAATGCATCATATTGAAAAAGACTTCAAAATGAAAAACTTATTGAAGAACGTGATGCTAAACAAGGAAGATGAGAATGGTTTACCTCATGGAATCAAGAAATCTCCTACTTCCTTCTCAAATCAAGCCCAGGTAACTTAGTGTTTTAATGGAGGAAAATGGCAAAGGTTGCATGAAGAAGATGACTTAGGCTTTTATAGAAGTGGGAATGGCCTCTTGGGCTAGTTTGGGCCGTGGGGAGGCAAGGGCAATTGTGTCCAAAACACAAAAAATTCAAAGGTAAAATGGTAATCTTGTACAATGGCAAACTTGTAAATAAAACCAACATAAAGGGTAACTTAGTCTTTTCCTCCTAAAAACCATCATGACAATGAGGAGTCATCCCATGACTCACCCCTTGTGACTCATCATGATTTGACATGTCCTTTATCCGTTAGCAGGTTCCCCAAATCCCGTTTTCAGCTCCGTCGTTTACCCGATTTCGTATAACACCCGCAATATATATATTATTTCACTTTTTAAGTGAAAATTTTTAAAATAGCCAAAGAAGTTGGAAACTTCATAAAAACCTTAAGTGTTTCGTTCACGAGTCAAAATTAGGTCATTTAAGCAGTAAAATTATTTCTGTCATTAAATCGCAGACCGGGTTTCGTCTGAATTTTCGACCCAAAATCGAATCGTAGCTCTCCACGGTAAAGTAGAGTATGAATATGACCTTGGTTCATCCAAAATCATTTTCTAGGTTTAAAAATAAAATTATAAACGTTTTTGTTTATTTTACTGATATAAAAACAGTAAACAGTAAAAAGTCGGGTGTTACACCTAGTTACTCTTTTTACTCCTAGGACTTCAGCATTGTTTTGTTCCACCATTTCTTCTTTAGTTTTCATTAACTCCTCAGTCTTGGCCATTGCAGCAGCTGTATAGGTACCGAGGTTCATATTAACTATATTCATTTTACCAAAGTCTGCAGCCGGCATTGGTTTTTCAGTTAAGATCCTAGCTTGCTCCTCAGGAGTCCTTGCAGCAAGAATTTCATGAATTCCTTGAGCCTTGAAAATCTTGGAAAGAAGATGGAAATAGGGAAATGACGAGGGTCTTTTCTTTTTCATCACAACATCTCTAAATGTTCCATATAGAATTCTTGGAAGATTGATCTTCGTTTCGGTTAGAAAGATGGCAGAGGCAGAATTTGTGCAGGGAGGAGAGGTTGTCTTTGGATCCAACCTTATGAAGAACCACCTTATTAAGGAGCTGGTGAAGGATGCGAACAATGTCCTTCATTTCAACAGCTTTCCAAGTGTGAGTTCTGACTGTGTCTTCTTTCATGAGACAGACTTCAATAGTCTCAGAGCCACCCAAGTCCTCTTCTCATGACTCAGTAAAAATCAAACCCTCCTGAGCACAGAAAATAGCATTAACAATAGTCTTTTATGAGACTACAATCTTCTTTCTCAACACCGTAGAAAAGAAGTCGGTATCAGTCACTTGAACATTCCTCCAGAAACCCCTAATCAGGTTGAGCTTGTCCACGTTAAAGGTTGAAAAAGAAGCCATTTTAGGTGATCAGAGAGCTTAGGGTTTGAAAACAGAGAGAGAGGTTAGAGAAGTGTAAAGTTTTTCTCAGAGGAAAAAATATTACTTATAAAGGAATTTTGAATCTCAAAGGTTAAAGAAACAAAAACTTTTGACATGACATGTCATTATGATAAAACGGCATTGACAACTTGGAACTATAAAAAGTTCTTGATGAGATTGGTGGAAGTACTGACTCAGTAAAGAGAATAAAGGATAAATTTGTCATTGAGACAAAATAAATGCATTTACTTAAAAAAAATGTGCTTAAACACAGGCAGATGTGAACTCGTCTGAAACTATACAAAGGCGCGGTAACTAACAACAGTGGATGCGTCATATAGACGTGCAACACAACATGCAATAGACGCATAACTTTTAATAGGTATTAGACGAGCATAGGTAATAGACGCAAGATTAACAAAACAAATTTTTCTCAAGGCTGGACTCCTAAATTAATCCACATATATCATATTAAGATGCTTCCTAATAAAGATAAATCTGTCCTCTGCAAGAGGTTTAGTAAAGATATATGCCCATTGATGGTCAATATCTACAAATTGAATATCAAACACACCTTTTTACACATAATCTCTAATAAAATGATGTTTAATCTCTATGTGCTTAGCTCTAGAATGCAAAATTGGATTTTTAGATAGATTTATTGTAGTAGTATTGTCACACATAAGCGGAATACTACTTACAAACACATTGTAGTCCTCCAATTGATGTTTGATCCAGAGAAGTTGTGAGCAACAACTTGCAGCTGATATATACTCAGCTTCAGCAGTTGATAAGGCAATGATACTTTGTCTTTTGCTTGACCAAGAGACAAGATTAGCTCCAATGAAGTGACGTCCTCCACTAATGCTTTTTCTTTCAATTCTATCTCCAGCATAGTCAGCATCACAGAAACCAACTAATCTGTAATCTTCATTTTTCTCAAAGCACAAACCAAGATTAGTAGTACCTTTTAAATATCTGAAAATTCTCTTAACTTCTGATAAGTGAGATTCTCTAGGATCAGATTGAAATCGAGCACATAAACATACACTGAACATAATATCAGGCCTAGACGCAGTAAGATATAAGAGAGATCCTATCATACCTCTGTATACCTTTTGGTCTACCTTTTTCTCCTTATCATCTTTGTTCAGTGTGGAATGGGGTGCATAGGAGTATTCATTGGCTTACAATCATCCATCTTAAACTTCTTCAGAAGCTCTTTTGTATACTTAGTTTGGTGGATGAGCACCTCGTCCAAGGTTTGTTTTACTTGAAGTCTAAGGAAGAATTTGAGTTCTCTCATCATGCTCATTTCAAACTCTTTCTGCACTAACTTAGAGAATTCTTTGCAAAGAGACTCATTAGTACCACCAAAAATAATATCATCAACATATATTTGAACAACTATGCAATTAGACTTAATGGATTTTCTAAATAAGGTTGTGTCAACCTTTCTTCTATTGAATCCATTTTCCATAAGAAAGGAACTTAGTCTGTCATACCAAGCTCTAGGAGCTTGCTTAAGACCGTACAAAGCTTTCTTAAGCTTATATAGATGTTCAGGATGGGTTTCACACTTAAAACCCGGAGGTTGCATAACATAGACTTCTTCATTAATAAAGCCATTTAGAAAACCACTTTTAACATCCATCTGAAAAAGCATAATACTATGATGTGCAGCAAATGAAAGTAGAATTGTAATAGCTTCTATTCTAGAAACCGGTGCAAAAGTTTCAGTATAATCTATACCTTTTTCTTGAGACAAACCTTGAGCAACAAGTCTTGCCTTGTTTCTTATTACCTTTCCATTTTCATCAAGTTTGTTTCTGTAAACCCACTTTGTTCTAATCACTGATTTGTCTTTGGGCAGTGGAACCAGAGTCCAAACATCACTTCTTTCAAATTGATTGAGTTCCTCTTGCATAGTTGGAATCCAACCATCGTCCAGCAAAGCCTCGTCTACTGTCTTTGGTTCCATCTCAGAGACTAGTGCAGAAATATATTGTTCTCTGAAGGTTGATCCGGTTCTTAGCTTGTCACTGGGGTTTCCAATGATCTGATCTTGTGGATGATAATTCTTGAAGTGTCAAGATTTTTGAACTGTATCATGTTGATAAGTGGAAGTTTCTGGTTGTTGAGTGGGGTCATCTGCTTGATCATCAACTTTTATCTCTGGTGAGTCTCCTGGAATGTTTAGATCAAGATCTGCAAAGGTTTCATCTTGCTTTGATAATTTTTTATCAGGCTGGTTGTCATCAAACTTGACATGAATACTTTCCTCTACCATCAGAGTCCTAGAATTATAAACTCTAAAGCCTTTAGATGTTTCATAATATCCTAATAGTATTCCACTATCTGTTTTAGCATCAAACTTACCAAGTTGATCTTTAGTATTCAGTATATAGCATGTACAACCAAAAGGGTGAAAATAAGATATGCTGGGTTTTCGTCCTTTCCACAGTTCATAGGAAGTCTTATTCATAATAGGTCTAATGTATATTCTGTTCTGAATGTAGCAGGCAGTATTAACAGCTTCAGCCCAGAAGTGTCTAGGGAGACTTGTCATTGAGCATAGTCCTAGCCATCTCTTGAAGAGATCTGTTCTTTATCTCTACTATACCATTTTGCTGTGGTGTTCTAGGTATTTAGAAGTTGTGAGGGATACCACTTTCTTCACAGAACTTATGAAATAGCCCATTTTCAAACTCTCCCCCATGGTCACTTCTGATTGAAGTGATACACATGCCTTTTTCATTCTGTACACATTTGCAGAATACAGAAAAGACCTTAAAGATTCATCCTTGTGAGTTAGGAACATAACCCATGTCCATCTAGTGTAATCGTCTACTATGACCAGACCATATTTCTTACCACTGACAGAGGCAGTCTTTGTTAGACCAAAAAGATCAAGATGTAGCAACTCTAGTGGTCTATTGATACTAACAACATTCTTAGATTCAAAAGAACCTTTGATTTGTTTTCCCTTTTGACATGCATCACAGAGAGCATCAGATTTGAACTTAAGGTTTGGTAGTTCTCTCACGAGATTGTGCTTGTTTAGCTTTGAAATTAATTTCAAGCTTGCATGACCTAGCCTTTTGTGCCAAATCCATCGCTCATCTTCAATGGACACTAGACATGAGACACTTTGATTTGAGAGGTCCTCCAAGTCATTCTTATAGAGATTGTTTTACCTTTTAGCAGTAAATAAAAGTGATCCATCGTCTTTCTCGACAGTATACATGTTCTTGTCAAAAGTAACTGCATATCCACTGTCACATAATTGACTTATGCTCAGTAGATTGTGCTTCAAGCCATTTACTAAAAGAACATTATCAATGGAGGGAAAAGGATGTTTACCAATTTTACCTATACCAATGATTTTTCCTTTCTGATTTCCTCCAAATGTGACCCAGCCACCATCTTTGGGCTTAAGGTTTTCGAACATAGACCTTTCTCCCGTCATGTGTTGTGAGCAGCCACTGTCCAAGTACCAAGACATCTGTTTTCTTCCTGTTGTTAAGCAAATCTGCAACATGTATTATCTTATCTTTAGGTACCCAAACTAACTTAGGTCCTTTCTTGTTAGTTGTCAATGGACGAGTATGCTTAGCATGTTTATTGTGTATGCATCTAGATGTACCATGCCCACTTTTTCCACACACTTTGCAAAAGGTGTTGGACGAGCTAGACTTGGCTTCTGTATATTTATTTGAAACTTTTGAAGCTCTATGTTGTGTAAGAGGTTTTGACTTTTTGTGGGATGCATCTTGCTTCTCTTTGTCATAACCAAGACCTGTTCTATCATGAGGTGACCTAGAGTACCTTAAAATGAGACTAAGATTATTTGAGCCACCTACAAGCTTTGACAGAGAATCTGTTAAATATGTTACATCTTGTTTCAGTTTTGCAACTTCACAAGAAACATTAGGTTTACACACCATTTTGTCATCTAGACTTATATTCACTGATTTTAGTATGTCATTTTCATCTTTAAGGTTTTGTTTCTCAATGTAGACCGTATCATATTTTCTAGTCAGTTTAGAAAATTTCTTTTTGAGACTCTTATATTCTTGTGATAGTATAGACGACTCATGCAACAATTCATCAAAAGCATTTTGAAGAGTGGACGGGTCAGAGTCTATTACCTCAGCATTAGTGTATTCGTTTTTTGATGCAGTGTCTGCCATAAGACAGATATTTGCCTCTTCCTCAGCTTCATTTTCTTCATCTGATGAATACAGATCAAGATCCTCCCATGTAGCCATTAAGTCTTTCTTCTTTTTGAATAATTTCTTTTTATCCTTTAGCTCAGGGCAGTCAGCTTTGAAATGACCAGGTTTCTTGCATTCAAAGCACAATGGTGGACCTTTTTCCTTGGAGTCTGACTTCTCCTTGGAAAACTTTTTTTTGAGTTTCTTCCTTCTGAAACCACCTTTCTTTCTCTACATATGTTGAATCTTCCTGGAGATAAAGGACAATTCATCCTCATCTGATCCTTCATCATTATCAGAGGATTCAAACTCATCTGATGACTCAGCAGCTTTGAGAACTTTCGATGAACTTGCTTTCTTTGCCTTTAGGGCAATCGATTTCCCTTTTTTGGAATTTTCTTCTTCATTAAGTTCAAGTCCACGAACCTTGAGAGATCCAAGAAGCTCTTCCAGAGAGAGTATATTCAGGTTTTTCGCTTCCTAAATAGCAATTACTTTGGGTCTCCATTGTTTGGATAGACTTCTCTCTGACATGATCTCTATTTTCATAAACTTTTCCAAGAGATCTGAGACTGTTGGTGATGGTTTGGAATCTTCCAAACATTTGGTCTATTGTTTCATGTTCACCCATCTTGAACAGCTCATACTGATGAACCAGCATGCTGATTTTTGATTCATAAACTTGTGAGGAGCCCTCATGAGCTAAGGCAAGAGTATCCTAGATTTCTTTCGTAGTATTGCAGCTGTGAACTTTGTCATGTTGAGATCTGGTTATAGCACACATGAGATAGTGCTTAGCCTTCAGATTCAGCTGATGTTGGTTTTTCTACTCTTGACTCCATTGGTCTCTAGGAACAGCAGCTCCAGCTTCATCTCTTGGTTCAGTGTAGCCGATTTCAATCAGCTCCCAAATATCTACATTCTGTGCATCTAAGAAGGCCATCATTCTCTTATTCCAGTAGTCATAATCTGTTCCATCAAAGAGAGGAGGTCTGTTGATAGCTTGTCCTTCTGCATCCATGGTTGTTGGATCGTACTTCCTCAGCACTTGTTAGATGCTCAACCCTTTCGAGACTGAGCTCTGATACCAACTGAAGTTGACATAGGCAAACACAAGAAGGGGGTTGAATTATGTTTGTTAATAATTTTCGAAAACAACCTTTAAAACAATTTTTGCACACAAGGAGATTAGAAACAAAAGCAAGCACAAAGAAAAAGATCCTTTTTAAAAGACTTTAACAAAAGCAATATCAAAACCCCTCGGTTAGTAAGAAACAAATAAAGCTGTAAGAGATAAGAGATAGAAGAATCACGCAAGATGTTTTATCCCGGTTCACTCTCTTCCAACCAAGAGCTACGTCCAGTCCCTTATACTTATAGGATTTTCTCCACTATTTTCCAAATAGATTACAGCCAAGTATTCAACACCTCTCCAGGCTACAAGTATTTCTTTCTTACCAAGTCTCTCCAGGCTATAACTCTAACAAAGGGATTTAATGTTTGATCTTCTTAACTCACTATGTGTGAGGATATGATAGTTTAAGATCAGATGAATATTTTCACATTATTCAAACTAAGAAATACTAACTCTTGCTCTCTAAAGAAATATGAGTGTGAGTGATTGCAGTTTTACAAAAATTGAGCTCGTAAGGTTATGCAGTCAAGAGTCATTTATTCAGTATCTCAGGTCTTATATTTATAGTGATCTTCTTCTTTACTTGTATTTCTTCAACGGTTACTTTGAATAATCCTGTTTAGAGATATCATTTAATGCATGATATCCGTTGTGACTGATAGCTTGATTGTGGTAAGCTGAATAGTGCTCTTGATTATCGAGGCATGAAATAGGAGGCTTAATGTTCTGAGTTTTGCAGCTTGAGAACTTGTTGTTTCTCCTTTGTGAACAATCCAGATTTTTCAGCCATAAAGTTGTCATCGTACATATCGTTTTGCAGTATCTTATTATACGATTCTGATTTTTGCATCTCTTGATGGTACCATGTTTGTTTTACAACAAAGTAAAGTATTAAAGCAGATAGCACAAATGTCAAGAACAAATATTATATTGAAATAAATATCAATCATTTGAAATAAATACAAGAGATTCGGATAGCATTTATTTATTCGAAGATGGAGCTCGTCTACTTTAAAAAAATACTGTCTACTTAGTTATATGTGAGACTAAGTCTGTTTCAATAGATTCTTTTGCTCGCTCGATGAGGTGGCATATTCTCTTGTCTATCAAGTTTTTGGACTTGTTATTCCTCAAAGAGTTATAGAGATCTCCGTCTAATGATGTAGCGGTTAGAGCTCGTCTATTAGATTACTTTATTTTTCAGTTCATTTACTTCTACTAATTACTTCCGTCTGCTTACGTGGCAAGATGGACGCGCTTATTATCAAGTCTTTGGACTTATTGTATTTAACAAGTTATTTAGGTATTCGCCTAGAAACCATATAGAGCTTCGTTCACTTAAGAAAACCAGTCTACTTAAATAAATAAATAAGTAACTTTACCAAAATATTGAGCAGCCCGTCTACAAGGGTAGACACGTATTTTTCAATGAAAACTTATCCCATGTTTCTTTTACTTATATTTAAATATTCTTGTATAATTGAAAGCACATGTTAGATCTCAAGTAACACTTTGCCAATCAATTTTAATCCTTTTGTTAGCATCAAAACTTAGAAATTATTTAATCCAAAACCACTTTGGTTCCGGCAGAAACAAAGTCTATATTGCAATTACAAATCAGTTTCAACTTTAAATAACAACCATAAAATCTTCACTTATCAACATTCAACATGAAATCCCAAAATCAAAATCACATGAAGAAAGGGATATATATATAGCATTAGAAAAAATACTTGAGAACTTGTATAATTAACACCTGGTGGGAAAAAAGTCAAAAAACCTTGATCACCAAACTGTAGATTTCACAATAACACATGCCAACATCAGAAACCATCAAATTCTAAGTATATTTCCAGCAATGCAACCAAGCATAAATTTTCGGGAATCAACGAAGACAGTGGATTTTCCTTGGTATCTCCGTGCAATCTGAAGTCTGAACAGTTTTACTACTAAAGAAAAAAAAAGAGCAGAAGTGTTGAATTGTAATCATGATAGTCTTTTTCTTTACATGCTCATACCGGTCTTATTTGGTTTTATGGTAGTTCTGAATTTGAAAATGTTTTGAGAACAATTCAGGGATGGAAATTGCAGGTGCTGGAGTTTATGGATGGTGAAAACCATAGTATTGTGGAAGCTGCTATAGCTCCACACATTTTAAGCCTTTGTTATCGTGTATGTTGAGAACCATTTCTTGATAATAAAATATTGAAATAGGAGAATGTAACAGCTATCATAATTGAACTATCTAACCATCATCTTGAAGTAATTTTATTTTCTTTTTTCTTTCAATGGTTAGAAATCTTTTGTTAAAACTTCAAAAACAAAGTTATTCTTTCAATGGTTACGAATGTTGGTCCATGTTGTTTGTCTTATAAACATATCTATAGGAACATCAGTAACTTTGGTTTCATGTGGATCTATCATTAGTTAGTTGAGCTCATTATGCAACTTTTTGTTTCTGTACTGGCCGAGGTTACTAACCCGACCACCGAGCTCAAGTACCCGGCCCAGTCCGGAAATTAAGGATAATAAATCAAAGATCACCTAATTAAAGGAATAAGATATTGATATTAAATCCTGATATTATCTAAAATAACCTTATCTGGTTAAAAGAGATAATATCCCTTAAATTAAGGAATCATATCTCAAAAAGATATTAAGAGATAAATCATATCTCCAAAGAGATATTAAGAGACAAATCAAATCTCTAAAAGATATTAAGAGATAGATCAGATCTCTAAGAGATAGGGGAATCCTATTATAAAAGGAGGAGTACCCCTCATAAGAAGGACACTTTTCACTGAACACCGGTGACTCTCTCTTAAGCATATTAGAGAAACTAGCGTCGACCAAGAGACTATCAGAGAGTCCTTGCTCCCTAGTATTCGTCTGATACAAAATTAAGAAGATCGAGATCACCACGGCCAAGGGTTGAATCAAGAACTACGTCCGACTTTGATTCCCTTCGGGATACGTAGGACCGGAATTATTGAATTCTGTCAAGCCAAAGCCTAAAACAACCCCAATTATTCATCTTTGGTTTGACGTTCACGGCAAGGCTCCGGTAAACCGGATCTGGATAGGAACATTTGGCGCCCACCGTGGGGCCGAGGCGAAACTTTCCCCGGTTCCACAAGAAACACTCGATGGTGACCACCCGGAATGGACTGCGAGGAGGGGGAACAACATGAATCATGAGGACCATGAAGCTTCGGATGCCCAGCACCGCGACAATCGTCTTTTCTCCCCCCTCAGTGAAGATAACCCTCGGTTGGAGGAAATTATGGAGCAACTCAAGCAGCTCCGGAAGGAGAACGAGGGGATACGGGCGCAGAATCAGAAGCTTTTGAAAGACCGGAAAAGGGAAAGTTCCCTGACACCTTCAGACGGAGAGCAATCCTCACCCGAGGCCAGCCAGAAGAACCCTCCGGCGCACTCTCCTCGGGGCACTAACCGAGCGTCCAAGACCAAACCCCCTCCCGGGGTTTCAGAAGTCAAGTCCCACGCAGAGGGGACTAGCCAGAGAGGAAGGACATCGGACTGACGTCCGAGGCTGCCTTTCGCCGAGGACATTAATGAGGTAAACGTGTCAACCCATTTTAAGCCCCTTAACATTGACAAATTCAATGGCACCACTGATCCAACCGAGCATGTAGAGTCCTTTATATCCTCAATTTACTTGGTGACTAATTCGGAGGCCGTCATGTGCAAAGTTTTTCCAACTACCCTGCAAGGCCCAGCTCTGACCTGGTTAACAAATCTGCCGCCTCAGTCAATTGATTCTTTTGATGCGCTCATAACCAAGTTCACTGCACAATTTGCGGCAAGCCGAAGGCACAGAAGGCACTCAGTCTCACTGGTAAACTTCAAGCAGGAAAGGAATGAGTCACTCAGAGATTACATGGCCCGCTTCAACGCAGCGCATCCTCGATTCCCAATATGAGCTCGGAACTCTGCCTCCACACCGTCATGGCCGGTCTTAAGCCGGGACCATTCTTCGAGTACCTATCTCGGAAGCCACCGAGAGATTTTGAGGAGCTACAGGAAAAGGCTATAGGTTTCATGAACTCGGAAGAGATGCTAGCGTTTAAAAGGAGAGAAAGAGGTTACGAGGACAAGAGCTCAGTCTCGAACAAAGACAGAAACAGGGGGTCTGACTCACAAAGGACCCAAAAAACCAATGAAAGAGAGTTCCCGCAGAGGCATTCCAGGTATCCATCTTACACTCCGCTGAACCGATCTCGGGCAGCCATCCTTCAGGAGGTGTGCAGAGCAGAATTGCTTACCTTACCTGAACCGTCCAAAACATTGGACAATGCTGACAGAAGCAAAGAATGCATGTGGCATCAGAACTATGGACATTCCACTGAAGAGTGCAAAACACTCCAGAAAAAGATCGAGGAGTTGGTGCAAGCAGGCCATCTTGACCGTTTCATCCGCCGAGATGGCAATGGAGGCAGACGAATCGGTCGAAGACAACGAAGACCCGGTCATGATAACCGAGACCGAGATGCAAACTATCGAAGAAATCATCAGGACGGAGATCGCCTGAACAATCAAAGGCCCCCCGTCGAAGAGTCAGAGGGAGGAATCAGGGGGGTCATCAATACAATCTCGGGGGGATTTGCAGGAGGAGGAACAACAAGCTCAGCTCGGAGGCGTCATGTCAAAGCCCTCCGATCTGTTAGCACGGTGTCTGGAAGGCCTCCAAGAGCAAGCCCCCCCATAACATTCACAGATGATGATTTCCAAGGGGTGGATCCAAACCAGGATGACCCAATGGTGATAACGGTCGAGCTGGCCAACTTCTCGGTCAGACGAACTCTTATTGACCAGGGGAGCTCGGCCGATATTCTTTACCTGGCAACCTTCAAGAAGCTCGGAATCCCTGAAAAGCTGATAAAAGAGCAGGAGGACAAGCTGGTAGGGTTTGCCGGGGAACAAGTCAGGACCCGAGGGTACATAGATCTCTTAACAACGTTCGGAGAAGGCAGACTCTCCAAGTCTGTATCAGTCAGGTATGTCATTGTAGATGCCACCACGTCATACAATATCCTTATTGGAAGACCGTCGTTGAATGAGCTCGGGGCAATTGTCTCTACCCCACACCTGACAATGAAATTCCCAGCCGACTCAGGGGAGATAGTTTCAGTCCGAGCTGACCAAAAGCTAGCAAGGCAGTGCTATGTGGATAGCCTGAAGGTTACCCGTCACTAGGACGGCCCAAAGAAAACAGAGGATGGCAAAGCAGAGGTGGTAAGCTCGGCCAGCTCCGTAAATTCAGCGAGTTCAGTCAGCATGTTTGAGCTAGACCCGAGGGCGGAGATGTATGAGACCAGAGCCGAACCAATGGAGTCTTTAGAGAGGTTCCAGTTGGGAGCCCATCCTGAACAGTGCACCCACGTCGGTAGTCAGCTGGACCCCTCACTCAGAGAGAAGATTCACATGGTACTAATAAAGAATGCTGACCTGTTCGCTTGGAAGACATCGGATATGCCGGGCATATACCCTAACTTTATGTGCCATAAGCTGTCTATATGTCCTGAAGCTAAACCTGTAACTCAGAGAAAAAGGAAACTGGGTGAAGAAAGGCGCCGAGCCATGGCCGAGGAGACTTCTAAACTACTCAAAGCAAATATCATCCGAGAGGTGAAATACGCCACTTGGCTAGCCAATGTGGTATTAGTCAAAAAGGTCAATGGTAAGTGGCGCATGTGCACCGACTATACCGACCTCAACAAGGCATGCCCAAAGGATTCCTATCCCTTACCCAACATTGACAGGCTGGTGGATGGGGCCTCAGGTTACAAGGTTTTGTCCTTCTTGGATGCATATTCCGATTACAACCAGATCAGGATGTACCCCCCGACGAGGAAAAATAGCGTTCATGACTGATGGGGCAAATTACTGTTACCGAGTAATGCCTTTCGGCCTAAAAAATGCCGGGGCGACATATCAGAGGCTTATGGACAAGGTTTTCGCCGGCCAAATCGGAAAGAACTTAGAAGTGTATGTTGATGACATGGTAGTAAAATCCGATGATCCGAGCCAGCACCCTGCCGACCTCGAGGAAATCTCCAGCCAACTCAGAAAGTACAACATGAGGCTGAATCCAGAGAAGTGCTCTTTTGGTGTACAGGGAGGAAAATTCTTGGGGTATATGCTAACACACCGGGGCATCGAAGCCAATCCAGATAAATGCAAAGCTGTCATGGAAATGCGAAGTCCTCGGAATGTGAAGGAAATTCAGAGGCTAGCCAGCCGATTAGCCTCCCTATCCCGCTTTCTCCCGAAGTCTGCTGAAAAGGCAAGACCTTTTTTCCAGCTCCTGAAAAAGCCAAAGGATTTCATTTGGACCGAAGAATGTGAGAAGGCATTTGAAGATCTGAAACTCTTCTTGGAATTTTCCCCAATCCTCACTCGGCCTCAGCTCGGCAAAGATCTGTACCTATACCTCTCCGTCAATGAGTATGCAATCAGTGCAGTGATTATCCAGGAAGAGGAGGAGCAACAAATGCCGGTATACTATGTCAGTAGAATCTTGAAAGATGCGGAAACGTGATACCAAGTAATTGAAAAGCTGGCTCTCGCCTTAGTTATGGCAGCTCGGAGGTTACGACCCTATTTCCAATCTCATCAAGTCATCGTCAAGACGGATCATCCGATAAAGCAGGTACTCAGGAAACCTGATCAGGCCGGATGAATGATAACTTAGTCAGTGGAGTTGTCAGAGTTCGGTCTACAGTATGAACCAATGGGGCCAATGAAAGCCCAATGCCTCTCTGATTTTATTGCCGAGCTTTCTTCCAAACCAAGGTCGGACTCCTTCCTCTGGCTCCTGTATGTTGATGGATCATCTAACCTGAAAGGAAGTGGGGCTGGAATAATTCTGGAGGGACCCGATGATCTGATCCTCGAGCAATCTTTGAAGTTTGGGTTCACGGCTTCGAACAACCAAGCAGAATATGAAGCCCTAATTGCTGGGCTATTGTTAGCTAAAGAAATCGGGGTTCGGGAGCTAAAATGCAGAAGTGACTCACAGCTCGTAACGGGACAAGTCTCGGGCAATTATCAGACAAAAGACCCCCAATTAACCAGATATCTCTGCAAGGTCAATAGTCTCATCTCCGAATTTGAGCATTTCTCCATTAAGCACATACCTCCAGAAGAAAACTCCAGAGCAGATCTGCTTTCCAAATTAGCAAGCACAAAGAAGGCTGGCCAACTCAAAACTTTTATTCAAGAAAACCTCCTCGAGCCAAGCATTAAGAGTGCCGAAGTGACAGTGACCGAGCACTATGACCGGGGCTGGATGACTCCAATCTGGGAGTACCTAACCTCGGATAAACTACCGGATGACCAAAGGGAGGCGAGAAGAATCCGTCTGAAATCTTGTCACTACACCATCCTCGACGGTGAGCTGTACAAAAGGGGATTCTCTAGGCCGTTGTTAAAATGCCTCACAAAGGAGCAATCCGAGTATATCATGGATGAGATGCACCGGGGAATCTGCGGAATGCATTCAGGCGGCCGATCTCTGGCAGCTCGTATCTTACGAGAAGGGTTTTATTGGCCAACCATGCGACTCGATTGTTCTATCTGGACCAATAAGTGTGACCCCTGTCAGAAGTTCGCCAACATAGCCCGTGCTCCAGGAGAGGAGCTCCACATCATGTTCTCGCCATGGCCCTTTACCATGTGGGGAATGGACATAGTCGGACCTTTCCCAGTGGCGACGGGTCAAGTCAAGTTCCTTCTGGTTGGAGTAGACTACTTCACCAAGTGGATTGAAGCAGAGCCATTGGCTACAATAACTGCCAAGAAGGTCCAGAATTTTGTATGGAAAAACATTATATGCAGGCATGGCCTTCCCTATGCAGTCGTTACAAACAACGGGAAGCAATTCACCGATAAGGAGCTCGGAGAGTTCTATTCCAACCTCGGAATTAAACACAAAGCGACCTCGGTTGAGCACCCGCAAACGAATGGCCAGGCAGAGGCAGCCAATAGGGTTATTCTAAACGAGCTCAAAAGAAGACTGGGACAATCAAAGGGAGCTTGGGCTGAGCAGTTGCCAAGCATTCTGTGGGCTTACCATTGTTGCCACAATCCTCAACGGGAGAGACACCGTTCAAACTAACCTATGGAACCGATGCAATGATTCCAGTTGAACTCGGTGAGCTCTCGTTTCGAAGGCAGCATCACGATGAAAGCAAAAATGATGAAGAACTCCGAGTTGAGCTCGACATGGTCGAGGAAGTCCGAGATACAGCGAGGATCAGAGACGAGCTGTGCAAGCAAAAAGCAACTCGGAAGTACAACTCAAGGCTGCGCCCAAGGGAATTTGTGCAGGGCGACTTGGTGCTGAGACTGCAAAGCGACGCGAGAAAGGACTCCAGGGAGGGTAAGCTCGCGGCAAACTAGTCAGGCCCATTCAGGATAGCAGAAAATCTAGGAAATGGTGCCTACAGGCTAGAGGAATTGTCAGGAAAGTCGGTTCCCAGAACATGGAACACTTCCCACCTCAAATTTTATTTTAGCTGAAGTTAGAAATGATGCACTCTTTTTCCTATCTCGGTCTTTTTCCCACGAGGTTTTGGCCGAGAAGGTTTTAACGAGGCACACTAGGAAAAATAAATGAATAAAATTTTTTATTTTTCTTCAGTTGAGCTATTATGTTAAAACTGTTAAATCCTAAAGAGGAGCTAAAACCTAAAGAGGTGCTAAATCCTAAAGAGGCCAACCGAAGCTTCTAAAAGTGCTTAAATCCTAAAGAGGAGCTAAAACCTAAAGAGGTGCTAAATCCTAAAGAGGCCAACCGAAGCCTCTAAAGGTGCTTAAATCCTAAAGAGGTGCTAAATCCTAAAGAGGCCAACCGAAGTCTCTAAAGGTGCTTAAATCCTAAAGAGGAGCTAAAACCTAAAGAGGTGCTAAATCCTAAAGAGGCCAACCGAAGCCTCTAAAGGTGCTTAAATCCTAAAGAGGCCAACCGAAGCTTCTAAAGGTGCGTAAATCCTAAAGAGGAGATAAAACCTAAAGAGGTGCTAAATCCTAAAGAGGCCAACCGAAGCTTCTAAAGGTGCTTAAATCCTAAAGAGGAGCTAAAACCTAAAGAGGTGCTAAATCCTAATGAGGCCAACCGAAGCCTCTAAAGGTGCTTAAATCCTAAAGAGGTGCTAAATCCTAAAGAGGTCGTCCGAGCCTGTATAGGTGCTTAAATCCTAAAGAGGTTGGCCGAGCCACATTCGACCGATCAGGGTCGAGGTGCCGAGCCTATAAAGATGTATCAGGTTAACATTGATCAATCAGGGTCAACGAACCGGACCCATAAAACATCAGAAAATTTACCAGGTGCAAATAGATCCACAAGTAAAATAAGAAATTTCATTAAGATAAAGGGGCAAGTCCCCAAATACATAAAGTCTCACAAAAAACAAGGTATTTCCTAAACTACTTATACAACTTTAGGAATCGAGGTCCTCCTCGGCGTCGGGAGGGATGATGTCAATCTGTCCAGGTTGGCCCACTTCACCTTCGGGTCCCTCCTCATCCAATTGATCCTCGCCCTCTTCTCCATGAGTTACGGCCTCATCCTCATCCTCCAGCTCGGTCAATGGTACAAGGATCCCGTCTCGGTTGAAATCCTTGTCCACATCGGCACTGGAGAAGTCGGTAGTAGGGTTGAAGTGCTGGAGTTGCTTCACGGCTCGGGAGAAACCGTTAACATGCTCCCTCATGATTGAAGTCTCAGCTTCAGCTAGATCAGCGCGGAGCCTCTGACTCTCTTCCTTCTCAGCCTCCAGCAACTTCCGCAGCTCCTGGCTGGCTTCCTTCTCGGCTTCCAGCCCTTTCACCACGTTCTGAAGGTTACGTCGGTGATAAGCCTTCGGCTTATCTAGTTTTATAATTAGATGGACCGTGGTTTTTGTGCAAATTATTCGAGTTCAATCTCGTTTTCGCCCAAATTTGCCTTGTTTTGTTCCTAAGTTGGACTTTGACTCGTTTTGCGTCTTTTGTGTAGTTTTTAGGTTATTTTGAATAGAATTACGCTTGTGGTTGCTTTTATTGTTTCAGGTTAAATAAGTGAAGCTCTGAGAATCAAGGAAAGTCAAGAAGCAGCGGGAAGAAGCACTTTTGGAGGTCTCGCCCCGCGAACAGGATTCTCGCCTCGCGGAGAATGAAGACTTGGAAGTCAGAGACCATCACGGCCTAGCCGTGATGTGTATCACGGCCGTGACCAAAAACCCACACAAGTCAGAGACCATCACAGCCTAGCCGTGATGTGTATCACGGCCGTGACCAAAAACCCACTCAAGTCAGAGACCGTCACGGCTTAGCCGTGATTAACATCACGGGACGTGACAAGAAGGCTCGCGTCGCGAGACACCCTTCGCGTCGCGAGGGTTTGAATCCCACGAGCGCGCCGAAATGGTGAAGCCGTCACGGCTAGGCCGTGATGACCATCACGGCCGTGACGCGTGGCCTCCCTATAAATAAGGCACTGCAGAACAGAATTAGAGGACTTTTTGGATCAGAACTTTTGTAGATCTTTTAGATTCCTTATTCTGGGGCTGCGTCTCCCTCTTCTCTTTTCTTATTCTTAGTCTTAGGATGAATTCCGATTGTTTTTCTATGAGCATGAGGAACTAATCCCCTCGTCCGAGGGATCAATGAAGCCACCCATGGCAGTGTAGTGTTCATGTGATGTATGTCTTTCTCCCCTTCTTTTAATTGATGTTTTCCGATTCTGATTTGATTGCGTTGATCATATGTTTTGCATGATTAACTAGTTAACGTGTTTGAGGCCGAACGGCGATTCGCGTTTTAGAACTTGAATTGGAATCACTAATTGAATAATAAACACGAAAGTGGATTTAGGAGATTAGTGCAACCTTATAGGGAACAAGAATTAACAGAATTCGGGATTAGGGTTATGAGACAGAACAAGTAATTAATCCAATCTTCGAATACGTCCTAATGAGCACGACAGTGGATTTAGGAGAAATTGGGGGTCCCGGTTGACATTGTAATTGAACTTAGGGAGGAATTCATCATCACTTGGGTACTATACATGATTGGGTAGGTGGATTTGAGACCTTGGATATTTTAATTTCTGAATTTAATCACATTAGCTTTAATCGATTTCTTATTTGAATTGCGATCTTATTCTCTCTCTCTCAACCACCTTCTCTCGCTTGACCAACGTATCTGATTTCCCGCGGATTAGTCGAATTGGTAGCCCAATCCCTGAGTTCGACCTCGGTAATTACTTACCGTGTTTATTTTATTACTTGCGACGACCCGGTACACTTGCCGGCGTCCACAACAAGTTTTTGGCGCCGTTGCCGGGGATTGGCACAACGAATTTTCCTAATTTTTAGGAAATTTGATTGATTGGTTAAGTTGAATTTTCTTTTTATTTTTCTGTTATTTCTTTATTATTGTTCTCTACTTCTTTGATTCCACTTGGTCTTGCCGTGTTTTTGTATGCGAGGTACCCTTTCACAAGAGGACTTGCTATTTGATTCGGAGATCACCAAGACCGAGAAGCGCTTAAGGAAAGAAGCCAGAGAGCGAAAGAGGCTTGAAGCAATTGCTATCGAGAGGATGACCGAAGAAAATCCTCCTCCTCCTCCTCCTCGTTACAAGCCTCTCTTCGAGTACGATCTACCCAGCTTGGGTGATTGTGATTCTTCTATTGTGAGGGGCAACCTGAATACAGACTCTTTCAGAGTGGAAGCATGCGTCACATTCCAGATCCGTGAGAATCAGTTTGATGGGAGTGGCAAACAGGACCCTCATAGACACATCACTCGCTTCCTTGAAGCTTGTGACTTACAGAAGACAAGAGGAGTCTCACAAGATGAGTTTCGCTTGCAACTTTTCCCTCTCTCTCTTAGGGATGTCGCTCGCGATTGGGTTGACAGCTTGGATAGGAACAGCATCAGAACTTGGGAGCAAATGGCACAAAAGTTCCTAACCAAATATTTTCCTCCTCAGAAAGCGGCACAAGCAATAATAGCCGTTACATCTTTCAGGCAGACAGAAGATGAAACCTATAATGAAGCTTGGGAGAGGTACAATGGCTTGTTGAGAAGATGCCCTTCGGCGTTCTTTGACCCCGTCTCCAAAGTTCAGCACTTCTTTAATGGGTTGAGTGGACGCTATCAGATGAACTGTGATGCCGCAGCTGGCGGCTCTTTTTCCTACTTATCAACTGAGGATGGATGGGCATTATTGGAGAAAATGTCATATAATGATTACAACCGTGGAAGGGAAACCTCAAATGGAATCAGTTCGGGGGAAATGGAGGCCATTCTTGAGCAAAATAGATTGTTGAAGATGCAGATTGAAGCTTTGTCTGGGAACAAGAGGGTTAATGTGATACACGAGGGAATGCCTCCAGGTTGTGATAATTGTAATGGAGATCATGACACTCGAAACTGTCCATTCAACTTCCCTCAGGAACATGTGGAATCATGCCACAACTTTTATGACACCGTGCCCCAGAATAACTATCAGAGGAACAGACAAAATGACTACAATCAGAATCAGAATAGGGGGTACATGAGGAGAGACCATCCGGGTTTCGCTTGGAGTAATGCTAATGGTGGTCTAGCCGGTCAACAACCTCCTCAGCAGAATTGGCAACAACCTCAGCAGGGTATAAGGCCGAACATTGGAATTCAGCAGTGCAATACCCAGCAGGCTCTTCCAGGGCCTAATCAGTTGCAAATAACAGATGGTGGAAGGCAGCCGTGGGAATTGGCTTTTGAGAAGATGAATGCGGAAATGGAAAAGATGGTAATCCACATAGAGACGGTGAATACGAAAGTTGACAAGTTGACAACGCATACGGGGGCGACAATGCACAAACTAGAGATGCAAATAGCTCACTTTCAAAGCAACCGAATGAGCGTCCCCCAGCACTTTCCCAGGTGATACCGAGAACAACCCCAAGGGACAATGCAATGTCATATCTACTAGAAGCGGAAAGGTGTTGGAACCTAACAGGGGTGCAACTAGTTCTCAGGATGACAAGGCCCCGGAACAACAAAATGTTGAAGAGCAACCTGAGAAAGAAGAGTTGGCAAGTGACAAGGAACCGGAGCAAGGGGGAAGGCTGAAGCTTGTGGATGAAGAGTTCCGAAAGAAGAAGTGGGTTGAACCCCAAGACCTCCCACCTTACATGAAGGTACCGTATCCTGAAAGATTGAAGAAGCCTCATCGAGATAAGCGGTTCAACAAATTCCTTGATGTCTTCCGCAAACTTCAGATTAACATTCCATTCGCGGAAGCCTTGGAACAGATGCCATCATATGCCCGGTTTATGAAGGATCTTCTCACCAAGAAGCGGAAATTAGTGGACGAGGAAACGGTTGCTTTGACCGAGGAGTGTAGTGCCATCCTTCAGAGAAAACTTCCTCCAAAGTTGAAGGATCCCGGTTCCTTTTCGATACCATGTACCATTGGGGAGATGACTGTAGGGAAGGCATTGTGTGATCTAGGGGCAAGCATCAACTTGATGCCCCTCTCTATGATGAAGAGGTTGGGGATCCAAGAAGTTAAGGATACACAGATGTCGCTCCAACTGGCCGACCGCTCTATAAAATATCCTTATGGGGTGGTCGAAGACTTGTTAGTGAAGGTGGACAAGCTTATATTTCCGGCGGACTTTGTAGTGCTTGATATGGATGAAGACGCCGAGATCCCTCTCATATTGGGTAGGCCGTTCTTGGCCACTGGGGGTGCCTTGATAGATGTGCGACAAGGGAAACTCACTCTAAGGGTGCAAGATGAGGAGGTAGTCTTCAATCTCTTTGAAACAATGAAGCACCCTGCAGAGAGGACGGAAGTGTATCGATTGGATATGGTGGATCCAACTGCCAAGGCAAGGGCAACTAGAGAAGCCCATGGTTCTTCACTTGCAAAAGTGTCGGTAAAATCCCATGATGGGGACAGTGAGGAAAAAGACCCTTTGGGGGATGAGGTCTATCTCGAGTGGTTGAAAGACATGGAAGCCTTACCGAGTTTCCCAGGGGAAGAATGTGCAAAGAATGAGCTCAGCAACAAAGGCAAGAAAAAGACTGGTAAAGCACCGAAGTTGAAAGGTGGCACGACCGTGGTGGTCAATAAAGACAACGATTTGATCCCAAAAAGGATCATCACGGAGTGGAGAGTTCGTGCTGATTATAGAAGGATGCTGGACTTAAATGAGTTGTCCGGGAACAGTAGGAGAGCTTATGAAAGGGCAAGAGCGTACAGAATACGGACTGAGGCATGGAATGGCAAGCAAGATCTACGTCCGGATTAACCCTTAGAGGTGACTTGAGTCAGGCTCGGGACGTTAAACAAGCGCTACTTGGGAGGCAACCCAAGCTAGGAGTTCTTGCAGGATGATATGCAACAGAAGGAAGCCCGTGAGACCGATTGGATGAGGAAGCAGACCATAAGAACTTCATCAGGGAGCACCCTCGCCTTTCCTCACTTTTGTTTTTACTTTTGTTTGTGTGTTTGTTTTTGTTTGTCACTCTTGAATAATTTGAGAAGATCAAGAGTTGTTGTATGAATAGTGTGTCGGCAAGCTTGTTGGATTTTGATTAAATTGAGCATAGACTGGTTGCATGAAGTATATTGACCATCGATGATTTCCCCCTAGGTTCTGATAATAGAAAATTTTATCCCTACTTAAAAATTGAAAATTGAACTTTGAGAACTTTATTGTGACTACTTGACTTATGATAAGTTTGGGGTGAGGGGGTGCACACACTAGGAATAGTATCTCGGTCAAACAATTTGCAAAATGTCCAGGTGAGGATTTGAGCCTCCAACTTTGTTTTTGATTGTGTGAATCACTGTTAAGTTGCACTTTCCCGAATTTGCTTGAATCTCTTCATGGTTTGCATGTTTATGTGTTGCATCAAATGATTTAGGCAATTTTCTTTGAATTAACTACTTGGCCATAATTGAACCAACCGTGATGAATGATCCCTAGTTAGCCACATTGAGCCTTGAAGCCTATTGTTCTTGATGACCTTACATTACAAGCCATCAACTCAGAAAAACCATGATTTTCCCCTATCCTAGGATTTAGGAGAGTATGGAATTTTAGCTTTGTGAGTGTTGTTGTGGAACTAAGTTTGGGGTGGCTACAAGTTCATGAATCATAGTTGAGAAAAATAAAAACGGAAGTAAGGGCCGAAGGCTTGAGAAAAGAAAAAAAAATGGGTGATGAAAAGCATTGAATATGTGCCAAAAAGGGCAAAGAAAAATAAATATAAAAAGGAAGAGGTGTGTAGCCACCAAATGCAAGGAAGAGAATAATATGAGAGTGAATTCAATTGTTGTGATATTAGTTTCATGCTCTCATTGATCCTAGGGACTTAGCCTCTATCCTTTGAATATCTTACCTTAGCCAGGCCCCATTACAACCTTTTAAAAGACCTTCTGATGTTGCATGCATGTTCTCGTGGGAACCATTTTTGAGATGAAAATCAAATTCATGGGAAGTGCTCTTGATAAGTGAAATTGAGTGAAAAAGTTGAAAGCCTAGACGAACTTGAGCGAATGAGTGAAATACTAAATGCCCTTGTGAGGAAGGCAATTGTTTGAGATAGGTGATCTTCCTTTGTGTGTATCTCTGATCCTCAACTTAGAGTAATGATGGAATGAATGATAAATTCTAAATTGTTTAGAGTAAATGAATGTGGGGATTACATTAATGTAGGGGGGAGATCATTGGAGAGAAAAATTGTTTTGATTGCATGAAATCTGTGCGAAATCGATTGGTTCCTTTAGGCTTGCCAAGTCTTGAGTCGTTTTTGAGTTTTAAGCTTGCTTGGGGACAAGCAAGGTTTAAGTTTGGGGTGTTTTGATAAGCCTTCGGCTTATCTAGTTTTATAATTAGATGGACCGTGGTTTTTGTGCAAATTATTCGAGTTCAATCTTGTTTTCGCCCAAATTTGCCTTGTTTTGTTCCTAAGTTGGACTTTGACTCGTTTTGCGTCTTTTGTGTAGTTTTTAGGTTATTTTGAATAGAATTACGCTTGTGGTTGCTTTTGTTGTTTCAGGTTAAATAAGTGAAGCTCTGAGAATCAAGGAAAGTCAAGAAGCAGCGGGAAGAAGCACTTTTGGAGGTCTCGCCCCGCGAACAGGATTCTCGCCTCGCGTCAAGTCAGAGACTGTCACGGCTTAGCCGTGATTAACATCACGGGACGTGACAAGAAGGCTCGCGTCGCGAGACACCCTTCGCGTCGCGAGGGTTTGAATC
Source organism: Sophora flavescens (assembly GCA_030762895.1). Lineage (NCBI taxonomy): Eukaryota > Viridiplantae > Streptophyta > Magnoliopsida > Fabales > Fabaceae > Sophora > Sophora flavescens. The sequence continues at coordinate 128,186,131 of CM061067.1, forward strand.
CCACAGAAGCGCCAGAAACAGAAGCCGTCACGGCCAGGCCGTGATGACTATCACGGCCGTGACGCGTGGCCTCCCTATAAATAAGGCACTACAGAACAGAATTAGAGGACTTTTTGGATCAGAACTTTTGTAGATCTTTTAGATTCCTTATTCTGGGGCTGCGTCTCCCTCTTCTCTTTTCTTATTATTAGTCTTAGGATGAATTCCGATTGTTTTTCTATGAGCATGAGGAACTAATCCCCTCGTCCGAGGGATCAATGAAGCCACCCATGGCAGTGTAGTGTTCATGTGATGTATGTCTTTCTCCCCTTCTTTTAATTGATGTTTTCCGATTCTGATTTGATTGCGTTGATCATATGTTTTGCATGATTAACTAGTTAACGTGTTTGAGGCCGAACGGCGATTCGCGTTTTAGAACTTGAATTGGAATCACTAATTGAATAATAAACACGAAAGTGGATTTAGGAGATTAGTGCAACCTTATAGGGAACAAGAATTAACAGAATTCGGGATTAGGGTTATGAGACAGAACAAGTAATTAATCCAATCTTCGAATACGTCCTAATGAGCACGACAGTGGATTTAGGAGAAATTGGGGGTCCCGGTTCACATTGTAATTGAACTTAGGGAGGAATTCATCATCACTTGGGTACTATACATGATTGGGTAGGTGGATTTGAGACCTTGGATATTTTAATTTCTGAATTTAATCACCTTAGCTTTAATCGATTTCTTATTTGAATTGCGATCTTATTCTCTCTCTCTCAACCACCTTCTCTCGCTTGACCAACATATCTGATTTCCCGCGGATTAGTCGAATTGGTAGCCCAATCCCTGAGTTCGACCTCGGTAATTACTTACCGTGTTTATTTTATTACTTGCGACGACCCGGTACACTTGCCGGCGTCCACAACAGTCGGTCAATTCTCTCCGCTTCTAGCTCGACCGTAAGGGTAGCTCGGCCCTCTTCCAGCTGCATCTTATGGGCCTTCAGCTGACCGATGACCCGGCCTTGCTCCTCACACTTGGCCAGAGCCTGAGCAAGCTCATCTCTCACCCTCAAGGCTCGGGCCGCATCCGCCCTCATCATCTCCATCTTCTTCATGTTATCAATAAGATGCTGGCTCCAGAAGTGCGTGATTGAGGCAATACGAAGGGCATAGGCGCCAGCCGCCTCCATACTTTCTTCAGGGCCCTGTTCTAGCAACAACCGGGCATCGGAGGGCTTCAGCACCTGGCCATCAATTAGGCCAGCAGGATCGAACTCATTGCCCCAAAGCGAGCTGATTCCCGGGTTACAATTACCATTGTACCATTTGGTGTCCGAGGAGAGGTCGGTCACCAGAGGAGCGTTGCTCGGCCGGCTACCTGAAGGAGGAGTCTCTCCGATCATCATCTGCGGGGGAGAGTTTCCGATTGGCACCTCGGGCTCCGGATCAGCCCTCGTCCTCTTCGAAGGACGAATGTTCAACTCAGAAGCTTCAGCAGACTTCTTCTTTTTCCCCTTAATATTGGCGCAATGGCAATGATCCGCCAAAGAAATACTTCTTCATCAAGGCCTTGTAGTTGAATTTTCCCATTATCACTGTAACACCCCCCCTTGGGGCATTACTTACGTAACACATGCGGAATTTAAATTAAAAGATAATTTGCTGGTGCTTTCGGAAAATAATTTATATAAGTACATAAGTGTCTGAAATTGGGTATAAAAAAAAACTTTGTCACGACTCCACACCTAAGCCTTGATCGGCACACAGACTTACTATCACAAATGACAAGCCTATTTAATTTAGAGAATATACTTGAATAAAATCTAGTATTTTTACGAAAATTTTGACAGAGTCTCCTCTGTAATTCGGACATCCCAGGTAAAAGAACACCTGCTAAAATAATTACATTTTCATTCCAGAATTCTAGTTACACCAAATATAACCAGTCAGTAATATGCTAAAGATAGTTATATCAATTAGCTATACATGACCAAAAGGAAAAGTTTAAGTTTTCATTCAAAAGAGACGCTCTCCGAGCCATAAACATTCCGTTTTAAAATATATACTCTGAGTCATATACATACTTATCAAAAATCCAAGTCTCAAACCCTAAGCTGGTCATTCTAAAAGTTATTCCTGAGAAGAACTCACGTGATCGTTCCACAATCAAATACTTCATCAAGCAACTAGATCTAAGTCTCTGAGTGACTTAGGAAGACTCCTCTGCACATCTGTACTAAAATACCCAGGGTACAATAGCAAACCAGAAGAAACCTGATATGTTTATAAGGGTGAGATACCGATAAATGGATTTGTCACACAACAACCATATACATGATACATACATCACATAATCATATAAGCAGTTAAATCATGCATATACATAACATAACAGTGTTATATCAAAGGGTCTCAAACCCGAACAGTCAACCTTTGAAAATATGCATGGCACTTCAATCATCAGGCTCTAACTTAATCTCCGGAGATCCCAACATCCTCAAAGTGAGTTGAACAGGCTCAATACACCGTCTCATTGGCTAGCTAAGCACAACGATAATACACCGTCTCATTGGCTAGCTAGGCACAACGATAATACACCATCTCATTGGCTAGCTAAGCACAACGATAATACACCGTCTCATTGGCTAGCTAGGCACAACGATAATACACCGTCTCATTGGCTAGCTAGGCACAACGATAATACACCTCATTGGCTAGCTAAGCACAACGATAATACACCGTCTCATTGGCTAGCTAAGCACAACGATAATACACCGTCACATGATACCTTTCTTGTTAAGGTCTCACGTTAAAACCATGTCGGGCATGTCTGCCGTAAATGCGAAGGTAAAACATTTAGTTCTCAATGTTTTCTTTGTGTTCATTCTTTTTCGCTGTCGCAGCTCAAAGCTAACGACTTAATCATCATTTCCCCAACACTTGAAAACTTAGAAGCATAGGACACACAGTCCGAATGCTCAATCACAACGCCCGAGACCGATGCACCAGTCCTGGGCTTGTGGTCGTAGAAAACAACATTCACCTTTAACGTTCATCACAACGTGGTTAGGACACATAGTCCACAACAATGAAATCAGAACGCACTGTCCTCGATTTCGAGAATTGGACCCTCAGTCCAGAACATCATGAATAAGACTCCTGGTCCCGAATTAACATTGATCCAAGATCACGTGCATATAACTGAATACTAGAGGCGACGTCTCGCATACTAGATTCTCTTTCTTAAGTACTTATTTTTCGTTCAGTGAAAATCAAATTCAAAACCGAATCCTCGATAACCTATCCAGGCTATCGGAAAGTTTCCAAAATATTTAGGAAAAACCTTTTCTTTGAAAATCTTTTATAAAGCATCTTTGAAATACTTTTATCCTTGAAATATTTTCCCCCAATAGGATATTGCCAAATAATCTTGAAAGTTTTCACTTGAAGACACATAGTTCGAAAAGGATTTTTCTCTTGTATAACAATAGTTCACCAAAACCATTTCAACATTTAAAACAAGTACTTTAAGTTAATGAGCTTTTGGAAAAGAACACCAATCCCTTCATCTTCAAAGCTTATTAAGGTTTTTAATCCTTATAATGGTTGAGCACAGACACAAGTCTGGCTTAGCAAACTTTCAATCAACAAAGAAGATATATTATCAGTTCAATGCTAATATCACAGTTGAAAGCAGTTCATCACATATATGCATTATAACATTTAGAACAAGTACAATTCAACATCAGATAATAGCATAACAGTTCAAGTACATTAGATAATCAAGTAAGCTCAATCAACATGTAAATATCCAATTAAACACATACACACATGCATACAGTTATTGAATATCCCTAGGCAAACTCCCCTTACCTTTGAAGACAAGTAAAGGATCCTCGTCCTAATGCTCACGTTAGCTCATATCTACTCCATCAAGCAAGCATAGCTGTGTCCAAACGTCTCAGAGAGTAAATCCAACAACGCGCAACAACCAGAAATCAATAAATCAATTTCACATGATCAAACACACATTCTAACTTTATCTAAACACTTAATCTAATTACCAAACAAGGTTATTTTTAAATAAAATCATGTTTGAAGCTCACGCTTCCCAATACCCTTTAAGAAAACTTTGTTTTGATCAAAAGATCATGAAAAAGAACTTTGGAAATCATCCATTAAGAGTCCTAATTGCACTAAATCATAATTAATTTACAAAAACATACCCAATTCAAATAAAATTAAATTGGGGGTTTAGGGCTCCTTATTAAAATTTAGGGAAAACTCAGAATAATGAAATTGGTTTAGGGAAACACAAACTCACAGTCCCAATCTCATAAAACAACCTTAAATTTCAAGATTAAAATCTGAAATCAAAGGGTTAGGGTTAGGGTCTCAAAAATTCATTTGGGGGTTTTGAATCTGAGACACAAGAGAGGGTTTTGACTCACCCAAGCTTGGAGACAACTTGAAGGTGGTGCTGTGGTGCTCCTCGCGGCGGCGGACGCGATTCCGGCGAGGTGGCAGTGGCGGTTCTACAGTGAACAAGAGCAACGGAGTTGAAAGAGAGCATAAAAGAAAAGAGAGAAGCTTAACCAACGAGTTGGGTTCGAAACCACCATGGAAGGCGGCTGATCGGACTTACCGTGGCTGCTCACTGCGGCGGAGATGCTTCTTCACGCGGCTGCAGAGGCGAACGCGTGCAGGTGGCGCGTCTTCGTCCTTCCATCTCGAGCGGCGGCCGGCGGCGATCCTGGTGGGGTGAGCGGCGCTGCTGTTTGGTTGAGAAGGAGGAGGAAGAAGGAGATGGAGTTGAGGTGGGAGGAAGAAGAAGAAAAGAAAAAGAAGAAAGAAAGAAGAAAGAAAAAGTTGCAGAGAAGGAGAAGAAAAGAGAGAGTGAGGGCGTCGAGTGAGTGAGAGAGAGAAAAGAGAAACTTTAGTTTTTAAACTAGTTACTTAGTGATAGGTACAAAATGAGTGATAAATATTAGGCCTAAAATAAACATGTTTTTACTTTTTGGAATCTAAAAATAAAGATTGATAAAGATATGTTTTCGAAATTCAAGTTAGAGTAAAGATTAATAGTTGAACTGATCAACTAAGAAAATACTCAGTCCAAAATTTAATCTCCGATAAATGTCAAACCAACATATTTTTAACTCTAAAATTAAATAGAATGGGAATATGAAAATGCTTTTCTCTTAATCATATTATGAAAAATATTTTTCTGTACTGGTATATTAGTGACAATAACGTAATTATTGTCTAGTAAGCGTGCATTCACTGAATTGAGTCAGTGCTAACGCACCTAATAAAATAATTTGAAGAGAGTAATTTAATTACTCAAACTAAACCACATAACATAATAAATTTAAACATCCAAATAAAATAATTAATCATATGTGTAAAAACTAGGGTGTTACAATCACTGCAGAAAGAAGAATAGGTTAGATACAAACGCACGGTTGAACAAGTAAAGCACCCAACAACAACTACTTACACTCGAAATCGGCTTGCCGAGTTGATGACTTAGGAAGCAACAAAAGTCTACCACAGGGCAACAGCCGGGGATAGAGTTTTAACTTTTAAGAACTCGACGTCGGATCTCTCTTGCGTTGTCATGCAGCCGACGTCATAACTATTGAATTTAGTGGGGTGGGGTTGCCAGTAGAGGGGAAATCTGGAGACTCCATCTGAGTCATAGAATAAAGACTCATTCCCGGCAGTAGGCCGGACTTTGAAAAAGTCCGACTTGAAGAACTTATACGAACTCTTATAGAGTCCAATAATACCCCCCGACTCGACCCCACTAAGGGAAATCCAACCGACCCGGTCCCCAAACCTGACCTTGTAAAAATAGAGGAAGACTGGAGCAGTGGGCACTATGCCTATCTGTTCATACAGGATCTGGAAAGCCTTTAAAAAGGTCCAGCTGTTCGGGTGGAGCTGGGTAGGAGCAACATTCATAATCTTTAGCACATCACACTCAAAAGAATACTTACATCTTCTGCCTTCGGTAACCAACCTGAACTCAGTTCACTGATATGGCAAAGTCCCTGCATAAAATGGGAAGAATTGTCCAAATAGTAGTTACAAAGTTTGGTCCACCATTCTATAGAAGCATTACCTTATTTTCTTTCAAAACTTTTTATCAGAATGAAATGACTCCAAATCTTTGTCTTTCAAAACTTTTTTTTACAAAGTGAAATGAAATCATTAAAAGGAAATGCATACATTTCTCTAATCACCTGAGTAACTAGAAACAATACTAAGTATAAACTCTAAAATATTTATGAGATTCAACAAATAGAACTCAAAAAGATACAACTACATAAGAAAATCAAAACTTCAATTATGTTCTGAAGCAATCTAATAATATATGTTTCAAATAATCTAATAGTTATGCTTTTGGCAATTAGGTGGAAGTATGTACCTCTCGTCAAACACAATCAAGAATTAATTACTTCTTTATACACATTCTGCTATGAGACTCTCTTCTATCATTTACTCTATTCTTTATACTTCGTTCTCTACTCTATTATTTCATACCAGTGTGTGTGTTCTATCAGAGAGTGAGGGTACAAACTCAGTTCTAACAATACATGGCATAAGTAACATCAAACGATGGAGAGGGGTTAGGGTTTAACTTGGGGCAGTATACATAACCCAAACCACAGAATCACTTACAGAGAGAGAGGGGTGCGGTGGCAGCGGCGTAGGGAGGACAGAGGTGCGGCACAGGGAAAGAAAGGTGCGACAGAGGCGGCGACGTTTGGCTGGTTCGAATCGATTCCATAGAGGGCAAACAAAATGCAGAGTGTTACCGCTTGAGAAGTGAGAACCCACACTGTCACAGCTCACCACTCAGACGAGGCAGACGGAGTGGTACGACCACTCCTTCATGGCAGAGGAGGCGAAGGGCTTTCTCGTAGGATGAAGGTCAGGGTAGCGCGCAACAAGAAAGAATTTTTGGGTCGAAAATGTTTTCAGTGTAGCCTTGTAAGTGAAAGGAGGGAAGTAAATAGAAAAGAAAAGCTTTAAACATCGGTTGTTTAACAAACCGATGTCTAATGCTTTGATGGTTTAAAATTTTATTTTTTGTTTCAAATTTCAACATCGGGTTTCAATAACGCCCGATGTTAAACGTTTATAACATCGGTTATAATATGAACCGATGTTAAATGTTTTTCATTTAATTTCAACAATGTCACCGCTTCCTTTTTAACATCGGTTAAAAATGAACCGATGTTAAATCCTGATGTTTAAAGCATATTTTGTACTAGTGTTTGGTTTATGACTAAAAAGAACAACACGGCTACTTGAGGCTACAATTTTCATACATTTCCATCTTTCTCTGCTTCGTGATAGAATACAGTTTCCTTACCTACTGTAGTAGACAAAAAACTGATTAAAACCTATATGACACTTACGCGAATGTGAAAATCGAAATCTATTAAATGCTACAAACACATAAGAATCAATGTAGGACCTTAGGGGCATAGTCATTTCCACACACACACAAAAAAAACTGATCATTTCGTTGAATACGCGTAGCAAAATGCACACCCGGACTCAAAGATACTCCATTTCCTAGAAGAGACTACCTTGTAATCTGGTAGCTCCATTTTGATCCTACACCCAATCCAAATAGCAATTAAATATGATGAAACAATCAAGCATAAAATGAATTTTTCTCATAATTAAAAATTGAGTAGACTAAATCATAACCAAAAATAATTATTTTGTCCATATAATAATCACGTGATTATTACTCATTGAGTTCAAAGGATATTCTGATTTATTTAAGCATTTTTGAATTCTCGATGCAACTATTTTTTTATTACAGTATTAATGTTATTTCTACCATGTTACTAAAGATACCATGTTATTCTTTTAAATTTAGCGTTAGATCCAAGGATTCCAAAATTTTATTTTCAAAAGCAATAAGTAATGGGTCAAATGAAAATGATATGACCAATTTACTAAATATGTAGAAGACTCAGTACTCATCTCTTTGTCTAAGCATACCATTTTCTTGGGCTCATGATCTTTTACATCAAAGTAAATTCTATCACAAATCTAAATACTTCCGGGCTCATGATCTTTTTCATCAAAGTAAATTCTATCACAAATCTAAATACTTCCAACATCCCAGTGCAATAAAATCTTATAAAGAATGAAGATGTATCCTATATCAAAAATCTATCAAAAATAGCATAAAATCTATCTTATAGATTCTTGTATCTTCATAGCTTCTAATAATAGCAGAAAATCTAAGCAAACATAAAAATAAGATTAAATTAGAAACAAAACAAAAATAAGAAAGCAAAAGTTCATATATCCATCATAAACAACCAAAACATGGTTCAGAAGGTTACCTCAGCAGCAACAAATGGCAAAAAAAAATAATATTACATAGATATATATATCTTGCCGCCAGTAGTGGATGGGGGTGGCAGTGATGGCAGAGAGACCCATAAAGTGGTGGCAGCTGACAGTGTGTTAACGTGGTTTTTTGGTTGTGTCCAAAATTCCTTTGTGACAAATAATTATAGATCAAACGAGTGTGGGACCTACGAGTTATGCGGTAATCTCATCAAAATAAGTATGTGAATTGTCTGCCAAGTACGAATTTGACAATGAAGCCAAATTAGAAATTACTGGCAAAGACTTGGTATCAAAACAAATATGTAAATTTATCAAAAAAGATACAAAGTGTTGTCAATAATGAATTTTAACAATAAAACGACTTGTGTTTTAAAAGATAAGTTCCAAGTTGCATTTAGTTTGTAATGAAAAGAAACAAGAATTTGAAAGTAATGTTAAGTAAAATAGGATCTAAGTAATACCATTCACGAAAGGTAAATGAAAATAAGAACATAAACGAAATATTAAGGAATAATGGAGAACAAGTAAAGAACTTTGAAGGATAAAACCAGTATTGTACTGGGTTGTAATATTGAATTGAATTGAAAATGAGAAGGGTGGAGGGAGTACTTGAATTAATCCTTTAATCTGCTGTGTGATCGAGATGTGTAGGATGTGTATCAAGTAACTGACCGACCTAGATACTGAAAATAGTTTCTGAAATACTAAGTAATTAATTATGAATACTTGATAGGAAGTAAAACTTAGATTTGAAATGTAAGAAAACTACAAATGAATTAATATAGAAATGGCAGTTATTTATTAAAGTTGATGAAAAACAATTTCTGGGAAATTGAATAGAAACAAATGAAAATGTTAATTTAAGTAAAAGATGTCAAAAAACTAGGAATTACTTATAATATTAGAGTAAAGGAAAAATTGATTAAACAAGTATGAAGTGCATAAAAGTAACGAAAGTTACAGAAAATGCATGAAGAACTATTGAAGAAATATTAAAAGTTAATAAAAATTAACACAGAAATAAGATGAATCTGCTATCACAATATTGATGGCAGTAAGATAAAGAAGTGTAAGAACACTATGAAGAACATGGTGAATAAACTGGAAAGTATATGAAGAACTTGAAGGAAATGAACCAATATTGAATTGAAATTGAACATTGTATTGATGATAACAGGGTGGAAGGAGTACTTGAGTTAATCCGTCAGTCTGCTGTGTGATCGAGACGTGTAGGGTGTTTCAAGTTCCAACCCTTATTACATTGTAATAACTAGTATTTATAGGCAAATAAAATAACTACCTAGTAGTAACTTCCTATCTAAATGACTGCCACGTATCTTGACAGTTCTCTAAATTTCAAATTTAAACTGTTTGTCAGACAACTCTGATATTTTCTCAATTTCTTGAACCGCTCCGCATCAATTTGATTGTCTTCGACGGTCTGACTGCTTGACAGCTTATCTTGCTAATGCCTTGTCAGTCTTGAGGACTTAGGCATTTTCACACTTCTCTGTACGTTTGACAACTCTTCTTAATATGTTGTCAAAAAGTTTGGTTGTCAATTTATCCTTTCTGTCGACCGGTATTTTCTTGTCAACTAAATATTTTCAATACTTAGAAAATATTAGTCATTACTCTGATTCCTTCATCAGCCTGTTGAAATGCATCCGTCAATAATCAGAAATTTCACCCCTAACAGATGCCCCCCAAGTTTTACTTTTCGACGGCCTTGTTTGTCTGACATGTCAACTGAAGAACTTCTTGTCAACTCCACACTTGTCAATTCTTCTATAATCTTCTAAATTCGACGTTCTTCTTTATGTCAATCTTTTTCTGTCAACTTTCCGTCTGTCGACTTATCACTTGTCAAATTTCTTTTAACCAAAACAGTATATATCAATTTTGGGACTTCTTTCTCAATTTTTATGTAGCCTCTTTCTGTCTGTCTAACGAAAGCTCAAATTTGAAAATTCACTCCTAACAGATACCTTCCAAGTTTTGTCTTTCGACGGCTTAGGGAGAGAGGCAAAACTTCAACAATTGACAATCTTGATGCCATCAATCCTCCTGAACAACCAATTCATTCTTCACTGACTCTTCAACAAACTCTATAATTCTCACTCACATCTTCCACCTCTTCCGACAGACACCTTGTCTACTATCGCCAAACTAGTGAAAGGTCTTGCCTCTAAACTTGAAGACTTAATTGATTTTTTGTCAGAGGCTGGTCATCATAATTCATCAAGATCTGCCCATTTTTAAAATTTGACAGGGCAAGATTCGAGTGATTATCAAGCTGTCCAGTTTATGCAAGAGCTGAAATCCCTTTTCAAGCATCCACTTGACATCTTATGTTCAGATTCAGTCATCCGTTCAACCATCTTCTCCAACAACTTATCCAATTAAGAACAACCTACCAACTTCAAGCAGGGGCACTTTGGCTTCTATCCAAGGCTACTTTGATGGTCTGACAGACAAATTGTCAACCATCAATGATGTTATGTCCCTTTTTGAAGCCGTTGAAAACAACAGGGACAATATGTTGGGGACTCTACGCACCATGAAGGCCACAAGAGAACAAGAGATTCATGTCATTGCTGACAACGTCAAAGCTGACTTGGCAGTAGACAAAGAGATTGCTGACTTAGAAGTTACTTTAAATAAAGCTAAAGAGAAAAAACCTCAACTTGCGCAAACTCTATTGGCCAGCAAAGAAAAGGTCAATCAAATTGATGATGAATCTAAAAAGTTAGGGGTGACTGCCAAGACTATTGTCAATCATGCTAATAGCCATGGAAACTGAATATCTGGCAGCCAAGGTTGACAGAGAGGCTCTAGAGAAGGCTTGGGAAGAAATCAGAAATTCTCAATCTTAGTTTAGTTGGCATTTTTTTTTTTGCATATGTCAACTGAACATCTTTTTAACTTATCTTTTTGAATGTTCATAATTCGACACACATCTATGTATGCCAACCGTCAATTTCTAGCCTGCTCTCTTAGGAATAAGTAAGCTTAAATTGACAGGATGTACTTTTGACAATGTAAAATTGTATTGCCAAATCAATGAATAAAACTTATGTTCTATCACATTTACTGTCAATTTTTTACTTCTAACATCGTCAGCTTATACTTTTTCAAATACTTGCCATTAATTGACTTTATTCTTAAGCCAGTATTAATGTCGATGAGTGCATAAGCATTCCTAGTAAAAAAATTAGTAATTTTAAATGGTCCTTCCCATTTTGGTGACCATTTACCGAACTCTCGACAACTGTTATCCATAGGCAAAATGACTTTCCATACTAAGTCATTTACTTTGAATAATTTAAACTTCACTCGATTATTGTAGAATTTTACAATTCTTTTTTTCTGTCGAATTAAATTCTCCAATACAATCAACCTTTCATCGCTTAATTCGTCTAATTCATGCAACATTGCATCCCAATATTGGTCGACAGGCAAGTCATCTTGTCTTTGAATACGAATTGACTGAAGATTGATTTCGACAAGCAATATAGGATCATGTCCATATACTAACCTGTATGGCGAGGTTTCTGTCGATTGTCTGGGTGAATTCCTATATGCCCACAGTATTTGGTCAAGAGTGTTATGCCAGTTCCTAGGTTGTCGACCCACATACTTTTTAAAAAGACCAATAATAATCTTATTTATGGCCTCAGCTTGGCCATTAGCTTGTGCATAGTATGGAGTATATGTGAACATCTTTATATACCTAGAGTTGGTATATTCTATGATTTTCTTCCCTGTAAAAACTGATCCTTGATCAGTTGTCAAGGTTTGTGGTATTCCAAACCGACAAACAATATGATTTTCAACAAAATCAATCACATCTTGTTGGGTGACTGCTTTGAGGCAAACTGCTTCCACCCACTTGGTAAAATAATCGACTCCAACTAAAATGAATTGATGTCCTTTTGATGAGGACGGGTGTATTTGGCCAATTAAATTCAAAGCCCATCCTCTGAATGGCCATGGTTTGACTATAGAGTGCAATTCATTGGCTGGAACATTCCGTATGTGGCCATGTTTCTGATATTGCTCACAAGATTTGGCGAACAAAATGCAGTCCCTAACCGTAGTTGGCCAATAATACAAACTCCGTCAGAGCACCTATTTCATTTTCTCTCCTGCCTGGTGGGCCCCACATATGCCTTCATGGACTTCTGAAAGAGACAAATAAGCATCTTGCTCACTCAGGCACTTGTGTAGAGTCCCGTCAACATACCTTCTATATAACAGTCCTCCTTGCATTGTGTAATTCAATGCTTTGTATTTCATTTTCCTATCTACATTCTGACTTGGATTTTCCAAATATTCAATTATTGGTAACCTCCAGTCATTAGGTAGAATTACATCATTAACCAAAATATCTCTTTCTTCTAATGGATATAATAATTCTCTGATTTCCATTAGTCCTGACAAAGTCTTTTGAGGTATCTTGTATCCTGAGGCTATTTGAGCCAACTCATTAGCCTCTTGATTTAAATTTCTGGGAATATATTTGACAATTACGTCATCGAATTTCTTCATTAACTTACTAGCTATGATGCAATATTTTGTCAAGTTGTAGTTGACACACTTATATTCTTGAGTAAGTTGTTTGATAACCAGTTGAGAATCCCCAAAGGTATGCACATTTCGTGCTTTCATTTCTATTAGTATCTTTAATCCGACAATCAAAGCTTCATATTCAGCTTCATTGTTGGAACATGGATACTTAAGTTCAAACATGAACTTAGTAGGAGTTCCTTGTGGAGTCACGATTAAGATTCCTACTCCACTACCTCATTGATGCCTTGATCCATCAAAGTAAACTTTCCAGGGTTGTAAACTGACAACATTTATTTCTGGCACGTCCAATCCTGGATGTTCTACCAAGAAGTCAGCTACTGCCTGTCCTTTGACGGCTTTAGATGGTACGTATTGTAAAGAATATTTTGACAAAGCAATGGTCCATTTACCAATACGTCCATTAAGGACTGGTTTTGACAACATATACTTTATAACATCAGTTTTGGAAATAACAAATACATTGCATGGCATCATATAATATTTAAGTTTTGTACAAGAAAAATACAATGCTAGACATAACCTCTCTATTGCACTATATCTTCTTTCAGCATCATTGAGGACCCTGCTTAGATAATATACGGCCCTTTCAACATTGTAATCATCATCCTGGGCCAATAGACATCCTATAGTGTCTTCAGATGCTGATATGTACAACTTCAACGGTCGACGAGACACTGCTGGCATCATGATCGGTGGATTGACTAGGTATTGCTTGATCTAGTCAAAAGCCTCTTGGTGATAAGGCTCCCATACGAAGCTTTGCTCTGCTTTCAACTTGACCAACGGTGCAAATACTCTTGTTCTTCCCGACAGATTTGATATAAACCTTCTTAGAAAGTTAACCTTTCCTAGGAAGGATTGTAGTTCCTTTTTATCTGTCGGTGTTGAGGCTTCCATGACCGCTTTGGCTTTATTTTTGTCCACCTCAATTACTTTTTTGTGAACTATAAAGCCTAAGAATTTGGTAGCTGACAATCCGAAGCTACACTTCTCTGGGTTCATTTTGAGGTTGTGTCTTCTCATCCTTTCAAACCCTTGCTTCAGGTGCTCCAAGTGGTCATCTTTGGTTTTGGATTTGACAACCACGTCATCAATATATACTTCTATGAACTTTCCAATCACAACATGGAAAATAGTATTCATTGCTCGTTGATAGGTGGCTCCTGCATTCTTTAAACTGAAAGGCATGATAATCCATTCATATGTCCCAGTTGCTCCTGGACACTTGAAGGCAGTCTTTGACACATCTTCTTCGGCTACAAAGATTTGATTATAACCTGCATGGCCATCCATACAACTTAAAATTTCATTTCCTGATGCTGAGTCGACAAGCATGTCGGCTATTGGCATCGGATACTCATCTTTGGGGGTAGTCATATTTAAATTTCTAAAGTCTATGCATACCCTCATTTTGCCATTCTTTTTAATGACATGAACTACATTAGAAAGTCAATCGACATACCTGGTTGTTCGAATGAACTTTACTTTAAGGAGTCTTTGGACTTCCGCTTTGATTTTATGCACTACCTTTGCAGCAAACCTTCTACTTGCCTGTTTGACAGGCTTGCAATCCTCCCTAAGTGGCAGCCGGTGTTCAACAAGATCTCTGCTTAAACCAGGCATTTCATCGTAGTCCCATGCAAAGCAATCTTTATACTCTGCAATTAATCTGACAAGTTTTTGTTTGTAATCCTCTGGCGGAAAAGCATTGACAAAAATAAGCCTTTTTCTTTTCTTCCGTTCCTAAATTTATTTCTTCCAGAGGATCTTCTACTTCAACGTTTTGCTTAACTTCGGCTTCTTTCTCAAAACCCAAAGGGCCTTCGTAAATGATACAATCTGCCAACACACTCTCTGAAGTGTGTACTTCTCTGTCTGCCATATAGGCCGACAATCTTCTCAGGTGTGTTTCAAGGCTCATTGTCGGATCTGGGTCCAGACTTATCGGCCTCTTCCTTTATCTTTACACCAAACTGACTGAGAGGGCTTGCTTCTAACGTATCTTTGTCAATGACCCCTTCGTTGGCAGTCACGGGTCTGACATTTGGTGAATATACTTTGAAATCCACATATGACTGTTGGGCGTAACACGTGTTATCGTCTGCTTCAACGATATCCACTTGATCTTGCTCATTCCACAAGATTATTTTCTGATGCACTGTCGAAGGAATTGCTCCCACAGTATGAATCCAATCCCTGACAAGTAATAAGTTGTAGCTAGATTTGGCTGGAATTATCACAAACAATGACATTCTCTCGACAGTGCCAACCTGGATATTGAGAAGTACAACACCATCTGATGGAGATGTTTTGCCACTGAAATTAGTGACTACCTTGTCTGTCGGAATTAAGTCTGACTGATCTTTTTCTAGCTTCTTAAACATTGCCCTAGGCAACAAATTGACAGCAGCTCCTCCATCAATCAGAACTCTATTAGTGGGCCTCCCATCAATTATGGCCTTTACATGCAATGGCCTTAAATGATTTCTTTGTTCATTAGTGGGCTTCTCTAACTGGGCTATATTGTCGAACACGGTGACCAAAGTTTCTTGGACATACATCCAAAAATCATCCGGATCTCTGTCATCGTTACCCATATCCTCATCGTCGGGGAAGTCAACTTCAAGATATCCTTCTTACTCCGCTGGGATGACGGAAATCAACCTTATATTCATTCTCATACCTAGTTCTAGGATGATTTTATTCTATGGATCCTCGTCTAAGAATGCACCTCCTACAGTTCTTCCATGATTCCTTTTCAAATCATTGTCATCGTCTGATCCTGACCTATCTGACAAACGTCGGGCTATTCCTCGCACTACGCTTTATCCAAAGGCCTCGATGATGTCAGCTAGATCCTCATCTTGGTCATCCATGTCCATGCCCTTGGTGATGTTAATGTCATCATTTGGATCATTTAATGCTTTGATGACAGCATCAAAAGACAACTCTTCCCTAGTCAAGTCGCATTCAGGTTTGAATGTTGCCAACTGGTGCTCTTGCATTCTTGCCTCAAACTTCTTCTCAAGTCCTGCTACCTTTTCCATGTCTACCAATCCAACCGGCTATTTGCCTGTGCAATTTGTTGGTGGTGACAACATTTCTAAGGCCTTCTTTTTCTCTGCACAGACTTACGACATAGGCTTCTTTAGCCTGTTTTGAGTAACGGGCATCTTCATGTCAATCTCCATTGGGTGAGCCTCTATCACACTTTTCATTTTGACATCTCCACTCTTGTTAGCTACGTCGTCAGCCATTGCAACCAAACAACCAGTATTTTGCGAAGGCATCTCTTTTATGGTGACACCTCCTTGCCTGGCAAGCTTCTTCTTTTGAGCCTGTCGGAGCCTTTGCAACCTCCTCTTTTGGCTCTTAGAGATGGCCGGCTGAGTTGATGGTCCTGACAAGCCAGGTCCTGTCATCTGAGCATTTTGAGCTAGTTGGCCCTTTCGTAACTCTGGATAACGAGCCGTGGCAGAATTCTTTACCCATTGATCCACCATTACATTGGACGGGGGTTTCCTAGTCTCGACGGAATTGAATCTACCACCGATAAAGTTGTTACTTCCCACTGATCCTCTGACCGGCTCTTCAAGCCAACCTCCAGTGTGGTGCTATCTAGGTCTTGTCTGATGCATGTGTTGTTGACGGCTATTTGCCTGCCTGTTAACAACAGGCGCATCACTTATGTCTACACTGTTACACCCAGCATGACTGCTCAAGTACGAAAGCCTACATTGGTTACCACCATTACGAGACTCAGTTCTGTCTTGTGGGTGATATGATGGCGTTTTCTGCCCCCTGGCTTTCTCGGCAGCCACTTCGTCATAAAATGTTTCGTACCTTGGGCAAACTTTAAGTATGCCACCAGATTTCTTGCGTGTCATGAAATCGACAAGAGGTTCTCCCGGCTTTGGATAAATATCAAATGAATCCGACAGATTCATTTGGATATTTTGCCCAGCTCTGATATTGACCATGCCTATTCCCATAGGGACTCGGTGGTCAGCCTTGTTAACTTTAGGACCAAACGATTCTGAATCAACCTTCGTGTCTGGTTTCTTGTCTGAAAATTTTAGTCTTCCCTCTACCAAACCTTTCTAAATAATGTCCCTGAAATACATACAATCATTAGTTATATGACGAAAAGTGTTATGATACTTACAATACTTCCGATACTTAATCTCATGGGATTTCAAAAGCCTATGGTCATCTGACAATTTTAACAGCTTATCTTTGAGTAATATGCCAAATATTTGACCGGCCTTGGTCACATCAAATGTATACACTTTCTTATTGATGAAAGGGATCCTTTCTTTGGCCGTCGCGGGCTTCAAAGCTTGGCATATATAAGGTGGACCATTTTTTAATTCAACGTAATCTACCTCATATTCCTCAGAATCGTTGCCCTCCTCATCAGATTCACTACATCCGACAAAGTTAATCTTTTCTCTTTTGAGGAATTTCTTCTGCTTGAAAACCTTTTCAGCTTTCAATTGTTCAATTGGTCGGACTTTATCTCCTAACTAGGCAAGATCAATTAGATGTTGGTTGACCAACTTCTTCCTAATATGATAATCCAGACCCCCGGCAGCAATCTTCACTATTTCCACCTCAGGGATAGGGGTGAAGTAACGACTCCTCATTTGACGGAATCGGGCAAGGTAGTCATCGACAGACTCGTTATTCATCCTTTTAATGCCAAATAAGTCTGTCAATCCTATCTTTAGGTCACCCCTAAAGAATTAATCATGAAAACTCCTCTCCAATTGATTCCAGGAGTATATGGAATTAGGACTTAGGGTCGAAAACCAAGAAAAAGCATTCTTAGTCAACGAACTAGGAAAGAACTTCATTTTTAGTCCCTCCTCTAAAGCTAAATCTTCTAACTCGATTGTATATCGGGCAATGTGCTCAACAGTCAATTCCCTGCTTTCTCCTTAAAATTTTGACAACTTGGGTATTTTGTATCCTCAAGGCATTTTTGCCTGTTGGACCCAATTAGGAAATGCCGATGCAAAAAATGGTTGATTGGCATAACCTATATTAAAACCAAATCTATTCAATGCTTGCTCGACAACTTGGTTAACATTTCGGTTTAGGGCATTTTGACGAAGTGCTCCAAGAGCACCCTAGTTTATGACAAAGTCCCCGTCTTCCTCTGGTTGTAAAATATGTACATTTCCACGTCTCAAAGGAATCCGACGATGGGGCTGTGGCCGCTCATCATCTTGTTTAGATCCGTCAGGTTGTACAATTTGCGGTTGTTCGACCTGTGGTTGGTTATTTCTATTGACATTTATATTGAGATTTCTATTGGTATTTTGGTTATCATCTGGGGCTACAACGCCCAAGGCTCTATTTAACCTACGTATCTCATTTGTCAATGTCAAGCATGCATTATTTGTGTTTTCCATTAATGACGTAATCACTGTACTCATTTGTTGAGTAAATGTATTGACCATGTCATGGTTACTAAAGTCAATCTGTTGTCGAACATGGGCTAATGTAGCCTCTGACAGACCAATAATATTTTGCAGGGGTTGTCTTAGTGGGGATATATATGGCCTTACTACTGGTTGCTCTTGTCGAGAATGGGTTACTGCCATTGACCCTGTTATCCCATTCGCATGATTGGGAATCTGCCCCCCAGTCGATGGTCCTGCCTATCCAGATGCATGGGCAGCCATCGTCATTCCATTTGGACAGGGTATGTATGCAAATGGGGTATTTGGATTGACAGCAGTCGAACCATAAGGCATCCCATACAAAGGTTGTGACAAAGGTTGCGTAGTCCCTCATGGGTTTGAATTCACAACACTTCGTGGAGACAATCCGGTAGTTGGTGGATTTATTTGTTGTAAAACTGTGGAAGTTGGTGACATGAGTGTTCCTTGACCAACTTTGTCAAATCTATTGACAACTTGAGCGTAAGAAACGTCTCTTCTCGCACCTAAACTATTAGTATTATTATTCCTTGCATTAGTAGCGTCAGCCCTGGTTGCAGGAATATTGTCAACTGGTGCAATAGCATCCATCATTGACGCAACAACGTTAGTGCCAACTACGCCTGCATCACTTGCACTACTCATATTCACAGAGTTTTGGGAAATAGATGATGTTTGAACCACCTTTCCACTCCGTAGACGCATACAAATAACTTTGTATGTCAAATTCGTGACACTGTACGAGTTACTCTAAACTCATCCCACTGGGCGTACCAATTTGTTAACGTGGTTTTTTGGTTGTGTCCGAAATTCCTTCGTGACAAATAATTATAGATCAAACGAGCATGGGACCTACGAGTTATGCGATAATCTCGTCAAAATAAGTATGTGAATTGTCTGCCAAGTACGAATTTGATAATGAAGCCAAATTAGAAATTACTGGCAAAGACTTAGTATCAAAACAAATATGTAAATTTATCAAAAAAGATACAAAGTGTTGTCAATAATGAATTTTAACAATAAAACGACTTGTGTTTTAAAAGATAAGTTTGAAATTTAAAAGAAGAAAGTAGTTTCTATTGTAGAAGATAACTTCCTAGTTGCATTGAGTTTGTAATGAAAAGAAACAAGAATTTGAAAGTAAAGTTAAGTAAAATAGGATCTAAGTAATACCATTCACGAAAGGTAAATGAAAATAATAACATAAACGAAATATTAAGGAATAATGGAGAACAAGTAAAGAATTTTGAAGGATAAAACCAGTATTGTACTGGGTTGTAATATTGAATTGAATTGAAAATGAGAAGGGTGGAGGGAGTACTTGAATTAATCTGTCAATCTGCTGTGTGATCGAGATGTGTAGGATGTGTATCAAGTAACCGACCGACCTAGATAATGAAAATAGTTTCTGAAATACTAAGTAATTAATTATGAATATTTGACAGGAAGTAAAACTTAGATTTGAAATGTAGAGTTGATGAAGAACAATTTATGGGAAATTGAATAGAAACAAATGAAAATGTTAATTTAAGTAAAAGATGTCAAAAAACTAGGAATTACTTATAATATTAGAGTAAAGGAAAACTTGATTAAACAAGTATGAAGTGCAAAAAAGTAACGAAAGTTACAGAAAATGCATGAAGAACTATTGAAGAAATATTAAAAGTTAATAAAAATTAACACAGAAATAAGATGAATCCAACATCACAATATTGATGGCAATAAGATAAAGAAGTGTAAGAACACTATGAAGAACATGATGAATAAACTGGAAAGTATATGAAGAACTTGAAGGAAATGAACCAATATTGAATTGAAATTGAACATTGTATTGATGATAACAGGGTGGAATGAGTACTTGAGTTAATCTGTCAGTCTGTTGTGTGATCAAGACGTGTAGGATGTTTCAAGTTTCAACCCTTATTACATTGTAATAACTAGTATTTATAGGCAAATAAAATAACTACCTAGTAGTAACTTCCTATCTAAATGACTGTCATGTATCTTGGCAGTTCTCTAAATTTCAAATTTAAACTGTTTGTCAAACAACTCTGATAATTGCTCAATTTCTTGAACCGCTCCGTGTCAACTTGATTGTCTTCGACGGTCTGACTGCTTGACAACTTATCTTGCTAATGCCATGTCAGTATTGAGGACTTATCCATTTTCACACTTCTCCATATGTTTGACAACTCTTCTTAATACTTTGTCAAAAAGCTTGGTTGTCAATTTATCCTTTCTGTCGACCAGTATTTTCTTGTCAACTAAATATTTTCAATACTTAGAAAATATTAGTCATTACTCTGATTCCTTCGTCAGCCTGTCGAAATGCATCTGACAATAATCAGAAATTTCACCCCTAACAGATGTCCCCCCAAGTTTTGCTTTTCGACGGCCTTGTTTGTCTGACATGTCAACTGAAGAACTTCTTGACAACTCCACACTTGTCAATTCTTCTATAATCTTCTGAATTCGACGTTCTTCTTTATGTCAATTTTTTTGTCAACTTTCTGTCTGTCGACTTAGCACTTGTCAACTTTTTTTTAACCAAAACAGTATATATCAATTTTGGGACTTCTTTCTCGATTTTTATGTAGCATCTTTCTGTCTGTCTAGTGAAAGCTCAAATTTGAAAATTCACTCCTAACACAGTGAGACACAAGGAGCATCTGGTGGCACCGCCAAAGGAGTAACTGGTGGGATGAGGAAGGGGTGGCCGGAGGTGGTGCTGACAGAGTAGAGGGTGGTGGTGCTGAAAGAGTAGACGGCAGTAGACATTAATGGAGGAGGAATTGGGTAGCAACCAAGGTTTACAAAACCGAACCGGTCATCGAACCGGTGAAGGCAGCGGTTCGAGGTTCAATGGTCCAACCGAGGTTGAACCGTGGTTGAACCGGTTATAATTAAATAATATTATTTTAATTTTTAATATAATATTTATAACAATATTAAACAAAAAAACAACATAACAGCTAAAATTATTAAGCACAATTTTTATTATTTTGAAATTAAACTAAATAAATATAAAGATATATGTTAAAATCATCTTCATAGGGAAAACCAACCCAAAATCCTTTTATACTAATTTTTTTCTTTTTTTTTAAGAAAACCGGTTCAAAGTAGGTTCACTACCGGTTATGACCGGTTTTACCGGTTTTGAACCGGTTTTCCGGTTTTTGCACCGGTTCAATGCATGACCGGTTTTTCCTACTGACCGGACCGGTCATGGTCCCGGTTCCCGGTCGGACCGGTCATGGTCCCGGTTCCCGGTCGGACCGGTCGGACAGGCCGGTCCGGTCCGGTTTTCAAAACCCTGGTAGCAACATCGACAATACCCAGTTTAATAGAATACTAGGCATGTTTTTACACACACACAGAAGGAGTCTAGGAATGAGATATAACTTGCTTGATTCAATGACCATAATGACAATGAAGAAGCTCGACTTGAAGGTAGTCTTCTCCATGTTCTTTTGATTTTGATATATCGCTAAGAATTTGAAAGTTGTAATATGTCTCTTAACACTTGGATTTGCAATGATTTCATCTGCTTGTTTGGTCAATGTCTTACACACCATAGAATCTGCCAATATTTATTTTGGTTCTTCTATTCTGTGTAATTTGTACAGGTTAAGAAATTCAAAAGAAACAACTATTTATTGGAGAACTAAGTATTTCAATTTTAAAAGTATAAAATATACAAATTTCTATATAAATTTACTCTTTTGAGATCCTTAATATGTACAAATATACAAGTAGAGCAAAAAGAAATAGAATTCCCCCCTAAGTTCTAAAGCCAACAAGTAAATATATTTATGCAATTTGTTCCCTGAACAACAACTTGGGTAGCAACATCGCCAATACCCAGTTTAAGCATGTCATAACCACAAAAAAGTAATCATTACTACTGCTACTACTACAATATCCATGTCACGATTCAGATGAAATTTCTCTGCTTTGGAGTTACAGCTGGAATAGGAGATCCCTTCGTCGGATCAGAATCAGTGTCACCTTGCAACAAAATTATAAAGTGCACATTTTAGAATATCCCACCAAGATGCGTGCCACTACTGTTAACAAGAAAACGGCTACAACCCCCACAACTGTGCTCTTTATGAATGCCATGGTGCGACGAGTTGTCTATCAAACAAGAAATCGACAAGAAACGAATAGTTTATAGCAGTCCTGAGTATGATTTGGTGGTACGATCGCATAGAACCCCATTTTTTAAGGGGGGTCATTTTTTTTTACTTAGTATATATTAATGTATATATTAAAATAAAAATTTACATAGTTAATTTTTATGCTATAATCTATTGTCATTTGATACAGTAGTTTTTTTCCTTTTATTCGATAATATTTTGTTTCACTTGAGGTTGTATTAAAACAATTAATAACTAGTTTTTTTCACCTCACGTGCACGCACGTACACACACGCACACCCGCACACACGCTCTCGCAATCCTCGGCCACGCGCTGCCATGGTAAGCTTTTTTTTTTTAGGTATTCTTTTGTCTTCTTTTTCTTTTGAGTTCTTCTTTTCTGTGCTATGGCTTAGATTTTCTGAAGTGCAAGTAGTCCCATTTTCTAATATTTCTCTCTCACACAACAACTCAGCTCTCATTCCCTCTTCATTCATTTTGTTTGTTGATTCATTGCACGGGTATGTTTCTCTTTAAATCTCACATTGCTAAGGTTTTATGGGGTTTGAGGGAAAGATTAGCTCAAAAAGCTTTTTTTTTAATAGGCAAATGTTAGTAGTTAGTTGTTATGTTAATTTTTTTTTTCCTTTGCCAAGTTTTGAATCTTGGACCACCTACTCCTCCAACTCCTCATACCCTTAGCTCAAACCACTTGAGCTACCCAACCCCTGCTTAGCTAAAAAAGTTAAGGCTATGTTTGGAAGTTTTTAAGGGGATGGAACAAAGTGGTTAGTAATAGAGTTGTTAGCAATGGAGTAGGGTGGAAAGGTAAGAACTGTATTACTAACACTGCTAGAAATCTTCTTATTACCTGCAGATTTTTCTGCGGATTTTGCTCAAAAATTCGCAGGAAACAGGTTTCATGGGGATTTTCCTACAAATTTCACCTATAGGTAATACCTTTGTGGGTAATTTTTTCTTGCAAATTTTAAAATCTGTAGGAAATTTCCTGCAGATTTTCTTGTGAAAAATTTAAATCCGCAAGAAAATTCGCAGGAAATGTCAAAATTTGCTATAAAATCTCTTACGAATTTAAATCCGTAGGGAAAAAACCTTATTTCTGGAAAAATTACAGCAAAATTTGCAGGAAATACCTTCGAAAAAAACGCACAGCAAAATCCACAAGTAATCCATGGATTTCTAATAGTGTAACAACTAACTACTAATAACATTTGCCTATAAAAAAACTTTTTGAGCTAATCTGTCCCTCAAACCCCATAAAACCTTAGCAATGTGAGGTTTAAAGAGAAACATAATTGAGCAATGAAGCAACAAACAAAATGAATGAAGAGGGAATGAGAGCTGAGTTGTTGTGTGAGAGAGAAATATTAGGAAATGGGGCTACTTGTATTTCAGAAAATCTAAACCATAGCACAGAAATGAAGAACTCAAAAGAAGAAGAAAAAAAAAGAATACCTCAAAAAAACAAGCTTACCATGGCAGCGCGTGGCTGAGGATGGCGAGAGCGTGTGTGGGTGGGTGGGGGGGGGGGGGGGGCACGCATGTGTGTGGGCGTCCATGAGTGCTTGCGTACGTGTACGTGCGTGCGTGCACGTTAGGTATAAAAAACTAGTCATTAATTGTTTTAATATAATCTCAAGTGAAACAAAATATTATCGAATAAAAGGAAAAGACTACTGTATCAAACGACAATAGATTATAGCAAAAAAATTTAACTATATAAAATTTCTATTTTAATATATACATTAGTATATATACTAAGTAAAAAAAAATTGATGCCCCTAAAAAATAGGACCTTGTGCGGTCGCACCATCAAATCACACTCAATATCATTCTGTAGAATTAGAAAAGTAAGAAATAGGGGAAACAGTAGCGTGAAACACAAACTGATGGATATAGGTCACCTTCCCAATAGCTTTATGTCCCTGCTTTTTTGACAAACACAGCACCCGTGTAGCAATAGCAATAGTCAATAGCATTACCAATAAATAAAAAATTAAAAAGAAATGTCAAAGAAAATCACCGAGAAAAAAAAAGTAAAACGGGCAAAAAAAACCAAAACATGACACGTGTCTGTTGTATTAAAGTAAAAAAAAATCTTTTCAGTGTTTACAAGTGTATACTATTTTCAACGTTCCCCACCCTTTAGATTCGACCCACTCAACTCATCCGTTTGGGCCTCCCCGTTTTCACATACCATGCATGGGTTCACCTATGGTAAGGCCCAGCATAATATATATATTTTTACTTTAATTTTGATAATATAAAAATTTTTACACTTTCATGCAATTGAAAATATTGAGTAACTTTGAAAAAAATTATGATGAAAGCCAAATAGTTAAGAAGCATAGGAGATGCTCTTACAAGGATCCCGATTCCCTCCATCAAGTTAGCCTCCATCAAGTAGCCTCCAGCCAAATCTGGACCGGAGATTTGATCCAACGGTCAGAATAAAATATAATAAAATATTATTTTGTTTATTAAAAAAATATTTTTTAAACCCACAAAATCCTAACCCCTTTTCTCTTAACCCAGTAACCCACAGATCCTGACCCTTCTTCCCTTCACACCAGCCCGCCGCCCCCTGCCCACCGCCGGCGACCAAGCTCCGCCGGCGGTCCTCCACCAGTATTGCACCGTGTTTCCTCCCCACCTCCGCATGTTGGTCCCCTTATCCGCCCGTGAAGCCGTCTCGTGTCTCATCTTCTCCGCGCCCAGCAGCTGCTGTAGCCGTCCCCTGTGTCTCGTCTTCTCCGCGCCCAGCAGCTGCTGTACCCTCCGGTCACTGCCTGCTCCTCGCCGCTGCTGGTTTCCCTGAGCTCCTACGCCGCCGATTTGGCCTCCTCCCCTTCTCCCCTATTCCAAGCAGCTGCTTCTATGAATCTTCTTTTGCAATTTTATTTTTTGATATTTCAAGTATTGTGTATATGGTGAACCATTCTCCCCTATTTCAAGCACCTGTTGCTGTGAATCTTCTTTTGCAAATTTTTGTTGATATTTCAAGTATTGTGTATATGTTCATATTTGTTGGATTTTTCTGAATAATGGTAATATGCTGTCATGAAATAAGTTGTTGTTGGATTGATCATGAAGTAGAACAATTGTGAAGAACCAACTGATCAGGATGATGCAACCTTTGAAAGCAATTGTAAAGAACCAAGTGAGAAGAACCAAAAGGGACTTATGTATCAACAGAGAAAGCAAGTGTGAAGATCCAAAGGGACTTATGTAT
Organism: Sophora flavescens; assembly: GCA_030762895.1. Lineage (NCBI taxonomy): Eukaryota > Viridiplantae > Streptophyta > Magnoliopsida > Fabales > Fabaceae > Sophora > Sophora flavescens. The sequence goes on from CM061067.1 coordinate 128,211,941, forward strand.
ATGCTATCATATGCTACTGTCAAATGTGGAGGACAGTGGAATTGAACTTATGTATCTGCTGTCATGTGTAATAGTTTTGTAAAAGTTTTGTATCAGACTTATGTAACAAGAATTTTCAAGCAATAAAATGATACTTGAATTCTGCCTTGTGAATATTTCTTGTATGTAATTTGAAGCAAAATCACATGTGTACCCCAATATATATGCTAAACCTATACATGTCCAATAAACTAGTCAAAATGCCAATCCACCACTTTACATCATATACCCCAAAAATTTCCTATAGCCAAAAACATGTCCAGTGCTACTAAAACAAGGACTGGAGCTATTAACCCAAAAAAAAAGTATTGCAGTCCTACATTTACTTCAAGACTTCATGGGTTGGTCAATGTTGTCTCATCCTCGTCATGTTCCTCCTATAATTTCAAATACATAAGTTAATTTTTCAAAAATAGATATGAAATGAATTGGTATGATATGAAACTTACCATCAATAAACTAGTAAAACTAGTGACGCCAAATTGGCGTAAAGTGTCATTGGTCTCCTACACAAAAAGGAAAACCATTTAATTACTAATCTAATTTCAATTCGTTAACATACTTAAAGATGCTATAAGCTTACCATGGGTGGTTGATTCAAAATGTCATTGAGCCATGGTGGGTTTGGTTGAAGCACTTGAGCCGCCATAGTATGTCCTTGACTTGGTTGAGCCACAATAGTGGGTTCTTGACTTTGTGAAGTACTTGAGCCATCATTTTTCTTTCTTTTGGCAAGTTTGCACTCTACCCAACCTTTGTGACGTTTTGAACCCTTTTTGCCTTCCTTTTTCTTGAAACCTTTTACTTGTGCTGAACCATCATTGATGCTTGCAATCTCTTTAAGGCACTCATTCACTTCAGCACTACTTACACTTTTATTTTGAAACTCTAACATTTGCCTATCCAATCCATCGGCAACTTTGCTAAGGAACATGAATGTTTCTTGACTTCTACACGCTTCTGTGACTATCCCTATAAAGCGGGGACAAAGCTCCTTATAGCGTTGCGTTGGGGACAAATCAACATCTTCAACTCCATGAGATACACCAACATTAGGTAAAGCACCACTTCTTGCCAACTTTGTCCACCTCTTCAAGATATATTGTTTGGGCACTGATTTGACATCCATATGAATAAAGACTCTTACACAATGACAACAAAGTATGCCATAACTCTCAAACTTACGACAAGAGCAACAAATTGACTTCTTATCCAAATCAAAAGAAACCCGCCACTCTCCCAAATCCCTTGCCATGGCAATAACAAAATCAAGTGTTGATGCCACATTGTTCATACTCTTCATAGAACATGCTTCAAATAAGTTGTACTCTTGTTGGAAATAATCAAAAATAGTGGGAGTATAAAGTTGTGACACTTGTTGCAAGATATCAGAATATGGGTTCTTGAGTCTTGGAATTTTTTGGCGTGCTTCATATTCACACTTCAACTCAACATATCGCTTTTCTTCTACCACGTCTTCAAAACTCTTAAAAAACTTGACAACATCCAAGTCAACTTTTATAAAACTTTTAATATCTGCATTCACACTTTCACTAAGTTGGGTGCTTCGCATTCCTAATGTGAATGCCTTCTTCATGTAACAACGTGCCCATTTTCCCTTCAGAGTGTATACTCTCTGCAACCAAAAGTTTTCCTTAACATCATACTTTTCAAGGAGGATTCTCCAACCTTCTTCAAATTGCTCTTCAACATCACAACCATACATACACTTCTTAAAGTCAGTGAGAAAATGACAGTCCCCTTTCATTAAGTTACCCAAGTGTTTGATGCCATTTTGCATCAAATGCCCGGTACAAAGGCCATGGTATGTTTTAGGCATAACTTCAGCTAGTCCTCTTGCCATCGCTTGGTCTTGATCAGTAAAAACCGTAAGAGGCATTTTTTGCTTATGTGCCTCTAGAAATGTTCCAAAAAGCCACTTGTATGACTCTATTGTTTCGCGATACAATAATGCAGCCCCAAAGATCACTGCCTTTCGATGATGGTTAAATCCCGAGAACACTGCTAGCGGCCTATGCGAACTGTTTGTGCAATATGTTGAATCAAGAGAGACCACATCACCAAAATATCCATAGTCAATGAGCATCATTGCATCTGCCCAGAATACATTGGTGATTTGATCTTCTACATCTATTTGATAGGCATGATAGAAAGTTGGATTTTCAACCAACTTTCTCTGAAAGTATTGCAACAGATAACCGGCTTCCCCATTTACAAAACTCTTCTGTCTTCTTTTGCAAAGATAATTCTTTTGATCTTCACGAGTATATCCCAAATTTGTTCTACCTCCCACTTCTCTACTCATCAAGTCAAATAACTTATTTTGTTGTACTCCAGCATCATCAGCTAGATCAATTTGATGACATTGAACTTCTGAAAGTTTTCTTTGAGATGACAACATATGAGTTGTTTCTGGTAGTTGTAAAATATGGTTATGTTCCTCCACAAATGCATGCACCGTCAATTTTCCTCCCTTCTTACCCTTAAGTCCTAGCCTTGCTTGACAATCAGTTCTCGTCTCCGGTTTTGAATTGACATAGTTAAAATCCCGCTTGTCTGCCTTTCGCAAGCCTTCTTTACAACAAACAAGCCTGCAAGAAGAAGTTGAACCATCTTTTCTCAAGTGCCTATATTCTTTCCTCGCTCCAAATCCAACTCTTCCGCTATAATCAACCCAAAACCTCCAAGCATCATCATAATCATCAAAAGTCATGCCCACCTTTGGCTTCCAATCTTCCTGCATCTTCTTGCTTCCAATCCTAATAAGGACAACCACAAACAATTACAAAACAGAAAGAAAGTATGAATGGACAGAGCAATTACAAGCAAAAACATACATTGGACAGAGCAAAAACATACATACAGATACATGCAAGCAGATATGACAGAGCTACAAGAAAAAAACATACATTGGACAGAGCAAATACTCGTGATAGAGCAGATACATACAAGAAGATACATACAAACAGCGGGGATTTTTTTTATCACATACAAGTTTGCAGGCGGTGGAGGAGACGGTGGCCAGAAACCAGCAGCGGTGAGGAGCAGGCGGTGACCGGAGGGAACAGCTACAGCAGCTGCTGGGCACGGAGAAGATGAGACACGGGACGGCTTCGCGGGCGGATAGGAGGACCAACATGCGGAGGTGGGGAGGAAACGCGATGCAAGACTGGTGGAGGACCGCCGGCGGAGCTTGGTCGCTGGCGGTGGGCAGGGGGCGGCGGGCTGGTGTGAAGGGAAGAAGGGGCAGGATCCGTGGGTTACTGGGTTAAGAGAAAAGGTATTAGGGATTTTGTGGGTTTAAAAAATATTCTTTTAATAAATAAAATAATATTTTATTATGTTTTATTCTGGCCGTTGGATCAAATCTCCGGTCCAGATTTGGCTGGAGGCTACTTGATGGAGGGAAGCGGGATCCCTCTTACAACGCCGAAGAGGATCTCACCTGTTGCCGCCGGAACAATTATTTTCTCCGTTTCTCAGACAGACAGAGACGAAGATGGTGCATCTACCCGACGAATTGATAATCGCAATCCTCATGAGATTGCCGGTAAAGTCTCTATTACGATTCAGGTGTGTCTCTAAATCATGGTTTTCTCTCATATCAGATCCCCACTTTGCAAAATCCCATTTTGAACTCGCTGTTGTACCCACCTATAGACTTTTATACTTACCATGTTATGCTTTTGCTTTTCAAACTCAATCCATAGACTTAGACACTGGTTCTGCTTCTCCTCCACTAAACCTTAGTTTTCTGCCTCTCATCCCTAAACCTTGGAAACATGCTTTGAGCTATTCTCCTTGAGAGCTAATGCATGGGGGAATATTGAGGGTACCCATATGAACCCCTGTGATGATGATCCCAGAACCGGGACACTCTTCAATGGGTTGTCTTCTCGTGATGAAGACACACTTGATGCTATTGTTGCCTTTGATTTAATGGAATGGAGCTTTTCAGAGATACCTTTGCCAGATTATATATTTCAGCCAGCAAGACTTGTTATTTTGTGATTTGGTTGTGATTGGAGGATTTCTCGGTCTTTGTGTTAGTAGAGGCGATTCAAGTGACATATGGGTGAGGTGATGAAACAATACAAAGTGCTGTCATCTTGGACTAAGTCCATTGTTTTGCATGTTGATGACCTTACCAGTCGATGCTTTTCCCTAATATGCTCCACAAAAAATGGTGACGTTGTTGGAGTGGATGGTAGTACAGGGTTAGTGAAGTTTGATGCCAAAGGACAGCTGCTAGAGCATCGCTCATATTGTAATGATTCACCATTACCTTTATTTCTGCTCTTGCTAGCTAATGTCTTGTATTATGAACCATGGAAAGTAAAAGGCAGAATCATGAAAGTGCTAGGGGACAAAATAGCACAAGATATTCTCTCTTAAATAGTAATATCTTGTTCATCTGTTTTATTGAAATATCACCGGGTTGGACTGTGTAACAAATTTTAGAATTCAATTAGGTATGATAGCATAGCATAGGTTAAGAAATGCTAGTGTATATGCGTTTTTGCATCTTTATCTTGTTTCATCCTGCTGGTGTTATTGAGTTAATGTTTGGTTATGTTTGCTTTTGCTCTTTTACGAGGTTTTCCAGCTTGAAGCACCAACACCGAGTTTATTGGGTTGCTAGCATTAAACGGATAATTTTAATTTTTTACAATTGGTTGACATGCAATTGACACTGTTGACATGAAATGGCTGCAATGTTAATATTAATGGTGATATCCAATTTACTCTATAGCTATATGTTATGAATTCAATACACTATTACCGAAAAGGGTTTCAGTAGCGCTTTTTTTTTGCCTTTAGTAGCGCTTCAAAGCGCTATCCATTCACCCGCTACTGAAGGTGAGAGAGATTCAATAGCGCTTAAAAAAGCGCTACTGAACGTAAGAATAGGTAGCGCTTCCTTGAGAAAGCGCTGTATAAAGTTGGTAATAAGACAATCTATTACATACTTTAGATAGCGCTTTCTCAAGGAAGCGCTATCTATTTGTCACTTTAGGCAGCGCTACTGAAAGTAGGAATAGGTAGCGCTTCCTTGAGAAAGTGCTGTCTAAAGTTGGTAATAAGACAATCTATTACATACTTTAGACAGCGCTTTCTCAAGGAAGCGCTGTCTATTTGTCACTTTAAACAGCGTTTTTTCAAAAAAGCGCTACCTATCCCCACATTTTTTTCATTATTCACTGTTTTTCTACATTTCCCACCTGTACAACCATCCCTCATCAATTCATAGTAACACTGCATTTAGGTACATCACACACAGACACATATATAATGTACAAAGCTTACATACAATATTGGTAAGCATATATATATATAAACCAAACCAAATATCAAAATCATGCATATATATAACCAATTAATTAAGTAATATACTTTAACACAATTCACAGTAACAAATTGAATGAACCCCACCAAAAAAAAAACAAGTGCTCTCTTTTTTCTATATTCTGCTGCTCTACAATACAATGGTCAAGTCCAAGAATAATACTAAGAAGCTCTAATGCTAAGAAGCTCTGGTCTTTGTCTCCTCTCATTGTTTACAATCTCATCATACTCGGGACTAAGACCAGGTAGACAACCAGTCCTCACCCAAACATCCTTTTCCATTCGTAGATGAAGCGCAAGGTAGGGTCCCTTGCTTTTCATTCTCTCTGCAATCTTGTTCCCAAGTTCCTGAACTGGCTTTTCAAACCTCAATGCATTGAAAGCAACCTGAAAGATAATGTGAGAACAGTCACAATCTGCTATCAATTGTTATTATATAAATAAAGTTCTGAGGGGTGAGTGTTGTTTTCTTCTTTTATTGCTTTGCTTTACCATCTTTCAAATAAGAAAAGAGACTTGGAAATTACCTTGCATCGAAGTTTCTGGAGATCAGAAGGAAGATCCTTTGGCAGCCTTGAATCCAAGCCACGTAAAAGCAAAACGCCTTCTCTGTTGAGCTGCATAGGACAACAAGAATCATGTTAAACTCTAGTTCAACAAGAACAACACTCACATCACACTTTTTCTAGACAAATCAAAGCTTTCCTTAGTTCAATACAAGCTAATACATTGGCTACATAATATTGCTGTCATTAAATTGATATGGAGGGCTCTAACTACTTGCTTACACTTTACAACACAACAACTCTTGTTATGGTACTGGTAATGTTGGTGTCATCCATGAAATGACCATGCATATGTGAAATTATTTCAGAACCATACAAACACTATATTATATTATATATAGGAAACAATTTAGGACTCAATCTGGAGAAGCTAAAGCTACTGCTAACTAAATATAGGCTCAAGGAATAAAACACAAGAAGATAAATAAACTCTTACTCTTCTGAGATAGCGCGATCGGATCCAACTGGGAGTGACATGAAGGGGAGGGCTTCCCTCCACTAGCCTTGTCATCAAGTGCGTTGATGGCAATGCTGAAACCACTCTCACATCATTGGCAAGAACACTTTTGAAGTGCTCCAAATCAAATATATCAGCAAATTCACTGCAACCAAACCAATAGAAACACACAAATAAGGAACAACACAAATTATAGAAAACTCTTCAATAATTTAACTAACATTAACAAAGAAGTTGGACCAGTATCAAGATTTATGTTTTATGCTGAAATTTAAGTAACATTTTCAAATGCTGGTACTTATGAAGATTTAGTCCAAATTTCTAGCAGTTAGAATCATATAATCAGCTCAGCTCAGCTCTTCATTTGTTAAAATGATTCAACATGAAAAAGTATCAGAGACTACGGACAAGAATCAATTACCTTTCATCTCCCCAAATGACATTGACTTGCAATATAGGTACAACCAAAGCTGCACCAAGAATCCTAGCAATGACAACAGCATCAACAATCTGATTCCTCTGCTGATTCATCCCACCAGAAACAACCACCATGAGGTACTTTCTCCTGTCCCTCAAAACCCATTCACTTGCCCTCCTATAATCCCTGCTGAAACCCAAGCAAGGCTTGTACCCCAACCCATCTGGCTGCTTCCAAAACTCACTCTTCTCAACTTCCTCACCACTTTCCACCTTGTCCAATCCAATAGGCCCTTTTGCTTGCAACTGCACATTGGCAATCAAAGGCTGTGACACGTTACTATCATCATTCAAGGCCTCATCTTTATTTGCATCGATCCTCAGCTGAATCCTCAACATTTGAGACTACCCCAAGTTTGGTTTTTGAATAAAAATCTGAGATTTTGAGCTGTGGCAAGGCTGTGGCACATAGGTAGGGAGAAAGTGGTATATCTACCTGGGGATATGTATCCCTGAGGAAGTAGAATAAATAATAAAGCTGCAGTGAAGACTGTCAAATTTTGAAGTACTTCAATCCTTAAAACTAACCATTCCATGGTCCCATTAGAATGAAAGAACATTGTTGCATCTGTGTCCAAAAGCATTAGGTAGTTTTTAAAAAATCTATCGACCATATTGAATGCTCTTATTGTCACAACTCCAAGTGATGTCTCAGCTGCAAAATTCATGACTGGAGCTTTTGTGGTTCCATTGATTCTTATTATTTCCCTTGCAGAGGCTTGATAATATCCCTTTCAGACCAGAAAGAAAAAAGATTTAAAGTTACTAGCTCCATGATTTACGTAGGGACAGAGAATAGAAATCAGTAAAATTTAGAAAGTGAATAAACCTGAATATATTTTGATGCAACCATAGCAGGAATAGCAACAATGAGAACTTGCCATGTGACTGAAGCCATTATACCAATTGTCACTATAATTTCAATAGCTACACTTGCTACGAAAGTGATGGAATAAGGAATATCAAAGTCCAAAATACTCAAATCTGATGAAGCCTGCAAGTGAGAAAAAATGGCATAAATTTATGGTATGACTAAATACTGATGAATATACAGAAGGAAATTATATAGATTATATTCCAAACTTACTCTGGTTAAAATCCTTCCTACAGGTGTTGAGTCAAAGAACAACATAGGAGCATTGAAAATAGCCTTAGTGAAACTAGAGAAGAACGCTGCAGAGGCTTTTAGTCCAAGATGTGCAGCGAAGAAAGACCTTAGATATACAAACGGAATACTAACAAATGAAATTAATGAGTAAATTCCAATCAAGGTGGCACTAGTTACTTTTGGTATTTCACTGGCTATAGCAAGCCAAAAGGTTGATGCAGTCTGCAAAGCAACAAAAGCAGATTGTGCTAATATCATCAAACACAGCACTAATGACCCTCTGGAAAATGAAATATAATCCCAGAATGGCTTCCAACCAACATCACCAATCTCTTTTTCTTCTTCTTGTGTAAGTTGTACCCCGAGTTGACCCTTGGTAGAGATCTCCCCCTCATTTTGATCCTTGGTAAGATAAAAACCATGAGATTCTTCTGAATGATCCATTACCTCATTTTTCAGAACCTCCTTTTATTTCACTATTTTGATCCAACTCTTTTATTGCATCTTTATGGGTGCTAACAAGCTGTTCAAATGCTGTCCCAGCTGTAAGGAGATCGTCATAATTACCTGATTGAGTAACTTTTCCACCCTCCATCACCTAGAATTTGAGTTGTCAGGTTGCATAAGAATTATGCTCTAACATAATGTAACTTTAAAATGAGATACTTTACCAGGATTTTATCAACTTGTGAGAGAAACTCTACTTGATGAGTCACAAATGACTGTTTTCTCTTTTAGAGCAGTCATGACACAGTCTTATAATTACATAAATGCAATTAGTTTCTATCACTGAAATTAGGCCAACCATTGATCGATAATTAAGAATCTGAAAGTGATAATCTTACGTTGAACAGAATAGCAGCAGTGTGAGCATCAACAGCACTGAAAGGGTCATCAAGGAGATAAATGTCAGCATCATTGTAGACTGCTCGAGCTAGTTGAATCCTTTGCTTCTGACCTCCACTCATGTTGATCCCTCGCTGACCTATTTCTGTAAGATCACCATGGCTAAAATCATTAATATCCTTGTCTAAAGCACAAACTTTAATGGCATTCTCATATCTTGTCTTGTCCATTGGCTTGCCAAAGAGTATATTATCTCGAACTGTCCCACTTTGTATCCAAGAAGTTTGAGAGACATAGGCTAGGGTGCCATCTATTTTAACCTGCTTTCCAATTTCAAGAAATTTGAAGAAAAATATCTAAGACTATAAAATATTAATTTGGGATGATAGAAAAATTAATATTGCTTGGATAATAACTCACTGTTCCTGAGATTTTGGGAATCTCTCCAAGCATTGAATACAAAAGAGATGATTTTCCAGCTCCAACAGGTCCACAAACTGCTATTTTCTGTCCCCATTTTACTTCTAAATTCACATCTGTTAAAGTTGGGGTGAATGATTCCTGATCCCAAATGAAGTTGCCACCTTGAATTTCCACAGTATTGCCATTAACTGAACATTGTTTTACATCTCTTCCACTATCATCAATGTTTAGCTCATCATCAAGTAGAAAGGTATTGAGACGATCAAATGAGACCTTAACCTGGATCACAACAGATAGAGCCTCCGGAATCATTCGAACTGGTTCTGCCATTATCCTCAAAGTTGCAAGAACTGTGAAAATGGTTCCAACATTTAATGGGGCACTATGAATGGAAGACATAGACACAAAAGTTGCAAAAGAAATTTTTCAAATTTTAACTGAAACCACTAATAAAATCTTTGAGTTTATTATCTCTTCTGCATGACCCAATGACAATATGAGTCGTTTCCAATAAAAATCATTACTTTGCAAAGTCAAAAACTTTAGAAATACCTTATGAATTAGTTGCCTGCATTTTGGGCACCTTTTGCCACACTTATCTGCAGCAGATTGAAGACATTTTCTACAAAAGCTGCAAAATTGTTGATTCTGAATCAGAAATCTAGGAATTATATATTAAAATGTGTATCTCCCACAAGAAAAATTTCCAGCCAAATAAGAAATTCAGATTAATGGGGTGTTTGTCTTCTGATTTGAAATGTACCTATGATCACAAGGTGTGGAACTTGGCTCAAAGCATATCTCCAAACAAATCTGCAGAGAAGTAAATCAAATATCATGGTCATGTCTTCACAAAGAACACCAGAAACCAAAACTGATCCTGGATGGTTTGAATTTAGAGAAACTAAAACGAGATCAGTATGAATCATCATCACAAGGCTCTAACAGCATGTATATCAAACACAACAGATCGATTTCACTCACCTTACTAGATCGCAGAGCTCACAGGAAACGCAACAAAGATCGCAGCACACTAGAAATGCAGGAGACGAAACCCTCTACAAACGAATCGAAACTGGTGCATGCGGAGGGAGACGGCGCGACGGTGGGACACGGCTGGAAGACGGAGCGTGCGATAGCCGGAGATTCACGGTGGAGGTGACGCGAACGAGATTGTTTTCTGAAGAGACGATTTGGGTAAAAGGGAAGAAGTCAGAAACAAAGGGTTATCTGAGAAGACGAGGGTTTGAGAAGAACAGCGAAAAAAGCCGCACGAGAGAAAATCACAGTGAGTGAGCAAAGGAAAATATTTAGTAAAAGGAGAATAGACAGCACTTCCTTGAAAAAGTGCTATCTATTTACTTATGATAGCATTTTCTTGAGGAAATGTTATCTATTCTCTTACTTATAATAGCGCTTCCTAAAAAAAACTATATATTCCTATCAATCAATATTCAATAACGTTTTCTTAAAGTGCGTTATTAAAACCCTTTTCTGTAGCAGTGATACCAATTTACTTGTAAGTTGTTCCTTCATCAACATCGTATCGGGTTATTCCTTAACCACACCACGTTGGTACAGTTGTGGGGGTATATATCTCATGGGAGGAAAAAATATGAGGGAACGACTTTCACTTGTATAAGTTTCATGGACGTACCTAAAACCATGTCCATGTTGAATGCAATTATATATTATGTGGCTTTCCTGCTTAATGCACATGTTGCAGTTATTTGCTTATAAATAGTTTACTATAACACGGTATTCTTATTCATACCAACGGTAATAGTTATTCCCGTTGAAACAAATTAACCATTTCAACATAGCTGACCAGGATACGCCATAAGCGTTGCCGCAACGTTCACCCATCTTTTACAAAATTCATATGAAGACTTTTTCCAAGTTAGCTTGCTTCCTCTCAATTCTTCTTCTGGCCACTCAATACTTGAAAAACACGTTACTTATGTGCTGTATGAAGATTTGATATTTCATTTTGGTATATCACATCATATCCCATCAATAATATACTATCACATAAATTAAAATTTCATATAATGTTAAAAAATAAAAATATGTGACAATTTATTATTAATAGGAATAAAGTGTGATATATCGTGCTTAAAAAAAAGTGTGGTATACCAAATGCTTTTTGACGTAAGTCCAAGCGTGTTAAACATTTATCCTAGAAGCCCACGTAAGTTTCAATTGCATTAGCGATACGGACACATGAGTCATTAGTGTTGTGGTGTCAATGATGTCGTTACTGTTGGATTGTTGTTAGTAGCATCATTGCTTTATCTTGTTTCAACACGTGCCAAATTACATATATAACACTAGTGCTTAATAATATTAAGAGGTGTGTTATTTATACAACTCAAATAGACACCGACACAGTATAAATATATCATTCACAATATTTTTAAGTTTTTCTCTTTATTTTTTTTCACTCAACCCAATAAAATGCAAATATCCTCAACTAGGTGTCTATACTGTATATGGTGTCCCATGCTAAGAGCTTGTTTGGGAAAGATTTAATCTTTCTCATTCAGCTGTTTTTAGATTAAAAAAAAGCTGTCACTATCAATAATCATTTTGTTTGGGTAAAATGTTTAAATCTTAAAAAAAACTTTTTATACCTCTTTCAGCTGTTTTGGAACCAGTTGAGTGAGCCAACTGTTTTGATTAAAAAAATTACGTTATTCACAACTTTCCCATTAATAACCTCCTCCTCCCCCAACGTCCTTCTTCACCAAAAAACTAATGTCACTTTCTACCATAATAACACATTCACCTTCCTTAACCAAAGCTCATCAATAACCTCCTCCTCCCACAACGTCCTTCTCCACCAAACACTACAGAAGGCACTCCCCATCCCTTTGTCTGTGACTATCGCAAAGCTGCTCCTGGTCCGTCGTGCTTGTCGTCGCCGCCGTCGTTGTGTGGGGTTTGATCATTGTGCTCTTGTCATCGCTGTCAACCAGGTTGACGAAATGTGCTCATTTTCTTCCTATCAATCAAAGGTTCTCAATGGAAAAGTTAACCCAATTGTATATCAAAGAAGTAGTCGGACTGCATGGAGTGTCAGCAAATATAATTTTGGACAGGGATCCGAGATTTGCATCAAGATTCTGGCAGAGTTTACACAGTGCTCTGGGAACTAAGTTAAAGTTCGGGATATGATCCTCAGACGGACAGTCAGTCGGAGAGAACGATTCAGTCGCTGGAAGATTTGTTAAGAGTGTGTGTTAGAGCACACAGGAAGTTGGGACGAATTTCTTCCACTGATTGAGTTTACATATAACAATAGTTTCCACACAAGTATCGGCATGACGCCATACGAAGCATTGTATGGAAGAACGTGTAGAACACCTCTCTGCTAGTACGAGACGGAGAAAGCCGATTTGATTGGACCAACGGTGGTACAACGAACGAGCTGAACAAGTTCGAGAAGATTCGGGAAAAGATGAAAGCAGCGATAGATAGGCGGAAAAGCTACAACTGACAAGAGGAGCAGGCCTTTGGAATTCCGGGAAGGCGATCATGTTTCATGCGAGTCACACCGAGGACCGGAATTGGCGGGGCAATAAAATCCGGAAAGCTTACACCTCATTTTATCGGACCATTTCAAATTCTTCACCGAATTGGTCCAATTGCCTATCAAATAGCCTTACCGCCAAATCTTTCGAACCTTCACGATGTTTATCATGTATCCCAACTCAAAATATTATCCTAATCCATCGCACATAATAGAACCCTGAATCAATACAGTTAAGAGAAAACCTTGAGTACGAGGCTTTACTTGTACGCGGTTCGAGGACCGAAGGATGAAGGAACTCCGCGGGAAGCAGATTCCTTTAGTCAAGGTTATCTGGGATGCAGTTACTGGTGATGTGACATGGGAAAGAGAAGCTGACATGCAACAACAATATCCGCATCTTTTCGCATAAGGTAACTTAATCTAAATTTCAAGGACGAAATTTATTTTAAGGGGGGTAGTAATGTAACACCCCGATTTCTTGATTAGGGTTTAAGGAAGAGATTAAGGATAATTAAATACTTAATCATGTTACTTTGGTGTTAGTTAGCTTGTGTTTCAAGTTTGAGGAGAATCGGAGTTGAAACGAGTTCAAAACGCAAACAAATGCAAACCGAGCGATTAATTTGTCAGTTAATTAATTAATTGAGAATTGGAATATTAAAATTAGGTTGGGCTTGAGCATAATTTTTTTTTTGTAGTAGCCTAAAATAATTAAGAAAAATATTCAAGCAGTAGGAAGATACAGAAGAAAACACTCGGTTGTGCCAACGGAGCAACACGTGGTGACATGTAACACCCTGCTTTTCGTCGAGTGCTTTCCTTAAGCGTATTTAGTTAAGTTCGTTTGGTTGGTTAATGGCTTAGTGGGATTTTGGCTCAAAAGTCCCTTTCTGGTGCATGAGCACGCCCGTGCTCATTAGCCAACACGCTCGTGCTCGACAGTGAGCACGCCCGTGATCAATGTGCGGACTGCGTTTCGCTGACACTAAGTCCAGCACGACTGTGCTCAAAGGGGAGCACGACCGTGCTCAGTTCCAGCCCATATAAGTTTGTCACAGAACCCGATGGTTAACGTGAAACCCTATTTTGTTGGTTACAGCAGCCACTGTTGCGACCTAGCGTGCCTCGTTCCTTATTTCCTCTCCGTCCATTGCTATAGTGGAGTTTTGGAAGCCGGTTGGGAAGGTTATTTGATATGTTTCAAGTTTAGAGGTAAGGTTCCCTTCCCTTGTGGTTTCCTTTCATAATTTTTGAATAGGAAACTAATGGGTTTGTGTTTGGTTTGCCAAAGGTTTAGTTTGTGTTGAGCCGCTTTGGGAACCGAAGGCAGTTTGCTGTTAGGAGCTTACGTTGGAGCGACCTTCAATCCAAGTATGGGGAGAAGGGTAGTGTATATCATAGGCATTGAGGGTATTGTAAGGTAAAAGGGGTTCCCATAACCCCAGTTTATTATGTATATGTATATGATTAATATGATAGTTTGTTTGATTATGATAACATGATCTTGGTTGTTAATATGTTGTTTATATGCCTATGTTCATACTACGTTCTTGATGTTTATGTTGGTTATATGAACATGATGATATGTTGATGGTTGCTATTGGCATAATGTTGTTGGTTGAATGGTTGATACCATGATTGTGATATAATGTTGTTACTATGTTGATAATGACGTTTAGACTTTGAATATGTTGTTAACTAGCTTAGGATTAATAGAATTAATCCTTAAATTTAATCGGCTAAAATTGATGTTGAACTCTACCCAGAGCAGTACTGTCGTGCGTTAAGCACGATCATGCTGAACAGGGAGCACGCCCGTGCTCCAAGTTTGAATTCTAAAAAATGGTCGCGCATTCACCACGGCCGTGCAGCAGAGGAGCACACTCGTGCAACTGAGCACGACCGTGCTCAAAAGGAAGCACGATCGTGCTCCACTTAAGTGGCAGCACGCCCGTGCTGGGGTTAAGCACGACCGTGCTCACCCCTCTGGACAAAATCAGAGATTAAGGACTTGAACAAGGGTTTTTAACCCCCAATCTCCCCCAACGATGATGATGACAAAGTTAATCAATGACGGGGGTTAGAACACTTAATTAAAGATTAATTAAGATGGTTAAGTCGGTAACCGTTGGGTTACCGCACGTTGATGTATTGTACCTTGGTGCTTTTTGGCCAAGGGAACCTTGACCCCGTGGTTTGGATCTAAGGTATTGTTGATGTTGTACCTTGGTGACCGAGAGTTTTCTCCAAGGGGGCCTTGATCCGGTTGGGTTTAAGGTGTTGCGGTCGATTCCGCTGAAGTCTTCAGGTGATTCCGTCGAAGCAAAGGATGTGGCGGTTTCCCGTTGTTTGTTGTATGCTGCATGCATCGTTGGAGATGTTGCTGTTGGTGAATGTTCGACATAGAGGAGGTCGTCCTAGAGTACAACGATCTGGCCATCCACGGTAGGTTACCCAAGGTTTGGTAATCGTGTGCCCCTGTGACGAGGCATTCATTGGTTTGATGTGCTGGGTATCCAGGGAGTAGATTCTTCGGTGTTGAGTAGATTCTCAATGTGGATATTTAACTCCGAAGTCGTTCATCCTGAGTTAGTTGGATCCACATGCATGTTGGAGTAGTGTAGTAGTGTTGCATTGCACTGCATAGCATACTTGGTTGATATGATGTTGATTGGATGTTGATATATATAACTATGTTGATGTATGTTATGATGATGCTATGTTGTATGTTTTACCTTGCTTCCTATCTCCATGCCGTATATGTTTACATGATTCTTACTCCCTGTTCTATGTTTGTTTGTTTGGCGTGATTGGCTTCTTGTAGAGGATGATGAGCAGCCCGAAGAGGAGTGACTCTGAGGAGCCACCACTCATAGTTTGGGTCTTTCTTATTAGTTAGTGGTTCAGTTGTATTTCGAGGATATTTTCCGGAATGGTTGTACCAGCTCTGAATTGTGGCATCGGGGTTGGGTGTTTATGTTTATGTTATCTTGATATGTTTTATTGTTTAAAACTTGTTTTATTTTTTCACGTTTTGTGAACTCGTTCATATGGGACCTTTCTACCCATGGACAAATGTTTTATTTTATCCAGTAAATGCATGTTCTATCCTATATCTTTATCTTTAAGTTGTTTTATAACATGCGGGGTAGCAGGGTGTCACATTTAGTGGTATCAGAGCAGGTCCATGTCCTATTAGGCCGTGGTATGAGTCCTGTTGTGAGTCCATTGTGTGCTCTAGTTGATTTGTCTATACTTGTTATAGACACTAATGCTTTAAGTTAGTTGCCCGTAGCTATTACCCGCTTAAGTTTCTGTATCTAAGAGTTGTGTTGGACATGTACAAGAACTTATGGCAAGTAGAGGATGCAACAATCAGTAAATTGCGGACGCGTTGGCACTTCTTACCAATGTTATCGGACAGGTCAACCATAACAACAACAATGGTGGGCCAGCTGAGTTCCAGGGACTGGATAAGTTCCAGAGGAACAACCCTCCGGGGTAAGCAGTGGTATGCTCCGACCAGTAAGGACTTCAAACAGAATGGCAAGAATCCACAGTTTCAACAGGATAGATTCAGGGGTGGGTTCTCTATTGTCCCCAGGGCTATGAGGTGTGGTGAGTGCGGTGCACTGGATCACTACTCATCTCAGTTCAAGGAACCAGTTGTGATTTGCTTCAAGTGTGGCAAGTCTCATATCAATCGCGAGTGTGAAGGAGCCAAGGCCTAGCCTCTCAGTGCTAGCAGGAATCAGAAGTCCCAGGCCAACAGATTGAAGACCACTGGAAGAGTCTTTACACTTAGTGGAGCTGAAGCCTCCGAATCTGATGACTTGATCCAAGGTACATGTTTTATTGATGGAACTCAACTAACTGTATTGTATGATTCAGGTGCTACTCACTCTTTCATATCGCATGATAGGGTCAAGAGTCTTAAATTGTCTGTTACCTTTCTTAAGTTTGATTTACTTGTGTCTACACCTACAAATAAACCTGTTTCCAGATCTTATGCATGCAAGAACTGTCATATTGTCATTGATGGTAAAAACTTTGTTGTCGATCTTGTATGTTTACCCCCTGAAAGATCTTGATATCATTCTTGGCATGGATTAGTTATCTTCCAACCATGTCCTTTTAAACTGTTTTGATAAAACCTTGGTTTTTAGAACTCCAACGGAGTCTAAGAATCCGGACCTTCTCTCTGCCAGTCAAGTTCAAGCTTCGATGAAAAACGAAGCCCAAGTGTACATGATAGCTTCCCTGGAAGTAGAGAGCAACCCTCCTGATGTAGCCAACTTGCCTGTTGTGTGTGAATTTCCTGAAGTGTTCTTGGGGGATGTTTATAACTTACCCCCATAGAGAGATGTTGAGTTTACCATAGACTTAGTTCCTGGCACCGGACCGATCTCCATATCACCCTATAGAATGTCTCCTCTAAAGCTAGCTAAGTTGAAGGAACAATTGGAGGACCTGATGGAGAAGAAGTTCATTAGGCCGAGTGTGTCCCCGCGGGGAGCACCTGTGTTGTTGGTGAAGAAGAAGGATGGTAGTATGAGGTTGTGTGTCGACTATCGACAGCTCAACAAGGTGACCATAAAGAATCTGTATCCCCTCTCTAGGATTGATGATCTTATGGACTAGTTGATGGGTGCTTGCATCTTTTCTAAGATAGATTTGAGGTCAGGGTATCATCAGATTCTGGTTAAGCCCGAGGACATCTCGAAGACAGCGTTCAGAACGCGATATGATCACTATGAGTACTTGGTTATGCCCTTCGGTGTAACCAATGCTCCCGCGGTGTTCATGGACTACATGAACAACACCTTTCACCCTTACTTGGATAAGTTTGTGGTCGTGTTCATGGTTGACATCTCAGTGTACTCCAAGAGCAAAGAGGAACATGAGGAACACCTGAGGGTTGTCTTGCAGACCCTTAGGGAAAAGCAGTTGTATGCTAAGTTGTCCAAGTGTGAGTTCTGGTTAGAGGAAGTGAGCTTCTTAGGACATGTCATCTCTGAGGGTGGCATAGCAGTGGACCCAGCTAAAGTAGAGACGGTGCTCCAGTAGTAAGCGCCAAAGACTGTAACTGAGATTAGGAGTTTCTTGGGGTTAGCCGGGTACTATAGGCGATTCATAGAAGGTTTCTCTAAGATAGCTTTACCCTTAACTCGTCTCACCAAGAAGGTATAGTTGTTTATGTGGGACTCTAAGTGTGAAGAGAGTTTCCAAACCCTTAAGAATAGGTTGACATCAGCACCGATTGCTAGTTTTACCAGATTCTAGTGAACCCTTCGTAGTTTACTGCGATACTTCTAAGCAAGGGTTAGGTGGTGTGTTGATGCAGAATGGTAAGGTAGTTGCTTATGCTTCTAGGCTGTTGAAACCCCATGAGAAGAACTGCTCTACCCATGACCTAGAGTTATGAGCTGTGGTTTTTGCCTTAAAGATCTGGAGGCATTACCTTTGCGGGGCGAGGTTTGAGGTCTTTAGTGATCACAAGAGTTTGAGGTATCTCTTTGATCAAAAGGAGTTGAATATGAGGCAACGTAGGTGGATGGAGTTCTTAAAGGATTATGACTTCGAGCTGACCTATCACCCAGGGAAGGCCAATGTGGTGGCCGATGCCTTGAGTAGGAAAACATGGCACGTCTCCGCTTTGATGATTAGGGAGATGGATCTAATTGGGGATTTTAGAGACCTTAGTCTAGCTTGTGAGTTTACCCATAGGAGTATTAGGCTTGGTACCTTGAAGGTTACTAACAACTTGATGGATCAGATTAGAGAGGGTCAGAAGTTAGACAAGTTTCTCTTAGACTAGCGAGAATTGCTCGCTTAGGGTAGACACCTTAGTTTCAAGGATGGAAGTGATGGGGTCTTAAGGTTTAAGGATAGAGTGTGCATACCAGATGTTCCCGAGCTTAGGAAGTTGATCCTTGAATAAGGACATATGATTGGGAGAGTGTGCACCCAGGTGCCACCAAGATGTATCGGGACCTTGAGAGGATGTTTTGGTGGCCTATGATGAAAAAGGATGTGGCTGAATTTGTGTATGCGTGCCTAGTTTGTTAGAAGGCCAAAATAGAACACCAAAAGCCTTCGGGTAAGTTGCAACCTTTGAGTATCCAATAATGAAATGGGATGGCATCTCCATGGATTTTGTGTATAGACTCCCTAGGACTCCAACTGGTTTTGAGGCTATATGGGTTGTTGTGGATAGATTGACTAAGTCTGCCTATTTCATCCCGATGAACATAGGGTATCCTTTAGAGAAGTTAGCCAAGCTGTACATCAAGGAGATAGTTAGGCTTTATGGTGTACCCTCTAGCATAGTATCAGATAGAGACCCAAGGTTTACCAATGATATGAGCCCAATTTGGAGTATGGTTCAAGAAGCTTATCAAGGACTTGGTGGGCCAATTACAAATGTTACAACCAAGAAAGCCCAACAAGTGTTAATTCAAACTATGGTTCTCTTCATGGAAGCAAGCTCAAATGCAAGATTGGATGGAATGAAGCCCAAATTATTAACTTTCATTATCCAACTAAAGGATCCATGACAAGAGGGGCGTGCAACATGAAGAAGAGTCCAATTTTAGTTGTTTGTTTTAATTCAATAAGTGTAAATGGGTTTTATGAGTGACCCAATTACTAAGTGATGTTTTTGGGGCAGCCCACTTGTAATCCATGATGGAAAACGAATTTGTCATAGTAGGAGGAATCTTTAGCTTGCATGCTATAAGAACTCCTAAACTAGTGTGTTGATATTTTGATAAATTGTATAAATTATGGGGGTTACACTTTTAATGTGAGAAGCAAGTGTAACCACCACATAATTAGGGGATGAAGAGTCAAGAAGAGGGGGGGGGCGTAACCTTCATAGTCTTATGGCTGAGTTGAATGATTTGGTGGCTTCATTATGAGGGTTTTTAAGCAAATTAACTCATGTTATGATGTCTGAGTTAATAAGGGATTAGTGAGTCATTTAGTGACATGATTGTGGGGGTTATGATCTCTTTGGGAAGCCAAAAGTTGGCAGGGATTAGTGAGTCATTTAGTGACATAATTAGGCTATTCAAGTGGAGGTTTCATTTTATCTTTAGATGCCAAGAGTTTGGCTGCCATACTATATGTAAAACGAAAATTCATATGAAATAACAAGTTTGATGTTGTTGGAATTTATCCAAATTAGTGAGAAGTGTTTCTCCTAAGTTCTTGGTTGAACCAAGATTGAGTTCTTATCAAGAATCTCCAAATTCTTGTGGCGAACATCACTTGGCTTATCAAACAATTTCCATTGTTTGTGGCGCCCTCATCATCTCTATCTCTTCCACTTTCTTCTTTCTTCTTCAACTTTTGTTTTGTTACTTAAATCTGAAATTGATTTGGTCTTTGTTCTTGAACCAAAGTGGCACAACACTAAACGAATTTCAATCAAAAAGATCATTTCAAGGCAACCACCATTTGGGTTGTCATCATTTGGTATCAGAGCTCAGGCTTTGATTGAAATTGTGTTGTGATTTTCGTTTTCTTCTTTGTTCTTCTTCTACACCATTTTGTTATTTTCTTTCTAAAACAAAAAAACCAACAAAAAAAATACTACTTTGATTCAGTTTTGAAGGGAAAAATTTTGTGGCTATTGTTTGATCATACACAAGTGTGCAAGTTTGATTCTTCTCTTCAAAGTTAAAAAAAAAAAAAATCTGGGCGAAAATATAAAAAAATAAAAAAAATTGTTCTTGAAGTCTTGGAGAAAAGAGAAGAGAAAGTTCTATTTGGGCAATTTGTGTTCTAGAAAATATTTCCCTTCTTTCCTTTATTTCCTTATTCCCAACCTTTTCCTTTCTAGCCTTTCTTTTCTTGTTCCTTTGTTTGCTAAGTTTTTGTGATTTTTGTTGCTTGATTTTGGAATTTTTGTGTTTGTTG
Source organism: Sophora flavescens (assembly GCA_030762895.1). Classification (NCBI taxonomy): domain Eukaryota; kingdom Viridiplantae; phylum Streptophyta; class Magnoliopsida; order Fabales; family Fabaceae; genus Sophora; species Sophora flavescens. Next base: position 128,232,682 of record CM061067.1, read on the forward strand.
TCTTGATTCCTCTAAGAACTCAAGGAGAACATTTGAGAGGAAAAAGGCAAGAGTGAAAAAAAATACATTTTGTGTGGAAAAAGCCAAAAGAGTGGAAAAAAAATCCATTGTGTGAACTAGTGAGGGAGTGTAGTGAGGAAACACAAACTCTTCTACTCAAATCATGGCCAACAATGAGGATAGTCCACCACTATCTCCAAGGTCAGCCACTCTTCAAGCTAGGATGGCCAATCAAGTCCAAGCTCTTCAAAGACAAATGGAGCAAATGCAAGCCAATTATGATAGACAACTTGCTAACCTACACCGTGATGATTCTAGTGGATATGAGAGTGAAAGAAGAAGGCCTAGAGGAGGAGGACGTAGAGGAGAGAGGCGTGATAGAGGGCTTGAAGGGGTAAAAATCAAAATTCCTCCCTTTATTGGGAAGAATGATCCGGAGTCTTACTTGGAGTGGGAGCTAAAAATAGAACAAGTCTTTGATTGTAATTCATACAATGAAAGCAAGAAGGTGAAAGGAGCCTCCCTTGAGTTCAAGGAATATGCCCTTATGTGGTGGGACCAATTACAAAAAGAAAGGAGAAGACATGGAAGAGAGCCCATAGACACTTGGGAGGAGATGAAATTTGTCATGAGAAAGAGGTTTGTCCCAAATCATTATCAAAGGGACATTCACAACAAATTACAAAGGCTTACCCAAGGGACCAAAAGCGTTGATGAATATTTCAAGGAGATGGAGTTGGCCTTGCTTAGGTCAAATTTTCAAGAGGATAGGGAGGCTACCATGGCAAGGTTCTTACATGGCTTGAATCAAGATATTCAAGACATAGTGGAGTTACAAAATTATGTGGAGCTTGAAGATTTGGTTCAACAAGCGATTAAGGTGGAGCAACAAATTAAGAGGAGAAAGTCCAAATATTCTTTTTCTTCATCTTCCAAATTTCCATCCTCAAATTGGAAGGAAGATTCAAAGAAGGAGGGTGCACCATTTTCTAAAGAGGCCGGGAGCACCCCTCAAGGAAAGAAGCCAACGGAAACAAGTTCTAGGAGCCGTGATGTGAAGTGTTTCAAATGCTTAGGCCATGGGCATATTGCATCCCAATGCCCAACAAAGAGGACAATGGTGGCAAGGAATGATGAAGTGGTCTCACAAAGCGAAGCCTCAAGTGAGGAGGAGAGTGAAAAAGGAGAAGAAATTTCGGAGGGAGACTTATTCATGGTAAGAAGGCTTTTGGGAAGTCAAGTCAAGGATCATGAAGCAAGCCAAAGGGAGAATATCTTTCATTCTAGATGTCTAATTCAAGGAAAGGTATGTTCTCTAATCATTGATGGTGGGAGTTGTGCCAATGTTGTAAGCACTAGATTGGTGTCCAAATTGAATCTTGTTACTAAGGCACATCCAAGGCCATATAGGCTTCAATGGCTAAGTGAGGTTGGGGAAACGGTGGTGAACAAACAAGTAGAGGTCCCATTCTCAATTGGAAAGTATGAAGATTGTGTACTTTGTGATGTGGTGCCTATGGAGGCAAGCCATATGTTGTTGGGAAGGCCTTGGCAATATGACAAAAAGGCCATCCATGATGGGTTCTCAAATAAGTTCACCTTCATGCATCAAGACCGAAAGGTCATTCTTTCTCCTTTATCTCCAAAGCAAGCTTGTGAGGATCAAATAAGAATGAGAGAAAAAAGAGAGCAAGAGAGAAAAGAAAAGGAGAGTGAGAAAAAGAAAGAAAAGGAGAGTGAAAAAAGGATTGAAAAAGAGAGTGAGAAAAAGATTGAAGAAAAAGGTGAGAAAACAATTGAAAAAAAGAGTGATCAAGATAAAAATAATGAGGAAAATATTGTGAAAATTAGTGAAAAGAAAGAGAGTTGTTTGGCAACAAAAAGTGAAGAGAATGAGGCTTTGATTTCAAGGCAACCCCAATTCATTTTTTATTGCAACAATTTTTATTTAATTGCTAATGCTTCTAAGGATCTTTCTTTGTCTAGTGGTGTTGTACCTTTTTTTGCAGAAATTTGGTAATTTCATTCCAAAGGAAGCACCCTATGGCAATGTCATTGTGAAGAACACTCTGGATACACCCAAAATGACTAATTTTGGTGATGAAGACTTCAATTCGAGGACGAATTCACTCAAAGAAGGAGGGAATGATATGAGCCCAATTTGGAGTATGGTTCAAGAAGCTTATCAAGGACTTGGTGGGCCAATTACAAATGTTACAACCAAGAAAGCCCAACAAGTGTTAATTCAAACTATGGTTCTCTTCATGGAAGCAAGCTCAAATGCAAGATTGGATGGAATGAAGCCCAAATTATTAACTTTCATTATCCAACTAAAGGATCCATGACAAGAGGGGCGTGCAACATGAAGAAGAGTCCAATTTTAGTTGTTTGTTTTAATTCAATAAGTGTAAATGGGTTTTATGAGTGACCCAATTACTAAGTGATGTTTTTGGGGCAGCCCACTTGTAATCCATGATGGAAAACGAATTTGTCGTAGTAGGAGGAATCTTTAGCTTGCATGCTATAAGAACTCCTAAACTAGTGTGTTGATATTTTGATAAATTGTATAAATTAAGGGGGGTTACACTTTTAATGAGAGAACCAAGTGTAACCACCACAAAATTAGGGCGAGGAAGACACAAGACGAGCGGGCGGCGTAATCTTCATAGTCTTATGGCTGAGTTGAATGATTTGGTGGCTTCATTATGAGGGTTTTTAAGCAAATTAACTCATGTTATGATGTCTCGAGTTAAGAAGGGATTAGTGAGTCATTTAGTGACATGATTGTGGGGGTTATGATCTCTTTGGGAAGCCAAAAGTTGGCAGGGATTAGTGAGTCATTTAGTGACATAATTAGGCTATTCAAGTGGAGGTTTCATTTTATCTTTGGATGCCAAGAGTTTGGCTGCCATACTATATGTAAAACGAAAATTCATATGAAATAACAAGTTTGATGTTGTTGGAATTTATCCAAATTAGTGAGAAGTGTTTCTCCTAAGTTCTTGGTTGAACCAAGATTGAGTTCTTATCAAGAATCTCCAAATTCTTGTGGCGAACATCACTTGGCCTATCAAACAATTTCCATTGTTTGTGGCACCCTCATCATCTCTATCTCTTCCACTTTCTTCTTTCTTCTTCAACTTTTGTTTTGTTACTTAAATCTGAAATTGATTTGGTCTTTGTTCTTGAACCAAAGTGGCACAACACTAAACGAATTTCAATCAAAAAGATCATTTCAAGGCAACCACCATTTGGGTTGTTATCATCTAGGTTCTGGGAGAGTTTGCAGCATGCTTTAGGGACAAAGCCTAGGCTTAGTTCAGCTTACAACCCACAGACTGATGGGCAGTCTGAGAGGACCATCCAGTCCTTAGAGGACTTGTTGAGGGCTTGTGTGTTAGAGCAGTCTGGTGGTTGGGACAAGTTTTTGCCCCTGATAGAGTTAACCTGCAACAATAGCTTCCATTCCAGCATTGGGATGGCACCTTATGAGGCTCTTTATGGGAGGAGATGTAGGATACCTTTGTGTTGGAGTGAACCTAGTGATAGTGTGGTGCTAAGGCCAAAGATAGTCCAGGAAACAACAGAAAAGATCAGGTTGGTTCAGGGAAAGATGAGAGTTGCACAGAGTAGGCAAAAGAGCTATCATGATAAAAGGAGAAAGGCACTCGAATTTCAGGAAGTCAATCATGTATTCTTAAGAGTTACCCAGACGACTGGGGTTGGTAGAGTGATGAAGGCGAGGAAACTTACTCTGAGGTTCATTGGTCCTTACCAAATCCTTAAAAGAGTCGGCGAAGTCGCCTACCAAATAGCCTTGCCTCCGTTCTTGTCAAATCTCCATAATGTTTTCCATGTGTCACAACTCAAAGTATATTCATGATCCTAGTCACATGATAGTACCCGACGCCATACAGTTGAAAGAGAACTTGACGTTTGAGGTGTTACCTCTTCGAGTCGAGGATAGGATGGTGAAGCAGGTAAGAGGCAAGGAGATTCCCTTGGTCAAAGTGGTTTGGAGTGGGGCAACTGAGGAAAGTGCTACCTGGGAGCTAGAAGGCAAGATGATGGAAGCGTACCCGCACCTTTTTGTTTGGTGTACGTAGAAATTTCGAGGACGAAATTTTTATAAGGGGGTGGAATTTTAACACCCTGCTTTTTGCTAAGTGCTTTCCTTAAGCGTGTTTTGTAAAGTTCGTTTGGTTGGTTAAGGGCTTAGTTGGATTTTTGGCTCAAAAGTCCCTTTCTGGTGCATGAGCACGCCTGTGCTCATTAACAAGCACGCCCATGCTTACAGCCTGAAGCGTGTTTCAGTTTTTAAGTGGAGCACGCCCGTGCTCGATAGTGAGCACTCCCGTGCTCAATGTGCGGACTGCATTTCGCTGACTCTAAGTCCAGCATGACCGTGCTCAAGGGGGAACACGGCCGTGCTCAGGTCCAGCCCATATAAGTTTGGCACAGAACCCGAGGGTTAACGTGAAACCCTATTTTGTTGGTTACAATAGCCACTGTTGTGACCTAGTGTGCCTCCTTCCCTATTTCCTCTTCATCCATTGCTATAGTGGAGTTTTGGAAGCTGGCTGGGAAGCTTGTTTGATCTGTTTCAAGTTTAGAGGTAAGGTTCCCTTCCCTTGTGGTTTCCTTTCATAATTTTTGAATAGGAAACTAATGGGTTTGTGTTTGGTTTGGCTAAGGTTGAGTTTGTGTTGAGTCACTTTGGGAACCGAGGGAAGTTTGTTGTTAGGAGCTTACGTTGGAGCGACCTTCAATCCAGGTATGGGGAGAATGGTAGTGTATATCATAGGCATTGGGGGTAGTGTAAGGTAAAAGGAGTTCCCATGACCCAGGTTTGTTGTGTATGTGTATATGATTAATATGATGGTTTGTTTGATTATGATAACATGATATTGGTTGTTAATATGCTGTTTATATGCCTATGTTCATACTACGTTATTGATGTTTATGTTGGTTATATGACCATGATGATATGTTGATGGTTGTTGTTGGCATAATGTTGTTGGTTGAATGGTTGATACCATGATTGTGATGATAATGTTGTTACTATGTTGATAATGACGTTTAGTCTTTGAATATGTTGTTAACTGGCTTAGGATTAATAGAATTAATCCCTAAATTTAATCGGCTAAAATTGATGTTGAACTCTGCCCAGAACAGTACTGTCGTGCGTTGAGCACGCCCGTGCTGAACAGGGAGCGGGCCCGTGCTCCCAGTTTGAATTTTGGAAAATGGCCATGTTGAATGCAGTAGAGGAGCACGCCCGTACAGTTGAGCACGACCGTGCTCGAAAGGAAGCACGACCGTGCTCCACTTAAGTGGCAGTACGCCCGTGCTGGGGTTAAGCACGATCGTGCTCACCCCTCTGGACAGAATCTGAGATTAAGGACTTAAACAGGGGTTTTTAACCCCAATTTTCCCCAACGCTGATGATGACATAGTTAATCAACGACGAGGGTTAGAACACTTAATTAAAGATTAATTAAGATGTTTAAGTCGGTAATCGTTGGGTTACCGCACGTTGATGAGTTGTACCTTGGTGCTTTTTGGCCAAGGGAACCTTAACCCTGCGGTTTGGGTCTAAGGTGTTGTTGATGTTGTACCTTGGTTACCGAGTGTTTGCTCCAAGAGGGCCTTGACCCTATTGGGTCTAAGGTGTTGCAGTTAATTCCGCTAAAGGTTTAAGTGTTGCGGTAGATTCCGCTGTGGTCGATTCCGCTGAAGTCTTCGGGTGATTCCGTCGAAGCAAAGGAGGTGGCGGTTGCCCGTTGTTTGTTGTATGATGCATGCATCATTGGAGATGTTATTGTTGGTGGATGTTCGACATAGGGGAGGTTGTCCTAGAGTACGACGATCTAGCCATCCACGGTAGGTTACCCAAGGTTTGGTAATCGTGTGCCCCCGTGACGAGGCATTCGTTGGTTTGATGCATTGGCTGTCCAAGGAGTAGATTCTCCAGTGTTGAGTAGATTCTCGATGTGGATATTTTAACTCCGAGTCGTTCATCCTGAGTTAGTTGGATCCACATGCATGTTGGAGTAGTGGAGTAGTGTTGCATTAAACTGCATAGCATACTTGGTTGATATGATTTTGATTGGATGTTGATATATATAACTATGTTGATGTATGTTATGATGATGTTATGTTGTATATTTTACCTTGCTTCCAATCTCCATGCCTTATATGTTCACATGATTCTTATTCCCCGTTCTTTGTTTGTTTGTTTGGCCTGATTGGCATCTTGCAGAGGATGACGAGCAGCCCGGAGATGAATGACTCTGAGGAGTCACCACTCATAGTTAGGGCCTTTCTTGTTAGTTAGTGGTCCAGTTGTATTCCGATGATATTTTCCGGAACGGTTGTACCAGCTCTGAATTGTGACATCGGGGTTGGGTGTTTATGTTTATGTTTATGTTATCTTGATATGTTTTATTGTTTAAAACTTGTTTTATTTTTTCGCGTTTTGTGAACTCGTTCATGTGGGACCTTTCTACCCATGGACAGATGTTTTATTTTATTCAGTAAATGCATGTTCTGTCGTATTTCTTTATCTTTAAGTTGCTTTATAACATGTGGGGTAGCAGTGTGTTACATGACACGTGTCGTCATACCATCGCGCCACCTCACATTCCACAAGCTAATCTTAAACCCACCTACACGTGACACCTAGCCCACTAACTATCTAACTAAACCAGCAATGACACATGTTTTCCCACTAAAACTAAGATAATAATTAAATAATCCTAAATCTAAGTATATATAGGCAAGTGTAATGCAAGGCCATCTTCTTCTCTCCCTTTGAACTCATGGCCAGAGAACAAAAGTGAAAGAAAATCGCTTTTATGGCAGCCATTTTCGTGGCTTAGAAAAGCTTGAGGTTGGAGGAGTTTCGGTTGTCGAATTTTCAAACCAATCGCGTATTCGTGATTGTGGCTTCGGCATCTTCGAGGTCACGCCCTTGCATGTGAGAATCATTGAGGTATGTCAATGTCAACTTCGTCGATATTTATCCTTTTTAAGCTATTTAAATTCATTCTACTCTAATTCTTAGTCCCGATATTGTTTTCGATGCGTTTTAGGCTTTTACGGGTTTTCCTGTCAAAGCGATCGAACGAGAAATCGACCACGGGTTTGTGTTGACGAATCTGGGCAAGTATACCCAGTCGTGCAAGTAATACGATGGTGAGACCGGTTTATCGTATCCACGGGGATTGGATGTCAACTACCAATTCACAAGTTCAGCAACTATCTAGACTAAACTATAAATCACGAGAAATTAAAACAGAAAAATAAAGCAACAAAAGCAATAAAATGTTTTTGGTCTTTTTGGGGACTTTTTACAAACACTTGGAGTGCAGAAAGAATATGTTGGGACTAGACTTCACCAAACCTCTTTCTCATGCAATATCAGGACTAGATACCTCCCATTCATGCTTCAAATATTAAAATCAATCCACTAAACTACTCAAGCCCCGATCTCTCGGATGACAAGAGCCTAATTCCACTAATAGACCCTAATCTCTTAGGTGGCCTAGATTAATGAAATTGCATTAGGATTAGGGATTACGCGATTACTAGCAAACCAAACTCCATCTCCAGATGCAAGGGTTACTAGGTGATTAATTTCAGTTCCGGTTCTGATACGAACGTCTCCATTACATACCAAAACACTAATCGAGTCATGGGGGTGCTAGCCACAACAAGCATTAAGCACAGAAAAATAATCACTAATATGAAGACATGAACACAGAATAATCAGTCAAGATAAATACATAATAATAAGTTTGGTTACATCTAATCCCAACAAACTGGGTTCAGTTACTCATATTTACAGAGAAAGCCAAACCAGAAAAGTAGTAGAGAAAGGAGGAAAGGGAGAACTCCATTGAAGCTTCCCACTGTCATCACAGCAACCCCCTAACTCAGCTCCCTTCTAGGGTTGGAACCCTAGCCCAGCCGCAGCCTCCAAGTGCTTCCCCCTCCAAGAACTCTCTTCAATTCTGCCCTAAAACAGCAACTTATACCAATCAGATTCTGTGCGCGTTCGCGAGGCGAGACATGTCTCGCGAGGCGAATGTTAAAAATCTGCTGCTTCAGAGACTTGAACTCTCGCGAGGCGAGAGTGTCTTCGCGTGGCGAATCCAGTCTCGCGGGGCGAATCTCCAGAATTCTGCTTGGCTCAATTTCTTCTCTTTTTAAGCTTTATTTCATCCAAGCTTTATCAAGGCCAAATCTGCACAATTTTCCTCAATTTCTGCAAAACAACACACAAAACCACCTTCACCCGTTCCAAGGTAAAAACTAATAAAAATCAAATAAAGAATGCCTAATCTATATGAAAAATGCATGCAAAAGTATACAGAAAATATGATGTAAAATCACACTATCAAATCACTCCAAGCTTATTCAATTGCTTGTCCTCAAGCAATCACTAAGGCCAGAAGAATAAACAGAACATGGATAGTGAACCAAGAACCCGAGTCAATGATCCAAGTAATAGGCAATTCAAACAATTCAGCAAGAGACAATCAATTCAAGTCCAATTAGAGGCATAGGTTCCTTAAACTCATGTTCTCACTGATTTTGGCACTCTTTCTCACATGAAGCTTACCCCAAGCTTGTTCATTTGCTTGGCTCTCTTTCTAACCTCACTCAAGTGTTAGGGATATATGACAATTCGTTTCATTTTCCTCAAGGAATGATTCCTACCATAGGCTTGACTATCAACCAAATCTCTACTTTATTAATGAAAACAATTAAGAATCAAGAGGTCTTTTACTTGGTTGTAACATGGCCATGGGATTAATCGTTAGGTGGGGAAATCAAGAAAAGGACATTTCAAAAGGCTATACAAAATCAAGCTTTGCAAACATGACCTTCTAAATACCTTTTGGGTTTTTATTCCTTTTTCCACCTTTCTTTTCTTTCTTTTCATTTTTATTTCTCATTTATTTTTGTCATCCCCTTCTCTATTTATTTTTCTTTTGTTTTGTTTTTCTTTTATTTGGAGAAGGGGAGATTTTTCAGCTCAAGAGAAACTTTTTTTCTGATTCTTTTATCCCAAACTTTTTTCCAACTACCTTTTTACCCTTTTGTAATACTTTAGAAGGTCCTATCAAACATTATTTATCAATAAATTTCAAGGTACCAAGAAAAGCATTTTTTTCTTTCAGGCTCAAAATTGGGCAACTAAGGGGTAGCGTTTCATCATTCAAAACTCAGAAGGCCATAAAAATACCTATTGCCTCAATCATTTTCAAAAATGTTTCCAAAAATTTTTAAGCTTCAAAATGGTTTTAAGTCAAGTTCTAGAGAAAGCAAACCAAGAGGAATAACACTCTAACACAAAGAATGGGGTAAAATTTAGTGAGTACCCCTTTGGCTCAACATCTCACATTTTATAGTTCAAAAATCAATGAGCAACACAAATCTATAGAACCATATGCTAATTATCAACTATCCAAGATTATCTCAAACATTTTCATTTGCAGCCATATCACAAGAATAACAAATTGGGTTCAACAATTCACTATCACAAATTATTGGGCACTTAGTTTTCCCAATTGGATACAAAATCTAAGCAAGGGCAATCTAATCATGTGATCATGCAAAGCTATCATGCAAAACTATATGAATGCAATATGAACAAATGCAAATGCAAAATACCCCTACCCCATGCTTAAGAATTTACATTGTCCCCAATGTAAACAATCAAGATGGAGAGAGAAGAAAAATTGGAACGGCTTACCGAGGCGGTAGCGGGTGTTGACTCTCATGACAGTCAGAAACTTGTTGGGAAATGCATCACAGCCGTGAGGGGTGCTGACTTTTCTTTTTTCCTTGTCTTCTTGCTCTTCCTTCCTTCTTTCCCTGAAATCACTTGGCAATTTTATTAGTAAAAGAAAACTCTTGATCTTCTCAAATTATTCAAGAGTTAAAAGTCAAAAACAAAATCTAACTAAAGAGATGGGTTAAGAAAAGTTGGGTTGCCTCCCAATAAGCGCTTCTTTAACGTCACTAGCTCGACGTTCTAGGATCCTCCTCCCGGATCAAATGGAAATTGGAGTGGAGATTGTAGCAGTAGTATGACTTTATCCTCAACTCCACCCAGCCAGTGTGTGAAAGCACCACTGACCTCTTCAACTATAATAATGCACTTACTTCCTAGCGGGTCAAATGGCATTCTCACCAGGAAGTTTGAAAGACAAGTGGAAGGGGTTAGTTTACCAATGTCCACACATGCATGCAAGCCGACATATTTGTCCAATGCAGAAATTTCAGATTCCTTAGCAAGCATGGTGGAATCCACTACCACTTCGTCTTCATCTTGAACTATCCCCCAAACCAGATTTTCCTCAAATTGGGCTTCAGGTGACTTTTGTACTAACTGTTTGCAAATCTCCTCAACTTGCGTTTTGAAGTTCTGCATCACAGCTTCGATACTCTCACAATTGGCTCTTGCCTTGGCCTCAGAGGCGGATAGCTCTTGGGAATATTATTCTAGAGCAGCTTTCAACGGTGTTTGCTCCTTCCATTCCCATTCTTCAATTTCCCAAGGACTTGTGGAAAGTACTCCCTCTTCTTGTGACTTATCCACCATCACCACTTCATCTTCAATTTGATCCATTCCCACAACTAAATTCTGCTCAACTTCTGCTTCATGTGGCTCTATGGGAATCATACATGGTGGTGGAGGTGGTAAATATGAACAAAAGGTTTCCCAATCCTCCTCGGAGAAGTTATATATAAGCCTTCCTGTCATATAGTCAACTTGTGCTGGAGTAACCTGATCCATCAAATCCATGCAGTCTCCCAAACACCAGTTGTCCTCCAAAGCGTGACTTGAGGCTTCCTCATCAGGTGGATAATAGTGATTGTCCATGAACTTCGTCCACCTTGCACAAACACAACTCAAAACAAAAAGATCAAATATATACAGAAAAGTAAAAAAGAATAAAAATGTCTAAATTAGTTGCCTCCTCTGTTACTAATGATATTGGCAAAACCAATCCCCGACTTTATCAAGGCCAAATCTGCACAGTTTTCCTCAATTTATGCTCTTTTTAAGCTCTATTTCATCCAAGCTTTATCAAGGCCAAATCTGCACAGTTTTCCTCAATTTCTACAAAACAACACACAAAACCACCTTCACCCGTTCCAAAGTAAAAACTAATAAAAATCAAATAAAGAATGCCTAATCTATATGAAAAATGCATGCAAAAGTATACAGAAAATATAATGTAAAATCACACTATCAGTTTGGAACCGAATCTGAATTCATGGGACAGTGACTATGTTGGTGAGTTTCCTCTTATATTTCTTGTGTTTAGTTCGTTTTGGGTCTTCGTTTCAATTCTCGTGCTGGTCGGTTGTTGATTCTGTTATTGTTTATGTGTTTCTGGACCTCGTGCGTGTGCTCGGGACAATTTTTTGTCCAATGCACATACCGTAGGTGTACATATTAGATTTGAGGTTGTTTTCGGAAAACGCGTCGAGGTTCGTACCTGTAGTGCGGAAGCATTCAGAGCTTTTATGGGAAAACATGCAAATCAGTAAGGTGGGGAGAAAGTAATCAGCATCGTCGGGGAGGCAAGAGTAGAATAATAATTATATATGCATGTGTGTAGGGTGCCCCAGACCATACTAGGATGTCGAATAGTCGACAACAACTAAACCCAAATAAAATAATATTTTAATGTAGTCTCGGGTTTAGTAGTTGTAGGTTTATTGATAGTAAGTTTGATATCTTAAGTTAGCAAGTTGATATTGGTTGAAGTTGTCTGAATTACATGCTCTTTGTGCTATTTGAATTATACATGATGATATGTGATATTTTCTACACTTGATATGTTGAACGTGATTATGTGATTATTTTATATTGGTATATGAGAATTGATGATTGACTAGTTGTTATGACGAATATATGTTGTATGGATGAGTTGAGAGTTAACACTGTGGTAATGCCTTGAGACTATGACTTTGAGGTCGGGGATGTATGGACATCCGTTGTGAGAGTGTGAATGTGTAAGAAGGTTCCGGTGTTAACTAAGCGATGTTTGTTGCATTACATTTTGCCAAGGTGGCGAGCCGTATGACTGGGTGTCATACGAGGTCAGTTCTACTCAAGTGCGGGTACGAATTACGGAAGGGCCGGTATGTGAAAAGACCTCGGGGATGTAAAACTGGACTCGGGAGGCTCATAGTGACCATTAGGTAGCTCCTAGTGCGCCGCGTACCCCGGTAGAGCCTAGTTATCTTGAATTTATCCTGAGTATCCACGTCTAAGGTTGACTATTCGAGGAGATCCAGATACCTCTGATGGAGCTGAGCTCACAGAGAGATGCACTCTTATGGGTCACGGCGAGCGGAAAAGTTGCCTAGACAAACTAACTGATATTCCTTAAGCAAAGAGGCTTGATATGGGAATATCTCAGGGTTAAGATCCGGATGAGAGATATCGGTCGACATGCATAGGAGTGAGACTCCTTAGAGGATTGAACTGAGAGTGAACTTCGAGGATGTTCCGTGTTGGTGTGATTCAGAAGATGGTTGCCTATTACTTGTTGCATGTGTATATGTATATGTAATTGTTGTTCTGTGTGTCCACATCCCCATTTTTATGACTATGTTAGAGTTGCTTATCTCCCTTCTTTCTATACCTTTCTATGTATGTTAACGGTATAGTAGATGAACAACAATGCCAAGATGGGAACGACAACTTGGAAGGACTACCGACCACAACGCTAGCTACAGAAGATCCCACCACAATTATATAGATGGTGTGACGGCGAAGGCGAGGGTAGTTCTAGACGCCCACATCACTGATGATGTGGATATGTCAGATGCGTCTATTAGGTTGTGTGCCTCTGTGAGATTATTTTGTATTTTGGATATATTTTGAGAGGCGGGCTGGGTAGCTATAAGACTTTTCTCCTATTTTCTATGACCAGTTATGTATTAATTTTAGTTTTAGTTTGACAGTGTTAGTATAGCTTTAGTAAGTCCATAATCCCTCTGTTGGGATTTATCGTACTTGGATGACAGACGTGCTTATTATGTATATATAGCCGATGTGTGTTTTATTCCGCTGTGCATGTTTTTAAATAAAATTAATTTTATCGCTTCCGCAACATAAATTATTTTCTTATCTAATATACGCACTAACGTTAATACAATGGATTAAGGCTTAGATAATTAGGATTTCTTTAGTGGGACATCAGGGTGTCTCAACGGCGAACCAAACTGAAGCTTAATGAATCCGTTTTTCAAAAATATAGGAAATAAAAGGAAATTACAAATTGAGCTAATATAATGTACTTTGGGATGTATTTCAAGTACACAAGTTGGCCACGATTCATGACAAAAAATTCAGTGATAAATTGGAATCAGTTGTATTTGCAAATGAAACTCAGTTCTGTCACTACCAATGTTGACATGAAGTTACACAAGTGATTTAGACATGGCAGTTGCAGCTGGCTCTTGCCTATGGAGTAGTTCATAATCAATGGTAATAACACAATTTAGATGACTTTTATCTAAATATTTTGTTGAAAGGTATTCGAATAATCTGATTACCTCTTATTGCTTTGGTTCAAGTATTTCCAGTTACTCCTATTACGAATTCTTGGTCATGTTTTAGTATTTTTTTCCCTAATGCTTGGCCGCGCTGTCGCCACGCGCCAAAAAGAACGAGCGATTATAAAAATAATGCAGTATAGAGCGACAACTCGGATCGTCTCTCAAGGACTCTTTAGGTGTTGTTATTATTAACAGAAAATTAGTAAAAGTTAGAAATGGGGGTTTTGAGATTTGAAACTAAAATAAAGGAAACAAAATAAAAACAGAGAAAAGAAGCAAAGCAGTTTAAGAAATTAGCAAATAAACAAAAGCGATTAACCTACTGTTTTCAGTTTCCCACTATCATTGGTTCATGCAAATCCTAAGCAGATACTAATCTCCTCCCGGTTGTAGCAACAATTAACAAACGAAAACCGCTACTACAGATGTATGTTCCTATTCCCGAAATAACAAACGGGGTTAAGCTCTCATGAACAAACGAACATGAATGAACACACGCGAAATAACAAATGCGATTATATATAGGAACATAGCATCACCGAAATGAAACAATACCATACTATATATTCCTGAAATAACAAACAGAAACATATAGCATTGCATTGAAAAGAGAAAAGCAAATTAAAGAGGAATCACAGAACCTCAAGTGTTAACAGAAACCAATTACAGTAGATTAATCTAGGAGACTAATTCTCCATTACAGAAATAAACATTAAACTAAGAGGAAAACAAAAGACTACAAACTCAGAAACTAGCCAAAACTGGCTAATTCTGACTTCCTAAAAACTAGCTAACTTATCATTCTGCCATAGAGCAGTTTATATACAAATTCTGGAATCCAAGTCCTCGCGAGGCGAAGCACTGCTCGCGAGGCGAATTATGCGAAAGGTCTGCAACTCTTTGTATTCTCGCGAGGCGAGCATATCTTCGCGAGGCGAACGCTTCAACTTCAAAACTGCCACGGCCGTGATCTTCAACACGGGTAAACCGTGATCGTCTCTGACTTTTCAGGCTTGCATGACTCGCGGGGCGAGAAATCCTTCGCGGGGCGAGTGGCTCCAGATTTATTTTATTTTATTTTATTAACCTGAAAAACAGAAAATAAAAGTAAATACTTTATTCACTCTAAATCAACTAAATTAACTTAAAAACAATTTACAGACTCAAAATATTACTTAGAGACAATCAAGTCTAAATTGGGTAAAAATGATATAAAATTAGCACAAGGCCAAGGTCTTGACTAGTTATAAAACCAGTCAAACAGAGGCTCATCAAAATACCCCAAACTTAAACTTTGCTTGTCCCCAAGCAAACTAAAACTTAAAAACTCAAAAAGACTCAAGACCTGGCAAGCTTAAGAATTCAATCAACTTTCGCACAAATTTCAAGCAATTTATCAAAATACTTTCAATGTTCCCCCCTTTACAAACAAAGCAATCCCCAAAATCTTTCATTCTAAACAATTGAGAATTTCATTATTTAAACAATCATCAATCTAAGCAGGGGATCCAAGTTACACACAAAAGAGAGATCACCAAATTCAAACAAATGCCTTCCTCACAAGGGAAATTTATGTTTCACTCAATCGCTCAGTTTGTGTCAGGCTATCAACATTTCACTCAGTTTTCACTTTTAAGAGCACTTCCCATAAATTTGATTTTCATCTCCTAATGGTTCCCACAGAAAACATGCAAGCAACATCAAAAGGTCTTTTATGGGTTGTAATGGGGCCTGGCTAAGGGTAGGATATACAAAGGAACTAGGCTGAAGACCCTAGGAACTAAGAGAGCATGAACATTATTTACACTTTGAAATTCACTCAAGTTCCTTTTCTCATTTTTCTTTTATGCCTTGGGTGACTACAACCTTTTTATTTCTTTTTGGCATTTTTGCACTTTTAAAATTTTTTTTTTGTTTTTCTTTTCTTTTCTTTTCTTTTCTTTTTTTCTCTCTTTTTTTTTACATAAATTTTTTTCTCAATGCCAAACAACATATTACACCTTGCAGCCACCCCAAACTTTAGTTTCTTGCACCCATTCTAAGATTACATGCTCTCCTAATCCTAAGATCGGGTTAACATGGTTTTCCAGATTTTTGGGCTTATAACATTAGGTTATCAAGAATTAACAGGCTAATAGGCTCAATGGGGCTAACTAAGGAACATGCATTAGGAATTGGTTATTTTTAGGCTAAGTAGCTATTTACAAAGAAAATGCCTAAATCATTTGAAGCAAACATATAATCATGCAAACCAAAAAGAGATTCAACCAAATTCAGGAAAGTGCAACTTAAAAGAGATTCTCACAATCAAAAACATGTTGGAGGCTCAAAACCTCACCTGGACATTTATGCAAATTGTTTAACTGAGATTCTATCCCTAGCGTGTGCTTCCTATCACCCCAAACTTATCATAAATCATGCCATCATAACAAAATCTCAAAGTTCAGTTTTCAATCATATGGGGATCATTTTTTTCTAAAATTTTCAAGTCCTAGGGGTAAACAGTCAAAACATATCATGCAATCAATCTATGCAAAAATTAATAAAATCCAATAAACTTGCCAATACCCAAGACAAAAACACAACTCCTGAGCTTCTCAAATTATTCAGGAGCCTTATTAAAAACAAAACATAAATAAAGTAAAGAAAAGAAAATTAAAAAGAAGCAAGGGTAAGAAAAACTCATTGAAGGCGGTTCCACCGAGGATCCCATAGCTTGTAACATAAGTCCCACATGGTAGCCAAAGGGTGGTAGTTCATTCCATGCTTCCCTAACTTGCAGCCTTTATACGGAAGTGGGTGCTTGACAATCATAGTAACCTCGCCCGGTCACGGCGGACTTTTCACTTCCTCCGGGGTCACAGATGACATCTTTATCAATAAAATCTCCCCAATATAAGTGGGGCTCAACCTCTTGGACCGGCCATGGTGCAAAATCCAAGGGTGCAACATCCATCACCTGGTGGCTCCTTAGGGGAGGTGGCAAACAGTTTGAAACGATTCTGGGAGTCTTGCTTCCTTTTCTCGCACTTTCTTCCTTTACTGCACGAACAAATTCATCACCTGTTAAACCTGCAGAAATCTCATCACACACCACAGGAAGGTTAGAGTTAGTACAGTTAGTAAATATATTACAATAAACTAAATCAGAAAGCGGCTGAATGTCTGGAAGTTGCTTGAGCTCTATGGAGGGTGGCTGTTCAATGGATGGTATATTTGGAACTTCGGCTAAACAAACAGCATCACTCTCATTATCACCCTGCAAAATAGAGTCAAGAAACCCAGCACAAACATCACACGGGTTAGTGTCAGTGCAGTTAGTACATGTAGTAAAAGAAACTGAGTTAGTAAAGGTCTGATTGTCTGGACTTTCTACACACGGTTCATCCACCCCATCATTCTCAACACATGCATTTGATTCCACAGGTTCTTCATTATCCTCCAGCATGGTGGATCAGATGTCCTCTTGATCTTCCTGATCCTCATTTTCTTTGTTTCCTTTCAAGTATAAACCTGCATAACAGTGTATACACAAAGCAGCAGTACCATCACAGTAACAATCATTAGAATCAGGGGATTCAACACATAATTCCTCATCAACAGAAAGATCATCATCAGAATTATCATCAAAAGTATTTTCAGGAATAACCATCTGTGAATCCTTATGTTCCTCAAGGGGCTGTGGAGTTAGCATTGCAGCCGAGTTGGCGGTAACTTGATCAATTAGAGCCCACAACTTTTGAGATTCAGCTTGGTCCCTCTGTTGGGCTTCACGATTACTTGCCTCCATTGCCTCCATCCTCTGTTGAAATTCAAGATTGTATGCCATCCGTTGATTGTTCTCTTCCATTTGTTGTAGCATTGAAGCAATCTCATCCAAGGTGCTCTGTGAAGGTTCGGAAGGTGCAGAGGTGGTCACTTGGCTAGGATAGTATGGTGGTGGCTCACTAAAATTAGGATAATACATGCAAGGTTGCTCATAATAAACATTAGGCACATAATTTCGCATATAATTATCCATGGGGGAAAATAAAATTTACAGACCAGACAAAGCAGACAAAACTAATTAGCAAAGCAAAAAGTTTTTTTTTTTTTCAAAAATTATTTTCTGCTAATAACAACAAACCAGAGTCCCCTACACGGCGCCAATTTTGGTCAGCAATGTGCCGCCACGCGCCAAAAAGAACGAGCGATTATAAAAATAATGCAGTATAGAGCGACAACTCGGATCGTCTCTCAAGGACTCTTTAGGTGTTGTTATTATTAACAGAAAATTAGTAAAAGTTAGAAATGGGGGTTTTGAGATTTGAAACTAAAATAAAGGAAACAAAATAAAAACAGAGAAAAGAAGCAAAGCAGTTTAAGAAATTAGCAAATAAACAAAAGCGATTAACCTACCGTTTTCAGTTTCCCACTATCATTGGTTCATGCAAATCCTAAGCAGATACTAATCTCCTCCCGGTTGTAGCAACAATTAACAAACGAAAACCGCTACTACAGATGTATGTTCCTATTCCCGAAATAACAAACGGGGTTAAGCTCTCATGAACAAATGAACATGAATGAACACACGCGAAATAACAAACGCGATTATATATAGGAACATAGCATCACCGAAATGAAACAATACCATACTATATATTCCTGAAATAACAAACAGAAACATACAGCATTGCATTGAAAAGAGAAAAGCAAATTAAAGAGGAATCACAGAACCTCAAGTGTTAACAGAAACCTATTACAGTAGATTAATCTAGGAGACTAATTCTCCATTACAGAAATAAACATTAAACTAAGAGGAAAACAAAAGACTACAAACTCATAAACTAGCCAAAACTGGCTAATTCTGACTTCCTAAAAACTAGCTAACTTATCATTCTGCCATAGAGCAGTTTATATACAAATTCTGGAATCCAAGTCCTCGCGAGGCGAAGCACTGCTCGCGAGGCGAATTATGCGAAAGGTCTGCAACTCTTTGTATTCTCGCGAGGCGAGCATATCTTCGCGAGGCGACCGCTTCAACTTCAAAACTGCCACGGCCGTGATCTTCAACACGGGTAAACCGTGATCGTCTCTGACTTTTCAGGCTTGCATGACTCGCGGGGCGAGAAATCCTTCATGGGCGAGTGGCTCCAGATTTATTTTATTTTATTTTATTAACCTGAAAAACAGAAAATAAAAGTAAATACTTTATTCACTCTAAATCAACTAAATTAACTTAAAAACAATTTACAGACTCAAAATATTACTTAGAGACAATCAAGTCTAAATTGGGTAAAAATGATATAAAATTAGCACAAGGCCAAGGTCTTGACTAGTTATAAAACCAGTCAAACAGAGGCTCATCAATGCTATTGCAATTTCCATTCAATTCGTATCAACTTGCTAGTGGATATTTATGTAAAGCACTTGAAGTGGAGATAAAATGAATTAGCACAATTGTTGGAGATAGAGCATATGACACTAATCCCTGCCTCTATTGCAAAAGCAGTATGACACTAATCCCTGCCTGCTTGTTTTTAAATCCTTTGGTTCTTTGCTTGCTTAGTTCCTTTTTTGCTGTATGCATTTGTTTTTGAGATAGGATGAAAAATATACAAGGGGAAAACAATTCTTCGGTTGGCCTGCCTAATGAAGAAGAAAAAAAACAAAAAGATGGGAGGATGATACTATTGAGGTTTTAATTGACTGTGCTTTGGAGCAAGCAAATCTAGGGGAACACACTGGGAATGGGTTGACAAAACATGGGTGGCGGAATGCTAAGGGAAAATTCAGGAGTATCACTAGCTTGAATTATGATGAGCTTCAAATTAAGAACAAGTGGGATGCAATAAAGAAAAAATGGCAACTCTGGTATAGAATCTTTGGAATGGAATCTGGACTTGGTTGGAATTATGCGACAAATAACATTGAAGCAGATGCGCACTGGCAGGAAAAAAAATATTGGAATGTTGTAATAAAAAATAGTTTCGAAACATGCTTACTAATATTTGTTTGGCATTAAATCTTATATCATTGTGTACTTGGTATTATAGGAGGAGCCCGAAGCAATGCAATTCCGAAAAAGTGGTTTAAAGTTCAAGGATAAACTGACTTTCCTATTTGCTTATGGTACAACAACTGGTGAACATGCATATGCACCGTCCTTAGGAATGTTACCCGAGGATATTGAAAAATTGGACACAAAGTGAAGGTGTTAGGGGAGGTAGTGGCGGTATTACTGCTGGGGTAGCTTTGGTTTTGAAAATTCACATTGAACAACCCTACAGGTAGTTCTTTAAGTGGAAAGAAAAGAAAACATGGATCAATGATGCCTAAAGGGGGTAAGCCAACTCGGCGTAAAAAACTAAATAATTACACTGAAAGACTAATTGGAGCAATTGAGTCTCGCACAACCCCAACTGATAATGCTAGCAATGCTGAGATGAGTGATCCATATGCTATTAGTAGTGTCATGAAAGAGGTTAAGAAGTTGTCAGGCATGGAAGCTGGTTCCTGTTTACTTGCTCAGTGTAGCTTCATCTCGAAAGACCCATTGTCAAGACAAATGTTTGTGGCTCTTGAAGATGACGATCCAAGGCGGAATTATCTCTGCCAAAAAAATTGAGAAAGCTTAATTAGGTCGTAGTAAAGGTTTAAAGTTAAGGGTAATGTTGGTGATATATATATATATATAAATCACTTTTTGGATGGTGTTTGGATCTTTTATGGTGATGTATAAATCACTTTTTTACTAGGTGTTTGGGTCTATTATGGTGATATCTAAATCACTTTTTGGAACTCGACTTCACTTTTGTTTCTTTGATGTATGAAACACTATTATATGTTATGTTGTATTTGCTAATGTATAAAATGACTATTATCTATTTGCATGTCTTCGTATCTGTACATTACAATGCAAATCTGTACTTTGCAGGACAAGGTCATTTTCCATTTGTAAAATGGTTGTTACAAGCTCATCACATTGTGATAACAACTGGAATGGAGATGATATTGAGAAGTCAGAAGATGATATTGTACTTATACTAACATCAGTGGCTATGTTGCTTATTGATTATGATTATAAATATATGTGCAAAGAACCATGCCGAACTAGTGCTTTAACAGGCCATAATTGGGTTCAAGATATATTATGTGGCAATGAAGTTTGTTGTCATGAAATGTTTAGAATGGAAAAACATGTTTTTTATTCTTTTTGTGACAAGTTAGTTGAGCATGGATTGAAGAATACTAAACATGTATGGGTGTTAGGGATGGTGGCCATGTTTTTGAATGTTGTTGGACATGGTATGGGCAACAGAATGATCCAAGAAAGATTCCAACATTCAGGTGAAACCGTTAGTATATGTTTTCATAAAGTTTTAGTGGCCTGTTTGAAGTTGTCAATGATATTAATCAAGCCGCAAGATCCATCTTTCCAAAGTATTCATTCCAAAATTGCATATGATGACAGATACTGGCCTGTTTTTAAAGATTGCATAGGGGCGATTGATGGAGTCCATGTTCCTCGTGTAGTGCCTCAAAATGAGCATGCAAAATATATAGGAAGAAATGGATATACTAGTCAAAATGTCATGGTCGTGTGTGATTGGGACATGTGTTTTATATTTGCATTGGCAGGTTGGGAAGGTAGAGCACATGATGCTAGAATTTTTCATGACCCACCACGTAATGCAAACTATAAATTTCCACATCCTCCCGCAGGTTTGATATCTTTGCCTTCACAATTGTTTTTAAAATATTGCTCAGGTAAATATTATTTGGTTGATGTTGGTTATCCAACACCCATTGGCTACTTAGGGCCATATAAATGTGAGCGATATCATCTTCCAGAATTCAGGTGAACTACCGGATTGAATAGTCACAATGAAGTTTTCAACTACTTTCTTTCTAGCTTAAGGAGCACAATAGAAAGGACATTCGGTGTATGTAAGAATCGATTTGCAATTCTGAATCACATGTCCAAATTTAAATATTCCACTCAGGTTCAGATAGTTATTGCTACAATGGCAATATACAACTTTATTAGACAAAACAGCATCACAGATGTTGAGTTTAGTAACATTGTTGGTGATAAGAATTTACCAAATGATGATGATGATGCTCCCAATGATGGCAATGACCTACCTGAACGCATGGATAATATTGTGTCTTCTGAGTACATGGATCATATTCGAGATTCAACGAGGGATGATGTTGTTAAAGCTTTGCTACCAAACAAGGACTTTGTGGCATTGTTATTATTTATTTGTGGATTGTCTAATTTCAAGTTAACTATGTAAGAATATTTATTAATGAACTTCTCTTTATTTTTATTACTAGGAGTTTGTGATTAATATTTATGTTTCAAAACAATGCCATATTTTTTTTTGTTTAGAACTTACCTCTCAAATTATCCTTGTTATTAAACTAAAATGATTTAATTGTTATGCACTGTCGTAAAGACCTTTTTACACTGTCATTCAATCATAACTTGCCATATTAGCAAAACGTTTGTCTCTTATCCTAACTACTTAAAAAACCACTGATAATCCGTCTGTTTATCATGTTTTATATATTATTTAAGAGTGGATTTAATAAATTAAATTGAGTTGAATGCTTGATTTAACCTAAATCAGACTTTGTTTTCCTTTTTTGGTTATTTTAGAGTCAACGTGTGTTTAATTAATTTTAATTAGATTTTAGTTAATTTTTATATATGTTATTATTTTGATTTTTAGGAAAATATCAAGAATGAATAAAAGGAGCTTCAATGATGCTTGGTGTTATATATATGTGTGGACAGTCAGCAAGAGGAATTGAATTAAATGTTGCAGGGAGAAATTGAGTTTCAATAAAAAATAAGGAGTTGACCAAGTGAAACAAAGTAACAAACCACCATGGGCCATGTCAATTTGAAGTGAAGAATTGCCGCAAGGAAGAATTTCATTTGGAAATTGATAGAAAGCTTCCAACGTGAATCAATTTTGTCATGGGCCCAAGTGAAAGAATTATTGGAATTAAAATGGAGTGCTTGCATTTATATAGCATCAGAGCATTAATTATAAATGGAGTGCTTTGCATTCAATCTGAATAAGATATGATTTACTTTGGATTTTGAAATTAAATTAGAAGATTGAAATAGTTAAAGAATGCTCATCAAAGAGAAAAATAAGGAAGGGTCGTGATATTGTGCTTATCCAAAAGAAACAAAAATCTGATAGAGATCCGTAATTGCCGAACAGAGGAGGGGGACAAGAAGTAGCGCACAGCATAGTCCGACAGGAGCAGCGGATACAATTTCAATGGAGTTTTCTTTTCTTCTTGTTATTTCTTTTATGAGTGAGTAGTTATTTTAAATTTAGGATTGAGTAATGCATTCTGACATTATTACGATGAATATTTGATTGATCACCTTTGATGAACCGAGAAGTGAACCTATGTATTGAATCCATAGGAATTGAATTTATGATTTAAATCACGAGAGTTAGAAGCGATCCTTCGAGGATACCATTGAATTATCATAAATCGTAATGGATTCAATTTAAATACAATTATCACGAGAGTTGGAGTTGATTTAATTGAGCACGGTTCTTGTATCTCGAGAGGGAACATTAACTAAGTTAGGATGATTCACCTTCAATTGAGTTAGATATTAACAAAGACATAGTCAATTAGGATTCATAATTGGTCAATGTGGTAGCCGATCCCAAAACCTCTTCTCATATTTAAAAACCCAAAAATATTTGATTTCTTTTATTGTTTCATTTATTTTCTTGAAATCTTTTCACACCTATTTTTCAATCTAAATAGTTGTTTAATTTGTGAAGTGATAGTTGGTTTCCCAACCCCTGAGTTCGATACTCAGTTTCTCACCGTTTTATTATTACCTGCTTCGATCCAGAGATCTTGCCGGAGCCTATCAGCCCACCTATATCATGATTTATGATTGGTTATCGATGTAAAAATTTACAATGACAATATATAGCAATTAAACACAAACTGAAATATACATTGTTTTTATTTAACTATTGTAAAAAAATAATATATTTTCACATGTTTTCCATAATCATGCAAAAAAAAAAGTCAGGAATTTATTCACTTTTTTATAAATAGATGATGACAAGATATAAAATCGAATGTTAAAAGAAAAACAAATATTATAAACAGACATCTTCATATATTTTTTCGTTATTTATTATGTAAAATTGATTATTTTTTTATCACCCAAATGAAATAGATTATCTTAAAATCAATTTTTAACAAAAATACAAAAACAAAAACTAATTCTAATTATAATCGATTATCACAATAATCGATTATTTGAAAATAAATTAACAACTTAATTTTTTTTTTTTCAACTTTCTCATGCTCTAAGTTGTCCAATAAACTTTTCTCTAATATTAATCAGCCATATGTAGGGATGTCAACGGGGCGGGGCGGGCACGGATACTGGATACCCGCTACCCGCCCCGTTGGATAATAAAACTACCCGTACCCGCCTGCATCTGCCGCACGGATATCCGTTAACGGGTTCTTAATCTGATTCGCGGTATCCGTGGATATCCGTGGTAGTTATAAAAAAATAAATATTTTTTTTAATTTAAAAAAATACATAAAACTTAAACAAATCATCACATTAATATCTTCCGATATTTGAACAAAATAGCACCTACAAATTAATACATCACACTTAAAATATCCATGAAACAACACAATAGATGAAAATTATCTAGAAAATGAGATAAGGATTTTGAGAGTAGATATATATAATAGGGTATTATAGTAATTAAGAATCGATGACGGGTATCCGCGGCACGGATAAGTATGATACCCGCCCCCCTGGTTATAAACGGGTATTGGAATTACCTGTTTATTTTACCCGCGGCATCTCGTTTAAATACCCGCCCCATACTTAGTTCGGATTTTATCCGCGAAAGATATCACGAAGACGGATAAAATTGTCATCCCTAGCCATATGCGTAGAATAGAAACGAGTAAAAGTATGTAAACCAAAAAAAATAAAAATAAAGAAGAAACGAGTGAAAGTAAAAGGTGAAGCCCAGTTAAACGACAGTCGTTTAAAAGGTGTTGCCTATTGTGTATGTGGCACAATGAGGTGCAAGTGAAGTAACGCTGCCGCTGAGGTGCTACATTGCTTCTTACACCGCCCTAGGGTTAGGACTAGGGTTTTTGCTCCTCTCCCTATCCTCCTTCACCCAACACACAAAGGTTTATCTTAAGCGCAATCTCTCACCTCATTCTCTTCTTTCTATTCTTTTGGATCATTCATTTCAGGCTTTGAAATTGGGATTTTAGGTTTTGTTTGCTGCCTCGATGGCGAAAGCTTCTGCTGGAACCGTTAACCCACACGGACGTACCGGAGTTCGAATTGTCGTCGCCGGAGACCAAGGTACCGGAAAATCCAGCCTGATTATCACTGCCGCCGCCGACAACTTCCCGGTTACCGCGGCGCCGGTGTTGCCTCCCACTAGGTTACCGGAAGATCTGTATCCCGATCGTGTGCCCATCACAATCATCGACACCTCTTCACGGTATCGAACTTTTCACCTTTTGCTATACACCGTTTTGAATTTGAATGATGAAATATTCGTAGACCATAAAAACAGGGAATCAAGTGGAGTTTTTGAGTAGCAATACTAGTTGCTGTTTTGATTCTGTGTTTTGGGGTTGATGTTTCATTTTGAAGCATTATCTTGAACCTTAATGTTCTCCCTTTAGAACCAGCTTGGCCAGTGGCGGATCTTGGCCATAATTTTTTGGGGGAGCCATTAGCTATTAGCTAAACTAATGTGATTAAAATTGACAAGGATCGTATTTAATTTTATCAAATTTTTAAAGTAACAATAAAACATATAAAAGAAATATATACTTACATTTAAAGTATCGCTCTTCCTTATTTTAAAGACTTAAAGTTATCATTGGTTGAATCAGAATTAAAAGTTTCAACTATTTTTTTTCAATATAAATTACCATATTGTTGAAATTGAGATCTCAAATTAATTTTTTCTTGCTTACTTTAATCCATAAAATAAAATTTGTTCAAAATAGCACTGCACCATCCATTTAAATTAATGTAATGGATAGTCATATTCTTTATGCACTCTCCTCGTTGTGATGCTTTTGCATGCAACTTTTTGCACTCATTTTACATGGGTATCCTTATACTTTTTTTAATAAAAATTTCCTGTAATTTGAAAATCAACACTATTTACCAGAACAAAAATAATACTAGACTATACAAGAGTGCCAGATCCTCTTTTTATTTCACCCTTCTTGACCCACTGGCACTCAAACTCAACACGCATAAATATAAAACAAATAAACTAAGAGCAATAATAGTATAATAATAAGAAGAAGAGAAAGCTAAAAAGTAAAGAGGTTGCAGGGCCTAGCATCCAAAAGCCGAAGAATGCTAGAAAGCTAAATATGCAGGTAAGAGATGAATAAACTGAACCGATGGTGCCGCAGGTAGCAAGGATTCTTAAAGTTTTTAATATATTAAAAAATTTGGGTAAAATTTTCTTGGCTCCCTCCTGCCCTGTCCAAGGTCCGCCTCTGAGCTTGGCAGTTTCGTTCCTGAGCTGTTTGCTGATCAAGGTCTTTGAATAATGTAAAGTTTTTTTTTTTAATATTCTGTTTATCGATTCCGATATTCACTTGCACAAAAAATTTAAAGTATACAATTTGAAATCTCTAACAGGAATGTGGCTTTGTGCTTTTAGCTTTATCCATTAATAGGGTTTGCCCTTAAATTTGAATATCCTCCTCACCATATTGTTATTGTTATTGCAGTCCTGAGGATCGTGATAAAGTTGCAGAAGAATTACAGCGGGCTGACACAGTTGTACTCACTTATGCATGTGATCGGCCGGAGACACTTGAAAATCTGAGTATATTTTGGCTCCCACATCTTCGCAAATTAGAGGTTCTGATCTTGTATTAATTTTTTTTCCTCTCCAAGGACTCTGTTCAATTGCAGCTCCGTTTTTATTTTTCAGCAGTGAAGAGAGAGAATAAAAAGGAGGGAGAAAATAAATATTCCTTGAGAATGAAAGAAGATGACCTTGATACATTAGTGTAATTTGTTGAACCAGTTCTGGTCTTCTTTCTTGTAAAAAGATCTTCTATTCAAGCGCACATGCTTGCTCTTTGCTTTAGCCAGATTAGATTCGCATAGTATATTTGTCCTTTTTTATGTTGAATGTATATATGCATGATATAGATATTTCAACCTATTGAACAGGTAAAAGTGCCAGTTATAGTGGTTGGTTGTAAGCTTGATTTGAGAGATGAAAATCAGCAGGTGAGCCTAGAACAGGTGATGTCACCAATAATGCAACAATTCCGAGAGATTGAAACTTGCATTGAGTGTTCAGCATCTAGGCATATCCAGGTATCTCTTTTCCATGCTATTAAACTTCTTGTTTTGACATCTTATTATCAAGGTGCTGATAAATTATATCTGGATTTTGTTTCATACAATTGTAATTAAATTTCCTCCTTGAAGGTCCCTGAAGTTTTCTACTATGCACAAAAGGCTGTTCTTCATCCAACAGCTCCATTATTTGATCAGGAGTCACAGACTCTAAAGCCTCGATGTGTGCGGGCCTTGAAGCGGATTTTTATCCTCTGTGACCATGACAGAGATGGTGCCCTTAGCGATGCTGAGCTGAATGATTTTCAGGTTGTATGTCTCCCTTTTAAGATGACAATATTCAATATCAAAATTGAGGCTTTTTATTATGAGTAATATAATCTGGCCCCTTAGAGCTTGATTGTAAGCTTGTTTCTGTTATGTTATGGTAAGGTGATTCGGGCATAAGATTTGTGAGAAATCTAACAAAACTATCAACAGGTTAAATGTTTCAATGCTCCTTTGCAACCATCTGAAATTGTGGGTGTAAAGAAGGTTGTACAAGAAAAATTGTCTGAAGGTGTGAATGAGCGTGGGCTTACTTTGACAGGATTCCTATTTCTTCATGCCCTTTTCATAGAAAAAGGACGTCTAGAGACAACATGGACTGTGCTTAGGAAGTTTGGATATAATGATGAAATCAAGCTTGCTGATGATCTAATTCCGCCTTTGAAACGGGCTCCTGATCAGGTATTTCTTTTGAGATGAATTGTGACCTCATGTACTGTGTATGACATAGATTTTTATGTTTGCCTGTCTGAGGTCAATTTGTGGGAGTTTTTATCCTGTTCTGATATAGATTGGCTTTAATGACTGCAGAGTGTGGAGCTGACAAATGAAGTACTTGATTTTTTGAAGGCAATCTTTGATGCTTTTGATGGTGATGGTGTATGTCATTTGCGCACATGGCCTTTGAATATTTTTATTTTTTCATGTTGTCTGTTATGTTATATTCAAACATTTTCTCAAATGACTTATTTTGGTGTATGTTGCAAATTGTAACTTGCCTAACTCTTCTTGAAACCATCTGTTCCTCCAGGACGGGATGTTGCGACCTCGTGAACTCGAAGAATTGTTTTCTACTGCCCCAGAAAGGTATATTGATGTTACTTTATTATCCACGTCAAAGGTCGATTGGTTTGCATTGGTTTCTTTGACTGAATTGGTAGTGGGACAGTGTGAATCAGAGTTTATCATATGTTGTGTTATTTTTCTAATGTACATGTTCTATGAGGATCTGTTATGTACTTTTCATTTTGATTCTTCAATGTTTTTACAAACTGGCAAGTTTTCCTATGTATGACTTTCCTAAGTCTAGATGTTAATAAGGATTCTTGCCAATGTTGTTATTATTATTATATGGTTTCTTGATTGCAGTCCTTGGATTGGAACTCCTTATGAGGATGCTGCAGAAAAAAATGCATTTGGAGGACTATCGCTTGATGCATTTTTGTCAGAGGTGCACAAGTTTTCTATATTCTCTCTCTATTCCCCTATCCCTGCATTTTGCTGAATAATGTTTTTAGAAGAGTGGTGGGCATCTATTTGGAGTTTTATCACTCAATTTTAAAAGTGCTTTGGGAATCAAGGTTGCTTATGTCTTTATCTTTATCTATTTCCTTAATTTGAATATGTATGACTCTATCTGGTTTGTGTATCTTTCATTCTTATGGTGTTTTATCTGCATTGCCATTTATCATCATTGGTTTTTATATATATTTTATTCTTTTCTGGACAGTGGGCACTTATGACACTTCTGAACCCAACATTTAGTGTGGAGAATCTGATATACATTGGGTACACTGGTGATCCATCATCTGCTATCCGTGTGACTAGGAGGCGACGTTTAGATCGCAAGAAGCAGCATTCAGAAAGAAATGTTTTGCAGTGCTTTGTTTTTGGGCCTAGGAAGGCCGGAAAATCTGCATTATTGAATTCTTTTATTGGAAGGTGGTTTTACTTTACCTAGAAGCTTCTTGGTAATATAACTTTAGTTATTTTAACATACCTTACTTCTATTGAATTAATAATGCAGGCCATATTCTGAAAGTTACAGTCCAACCACTGAGGATCGTTATGCAGTAAACGTTGTTGATATTTCTATGGTAAATAATACTTGATTGTCATTTGACAATATCTACTGCTTACTGTGCAAAATGTTCCATCTCTCTCACCTTTCTAGCACTTGAGTCTACTTTTGATGTATTCATTTTATTTCTTGACATTTTTCTTCTTCTCTGATACATGTTTTATCATTTTTGTTTGCAGGAAAACAAAAAATATCTTGTTCTGAGAGAGATTCCCGAAGATGGAGTTAGAAGGCTGCTGTCCAATAAAGAGTCTTTGGCCTCATGTGACATAGCTGTTTTTGTTCATGACAGGTGGCTGCTGATATTAAATAAGAATTACTATTGTGAAAAATACTGATGTCGTATTTAGTTTTGTTACAAATGTTCCCCCCCCCCCCCCCCAAAAAAAAAAAAAGAAATGGTTTTTTTTTTCTATGGACCCAAAATCAGTTAAGAAGTATGAAATAAAATATTTCCTCGTAGAGGACACTCATCAGATAAGAAGCATGCGATAAAGTGTTTGCCTCGGTATAGGATAAGTCTCACTATCAAATAACTTCGATATGAATTTTGGGAGAACCACACTGCAAAAGGTAGCCATTGTTTGTGGTTAGAGAGCTGTAAATCTGGCTTCTCAGGAGGTTACAGAATTTAGAAGATTTGTGGAAGACTTGAATTTAATTGACTTACCTTTGTTGGGAAGAAGATTTACATGGTACAAAGCGGATGGGTCGGCGATGAGTCGATTAGATCGTTTTCTACTTACTCAAGAGTGGATAGACACTTGGGAGGTTGAGGCTCAATCGACCTTGAATCGAGATGTCTCGGATCATTACCCTATTTTGCTTAAACAAGGTATTCGTGATTGGGGCCCAAAACCGTTCCGCTTCAATAAATGTTGGCTCACTCATCCAGGGCTAGCTGAGTTGGTGGAGAATTTTTGGGTGGGGAGTGACTATCAGGGGTGGAAGGCCTACATCTTGAAGGAAAAATTGAAATCACTTAAGAACGAGTTGAAGAGGCGGAATAGAGAGGTGTTTGGAAATATTGACACAAAAATCCTTAAATTAGAAAAAGAAATTAGCGATCTTGATCTCATGGCGGAATCGGAGGGGTTATCGAAAGAGGGGATTGCTTTGAGAAGAGACAAGTTTTCGAATTTGAGGAAGGATCTTTCTGATAAGCATAGTTTGTTGAGACAAAAGTCAAGAGGGAAGTGGTTGAAAGAGGGTGATGCAAACTCCTCGTTTTTTCATGCGGCAATATCCTGTAGAAGGAGAAGTAGTGGGTTGACGGCTATTCGAGTGGATGATCTTTGGATTGAAGAGGTTTCTATGGTCAAGGAAGAGGTGGTTAAGTTCTTTTCTGCCATCTTTTCTAGAATTTTGGAATGAGGCCGAGGCTTAATGGAGTCCCTATTGTGGCTTTATCTGAAAGTGTGGGGCAGTCTATCTCAGGTAACTTTTCTTTGGAAGAATTGGAGGAGGTGATTGAGAGTTTTGATGGTAACAAAAGCCCGGGTCCCGATGGGTATAATTTTAATTTCATTTAAAGGTTTTGGGAGCTTATGAAGAACAAAGTCTGGACTATGGTGACTGAATTTTATACTCAAGCGAGGCTACCAAAAGGAGTATTATCTTTTTTCGTGGCTTTAATTCCAAAGATCGTCAATCCACAAAATCTCGGTAATTATAGACCTATTTCTCTTCTTGGGTGCTTTTACAAGATTGTTTCCAAACTATTGGCATCTAGATTAAGGCTAGTAATGAATCCTATTATCTCCCAAAATCAAACAGCTTTCTTGCCAAAGAGGAACATTTGTGTTGGGGTTTGCATAGTTAATGAAGTTGTTGATTTTGCGAGAAAGTCATGGAAGCCTTGCTTGCTATTTAAGGTTGACTTTGAAAAGGCTTATGATTCGGTGAACTGGGGCTTTCTGGATTACATGATGGGGAGATTTGGTTTCAATGATAAATGGAGAGCTTGGATAAAGGGGTGTATCTTCTCGGGTGATTGCTCGATTCTGGTTAATGAGAGTCCAACTAAAGAGATAGCTATCCAGCGAGGCTTAAAACAAGGTGACCCTTTAGCGCTTTTTTTGTTTTTGATGGTAGCAAAAGGATTGGCAGGATTGCGTAGGGAAGTGGTTTCTTTAAGGAAATTCAAAGGATTCCGAGTGGGAGAGGGTGGAGTCAAGGTGTAGATCCTTCAATATGCGGATGATACTTTCTTTGTGGGAGAGGCTACTTGGGAAAATCTTTGGGTTATTAAATCGGTTTTGAGGTGCTTCGAACTGGTGTCGGGGTTAAAGGTTAACTTCCACGAGAGTAGTTTGATCTCTCTAATTGTGGAAGAGAGATTTAGTTGTGCAGTGGCTAGGTTCCTAAACTGCAAACAAGGTGGGATCCCGTTCAAGTTTTTAGGTCTTCCCGTGGGGGACCAACCCAAAATGCCTCTTGACTTGGCAACCGGTTTTGGATACAGTGGAACGAAGATTGGCCTCTTGGAAAGGAAAACATTTGTCCTTAGGTGGAAGAATCACTCTTATCAACTCGGTACTTAACAATCTTCCTATCTTTTATATGTCTTATCTTAGAATGCCCCGAAAAGTGTTGAAAATTTTAATAAAGTTTCAAAGGGATTTCTTGTGGGGAGGGAGTGCGGAGAGGAAGAAGATTTCATGGGTGAGATGAGAATTAGTTTGTAGACCGAAAGGAGGGTTGGGGGTTAAGAACTTGGAGTGGTTCAACTTAGCTCTTCTAGCAAAGTGGAGATGGAGGGTGTTGAAGGAGGAAGTGGGTTTGTGGAGGGATGTTTTAGTCTCTAGATATGGTAATGGTTGTGGTGAGGTGTCCTTTTCATTGCAAGGACGTAGGTTAGAGAGCGAGGCATCTCCTTGGTGGAAGGGGATTTGTAGATTAGGAAATTATGGCAACTTGGTTGATTGGTTCCAAGAAGGCTTGAGGAGAAGGCTAGGTAGAGGGAACAAAATTAGGTTTTGGGAGGATGAGTGGTTGGGAAGTATGAGTTTGAAGGAGTCCTTCCCTAGGCTCTTTAGCATTTCGGAGGACAGAGATAAGGTGATAGAAAACTTAGGGGTTTGGAGGCCAGAGAGGTGGGATTGGAATTTAAATTGGAGAAGGAGGTTTTTCTCTTGGGAAGGAGAAGAATTGGGTGAGCTCACCAACTTGTTGCTTTCGGTTCCCATTTCAAGAACTGAGGATGATGCTTGGGTTTGGTTTCTGGACAATTCATTGCATTTTACCTCGTGTTCGGCTTACAAGTTATTGCAATCCAAATTTGGCAGCAGTGGGTCAACTTTGGTAGTGGAAGGTTTCAGCTTCAAACAATTTTGGAAGAGTAAGGTTCCAAAGAAAGTTCTAGTTTTTTTGTGGCAGCTGTAGCTAGATAGGTTACCTACCAAATCCAATCTTTTTTCCAGGAATGTGCTTCATCAGAGTCAAGATTTATTGTGTTTTCTGTCATGATAGCCTAGAAAGTGCAGATCATCTTTTTCTGTTATGTAATTAGTCTACTCAGATCTGGAGGATGATGTATGCCTGGCTTGGTCATTCTGTTGTTTTGCCATCAAATTTACTGGATCATTACAAGTTACATGCAGGATTATTTGTGGGAAGAAGGCTTAAACAAAGAGGCTACTTGTTATGGCACATTGTGGTTTGGACAATTTGGATCCAAAGGAATGAGATTATCTTTAAAAATTCCTCTTTTGACTTCATGCGTATAATGGACATCATTAAGAGTTGCTCTTGGGAATGGATTTCAACTTGAAGTGGTATGTTTAACCCTTTTTCTGATTGGTGTGTGTCCCATGGAATGTTTAAAGCTGAAAAAAGAAACCAGGGATAACTAACAACTTCTGAAGGCTGTGCATTGTGTTATAAAAAGGCAGTTCTATGATTTAGCTTTTTTCAAATTTGCTTCTGCTGATTTTCATGTGAACCTCAAGCTTCAGATCAATGTGGGGGTTTTTAGTTGATTATCGTATTTCAAGCTGCAGGATTCCAAGTTGTTCACTGCTGTTAAGGAATTTTGTGAATGCTTTTCTTTACTAGCGTTGCTGTATTGGAGACTAGTAAATGCTAAGGTTTTTTGCTCTGGGGCACTGATTTTCTTGGAATTATGGGTGTCTGGCTTATTCATTTAGCTATTTAGCAACCATTTGGTCATTTTGTTGCTTCTGGTTGTTGTAATAGCTATGGTGGCGAACACTGCAATGCCAACGTTAACCTGTGCTGTTTGGTTGCAGCTGACGGAGCGACGTGGTGGAAAGCTTTGACAAATGCAATTGGATCCTAACAAACATCCCACCACGCTTCACAGCCCAGGCGCCTGCATGGGCTAGTTGTGCACTAGCTCTTTGACTAGTGTTGGGAGAACACAACAATGTCGATGTCACCACCGGCGGCGAGAGACATGGTGGAAAGCTCTGATCATGTCTCAACTGCAAATGAGCGGCGTGGGTGGTGATGTTGGCACTGTAGTGTTCGCTTGATACTAGTCAAAGGGCTAGTGCACAGGCAGCCCGCTTGGGCGCTAGGGCTGCGGAGCATAGTGGGGTGTTAGGATTCAATTGCAAGGTATGGGACTTGAGTCACATTGGATGTATGGGATTCCAGTGTGGGGTTTATATGGCTTTGGGTCTCCAACCACAACAGCTAGCTTTTGTGGTGTGGTTCTCCCAATGTTTGTTTAAACTCATTTAAAGTTAGTGTTATATAATTTATAAACTCTAAGAAATTACTACTCATTTCCTTGAATTCAAGTTTTCATTAATTTTATTTAGTCTGTTTGGATATTTTTAGCTTATAAGCAATAATTCATAAGTACTTGGAAAAACCTGTTGTGGATTTGGATGTGATTCCTAAAACAGCTTATAGGCTGAACCGCTGAAAGAAACATTTTCTGGCTTGATTTTATAAACTTACATTTGATGCAGACAAACATAAGTTGAAAACAGTTTAAAAATAAGATGTTTAACAGTTAAGTCATTTTGAATTTGCATAATATATTCAGAAAGCACTTGTTAAATTGCCGACTCATCCATGTGCATCTAAGTTAACTATCATTTCATGGTCATTTGGTGTGGACAACTCATACCTATTACTTGAGAAAAAATGTTGGTTGTGTATTGCTGACCACATTCATTTTAGGTCTGATGAGTCCTCATGGATAACTTCATCTGATCTGCTTGTAAAAATCACTGGTCATGGAGAAGATAATGGCTTTGAGGTGCCCTGCCTTATAGTTGCTGCTAAAGATGATCTGGATTCATTTCCAATGGCTATACAAGAGTCAACTAGGGTATTTTTTTGTTGGCTTGTTTCTTTTCATTATCGTATGCATAATTGTGTGTGTATTGTTGTTCTCGTGGTTTTGATTGTTGCTTAACAGATGCTTTCTAATTATTAGATGTTTAGATAAGAAGTCTATTTAATGTGGTGAATATGACATGCTTTGAATTTATTATTTCATCTAAATTTTCTGAATAGCAACATATAACAAGTAGTAGTTTTTGTATCTATATATTTTGACCTTATGAAATTTGATCAAGTCAATTGGAATCCAAGTTTTATTTTTGTTGTTTCACTATATAGTAGCTGTGTTGTGGCACTTTTTTGGATACTTTTTGCTTGGATGTTTATTTTAATGGCACAACTGAGAGATATGGGGTTGGGAGTCTCACTCCTACCCAATAGCCACTGTACTAGATCTTGCACACCTAGTGTAAGGCAATATTTTTAAGGTGTTGACTATGCAATAAATGAAATGTACTTCATAATTGTATAGAATTTTTGCCATTTGGAATTTTTAGGTTTTCGTTTCCAAATCCATATTAGAATTGGCTCTAGAAGACAATAAGGCATTGGGTTAATTTTCCCATACTAGTGAAGTATAAGACTTGTAGCATAAGAAGTGTGATCCATCTTAGCAGGTCTGCTCTAAAGTTTAGAAAAGAAAAAACTAATAAATGAAATGGGTATCTGGTTGTTAAGTTAGCTTGATTATTGCTTATTGATATTTCAGGATACATATGTTAACATGTCAGCTCACTTTGTAGATTATCTTTGATTGGTTTAACTATAATTGCTCTGTTGAGATTCATAATTATATAATTTCCCTCATCTGTTTCAATACTTCTGTTTTCATGCACATTTTAATAAAGAGGCTAGTTTTGGTATCGTTTCAATTAATCTATTAGTTGCAGCTTGAAACTTGATATTTTTGGAGAGTTCATCTTATGGTTTTGTTTGTACTTGGTCTAATTTTAATTGGAAAATTATATTTGCCAACCTTGTCTACTGACTGACAAGCAAGAGTCAAGAGGATTGAAAAGTGCACTGTTAGGTTTTCCATTTTGTAGTCATGTTGGTCCGTGTGCGTGATGGGAAGATAAGCATAGCCCTGAATGTTATAACAGATTCTCAGGAAAATATTGTATTCTGATGTCATCTTTAGCATATATATATATATATATATATATATATATATATAATGATTGTAACAATTAACAAATGTGCTTGAAGCTGAAAACTGTTAAAGCAACTGGTTTGTCCTGGATCAACTGCATTGACTATTGACATGCCATTGTGTTTTGTAGGTAAGTCAGGATATGGGAGTAGAGGCTCCTATACCAATCAGTGTGAAGTTGGGGGATTTCAACAGTCTGTTCCGCCGAATTGTAACTGCTGCTGAGCACCCTCATTTAAGTATTCCAGAAACTGAAGCTGGTAGAAGCCGAAAGCAGTACCACAGGCTTATAAATCGTTCTCTTATGTTTGTTTCAGGTATGCCAGTTTTCAGGATGACTCAGTCATCCCTTGAATTGTTCTGCTTCATGTTGTTCTTGGAATTTTTTATTGGGTGGAGGTTGCTTGGATTTAGGGATTAGTTATACAATGAATTATCAACAAAATAAACCGGTTTGGCATTGTTTGGTCATTGTGGCTGCTTAGAAATGACATCATTTTTAATCAGGCTGGTTTGGATGCTGTGAAGATAATAGAAATGATAAAAGTGAGAGTTTGGTCTTGGTGTAAGGCATCAGTAAAAAGGAACAGTTTATCTTTCACAAACTGGTGCCTTAATCCGATGTATTGTTTAAAGATTTTAACTTAGAAGATGGTGTGGGCTACAGCCTGCTCGAAGTGGAGGGTACTTGGAATTTGCAAATGCTGGTACTGTTCGGCTGAAGGAAAGAAATTTCAGTTCTTTGCCAGGGTGATTGAGTAAATTTCCAGAACTTAAGGCTGAGGTTGGTCGTTGATGAAATTTGGGTGCTGGTCTGAAAACAGGGGTTCCTCTTTAGCTGGTCTGCCATAATTTTGCTGCAGCTCTCATGCTGGTGTAGTGGCTGTTTAGTTTTCAGTTTTGGTGGAGGGCAGGCTGGTCTTGTTTGGTTTCAGGCTGTGTTAGTAATTCTGTTTTTGTTTATGTTAGTCTTGTGTAATATGCATACTGATGATGCATCATCAAGTATTCTAGTTACATTTGCTCTTTTCTTCTTATTGTAAATGGGTTAGGTACACCTTGTACTCATTTATATAACAATTCTTTGCTTACCAAAAAAAAACAAAATAAACCGGTAGCAGATTAATAGATAAATGGGAGTCACTGACTCCATGCATTAGAGGGCTGCCTCCTTGAGAGCCCTAGTTCTGGTTACTACAAAGAGAGCCAAGCCGAAAAATAGGGTAACTGCATGAAACAGCCGCCCATATTATTGTATGTTCAATATGCTATTTTTTCGAGTGTTTGCTCCAACTTTTGACCTGATTTTGCTTGGAGTTCCAGAGGCTGTTTTAAGTCTTGCATAGACTTGATAAAAAAAAAGTATATTGGCTTATTTAGGTCAGATAGATTTAATAGACAATCAAACAGTCATCTTTTTATCTTATGCTTCTGCCCTTTCTCTTCTGTTTCGGTGTTTATTAATTTTATTATCTCATCAATATTGCAGTTGGAGCTGCAGTGGTCGTAGTCGGGCTGGCTGCTTATCGGGTATATTCTGCAAGGAAGAATGCGTCTGGTTAAAAGACAGGTTTTGTGAATGGTCCAAGGTCCGTTACCTTGATGTGAATGCAGCTTGTCCTGGCCAGCAATGCTATCTCCAACATTAAGTTGGCTTTTTTTATGCCATCTGCTGTAGATTTTCCAATCGTTTTTATAGTATCACAATCTTTAATTTTTCGTTGTCAAGATTGAATTAAGTTAGCATAAATTTTATATTCACATCATCGTATTTCTCCCCCTTCATTTTGCTAGTTAGGAGCTTCATGAAGTAGCATACATACAATAATGGTTTATACTGTATGGGCCAGTTAATTACTTGAAACATGGAAAGAATGAAAGCATCCTCTCATCGAATGTTACGATTAAGATCCTGTAGCCTTGCAGGAATTTGACGTTATAATCGCTAGAAATGCCTGTCAGATTTTTAAAGCATCTGCTTTCTCTTCCTTTTTTAAAAATATGTAGGTATTGAAAATGCTGGTTTTGATATTTAGTTTAACCCTCAACTTTGAAGTGGTAAGCTAGCTGAAGCTCTGGTAACTACGGTGTATGAATAATGATCCTGATCTGCGGGTACCTATTCTATTTCACCCGGCAAGGAGCTCGTTTTAAAGTCAGTTCATTTTAGAGTAATGGTATTTGGATACAAATTTGGACACCATGTATGGATATCGTATAGTTGATGGGGTGTTTTAGGAGTGATGAAATCCACGACGAGAGAAAAGAAAACATAAATAAGTATAGCTGAAAGGATGTTTTGGGAGTGATGAAATATATGATGAGAGAAGAAAACATAAATAAGTGATGGAGAGTATTTTTATATGGTGTTGGACATCACTTTTGTGTTCAAATATCATTACTCTTCATTTTATTCTATAATCTATATATGCTGCATCCCACTCTTAAATAAATATTTTGCATCAATTTTGTTTATACTAATATTATGCTTAGTTGAACGATTAATAAAGTGTATTATATTAACTAGTTCAATGTTTATTATAATGTAGTTTTTTTATTTATATTAGATGATAAATTACTTTTTACATAAATGTAATTTAAATATGGACATAAATGCCATCATTAAAATATAAGATTTAATTGATATACATGGTTAGTGTAAAGAAAATTTTATACCGTAAATCAATCATAAATTATCATATCATTAAAAATGAGTTAAATTTCTATACATAGCCAGTGTAAAGTATTTGTATTTTACACCGTCAATCAATTAGAAATCATCATATGAAATGACTTTTAAGGTAGTTAAGATAAGAGTCAAATATTTTAGCTTATATGGCAATTTTTAATTTGTTGACTGTGTAAGAATTCTTTACACATAGTGTATACCAATTAAATCCTAAAAATGTTTATAAAAAAATCCTAAAAATATTTGACTATTATGATACTATCCTAATTATCTTTAAAAAAAATTTATATCATGATTTGTAATTTATCGACAATATAATAAACTTTATACTAATAATTGATATATCAACTAAATTCTAAAATATATACCTACTATATTTTAGCTGGTTCATATCATCGGAAATCCTGACCGGGAAGATCATAACATTTATGGCAACAAATTCACAAAAAGACCACAGAAGGCAAATTCCATCATTTCAATAATTTCATAAAGGAAAGACAAACTTTCCCACCGAATAAAAACAAAATCAATCAAAGAAGGAAATAGATTTTGACTTTAATTTCTCTTTATTAAAATTTTGAAAGTTGGAATTTAGATATTTAAAAGGAAATGTTATTTATTATTAGTGGAGGAATATAGCATAAAGATATTATTGTTAATAAATTTGTGGATTGTAATATTAATTAAATTAAAAATAGTAAAATGAATGCGGACACAATTTATGCTAATTAGATAAGTAATAAATTATAAATAATATTAAGCATAATATAATTTAAAAATCAAAGCTAATCTTAGTATATTTTTATTATTCATTACTTTTTTGGTACATTTATTCATTATTTTTAGTTAAGATTTTAAAGAATTTTAAATTCCACTCTAAATATAACAACATAAATTGATTGTAGTAAAATGAATATGAAATAATAATTATGACCAATAAACATCTTATAAATAATTGAAAATAACGAAAAAAATTCAATTTTGAAAATAATAGTTTCAAACTTTACATTTACAGCTGCATTCTTTTTAACTTTCCATCTTACTTTTTTTTGGTGAGCACTTTCCATCTTACTTTAATCTAATAGTTAAAAATTATTCAATTAATTAAAGAATTAACTGTTCATGGTAATTTTAATAAGGAGAGTGTAAAATGATTTTTTTTTTTAATAAAGATAGATATATTTTAAATTTTGACACTCATTAAATTTTATACATTTATAATATTTTTAATACATAGATATTACAAATTCAATGAATCATCAAAATTTAATAAATTTAAATTTAAATTATCAATAAAAATTCTTTTTCTTAAATAAATTAAGTAATTTTAACTAATAATTATAAGTAAAATTAATGAAATTAAAATGAACGATTCAAGATTAGTGTAACAACCATGTTATATTTGGTAAGATTACAAAACTTAACGAATTTGATGAATAGTTATAGTTCAAGATTAGTACGAATGACTAATCATGACATGACTAATTTAAAGGAAAGTGACTCGTGCCATGTCATCATTAGTCATTGGTACTAATCTTCGAACTATAATCATTATTTAAAATTGTTAAGCATCTAAGTCTAACTGTTAGATATAATGATAAGCGAAAATCTTGTTAAAAAAATCTAACTCAACCACCAATGAAAATCTAACTCATTTTCACGAATTCAATTCGTACTTTTCAGTTTTGTCCAAATCAATGAGATAATGGCTTGACTATTGTCTATACATATCACATACACATGGTTAATAAACTGTATTCGTCACCCTCTTCGTTGTGTTTAGCAATTTTAATAGTATTATTTATGCCCAATTTTTTAAAACTGGAAAAAAAAAGAGAAACAATTTAATTTGTAGAGTGCCAAATCGTGTAAATTTGTTGAAATAGGTATTGCTATTGATTGGTTTAATACATTTTATCAAAGAATATACATCAATAATGATTGATGTTGTGATCGGTAAAGATTCAGACTTCCTACATTTAAAAAAAAAAAAAATTGCATTCACGCATTCAAACGTTAATCTAATGATGTATTAACGCGTGAATTCTAGAATGCATGACTTCTATTGTTTTAGAAAATTTGTTTTCCATTCCGCTTCATGCAAAACTTTGATAAAAAACCTGATGAATATAAATATTATACCTCTTCAAAACAATCACACTTGCAAGTTACTTGGAACCAAATGGCTTCCAAGCCTTCCTCCCATTCTCATAATTTGTCTTCAAAGCAAAAAGCTTTTCTCGTTCTCGTGCTTCTCTCCCTAACCCTCACGCTCTCTGTACTTTTGGCGAAGCCCCAAAGAGCCCCTCCTATCACCACCAACATATTTCAGGTGGAGAATGCAAAGCCTGCATGGTTTGATGTTATAGAAAAATACATTGGTAGCAAGAGTATTAATATTAAGGTAGGTCTGGTTAATATTGATACAAGAGTGAATGGTACTCTACATGAACAACTTGATCAACTGCATCCACAAGTAAAGACAGTATCTATTGAGTTTGATCATGTTGATGACAAGTTGAAGTGGCAAGACTTTTTTCCTGGATGGAGTGATGAAAATGAGAAATGGGGTCATCCAAAGTGCCCTGATTTGCCAATGCCAAAGTTGGAAGATTATCGAGATCTCAATGTGGTGGTGGCCAGAGTTCCATGTGGAAATGGGATAAGAGATAAAGGAATTAGGGATGTGTTTGGGTTGCAAGTTAATTTGGTGGTGGCTAATTTGGCTGTGGAGAGTGGATGGGTGAAGAAGTTGGATGCTTATGAAGAAGTATATGTTGTGTTTATTGGTTCTTGTGATCCCATGGTAGAAATTTTCAAATGTAATGACCTGTTGTTCCATCAATTTGGTGAGTATCGGGTGTACAAACCTAATTTGAGGAGTCTCATGCAAAAAACTCTTATGCCTGTTGGTTCCTGTCAGATTGCTCCTGTTTATGCAGAAAGAGGTATATTTTCGTTACAAATTATAAGGATATATCTAAATTATTTTTGGTTATTATATATTGAGCTACGCTACATGCATGGTGCAAATTTGTACTTGGTACAAAAAATGACGAATCGTTTTGACCAATAAGGTGATGGCCGGGCACCATACAGGTGGACGATTAAAACAATTGACAACGTGGATGTGTGATAGAGTATTGCTAATTCTTAAAGTATTGTATGAAATTTTTTTCGTACTATATATTATTTCATAGGGAATAATGTCTTTTTCGTTTCATTTGATTATCAGAGAGAGAAAAGTACAATAAAAGGAATGAAAATATATGCTAGAGAAGATTCTATTTCCTTGAATTCTGTTTTTCTTTTTAACAAGAAGCAAACTTATTTTATTTCATTCAAAATCAACTTAGAGATGCATATTGGAATATAATAAAAAACATGGTGACTGGCATAAAAACGTGATGCTCTAGCAAGAGAGTGAGCGACATGGTTTGCTTGCCTCCTAATAAAACTAACACCATAGTTTTGAAAAAGATTCAGTTTGTCCTTACACTTAGCGAATATGCAACCAAAATCAGTAGATGGAATTTTGTCTTCAAGGAAGCCATCCACTACTGCCTTACAGTCAAGTTCCAAGGTTACATTGTCAAAGTTCAAATGAGTCATCCAGTTGAGAGCTTCTAGCAAGCCTTTTGCCTCTGCCTCCTGAGGAGTAGGGATACCAGGAAACAATAATGACTTTGCCTTCACAAAAGCACCCGTATGATCCCTCACACACATGCAAACCAATTCCAAAAATCCCCTGATCCTTGAAAATAGCCCCATCTATATTGCATTTGTACTCGCCTATGCTTGGTTTTTTCCAAGTTTCTACACAAGCATGGTGTTGCGCTGCTGTTTCCTAAGGTTCTTTGCACTTGGCTTTCTCCCACTCAAAAAGCAAGTCCTTAGCTATAGATATTGAAATTCTTGGGTCTCTAACAATGCCATCCCACACTTTCTCATTTCTTCTTCTCCAAAGGCACCATGGTATCAAGGTTATGTCTTTCACTTGTTGTATGACCAACGTTGACAGTAGCAGAAAGAACAAAGCAAGAAAACTTGTGATAAAATCCTACTTGTGAATTAAGCTCACCACAGTTAAATATATAAATGTTCAAATGAAACTTGTTGCAGAAACATACGCATATATATATATATAGTTTAAGAATTGATGATTTTCTCATTATACTTTTTTCCTACTTACTTTAATTATAACTATTGAACAGAGAATTTTAGGTTGAAGTACCAGGTGTACTCTCTTCAATAAAACTTGTCTTATAATAAAAAAAGAAAGCCTTAAATATATAACCAAGCATTGAAGTGACATGCAGGTGTTGCCAAGAGTAAATGAGAAGAATAGAAAACAAATAACATATTTTGGTTAATTATGGTCATTGTGCAGGCAAAGAGGTATGGAGAGCCTATACATCACAATCAGCAGCAACATCGAAGTACAATTACACCATGCACGTTCCAAGGTTAGCTTATGTGACAGTGTTACACTCCTCGGAAGCTTATGTTTGTGGTGCAATAACTCTAGCACAAAGCCTCCTTCAAACCAAGAAAAGCAACAACAATTACACCATAGACCTACTCCTCCTTGCTGATGATTCCATTGGTCCTAACTCCACAAG
Organism: Sophora flavescens; assembly: GCA_030762895.1. NCBI lineage: Eukaryota > Viridiplantae > Streptophyta > Magnoliopsida > Fabales > Fabaceae > Sophora > Sophora flavescens. Next base: position 128,275,564 of record CM061067.1, read on the forward strand.
AGGTCTCATAGCCGCAGGCTGGAAGATCCATCGCATTCAACGTATCTCGAATCCCTTTGCCAGAAAAGGTTCATATAATGAATGGAACTATAGCAAACTTCGAATATGGCAGCTCACCATGTATGACAAAATCATCTTCATAGACTCTGATATTATAGTCCTGAAGAATATCGATGATTTCTTAACTTACCCTCAATTATCTGCTGCACATGATCACAACATGTTGTTCAACTCGGGGTTGATGGTCATTGAACCTTCCATGTGCATGTTCGAGCACTTGATGATAAAAAGTTTGGAGGTGAAACCATATAATGGAGGTGACCAAGGTTTCATCAACGAGGTCTTCACATGGTGGCACAGGTTGCCAAGAAAACTGAACTACTTCAAGATTTTCCAACAGGGTGAGATTCCGAAGGACTTGTATGCCATACATTACTTCGGCTTGAAGCCGTGGATGTGTTATAGAGATTATGATTGTAATTGGGACAAGAAGGATCTCCATATATATGCGAGTGACTCAGCTCACCGGAGGTGGTGGCAGGTTTACGATACCATGCCGAAAGAGTTACAATCCTATTGTGGGCTTACAAAGGAATTGGATGAAAGGTTAATGCAACTTAGAAGTAGTGCAAGAAATGACACTTTATCAGATGAGCATTGGAAGATTGAGGTTACGGATCCTAGAAGGAAGCATTATGTGGGTTTGAATTAGAGGGGATTTAATTGGTTTCTCTTATGTTTGGATGAGGTATTTTCATCTGGTTTGAAATCATCTCTTGATAAAATTTTGTCTAAATACTGAGAAATTTAGGGATTCCCAAATGCAGTGAACCTGAATCCGAATTAGAGTATGGTAATCTTAATGTTAAGAGCCCACGTGAGGTCATTTATGACCAAACTTCAGATTTCTTGCTGAGAGCTTAACATTGTTTCATTGTTTTGTAGTTTTTACATATATTCTTATTGGACAAGGCTCCTCCAAAGTGAGATGTATTGTAAAATGAGAAAGCGTGTATTCATCATTGATTAGTAAAAATATATTGAGATCTTAATTCATTTTAATTAATTAATGGTGGATATACACTTACTTTCTTACTTACAATATTTAATTCACTTTAAATTAGCTTTTTTCAAGCTTATTGCACATATGTGTTAAGTATGTAATAAAAGCCATTTATTTACCTTAATATACACATCCTAATGTTGCTCATGATATGAAAATTCTTGCCAAGTTTTTTGGAAATAAAGATGAGGATAATATAGAGAATAACTCTATTTCAGCATAGCAGTTGAATAATGATAATGATGTTTGAAGTTGATTTTGATTTCATGGTATTTATGTCTAAATCTCAGAAGTATAATATGAGGAATGATAGGAAACGTATTGTTAGATTTAAATGACTTTTTTCTTCATGGTCTATGATTTTGTTTTCATTTGTTGTTCTTCTTTTTTTCTTTAATAAATTATGGTGACATAGGATCACCTTACCTTAAAAAAATATTTATTGTGTATTTAATAATTTATCCACTTGGAATGTAGATATTTTAAATTTTAAATATTATAAAAGAATATATATGTGTGTGTGTGAGAGAGAGTAAAAGAATTATATAAAATATAATTAAATTAATTAATTTAGTTTCTTAGTAATCTATTACATTTTAACTAAAAATATAAATATATATAGATTTGGAAAATAAATTCAGTATAACTATTTTACATAATATATATAAGAATTAAAACACAAATTCAATATATAGTGATTGATTAATATATATAAAAATTTCATTCAAGCAACCCAATTAGGTAAATGATTAACTGATTTTAATTATTAAAATTTCGGAATCTCCCCTTAAATAAAAGTACGTCATTAATTTTGTCAAATAAAAAAGTACATCATTAAT